>CAKJTW010000155.1:0-1363436 GCA_917880005.1 Nanger dama
TACGTGTTCCTCCGGCTGATTCATGACGATGTATGGCGGAAAACCAACATAATATTGTAAAGCAATGGTCTTCCAATTAAAATAAATAAATTTAAATATAATTAAATAAAAAAATGATATGACCCAAAGTGAAGAGCCAATACAGGCGTATCTCAGAGATGTTGCTAGTTTGGTTTTAGGCAGCCACAATAAAGAGAACACTGTAATAAAGAGAGTCACACAAGTTTTAGTTTTCCAGGGCATGTACAAGTTGTGTTTACACTACAGTGTAGTCTCTTCAGTGTGCAAAGTATTCCGTCCAAAGGGCAACATACACTCCTTAATTGAAAAGCACTTGGGATTTCATTGGTGGTCCGGTGGCAAAGCTCTGCACCCGGGCAATGCAGGGGTCCCAGGTTCAATCCCTGGTCAGGGAACTAGATCCCACATGCCACAACTAAGACCTGGCACAGTCAAATAAATAGATAAAATTTAAAAAGCATTTTATTACCAAAAAACACATGCTGGGACATCCCTTGTGGTCCAGTGACTAAGACTCCCTGCTACCAGTACAGGTGGCCTGGGTTTGTTCCTGGTCAGGGAACTAGATCCCACATGTTCTAACTAAGATCAAAGATCCTGAATGCCACAAGTAAGACCCAGGACAGCCAAAAAAAAAAAGCTAACAACCAGCTGATAAGCTAGGGTTGCAGCAAACCTTCAATTTGTAAAAATGCAGTATCTTCAAAGGGCAGAAAAGGGAGGTGTGCCTGTCCATGTGTATGTTGCTCAGTCCGACTCTCTGTGATCCCATGGGCTGTACTCCTCCAGGCTTCTCTGTCCTCCACTATCTCCGAATGTGCTCAAATTCATGTCCACTGAACGTATACATGTGTATGTATGTATACATATTAAAATTTGTATATGTACAATTAATTGGGAAATCCCATGGACCGGGGAGCCTGATGGGTGATCACAGTCCATGGGGCTGCAGAGAGTCAGACGTGACTGAGCACGCACGCATAAATACATACAGAGTAGAATGAGGAACCGAAATATGTTAGAATGGTTGCCTCTGGTGGGAAAGAGAATGAGAGAAAGAAACTGGAATTCTCTTAGGCCACCTCTAGTGCAGGGTCACGACTAAGAGGGAACTTGCGGGTGGGGAGTACACATTGAG
Organism: Nanger dama; assembly: GCA_917880005.1. Lineage (NCBI taxonomy): Eukaryota > Metazoa > Chordata > Mammalia > Artiodactyla > Bovidae > Nanger > Nanger dama. The sequence continues at coordinate 1,160 of CAKJTW010000155.1, forward strand.
GAGAGGGCTGGAAAACGGGGAGGTGAAGCCTCTGTTCTGAAGCTCCTGTGTGGATTAGAAGTAACAAAATCTCAGCACATCAACTATACTTCACCGCCCCTCCAAAAAAAAAAAAATTAACCCCAAAACTTCAGCACTGTAGACACACAAATGTAGGATGCCTTTGTGAGACAGGTGTGCAGGGCTATCGGTGTCTACCTGCAGAGTGTCATGCTGAGGTCTGACGCATGCTACAAAGTAGACTGCATCAGCAACTCAATGGACATGAATTTGAGCAACCTCTTGGAGATAGGGGAGGACCTGGGAGGTAGTGGAGACAGAGGAGCCTGGCAGGCTACAGACCATGGGGTCGCAGAGAGTTGGACACGACTGAGCAACTGAACAACAGCAGCAAGTGCTACATCCTACAGGTTCATGTCAAAGTGCATGATTTGTTGATCACGCTTTACTGTATTCATAAATGCCGAGCATGCAGGGAGAGGGGCTAGTAGGAAGGATACAGGAGCCTGAGAACTCTGGAAGATTTTATGGTGTTGCCATTGTCTTTGGGGTGGGGGTGGGGGCATGCCCCACAGCCTGTGGGATCTTAGTTCCCCAACCAGGATCAAGCCTCGGCCCCTTGCAGTAGAAGCTGGGAGTCCTAACCTCTGGACCGCCAGGGAAGTCCTTCCATTATCTTAAGAAAAGTAGAGGGAGAAGGGGGAAAAAAAAGAACAAAAGAAAAAGAAACAGAAAAGTTGGGAGACTGGAGATATTTGGGTTGTCATCAGATACAAAATAATTGAGGAGGTGACCAAAGTGTAGGAAGTAGAAAAACAAGCCAACACTGACTAACTTTTTAAAAATATTTGTCCATCTATTTGGCTGTGCTAGGTCTTGGTTGTGGCACATGGGATCCAGTTCCTGACCAGGAATTGAACCCAGGCCCCCTGCATTGGGAGCACATCGTTTAGCCACTGGACCAGTCATGATGTCTCATGACTAAATCTTATTAGCTGAACAATACTGAAGAAAAATAAAAACAAAAACAAAATCAAAACAAAAAGCAGGAAAAAGACGGTAACTGTCTTTACTAGTTCTATTATGTATTTATTTTTTATCAAGGTATAAATTATGCAAATGAAATACACAGATTTTATTTAAAAATTGTTTCCTCCCAGTTTTATTGAGATGTAATTGACATATAACATTGTATAAGTTTAAGGTGTACAGCATGGTGATTGGATATAATTATATATGACAAAATGATTCCTGCCATGGTATTAGTTAACATCTCCATCCCATCACACAATTCTCGTTTCTTTTTGTGATGAGAATATTTTCCCCCATCTATTTGCCATGAAGTGATGGGGCTGGATGTCATGATGTTAGTTTTTTGAATGTTGAGTTTGAAGCCACCTTTTCACTTTCTTCTTTACCTTCATCAAGAGGTTTTTAGTTCCTTTTGCTTTCTGCCATAAGGGTGGTGTCATCTGCACATCTGAGGTTGTTGATACTTCTCCCAGCAATCTTGATTCCAGCTTGGGATGGGAATCATGACAAATCATAACATGTGACTTTCTGGGCCTAGCTTCTCTCAGAGCTTTGTGGGAAAAAAAAAGAGCCCAAAGAATTAGAATTGAGGTTTGTAGAGACAGCTCAGGATTCTACAATGGGATAGAGGCAGTATATATTTGGGTCTTGTAGCAGCCAAAATGGACCATTTTGTGGCCCAGAGAATGTCTGTGAGAGCCTTCAGGGCAGGCTGCATGCTGAGCTGGAAGGAAGGCATCAGAGGATTTGCACAAATAGGGATTCAGGGGAGGCTCCAGAGAGGACCTTGGAGGTGCAGCCACCTGCTCCTTGGCGGAGCCAGTCTTGACCATGACCTCAGCGAATCGCTGTAGAACTTCTTGCTGTTCTGATGGGAAATCTTCATCTTTGGCTTTCTTGAAGTTCACTCTACGATCCTTGAACCAATCTTGAGGAGAGGATTTCAGAAGCACTTTTATTTTACTCAATCATTTAATTGATGTTTCTAGCTGAGGATGGCTCTGGTTCCACATCTTGGCTTCATGGAACCCCTGCCAACCTATGGCCAGGGAGAAGCAGGAATGAGGCTGTGGGCACAGAAGTGAGGCAGGGATCTGAGCCCCCAGAGCAAGATATTTGCTGCTGTTGTTCAGCCCCTAAGTCATGTCCCAGTCTTTGGACCCCATGGATTGCAGCACTAGGCTCCCCTGTCCTGCACCATCTCCTGGAGTTTGCTCAAACTTACGTCCATTCAGTCTGTGATGTCATCCAACCATCTCTGTCACCCTCTTCTCCTCTTGTCCTCAGTCTTTCCCAGCATCAGGGTCTTTTCCAATGCGTCTACTCTTTGCATCAGGTGGCCAAAGTATTGGAGCTTCCATTTCAGCATCAGTCCTGATGAATATTCAGGGTTGATTTTCTTTAAGATTGACAGGTTTGGTCTCTTTGCTGTCCAAGGGACTCTCAAGAGTCTTCTCCAGCACCACAGTTCGAAAGCATCCATTCTTAGGTGCTCAGCCTCATTTACAGCCCAGTTCTCTCATCCCTACATGATTTCTGGAAAAACTATAGCTTAAACTATAAGGTAAGGCAAGGTATGGGAAAGCAAAGTGGTCAGCACTAGGGGGTGCCATAGCATGGATATCTGTACACAGCCCACCGCTGGGCCAAATCTGACCATCACTTATTTTTTGTTTTGTTTTAAATTGCCTGGGAAAAATTGCACTAGAAAATGTAAAGTTGAAAAAAAAACATGTAAACTTAAAAGTTATATTCTAAAACAAAAGGATTTGAGTCGGATTATGAAGGACCTTAAAGGCTAAGTGACAAACAATTTTTTTACAAAGATGTTTTGATGTGGACCATATTTAAAGTCTTCATTGAATTTGTTACAATATTTCTTCTATTTTTCTTTTTCTTTCTTCTTCTTCTGTTTTATGTTTTGTTTTTTTGGCCCTGAGGCATGTGGGATATTAGGCCCCTGACCAGATTGAACCTGCACCCTGTGCATTGGAAGGTGAAGTCTTAACCACTGGACCATCAAGGAAATCCCTTTTTAAAATATACATACATATATTTATTTTTGCTGTACTGATCAGCCTGCAGGATCTTAGTTCCCTGACCAGGGGTGGAATTCTCACCCCTGCAGTGGAAGGTGGAGTCTTAACCACTTGTCTGTCCCTAAGCAAATTTTTTTTTCCTAAAACAAACTTTTAAGCAAAAATGTTGATAACTGATCTGATGGCAAGTTCCAAGGTTGACTGGAGATGAACTGATGGTAAGGAGAGCTTTGTGGAGGACACTAAGTTAGATAAGAAAAGTGTTTGCACAATCTAGGACAAAGCATTGACCTTGAAATAAAGACAAGGGGCAGAATTCAGGAAATACTGCTAAAGAGATTGTGAAAAGAGTATTGGTGAAGGGTAGGGAAAAACAGACCACCTGACCTGTCTTTTGAGAAACCTATATGCAGGTCAGGAAGCAACAATTAGAACTGGACATGGAACAACAGACTGGTTCCAAATAGGAAAAGGAGTACGTCAAGGCAGTATATTGTCACCCTGCTTATTTAACTTATATGCAGAGTACATCATGAGAAACACTGGGCTGGAAAAAGCACAAGCTGGAATCAGGATTGCCAGGAGAAATATCAATAACCTCAGATATACAGATGGCACCACCCTTAGGGCAGAAAGTGAAGAGGAACTAAAAAACCCTCTTAATGAAAATGAAAGAGGAGAGGGAAAAAGTTGGCTTAAAGCTCAACATTCAGAAAACGAAGATCATGGCATCTGGTCCCATCACTTCATTGGAAATAGATGGGGAAACAGTGGAAACAGCGTCAGACTTTATTTTGGGGGCTCCAGAATCACTGCAGATGGTGACTGCAGCCATGAAATTAAAAGACTCTTACTCCTTGGAAGGAAAGTTATGACCAACCCAGATAGCATATTGAAAAGCAGAGACATTACTTTGCCGACTAAGGTCCGTCTAGTCAAGGCTATGGTTTTTCCTGTGGTCGTGTATGGATGTGAAGGTTGGACCTGTGAAGAAAGCTGAGCGCCAAAGAATTGATGCTTTGGAACTGTGGTGTTGGAGAAGACTCTTGAGAGTCCCTTGGGCTGCAAGGAGATCCAACCAGTCCATTCTGAAGGAGATCAGCCCTGGGTGTTCATTGGAAGGAATGATGCTGAAACTGAAACTCCAATACTTTGGCCACCTCATGCAAAGAGTTGACTCATTGGAAAAGACTCTGATGCTGGGAGGGATTGGGGGCAGGAGAAGGGGATGACAGAGGATGAGATGATGAAGATGGCATCACCAACTTGATGGGCATGAGTCTGAGTGAACTCCGCGAGTTGGTGATGGACAGGGAGGCCTGGCGTGCTGTGATTCACGGGGTCACAGAGTGAGACATGACTGAGCGACTGAGCTGAGCTGAGGGAGAAACCGTGGCTTCCTCGGTGGCTCAGTGGTAAAGAACCTGCCTGCCAATGCAGGAGACGTGGGTTTGATCCCTGATTTCAGAAGATCCCCTGTAGGAGGGCATGGCAACCCACTCCAGTATTCTTGCCTGGAGGATCCCATGGACAGCGGAGTCTGGCGGGCTATAGTGAAAGTGAAGTCGCTCAGTCTCGTCCGACATTTGCGACCCCAGGGACTGTAGCCTACGTCCATGGGGGTTTTCCAGGCATGAGTGCTGGAGTGGATTGCCACTTCCTTCTCCAGGGGATCTTTCCGACCCAGGAATTGAACCCAGGTCTCCTGCATTGCAGGCAGAACGTTTCACTGTCTGAGCCACCAGGGAAGCCCTGGACATTCGGACATGACTGAACGACGAAATAAATGGCAGTGGTTCAAACACTGCAGCTGGAATTTGGAGACAGAAAGAGAGAGATCAAAGATAAGCCATTTAAAGGTAATTGTGTGATCCACTATTTGTTTCAGTATGGCCCATGAGTTAAGAGGTTTTACCTTTTGAAATGGTTGGGAGGAAAAAAAAACACCAGCTCAAGAAGAATAATTTATGACATGTGAATAACATATGAACTTCTAATATGTGTCCATGAAGACATATGGAACACAAAATACCCATGGAATTCTCCAGGCAAGAATGCTGGACTGGCTGCCATTCCCTTCCCTAAAGGATCATCCTGACCCAGGAGTCATACGGTGTCCTCTGCATTGCAGGCAGATTCTTTGCCTCTGAGTCACCACGGAAGCCGTATGAGAACACAGACACACCTATTTGTTTTCACAACCTCGATGGCTGCTCCTATGCTGCTATCAAGGCAGAACTGAACAGTTGTGGCAGAGACTGTATGGCTCACAAGTGCTTTACTATCTGGTCCTTTGCACAAAAAATTTTGCCCATCTTGCTCTAGGGACTAAAGGAGAGAGGGTAACAGGGTGTGGGTAGTAGTCTGGTCCTCACAGTCTTGAGGACTGCAGTAGTATCAATCTTCAGGAATTATCCTAGAAACCAGCCCTGGTTATTCATTGGAAGGACTGATGCTGAAGCTGAAGCTCAATACTTTGGCCACCGGATGCAACAAGTCAACTCATTGAGAAACACTCTGATGCTGGGAAAGATTGAAGGCAGGAGGAGAAGGTGGCCGAGGAGGATGAGATGATTAGATAGCATTATTGACTCAATGAGGATGAATTGAGCAAACTCTGGGAGATGGTGAAGGACAGGGGAGCCTGGCAGGCTGCAGTCCACCGGGTTGCAACATGACTTGGCAACTGAAGAAGAACAACAACAAATGAGATGGCCTGGTGAGATGGGGCTTGTTTTCTGGCCTGCAGGACTGTTAGGTGGAGCTCCGTTTTTGAGGCCATTTCTCTCTGGAGGCCAAGGGTGGGTATGGGTTTTTTATTTTTAAGAAAATTTTAGTATGCCAACTGTTTCTCCACGAATACAGTCATTTCCTTTTGGGTGCTTGCAGTACTTTCTTAGGGAAAGAGAGAAAGGCAGGAATGAGATGGTAAAGTCAGTTTCATTTTCAAAGCCTGAAGTTCCCCCTTCCTCTCCCTAGAGCTCAAGCTTGTCTCTCCAGTGACTGAAATGCCCAGATATTCATACACAATGTGGATGATGTTTGCTAAAAAAAAAAAAAAGACATACAACTTGAGAGTTGTGAGTTAAGTTTTACTTGGGGCAAAATGAGGACCGCAGCCTGGGAGGCAGCATCTCAGATAGCTCTGAGAAACTGCTCCAAAGCGGCAGTGGGGAAAGTCAATATATACGGTTTTGGAGAAGGAGGAGTTCAATGCCATGAAGCACTCATTTTACAAAAGGATTTTGTTAGTTGTGAAGATCTGATGTCACCAGGAAGGGATGTAGTGCTTCCTTAGATATGAGTAGATGCAAGGATTGAGATCATAAAGTAAGTGTGAGTAGTTCAGTTGTGCCCAACTCTTTGGGACCCCATGGACTGCAGCCCACCAGGCTCCCTCCATCTATGAGATTTTCCAGACAAGGGAAGCCCTTGAGATCATGAGAGTTGGACCATGAAGAAGGCTGAGCGCCAAAGAATTGATGCTTTCGAACTGTGGTGTTGGAGAAGTTCTCCTGAGAGTCCCTTGGACTGCAAGGAGATCCAATCAGTCCATTCTGAAGGGGATCAGCCCTGGGATTTCTTTGCAGGGAATGATGCTAAAGCTGAAACTCCAGTACTTTGACCACACGCGAAGAGTTGACTCATTGGAAAAGACTCTGATGCTGGGAGGGGTTGGGGGCAGGAGAAGAAGGGGAGGACCGAGGATGAGATGGCTGGATGGCATCACGGACTCGATGGACGTGAGTCTGAGTGAACTCCGGGAGTTGGTGATGGACAGGGAGGTCTGGTGTGCTGTGACAGGACTGGAGCGACTGAACTGAACTGAAAAACATCTAACTATCTAAAGGCCTGTCCCACAGATTCCCTGGAGCAGAGTGCTTCACTCCACCCCTGACTCCCTAAGGGATTGTTGAAGGTCAACAGCTATAGCAGCATTGGGTTCAGTCTCCGAAGAGGCAGATGGCAAGTGCCTCTTTGTTCAGTCATTGGCAATGCTCTTGGTAAGTGTCAATTTGTAGTTGGCAATGGCTTTCCTACTGGTTTCTCTAAAGCTCCATCTTTTGTCACTGTTGCTATCTAAATACCTACCACAGGAAAAGTGAAAGTGAAAGTCACTCAGTCATGTCCGACTCTTTGGGACCCATGGACTATACAGCTTATGGAATTCTCTAGGCCAGAATATTGGAGTGAGTAGCCTTTCCCTTCCTCAGGGGATCTTCCCAACCCAGGGAGTGAAGGCAGGTCTCCCACATTGCAAGCAGATTCTTACCAACTGAGCCACAAGGTAAGTCCCACCACAGGAAAGGGTCATTTAATATATAGATTCCTTGAATCCCATGTTTGGATTCTGTGTGTGTGTGTGTGTGTGTGTGTGTGTATGTGTGTGTGTGTGAGTAGGGAATACGAACAACTCAATCTGATGTACGTGATTTTATCCTTGCCATTCATCTCATTTTTACTAATAACTTTTTCCAAATACAGGTATTCTTTTAGATCACCAGCAATGAAACGGGAAAACAAGACCACTGCTCTCCTAAACCCATAGAATGAACCCGATAGATTTTGGATGATTGTGACCTATTAATATAGGTGCATCAACAGTAATTCCAGTGGTCATGTATGGATGTGAGAGTTGGACTGTGAAGAAGGCTAAGCACCAAAGAATCAATTCTTGCTTTTGAACTGTGGTGTTGAAGACTCTTGAGAGTCCCTTGGACTGCAAGGAGATCCAACCAGTCCATCCTCAAGGAGATCAGTCGTGGATGCTCATTGGAAGGACCAAAGCTGAAGCTGAAACGCCAATACTTTGGCCACCTCATGCGAAGAGTTGACTCATTGGAAAAGACTCTGATGCTGGAAGGGATTGGGGGCAGGAGGAGAAGGGGATGACAGAGGATGAGATGGCTGGATGGCATCACTGACTCGATGGACGTGAGTCTGAGTGAACTCCGGGAGTTGGTGATGGACAGGGAGGCCTGGTGTGCTGCAATTCATGGGGTTGCAAACAGTTTGGACATGACTGAGCGACTGAACTGAACTGAATATATGTACCACTCAGTGTGGATGTTGCTACTGGGAGGAGCAATGCCTATGTGGGGACAGGAGATTTGAGAGAGATTTCTGGGCTTCTGTTCAATTTTTTCTGTGAAGCTAAACCTACTCTAATAAAAGTCTAGTAATACTGTTTTCATGGACATCACACTTCAGTGGAGCCACACATACACAGAGTATTAAAATATACACTATATTAGGGACTGACCCTGATGGTTCAGTGTTAAGACGCCACACTTCCAATGCAGGGGCCACAGGTTCAATGCCTTGTTGGGGAACTAAGATCCCACATGCCACATGGTACAGCCAATAAAATAAAATAGTTAAAATATATATACATACACTGTTTAAATACTGCTAACGTGACCAAAGAAGGCTCTATTGGGCTTTCCTGAGGAGACTCTCCCCATATCCTCTCCTTTGGCTCTTCTCTGAAGCACCAAGATAATAATATCTTATGCACATTTCCTGAGTTGTTGTACAGAAGCTAGAAACCCCTCCCCTCAAATGGAAGATTTTTAACTACTTGATGACCATGAGCCGGTAGCCCCCAGGCCTACTGGTGCCTAAGGATGGATAATGTTAATCCCTGTGACATCACCCCCTTGTTTAGTCACTAAGTCAGGTCCAACTGTTTTCAGTTCCATGGACTGTAGCCCTGCCAGGCTCCTCTATTCAGGAGATTTCCCAGGCAAGAATACGGGGAGCAGGTTGCCATTTCCTTCTTCAGAGGATCTTTCCGACAGGAATGAAGCCCTCATCTGCTATAATGGCAAGTGGATTCTTTACTGCTGAGTAAGTGGATTCTTTACCACTGAGCCACCTAGGAAGCTCTGTTACCCCTACCATTAACCAGAGAATTGTACGTAAGCTAACCTGAGAGTCCTCTCTCTCATCTTGTCTTTAAAAGGCTTTGCTGGAACTTCCCTGGTGATCCAGTGGTTAAAAATCTGCTTTGCAGTGCAAGGGACACGGGTTTGATCCTTCGTTGGTGAACTAAGATTGGTGCAAGGAAGAGTCGATTCTGACTGCATGTTGGAACTGTTTCTTTGGCCTGCTTTTTATTGCTGTTGTTATTGTGCATGCATGCTAAGTCTCTACAGTCGTGTCGGACTCTTTGTGACCCCATGGACTGGTGTAGCCTGCCAAGCTCTTCTGTCCGTGGGGATTCTCCAGGCAAGAATGCTAGATTAAGTGGCCATGTCCTCCTCTGTATAATCATAAGGGATTTGATTTAGGTCATACCTGAATGGTCTAGCAGTTTTCCCTACTTTCTTCAATTTAAGTCTGAATTTGGTAATAAGGAGTTGATGATCTGAGCTACAGTCAGATGTTTTTGTTGACTGTATAGAGCTTCTCCATCTTTGGCTTCAAAGAATATATAATCAGTCTGATTTCGGTGTTGACCATCTGGTGATGTCCATGTGTAGAAGAATCTTCTCTTGTGTTGTTGGAAGAGGGTGTTTGCTATGACCAGTGCGTTCTCTTGGCAAAACTCTATTAGTCTTTGCCCTGCTTCATTCTGCATTCCAAGGCCAAATTTGCCTGTTACTCCAGGTGTTTCTTGACTTCCTACTTTTGCATTCCAGTCCCCTATAATGAAAAGGACATCTTTTTTGGGTGTTCGTTCTAAAAGGTCTTATAGGTCTTCATAGAACAGTTCAACTTCAGCTTCTTGGTGTTACTGGTTGGGGTATAGACTTGGATTACTGTGATATTGAATAGTTTGCCTTGGAAACAAACAGAGATCATTCTGTCGTTTTTGAGATTACATCCAAGTACTGCCTTTCGGACTCTTTTGTTGACCATGATGGCTACTCCAATTCTTCTGAGGGATTCCTGCCCGCAGTAGTAGATATAATGGTCATCTGAGTTAAATTCACCCATTCCAGTCCATTTTAGTTCTCTGATTCCTAGAATATTAACGTTCACTCTTGCTATCTCTTGTTTGACCACTTCCAATTTGCCTTGATTCATGTACCTGACATTCCAGGTTCCTATGCAATGTTGCTATCTACAGCATCAGACCTTGCTTCTATCACCAGTACATCCACAGCTGGTATTGTTTTTGCTTTGGCTCCATCACTTCATTCTTTCTGGAGTTATTTCTCCACAGATTCCAGTAGTGTGTTGGGCACCTACCGACCTGGGGAGTTCCTCTTTCAGTTTCCTATCATTTTGCCTTTTCATACTGTTCATGGGGTTCTCAAGGCAAGAATACTGAAGTGGTTTGCCATTCCCTTCTCCAGTAGACCACATTCTGTCAGACCTCTCCACCATGACCTGCCTGTCTTGGGTTGCCCCACAGGCATGGCTTAGTTTCATTGAGTTAGACAAGGCTGTGGTCCTAGTGTGACTAGACTGACTAGTTTTCTGTGAGTATGGTTTCAGTGTGTCTGCCCTCTGATGCCCTCTTGCAACACCTACCATCTTACTTGGGTTTCTCTTACCTTGGGCATGGGGTATCTCTTCATGGTTGCTCCAGCAAAGTGCAGCTGCTGCTCCTTACCTTGGACGAAGGGTATCTCCTCACAGCCGCCCTTCCTGACCTTCAACGTGGGATAGCTCCTCTAGGCCCTCCTGCACCCACGCAGCCACCACTCCTTGGATGTAGGGTGGCTCCTCCCGGCCCCTGCTCCTGACCTCGGACGCTCCTGACCTCGGACCAAATTCAGACTTAAATTGAAGAAAGTAGGGAAAACTGCTAGACCATTCAGGTATGACCTAAATCAAATCTCTTATGATTATACAGTGGAAGTGAGAAATAGATTTAAGGGCCTAGATCTGATAGATAGAGTTCTGAAGAACTATGGACTAAGGTTCATGACATTGTACAGGAGACAGGGAACAAGACCATCCCCATGGAAAAGAAATGCAAAAACTAAATGGCTGTCTGGGGAGGCCTTACAAATAGCTGTGAAAAGAAGAGAGGCGAAAAACAAAGGAGAAAAGGAAAGATATAAGCATCTGAATGCAGAGTTCCAAAGAATAGCAAGAAGAGATAAGAAAGCCTTCTTCAGCGATCAATGAAAAGAAATAGAGGAAAACAACAGAATGGGAATGACTAGAGGTCTCTTCAAGAAAATTAGAGATACCAAGGGAACATTTCATGCAAAGATGCGCTCTGATAAAAGACTGAAATGGTATGGACTCAACAGAAGCAGAAGATATTAAGAAGACATGGCAAGAATACACAGAAGAATTGTACAAAAAAAAATCTTCATGACCCAGATAATCACGATGGTGTGATCACTTATCTAGAGCCAAATACCCTGGAATGTGAAGCTAAGTGGGCCTTAGAAAGCATCACTACGAACAAAGCTAGTGGAGGTGATGGAATTGCAGTGGAGCTGTTTCAAACCCTGAAAGATGATGCTGTGAAAGTGCTACATCCAATATGCCAGCAAATTTGGAAAACTCAGCAGTGGCCACAGGACTGGAAAATATTAGTTTTCATTCCTGTACCAAAGAAAGGCAATGCCAAAGAATGCTCAGACTACCACACAATTGCACTCATCTCACACGCTAGTGAAATAATGCTCAAGATTCTCCAAGCCAGGCTTCAGCAATACGTGAACCATGAACTCCCTGATGTTCAAGCTGGTTTTCGAAAAGGCAGAGGAACCAGACATCAAATTGCCAACATCCACTGGATCATGGAAAAAGCAAGAGAGTTCCAGAAAAACATCTATTTCTGCTTTATTGACTATGCCAAAGCCTTTGACTGTGTGGATCACAATAAACTGTGGAAAATTCTGGAAGAGATGGGAATACCAGACCACCTGACCTGCCTCTTGAGAAATCTGTACTCAGGTCAGGAAGCAACAGTTAGAACTGGACATGGAACAACAGACTGGTTCCAAATAGGAAAAGAAGTACGTCAAGGCTGTATGTTGTCACCCTGCTTATTTAACTTATATGCCGTGTACATCATGAGAAACGCTGGGCTGGAAGAAACACAAGGTGGAATCAAGATTGCCGGGAGAAATACGAATAACCTCACATATGCAGATGACACCACCCTTATGGCAGAAAGCTAAGAAGAACGAAAAAGCTTCTTGATGAAAGTGAAAGTGGAGAGTGAAAAAGTTGGCTTAAAGTTCAACATTCAGAAAACGAAGATCATGGCATCTGGTCCCTTCACTTCATGGGAAATAGATGGGGAAACATTGGAAACAGTGTCAGACTTTATTTTGTTGGGCTCCAGAATTACTTCAGACAGTGATTGCAGCCATGCAATGAAAAGATGCTTACTCCTTGGAAGAAAAGTTATGACCAACCTAGATAGCGTATTCAAAAGCAGAGACATTACTTTGCCGACTAAGGTCCGTCTAGTCAGGAAATGGTTTTTCCTGTGGTCATGTATGGATGTGAGAGTTGGACTGTGAAGAAGGCTGAGCACCAAAGAATTGATGCTTTTGAACTGTGGTGTTGGGGGAAGACTCTTGAGAATCCCTTGGACTGCAAGGAGATCCAACCTGTCCATTCTGAAAGAGATCAGCCCTGGGATTTCTTTGGAAGGAATGATGTTAATGCTGCAACTCCAGTACTTTGGCCACCTCATGCGAACAGTTGACTCATTGGCAAAGACTCTGATGCTGGGGGGAATTGGGGGCAGGAGGAGAAGGGGATGACAGAGGATGAGATGGCTGGATGGCATCACGGACTCAATGGACGAGAGTCTGAGTGAGCTCTGGGAGCTGATGATGGACAGAGAGGCCTGGCGTGCTGTGATGCATGGGGTCACTAAGAGTCAGACACAACTGTGCCACTGAACTGACTGAACTGTCCTCTCTAGGGCATATTCCTTATCCAAGGATCGAACATGAGTCTCTTGTGTCTCCTGCATTGGTAGGCAGGTTCTTTACTGTTAGAACCAGCTATAATCATACATAATGGCTAGCCTCAGAGAACCCTGTCCTTCAACCTGACTGTTAGACTAAAGTCCTTTGTTCAGCTCTCAGGGAGATGATCTGAGCAGCCGACCTGTGAATGCCTGCAGGAGGTTACCACTCAAGGCCCGTTATCCTGGAGATGTTTTACAAGACTAAGGTCCTTTTTACTTTCCTTTCTCACTGTCTCTGTCTCTCCCTCTCCATTCTCCTTTTTTTTTTTTTTTAACCTTACTTCCTCCCCTTCCCCTATCTCTGTTCTATAAAGAATCTGGCATCCAGACCCCAATAAGATGGTTATTTTGAGTAATTAGTCTGCCATCTTCTCCGTCAACTGGCTTTTCCTATATCTAATTTCCTAAGTCCACCAGGCTCCTCTATCCATGGAATTTTTCAGGCAAGAATACTAGAGTGTTGCCATTTCATTCTCCAAACCAGATTTCTTGGTAGAGCCTATATACTGTGAGATAATCATCCTCTTAAGGGTTTCCTGGTGGCTAAGAGGTTAAAGCATTTGCCCGCAATGTGGGAGAGCTGAGTTCAATCCCTGGGTTGGGAAGATCCCCTGGAGAAGGAAATGGCAACCCACTCCAGGATTCTTGCCTGGAGAATCCCATGGATGGAGGAGCCTGGTGGGCTGCAGTCCACTAGGTCACAAAGAGTGGGACACGACTGAGCTACTTCACTTTCACTTTCAAGAGGGATCAGAGTGCTCATTTCTCAAGGATCAGAGGAATTATGAGTTAACAAAGAGAAGGTCTGGAATTCAGACTAAGACTTGGCATTGCTTCTGACTGGGTTTGCCCTCAGATGACAGCTACTAAGCCGTCTCCACCAGCCTTGTCAATTGTGTTCAACTTCTTCACATACGTTTCCTTCAGCTCTCTCTCCTCTGACTTACCTTTTTAAAAAAGTAATTTCATTTATTTATTTGCTTATTTTTGGCTGTGCAGTATCTTCCTTGCTTTACAGGCTTTCCTCTAGTTGCAGCGAGCAGGGGCTACCTTTTGTTGCAGTGCACGGGCATCTCCTTTCCAGGGCTTGTCCTATTGCAGAGCACGGGTTCTAGGGCATGCGAGCTTCTGTAGTTACAGCATGTGGGTTCAGTAGTTGCAGCTCATGGGGTTTAGAGCACAGGCTCAGCGGTGGCACATGGGCTCAGCTGCTCTGCAGCATGTGGAATCTTCTTCGACCAGGGGTTGAACTCATGTCTCCTGCACTGGCAGGTGGATTCTTCACCACAGACCCACAGGGAGGCCCTGACTTACCTTCTGAAGTGTCGTCTGCATCGACATCCTGTTATCCAGATGTGCTTCTATGTTTCTAGTGCTTCTGGCAATAAGAACTGGCAAAACTCACATCAAGACTTAAATACATCCCTTGACAGCCATACCCCAGTCCCGCCCACTCCATGTCTTCCATCCTCATCCACTGATCTGATCCCTGGTCTTCTGGAGCCTGTAGATCTCTCCCATTTCTGTCATTAATCTGATATTTTTAAGCACAGATTTCAAATGGAGCAGGACCCTATGGTCCTCCCCGCTCCAACCTCATCCTCCACCTGTCTGTTGTCTGTGGGGAAACTTCAGCCAAGGAATAAGTTTAGTCAGAGAAGTGAGAAGAAGCAGACACAAAGGAAGACAGTCAAAGGAGGCCAAGTGATACCAGTTTAGTCATTAGGCAAAGTCAAGAGCCTTTAGTTCCCTCTCCAGGTCTATAGACAGTATTCTGAGCCATATCCTGTGAGCTGTCCCAGAGAGTGAAACCCCCACCAGGTGAAAGAAGTTAAGGACCTGATGCCCAGACTGCAGCCGTGACGACAGCTGCCACAGTTCTGAGAACTGGCCTGAAGGATATGGGAACCATCCAGTCCTGGAGCTGAAGATAAACAGCACTGAAAACAATCGAGGTGATGCTGATCCGACCACTGATGACCAGTTAATTTCAAGATGACTGTCAGAGCTGACTGTGCTGTTTCTTCTTGACCTCCCCTCCCCCCACCTAAAACAGCTCTTGTCCACTAGTTGTCAGTGGGGTGGAGGTAGTTGGACTTTGGGTAGGATTCCACATCCCACCCTCTCCAGCCCATTGCCAACATCCAAAATAAAACAAACTTTTCTTTCCACCAACCTGGCTTCTTTATTGATTTTTGAGCAGTGGGTATCTGGAAAACAATTTTCATTACAGACTGATTTTACTTTTCAAAGTGAAACCCACAAACCAACCTATGGCATCACCTGGGAACTTGTTAAAACGCAGAATCTCCACCTATTGTTCAAAGGGTACAAATTTCCAGCTATGGGATTAACGAGTTCTAGGGATTTAATGTACAGCATGATGATTATAGCTGATAATCCTTTATTGTGCATTGAAAGTTGCTAAGGCAATACATTCTAAATGTCCTCACTACAAAAAAAAAAAAAAAGGTTAAGTACAGGATGCAGGTGCTAGCTAATGCTGTGGTGGTAATCTTTCTGCAATGCATAAATTTATTGAATCAACATATTGTCTTCCATGAAACTGGTCCCTGGGGGCAAAAATGTTGGAGACTGTTGATCTAATAGGTAGAAGTCAGGGATGCTCTAAACATTCTACAATGCATATTACAGTGTTCACAACAAAAAACTATCAGTCTCCAAATGTCAACAGTAACAAGGTTAAGAAGCCCTGCCTTACTGTACTTATGGAGGCTCTCTCTACACTTATCTTGATGACTTCTCCCTATAGATTGAAGGCTAAAATGTCCTTCTACCAGATAGTTGCATAGCTTCTTCTATCATTTCATCTAAATTGCTGCTAAGATATCATCTCCTCAAAACAAAAATACCCACCGAAAGCCACCCCAAACCCTCAAGCCAAAACAAATACTGTCCTATGCATATTAACTTACAAGCACCCACCAGGATGTCCCTGGTGACTCAGTGGTTAATAATCCATCTGCTAATGCAGGGGACATGGGCTTGATCGCCGGTCTGAAGATTCCACGTGCCGCAGGGCGACTAAGCCCGTGCGTACAACTACAAGAGCCCATGCTCTTCCAGAAGAGAAGCCACCGCTGTGAGAAGCCCAGGCACCTCAACCACTCTGCTCACTGCAACTACAGAAATCCTGCCCACGGCAACAAAGCCTCTCACAGCAAGTCCGTCCCCCGCAAATAAGCAAAAGTGCCCATGAGTCTCCATTTCTCCAGAGAAAAAGAAGACAGGCCAACCCACAAGAGTTTATAGTTTAAGAAGATTACAGTCCTTTTAGGTGGAATGCAACTAACACACTGAAATGTTTTAAGCTGATTCAAGCAGTCAACTATAGCCTCATTCATTTGATCTTCAGTCATGAATTGAGCTTCTTATGTCTAATCTCTGTGGATACAGGGATGAAAAACAATCTTTGCTCTCAGGGAGGCTGCTTTTCCCTTGGAGGGGCACTCTAAAAAATTAGTAAACATACACAAATTAATATTTTTAGATAGTGAGACGTAGTGCAAATAATGTACGTGTGTGCTCAGTTGTGTCAGACTCTTTGTGACCCTATGGACTGCAGCAGGCTAGGCCTCTCTGTCTTCCACTATCTCCCAGAGTTTGCTCAGACTCATGTCCATTGAGTCAGTGATGCCATCCAACCATCTCATCCTCTGCTGCCTCCTTCTCCTTTTGAGACCGGGGTTCAATCCCTGGGTTGGGGGATGGCAACCCTCTGCAGTATTCTTGCCTGGAGAATCCTCAAGGACAGAGGAGCCCAGCGGGCTACCGTCCATGGGGTGGCAAAGAGTCAGACACAACTGAGCGAGGAAGCACAAAACAACAGACAGAACAAAGCGGGCGCCTGTGAGACCCTAGTGCCATGTGTCAAGGAACCTGGGAGGAATCTCGCCTATCCGTGCATCTTGGTGCCAGGCAGAAGGACCTCTGCATGGGCTGCGGAACCTGCTGGCCGGTGAGCCTTCCCCATCCCCTTGTGGTGGTGGCGGTGGGGAAAACTGACCTGGGCAAATTCCGACACACAGAGAGCGTAATTGCAGAAAGCGAGTTTTCCCTGGGGGAGATTCCAGCGTGCCAAGACAATGTAGTCACAGCAGAGGGGCAATAAGAGAGGATTTCTCAGCTCTCAGCCCGCCCCTCTTCCCCAGGGAATATCTCCAGGGGCTGATCTACCCAGAGACCACCTCTCCCACCAAGGAGAAGAAAAGTGGTAAGTGCTCTGCTCCCCTAGAAAGGCAAGGCACCCCGGGAAACACTGGTTTGTCTACAGTGGCACCAGCGTCCCAAGGCGGGACCTCGATGAGGGTGGAGAGGAAGGATCTTGAGAAAGAGGCAGACAGGCATTCATTCCAAAGAGCCTTAAAACAATTGCTTTCAATGGCGAGTCCAATCATGAACCTCTAGGAGCACCACACCGGGGAATCTCCCTACAGGGTCTGCAGGCACCCTCAGTGCCCCAAGTTCCAGACCCACATCTGCCCCTACTCTCCAGGGACTCCTTGTGGGACTCTCCCTGCAGTGCCCACAGGAACTCTACTGACAAGAAGCAGGCTCAGCAAACCAGCCCCTGCTCTGGGCGAGGGCGCCCATAGGCTGGAGCTCTAGAGCCACCTTCTGGGAATCCAGAGACAGGTTTCCAGGAGGCAGCCTGGTGAGTTTGCAGAGCAGAGACAGAAAAGCTTAAGAATTCTCCCACAGGAGGGAGCAAGAAAAGTGGAGCAAGGGTAGGGAGAGAAAGAGAAAGCCCCAGATAATACACCACCATCATTAAAAGAATACCCCACTGAATGTGGCTAGCAAAGGCTTAAGGAGGTGCTTTCTCCTTAAAATGCAAAAGCACCAATGGAAAACTACAAAAAAAAAAAAAAGAAAGAAAGAAAAGAAAAGAAAGAAAGAAAGAAAAATCAAAGAAACTTCATTACGAACAAAGTGACACTTTCCCAATGACTGATCTGAAAGGCACATGGGCATATACACTTTTTCTTTCTTTTTCCGCCTGCTCTGCTTGTGGGATCTTAGTTCCCCAAGCAGGGATTGAACCTGGCCCCCTGACAATGGAAGCACAGAGTCCTAATCACTGGATTCCTCAAGACACAGAATTTTGTGAACAAGCAGCTAAGCAATTCAAAAATGCTGTTTTGAAGAAACTCCATGAGAAAATGCCAAAGGAAAATTCAATGAAATCTCAAAAAACTAAAGTGGAATTTTTGCCAATGAGATGCAGATCTTAAAAAAGAACCAAACAGAAATTCTGGAGCTGAGAAACTCAATGGAGGAGATGAAAAATACAATAGAGAGCATCTGTTGTTGCTTTCAGTCTCTTAGTCATGTCTGACTCTTTGCCGCCCCATGGACTGCAGCGTGCCAGGCTTCCCCTGTCCTACAGTATCGCCAAGAGTTTGCTCAGATTCATGTCCACTGAGTCACTGATGTTATCTAACATCTTGAGAGCATCTGTAGGAGGGCAGAGAAAGTGGAAAAGATAATAAGTGAGTTAGGGAAAGGCAGAGGTACCAGAGATCAAATTGCCAACATCCACTGGATCATGGAAAAAGCAAGAGAGTTCCAGAAAAACATCTATTTCTGCTTTATTGACTATGCCAAAGCTTTTGACTCTGTGGATCACAATAAACTGTGGAAAATTCTGAAAGAGATGGGAATACCAGACCACCTGACCTGCCTCTTGAGAAATCTGTATACAGGTCAGGAAGCAACAGTTAGAACTGGACATGGAACAACAGACTGGTTCCAAATAGGAAAAGGAATACGTCAAGGCTGTATATTGTCACCCTGCTTACATCATGAGAAATGCTGGGCTGGAAGAAGCACAAGCTGGAATCTGTTGGGACCTAACAAATGCCATGATAGGCTTCAGGGACTAAGATAGGCCTTATGGGAAAAGCTGAGTCATTGCCCAGTGAGGTCATCCCTGCAGATGCCAGGACTTGTCCAATCAGCATACTCCCCATAACCTGGTTTGAGTTTATCAGGACGTAAAGACATCCCCCTGCAGCCAATAAAGATTAGCCAATCAGCCCTTGCCAATTCCCTGTAAAAGTATAAATACAGCTGTAAATGTGGGCTCAGGGCTCTTGCTCCACTCCACTCCGTTGGATGTGGCGGGAGAGCCCTAGCTCGAGCTAGAAATAGAAACCCCTTCATGCTTTTGCATTACCGTGGTTGACTTGTTCATTCAGTCAAATTGGAGACTTGGACTCGGAGCATAACAGAAACAAGCTTGCTGGGAGAAATATCAATAATCTCAGATATCCAGATGACACCACCCTTTATTGCAGAAAGTGAAGAGGAACTAAAAACCCTCTTGATGAAAGTGAAAGAGGAGAGTGAAAAAGTTGGCTGAAAGCTCAACATTAAGAAAACGAAGATCATGGCATCCAGTCCCATCACTTCATGGGAAATAGATGGGGAAACAGTGGAAACAGTGTCAGACTTTATTTTGGGGGCTCCAAAATCACTGCAGATGGTGACTGCAGCCATGAAATTAAAAGAGCTTACTCCTTGGAAGAAAAGTTATGACCAACCTAGATAGCATATTCAAAAGCAGAGACATTACTTTGTTGACTAAGGTCCGTCTAGTCAAGGCTATGGTTTTGCCAGTAGTCATGTATGGATGTGAGAGTTGGAATGTGAAGAAGGCTGAGCACCGAAGAATTGATGCTTCTGAACTGTGGTGTTGGAGAAGACTCTTGAGAGTCCCTTGGACTGCAAGGAGATCCAACCTGTCCATTCTGGAAGGAGATCAGCCCTGGGATTTCATTGGAAGGAATGATGCTTAAGCTGAAACTCCAGTACTTTGGCCACCTCATGTGAAGAGCTGACTCATTGGCAAAGACTCTGATGCTGGGGGAGACTGGGGGCAGGAGGAGAATGGGACGACAGAGGATGAGATGGCTGGATGGCATCATGGACTCAATGGACGTGAGTCTGAGTGAACTCTGGGAGTTGGTGATAGACAGGAGGCCTGGCGTGCTGCGATTCATGGGGTCACAAAGAGTCGGACACGACTGAGCAACTGTACTGAACTGAACTGGTGGTCCAGTGGTTAGGATTCCAAGCTCCCAATGTAGGGGTATGGGTTCAGTCCCTGGTCAGGAAACTAAGATCCTGCAGGCCAACCAGCCTGGCCAAAAATAAATAATAAGTAATAAGCGGATTAGAGGATAGGAACTTTCAATAGCGTGTACAAAGAAAAAAAGAAAAGAAGCAAAAATAAAAACGTTTAAGTGATTTATGGGTACTCTGTGATATTGCCATGTTTTTCCCTTTCAGCTTTACTAATATGCAATTGACTAATAGCCCTGGGTAGGTTTAAGGTGTCCAATATGATATAGTAACCTACTGCCGTGATGAGTAGGGGTCATCTCAGCCTCATGCAACAGTCCCACAGAAGGATCTGCAAACCCAAAACCGAGTGAAAGAAACCAAACCAAAAAGAGTACATGGCCTGAGTCCATTTATCTTTCTTTACTTTAAAAAAAAAAAAATATATATATATATATATATATATATATATATTTATTTGGTTGTGTGGGTCTTAGTTGCGGCATATGGGATCTAGATTGCTGACCGGGGGGTCAAACCCAGGCCCTGTGCATTGGGAACTTGGAATCTTAACCACTGTACCAGCTGGGGAGTCCTGAGTCCATCTATGTGGTACAGGATGTGAGACAAAATCACTGTATGCCACTGGGGACAGGTCTTCTGCTTGTGAATCACAGGCCAGTGTTTTCAGAGTCAACTTAAAATATTCATATTTAATGCAAAGAGTCAGACACGACTGAGCGACTGAACTGAACTCAACTGGATATATACACAAAGTAGCCAATCTCAACCATGGTTATACATCTGAGATTTAATTTCATAAACTGGGAGATATATATGAAAAAGAACAGATGCTACTATTTAGAGACAGCGGTCATGAGGCTGGGAAACCAGCGGAGAGAGTGAGCCATCTTGTAAAGGTAGGGCTTCCTTGATAGTTCAATAGTAAAGAATTCCCTTGCCAATGCAGGAGATATGAGTTCAATCCCTGGTCCGGGAAGATTCCACATGCTGCGGAGCAACTAAACCCATGTACCACAACTACTGAGCCTGTGCTCTAGAGCCCGTGAGCCACAACTGGCCCTACAGCCGGGGCTCCGCCAGCAAGAGCAGCCACCCCAGGGAGCAGCTTGCCCACTGCAGCTAGACAGTAGCCCTCACTCCTCACAACCAGCGGAAGTCTGGGCAGCAACAAAGACCCAGCACAGCCAAAAATAGATAAAAAAGCAAAACAAAAGTAAGGGTAATTGTTGGATGAACATGAAAAAGCCACGTGAGCATGTCTCTTACATTTTTACAGTAACCAGGAGATGAATGCAATGCAAATGTGAATTACACCAGAGAGCTGAGAGGGTGAGGAGAAAGCAGCAGGGACGGACCTGCATTGCATTCTCATGAGCTGGGAATTCCCTGGCAGTCCATTGGTTACAGCTCTGTGCTTTCACTGTGGAGGCCCTGGGTTTGATCCCTGGTTGGGAAACTAGGGTCCCACAAGTCTGCAGCAGGAAAAAAAAAAAAGGCTCATATGAATCATAACAGCCTGATAATTGGGATCTTCTAAATTCTATACAATGTGATCAATGTGATATTGGACATAAAAATTCTCGAGGCTTAAATACCTGTCTTAATATTATCCTAAAGGAAATCAAACCTGAATATTCACTGGAAAGACTGATGCTAAAGCTCCAATACTTTGGCCACCTGACAGGAAGAGTCCACTCACTGGTAAAGACCCTGATACTGGCAAAGATTGAGGGCAGCAGGAGAAGGGGGTGACAGAGGATGGGACGGTAGGATGACATCACAGATTCAAAGGACATGAGTTTGAGCAAACTCAGGAGGATGGTGAAGGACAGGGAAGCCTGGCGTGCTGCAGTCCAAGGGGTCAAAAAGAATCAGATATGACTTAGCAAGGGACAGCAGCAATTGCAAAGAGTTACTTTACGTGCTTTGTGTGCGTTCTCCTATTACGCTCTTGTTGTTTTGAAAAGTTATCACCTTTAAGGATTTCTGTGGCGGTCCTGTGATTAAGACTCTGCACTCCAATGCAGGAGGTGTGGGTTTGATCCCTGATCGGGGACTAAGATCCCACATGCTGTGCGGTGCGGTGTGGCCTAATCTTTTAACCATGTGAAATTTATTTCAGTATAAGGTGTCTCCAAACGTCCCACTGCTGTTACAGTCAACAGTGTTCTTTGCTTCTAAATCCCTGATGCCTACTTTAGTGTCTGGCACAGAGAGGTCCCTTTGGCACCATTAAATGGATGAACTCTAGACTCTGCTTCCTAAACTTGGCCACATATTTTATTCTGTAGCACATTACATTGTTGAAACATTTAAACCCTGCCGTTGTTGGAGCAGAAAAACATTTCCTCTCTCCTCTTAGGTTCTATGATTGGAAGCTTGCCAAAAAAAAAAAAAAAAGACACGGGTTTGATCCCTGCATCAGGAAGATCCCCTGGAAAAGGAAATGGCAACCCACTCCAGTATTCTTGCCTGGGGAAGTCCATGGACAGAGGAGCCTGGTGGGCTGTAGTACATGGGGTTGCAAGGAGTTGGATTCGGACACAGCTGAGCGACTAAACAACAAAGAACACTCAGCTCAGTAGGGGAGTAGGGGGTGGGGGTAGGGAGAAAAGGCTTCTATGGGAAGAACAAATGAGTTTCTTTCTTTTTTTTCCATTGAGTTCCTTTAGGAAAAACAAAGAGGTTGAGAGAGCAAACATGAGGTGAGATATTTTGTGATAATGCTATCTCTGCAGGTATAAGTGGACTTTCTAGCTTCTTCAGGCTAGAAAACTCCAAGAGAGCATAGTTATTGTCATAGTTTAACTTTCCGTCACCCTCTTGGGAGCAGCCTCTCCCCAGAGAGGCAGTTTCTGGCAGCCGTACTTAACCAGAATTTTTCGCTTTGAGTCAGAAAAGGGAGGGTCAGAGAAGGCTTTTCTATGACCCTTGCGTCTCAAATGTCTTCCCTTAAAATAATTGTTTCAACCAGCTCTGGGGTTTCCCGTGAGTCCCCACACAACCAACTAAAACTCTGCACAACAGCTTAAGCAGTTTCATTCCATCTTGTGTAGCTGACTTTTCCAAAGCTGATGTAAGCATCAACATTATAATGTAAGTGTGCATGCTCAGTCGCTCAGTCACGTCCCACTCTTTGTGACCCCATGGACGGTAGCCCACCAAGCTCCTCTGTCCATGGAATTCCCAGGCAAGAATACTGAAGTGGATTGCTATTTCCCTTCTCCAGGGGATCTTCCCCACCCAGGGTTGAACTCGCATCTCCTGTGTCTACTGCGTTGTCAGGAGGATTCTTTATCATCCAGCCACCTGGGAAGCCCTGTAAGAGTCAATTCTGGCATTTAAATCCCATTTCAGTGGTTTGTGTCCAGTGTTTTTGATGTGTGTCCAAATCTTTTCAACCCCCTCAACAGTGACCCCACCTCACTTGCTCCTGGGTTTTTGCTCCTGTTATGTGCAGAGCTCCTGACTCCTTACACCCTATTCTGCTTCCCTGCCTCTGTGCTCAGCCCTCCCAGCAAACTTGAAGAAGGGAACCAAGTCACATCCCTTTATCCTCTTCCAATCCTTTGTGCAAGTCTGACGCAGGCCCAATGCTTGTTCCATTCTTGTATTGTCTGAATTCACATCGAGATGTTAAGCTCCCTTCTCCTGGCTGGGGTCTAGCTGGGCTTGGGGGTCCCCACACTGGAGTGTCTCAAGTGGTGTGCAGACTGTGGGGAGTCAAGTAGTGCAAAAGGATAGGGAAGGTGGGAGCAGGGTCTTCAGTTTTATAGCCGCAAATTCTCGGGGGCCTTGATGAACGAGTGAATGCAAGTGTCCATAGAAATAATCAATAAACAATCTCTGATAGGAATAGGAAAGAGTTTTATTTGAGCCGAACTGAGGGTTGTAGTCTGGGAGGCTCCTTCTCAGAAAACTCTGAGGAGCTGCTCCATTGAAACATGGTGTCTAGCACAATCTTGCACCTCATCCAAGCAAAGAACACACATCACACGTGACAGAGTATATTCCTTCAAGCTTTCTAAGAGACAGACTTCGTACACAGATAGCGAGACAGCAGGACCCTGGGGTCTGGGAAGGGAACCTTATCTTCCAGAGAGTGTCAGCATGGACACCATGAGAAGAGGGGGTCCATCTTTATATGCAGGACAGACATTCTTTACCCCAATGATTAAAGCTAATGTGTTGTGAGAGTCTGACAGGCTCTCTTAGTTCACATAAAGTTCAGGCTGAACCATGTATAAGCCAAATCAACTCCCCCATACCTCAGTATGTGAGCATTTTCTCCATCACAGGGTATAAAAATCTTAGAACCACACGATCCAGCAATTCTACGTATGAGGAAATACTCAGAAGAATTGAAAGCACACTCTGGTGCCTTGTATACCCACGTTCATACCAGCATTATTCACAGTAAATAAAGCATGAAAGCAATTCAAGTGTCAATGATCAAACAATGGAAAAGCCGGTGGGGCAGGCACATATACTAGAGTATTACTCAGCATTACAAAAAGAAGGAGGACTTCTCTGTGGTTCTGTTGTTAAGGCTCCCAAGTTTCCAAAGCAAGAGTTGCAGGTTCAATCCCAGGTTGAGGAACCAAGATGCCAGGTGTCCAGCAGCTAAAAAAAAAGAGAGAGAGAATGGAAGGGAATTCTGACACATGCTACAGTGTAAGTGAATCTTATGGACATACTGGTAAGTGAAATTAAGTGATTCTACTTAAATGAAACACCTGGAGTGCTCAGATTCATAAAAGAGAATGGAAAAGAGATTGTCAGGAGCTGGTGGAGGAGAAAGAGGAAACTGGTTGAATGGGGACAGAGGTTCCATTTTGCCAGATGAAAAAAAGTCCTGGGGTTCCGTTGCACAAGATGTGAAGGTACTTAACAGGACCGAAGTGGCTAAATTTTTACGTTCTGTGTATTTGCAGACTCAAGAATCTCAGAACTATCCCCTGAGGGCAAGCTCAGAAGAGAAGTGGTTGATTGCACCACTGCAGACTTGCTCCTCCCATCCCCCGCCCATCCCTGCCCAGGGCTTAAAAATGGTCTTTTTGTTGTAGGAGGGTTCCCAGATTTGGGTTTTCCAGATCTATCAGCTTCAACCCTACGCAGCTTTAATCTCAACCGCACTGACTGATATCTGTGCTCCAGGCTCTGCTCCTAAGATTTGGTAAGTCCTGGGTCACCCCTCTTCTGTAGGAGACTGGGTACTGAATTCAGATCCTCCTAAAGAAACCTCCTAAAAGTCTAAGAGCTTCCCACGTGGCTCAGCAGCCAAGAACCTGCCTGACAATGCAGGTGACACTGGAGACCACTCCATCCCTGGGTTGGGAAGATCCCCGGAGAAGGGAGTGGCAACCCCTCCAGTGCTCTTTGCCTGGAGAATCCCATGGACAGAGGAGCCTGGCCGGCTACAGTCCATGCGGTCTCAGGCAGTCAAAATGACTGAACCCTCACCTAAAGAGACCTCTTCAGCCCACCCACGTGTGCAATTGGCTCCAGCTGAGGGTGGTAAGACCCATCTTCCAGATGAGAGCAGAAGGAGGAGTTAGGAGCTGTAAGTTTGTGTGAGGAGAGGTGGGCAGGGGAGGAGATTGCATCAGATCTTGAGGGTTTTAGACTAATATTTTCACTGGTGTTCAGACACTAGTAAAGATTGCTGTTATGTAGGGTTTATGATGCGTGGGCCACTGATTTCAGTCTCCTGTTACTGTCCATTTCTGGAGATTCCTCCTCTCTGGATCTTGGGGCAACTATAAGGGACTTAATCATCTAGAGTTTGGTACCTATGGAGGAGGGCTGTGTGGTGATTTACTTTAAATCACTTTCAGGTTCTTTACACCCAGCAACTCTGTGAAGCTGGCTCTATTATTTATCATTGGCAGAATTTTTTTAAACATTGGTAAAAATACACGTAGGGGCTTCCCAAGTGCCTCAGTGGTAAAGAATCTCTGCCAATTAGGAGATGTGGGTTTGCTCCTTGGATTGGGAAGATCCCCTGGAGGAGGGCATGTCATGTCACCCGACTCCAGTATTCTTGCCTGGAGAATCCCATGGACAGAGAAGCCCGATGGGCTACAGTCCATGGGCTTGTACGTGACTTTGCAACTAAGCAACAACAGAAATACACGTAATACCATGTGACGTAAAATTTGCCATCTTAACTATTTTTAAACTTCTAGTTCAGTAATGTTGACTACAGTCACTACTGGGCAGCCCATCTCGAGCTCTTCTCTTCTCGTAAAACTGAAACGTATTCTCCCTTAACAATCACTCCTTATTCCCCTCTCACCCAGACCCTGGAAAAGCACCATCCTGCTTTCTGTCTCTAGCCAAGTAACTTTAACTAGGTACTTCATAGAAGTGGAATCATACAGTTTTTGTCTTTTAGTGCCTGGCAAACATCACTTAGCATAATGTTCTCAAGAGTCTTCCATGTTGTAGCCTGTGTCAGAATTTCCTTCCCGCCCCTCACCCCCTGACTGCCCCGTACAGCATGTGCGATCTTAATTCTCAGACCAGGGATCCAACCTGTGTCCCCTGCTGTGATTACCCAGAGTCTTAACCACTGGATCACCAGAGAATTCCCCCTCCTGTTTATTCTTTGTTGTTGTTAGTTGCTCAGTCGAGTCGAACTCTTTGCGACCCCATGGGCTGCAGCACGCCAGGCCTCCTTGTCCTTCACTGTCTCCCGGAGTTGACTCAGACTTACGTCCATTGAATCAGTGATGCCATCCAACCGTCTATCTCATCCTCTGCTATCCCCTCCTGCCATCAGTCGTTCCCAATATCGACTCGTCACACCAGGTGGCCAAAGTATTGGCGCTTCAGCATCAGTCCTTCCAATGAATATTTAGGGTTGATTTCCTTTAGGGTTGACTGGTGTGATCTCCTTGCTGTCCAAGGGACTCTCAAGAGTCTTCTCCAGCACTGCAGTCTCGAAAGCCTCAGTTCTTCAATGCTCAGCCTTCTTTATGATCCATTCATGACTACTGAAAAAACCATAGCTTTGACTAAATGGACCTTTGTCAACAAGCTGATGTGTCTGCTTTTCAATATGCTGTCTATTTTGTCATAGCTTTTCTTCCACGGAACAAGTGTCTTTTAATTTCATGGCTGCGGTCACAGTCTGCAGTGATTTTGGAACCCAAGAAAATAAAGTTTGTCACTGTTTCCATTGTTTCCTCATCTATTTGCCATGAAGTTATGGGACTGGATGCCACGATCTTAGTTTTTTGAATGTTGAGTTTTAAGCCAGCTTTTTCACTCTCCTTTTTCATCAAGAGGCTCTTTTTAGTTCCTTCTGAAGGCTGAGTAATATTTCATTGTCTGGGTAGTGTTTTTTCCATTCCTTTGAGGATGGACTTCTGGGAGGCTTCCATCTTTCAGCTACTGTGAATGCTGCTGCTATGGACACAGATGTACAAATATCTCTTTGAGACCTTATTTTCAGTTCTTTGGGGTATACACCTGTAGGGGAAGTTGCTGGATCATAATAATAAATCCATTTTTAGTTTTTGAAGGAACCACCATACTTTTTTTTTTTAAAGAAAGATTCAAATGACTGGCTCATTGGAAAAAGACTCTGATGCTGGGAAAGATTGAAGGCGGGAGGAGAAGGGGACGACAGAGGATGAGATGGCTGGATGGCATCACTGACTCGATGGACGTGAGTTTGAGTGAACTCCGGGAGGTGGTGATGGACAGGGAAGCCTGGCGTGCTGCAGTCCATGGGGTCACAAATAGTCAGGCACAACATGGGGTCACTAAGCGACTGAACTGACTGAATTTATTTTTTGGTTGTGCTACACAGCAGGGCATGTGGAATCTTCCTTGACTATGGATTGAGCCTGTATCCCCTGCGCTAGAAGGTGGACTCTTTTAACCACTGGACAGACAGGAAAGTCCTTGGAAAAAAACATACTTTATCAGCAGGAGCTGCACCATTTGTATTCCTACTAACAGGGCTAAAGTATTCAGCAGCAGCATTTGAGCAAGAAGGAAATGCACGTTCAGAGGAGTATATGACTCCACAGGGGTGTTTGAGGAGCCAAGATTCTAATGAGTTTCCTGACTCTTAATCAAAATGCTAACCTTGGACTTCGGAGTATCAGGGTGGAAGAACCTGACGGTGACTCGTGGTCTCTGAATCAGCCTAACCCTGTGGAGCTGTGTAGGGAGGAGACATTTCAGTCCCCACAGCAGCAGGAAACAGTCCTGCCATTTCCGATCCAGAATGAAGGCAGTTCCGTCTTCTCCAGGCAGCTGGGAGGGCACTCTGGTTTGATGCTTTGACTGAGCCGGGCCACAGTCTGTCCCTCCCTGTGAATTCCGTCTGCTTTCTGTCCCAGAGCAGAGTTCCAATTCCTTGTCAGCTCTGCAAGCCATGGAGGAGAAAGCGTCAGGTTTTAGGATCCTTGGTGGAGAGATGGGTAGAGTGTGAGATGAGTGGAATCTTGTGCCTGAGGCGCGGTCTGCTTAGTCACTCAGTGGTGTCTGACTCTTTCTGATCCCATGGACTACAGCCCACCAGGCTCCTCTGTCAACGGGATTCTCCAGGCAAGAATACTGGAGCTGGTTGCCATTTCCTCCTCCAGGGCATCTCCTTGACCCAGGCAGGGGACTCCTTCATTGGCAGGTGGATTCTTTAACCCCTGAGCCACCTGGGGAGCCCAGAGAGGAGGTGGTCTTCGTGATTTCAGCTTCTGGATAAGATCTCAGTTGCAGACATCCTGTCAGCATTTTTGTGACTCTGTGGGTTACTGGCGATTGTGATTGATCTGTGTGTTGCTGCAAGGTAAACTAGCAAATCAAGATCTCTGGGATCCCTCAACTTCTTTCTAGGAAAGCAAAAACAATGGTTGAGGTATTGTGTTATTTACTTAGAGCCTGGGGAACAAATAAGAACATCAAGCTGTTTTTCCCTTTGGAGACTATTTGGTGCTACTTTTTCTTGTTAGTACTGTGGAATCTGCATTTTGGAACTCAGGTGAGACCTTGGAGATTAAATCTTTTGTCTAGGAACAAATGAGAGGATGGAGAAACTTTTGTACCAGAAGGGTCCTGCAGGGTCCTTCTTGAGTTGAATCCCTCCTTTTTCTTTTTCTTTTTTTTTTTAAGCTTTTTTAATTGGAATATAGCCGATTAACAACGTAATAGTTTCAGGTAGACAAAGGGACTCAGCCATATATATACATGTATCCGTTCTTGCCCAAACTCCCCTCCCATCCAGGCTGCCACATAACACTGAGCAGAGTTCCCTGTATAGCAGAGTTCCCTGCCATATGGTAGATACAGCAGTGTGTGCATGTCCATCCCAAACTGCCTAACAATCTCTTTCCCCTAGTCTCCCCCGACCCTCCTTTTTTGGATTCCCTGAGGGGAATAGGGCTGGGACCAGAAAGGGAATAAAGTTTTGGATGGAGAGATGAATCATAGAGTCAGCAGGGGACCTCGGTTACTGGCGGACTTGGTTTCATTGCTCTGATCACTGAGCGCCTTCAGCTGTGGTAACACGTGTAATAGGGAAGGGGGAATAATGACAGTAATTAATCTCTGTTTTATAGGAGAAAGGAGGACACAGCAGTATGTAGCGTGTGGGAAGTCACATAAATCACACATCACACTGCCAGATTTGAACCAGCAGAGCTAGCTGATTTTGCTTTAAAAATCAACATTCTTGGGGCCTCCCTGGTGGTCTAGCGATTAAGACTCAGTGCTACCAGTGAAAATGGCATGGGTTCAAGCCTTGGTCAGGAAACTAAGATCCCACAAACTATGCTGCAGGGCCAAAAGATTAAAAAAAAAACAAAAAAAAACTCCAGCATTCTTACCCATTTAGCTAATACCATTTAAGCAGCTACTGTGTGCCAGGCTCTTTGTTGAAAAATTTTGCTTCTCTGTGTGTGAATGTTAGTCACTCAGTCATGTCTGACTCTTTGTGACCCATGGACTATATCTCACCAGGTTCCTCTGTCCCTGGAATTCTCCAGGCAAGGATACTGGAGTGGGTTGCCACCATTTGCTTCTGTGCAGGGGGTGGGAAACTTTTCTTTATAGGTTCCAATCATTAAACTTATATAAGACAGATTAAATTAACCCCTGTGTATGGGAGTTCCGTAAATGCGCTGAGGTTCAAAGACAAGCAATTGAGGTTTAAAGGCTCCCCTGAGCTAAAGAGAAGGGGCTGGGGATCTGGGGCTTCAAGGAGAAGAGAACCCGCAGGAAGATGGGAAGGTTGGTAAATTAATGTTTACCACTCACTGCAGGTAAGTCTTCCTGAGATAAAGAGTTATCTCTGGTAACAGCTCTCTTCCTGCCATAGGCCCCCTAATCTAAATGATTTTGATCAGTTAAGGAGACTAACTTAAGCCTAAGCAAGGAGATTTTTCTGAATCTTCTTTGTCTTAATTGCCTTCAGCTCAAAATAACCCACAAACCAAAGCGGCGTGTTTACGGAAACATATTCTCTCTCTCCTCTCACTTCTCTTCAAGTAATTCTTCCAGTAACTTTGAAACATATGAAAATTCTTCTTTATGTTTAGGAAAGCAACACTCAGAGATGGAGAACTTGCCCCATGTCCTTATACCACCTGCCATCACTCCATTGCTCCGTGGAGTTGGACTCCCAGGGCCGAGGGCAGATGGGCCTTCCTGATGACTTTGCGTCTTGTTTTCTCAGCAGATCGCGGTCTCCTCAGCTCCATCTAGGATGCTGCGTCACCGTGCTTGCCAGTTTGGTCAGAAGCTGATCCGCCGGAGGCCACTGGAGCTCATAGCGGAGTCTGAGAGTCGCCTGTCTCGTTGTCTGAACACCCTCGACCTGGTGGCTTTGGGTGTGGGCAGCACCCTAGGGGCCGGCGTGTACATCCTGGCTGGAGAGGTGGCCAAGGAGAAAGCTGGACCAGCGATCGTCATCTGCTTCCTGGTGGCCGCCCTGTCTTCTATGTTGTCCGGGATCTGCTATGCTGAGTTTGGGGCCCGGGTACCAGGCTCCGGTTCTGCGTATCTCTACAGCTACGTCACCGTGGGACAGCTATGCGCCTTCATCACTGGCTGGAATCTTATATTGTCCTATGTCATCGGTGAGTTGATGGGGAGGGGGGGAGTGTGGGGCTTAAGATGAAGAAACTAGGAGCGAGGATTTAGGTCTTCACTCATTCATGAGAACTTTGCTACTATCGATTTTGATGGTGGCGGGGGAGACGTGGGTCATAGCAGCAGGCAAACCTCATAGCTCCCTTCTTCTCAGCTCTCTCCCATTATCTTTAAAGGATGGACCCAGAACAAAGAAGCGAAGGGAACTGCAGCAAGTGGGTGAGAGGGAGGCAGGGCCCATAGGCTCATCCTCTCACCATATCGAGGGTCTTTGTTTAGCTGTTGCCTTCACGGGATTTCCCTCTGCTACTCGGTTGAAAATTTCAACCCTCATCTCCCAGACCTCCTGCTCCCAATGACCTGTTTTCTTTTTTCTTGCTTAACATTTATCTCCTAACATTAAACAATTGATGTATTTTGTGGGTCATCCTAGTCTATTCTTCCCAACCCGTGAAAAGAATCTCTTTGAGATTAGAACATTTTGTATGTTTCTCCCCAGCCCCTTCCCTGCTCAAATACATCCAGGTTAGGGGTTCAGTGAATGTTCGTTTCTCCCCAGCCCTTCCTGCTCAAAGACATCCAGGTTAGGGGTTCGGGGGTGTCGCTAATGAATGTTCTATCTTCTGCTCCGGCAGGTACCGCCAGTGTGTCCAGGGCCTGGAGCTCCGCCTTGACAGCTTGATAGGGGACCACATCTCTCAGGCGTTAGAGGGGACTTCTCCCTCTGCATGTGCCCCACTTCTTGGCCAAGTACCCAGACTTTTTTGCACTGGGCCTGGTGCTTCTGCTCACGGGTAAGACAGGGATCACCGATAGGATGGGAAGAATGGGGGTGGAAGTGGGGAACCGGGGTAGGAAAGGCTTGGGATGGAAGAACGGTAGAAGAATCACAACTGGATTGAAGGCTCTAGGATATGAGAGACAGGAAGGTGAGACATAGACCATTGTTTCCCACCGTTGGCACTACTGACAGTTTGGTCTGGATCATTCGTAAGTGTGGGTGGCTGTCCTTTGCATTTGATTATTTTTTTTGGCTGTGCTGCAATGCATGCCGGATCTTGCTTCCCCTGCATGCGGTGTGTATGTGCTAAGTCTCTCAGTCGTATCTGACTCTTGTGATCCCATAGACTGTATCCCGCCAGGCTCCTGTGTCCATGGAATTCTCCAGGCAAGAACACTGGAGTGAGTTGCCATTCCCTTCTCCAGGGAATCTTCCAGACCCAGGGATTGAACCTGGATCTCCTGCATTGACAGGAGATTCTTTACCACTAGTGCCACCTGGGAAGCCCCTTAGTTCCCCTGTGTGCATGCGTGCTAAGTCACTTCAGTCACCTCCAACTCTTTGCGACCCTATGACTGTAGCCTGCCAGGCTCCTCTGTCCCCTATCAGGGGTCAAACCTGTGCCCCCTCAAGTGGAGGCACAGAGTCCTAAGCGCTGGGCCACCAGGGAAGTCCCTGGGTTTTGTTGTTGTTTTAAATCACTGTCGGCTGTAGGGTGGCATCCCTGGCCTTCACTCACTAGACACCAGTGATGCCCGCCTCCCTCAAACTGTGACAAGAAGAATGTCTCTCGACAGTGCCAACTGCTTGAGGGATAAGATCACCCCACTGAGAACCATTCACTTATCTCTGTACTGAGATCAAAGATTTTTTTAATTAAGAGGTAATTTACATAGCATAAAATCAAGCATTTTATTATTTTTCCCAGCTTTATTGAGATATAATTAACATCCAACATTGTATAAATTTAAGGTGTACAACCTAATGATTTAATAGACCTTGTCTACTGGGAGATGATAGCCACAGTAAGAAATTAACGATCTTAGAGTGTGTGATTCCAGTGGGATTCCAGTGGGACCTGGTATATTCACAGTATTCTGTAACCATCACCTCCGTCTAGCTCCAAACATGTTCATCACAACAAAAGGAAACCCTGTATCCACTGAGCAGTCACTGTCCACCTCCTCAGGACCCCAGCCCCTCGTCAGCACTTTTGGATGTCTCACATTCCATCTTTCTCACAGGACTCCTGGCTGTGGGAGCTGGTGAGTCGGCCCTGGTTAACAAAGTGTGCACAGGCTTGAACCTTTTGGTTCTCAGCTTCATCATCATCTCTGGCATCATTAAGGAGACCCACACAACTGGAAGCTCACAGAAGAGGACTACAAACTGAACATATCTGGATCCAATAATTCCTCTAGGTTAGGAGGGTTCTCTAGGCCTTAATAACGCACGTGGAGGAGGGCGCAGAGATGGGAACGTGGTGGAGACTAAACAGACCTGGGCTGATGAATCCAGGCGGAGGGGCTTCTGGAGCCCAGGGCTAGTGGTGTGAAGGGAAGAGTCCAGAAGTGATGGCTGAACACACCTCAAGCACGTTCTATCTTGCTCCTTCTCTCACCGTAGGTCAGGCCCTCTGGGTGCCGGAGGGTTTGTGCCTTTGGCTTTGATGGGATTTTCCAAGGAGCAGCTACGTGTTTCTACGCATTTGTCGGGTTTGATGTCATTGCTACTACAGGTAACGTGGTCATGGTCCCATCCAGGGTGTGGGCACAGCTTGGGCTGCACTT
This sequence comes from Nanger dama, assembly GCA_917880005.1. Taxonomy (NCBI): domain Eukaryota; kingdom Metazoa; phylum Chordata; class Mammalia; order Artiodactyla; family Bovidae; genus Nanger; species Nanger dama. The sequence continues at coordinate 34,916 of CAKJTW010000155.1, forward strand.
GGGTAGAGGGGTTTCTTTGGAGGTTCAACAGGAAAGGGGATTTTTGCTTTCACCCTGGCGTGTTTCCTGATCCAGTACTTCCTCCAATCCTGCAGGGGAAGAAGCCCAAAATCCCCAGCGGTCCATCCCTTTGGGCATCGTGATCTCACTCTTCATCTGCTTTTTGGCCTATTTTGGTGTCTCAGCCTCACTCACCCTCATGGTGCCCTACTACCACATTCATTCTACAAGCCCTTTGCCACAGGCTTTCCTCCACATTGGCTGGGACTCTGCCAGATACGTGGTGGCTGTTGGCACCCTCTGTGCTCTTACATCCAGGTCAGTGTCACGGGTTTCTGCCCATTGACTGTCAGATGCTCGGGCATCCCAGGCCTTGGAAATGAGAGGAAAAGAGAGCAAGATAATCTTGCCCCATGTAGACGAGGGAGTGGATGCCCTAGTCTCTCCTGCTTCTCCATGTCCCCACACGTGTCCTCGTTGTCTCTCCCAGCCTCCTGGGTGCCATGTTCCCCATGCCCCGTGTGATCTACTCAATGGCAGATGATGGGCTCCTTTCCGGGGGACTTGCCCGCATCCACACCCGCACCCGTACCCCCATCATGGCCACCTTGGCTTCTGGAATTCTTGCAGGTAGAGAAACAATGGCCATGCCTTCTTTGATCAATTTTCTTAGTTTGGATATTTCTCCTGGGTTCTCACCCCCGTCCCCCACCTTGTTTGTGCCTTCCTTCTAGGGGTCATGGCGTTACTCTTCGAGCTCCATGATCTGGTGGACCTCATGTCCATTGGGACACTGCTGGCTTACTCCTTGGTGGCATTTTCTGTCCTTGTCTCAGGTGAGACCCCACGACACCTTGGGTGGGGGGTCTTGGATACTCGGGATTGATCAGCAGGGAACTGTCTTCTGCTTTCACGCCAGCTTCTTAATGTCTGCTCAGCTTAAGGCAGCAGAGACTTGGAATAGGCTGTGTGAGTCGGATGAGTAGGGGCTGCTGTTAACATTGCTTTAATATCTCTAATTCAGATATCAACCGGATAAGAATTTAAGCAAAACCAAGAAAACAGAGAAAGGAACTGAGATGAAGTCTGCAGTTGAAGCAAGTCCTTTGGACATTGCACCTGAAGCGGGAAACGCAAAGATTCTCAAGAGTCTCTGTCACCCTCCCAGCACCATCCCCACCCGGACATCTGGCTGGATTGTTTATGGATGTGCCTTACTGCTTGGTGAGCATTGGGATCTCTCTGGTGGTATTCTGAAATTGACAAGATAAGGTGGGAATGTGTATTTCATCAGTTGAGGAATGCTGGAGATATGATGAGCCTTCATGATGTGGGAAGTTTTGGGGAGGAGTATGACCCAAGGTCTTAACATCTTTGGCTTCTGGAGTCGAACCTGTTCTGTTCTCCTCCACTTTGACCCTTACAGTTCTCCTGCTGACCATCCTGAGCCTGGTCCTGGCCCAGTGGCCCAGCCAGGTGTTCTCTGGGGACCCCGGGCTCACAACAGTGGCTGTGCTGCTGCTGCTGCTCATCATTGGGGTCACGGTCATCATCTGGAGGCAGCCCCAGAGCCTCAGTTCTCTTCACTTCAAGGTAGGTGACCTTATGTGCCCAAAGTGTCCACCTTGAGTGAAGGAAGTCTGCGTGCTTTAGGTCTAAATATCCTTCACTGGGACTTCCCTGGTGGTTCAGTGGCTAAACTCCAAGCTCCCAATGCAGGGGGCCCGGGTTCCCTCCCTGGTCAGGGAGCTAATCCCACAGGGTGCAACTAGAGATCCCTGTGTGCAACAAAGATGAACGATCCCACCCACAGCAGCTAAGACCTAGTGCAGTCAAGTAAAGAAATACTAAAAAAAAAAAAAAAAAAAAAATCTGTCTAATCATCCTTTCCTGTACCAGGGAAGAGTTGTTAAAACCCTTTCCTGGACCACTTCCTGGTCCACATTGTATATGTGCTTTACATATACAATCTGAGTAGCCACTGAACACACAGCCTGAGGACTGGTCTTCTCACCCACCTGGGGTTCGCGTCTCCCTTTCAGACGTCTGGGCTGTGTTCAGGGATAACTGACTCTTCCCACAGGTCCCTGCTCTGCCTGTCCTCCCACTGGTGAGCATCTTTGTGAACGTTTACCTGATGATACAGATGACCTCTAGGACTTGGGCCCAATTTGGAGTCTGGAATATGATTGGTAAGAAGTTTTCTAGGATAAAGAGACGGCTTGAGGGACTGAACCCAATACTCTGCTACAGCATCTCCCCTAAACTGTCTTGGCTGCCATAATAGGAGGCCTTTTGGGCATTTGTAACTGGGTGCAGCTCCTACTTTTCCTTTCCACTGTCTCATTTTCCTCCTAGGATTTATTATATACTTTGGATACGGGATCCGACACAGCTTGGAGAACAGTGAGCAATGACTGCCAGCCTCCACTTCCCAGACTCTTGACAAGAACACCCCAGGTGCTGGGTCATCTTAACCACAGGACGTAGATGCTGGGTGGAATCCCTCCAGGCACTGGAGAATCTGCTGGTTCCAGGGGCACTTTAAGTCTCTATGGACTGTGATGGTGGGGGTGAATTTAAGGCCCTTTACTAATTGCTAGTGGATGAAATGACTTATCTGTTATCTAGTTTTTCTGGTAAACGTTTCAAAGCATGATAGATATGTACAGAAAAGTGCATACCTCATACCTGTGCAGCGAGATGAATTTTCACAGAGAGTACAGCAAGCTAACCAGAAAAAAATAAACTACGAACCTGTATGGAAGAAATATCATGTGCCTTTTTCCAACAAAAACACATAGATTGCTACACAGGAAGAACATGCGGGTGACTCCACACTGTGGCAAGGGTTGCACTGTGCTTATTTAGTTTTCTGTGATGTGACTCTTCATTTCATTAATCTTCTTTAATGTCATTCACTAACTCTTTGTTTTTATTTCCCAAGAACTCTGTGGAAATTGTTCCTAATATTAAAAAATGTTGAGGGACTTCCTTGGCAGTCCAGTGGTTAGGATTCCAAACTTTCACTGCTGGGTTCAGGTTGGATCCTTGATGGGGAACTAAGGTCCTTCAAGCCACGTGGTATATCCAAATCTTTTTTTTTTAATTGATGCTGTTGAGATTTCCTTTTGTTACTGTTGAAATGAAACGCAGTTTTGTGTGTTTATTTAAAATTTTCTTTTTTTTTTTGGTAATGAAAAACGTTTTTACTTGTCCATTGCCTTTAATTTAATATCTAAATAGATACCATATTCTTCTATAATTACAATATGGAAATGTCTATGAACAAAATAGATAGATTTTTTTGTCGTATGCTGAGGAAAGAATAGCGGTAGTAAGATTCATCCAGTTTAGCAGCAGCAGGAGCAGCGCAGCCAGAGTATGGTCAGTGTTTGGGGACAAAGATAAATATCCGCAGTCCGTGCATACCTTTGATTTCTTCTTTTAGCGCCTGAGTAACCATCTGGTGCTGCTGGACAGTTCTCTTCTCTTTAAATTCTTCTGATTCAATTTTAATTTCAGACATTGCCCCACAGCCTCCTTTGGCGGCTGTAGCGGCGGGTTCCGCGAAGCAGAGGCGCCGCGGGCTCCACGCTGCCATGCCCGGCCGACGCGGCCCCAAACTTTTCTTAAAAAAAAACCTAAATACATGCAATTTTAAATTTACCATTATACCTCAGTAAAGCTGGAATCCGGATAAAAGAGGGAAATTGACTTTAGCACATTCATCATTCATTTTGAAGATGGTATCATCATAGAGTGATTCTTAAACGTTGGATTTTTGATGTCTATATTTCCACTGCAATATTTTAATACAACCACCGGCTGTCTTTACCCATTCATTCATTCTTTTTTTTTTTTTTTAGATTGAGGTACAGTTGATTTACAACATTATTTTAGTTCCAGGAGTACAACACAGTGACATAATTTTATAGATTGTATTTCATTAGAGTAATTATATATTCATATAATGGCTTTAGTTTCCTGTGCTGCACCATATATCCTATAACTTATTTTATACATAGTAGTCTGTATCTCTTATTCCTCTATCACATTTGTCCCTAACCATTCTATCAGTGATTTTGCTTCTCTTTTGTTAATACACAGTCATTTATTTTTAGATTTCGCATGTAAGTAGTTTGTCTTACTTTATTTCACTAAGTATAATAACCTTCAGGCACATCTATGTTGCAAATGGAGAACTTTGTTCTTTCTTATGCCTACGTAGTATTCTATTGCATACATATACATCTTCTTTTAATCCATTTGTCTTTTGGTGGGCACTTGAGTTGCTTCTGTATCTTGACTATTGTAAATAATGCTGATAATATTGGGCTGCATGTATCTTTTCAAGTTAATTTTTTTCACCCAGATACATAGCCTGGAGTGGAATCGTTGTTCTGTGGTAGTTATTTTGGTTTTTTGACGACCCTCCATACTGTTGACATAGCGTCTGCAAACCAGCTTCTCCTCTCACCTCATCTGTTTGCCTGCAGCCCTGAAGTACAGCTGTACTCTGTTTTCCATGTCTACAAAGATCCTGCCTGTGGGCCAGCTGAGTTCATTTCAGCTGAGTATTACAGTAAATGTAAATACTGTAAGTGTTCACCTTATTTGAAATTTCATAATTGGCTAGGTCATTTATTACATAAAAGTTTAAAGAATATGAGTCATGCCTGACTCTTTCCAACCCCATGGACTGTAGCCTGCCAGGCTTCTCCATCCATGGGATTTTCCAGGCAAGAAGCCTGGAGTGGGTTGCCATTTCCTCCCTCCAGGGGATCTTCTCAACTCGGGGATCAACCCCCTCTGCCTTGGCAGGTGGATTATTTACTACTAACACCACCTGGGAAGCCCTAAAAATGGTGAATTCTGTCTAGGAGAAGACAGCCTCCAGAAGAACCCTAATGAGCTCCCCAGTGGCTCAGATGGTAAAGAATCTGCCTGGAATGTGGGAGACCTACGTTAGATCCCTGGAGAAGGAAATGGCAACCCCCTCCAGTATACTTGCCTGGAGAATCCCAAGGACAGAGGAGCCCGACAGTCCTTGGGGTCATTAAGAGTCAGACATGGCTGAGTGACTAACATACACACTTTCTGCTTCATACAGAAACTGTGATATTCCCCACACTCTACAACCAACCAAAACAAATCCCTCCCCAACAACAAACCAAAACAGCCCCCACTCCACAAAATCAAAACATAGCAAAACAGAAACAAAACAAAACTCTCCAAGACAAAAATCCCAAACTCCACAGAAAGTCAACGATTGTTGATCCCTGGGTCAACGTGAGCTCCTGAGGATAAGAGGAGGTTCTTCGGGAAAGGTCATAAGTGTCCATGTGTATGTCATGGGAAAGCTTTTAATTAATGCATAAAATAGTGTATATCTTATCTGGGACTGTTGAGTCAAAGACAGGCACATTTAAAAATTTTGACAAATGCTGTCAAATTTGACAAATTGCAGAAGAGGATAGTGCTGTCTAAGCAAGTGCGAAATCCGTGTATATAATTAAAATTTTCTTAGTATCACATTAGAAAAGGAAAAAGAAACAGACACAACTAATTTTAATAATGTGCTTAGCTCAAAATATACAAATTTTATCATTTAAACATATAATGTAAAAATCACTAATGAGATATTTTATCTTTTTATTTCTGAACAGTCCTCAAATTTCAGTGTACATTTCACACTTATTTCCCACCTAGCCACATTTCAAGTGCTCAAGACCATGTGCCATACTGGATAATGCTGATCTAGAAGTTTTATTCAGGTAAATTCTGGTCCATAGCTCAAGTCTTGCCTGTGGCCCTGATTTTGTATGGGCCAGAGGCTGAGTGGTTTTTATTTTCAAAAAGTTGTTAATAAAAATACAGAGGAATATGTGGTCCAGAGCATACGTGGCCTGAACAGCCTAAAATATTGACTATTTGGCTCTAAGAGAAACACTTTGGCAAACTCTGGGCTGGTGTAACTCAGGTTTGTCTCCTTGCAGTGTCAATGTATTCATGTTTCTTTGCTTTTGTGGTGCTTCACCTTAGCCACACACATACCTAGATGAGACTAGAAGCATCTCTAGTGATCTTCGACTTCTTGCATAGTCAATTCTTCTCCCCTTGCCCCAGTCAATCTAGCTAAAGGTTTTCCCATTTTCAAAGAACCAACTTCTAGCTCCATTGATTCCTCATATCATATCACTTTAAAAATTTCTTTCTTTTTTTCTTTTTTTTTGCTATGTCCCTTGGCTTGCAATATCTTTGTTCCCTGACCAGGGATTGAACCTGAGACCTCAGCTTTACGTAAAAGAGGCCTAACCACTGGACTGCCAGGGAATTCCCATCTACTTCACTTTTCCACTTTTCTCCTGTACAATTAGACAGGGATCAAGACCATCCTCATGGAAAAGAAATGCAAAAAGCAAACTCGCTGTCTGGGGAGACCTTACAAATAGCTGTGAAAAGAAGAGAGGTGAAAAAAAAAAGGAGTAAAGGAAAAATAAGCATATGAATGCAGAGTTCCAAAGAATTGCAAGAAGAGAAAAGAAAGCCTTCTTCAGCAAACAATGCAAAGAAATACAGGAAAACAACAGAATGGGAAAGACTAGAGATCTCTTCAAGAAAATTAGAGATCCAAGGAAACATTTCATGCAAAGATGCACTCGATAAAGGACAGAAATGGTATGGGCCCAACAGAAGCAGAAGATATTGAGAAGAGGTGGCAAGAATACACAGAAGAACTGTACAAAAATATCTTCATGACCCAGATAATCATGATGGTGTGATTACTCATCTAGAGCCAGACATCCTGGAATGTGAAGTCAAGTGGGCCTTAGAAAGCATCACTACGAACAAAGCTAGTGGAGGTGATGGAATTGCAGTGGAGCTGTTTCAAATCCTGAAAGATGATGCTGTGAAAGTGCTGCACTCAATATGCCAGCAAGTTTGGAAAACTCAGCAGTGGCCGCAGGACTGGAAAATGTAAGTTTTCATTCCAGTCCCAAAGAAAGGCAATGCCAAAGAATGCTCAAACTACCGCATAGTTGCTCTTATCTCACACGCTAGTAAAGTAATGCAGAAAATTCTCCAAGCTAGGGTTCAGCAATACGTGAACCGTGAACTTCCTGATATTCAAGCTGGTTTTAGAAAAGGCAGAGGAACCAGAGATCAAATTGCCAGCATTCACTGGACCATGGAAAAAGCAAGAGAGTTCCAGAAAAACATCTATTTCTGCTTTATTGACTATGCCAAAGCTTTTGACTGTGTGATTCACAGTAAACTGTGGAAAATTGTGAAAGAGATGGGAATACCAGACCACCTGACCTGCCTCTTGAGAAATCTGTATGCAGGTCAGGAAGCAACAGTTAGAACTGGACATGGAACAACACATTGGTTCTGAATCGGAAAAGGAGTACGTCAAGGATGTATATTGTCACCCTGCTTATTTAACTTCTATGCAAAGTACATCATGAGAAACGCTGGGCTGGAAGAAACACAAGCTGGAATCAAGATTGCCGGGAGAAATATCAATAACCTCAGATATGCAGATGATACCACCCTTATGGCAGAAAGTGAAGAGAAGCTAAAGACTATCTTGATGAAAGTGAAAGAAGAGAGTGGAAAAGTTGGCTTAAAGCTCAACATTCAGAAAACGAAGATCATGGCATCTGGTCCCATCACTTCATGGGAAATAGATGGGGAAAGAGTGGAAACAGTGTCAGACTTTATTCTTTGGGCCTCCAAAATCACTGCAGATGGTGACTGCAGCCATGAAATTAACAGACGCTTACTCCTTGGAAGAAAAGTTATGACCAACCTAGATAGCATATTCAAAAGCAGAGACATCACTTTGCCAACTAAGGTCCGTCTAGTCAAGGCTATGGTTTTTCCTGTGGTCATGTATGGATATAAGAGTTGGACTGTGAAGAAGGCTGAACGCCGAAGAATTGATGCTTTTGAACTGTGGTGTTGGAGAAGGCTCTTGAGAGCCCCTTGGACTGCAAGGAGATCCAACCAGTCCATTCTGAAGGAGATCAACCCTGGGATTTCTTTGGAAGGAATGATGCTAAAGCTGCAACTCCAGTACTTTGGCCACCTTATGCGAAGAGTTGACTCATTGGAAAAGACTTTGGAGCTGGGAGGGATTGGGGGCAGGAGGAGAAGGGGACAACAGAGGATGAGATGGCTGGATGGCATCACTGACTCGATGGACGCAAGTCTGAGTGAACTCCGGGAGTTGGTGATGGACAGGGAGGCCTGGCGTGCTGCGATTCATGGGGTCGCAAAGAGTCGGACAGGACTGAGTGACTGAACTGAACTCACTTTTCCCCACTCTAATCTCTGTTATATTCTGCTCTCTTGTTTTTGGTTGTTTGCTTTTTTTTTTTAGTTTACTTTATCAACTTGAGGTTTTTCCTTTTTGACTTTTTTTTTTGGCTTCTTGATTTTTTTTTGACTTTTGATTTTTTTTCCTTTTGACTTTTTTTTTTTGGCTTCTTGATTTTTTTTTAATCAGTCAAAAAGCTTCACTTTTTGCACCCCTAGCTTTCTGACTTTGTGCTTGTGCTCTCAACACTTTCACAATGATTTTCTGCTTCTCAATAAGGAAAGCACACCTGATTCTGTCAAGGACAGATTTAGCCCACCTGGAACCCCACAGGCCTGGCTGACACAGTGTTTTGTTGTTTAGCCACTCAGTCATGTCTGATTCTTTGCCACCCTATGGACTGCAGCACGCTAGGCCTCCCTGTCCTTCCCCATCTTCCAGAGGTGGCTCTAACTCATGTCCATTGAGTCGGTGAGGCCATCCAGCCATCTCATCCTCTGTCATCCCCTTTCCTCCTGCCTTCACTCTTTCCCAGCGTCAGGGCCTTTTCCAGTGTGTCGGCTCTTCACATCAGTTGGCCACAGTATTGGAGCTTCGGCTTCAGCATCAGTCCTTGCAGTTCATTTCCTTTAGGATTGACTGGCTTGGTCTCATTGCTGTCCAAGTGACTCTCAAGAGTCTTCTCCAGCACCACAATTTGAAAGCATCAATTCTTTGGCGCTCAGCCTTCTTAATGGTGAACACGAAGACAGGGAAGTATTCAATATTTCATGGAGCACATCAATCCCTGCTATAAATTCTGAGGTACAAAGAAAAATAACAGGATGTTGAATTCGTCTAAAAGTTTCTGTCTGTTTTGTTATGGTAACTTCCTTTCCTGATGGTGAGTACGGGCTCAGTCGCTTCAGCCATGTTCAACTCTTTGAGACGCTATGGACTGTAGCCTTCCAGGCTCGTCCGTCCATGGGATTCTCCAGGCAAGAATACTGGAGTGGGTTGCCAAGCCCTTCTCCAGAGGATCATCTCAACCCAGGGATCAAACCTGTGTCTCTTTTGGCTCCTGCTTTCGCAGGCAGTTCTTTAACACTAGCGCCATCTGGTGTTGATTCTTTGCAAAAACAGCAAGTTGAATATATATATATATTTATTTAAGTGGTCACTATGAAGAAGGCATTAAAAAAAAGTTAAACTCTTAGCGGAGGAAATTTATCGTCTTGGTTCAAAAAATGGTGATGAAAAATTAAGTGTGAAATTTGGGATCCTCTTCCAAGATGACAAATGTGCCAACCTCTTTGAAGCACTGGTAGGGACTCTCAAAGCGGCAAAACGAAGGAAGATTATTACACACTCAGGAGAGCTACTTTTGCATGGTGTTCATGATGACGTTGACATATTGCTTCAACATTAATGTGGTTTGCATAGCTCTGTTTATTGTTTTCTGTTTCTTTCTGGTAAACTGGAACATTAAGTCAAAAGACAAACATACGAACCTACTTAATGTATTTTTATAGAATTTTATAAACAAAAGGAGACTCATTTTTGAAGTCTGTCCTTTTTCCTATCTTGAAAACAAATTTGTGTAATTACACTGTAAAATCCGGAGAAGGCGCTGGCTCTCCACTCTAGTACTCTTGCCTGGAAAATCCCATGGTCAGAGGAGCCTGGTAGGCTGCGGTCCATGGGGTCACGAAGAGTCTGCCACGACTGAGTGACTTCCTTTTCCCTATGGAGAAGGCAATGGCACCCCACTCCAGTACTTTAGCCTGGAAAATCCCATGGATAGGGGAGGCTGGTGGGCTGCAGTCCATGGGGTCGTTAAGAGTAAGACATGACTGCGCGACTTCGCTTTCACTTTTCACTTTCATGCATTGGAGAAGGAAATGGCAACCCACTCTAGTGTTCTTGCCTGGAGAACTCCATGGATGGGGGAGCCTGGTGGGCTGCCGTCTATGGGGTTGCACAGAGTCAGACACGACTGAAGTGACTTAGCGGCAGCAGCAGCAGCAGGGATGTTCAAGCTGATTTTAGAAAAGGCAGAGGAACCAGAGATCAAATTGTCAGCATTCACTGGATCATCAAAAAAGCAAGAGAGTTCCAGAAAAACATCTATTTCTGCTTCATTGACTATGCCAAAGCCTTTGACTGTGTGGATCACAATCAACTGTGGAAAATTCTGAAAGAGATGGGAATACCAGACCACCTAACCTGCCTCTTGAGAAATCTATATGCAGGTCAGGAAGCAACAGTTAGAACTGGACATGGAACAACACATTGGTTCCGAATCGGAAAAGGAGTACGTCAAGGATGTATATTGTCACCCTGCTTATTTAACTTCTATGCAGAGTACATCATGAGAAACGCTGGACTGGAAGAAACATAAGCTGGAATCAAGATTGCCGGGAGAAATATCAATAACCTCAGATATGCAGATGACACACCCTTATGGCAGAAAGTGAAGAGGAACTAAAAAGCCTCTTGATGAAATAATAGAGGAGAGTGGAAAAGTTGGCTTAAAGCTCAACATTCAGAAAACGAAGATCATGGCATCTGGTCCCATCACTTCATGGGAAATAGATGGGGAAACAGTGGAAACAGTGTCAGACTTTATTTTTGGGGGCTCCAGAATCACTGCAGATGGTGACTGCAGCCATGAAATTAACAGACGCTTACTCCTTGAAAGTAAAGTTATGACTAACCTAGATAGCAGGTTGAAAAGCAGGGACATTACTTTGCCAACAAAGGTCCATCTAGTCAGGAAATGGTTTTTCTAGTGGTCATGTAGGGATGTGAGAGTTGGACTGTGAAGAAAGCTGAGCGCCGAAGAATTGATGCTTTTGAACTGTGATGTTGGAGAAGACTCTTAAGAATCCCTTGGACTGCAAGGAGATCCAACCAGTCCATTCTAATGGAAATCAGTCCTGGGATTTCTTTGGAAGGAATGATGCTAAAGCTGAAACTCCAGTACTTTGGCTACCTCATGCGAACAGTTGACTTATTGGTAAAGACTCTGACGCAGGGAGGGATTGGGAGCAGGAGGAGATGGGGACGACAGAGGATGAGATGGCTGGATGGCATCACTGACTCAATGGATGTGAGTCTGAGTGAACTCCAGGAGTTGATGATGGACAGGGAGGCCTGGTGTCCTGCAATTCACGCGGTCGCAAAGAGTCGGACATGACTGAGCGACTGAACTGAACTGAGGGATTTAAACACCTGAAAATATCAGATGCTCTAGCAATATTACAATTTCCAAGTGTTGGAAAGAATTCAAAGGGTAGTTATGAAGGGCTACCATGAAGGGTTGTCTAGGTTCCTGGGACATTTCATTTTCCTTTGACTCTTCACCCCAAGATCTCTGTTGCCTATTTCTCTTTGTAGGTACCACCATCTAGAGAGTGACTGGGATAAGAGGCTTCCCTCTATCTGCCCGTGAAAGCAGCCATGCTTAACCCCACCGTCCTCGGTGCTTCCAGGGATCAAACCTGAGTCTCCTGTGTTTCCTACATTGCCAGGTAGCTGGTTCTTTACCATTGACCCACCAGGGAAGTCTGAAGACAAGGATTCAATTCAGTTCAGTTCAGTTGCTCAGTTGTGTTGGACTCTTTGCGACTCCATGACTCGCAGCACGCCAGGCCTCCCTGTCCATCATCAACTCCCAGAGTTCACTCAGACTCACATCCATCGAGTCCGTGATGCCATCCAGCCATCTCATCCTCTGTCGTCCCCTTCTCCTCTTGCCCACAATCCCCCAGCATCAGAGTCTTTGCCAATAAGTCAGCTCTTCGCATGAGGTGGCCAAAGTACTGGAGTTGCAGCTTAAGCATCATTCCTTCCAAAGAAATCCCAGGGCAGATCTCCTTCAGAATGGACTGGTTGATTACCAAGTCCTAATTGGACTCTCACTTGCCCATTGCACTGTCAATACTTAACAAATTTATCCTTTCTTTGTCTAAAAGGTATAAAAGCTGACTGCTATGGTCAATTCTTCAGGTCTTCATTCTCTTCTGAAAGCTCTCACATACATGTGTGCATGCTAAGTCGCTTCAGCTGTGTCTGTCTCTGTGCGACCTGATGGACTGTAGCCCGCCCGGCTCCTCTGTCCACGGGATTCTCCAGGCTAAACCCACAGGAGTGGGTTGCCATGCTTTACTCCAGATGATCTTCCTGACCCAGGGATCAAACCCTGGTCTCTTAAATCTCCTGCATTTGCAGGGGCCGGGGGCGGGGGAGGGGGGGGGGGGGTGGTCTTTACTATTATCGCCATCTGCAAAGTCCAAGATGTACATGTAAGAACTTAATAAAGCTTTTTTTCCTGTTAGAAGGAGGAAAGGGATAGTTAGGAAGTTTGGGATGGACATGTACAGTGCTATATTTAAGATGAGTAACCAACAAGGTCCTACTGTATAACACAGGGAACTCTGCTCAAAGTCACGTGGCAACCTGGATGGGAGAGGAGTTCGGGGGAGAATGGATACATATATATAAGCACGGCTGAGTCCCTTTGCTGTCTGCCTGAAACTATCACCACATTATGAATCAGCTATAAGTGTAATTTGTGCTCAGCCCTGTCTGACTCTTTGCGTCCTCATAGACTGCAGCTCGCCAGGCTCCTCCGTCCTTAGAATTTTCCAAGCAAACAATACTGGTGTGGGTTGCATTTATACTCCAGTATAAAATAAAAAGTTTTTTTTTCTTTTTTTTAAGTAGTAGCAGTAATGATACTAATACTAAAATGAGTAATAAAAGAAATCTGAACGGCTGGCAGGACTCCCAGCATTTACAAACTCTGCGACTTTGCGATACACTCCGTTGCAAGTCGGGGGCCAACCTTTATACGCAGGGAGGGATGCCTGCTGAGGAACCGTGTGTATTACCCGAGATGAGAACTACACTTCCCAGAAGGCTCTGAGGCACAGCTCTAGTAGGGCCGTTGCGGAGTTGCATGCTGGGAAAAAGAGCCCATGAGCTTTCAGCTCCGCAAATTCCCCGTTTTTTGGACTACGTTTCCCAGAGGGCTCTGGGGCACGACCCTATTAGTCTCGCCGGGAGTTGCATGCTGGGAGATGCGCTTTCTGCGCGTTGTTTTTTTTTTTCAAGCTCTGGTTTCCTGGCGACGCTGTCCGGAGTTAACCTGCTCGGCTGCGCTCACTCCCTCCCGACACCCCGTTAGTTGCTGGGCCCGGAGCCGTGAGTAATTAGCATCCCGGGAGGAAACCTGAAGTGGAAAGCGGCGGGCGGTGGCGGTGAGGAAAAAGGTCAAGAGGCCCGAAACGGAGCGTCGGCCTGTGGCTTCGGGAGCCACTGCGGAGGGAGTGCGAGCGTGTGCGTGTGTGTGCATATGTGTGGGTATATGAGTGTGTGTGATGGGGCTCGGCCTTGCCTACAGACAGGTGCGCGTGGGCGTCGGTGAGGGACGCGGGCCGGGTCCCCGCGGTTGTGACGCACTTGCGCGTGAGTGTGTGAAGCGGGGAGGCGACCCGACCTCATCCCCTCGTCCCCGCCCTCCCATCCCCGGTGCGCGTGAGCCTCGGGCTCGGACGCCTCCGCGCCGCGTGCGTTCCACGCGCGCGGGCTCTGGCGCGGACGGCGGGGCTGTGCGAGCCGCCTTGACGTGTCTGTGGGGTTGGCGGAGCCGGGCGCCGTGTCTCTGGCGGGGGGGTGGGGGGCGTCGCAGCCGCGGTGTGTCGCAGCCGCGGTGTGTGAGTTTGCTCAGCTGGGACAGGTGCAGGCTGGCCCCCGGGTGTGTGGGCACGGATTGAGTGAGCACGCGGAGGGGGTGTGTGACGGTGTCACCCGTAGCTCCGGTGTCGCCGCTGGTCCCTCCGCCCTCACGTCCCTACCGGGGGCACAGCGGCCTCCAGGAGACGTGGGGGCGCGAACCTTGTAATGAAAATGACAGGAATTGACACAGGTGTCGTCATGAGATGGCGCCTTTAGAGCTAGAGGTGCCGTCCTTCTAAAGTCCAGGCCACCTGAGTAACAAGATGGAAGGGTCTTGGGGGAAAATTCTATTTTGGAAGAGAGAGGTCCCTGATCTGGGAGGTGCTGGGAGGGGGCGGGGTACCCCCAATTACTAGAGCCTAGTCTCCCGGAATCTCTGAAATAGATCTAGGTGCACCCTTGTTTTTGTTGTCTTTTTTTTTTTGAGTATAATTGCTTCACAATGTTGTGTTAGTTTCTGCTGTACAACGAAGTGGATCAGCTGTAAGTATATTTATATCCCCTTCCTCTTGGACCTGACTCCCAGCACTCCCCACCAATCCCACCCCTCTAGGTCATCACAGAGCACCAAGCTGAGCTGCTTGCTACACAGCAGCTCCCCACTGGTTGTGTTACGCTTGGTAGTGTGTATATGTCAGTCCTAGTCTCCTAGTTCATCCCACCCACCTCTCCCTGCCCCAGCCCTGTGTCCACATGTCCATTCTGTAGATCCGTGTCCCCATTCCTGCCCTGGAACTAGGTTCATCTGTACCATTTTTCTAGATTCAACACATATGCGTTAATATATGATCTTTGTTTTTCTAACTTCACTCTGTATGAGAGACTGTAGGTCCATCCACGTCTCTACAAATGGTCCAGTTTCATTCCTTTTTATGACTGAGTAATATTCCATTGTACATATATACCACATCTTAGGTGTGATCTTGAAGGGTATTTTCTCTCTCTCTCTCTCTTTTTTTTTTTTTTGGCTTTTTAAAGACTTATGCTCTTAACCAGGGTTGAGCCCATGCTTTCCTTAAAATTAATTTTAGCTCTTTAATTAGATTTTTCTGTGTGAAGCTCACTGTTTAAAGTCTATTCTCTTTAAACTAGGAAGAGTGAAAACATCTCTTTATGGCCTTTAACTGTGTAACTTTGATTTTTCAAGACTGACACAGCTTTCCCTGAAAGGGTTTGGTTCAAAAATACTGGTGTGAAATAGCTGAACTTAGGCAGGCAACAAAAAGTACAGTTCTGTATCAGGGAGTGTAGTTTTGATTTGCCAGTTTAGTGTTTGAGGAAAGCGATTACTTCATTTTGAGACTGGAAATGGGAGGGTATTTCCTGATGTAGTCTGTGCTCTGGAAAGGCCCCAGTGTCTCATTCTCTCCTTTCTTTCCTCCAGGCCAGCTGTCCTCCAGAAAAAGCATCCTGAAGAAGACAGATTATCACAGATCTTCACATCAAGTTCCAGGTAACTTTTTGTTCAGTAAATGACCTGAATCTGTAGCACTTAAGAATATTTGCCTTCCTTGACCTGAAATGTCCTCTGTATTAACTCAGTAATTGCTTTCCAAGCAATTGTGCAGGTGTCTTCCCCATTGACCAGCCCTCTGCCATGAGTACTCACATATTCAGTAGGCAAATTGTTCACATCCTCCCATGTGACCTACTAAGAATCCAATAGAATCGAGGGATACTACTGGGAGGTTAATGTTAGCAATTTTAGCATGTGATATGGTAATATAATATCACTATGATATTAATTTTTAGTTGGACTCAAAGGCTACATATCTTTGATCTTTTGCACAGGACTGACTTTCAGAGCACAGTAAGAAAGGAGAGAGGTTTGATTGTTTTAGTCAGTTAATGGCAAAATAAGTGTTCAGCTTTGTGAGGTTTTTAAGAATGGGGTTTGAGCAAAGGTCTTTGTCATTGAAGGCAAGGTTTTTTTTTTTCCCCTCTAGTAATCAATAAATAGAAGTTTGTTGTATCAGCCAGGTCTTATTTGAGGTCTGACAGTTTCAGTTACATCTTTTTACGAATGGTGAGACCCAGTATGGTTTGATACTGCGTGTGGGTTCTGGATCTCGAGCAGGGTTTGGCAAACTTTTTTCTCTAAAGGGTCACATATTAAATATTTTGTGCTTTGTGGGCCACATGTAGTTGCAAGTTGTTCTTTTTAATAGATTGTATTTTTAGAACCGTTTTACTGTTTTTTTTTTTTTCCTAGTTAGAACAGTTTTAGTTTTACAGAAAAATTGCAAAGATAGTACACAGAATCCCCAGGTGCCCTGCACCCAGTTTCTCCTGTTATTTACAACTCATATTAGTATAGGATATTAGTTACAATTAATGACCTGATTCTAGAGCCTTACTGTTAACTGAAATCCATGCTTTATTCAGATTTCCTTAGTGCTTTTTTTTAATTTATTTTTTATTTTTATTTTTTTTCTATTCGTCCCGCGGCCACCACCGGTCTTGCACCGCTCGCCTGGCCGCAGTCTCCGCCCGTGGCCGCCAGGGGCCATCTGCGCCCTGCACCCCACACCCCGCACTTCCGGGCCGAGCCTTAGTGCTTTTTTTTTAAAAAACAGTTTTGAGTACGTTTATTTATTTATTTTTTTGTTACTATCTGGCTGTGAGGCATGTGGGGTATTAGTTCCCCCACCAGGGATCGAACCCTCACCCCCTGCAGTGGAACTGCCAATATCTTCACCGCTGGACCACCAGGGAAGTCCACAGGTTTCCCTAGTTTTTACACAGTGGTTTTCATCTGTGGGATCCTGGGATCCCATCCAGGATACCACATTACACATCATGTGATGTTGTCATGTCTCCTTAAGCTCCTCTAGGCTGTGTTGATTTCTCACACTTCCGTTGTTTCTGACAACGTTGGTGGTTTTAAGAGGAACTGGTCAGGTATTTTGTAGGCTGCCCCTCTTTGGAATCAGAGGTTTTCCTCATGAGCTTATGGATTTATGGGTTTGGAGAATTCTGGGTGATGTACCCTGAGAGCTGCTAGGAAGAGGGCTTCATTCTCGTGATGTCAAATCATGACCAAAGTACTTCCAAATGACAGATTCCATGTGTCAATAAATGAATTTATTTTCTATGTTTTATACCTTACGTATTTTCTTCTAATAGCGTTGCATGCAACGAAAATGCTAGCAGGGGTTAGGTGATTTAGTGTTTATCTACAGGACACTGGCTGAAGGACAGGTTCAAAAACAGAGCTCACCCTCCCTTCAAGACTAAGACTAAGCAACGTCAAGGTACCTATCAGTATCTGCCGGGCATCTTGGCATTTTAGCCATTTTTTCCCAGTCAGTCAGTCCTCCAACATATGTGGGAAGATGTAGATATCACAGAGTTGGTTTAGGTATTAGGAAGTAAAAAGAAATGAGATGTTATTCACATTAAAAAAATAAAATCCCCCAAATAAGTTATTCAGAGATATTTCTGCAAGTTCAAGAGGTCCCATTTGAAAGAGAGTGGATCTTTATCTTTTGAGAATCTGTCTCAACATGTATGTGTGTTTATATCTGTATAGATACAAATATCTTGATCATGGTGTATATTGTATATAAATATGTAAATATGCATATTGAGAAATGTTGTTTCAATAGCCTGATTTTCCTACTGACAATATACTTGAAAAAATTTTCATGTCTTCAAGTATTTTCTTCTGACTTAGCATTGAATAGCCCTCTAGTACACTTTCACTTTGATATTCTACATGTATTTATGCAGCCTGCTTTGCTGGGTTCAGAATGCTAGACCCTATCTGGGTAGTTCTCCCTCCGCCTTGTCCGCCTGCCAAGTCTTGGTGACTTCACTCTGTCCAGAGGCCGGAAGAGCTCGAGTTGGCATGGTGCAGCCCCTCCCACCTGGGACGGTGTGAATGACCATAATGGGCCCTCTGCCCAGAGTCCCTTAGCCACCTTCAGTGAAACTTGAGGGCCTGGTCTCCACACAAAACCCCACTTTGTCGTCACACCGAAGGCAGATTCAGGAGCTTCCCTAAACCACCCTGAGGTTTCATAACTCAGGACTAGAAGGGACTCCTGGAACTCACCAAATGCTGCACCATTCCCGGTTGCTGTGAATGACAGGGCAGGATGCAGACTAACAGCCGCCAAGGAGGCAGGTGCACAGGGTAAGGCCCAGCAAGTTCCTACCCTGGGGCTTCCGGTGCCTTCTCCAGTGAAGTCTGCACTCCAGCTATTGTGCCAACATCGGCGAGTGACAGTATGCTCTGAGTACTGCCAGCCAGGGACGCACACCTGAGCTTCAGCGTTTGGAGTTCTTACTGCGGCTTCATCACGTGGACATAATTGCTTGGTCCTGTGGATGTAGGTGATGGATTTGTTGTCCAGATGTTGATCTCAGTCCCCAAGTCCACTCATAGCCCATGACCCATGGTCTCCCCATCCCCACCCGTCACCTGAGTGGTCTTCCTGGTGTGGCCAGTACCCACCCTAAGGTGTGGTGTGACCTGCCCTTACCCAAAGCAAAGACATCCCTGTTACATGCAATGTCCATTACCTCTCAGAAGCTGAGGGCAAAGGCTGCACCTTTCTTTGGTCAAGGCTGGATTTTCAGCCATATCCTTCACTGGGGAGCTGGCCAGGAATCCTTCCACTCCAGTGTCAGATCTAATTTCAAGACATAAAATAAGCGCTCCTCTGCCCCATCTATGCAGCTGGGTTTCCTGGAGTTTCAAGAAGAACTTGATTTTTCCAAAATCCTTTTAATCTTCTCCAGATGTGTTTTTGTGGGGGAGCTGTAGGGGAAGAAGATGGAGTTCTTTGGCAGCAAAGGTGGAGGAGTGAGAAGGCTGTACTAAGTCATTTGGGGACCAGGGTGCACTTATTTTCAAGCCTCATTTTCCTCTTGTAGATCTGGCATCTCTGGATTTTGTGTCTTCAGTAAAGGAGACCCCAGGAGCACTGATCAGTCCTTGAATTGTAGAACTATGGCCCACGTGAGTGTGTTTCTCTTTCCATCTTGAGCTGTGATGTCTGGGTCCTGTGCATACTTCTGTGAAATACTGTGAAGCCTCCTGCCCAAGTGAGTTCCACCGAAGACCTGCTCCCCTGCTCTTCCTGCTCCAGCAAATAATGATGCCATGTAGCCCTGTGCCCACCTCTGTGGCTAAAGTTTTTCACTGAACCCTTGAGCTAGTTACTCAGTGTCTCCTCTGCTCACTTTTTTTGGGTCAAGAGTAATTGCAACAATGGAAGCAGAAACTACCTTGGGAGAAGTATTTGAGTCAGGTCCATGATTTGATGAGTTCTAGATGTTGGTCCCATATGACCACATGAGAGGCCTCTCTCACCTCCACTGATCTTCCCAGGCTCATGCTTTATGAAGAATTGGAGTGTGATGAAGCCCTAGCTCAGAGATCATGTTCCTCTCAAGGGACCCAGGAGATGAATTTTGTTTCTTGTTTTTTTAATTTTGTTTATTTTGGCTGCCCTGAGTCTTCGTTGCTGCACGTTGCTTTCTCTTGTTGCAGTAACTGGAGGGCTACTCTCTAGTTGCTGTGCCCAGGCTTTTCATTGTGGAGGTTTCTCTTGTTTTGGAACGTGAGCTCTACGGTGGGCATGCTCAGTAGTTGTAGCACAGGGGCCTAGTTGCCCTGAGGCATGTGGGATCTTCCTGGACCGGGGAATCGAACCTGTGTCTTCTGCATTGGCAGGAAGATTCTTAACCACTGGACCATCAGGGAAGTCCCTGAATTTTGTTTTAAACAGACCTGTCTCTGTGTTCCCAAATCGTTTGATACTTATTTCCTCTAAATCAGGAAAAAGAAAAGGCAGAGTTAGTGGATAATTAACAGGTAAGAAGGTCATCTCAGGTAAAAGTAATAGATGATCATATACTCCTGGAATCGGGGAACTTAAGACATTTGACTCAACCTAGATGTGTGACTGTAATAATTCAGTCTAATCTGTTCATATTGACAACTTACAGTGAACAGTGTCAGATTTGTGATCTCTGAAGATTTAGCTTCAGGATCAGGGACCAGGCTTGATCACTCAAGAACTTTTGAGTAGTAGAGTTTTATTAAGAGACAGAGAAGCTTCTGACATAAACATCAGAAGAGGGATGGAGAGTGCCCCCTTGTTAGATTTTAGCAAGCTGTTTTTTGTTTGTTAGAAAGCTATTAATCAGATAAGAGAGACACCTCAAGGCTAAGGGAGTTTAGCCAGCCCCCTCTTCTACAAAATGCATTTTTGAGATAGGATAGAACAGGTGTGTCATCCCCCAGCCATAAAACAATTGATACAAATACTGGTTTGTTGAGCTGTTATCAGCCCAAGGTTTGAGAAAAGGAAAAAAGTTAGTCTTAGGTGGAACCATTTTGAAGAAAGGCAAATTCCAAAGCAAATACATAATTTCATTAACATAGCTTAAGAAAAGCATTCCCATAAGAGAAGCGCATTGGTTAGCTCAAGGTTTGAGAGGAGTTGAGTTCACGTGGAACCAGGTGTTGTCATAGCAACATAGAATTTTAAGAGAAACCTTTTAATTTTGTATAGACAAGGAAAAAAATCTGACACTTGTAGTTTGTTTCTTCCTGCCGCTTCAGGGTGAGATTAAACAGTTACAGCCTGTTTCCTTGTTTGGAGACCCTTGGCCTTCCTTCCTGTTACCCTCTCAATATGATGGAGTAAAAACAAAAACAAAAACTGCTTTTGTCATTACAAAGGCCGACTGCGTAAAAGATAACCTGTCAAAATGATGAGCCTGAAGCTTGAAAACATTCAAACCTGCAAGCTTGATTTTCTAAGATAAAAGATTTTATATTCAGGAAGCAAACCTCTAGCTTTTTTTTTTTCCTTTCTCCTTAAATAGAACAGAAATGCTGTAGGAATGCACACTTGCTGAGAATTTATGAGACAGGCATGTAGCAGGCTCAGTACTTGTGAACAAGAGAAACCTGGGCTTGTTTCAGCCATTTCCTGGTAGAATGGCATGGTTAGAGTTCCCCAGGGAGTTGATTGTCTTCCTTGCAGCAGGAGGGGCTAACCGTGAGTCACAGCGGTGACCTCCCTGGCCCCGACCCAGGTCCCAGGCCTTTAATCTGCTCACTGTGTCCACCCCTGCACAGAGTAGGGGTCTCCTTCCCCCTCCTTCATCTTGAAGTTATGTCCTTCTGCTCCATCAGGGACGCGAGGGTTTGGTGACCTTCTCGGATGTGGCCATCGACTTCTCTCAGGAGGAGTGGGCATGTCTGGACTCCAGGCAGAGGGACTTGTACTGGGATGTGATGCTGGAGAACTACAGTAACCTGGTCTCACTTGGTAAGTTCCCTGCCTCAGACAACCCGGACTCTGTGCCCGCACCATCAGCTCCCTCCATGGTGAGCTTCGGGACCACCTTTCAAGAGCCTCATTGAATTTCTTTCTTCCTGCTCCCCAAGGGACCCTTTTAGCTTTGTCCAGTCGGAAATGGGCATCACGTACACACCTCTACCTCCTCACCCATCAGCAATCTTCCTACCACTGTCTGGCCCTCATGTAATTATTTCTCTTCCTTAATGACCAAAGGGTTGATTAGGGTTATTTAACGTACGAAAATAAATGTATTTATTTATTTCAAGACCATCTTTGGAGAAACCAAGCTTCATGCTATGAGCCCACGTTTACACCCAGATTGCTGTTGGTGGTACTGTGGTTACCCACCTTTAGAGAAGACGGCCTGACACATGACATGAGTTTCTCTAGCATACCAGCCTCTGTGTAGATGCAAACTGAACAAACAGAATCCGTGTAAAACCACACTGAGCAGATTCCACTCCCTACACACTGGACCTGAAGTGAGGTTGAAAGTTATAATCTGTGAATTCTGAGTTAAACACCAGATGATATCATCTTGTTTATAAGGAAATTTCTTATTTTTCTGTTAGCAAAATAACAGCCATAATATGCATGGCTAATATTGTGCTTACTATATACCAGGAAGCATCCTGAGCATGGTGTGTGTGTATATTAATATATTTCATCCCATTCTCACTAGTTTATCGATAGGAGCAGTTATTATATTACTATAGGTCAGTATGCTAGGGCCCAGGGTGACTTGGTCAGTCAAGGAGGCAGAAGCAAAAATGGAACCTAAGGTTTCTGGCCCCTAAATCCATACGTTCAACCACCATGTTCTACTTGCTTCTATAAGCTTAAAACAAGACCCTTCAGCTACCCATCTGGTTTCCTCTTTGTCCTCCAATCCTTTCTGTTTCCTGAAATCTTTTATCATTTTGACACTTAGATTGTGACACATTTAACTGAAACGCAATCAAAAAAATCTTGAGCCAACAAGTTTTTTCCCAAGTTCTGCCTCTTGTGAAGTTTCTCTTCTTTTGAAAGCAAGACATCTCATTTCTATGCCAGACACAATGCTCTTATGGAAGCAAGGGAGAGAGGTTTGATGGTTTAGGGGAAAAGATACCAAAACAGTGCAGAGCAGACCTTGGGCAGGGAGCAGCTGCCCTCCTGAGGTGTTTGGAGGGGTCTCCACAAAGGTCTCAGGCCCAGGGCCTCTGAAGAAGTTACCACCTTGAACTTGATCTTCAGCGATCCCCTCCCAGTTGATTTTCTTTCTCATGTTTCACCCCTGTTGAAAGACAAGGGCATAGGAAACAGGACCCTGTGCCATCGGTAGTTTCTGAAATGTGGTTATTTTCCTAGCTTCACGTGCTTTCTTCATTTTCTTTTATATATATATATATATATATATATAGTTTGTATGTATGTATCTGTATAATTTATTTTTATTTTTATTTGGTGATACTGCTTCTTGGGTGCTCTGTTCTTCCATCATGAAGCAACATCTGCTTGTGTCTCTTTTTGTGTCATTAGCAGTTGCTGACACTCAGTACCAAGATTCAGTATTTCATTGGGGTTCAAAATGATGATATTGTATCATTGCCTCTTCATTTGTTCACTGTAATAATTCTTTAAAGGGAAACCTTGATCCACCAGCTTATTGGTGGTGTAGTGGGACTGCTCACGTTGAAAGGTAAATCTTTGTTCTTTTAAGGAAAAAAAAAGTATTAGCTTTTAATAACAAAGGGTTGGTGTCCTAGCCTGCTCTAAGTTGACCATTTAACATTTTTCTAGTGTCTTTATAAACTCATGAATTTAAATGTTTGATGTTTTGTATTCCCTTGAGTTAGCATCTTTATCGCTGTTCAGATTATTCTAAGGGTTGCCTCATAAGTGTTTCACAGTTTTATTATTAAATTTAGTTCTACACATAATCTTTTGAATGTTGAATCTTTGTATCAGGAATTACTTTTAATGATAGTACGTGTGTGTGTGTATATATGTGTATATATATATATATATACAACCATCCAACTGTATCTTTACAGTCATAGTATATTTGATTTTCTTGGTTTTCCAGGCTTGTCATGACGTCTACAAATTGTGATCTTTTTCATCTTCATTTTTGAGATTTGTCCCTCCAGGTTTTTTTGTTTTGGGGTTTTTTTTTTTTTTTTTTTGCTTAATTTTTATAGCTGATAGGAAATAGTAGAGCTATTCATAATAGTCAGTGCCTTTCGGGTTTGATTTTAGCAGGAATGTCTCCAGTGCTCCCTCATTAAGTATTGTGATGACATGGAATCTGCATCTTAATAAGAGCTCTAGGTGATTCATATTTTTCCCACTGGAGAAGTTTTATTTCTGTTAGAGAAGTTTTGGTTTGTGATTAGTTTTGGTTTTGTTTCCTTAAAAAATAACAAAATATGTTGGATTTGTGTGTGTGTGTGTGTTTTCCAGATTTGGAATCACCATACGAGACCAAGAGTTTACCTTCACAAAAGAACACTTATGGGATGAATTTTTCCAAACGGACCTCAAATAGAAAAAGTAAATCCCGTGGCCTTGGCTGGACATGTGAAGGTGAGCTGGACAGATCACGGGCCCAAGAGGGGCGCACCAGTCAAAGGATAATCAGCTGTGGGGATACCCCCGCTTATAGAGAAAGCACCCTGTTCGGCCACAGCAGAGACTCCCTAACAGGGAAAATTCCTATGAATGTAAGGAATGTGGGAAGGCCTTTAGCCGAGGCTATCAGCTTACTCAGCATCAGAAGATTCACACAGGCGAGAAGCCCTATCAATGTAAAGAATGTAAAAGGCCTTTCGTTGGGGCAATCAGCTTACTCAGCATCAGAAAATCCACACCGGCGAGAAACCTTATGAATGTAAAGACTGCGGGAAGGCCTTCCGATGGGGCTCGAGCCTCGTGATCCATAGGCGAATCCACACGGGGAGAAGCCCTATGAGTGTAAGGACTGTGGGAAGGCCTTCCGGCGCGGTGACGAGCTCACCCAGCATCAGAGATTCCACACCGGTGAGAAGGACTATGAGTGCAAAGACTGTGGCAAGACCTTCAGCCGGGTGTACAAACTCATTCAGCACAAGCGAATCCACAGTGGCGAGAAACCTTTCGAGTGTAAGGACTGCGGGAAGGCCTTCATCTGTGGCTCGAGCCTTGTGCAACATAAGAGAATCCACACGGGTGAGAAGCCCTATGAGTGCCAGGAGTGCGGCAAGGCCTTCACCCGCGTCAACTATCTCACCCAGCATCAGAAAATCCACACAGGGGAGAAGCCTCATGAGTGTAAGGAGTGCGGGAAGGCCTTCCGTTGGGGTTCAAGTCTCGTGAAGCACGAGAGAATTCACACGGGGGAGAAGCCGTATAAATGTACAGAATGTGGAAAGGCCTTTAACTGTGGCTACCACCTCACTCAGCACGAGAGGATCCACACTGGCGAAACGCCTTACAAATGCAAGGAGTGCGGAAAGGCCTTCATCTATGGCTCGAGCCTCGTCAAGCACGAGCGCATTCACACAGGGTTTAAGCCCTATGGGTGTCAGGAATGTGGGAAGGCCTTCAGTCACAGCCACCAGCTGACACAGCATCAGAAAACCCACACTGGTGAGAAGCCCTCTGAATGTAAGGAATGTGGAAAGGCCACATGTAACCACGGAAACCACCTTCGAGACCATGAGAGGATTCCTGCCGTTGAAAAGCCTTTTGTGTACAAAGGCCTCCCTTCAACATTCGTTTCTTCCACGACATGAGGAAAATCCGTGTTGAGAGTGAATGCAAGGAAGCCTTCACTGGTCGCCCTTCTGCTTATAGACTATCAGAAGTCATATGAGCGGTGAATTTGGAGAAATCGCTTTTTCTTATTGATCACAGCATACTCAGCTGTCAGCGGTTATCTCCTGGATTAGGTTAGTTTCAAGGAGAGCATAGAAACTTTCCAGTACCGCTTCATCTCTGTCGTATTTCAGATGTGTTCTAAGGTGAAACTCTGCTAGTGAGTTTGTGGGAGAGCTTTTCTTGTGGCACTTAACCCAACCTGTTACCACCACCCTCCTACCTCTCACTGCCTGAGAGACACTGGAAAAAGGAGCTCTTACCTGCTGTGCTTTATTCGTGAAGTGGGGATAATCACACCTAACTAATACTGCTGTTGTGGTGATTAGATGAGTTTGGTACATGTGAACTCCCTGAACACGTATCTGGAATACTGTGTAAGCTCAATAAATATTAGCTGCTGTTGTTGTTCTCATTAGCATTAGCGTTGCTATTAGTTATTACAGGAAGACATCCTGTAGGAGCAGTGAGTTGAGAAAAGTCTATCAGAGTTCTGTAAGAAAATATAGGGACTTCCCTAGTGGTCTAGTGGTTAGGACTCTGCGCTTCCACTGTGGAGGATGCAGGTTCAGTCCCTGGTCAGGGAACTAAGATCCCACAAGCCACATGGTGCACCCTCCAAAAAGAAGAAGAAAATAGAGGAGATTGCCATAACCGTGGGGCAGGCAACATTTCTTAGTACACAGAAAACTCTCAACGGAAAATGAAAAGTTATTAAGTTGGAACTTATTGAAAGTTCAAAGTTCTGGTCATCGAGTGACATCATGAAGGTGATGAAAAAGCGAGAAGCAGACTGGAAGAAGACATTTACCTAAATGTGATGAAGGATTCACAAAGGATAAAAAGAATTCAAGTCAATAATGAAACAGCAAGTCAATTAAAAGGTGAAGGGAGGGGCTCTCCTGGCAGTCCAGTGGTTAGGACTCCACGCTTTCACTGCCGAGGGCGTTGGTTCAGCCCCTGGTTGGGGGAGTAAGATCCCACAAGCTGCACAGTGTGGCCAATAAAAATAATAAATACAAGGTGAAAGGAGACCTAGGTAATCATGTAAGATCATCAAATGTCAAGTAAGTGGAGATGAGTTAAAATGTCATCACTCCAGGGATATGCAAAGTCAGGTTGCCCTGGGAGTCACTAAACACCAGAATGGCTGACATTGAAATTGCATATGAGCCAGTGTCTTTGCTGAATGTTCACACATGGCTTGTTGAAGGAATGGAACCAGCACACTGGACCTCTCCAGGTTCTGGAGATCCCAAAGCAGGGGGCGGGGGCTGGGGAGGCCAGTGCTCCAGGGATGCAAGTGGATTTTCCCTGGGGGAGGGGCTGGGGCCCAGGGTCAAGTCCTGAGTGTGGAAGGAGCAGGTAGACTCAGAAGGGACCTGAGCTGTCTTATGAGTTATCATTCAGTCACTCAGTTGTGTTTGACTCTTTCAGCCCCATGAACTGCAGCACACTAGGGCTTCCCTGTCCTTCACCATCTCCTGGAGCTTGTTCAAACTCGTGTCCATTGAGTTAGTGGTGCCATGTAACCATCTCATCCTCTGTCAGTCATCCTTTTCTCCCGCCTTCAATCTTTGCCAGCATCAGGGTCTTTTCCAGTGAGTCAGCTCTTTTCATCAGGTGGCCAAAGTATTGGCGATTCAGCTTAAGTATCAGTCCTTCCAATGAATGTTCAGGACTGATTTCCTTTAGGATGGACTGGTTTGATCTCCTTGCCATTCTAGGGACTCTCAAGTCTCCTCCAACACCACAGTTCAAAAGCATCAATTCTTTGGTGCTCAGCGTTTATTGTCCGACTCACATCCGTACATGACTATTGGAAAAACATAACTTTGACCATATGGACCTTTGTCAGCCATCTTAAAAGGGTCAGTCCTAAGTGAAGATGGGGGGTTGACTTGGGGAAAGGACTTGAGCCCATGGTGGGGAATCTGAGATTCTGGGCAGGGGAGAACTAGAGCCCACAGGAGTGTTTGATAAGCTTGGAGCGGGGCTCACAGGCTTGGGTGGTGGAGCAGCCAGAGCTCAGACAGGTCCAGGAGACTGGAGAAAAGGAGTCCTGGAGAGGGAGCCTTTGAGAGCTGGAGGACTTGAATGCCGTGGATGAATACAGCTTGGGAGACCTGGGATGAGAGCTAAAGCCAGTGAGAGAACTGTGGCACAGGGTGGCTAGGTGGTTAGAGTCCAGCAGCCTGCCCAGTGAAGGCCAACAGAGGATCCTGAACCCAGCTGAAGTAGGGCTAT
Organism: Nanger dama; assembly: GCA_917880005.1. Classification (NCBI taxonomy): domain Eukaryota; kingdom Metazoa; phylum Chordata; class Mammalia; order Artiodactyla; family Bovidae; genus Nanger; species Nanger dama. The sequence goes on from CAKJTW010000155.1 coordinate 62,372, forward strand.
GTGTGGCATATCTCAGCGTTGTGGTTACAGCTCCATTAAAGCTGTTTTGTCCTTGGGTTATGTATACCTTAAGGGCTTCCCAGGTGGTGCTAGTGGTGAAGAACCCACCTGCCAACATAGGAGATGTAAGAGACATGGGTTTGATCCCTGGGTCAGGAAGATCCTCTAGAGAAGGAAATGGCAACCCACTCCAGTGTTCTGGCTTGGGGAATCCCATGGACACAGGAGCCAGGGGGACTACAGTACATGGGGTTGCAAAAGAGTCAGACATGACTGAGCGACTAAAAAAAAAATCCTTACCTTCATTTAATGAGGTTTATTTACAAATTCCTCTGGCGCCATCTGTAGGCTGGTTAGAGTATCTTCATCAAAAGGAGAATTGATTTCCTGCCTTTTTGTGTTTGCTGCTTAATTGCCTTCAGCTCAAAATAAATTCTATGTCAGGTGTATTTTAGGATGACGTACCTGGTTTCCTTCAACTATGATACAGGCATTGTTCTCAATAAAGAAAGCCATGAAGTATTTTTTGTATGTGTTCTCTTTGTATATCATGCCTTTTTATATTGTTTATGAATTAGTTTAATTTAGGTTTGTTTGCTGTGAGTCGGTGTGTGTGTGTGTGTGTGTGCGTGTGTGTGCGTGTGCACGCGCATGCATGCTAAGTCACTTCAGTCATGTCCAACTCTGTGACCGCATGGACGGAATGACAGCCTCCTCTGTCCATGGGATTTTCTAGGCAAGAATGCTGGAGTGGGTAAGTCAGTTGCTTCTCCAGGGGATCTTCCTGACCGATCAAAGGGTGGAATGCATCTCTCGTGCATTGCAGGCGGATTTTTTACCATCTGAGCCACCAGGGAAGCCCCGCAGGTACATGTATTACTGTCACACGAGTGTATGTTCCTTGGTTCTTTGTTTAATCACAACAAAGATTTGGAGTGATGGACGTTAAAGCCCCCTTGGCGTGTCACAGCTCTTGGGTCTTGGATAGACCATGTTATAGCTCTCAGGTCTCGAAAGGACCATGTTATAGCTCTTAGACAAATCAGTGTTACAGCTCAGTGTTACAGCTCGATTTTATTTAGAAGATAGCAGGAAAATACTCAGGTGTGAGGGCACGTCGATCCAAAGACACGAAGAGAAGAGCACCCCAGTGTGCAGGGGAGAGACAGAGCTAGCTTTAGCTCCTCTTTTTATATGTTTATCTCTCCCTGGGCCTGTCCTATGTAAATTGGACCAGCCAGGAGTGTTGGTTTACCTGAGGTCCTCACTCCGGTCCTCTGACCTTTTGTTCTATTTTTGTGGGCTTTTCCCTTCTTTGTCTTTTAGCCACCACCAGTTTGGACTCCTTTTCCCTATTCTACCTACCTAGCAATGCAAAAAGCAAAATGGCTGTCTGAGGAGGCCTTACAAATAGCTGTGAAAAGAAGAGAAGTGAAAAGCAAAGGAGAAAAGGAAAGATATAAGCATCTGAATGCAGAGATCCAAAGAATAGCAAGAAAAGATAAGAAAGCCTTCCTCAGCAATCAGTGCAAAGAAATAGAGGAAAAGAACAGAATGGGAAAGACTAGAGATCTCTTCAAGAAAATGAGAGATACCAAGGGAACATTTCATGCAAAGATGGCTTGATAATGGACAGGAATGGTCTGGACCTAACAGAAGTAGAAGATATTAAGATGAGGTGGCAAGAATACACAAAAGAACTATACAAAAAGACCTTCACAACCAAGATAATCACGATGGTGTGATCACTCACCTAGAGCCTAGATCCTGGAATGTGAAGTCAAGTGGGCCTTAGAAAGCACCACTACGAACAAAGCTAGTGGAGGTGATGGAATTCCAGTGGAGCTATTTCAAATCCTGAAAGATGTTGCTGACAAAATGCTGCACTCAATATGCCAGCAAATTTGGAAAACTCAGCAGTGGCCACAGGACTGGAAAAGGTCAGTTTTCATTCCAATCCCAAAGAAAGGCAATGCCAAAGAATGCTCAAACTACCACACAATTGCACTCATCTCACATGCTAGTAAAGTAATGCTCAAAATTCTCCAAGCCAGGCTTCAGCAATACGTGAACCGTGAACTTCCTGATGTTCAAGCTGGTTTTAGAAAAGGCAGAGGAGCCAGAGATCAAATTGCCAACATCTTGGCGATTTGGAAACTCCTGGCAAATTGAAAAAATCCTGGGTCATTGAAAAAGCAAGAGAGTTCCAGAAAAATATCTATTTCTGCTTTATTGACTATGCCAAAGCCTTTGACTGTGTGGATCACAATCAACTGTGGGAAATTCTGAAAGAGATGGGAATACCAGACCTCCTGACCTGTCTCTTGAGAAACCTATATGCGGGTCGGGAAGCAACAGTTAGAACTGGACATGGAACAACAGAGTGGTTCCAAATAGGAAAAGGAGTACATCAAGGCTCTATATTGTCACCCTGCTTAGTTAACTTATATGCAGAGTACATCATGAGAAACGCTGGACTGGAAGAAACACAAGCTGGAATCAAGATTGCCGGGAGAAATATCAATAACCTCAGATATCCAGATGACACCACCCTTATGGCAGAAAGTGAAGAGGAACTAAAAAGCCTCTTAATGAAAGTGAAAGAGGAAAGTGAAAAAGTTGGCTTAAAGCTCAACATTCAGAAAACGAAGATCATGGCATCTGGTCCCATCACTTCATGGGAAATAGATGGGGAAACAGTGGAAACAGTGTCAGACTTTATTTTTCTGGGCTCTAAAATCACTGCAGATGGTGATTGCAGCCATGCAATTAAAAGATGCTTACTCCTTGGAAGAAAAGTTATCACTAACCTAGATAGCATGTTGAAAAGCAGAGACATTACTTTGCCAAAAAGGTCCGTCTAGCCAGGAAATGATTTTTCCAGTGGTCATGTATGGATGTGAGAGTTGGACTGTGAAGAAGGCTGAGCGCCGAAGAATTGATGCTTCTGAACTGTAGTGTTGGAGAAGACTCTTGAGAGTCCCTTGGATTGCAAGGAGATCAACCCTGGGATTTCTTTGGAGGGAATGATGCTAAAGCTGAAACTCCAGTACTTTGGCCACCTCATGTGAAGAGTTGACTCATTGGCAAAGACTCTGATGCTGGGAGGGATTGGGAGCAGGAGGAGAAGGGGACGACAGGATGAGATGGCTGGATGGCATCACGGACTCGATGGACGTGAGTCTGAGTGAACTCCGGGAGATGGTGATGGACAGGGAGGCCTGGCGTGCTGCAATTCATGGGGTCGGGAAGAGTCGGACACAACTGAGCAACTGAACTGAACTGAACATTAAATTTGTTGTGTATTTATCCTAGTTCCTCAGTGATAAAATACTCTCAGGAGTCTTCTCCAGCACCACAATTTGAAAGCATCAATTCTTCAGTGCCCTGCCTTCTTTATGGTCCAAATCTCAAATGACTTGGAAAGACCGTAGTTTAAACTAGATGGACTTTTCTTAACAATTGATGTCTTTGCTTTTTAATACACTAAGTTTGTCATAGCTTTCCTTTCAAGAGGCAAGCATCTTTTGATTTCATGGCTGCAGTCACCTTTCACAGTGATTTTAAAGCCCAGGAAGAGAAAATCTGTCACTGTTTCCACTTTCCCCCTCTATTTCCTATGAAGTGATAGGACTGGATGTCATCATCATAGTTTTTTTAATGATGAGTTTTAAGCCAGCTTTTTCACTCACCTCATTCACCCTCATCAAGAGGCTCTTTAGTTCCTCTTCACTTTCTGCCAGTAGTGTGAAGTCGTCTGCATATCTGAGGTTGTTGCAGTTTATCCAGGCAATAGTGACTCTAATATTTAAGAAGCTTTTTCTAAAAGCTGAGCCTAGGTGAAACAAAGGCAGCTATTCAGAAGCCACTAGCTATTTCCTACTTGGTAAGTGCTGAGGAGCTGGGGCAGGTTAGGGGAGAGGCGGTGGTGTGAGAGGCTGCCATCTGCCATTGTTGTTCAGACTTTAGTTCCTGAATAGACTGATTCATAGAGGGTGTGATTTAGTGATCATTGAGCTCCTTCATCCATTCAGAAGTCAGGGTTTGATGGGCTTCTGTCTCTGTTTGTTGTTGTTCACTTACTCACTCTTGTCCAACTTTTTGAGACCCATGGACTGTACCATGCCACGCTTCCATTAATTCACCATCTGGAGTTTTCTCAGTCATGTCCATTGAGATGGCGATGCCATCTAAACCTCTGGTCCTCTGTCATCTCCTTGGAATTAGGATGTGAACAATCAAGGAAGAAAGATTTTCCCCAGATAGTGACATGCATATGAAATGATTTCAATAAGTCCAGATGCTTCCATCTTCTCATACATAGAAGATCACGAAATATCTTCATGTAAGAGATGTTTTTCCCTTACATTAATTGTCACTTTTAATATTCAGATTACCTGTCCCTTGCTGCAAACTTGTATATAGTGTGGTTCCTGCCTTGCTTCCTCAGCTGTCTTGGGGTCACCTGACATGATGTCTCCTGGGCTCAAGTCCTAACATTTCCACAAAATGAAACCTAACTCTCAACGTTCAGGCCACGTGCATTTTTTTTTTTAAAGCCTATAGTTATGTCCCTTATTACTTAACATAGATCATTATTTCCTTTGTTGGTGATCAGATATGCATTTAAGGCATCTTTTTCACAGATATTTCTCCATTGCCATACAGTTTTGGACTTTCAAGGTGGCAGTAGGACTAAAAGTCTAAGTGCCAATGCAGGAGGCATAAGAGACCTGGGCTTGATCCCTGGGTCAGAAAGATCCCCTGGCGGAGGAAATGGCACTCCACTCCCAAAATTCTTGCCTGCACAATCCCATGGAGAGAGGAGCTGGTGGGCTAGAATCCAAAGGGTTGCAAAGACTCAGACATGACTGAGCGTCTAGGCACACACATTTTTAACCTGAGGTTCATTGCTGTCCCTACTTTATTTCCAAAGAAAGCTGTGATGGTCAAGACGAAAAGATCAAAACTTGACATGATCTCCTGCTCCTTCTGCCTCTGTAACTCAGCTTGCTCCTTGCAAAGTCTGTATCATGTAGGTCTCAAAAAGTGGGGAATTACAATACTAGGAACTGGAGCTTATCTCACTCACTCTTGTCCTGCTCTTTGGAATCACCCTAGCCCCTGCAAACCTGCAAACTGGCTTAATCATGCCTGTCCATGTATGAAAACTCTGTAACCCCTTTGTTCGGGGCTCAGAGCTTGGAGTGGTCACTCCTCTGGGCACACCAGTGTAATGAACCTGAGTTCTCCAACTCTCTGAGTGTGGTGCTTGGTTTCTCGAGTACTGGTTTCTGCAACATTTCTGGAGACCCCAGCAAGATTCCAACCACACTGGCCCGTTGAGCTGCCGGACTGGTGGCTCAGCCAGGTCAGAGCAGAGGATCCCGAGACAATCAAGGAGGCATGACGCCTGATGGTATTCTGGGTGCTCTTTTGGAACAGTGTTCTAACTCTCTGGATGGCTGATCCCTGACCGGACTCATTGGAGGGACAGACCAGCTCACCAGGAATGGCCACAGGACCAGGTAAAGCCCCGGGGCCAGTCCCCAGTCAGGAGGTCTTAATCCAATGGGTAGAAGAGGATACTGATCACCGCCTTGGAGCTCCCAGGAAGGAAGCATCAGACAGGGAGACCTGGGGACTCAGCAAAAGGGAGGTATTGTGATAAACTCTGAGTGACTGTGTATGCATGATTCCTGACTGAAGGCAGTGAAAGTGAGCTTCACAGTCCATGGACTATGGAGCCTGAGAAGGTCCAAAACCTGTGGTTCCGTGACGACCTCATAAGGCTGAAAGGTGGTGCCAGTCTCTGGGGGACTTGATCCCTCTTGAGAGGCTGGTTTGGGTTGGGGAGTTTATACCGACCTGCCAGTATTAAGAGGCACCTTAAATCTCCCACCGGAGAGTGGCCAGCCAGATGAAAAATGAATGTGAATGCGTGTAAGGCCTGATTCCCTCTCAAGCTTCAGGCTTGACTGTGAGGCTTCACGGCCTTCACGGCTATGGAGTTCGAGTGGGCCCTAGCTTGCAGTTCCATGGCGACCTCATATGGCTCAAGGAGGTGTCTGCCTCTGGGGACCCAGTCCCTCCCTGCAAGACAGATCTGCATCAGGGATTTATATTGATTTGCCAATGCTAAGAGGCACCTAAGATCTCCCTGGGGATGCGGCCAAGCAGACACCTAAATGGTATCCTCTTTTGAGGGGCCACCCACCCTTGTTTGTCTTTTTGTCACTGACTCATGGCAGGATACCAAGGGAGAGAGAAATTATTGGTTACTGGTTACTCTTCCTTCGACTAACTCCTTGAGCAGACATCTAGGAGATTAGATTTTCCTCAAAACCCTGCCAGGTAGATTACATTTGTCAACATGGGTGGAAGTTCTCCTCTAAGCCAACAGTTTTAGATTGCATAATAAAGAACTTTAAGAAGGGCTTTGGAGGAGATTTTGGAGGCAAGATGGCCCTTAGGAAGCTTTGTCAGTTATGTGAGCTCCATTGGCCATCCTTTGATGTTGGAGGGCCGCCGGAGGGCGTGCAACCTGCCCACGGTGCAAGTAGTGCCCCAGCTAGTCACTGGGACTCCAGAATGTGCAGAGCAGTTTCCATACATAGACTTCTGGCTTCTAATAACACAGACCCTGCCCCCATGGGCAGGATTGTACAAATGACAGGGGCAGAGTAGGGTATTTGTGGCCAACTACTCAGGAAAAAGAAAGGAAAAAAATCTATATTCCAGGGAGGTCCAGTAGAAGACCCACTGATGCCCCTGCCATATGTTCCCCTGACTCCACAAGCCCCAGCATAGCCAGGGCCAGACCCATTGCCAGACACTCCGCCTCCCTCCGTGTTCCCCGCACCACCTCATGAGCAAGACTCCAGCCCCAAGGACGTAGGGATGTGGCTCCACTTGGCCAAACAGTCTAACCAGCTGTCCACAGCCTGTCAGATGCCACTGAGAGAACCTCAATGTCCTCAACAAATGAAAGAGGATGGCGTAGACCAGCCTGGTCGCTCCATCTTCTATTACCAGCCCTTCAGCACTACTGATTTCCTAAACTGGAAACACCATAACCCAGTATACTCTGATAGACCACAGGCTATGATTGACCTCCTAGAGTCCATTTTCCATACCCATCAGCCTACATGGGGCGACTCTCGCCACCTCCTTATGTCTTCCTTCACCACTGAGGAAAGGCAACACATCTCGACAGAAGCCCAAAAATGGCTCGGAGGATGACCCTCCACAGAGGTCTTTGATGTAGAAGGATGGGCACAAGAAGCAATGCCAGAGACGAGACCTAATTGGGATTTCAATACTGCAGAAGGCAAGAGACCTGGATCGCTACCGTGATGCTCTTCCACATGGCCTTCGAGCGGGAATCAAAAGCCCACCAATATGTCCAAAATTACAGTGATAATACAGAAAGTAGATGAGACTCCTACTGATTTCTATAAAAGACTATGAAGTGTTCCGGACATACACCCCATTTGACCCTGAGACCGCTGAGAATCAACAGATGATTAACATTGCCTTTGTGGCTCAGTCCTGTGCAAACTTCCAACCAACACTCCAAAAGCTGGAAGGCTTGGCTGGGATGAATGCCACATACCTTCTGGAGGTAGCAAATAAAGTCTTTGTGAACTGAGACCATGAAGTCCAACAAGAAGCAGATAAAAGAATGAAACAGAAAGCAGCCCTGCTAGAAGCGGCATCGAGGGGCTCAGATCCAGTGAAACAGACTGTTCCCTCGTGGAAAGGGGAAACTAAGAGACCACCTCTATGCCATGACCAGTGTACCTGTTGCAAAGAGACCGGACATTGGAAGAATGAGTGCCCCCATGGCAGAGGAACAGCTAAAGGGTCGAATAAGTTCAGTTGACCCAACAAAGAAATGTACCAACCTGAGCTGGCCCTCCAAAACATTATGGGCCTGGCTGGAACAGAATCAGAGTAGGGAATACCCAGATCTTAGTCCCCCAGGAACCCACGGTCTCAATGAAAGTAGGAGGCCAATCAATGACTTTTATGGTGGATACCAGAGCTGAACACTGTGGTAATCACACCTATGGCTCCCCCTCACAGGATGAACAGCAACTATTGTTGGGGCCACTGGGGACATGACAGCCCACTCATTTTCCAAGGCCAGTTCGTGTCAGCTAGGGGGCCATCTGGGGACTCCTGAATTTCTCTACTTACGGAATGCCTCATTCCCCTGCTAGGTAGAGACCTACTGACAAAGCTGGGGGAACACATCACCGTTGCCCTCGGAAAGTCTGTGAGCCTCACCGTGGGGAGACAGTCGTCTCTTATGATAGCCATGACCATGCCCAGGGAAGATCAAAGACAGCTCTATTCCTCAGGGGAGGAACAAATAAATCCCTGCTGAGACTGCTAAAAGAATTCCCTGATGTCTGGGCAGAGAAGGGGCTCCCAGGTTTCATCAAAAACCATGCGCCCATTATAGTGGACCCGAGGCCTGAAGCCATACCTGTTAAACAGAAACAATATCCAGTATCATGGGAGGCACACCTGGGAACTCAGGACCACCTCCAGCGCCTGTAAGATGCCAAGATTGAAATCAGATGTCAGTCTCCATGGATCACCCCACTCTTACCAGTCAAAAAGTCTGGAGGCAATGACTACCACCCCATCAAGGAACTCTGTGCGGTCAACAGTGCAATGATCATCATCCATCCAGTGTACCCAAATCCTTACAGTCTCATGAGTCTCTTACCTGCTCAGGCAAGCTGGTTCACCTGCGTCGATCTCAAGGACGCATTCTTCTGCCTCCAGCTGTCACCAGCCAGTCAGCCCTTGTTTGCCTTTTGAATGGGATGAACCACACACCTGGAGAAAGACACAGCTGACTTGGATCAGACTGCCACAAAGCTTCAAAAACTCACCTACTCTGTTTGGTAAACCCTTGCCTACGGACCTTGCTGCCTTTCCTGGAGACACTTTCAACTGCACCCCACTCCAGCACATGGATGACCTGTTGCTAGCTGGTCCCACCCAGGGGACTGTTGGAGGCACCAAAGCCCTGCTGGCTCTACTCCCCACAACAGGGCACAAAGTGCCATGGAAAAAGGCTCAGATCTGCAGACAGAAGGTCAAATACCAAGGGTTTGTCATCTCAAAAGGACATCAGGCACTTGGACATGAGAGGAAACAAGCCATCTGTTCAGTACCTCTGCTGAAAACCAAGAAAGAAGCCCATGAGTTGGCGCTGCTAGATTCTGAGGGATCTGGAGACCGGATTTCTCTGAAATAACGAAGCCTTTGTTTAAAGCCACAGCAGGGGCTGGTAAGGACCTCCTGGAGTGGAAACCTGTACAAGGAAAGACCTTCAAGAAGATTAAGAGACTCTTGAGCAGCGCTCCAGCATTAGGGGCTGCCAGATGAGACATGGGACTTTACCCTCTTTGTACAAGAAAAAAATCACACTGCACTGGGGGTTTCACACAAACAGTTGGGCCATGGCAGCGCCCAGTCGCATACCTATCCAAACACTGGATCCAGTGGTCTTGGGATGGCCGCCATGCCTCTGGGCATTAGCTGCCACTGTGATTCTGGCCAGAGAAGCAGATAAGCTTGCACTAGGACAAAATGTAAATGTAAAGGTTCCCCATGCTGTTACTGCCCTGATGAACAGGGAACACAAGTGGCTGACCAACGCCAGGATGATTCACTATCAAGGACTGCTTTGCAAAACCCAGAGGTCCAACTCGAGACTATGAGGACACTGAACCCCACCACTTTTTACCTACAGAAGCAGGAACCCCGATCATAACTGTGAGGAGCTCATAGGTGAGATTTCCTCGAGCAGGTTGTACCTGATGGACATTCCCTTCTAGAACCCAGAACTGGAACTGTTCACCGACAGAAGCAGTTTCATCCAAGATGGGCAGCACAAAGCAGCTCTGCCATAACAACAACTGATGAGATAGTGAAGGCTGAGGCCTTGCCACAAGGAGGAGGTCAGCACAGAGGGCTGAGCTATGGGCACTCGCCCAGGCACCAAGGCACGCCGAAGGGAAAGGAGTCAACATCTCTACCGAGGCAAGGTATGCCTTGGCTACTTGACATGTACATGGAGCCATCTATAAAGAAAGAGGACTATTGACAGCAGGAGGAAAGGTGATTAAAGAAATCCTTCAGCCATTAGAAGCACTCTGGAAGCCTTCCTCTAAGTGCAGTCATCCATAGTAAAGGCCATCCGCAAGGAACTGATCCAATCAGCAAAGGGTACTGGAAAAAAAAACCAAGTCAGCCAGTTGGGACCACTCCTCACATGGTTGTCCTGGCAACCCTTACTCCTGTTAAAGTTACAGGCATCCTCCCTTGGATCCACCACACGAGAGTCAAGAAGGCAGTGGTTTCCTGTGATGAGAACAGCTGGAAAACAGTTCAGGACCCTGGAAATCCCGTCAAAGTCTGGTTCCAAAAACAAGGGCCCTGACTCACCAAAGACGCTGAGCCCTGCTCTAGTCGCTCCAGAAGCTGACTAGTCCACGCATGGCAGAAGCTTGAGGATTCCTCAGCCATGCTCCAGCCACATTCCAGCAGCTGGCAGGTCAATGCTCAGCAGAACCTTGAGGATCTAGCTATCCAGATATTGATGGATTTTTTGGTCAACCCTGGCCTCTATCACTGATTGGTAGTGTTGCTATGCTCTTCACTACAGGACTAGCTTCAGTCACAGCCCAGGACTGGAATTTGGGTCAGAAGCTGCAGTTAGCTGTCTGTTAACTCACTGTAGTGGGAACCTTCATTTTAATTAGATGTTTCTTATGATCGATTCTCCCTACTATCTGAATCGCTCACAGTATAGCTGACCCTCCTTCACGAAAGGCTCAGTTGCTATAGCCACGAAAACCCAAAGATGCAGAGAAAACCTTTTGCTAGTGCTCAGTTACCTGTTATGTGCAGGCTGCTCTGGAGCCTTTTGCTGTCCCTTGCCATAACAGATGGAGCCGTTCCTTATCCATCATGCACCTGTCAACATTACAGTCAACCTTGGAAAATCACTTACTCAACCATCAGCCAGAACACTGTATAGATAGCTTATCCTAAAGACGGATCACTTACTGCCTTTCTGATCCTGTGATGCATATTCAGGGTCTTGGTGCCAAAAATGTTTCCAGTTATGTCCCCCACTGCCGCTACCTTTCCCCCACTAGAGGATCCAAACCCCAGGTGGCATCCCGACACCATGGCATTGCCGTCATGCTCCTGGGCCTCCGTCTACCCCCAAATGCCACGTAGATGTTACAACACAGAACAGCTGTCCGTCTGCCAAATAAATGGAAAAACCTACTGGACAGGGACAATAATGTAGACAAATGAAACCACAGACCACCTTTGCCCTAAAAATCAGCCTCTGCCTGTCAGCAGTATGATGCAGGTTATAGAGTTCACTCCCCCTTAGACCTTCATCTGTGCCAGGTTTTCAACACAACTCATCACCTTCTAAATGACACCAACCCCTAGCTGGCCAGGGATTGCTGGCTTTGCTCATCCTTAGGAGCTCCACGGTATTTAGCTACACCAGTACCATTAAATATTGCAACAGCCAAGGGAACTCTTATAGATCCACCCTTACAAGGGCCAGTCTAAAGGGTAATTGAGTTAACTCAAAAGGCTCCAGAATACTTTAAAAATGATGGAGGAACTGGACCTGTAGGCAACTTAGCCAGGGACAAATGCAATCAAACTGTAAAAGGTGAGTGGCCCCCTCATCTTCCCAAAGACAGAATATGGTGCTGCCCCCATCAAGGCCTTTTCTTGATTTGTGGGACAGGTGCTTACTTATGATTACCAGTCAATGGATGGGTATCTGTACCTTAGCTTTCCTCACTCCCCAGATGAATATTGGCCCTAACAAGCAGACTGTCACTGTACTTCTGACAGAACATACGTGGTCAAAAAGAGCCTTCCAGTACATCCCCTACTTTGGTTCGGAAATTTTGGTTGGGGTAAGTATTGGAATATGAGGAATTCGTTCATAAATTAACTTCTACCATACACTATCCAAGGACTTCACATGAAGGAGGAAACAGAACAGGCTCTATTTTGAAAGCAGGACTCCATCTTGGGCTGGACTGTGGACTTTGAGCTATATGCCCAGCATCTATGGAAACAACATCTCAACTGGAAAACCAGCCCCCACCCCCCATCCCCTGAAGGAAGAGCCCTAGTGCTCCCTGTGGCCCTAAAATAATACCCTAATTATCTGTGTAACGGAATAGAATAATACATTCTATTATGCTTACTGGAATATGACCACAGGCCTATTGATAACTGTCCACTGTTAACTACCTAGGCTTCGAGAAGACAGTGACACCCCACTCCAGTACTCTTGCCTGGAAAATCGCATGGATGGAGCAGCCTGGTGGGCTGCTATCTATGGGGTCGCACAGAGTCAGACACTACTGAAGTGACTTAGCAGCAGCATCAACTACCTAGGCTTAAGGCATATGATCACAGGTGAATTTTGATTGTATCTTTCTTTTTCCTTTGATCAGACTAGTTTCAGAGAACCTTATACACTTAGGGTATATAAGGCTTTCACAAAAACTGGTCGGGGTCCTTGGCTAAGACAAGACACTCCCTTAGGTCTGCCGATGTAATAATCTGCACTCCACTATCTGCCTTGTCCTTCTGAGTGAGTTTGTTTCCTAGTACGCATGGCTACAACACACAGACGACATTGAAAGAGTAGCCACATCTTTAATGGCCTTACAGGACCTACTAGAATCCTTGGCTGAGGTTGTTTTAAAGAATAAGAGAGGTCTATACCTCCTGACAGCTGAAAAGACAGGCCTCTGTCTCTTCTTGAATGAAGAATGCTGCTTTTATGTACAACAATTAGGAATAGTCAAGACATGGCCCAACAGCGAAGGGAATGAATCATGAAAAGGAGAGAGGAACTAACAAATTCCTGGAGTAACTGGAACAATATCTGGAGCTGGGCATCAAGGCTTCTCCGTTTAACTGGTCCTCTCTTCATGTTCTTACAGGCGCTTTTGTTTGTCCTTTGTATTCTCAAAGATATTACCCAGTTCATAACCTCTTGAATCGAATCCACAAAGTTACAAATGTTAATAGCTCAACATAGCCTCCTAACTGACCTGGAGCTCTGAAGGAATGTCCTATCAAACATGAGATGATGCTTAATACAATTGTCACGCGAGTGTATATTCCCCAGTTCTTTGTCTCATTACAACAAAGATTTGGAGCAACGGACATTAGAGCCCTCGGCACGACACAGCTCTCGGCTCTTGGACAAACCGTGTTATAGCTCTTAGGCAAATCAGTGTTACAGCTCTATTTTATTTAGAAGATAGCAAAAGAATCCATCCTCAAAGCGTGAGGGCATGCCAACCCAAAGATTTGAAGGGAAGAGAGTGGACGAGCACGTGGGAAAGGGGAGAGAGAGAGAAAGGGCGCACGCACATGGGAGAGGAAGAGAGAGAGCGAGAGAGGCTTCAGCTCCTTCTTTTATATGTTTTCTTCCACCTGGGCCTGCCCTATGCAAATTGGGCTTAGCCAGGAGTGCTGTTTGTTCTACCTGAAGTCTTCACTCTGGTCCTCGGACCTCCTTTTGTTCTATTCTCAGGGACTTTTCCCTTCCTTGTCTTTTAGCCACCGCCATTTTGGACTCCTTTTCCCTATTCTATCTACCTAACACAATGAATGATAGAAGCACCAAGAGGGGGCAATGAAGAACAATGTCAAATTTTTACATAACTTCCTGCTTCTTCTGTCTCTATAACGCAGCTTGCCCTTTGCAAAATCTTGATCACGTAGGTCTCAAAAAGTGGGGACCCACAATACTAGGAACTGGAATTTATCTCACTCACCCTTGTCCTGCTCTTTGCAATTGCCCTGCTGCTGCTGCTGCTGCTAAGTCGCTTCAGTCGTGTCCAACTCTGTGTGACCCCATAGATGGCAGCCCACCAGGCTCCTCTGTCCATGGGATTCTCCAGGCGAGAACACTGCAGTGGGTTGCCATTTCCTTCTCCAATGCATGAAAATGAAAAGTGAAAGTGAAGTTGCTCAGTAGTGTCTGACTCTCAGCGACCCATGGACTGTAGCCCACCAGGCTCCTCTGTCCATGGGATTTTCCAGGCAAGAGGACTGGAGTGGGGTGCCATTGCCTTCTCCATTGCAATTGCCCTAGCCCCTGCAAACTCTCTTAATCATGCCTGTCCGTGTATAAAAACTCTATAACTCCTTTGTTCGGGGCTCAGAGCTTGGAGTGTTAAGTTCTCTGGGCCCGCCAGCATAATAAACATGAGTTCTCCAACTCTCTGAGTGTGGCGTATGTTTTCTGCAACAATGAAGTTGGAGGTCCCTTGCTTGCAGACAGGTGGTCACAGTACCAATCATTTTGTGAAAACCTGTGTCCCCAGGCTGTAGAGAGCAGTGAAAAAAGCCTAAGTACTTAGAGTATCCTGTGGCTTCCGAAGTGGCACTAGCGGTAAAGAACCACTTGGCAATGCAGGAGGCACCAAGAGGTGTGAGCTCAGTTCCTGGGTCAGGAAGACCCCCTGGAGGAGGGCATGGCCACCCATTCCAGTATTCTTCCCTGGAGAGTCCCCATTGGCAGAGGAGCCAGGCGGGCTACAGTCCATGGGGAGGTAAAGAGTCGGATTTAACATGCTAAAGGCAAGGTATCTTTGGGAAGGATTCTGAGAGCACACTTTGCAGAAACCCAAGGCCCCCAGGTGATTCCCACCAAACACGAATTCCCCACCACCCCCTCCCTCAACGGCACAGGCGAGGCTGTGGAGGGCTACATACCCAAGAAAGAGCCCCTCCCCAGGCAATCAGCCCAACATCCATTGTTTCTAGAAGTTCCCGTCCTAATCCTCAGCGCTGCAGACGTCTCAGGAGTGCGGAGTGTGAGGCTGCTGCTCATGGCTTCTAAATGCGGGCCTTCACTCGCCATGTTTCAAAACCCCTCATAATGTGTGTCAGCTGGCCCAGTAGTCGGGTCCATAGTCTCCCGTGAATTGTACTGTGACCTGTTCTCTGTAGGACTTCCCTGGTGGCTCAGACGGTAAAGTGTCTGTCTATGATGGAGAGACCCAGGTTCGATCCCTGGGTTGGGAAGATCAGATCCCCTGGAGAAGGAAATGGCAATCCACTCCAGGACTATTGCCTGGAAAATCCTATGGACAGAGGAGCCTGGTAGGCTACAGTCCATGGGGTCGCAAAGAGTCGGACACGACTGAGCCACTTCACTTCACTGTTCTCTGTAATGCAAAAAAGAAAGGAGAGCTCTCAGGGGTGGTCTGCAAAGAGAATGCAACAAAGGTAAGCACCAAACACAAAATGTGATTAGCATATCAGATTAGTCTTGATTGCCGCCTACAGATCAGGAACAGAGGAAGCCAAAAAAAAAAAAAAAAAAGGCTCAGAAAAGGGCAGGAGAAACAAGAACGTTTTTCCTTCACTTTCACTTCATCAGTTGCAGGTGAAAGCTGTGTGGATGCCTTTGAAGGTATTTTCTCAACCTGTGGATGTGAGTTTTTGACATAACATCCTTAGAGAAGACTCACAGCGGCAGGAAGGAGAGGAGGGAATGGCAGTTTCTCAGGTAAACGTCCTGTCCCGGGTCTGGTGCTGTGTATGCTTTGCCTGTCTGTTTTTCTTCCTGAAATACTTGGACTGAGAAACTGCAAACTTTAGTTCTCTGATTCTAAGTTTTCTTCCTGGGAGATTTGTTGTTATCTTATTTTTTCCTTTTTTTCTTGTAATAGTGAAGCACAGCTCTTTAACTTCTCTGTTAAATCCCAGAGCCTGTTTTCCGTTGTCTGTATCCCGGCTTTCTCTAGAGCATGATGAATTCTCAACATGAATTAGTGATGTTCAGTTGTTCACTATATGTCCATTGTGCGAGATCTACACAGGTGTTGCAGGAAGGGGACCCCTTCCAGGGCCCAAACTGGGCACTTGTCTAACACTCGGAAATGAATTGTCCGAGGAGACACATGTGCTGACAAAGCAAGAGATTTTATTGGGAAAGGGCACCCGGGTGGAGAGCAGCAGGGTAAGAACTGCTCTGCCACATGGCTCACAATGTGTTATGGTGATGGGATTAGTTTCAGGGTGGTCTTTGACCAATCATTCTAATTCAGAGTCTTTCCTGGTGGCGCACGCCTCGCTCAGCCAAGATAGATGCTAACGAGAGGGATTCTAGGAAGTGAAAGGACACTAGGTGTCTCCTTTCAACCTTTCACGAACTCTTCTGGTTGGTGGTGGCTTATTAGTTCTGTATTCCCTATCAGGATCTCCTGTCATAAAACAACTCATGCAAATTGTTACTATGGTGCTTGGCCAGGGTGGGGTGGGTGGTTTCAATCAGTGTGCTTCCCCTAAAACGGGGAGGTACTGGTACCAGAGATTCCCACTGGGACGTGGTCTGGTGTTAGTATCATCATGAAGTAGGAGAAATGCCATGATGAGTTTACATGTGGATGCAGCTTTAACTCATTAGAATAGGAGTTACAGATTGTCCTTATAAATAGAGTGAACTCAGTGGTCCACAGTTGTTCAGAAAAGTTTCAGAAATAAAAACTTTGCAGAGACTACTCTATATAGATAAGTGAGACTAACCACTTAAATGTAGTATTAGGCTACAGAATAGGGAAGGCATATATGAAGTGAAATTTGCTTATGACACAATTTTAAAATATTTATTTATTTGGCTGCACTGGGTCTTCGTTGTGGCAGGTAGGATCTTCAGTCAGCCTTATAATTTTCATGTTCTTTGGATGTGACATGTAAACTCTTAGCTACAGCATGTGGGATCTAGTTTGCTGACCAAGGAAAGAACCAGAGCTCTGTGCATTGAGAGCTCAGGGTCTTAGTCACTGGATCATCACGAAGTCCCCAAACTAATATTTTTAAATTATAGATTCAGATCATGTTTTCCATAATAGTCCCAAAATACCCATGCAGTGATAATGCATTCTTCCTTGGACTTCTTACTCCATGACTCATGTTCACTGGTTTAGGTGTTTCTGGGAGATTCCCATGCTATGAATTTGGTTTTTTTTTTCCGTTTGACTTGAACAAGTGTCTTGGAAAGAAAAAGTGAGGCATGTACCTAAACTATCACAATTAATGTAGTAACTTCATGTCTTCTTACATTCTTTCTGCTTTGGAAAATGAACACACGTGTGTTTAGCGGAGATGCTGGGGTTTGGGAGTGGTGGTTTTCATCCCAAGCCCAGGTCTGATCTTTTCCAGTACAATCCATGCTCACATCACAGAGTCTCATCACAGTTTTGTATTTTCCAAAATGTTTACAAGAATCTTATTAGTCCTAATCTATGCTCAACTGTATTAAAATTTAAAAGACAGCTCATTGCTGTATTTTTAGAATATCATCCTCAAATATTATGTAAATTTTTAATCCATTCAAAATTACCTGAGTTTAGTGATGTGAAACTTTTTCTCTCTTCCTCTTAATGAGTATACTAGCCCCATTTGAGTGTATGTCTGCACTCAGTGGAGATGAGTTTGAGTAGGCTCTGGGAGTTGGTGATGGATAGGGAGGCCCGGCGTGCTGTGGGCCATGGGATCGTGAAGAGTCAGACACGACTGAGCAACTGAACTGAACTGGACTGTGTGTATGAAAATATTAACATGACTTGATCAATTTTTTCTGCTTCTTTTCTTTTTGCTTTGGTTTTTGAAGAACTTCTGTGGAAGGGAATGACCATCCACCCCAGTATTCCAGCTTGGGAATTTCTTGGACAGAGAAGCTGTCAAGTTAGAGTCCATGGGTTCACAAAGAATTGGACATGACTGAGTGACTAAAACTTTTCTTGTATTTATTATCCTTTACAGTTACAGAAAGTTCTATCACCTTTTCTTAGAGCTGGCACTGTGACTCTGTGTTTCATTAGTTAAAATCTAAAGTACATCAACTGAAGTAGAGTTTAAGCTCTGCCATTTAATGGCTGTTTGATAAAATATGTGCCAAAAGATATAAGAGCAACATTACTGGTTTTCAGTTATTTCTGTTGCACTTTCAAGACTTTAAAAACAATAGAAATATATAGAGCATATACTAAATAGTTAAGATTATTCTTTCTCTCAGGGTTGTGGTTACCCAAGGACTGAAGAGCAGATAAAACCGAGGAGGGTCTTGGAATGCAGGAATAGGAAAACCAGACCCTTATTGTCTTTCCCTGTTCCAAGTTGTAACTTAGCTGATTTCAGGTACTCCTGAGCTGTATACCTGTCTAGCCTCCTACCCCATGGGGAGAAGGTATTTTCCTTACTCTTTTCCCCCAGCTTCCCCCCAGCCAGTATACATGCCTCATCCAATCAGCAAATGCCCTGCAAGATCCCTATCCTACTCCTTGAACCTTTGGTATAAAAGTGGATTAAGGACTCCTGTTCAATGTCAGTTCTTCCTTGAGCTGGCCTGCTGTTCTAACAGCGTCTTCCTTTCTAATAAACTTTAAATCCCTCTCATTTTGTCTCATGTCTGGAAATTCTTTTCCAACCCACACCCAGACCATGACATTTTTGGTGGCTTGTGCGGGAACTTGGAGTCCCTTCCCTCAACCCCCTCGCTTCTCCTTTCTCACAGGCACCCTCTGCCAACAGGCAACTGCTGTGGAAGCAACTGAGGAACTCTGGCCAGGGTTACCCTCTGGTGTGTTCCAAAGGCCCCACTGCTCACTGTGCCCCAGCAGCTGCCCCCTGAATGGATGAGGATCTCTCTGTCCTTTTTCAACTGAGGACTATGCCAACCAATATTGTGTGGGCACAGATGAGACACATAAAAGCAATAAGGGCGCCTGCCACAGAAAGACTCCCTGGTGAGGATGGGGAGACACAGAAAGGATCAGGCCACAAGGGCATCCACCCCCAGCAAGACAACTTCCGTCCACCGTGTCAGCACATAGTGGTTGAAGCAAAACAGAGACCGTTGTCCCCGGGCGTCCGCCTCCCGGATATACTGTAAGGCGACTCCTCAGCCTTCTCCTCTGTCACTTTCACTTCTTTCCCTTTGGGTCCGGATTGATTTACAGGAGCCTGGGTGTTGCCTCTGAGCCATCCCCGGAGTGCCTTCCACGTTTCAGGGAATCACCAAATGGCGAGTCTCCTGGTTGCTCCCGGGAGTCTGTCTTTCTCTGCGCGTGTCACCTGGTGGCTTAGCTGCAGGGTCCTCAGAGGGCTCCTCTCGCTGTTGGACGCGACTATTGCGCTGCTCGGGCATTTTGTACTCTTAGTCGCTCGCAGAGACCACTGGGGAAAAAGGGGTGGCTTTCTGTCAGCTTGTGACTCTCAGTACTCCCATTCTATGGTAGGGGGCTAAGAGTGGGTTCTTTTACATCCCAGGAGGCTCTTTGATACTCAACCCTTGGCTACATTCTCAGAAACTGGAAATTTTTGACCCTCCAAAAGGCCTGGCTCCAATATAAACTGGGAGACCTCCCAAAAAAGGCTTCTGAATGGCATACTAAAGAAAAGAAAGTGAAATTGCTCAGTCGTGTCTGACTCTTTGCGACCCCACGGAGTGTAGCCCACCAGGCTCCTCCGCCCATAGAATTTTCCAGGCAGGAGTACTGGAGTGGATTGCCATTTCCTTCTCCAGGGGATCTTCCTGACCCAGGGATCAAACCTGGGTCTCCTGCATTGCAGGCAGATGCTTTACCATCTGAGCCACCAGGGAAGCACCAGAATGGCACACTAGCTTTGGCCAAAAGAAGGGAAAGGACTCAGAATTTCCTTGGGTTCTGTTGCCACCCTATCTCTTGTCCCTCTCTCTCTCTCTCCGTCAGATTTTGTAGATGACCCCTACTCAACCTTTCATATCCACATGATCTCTAGGAAAGGATTCTGAGGTTCCCTTTGGTCCAGGTCTTTCTTCTATATTAAAATGCCTGAAGGATCAAAAAGTCTCCTAACATTCTAAAGAATCCCCTTCTAACGAACCTTATCTCTCAGGTGGAGATAGAACCAAGCTTCCCCCACTCCTGAATATCTAAAGAATTCCCTTCTGACTACTCCTGTTTCTCAGGGGTGGGAAGAACCAAGTTTCCCCAACTCCTGCAAACACCCTTAACCCTTCAGATTCTTCTCATGGGACAAAGACCTCACTTACCACCAGAGGGACAGTCCAAGGTTTTTATCAGCTAAATGCCCCTGATATCAGAGTCAGTTTGAGCACTATTTGGTCTATATTTTAGCTATAAAACTTAGACTACAGAATAGAAAGAAGACTTTCTGACACAGGATGGCCCTGATATTCTTTAGACTCTGGAGAAAACTGGTTAAAATGAAAATTTATTTCCCTTGGAAACAGCAAAACCATGTCTTTTTGCATATGCATTTAAAAACAATTAGCTTGTTAAAAGGCATGCCTAGGGAACAGCTTGAAGTGACCCCTTTCTGTGTCCTTGAAATACACTGCCCACTTTGCCTGAGACCTCACTCAGCCTTGGGCAAATGACAACTTCAAGCCAAACAAAAAAACAAACAAAAAAAGGGGGTCAAAGAGGTGTCTTAAATCTCAGGAAGAAAACTATGAGATTTCTGTCGTCTGAATTTATGTTTGTCTCAGTGTGCATCATTTTTGTATGTATATAATATTGTTGAAGTTGTAAATGAGTTCTAATTTAATTGACCTAAAGAAAAGTTCAGTTCACTTTAGTCTCTCAGTAGTGTCTGACACTTTGTGACCCCATGAATCGCAGCATGCCAGACATCACTGTCCATCACCAACTCCCGGAGTTTACTCAAACACACGTTTATCGAGTCAGTGATGCCATCCAGCTATCTCATCCTCTGTCGTCCCCATCTCCTTCTGCCACCAATTCCTCCCAGTATCAGAGTCTTTGCCAATGAGTCAGCTCTTCGCATGAGGTGGCCAGGATATTGGAGTTTCAGATTTAGCATCAGTCCTTCCAGTGAAAACCCAGGACTGATATCCTTGAGAATGGACTGGTTGGATTGCCTTGCAGTCCAAGAGACTCTCAAGAGTCTTCTCCAGCACC
Source organism: Nanger dama (assembly GCA_917880005.1). NCBI lineage: Eukaryota > Metazoa > Chordata > Mammalia > Artiodactyla > Bovidae > Nanger > Nanger dama. Next base: position 83,404 of record CAKJTW010000155.1, read on the forward strand.
ACAGTTCAAAACCATCAATTCTTCAGTGCTCAGCTTTCTGCACAGTCCAACTCTCATATCCATACATGACTATTGGAAAAACCATAGCCTCAACGAGATGGACCTTTGTTGGCAAAGTAATGTCTCTGCTTTTCAATATGTTATCTAGGTTGGTCATAACTTTCCTTCCAAGGAGTAAGCGTCTCTTAATTTCATGGCTGCAATCACCATCTGCAGTGATTTTGGAGCCCCAAAAATAAAATCTGACACTGTTTCCCCTGTTTCCCCATCTATTTCCCATGAAGTGATGGGACCAGATACCATGATCTTAATTTTCTGAACGTTGAGCTTTAAGCTAACCTTTTCACTCTCCTCTTTCACTTTCATCAAAAGGCACAGATGTTCTTCAGTTTCTGCCATAAGGGTGGTGTCATTGGCATATATGAGGTACTTGATATTTCTCCCAGCAATCTTGATTCCAGCTTGTGCTTCTTCCAGCCCAGCGTTTCTCATGATGTACTCTGCATAGAAGTTAAATAAACAGGGTGACAATATACAGCCTTGATGTACTCTTTTTCTTATTTGGAACCAATCTTTTGTTCCATGTCCAGTTCTAACTGTTGCTTCCTGACCGGCATATAGGTTTCTCAGGAGGCAGGTCAGGTGGTCTGGTATTCCCATCTCTTTCAGAATTTTCCACAGTTTCTTGTGATCCACACAGTCAAAAGCTTTGGCATAGTCAATAAAGCAGAAATAGATGTTTTTCTGGAACTCTCTTGCTTTTTTGATGATCCAGCAGATGTTGGCAATTTGGTCTCTGGTTCCTCTGCCTTTTCTAAAACCAGCTTGAACATCTGGAAGGTCATGGTTCACATATTGCTGAAGTTTGGCTTGGAGAATTTTGAGCATCATTTTACTAGCATGTGAGATGAGTGCAATTGTGGGCTAGTTTGAGCATTCTTTGGCATTACCGTTCTTTGAAATTAGAAGGAAAACTGACCTTTTCCAGTCCTGTGGCCACTATTGAGTTTTCCAAATTTGCTGGCACATTGAGTGCAGCACTTTCACAGCATCATCTTTTAGGATTTGAAATAGCTCCACTGGAACTCCATCAACCTCCATTACCTTTGTCATAGTGACGCTTTCTAAGGCCCACTTGACTTCACATTCCAGGATGTCTGGCTCTAGGTGAGTGATCACACTATCGTGATTATCTTGGTCATGAAGATCTTTTTGTACAGTTCTTTGTATTCTTGCCACCTCTTCTTAATACCTTCTGTCTCTGATAGGTCCATACCGTTTCCGTTCTTTATCGAGTCCATCTTTGCATGAAATGTTCCCTTGATAGCTCTCATTTTCTTGACGAGATCTCTAGTCTTTCCAGTTCTGTTGTTTTCCCCTATTTCTTTGCATTTATTGTTGAGGAAAGCTTTTTTTTTTTTTTTCTTAATCTCTCCTTGCTATTCTTTGGAACTCTGCATTCATATGCCTATATCTTTCCTTTTCTCCTTTGCTTTTCACTTCTCTTCTTTTTCACAGCTATTTATAAGGCCTCCTCAGACAGCTGTTTTACTTTTTGCATTTCTTTTCCATGGGGATGGTCTTTATCCCTGTCTCCTGTACAATGTCATGAACCTCTATTCATAGTTCATCAAGCACTCTGTCTACCAGATCTAGCCCCTTAAATCTATTTCTCACTTTCTCTGTATAATCATGAGGGGGTTGAATAGGTCATACCTGAATGGTCTAGCGGTTTTCCCTACTTTCTTCAATTTAAGTCTGAATTTGGCAATAAGGAGTTCATGATCTGGGCCACAGTCAGCTCCCAGTCTTGGTTTTGCTGACTGTATAGAGCTTCTCCATCTTTGGCTGCAAAGAATATAATCAATCTGATTTTGGTGTTGACCATCTGGTGATGTCCATGTGTAGAGTCTTCTCTTGTGTTGTTGGAAGAGGGTGTTTGCTATGACCAGTGCGTTCTCTTGGCAAAACTCTATTAGTCTTTGCCCTGCTTCATTCTGCATTCCAAGGCCGAATTTGCCCATTACTCCATGTGTTTCTTGACTTTCTACTTTTGCATTCCAGTCGCCTATAATGAAAAGGACATCTTTTTTGGGTGTTCGTTCTAAAAGGTCTTGTAGGTCTTCATAGAACACTTCAACTTCAGCTTCTTGGTGTTACTGGTTGGGGTATAGACTTGGATTACTGTGATATTGAATGGTTTGCCTTGGAAATGAACAGAGATAATCCTGTTGTTTTTGAGATTGCATCCAAGTACTGCATTTTGGACTCTTTTTGTTGACCATGATGGCTACTCCATTTCTTCTGAGGGATTTCTGCCCACAGTAGTAGATATAATGGTCATCTGAGTTAAATTCACCCATTCCAGTCCATTTTAGTTCGCTGATTCCTAGAATGTTGACGTTCACTCTTGCCATCTCCTGTTTGACCACTTCCAATTTGCCTTGATTCATGGAACTGACATTCCAGGTTCCTATTCAATATTGCTCTTTACAGCTCAGACTTTGCTTCTATCACCAGTCACATACAAGCTGGGTATTGTTTTTGTTGTGGCTCCATCCCTTCATTCTTTCTGGAGTTATTTCTCCACTGATCTCCTGTAGCATATTGGGCACCTACTGACCTGGGGAGTTTCTCTTTCAGTATCCTATCATTTTCCTTTTTAATACTGTTCATGGGGATCTCAGGGCAAGAATACTGAAGTGGTTTGCCATTCCCTTCTCCAGTGGAGCACATTCTGTCAGACCTCGCCACCATGACCCGTCTGTCTTGGGTGGCCCCACCGGGCATGGCTTAGTTTCATTGAGTTAGACAAGGCTGTGGTTCTAGTGTGATTAGATTGACTCAATTTCTGTGAGTATGGTTTCAGTGTGTCTGCCCTCTGATACCCTCTCGCAACACCTACCGTCTTGCTTGGGTTTCTCTTACCTTGGACATGGGTTATCTCTTCACTGCCACTCCAGCAGAGTGCAGCCGCTGCTCCTTACCTTGGATGAGGGGTATCTCCTCACCACCACCCCTCCTGACCTTGAACGTTGAGTAGCTCCACTTGGCCCTCCTCCACCTGCACAGCCGCTGCTCCTTGGACGTGGGGTTGCTCCTCTAGGCCGCAGCCCCTGACCTGGGACCTGTGATAGCTCTTCTTGGCCATGGCCCTTGACCTCAGACATGGGGTAGCTCCTCATGAAAAGTAAGCACTTACAAATCAGACAACTCTAAGAGAAATTAAGCTAAATGAATTTCAGATTTAACTGGAGTTTTTCAATATGAAATATCTAGTATTAATGTCTGTTTGCTAATCTAATATAGATATGTCTAAGAGTCATTAAGAATAGTATTTTCATTGTGCCTAGGTTTATTATAAGTTAAGTATTGTTATACTGCTGTATCTGTTACAAGTTTGTCAAGCAGGAATATACATCTAGCGGGTAAAAAAACTTCAAAGCAAATGCAAAAGAGACATGAGATTTTAGATAAACTCTATTAAGAATAATTATACTTTAGAAATGTCTGTCTGAAACAGTCTCTAGATTGTGGTAACCTGAATTCCTAGGGCTGTGCTAAACTAAGTGATGGAAATTTATTAAACAGCTAGATCATTTCAAAATAAACTAAGATTCTGAAACATTCCTTGCTGAGGACTAACTTCCTCTTACAGAGAAACTAGAGATTTTGGACTATTCATGAATAATATTTGATGACATCCTGAGATGACATCCTGAGATGTTCTCTAGAATTTTTTTAGAAATTATCACTGGTATTTATGTTCACCAATCTATAGAATGCTCAAGTTCTTGATTGCTTAAGGAAAATAGCATGTGTATTTTCAGTAAAGAAGATATGAGGAATGAAATTATACTTTATGAAAGAAAAAGGAAGTAAGTCTGACTTACAGGTGGCTCTTTCAGGATAGGAGAACAAAGTAATGGGTACAGAAAGTGATAAGAAGGTTTTATGGCAAGTGGAACCCAAAGGAAGAGTTTTGTGCATAAATACAAGTTTTCTTGAAACGTTGAACTGCCTTTCATGATGGACATTAAGTTTTACCTCTGAAGTGATCTGCTCTATGCTTACCTTTGAAACCTTCTTTGTTACTTTGGCTAAGTGAATATATTGTTTCCCAGTGATCTATATGACTTTATCTGACTGAGTGTTATAATGCCTTTTGATATTTGTTGATAAAACTTCCTAAATAACTTGACTTCTAGCTGACTTTGGAATGCTTCCTTTCCCTATTTGGAACTGGTCTGTTGTCCCATGTCCAGTTCTAACTGTTGCTTCTTCACTTGCATACAGATATCTCAGGAGGCAGGTCAGGTGGTCTGGTGTTCCCATCTCCTGAAGAATTTTTCAGTTTTTTGTGATCCAGGGTCAGTCTTTGGCATAGTCAATAAAGTGGTCTGGGTCTGGTAGGATCTTTCTATTGTTAAGTTCTAATCCTGTTATCCTGAAATGTAAATGTGGGAGTGGGTCTGTTAAAATTTTTAAGACTGTGAGACATTCTTTTGATTTATTGTAGTTACTGATTTTAAAAGTTTATAGCTCCCTTGCTTGGACTAGCAAGGGGGGCACTCTCCGCCCCCTTTTGGTGTCTATGTCGGAAGCTTCTCTGTCTCTGCTACACAAAAGCTCTTGAGTGATCAGGCCTGGTGCCTGGTCCCTGGTCCCGAAGTTAAATCTTCTTGTTTGGAGATCATGAATCTGACACTCTTCACGGTAACCTACCTATCACTGCATTCTAGGTTAGTGGTAATTGTATAAGCTCTGTACTATTAAATAGTCACAACTTTTCTTAACTTCACAGTTACACACTTACTTTGCCTTCATAGTACTTGATCAGTATCTCAGGATCTGATGTTATGTGTTTGTTAGTGTTAAATAGGTGATTTGAATAAAGATTTTGGGGAAATCATTTTCCAGGCTGTATTAACATTCTCTCTTGCATTCTTGTCTCAACTGAATACATATTGGATCAGATACTGATGAATCTCTGACCACACAAATATTCCTTTCTCTGATGAACAGGTCTTATGGTCTCTAAGCTGGACCTGATCACCTTTCTGGAGCAACTGAACAATCCAGGAGCATAAGGAGAATGGAGACAACAGCCATATTCCCAGGTATGTATGAATGGATGGAGATGATAACTCAGATGACAGGTCCAAGGAGTAGTGAGAAAGTCTTCCTTCTTCAGGTGGTTTTGGAAGATCATCTTAAGTGGAAATGATTTTGGAAAACCAGGGTTTGTATCCACTGCTGTCATAGAAATGTATCACCTGCCCTATTCTATATCTTAAATCATTCATAAATTCATCTCCAGTGATTAGTTTTCTTCATCACAGTGTGAACTAAAAGTCTCCTCTTGGCTTGTGAGAAACTGCATTCATTGGTTGCTCTTCCATTTCTTGGGGGTCCTAGGAAAACTGTGCCCATTTTGAGTGACTGTATGATAGTCCTTTTAAAGTTTCTTTTTATCACTAGACAAAATTGAGTGAGTGAAGTTTTAGATAAACTACTAAATTTCTAAGATTACTGGGGATAGGTTTGTGTTTTCTGATTTATAACTTCTTATCCAGTGGGAACTAGAGATAGGACCTTTTAAATAAATTTCAAACTCAAATACCTTTTTCACTACAGAAAGCAAAACCTCCCGAAAATGAAAGAATGCACATCTCTGGCTGACTTCAAAGTTTTTCTTTTCCTTATATAATCTCATATTAAATATCTTAAATGTATTTGCCCCGATTCTAAAATGCAAAATATTTAATATATTAAATTACCTCATGGAATTTTAAAATAAACTGGTATAAATGCTTAGCACATTTTCCACCATATTATTAATAGTTGTTCAAGCTGTAACAATTTCTAGATTATATAAAGAAATCAGATTAAAAAGTTTAAATTGGAATATAGCTGTTTTGCAATTTTTTACTACTGTACTGCAAAGAGAATCAATTATACCTACCAGTCAGTTCAGTTCAGCCGCTCAGCTGTGTCCAACTCTTTGGGACCCCATGGAGTACAGCACGCCAGGCTTCCCTGTCCATCATCACCCCTCAGACCCTGCTCAAACTCATGTCCATTGAGTCAGTGATTCCATCCAACCATCTCATCCTCTGTCATTCCCTTCTCCTCCTGCCCTCAGTCTTACCCAGCATCAGGATGTTTTCCAATGCATCAGTTCTTTGCCTCAGATGGTCAAAGTATTGGAGCTTCAACTTCAGCATTAGTCCTCCAATGAATATTCAGGATTGATTTCCTTTAGAATGAAGTGGTATGATCTCCTTGCAGTCTAAGAGATGCTCAAGAGTATTCTCCAACACCACAGTTCAAAAGCATCGATTCTTCGACGCTCAGCCTTCTTTATGGTTCAACTCTCACATCCATACATGGCAACTGGAAAAACCATAGCTTTGACTAGACAGACATTTGTCTGCAAAGTAATGTCTCTATTTTTTGTTATGCTGTCTACATTGCTCATAGCTTTCCTTCCAAAGAGCAACCGTTTTCTACTTTCCTGGTTGAAGTTCACATCTGCAGTGATTTTGGGGCCCAAGAAAATAAAGCCTCACTCTTTTGACTGTTGTCCCATGTATTTACCATGAAGTGATGTGACCGGATGCCATGATCTTAGTTTTCAAAATTCTGAGTTTGAAGCCAACATTTTCACTCTTCTCTTTCAGTTTCATCAAGAGACTCTTCAGTTCCTCTTTGCTTTCTGCCATTAGGGTCGTGTCATCTATGTATCTGAGGTTATTGATAATTCTCTCTGTAGTCTTGATTCCAGTTTGTGCTTCTTCAAGTCCGACATTTCACGTGATGTAAAGTGAAAGTGAAAGTCACTCAATTCTGACCAACTCTTTGTGACCCTATGGACTATACAATTCATGGCATTCTTTAGGCCAGACTACTGGTGTGGGTAGCCCTTACTTCTGTAGGGGATTTTCCCAACCCAGGGACCGAACCGAGGTCTCCTGCATGATGTTCTCTGCATATAAGTTAAAAAGCAGGGTGACAATAGGCAGTCTTGACAGATTCCTTTCCCAATTTGAAACAAATCCATTGTTTAATGTCCAGTACTATTTCTTCTTGACTTGCACACAGATTTCTCAGGAGGCGGGTAAGGTGGTCTGGTATTCCCATCTCATTAAGAATTTTCCACACTTTCTTTTGATCCACACCGTCAAAGGCTGTGGCATAGTCAATAAAGCATAAGTAGATGTTTTCCTGGAACTCTCTTGCTTTATCTATGAATCAGCGGTTGTTGGCAATTTAAACCCTGGTTCCTCTGCCTTTTCCAAATACAGCTTGAACATCTGGAAGTTCTCGGTTCACATACTGTTGAAGCCATGCTTGGAGAATTTTGAACCTTACTTTGGTAGTATGTGAAATGAGTGCAATTGTGTGGTAGTTTGATCATTCTTTGGCATTGCTTTTCTTTGGGATTGGAATGAAAATTGACTTTTTCTAGCCCTGTGGCCACTGCTGAGTATTCCAAATTAGCTGGCATATTTAGTGCAGCACTTTAGCAACATCATCTTTTAGGACTTGAAACAGGTCAACTGAAATTCTAGCACCTCCACTAGCTTTATTCATAGTGATTCTTCCCATGGCCCACTTGACTTCAGACTCCAGGATGTCCGTCTCTAGCTGAGTCATCACACCATCCTGGTTATATTGGTCATTAAGGTGTTTTTTTTTTTTTTAAATGTCTTCTGTGTATTCTTCTCCCTTTTTGTTAATATTTTCCACTTCTGTTAGGTCCACAGCATTTCAGTTCTTTATTGTGCCCATCTTTGTATAAAAGTTCCCTTGGTATATCAATTTTCTTGATGAGATCTCCAGTCTTCCCCATTCTATTGATTTCCATATCACTTTGGTCTCCACAAAGCTATGAGTACACTTCCCTGTGTTTCAACTATATTTTTAAAAGGCTTTCTTCTTATTTAACTTCTTAAGAAGTAGCACTTTATTAAGTTTATCTGATTTGTAATCCACTTCCTCGGACACTGTCTTATGTGTCCTCAGTTTATGATTAGTTTTCTGTCACTATCATTTATGATTGTTAGATTGAAACATCTAATAGAACATTCTCAGAAACATATGTGAAAAGAAGTGGATTAAAGCATTATCAGGCACCTAGGATTTGTGAAAACATCTGTTGTCTCCACTTAAGACAACTAAAGGCAAGAAGTAATCATTAGATTGCCTATCTTCTCTTCATTTAGTGGTTCTTGCAGGGTTTCATGTTGCTTTGCTCTCTATAACCTATTTCTTTGTCATCTCATTTTGTCCAGTTTTCTGTCGGTGATCTCTATTTTGATGGCTACAGGAACCTAGTTAGTCTTCCGTCTGATGTCTGCAACTTGGTGGGTGAGGTTGGTCCAGAGGTTTGTGCCCTTATCCCCTTGATCTGGGCTTTGATCGCATTACTATGACCAGAGACTGTCCTGGATATGGAGGGGAATTAACCCATTGCTCTGTGGTTTCCCCTGCCCTCTCTGTGCTGATGCCTGCTCCCTGGTTGGAATACAGCCCCAGATCTGTTTCTTAGCTGTGTTTCTGATCTGCGGTGGGAGGCTGGTGGGATTGGGACACACACCCCCTGGGAGAGAAGCCACTGAGTATTGCTCCTCTCAGAGTGTTCTCCTTGGGTTGTGCTCTCCAGCAAGCTCTTGTGTGATCCTACTTTGGCACTGCTCTTGGCCCAGCTTAAGCATTGTTCACTCTGCTTATTTAACTCATATGCAGAGTACATCATGAGAAATGCTGGACTGGAGGAAGCACAAGCTGGAATCAAGATTGCTGGAAGAAATACCAATAATCTCAGAAATGCAGATGACACGACCCTTAGGGCAGAAAGCTAAGAAGAGCTAAAAGCCTCTTGATGAAACAGAAAAAGGTGAGTGAAAAAGTTGGCTTAAAGTTCAGTATTCAGAAAACTAAATTCCAGAACCTGTGGACCAAAGCCTGCTAAATTCTCTTTTCCTTTTGATATTTTAATGCTTTCTTAGTTTTGGCTCTGCTGGGATATTGTGATGCACTTGGGCATCTCTGTTGTGATTAGGAGGAGCTACTATCTTGTGGAGCTCTGGCTCTAAGGCACGGCTTCAGTTGTTGTGTTAATAACTGGCAGGCTCTGGAGCAGGTGGGCCTCAGTAGTTGTGGCACACTAGCTTAGATGCTCCGAGGCTTGTGAGCTCTTCCCTGACCAGGGATGGAATTCTTGTCCCCTGCATTGACAGGCAGATTTCTCATCACTGGAGCATCAGGCAAGTCCCTAAATTCTTTATTACACAATGTTGAAACCTAAATCTTTCCTTTATGCCCTGTGATATTTTCCCCCCCTCTGATTTTTGATGTTGCATTGGAATGCCTCACCTGTTGCATGATTATAAAATGTGTTGCATTTCATCCTACTCTTTTATTGTTCAAAATAATGTCCAAGTCTCCCTTTAGGTGAGCTTCTTTGGCTACCTTGTAGCTATTTTGCTTCATTTAGTTTAAAATTTCAACTAGTCTAACAGTGATAGCTTCATCTGTAATCTGGCAGGTTCCCTCTGTCTAGGCTTTTGGGATTTTTATATCCAAAATTATGTTAGCTCTCCTAGATACAGCTGAGACTTACATTTGAAATATCCATGTTTGTTTTGAGTTTCAATTGTTTTGAATTTGCAGTCACTGAAGTCTTTATGTCACTACATCTTCCAAGTAAAACTTGTGACTTTCAGATTTTATGTGTTTCAGTAAAGTTTTACAGTTTCTTCACATAGGTCTGGAAATGTGTTCTGAATAGGTGTCATGGTATATTTGCTAATAAAATGTAAACCATTTCTCATATTGTGTTTTTAATTACTATTACTAAAGAGGAAAAATTGTTTTCAGTGTACCCAGTTGGCTCAGCAGTAAAGAGTCTGCCTGCCAATGCAGGGGACCTGCGTTTGATCCCTGGGTTGGGAAGGTCCCTGGAGACGTAAATGGCAACCCAATCCTGGAGACGTAAATGGCCTGGGAAATCCCATGGACAGAGGACCCTGGAGGGCTATAGCCCACGGGGTCACAGAGAGTTGGACATGATTGATGTGACTCAGAACACATTCATGTGCAGTTAGAAATAGTTGTTTTACCATATATGCCAAAATACATACAGTTAAAAAAATAAGGTAGATTTAAAATATTTCTTCCAAAAGATGTGTTATTCACAGAAGATTGCCTTTACCTTATGTGTGTTTATGTGCTTGTGTGTAGGCAAGCAAAACCTAGGGTACATATTAAACCCATCATCATTTCATGAATAGTTTATTTAGTCTAAGCTTTGAAAATTGTTCTTACATATTCTCCATGGCCTTAGATTGTTTAATTTTATGAAATGAATATATAGTTCCATTTTAATATATAGATGCATGAAAATGTTCATATTATTTGATTGATTATTCTTCTTGTTTGTATTCTTCACAGTTAGAGAAACTTCTATGAACTTTCATTAGAGTTGTCCCTGTGTATTTGTCTGTGTTTTATTAGTTAGAGTCTAGAGGACATAAAGTGAAGTTAAATTTAAGCTATTTAAGAAATGTTTGCTAAATATTTGCAAAAGGTCGGGCAACAACGTTACTGATTTTAAATTATTTCTGTTGCACATCCAAGACTCTGTAAAAACTCTTAGAAAGATATATCAGTTCAGTTCAGTTCAGTTGCTCAGTCGTGTCTGACTCTTTGAGACCCCATGAATCACAGCACGCCAGGCCTCCCTGTTCATTACCATCTCTCGGAGCTCACTCAGACTCATGTCCATCGAGTCCGTGATGCCATCCAGCCATCTCATCCTGGGTCGTCCCCTTCTCCTCCTGCCTCCAATCCCTCTCAACATCAGGGTCTTTTCCAGTGAGTCAACTCTTCGCATGAGGTGGCTAAAGTACTGGAGTTTCAGCTCCAGCATCATTCCTTCCAAAGAAATCCCAGGGTTGATCTCCTTCAGAAGGGACTGGTTGGATCTCCTTGCAGTCCAAGGGACTCTCAAGAGTCTTCTCCAACACCACAGTTCAAAAGCGTCAATTCTTCGGCACTCAGCCTTCTTCACAGTCTAACTCACATCCATACATAACCACAGGAAAAACCATAGCCTTGACTAGATGTACCTTAGACGGCAAAGCAATGTCTCTGCTTTTGAATATACTATCTAGGTTGGTCATAATTTTTCTTCCAAGGAGTAAGCGTCTTCTAATTTCATGGCTGCAGTCACCATCTGCAGTGATTTTGGAGCCCCAAAAATAAAGTCTGACACCATTTCCCCAATCTATTTGCCATGAAGTGATGGGACCGGATGCCATGATCTTTGTTTTCTGAATGTTGAGCTTTAAGTCAACTTTTTCACTCTCCTCTTTCACTTTCATCAAGAGGTTTTTAGTTCCTCTTCACTTTCTGCCATAAAGGTGGTGTCATCTGCATATCTGAGGTTATTGATATTTCTCCTGGCAATCTTGATTCCAGCTTGTGTTTCTTCCAGTCCAGCATTTCTCATGATGTACTCTGCATAGAAATTAAATAAGCAGGGTGACAATATAGAGCCTTGACGTACTCCTTTTCCTGTTTGGAACCAGTCTGTTGTTCCATGTCCAGTTCTAACAGTTGCTTCCTGACCTGCATACAGATTTCTCCAGAGGCAGGTCAGCTGGTCTGGTATTCCCATCTCTTTCAGAATTTTCCACAGTTTCTTGTGATCCACACAGTCAAAGGCTTTGGCATAGTCAATAAAGCAGAAATAGATGTTTTTCTGGAACTCTCTTGCTTTTTCTATGATCCAGCAGATGTTGGCAATTTGGTCTCTGGTTCCTCTGCCTTTTCTAAAACCAGCTTGAACATCAGGGAGTTCACGGTTCACATATTGCTGAAACCTGGCTTGCAGAATTTTGAACATTCCTTTACTAGCATGTGAGATGAGTGCAACTGTAGTCTGAGCATTCTTTGGCATTGCCTTTCTTTGGAGTTGTAATGAAAACTGACCTTTTCCAGTCCTGTGGCCACTGCTGAGTTTTCCAAATTTGCTGGCATATTAAGTGCAGCATAGTATAACCTAAATTGTTAAAATGATTGTTCCTGCTGAGGATGCTATCCTATTAGATCTGTAACATTTGTAAAACACTTGATGTTCAAAAGTATGAGTGCTTGTCTTAGTATTGTACTTGCTTACTTTTGAAAATGGTCATTCATGAAGCAGAATTTCAAAATTACTAGTTAAAAGAAGGTTTTTAAAAGTACTAAGAGAAAAAATAAGGTTGTTAAAATAAATGGCACATTTGTCCCACTCAAGAACTCTTGGATCAAAGTATGGTTTTTAAAAATATTACCTGTTTCCTTGATAGCCAGTTCATCCTGTCTGATAAAAATACAACACTCAAAAATAAATATACCTTTGTTGATCTGATTCTTTTATCATTTCTCTTCCAGATCAGAATCGTTTCTGAAATGATTTGTGGGCCATAGGTCATTTCTTCTTGGGTTAGAAATATGGTGAAAATATTACTGTGTAAAAGTCATAGTATAGTATAACCCCCAGACCCTCTCCTGTATCGACAGTTCTGTGTGCATTTGCTGTTGTCGTCTTTGGGCACATTAGGAAGTCTCACAGTCACATGGCATATGCACTCTGTATTTTAGAGACAGGTGAGGTTCCAGGATGTGACCACAGATTTCACTCAAGAGGAGTGGGAATGCCTGGATCTTGCTCAACAGGAATTGTTCAGGGGCGTGATGTTAGAGAACTATAGGAACTTGGCCACTTTGGGTGAGGATAACTTCTTTCCAGAATCCCTTATTTACTGTCAAGGATTTGCTTCCTACATTTCTAGAATGTCTCTTGGAATCTTCTACTTCTTATAATAGCACTTCAGATCCCTGATTTCCATGGGAAAATGGGAATTTATGAGTTTAGAAGGAAGACTTCATGATGATTTATTATGATTCCAATTTATTTCTTTTTAATGTAATCTGCCTGCTTCCTCTAAGTTAGTGCTAATTCTGTACGTTCTGTGGTATAAAATGATGCTACCTTCCTCTTCAAATCAAATTTCCACTACTTACTTTTGCCTTGTACCACATGGCCAGAATCTCAGAATTTGATTTTCATGTAGTAAGTGTTGTATGCTGCTGCTGCTGCTAAGTCAATTCAGTCGTGACTGACTTTGTGTGACCCCATAGATAGCAGCCTGCCAGGCTCCCCGTCCCTGGGATTCTCCAGGCAAGAATACTGGAGTGGGTTGCCATTTCCTTCTCCAGTGCATGAAAAGTGAAAATGAATTCGCTCATCCTGTCCAACTCTCCACGACCCCATGGACTTTCGCCTATCAGGCTCCTCTGTCCATGGGATTCTCCTGGCCAGAATACTGGACTGCATTGCCATTTTCTTCTCCCTACCATTGTATATGTGCTTTAAATAAAGTGTTTGAGGAAATCACTTTCTAGGCTGTCTTAACATTCTATCATACATTCGCTCCTCACCTAGATACATACTAGATTGAAAATGGAAGGATCTCTAGCAAAACATATATTCCTTTCTCTGATGAACAGGTCTTGTGGTTTCTAAGCCAGACCTTATGACTTTTCTGGAGCAAATGAAGGAGCCCAGGAATATAAGGAGAATGAAGACAGCGGCCCTATCCCCAGGTATGTGCGAATGGATGGAGCCGATGACTCAGGCGCAAGGTCCAAGTATCAGTGAGGAAGTCATTGCTTGCCATGTGTTTGGGGAAGATCTGCTTCATTGGAAATCATTTTGGAGAAATCTGGATTTATTTCTGTTGCTGTCAGAGACAGCTGTCACCTGCTTCATTCTGTCTGTTAAACCATCATGAATTTCTCCATGTTGATTACCTTTCTCTTTCACAGTGAGAACTAAAATGCCCTTCCTGGATTATGACAACTTGCATGAATTGGTTGCTGTTTCGTTTCTTGAAGGCCCTAGTAAAACTGTGCACATTTCTGAGTAAAAATGATGCTGCTTTTAAAGTTTGTTTCTACTGCTAGACAGAAGTGTGTGGTTATAGCCAGACTGAGAAGGTTCTAGGAGTACTGGGAACAGATTTTTGTTTTTCTGATTTATAATTCCTAAAACACTGGAAGCTACAGATAAGACTTGACAGATTTTAGACTCAAATCACTTCTTTGCTGTACAAAGCAAAACCTCCCTAAAATGGGCTTCCCTTGTGGCTCAGATATAAAGAATCTGCCTGCATTGCCTCTATTTTCAAAGTCCCATTTCTTAAGTACTGCAGCATTATTAAGGTTATCTTGTTTGTTATCAGCTTCCCTGACTTTATCCTCTATGTTCTCACTTTGTGATTCATTTTATATATTCATTTATGATTTTTACATTCAAATATCCAATAGAATATGCTCAATAAGAATAGAGTTGGGAAGAAGTGAATTAAAGAAGTACTAAGCACCTACCGTTTGTCAAAATGTTTCTTGCCAGCACAAGCTGGAATCAAGATTGCCAGGAGAAATATCAATAAGCTTAGATATGCAGATGATAACGCCATTATGGCAGAGAGTGAAGAGGAACTAAAGAGCCTGTTAATGAAGGTGAAAGATGAGAGTGAAAAAGCTGGCTTAAAACTCACCATTCAAAAAAGTAAGATCGTGGCTTCTGATTCCATCTTTTCATGGCAAATAGATGGCAAAACAATGGAATCAGTGAGAGTTTCTTTTCCTGGGCTCCGGAATCACTGCAAGTGATGACTGCAATCATGAAAGGAAAAGATGCTAGCTCCTTGGAAGAAAAACTTTGACAAACCTAGACAGTGTACTGAAAAGCAGAGACATTACTGACAAAGGTCAATATAGTTAAACTACTTATTTTTCAGTAGTCATGTATGGATGTAAGAGTTAAACCATAAAGAAAGCTGAGCACCAAAGAGTTGATGCTTGTAAATTGTATTCTTGGAGAAGACTCTCAAGAGTCCCTTGGACAGTAAGGAGATGCAACCAGTCAATGCAAAGGACATCAGTCCTGAATATTCATTGGAAGGACTGATGCTGAAGCTAAGCTCCAATACTTTGGCCACCTGATGCAAAGAAGTGACTTATTGGAAAAATCCCTAATGCTGGGAGAGACTGAAGGCAGGAGGAGAAGGGGACAACAGAGGATGAGATGGCTGGATGGCATCACCGACTCAATGAACATGAGTATGAGCAAGGTCTAGGAGTTGGTGATGGACAGGGAAGACTGTGCTGCTGCAGTCCATGGGGTCACAAAGAGTTGGATATGACTAAGTGACTAAATTAAATTGAAGGGGAAAGTTAATCATTATCCTGACTAATATCTCCTCCTCATTTATTGGTTCCTGTAGGCTTTTATCTTGTTCGCTCCTCCACAGCATATTTCTTTGTGTGATCATTTTGTGCAGTTTTCTGTGTTTGTGTTCTGTGTTATGAAAGCTGCAGAATCCTAGTTTTTCCTTCTGGTGTCTGTCCCCTGGAGTGTGAGGCTGGTGCACAGGCTTGTGTCCTTATCCCCTTGATAGGGGGTGTGATTGCTGTTATTGTGACCCGAGTCTGCGTGGATATTGAGGGGAGTTTCCCACTGCGCTCTGGTTGTCACACCCTGTCAGGGGTGGAGTCTGCTCCCTGGTTGGTGGAATAGAGCCCCCAGCTCTGTTTCTTTGCTTTGTTTCTGGTCTGTGGTGGAGGCAGGTGGGGTTGGAGCACACCCACTGGGAGAGAGGCCACTGAGTATTGCTCCTCTGGGGATGTTCACCTCGGGGAGTGTTCTGCATGTCACGGTTCATGCCTTGCGCGAGCTCTCATGTGACCCTGTGTTGACATTGCTCCTGGCCCCACCTTAGCCATGGCTTTCCCGGGAGCATGGCCCTGGGGTCTCTCAGATGTTGTTTTCACCAGGTCACCAGCATAGACCCACTGAAATCAGGGCCGAGGATTGCATTCATCATGGAGCTGGATCCACTGTGGTGCTGTGGGGGCAGCTCAGATTCCAGCCTGGCCCCATCCCCTCATGTGTGAGCCCAGAAAGTCTAGAACTGCTAAAGCTACCCGTGCTGTGACTGGGTGAGGGGGGTGGGGTCCTGCTTTTCCATTCAGATGCTCTTCTGGGGCTGAGGATCCGAGGCCGGTTGTGGGTGTGAAAGCATTGTTTGTGCAGCTGTGAGGAGAGGTTTCAGCTTTTCTTCCTTAACCCTGGGGCTAGCTGTGCTTTCAGCTCCATCCACGCATGTGGCCCACCCACAGGTGTCTGCTCCAGAGGCGCTCTGGGGAAGCGCAGGAGTCTGCTGATGGTGGAGGAGGTTCTTGAGGGGAGGCCGTGCCTGGGGCTCAATAGAGCCCACCTGAGTGGGAGCCCTTCCTCGACGCTGGCGAGGCAGGGGCCAGCACAGGGGGAGAGGGGCTGCGGTGGGGCTCTTCTTTGGCCATCAGTCAGCAATGGCGCTATGCTGTATGGTGGTTCAGGCTTCTGCCACAACATCCCCATTTATAGAGCTCCTCCCTCCACACCTTTCCTGCAGGATGTCTGCTCACAGAGGACCCACAGCAGTCCTCTGCCTGGGTCTGCTCTCCAGACCCCACATTTACACCCAGCCCTTGTCTGCAGTAGGCTTCCCTGGTGGCTCCGAGGTTAAAGAGTCTGCCTCCAATGCGGGAAACCCGGGTTCAATCCCTGGGTCGGGAAGATCCCCTGGAGAAGGAAATGGCAACCCACTCCAGTATTCTTGCCTGGAGAATCCCATGGACGGAGGAGCTTGCTGGGCTACAGTCCACGGGGTCACAAAGAGTGGGACACGACTGAGTGACTTCACTTTCACTTTCCTTGTCTGCAGCAGTGGACACCCTCTCAGGCTGGGTGGGCAGGGCAGGTTCAGTACCCTGTGTACAGGTCTCACTCCATCTTGCTGTCAGACTATTGCTGTGTTCTCTTTCCACGAAGGATGAGGCTCCCCTTCTGTCTCAACTGGTCTTCCTCCACCAGTGAGGAGCTTCCCCAGATGTGGAGACCTTGCCTCTCTTCAGATCCCCCAGGGTTGCAGGTCCCACTCCACTTCTTTCCTGTTCCCTTTCCTTCTTATTTCTCCTGTCCTACCTGACAAAGCAGGAATCTTCCTTGACCTTTTCTTTGTCCATGGCTTGTGTTCACCAGGGGCTCTGTGAAAATTCTTCCCTTTCTGATGTCTTCTTGTTGTGTTTGTGGAGAGAGATGAACTCCCATCTCTGCCTGATCCGCTGGCATCTTGATCCTTCTGTCTCTATTTTATTTTTAAACAAGCAAAGGATTCATCACTTTTCTTTAAATCTTTAAGGATATTCACTGAGAATAATAGGTAAAATAACTGTTATATAGTATCTTTCAGCTTTGTCTCCTCAAAACACTGAGGATTTGAAGCCAAGGAATCCAGGGTTAGAAGATGTGTTCCCAAAAGCAAACCTAGGAAAATATGAAGTATTTCACCGCAGAAATTTGCATTTAATGAATGACTGGGAACATACGAGGGCATATGAAAGACAGAGAGGATGTTTATATGGACATAAAGAAACAGTTACACATAAGGCACACTTTACTGCGAAAAGAAATGGGCAATGCAAGTCAAGTCAATGCAAAACACAACTTCAGTCTTCAACATCTGATGAGAACTGTAAGTTTGTAAGAAAAGATCTCTATCCTTTTTTGAAACATACCTGTTTTCTGAAAGGAAACGTGGAAAGCCCAAAAGGTAATCTAGTGTCTACTACAAATATGCATTCAAACAATACTCAGTACAGCCTTAGATTAAGCAATCATTCAAGTGTGTCTGACACCGGAAATTTAAAAATGAGGGGGAAAACTCACAATATAATCAATTTGAGGGATCTGTGAGCAGGGGTCATTCTTCTTCCACCAACAGATATTTTCTCCCCATGCCAAAATGTGTAATGTTGATAATAATGGAAGAAATATAATTCAACCATCATTGTTCAATACATCCCATGATATGGTTAATGTGGAACTTTTGATATGTAATAAAATGAAATGAGTCAACCCTTAAGTAAGAGCTCCAGCCCCAATAATTGCAAGAGTATTTATGATGGAATGAGAAGGTATTGAGGCAATAAAACTGGATATAAGGTTGAAAGAGACTCAAACCTTATGAAACATCAGGGATGGGAATCTTCACACAGGGATTCAAAAAGTAATAAATGTAGAAACATCTTTTATCAGATGTCAGGTCTTTCTCTATATCAGAGTACTCATACTGGAGAGAAGACATATAATTGTAGTGAATATGATAACATTTCTAATCAGTCTTCAGAACTTGTTCAACAGGAGACTATTGAGAATTCACAGAAAGAAAACAAGTGTAAGATATGTGGGAAAGTCTTTAATAATTCATCTGATCTAAGTAGACATCGGAAAATTCATACAGGAAGGAAACCTTTCAAGTGTACAGAATGTAGCAAAGCTTTTATCCATCGTTGACATCTTACTCAACATCAGTGAATTCATACTGGAGAGAAACCTTATAAATGTAAAGAATGTGACAAAGCCTTTATCCGTTGCTCACATCTTACTCGATATCAGCGAATTCATACTGGTGAGAGACCTTGCCATTGTACAGAATGTGGTCAAACCTTTATTCGAAGTTCAACATTAACTGCACATATTTGAATCCATACTGGGGAGAAACCATACAAATGTAAAGAATGTGGCAAAACCTTTATTAAAAGTACAAATCGTACTCAACATCACCAAATTCACATGGGGGAGAAATGTTTTAAACGTACGGAATGTGACAAGGCCTTTATCAACAGTTCTTGTCTTATTAAACATCAACAAATCCATACTGGGGAGAGACCGTATAAATGCATCGAATGTGGCAAAGCCTTTAATTAGAACTCAATTCTTACTACACATTTGCGAGTTCATGTTGGACAGAAACCTTATAAATGTGCAGAATGTGGCAAAGCCTTTAGTCATAGTGCTCATCTCACTAAACATCTCAGAACACAGGCTGGATAGTGATGGAACAAGTGATGGAAGACGTTTGCCCTAAACATACATCAGAAAACAAGAGTTTATACAAGAAACCTATGGAAATGTTGTAACAAATATGTAGAAAAGTAATCAAAAATCAAATTGAAATAAATATCAGATACTGCAATCTAGAAAGTATTTCATCAATCCTCTTTTCTAAATTTTCTCTGAAGGAGAATTACTGTAGAGAAAAATTGATAGTTAAACAATATAGAAAATGGATCTATTAGCCAGGATCCTGAGATGAAGGTTGATGGTTAGAAAGCTACATTATTAGCAATGTATCTTTGTTTACAATGACTTGATTTGCGATTAGTTGAAAAACAAAATGAATGTAATTCAATGCTCAAATAATCCATACTATGCTTTGTTTCTAGTGTGAATGAAAACAGATTTTTGACGGTTTATGCTTCAAAGATTAACCTTTTTATGTTGTGTTGCAACCATTTCTATTTATTCTCCATCAGAAGTTGAAGAATACTGTAATGAAAAATGTACAATGAACATCTAAACGGGGATGTTTGTCATTGACATGAAGTATCCTGGGAGGTTGCCGTGATGTGTAAGACAGAGGTTGGTTCTATTTTTTTTTTAAATATTTATTTATTTGGCTGCATCAGATCTTAGTTGCAGCATGTGGGATCTATTTCCCTGACCAGGGATTAATCCCAGACCCCCTGCATTGGGAATGTGGAGTCTTTACCACTGGACCACCAGGGAACTTCTCCAAAAGTTGCTTCTACATTTTCAATACTTATATCACTTGAATTATAAGAACACAATCACAGTTCACTACAGTATTGATTTATCTTTATAATATCAACATAAGGGGAGTATATGACTTGACAATGTTGAAATAAAGACAGCCTCTGTGGTAACCTAGAAATGTATTAGAAACCCTTTCCAGAAAAGGCATGTAATTAGTGTATTTCTTGTTTACTAAGTGTTTCATAAGCTTTGTTTTGTAAGTTATAAAAATAATGATCTTCACATCCTTTTCTCAGAAAAATGAGTATTTTTCACTGTACTTTAAATCTGATTTGATCATGGATCATACTGTGGATTGTAAAATGCTTGATTTCAACCTTGTGTGAAATTAATACATGGTTATTAATAAAAGTGAATGGTTTCTAGTATTTCAATTGATGGGAATGAATGAAGTGTTAAGACTGTGGTCAGCAGTCTTACTCAACCCTAGGGTCTACTTCACAGGCCCCCCTTCAATGACGCCCTCGCAGAGCTCACCCAGAATCCTGCTCGTCTTGGTCTGGGACGAATCCACCCTCAGTCTGAGGAGCCCAGAGCAATTCACCCAGGGTAATTTATAATCCTGAGACCCACGTGCTACCACTTTCTGTGCCTGGTTCTAGCATTGACCTCCCACAGGGTCCCTCAAGGCTTGCTGTGAATTCTCTCATAAACTCACCAGCTTCAATTTTCCTTTCTTCTTCTGTTGAATTAAACTTTCCATGGGTTATTTTAGGAAATGTAAATTTAACAAAGTCACAGGAAGAATAATTAAAAAGCGTGACTGCAAAATTCTGAACTAAGATTCATAAAATTTTACCCCATGCAAAATTCTCAGCACATCTCTCATCTGGGCTTAAAGGAACTGTTTTCTCATGCCTTTGACATACACTGAATGCAATATATAAAGATCTAAAGGTATATACATTAGCAGTAAGAAAACTAATATAGTATGTGTGAGTGTAGGTGTATTGGTGCATATTTATTTAAAGAATTTGGGAATGATGGATCAAAGGGAGAATTTCAGCACTGCAGATGATTTATCAAGAACTTACAGAGTTGTCAACTAATCTCTTTTGTCTGCTTTTCATGGGATTTATTTCCTTACAGGCCAGGAGGTTCCGTTTGTTAAGGAATTTCCACACTGTCCTCCCTAGTTGCTGCACCAGCTTCCATTCCCTTCAGTCATGTAGGAGGTTCCCTGACCTCCATAGCCTCTTCAGCCTTTATTATATCATCAGTGGGCATTTTGATAATAGTTATACTGACTGGAATGAGATGATGCTTCATTGTAGTTTTGTTTTCCATTTCTTAATAATTAGTGATGCTGAGTGTCTTTGATTTGCCTCTTGCCCATCAAAATGTCTTCCTTGGAGGTATGAGGTCTTGGCCCAATTTTTGATTATTTTTGTCCCTAATATTTTAAAAAATTTAAAATTTTTGTCTGTGGCTGTGTGCAGGCTTCCTCTGGTTGTGGTGCGTGTGCTCCTCATTGCAGTGGCTTTTTTTGTGAAGCACGGCTCTAGGTGTCTGTATTTGCAGCACACAGGCTCAGTAGTCATGGCGCACAGGCTAAGTTGCCTGCAGCATGTGGAATATTCCTGGGCCAGCGTTCAAACCCATGTCCCCAGCACTTGCTGGCAGATTTGTATCCACTGGCAATTATTTTACAATTTTTTGTTAATTTTTTTCTTTTGAAATGCATATATTTTTTGTTTTTGAGTTTTTTAATATTTAAAAATTTTTTTCAGTTGAAGGGTAATTGCTTTACAGAATTTTGTTGTTTTCTGTCAAACATGAACAAGAATCAGCCATAGGTACACCCGTGTCCCCTCCCTCCTGAGCCTCCCTCCCAGGCCCCTCCCCATCCCGCCCTTCTAGATTGTTCAGTGCTGTGTTCCTTTCTGCTGTACACACTGTCAGTCAGCCATAAGTGTTGAGGCAGTCTGAGTGCGGGTTAGAAAAGACTGTCCAGACACAGGCCATTTCAGAAGGGAGTAGGTTTATGAAAAACAAAGGGCAGAGATAAAGCAGGCACTGCGAGTGCAGTGGGCCCCCATCTGGACAGACCAGGGGATGCCGGCAGTTTCCATGGGCTGATAGCCAATTTTTACAGCCTCAAAGCAAAATTGCTGCTGGATGGTTGATTTTAGGTGATGGTAGGGACACTATAGGGTGCTTACTGGAGTGGGCATCTTTGCCCAACTGGGAGTTGGGAAGCATGGTAATGACCATCTGTGGGCTTTTGTAATGGTTACAAAGGGGCTCAGTCAGCTTTGAAAGTGTCCTTGATTCTGAGCTCCGCTTCTGTGTTCTTGGTACAAGGCTTCGCGTCTGTGGCCTTGGGGCAGCACGCCACAAATAACAGTAGCCATGATCCATATTCTCTGTGTTGCTTGTGTTGTTCCACTGGGCAGTCACAGAAAGCGGAACCAAAATACTGAGAATGAGGGTGAAGATCCAGCAGAGGATACTGAAGGTGCCCACATATTTAGGAGCTTTTCTCTTAGGCTCTGCCCACCTGGAGTCCCTGGGAATGATGATCACCTGAAAGACACTCAAGAGGAAGATGGTGCCGATGGACACATCTCTGCCGACTCTTGAATGTAGAAAGCAAGTGTGCATCCAAATCTCACTGATGAACTGTTTCAACCCCAAAGCTGCCAGTGTTTCAGGAATTCCTTTCAAATGAACAACTAAGAGTTTGGCTAGAGACACGTGCTTGAGAATCCAATCTGTGGACTGACATTTGCCTCCTCCGAAATAAAGGGAGAGAAAATGGTAAATAAGACAGAAACTCCCCATAATCCCTGCTGTAGTCTGCAATAAAAACATCACTCCTATTGTCAAATTCTCAGGGCCATTCTGTCAAATCCCAGGAACTGATAACTTTCTTCTGAGCCAGAGAATCCTGCATGAGAAGATGAGACAGAACTCTACCATATCAACAGGAATTGATACTCTTAAGTATTCTTCATTTACTTAGATCCCACTGAAAAAGAATTATTTGTATTTCTTCCTGTAAAACAAGTGTCTGATATTTGAATGTGTAACAGTGAAAAAACTTAAAGAAATATCAATGATGATTTAAAAGTCATGGACTGATGGTTCAATGGTAAAGCTTCCACCTGCCAAGTAGAAGACCAGTGTTCAATATCTGGGTAAGGAACAAATGAGTGTAATATTAGTAAAAATACCATGATTGTATTCTAAACTACATAAGATGATTTTTAAGTTCACACAGGGTAAAGATAAGAGTAAAAATATACAGGAAACAATATTAAAGCCTGTCATTTAGTTACAGTAAATGAAAGTCTGATACTAAAGTAAAAATAGGTGGATGTGAACTGATAATTTCAGTCTAATGGTGGAAGGAGGATAAATATTGCATTACAAATCAGTAGTGAAAAGATGATTTTCTTTTCAACAAATGAGTTAGAATAATAGCAACTATCTTCCCAACTTTGTACATACCAAGTGAATCACACTTTTAAAAAAATCATGTATATAATACACCTTTATATACATCAAAATTCTTGCCAGGACGAGTATTGTCATTGAACCATAAGTAGCAGTGAAGTTAATACAGGTTACAGATTTGTAAATATTTAAAGCCTTTTTATATTAAAAGGTGGAAATTAGAACTTCTGCTTCTGATAAGTTGCTTCAGTGGTGTCTGACTCTGTGACACCCCATAGCCGGCAGCCCACCAGGCTCCCCCTCCCTGGGATTCTTCAGGCAAGAACACTGGAGTGGGTTGCCATTTCCTTCACCAACTTAGTTCAGTTCAGTTCAGTTACTCAGTTGTGACCAACTCTGCAACCCCATGGATTGCAGCACGCCAGGCTTCCCTGTCCATCACCAACTCCCAGAGTTGCTCAAACTCGAATCCATTGAGTCAGTGATGCCATCCAACCATCTCATCTTCTGTCATCCCCTTCTCCTCCCTTCAATCTTTCTCAGCATCAGGGTCTTTTCCAATAAGTTCTTTGCATCAGGTGGCCAAAAGTATTGGAGCTTCAGCTTCAGTATTAGCCTTCCAATGAACATTCAGGACTGATCTCCTTTAGGATGGACTGGTTGGATCTCCTTGCTATCCAAGGGACTCTTGAGAGTCTTCTCTAATACCACAGTTGAAAAGCATCAATTCTTCAGCACTCAGTTTTCTTTTTGGTCTAACTCTCACATCCATACCTGATTACCGGAAAAACCATAGCTCTGACTACACATACTTATGTTAGTAAAGTAATGACTCTGATTTTTAATATGTTTCTACGTTGGTTATTGCTTTTCTTCCAAGGGACAAGTGCCTTTTAATTTCATGAGTGCAGTGAATATAGTGATTTTGGAGCCCAAGAAAATAAAGTCTGTCATTGTTTCCATTCTTTCTCCATCTATTTAACATGAAATGATGGGACTGCGTTTCATGATCTTCATTTATTGAATATTGAGTTTGAAGCCAGCTTTTCCACTCTTCTCTTTCACTTTCATCAAGAGACTCTTTAGTTCCTCTTCACTTTCTGCCCTAAGGGTGGTGTCATCTACATAACTGAGGTTATTGATATTTCTCCCAGCAATCTTGACTCCAGTTTGTGCCTCATCCAGCCACAAATTTCACTGGATGTACTCTGTATTTAAGTTAAATAAGCAATGTGAGAACATACAGCCTTGATGTACTCCTTTCAAAATGTGGAACCAGTCTGTTGTTCCATCGCCAGCTCACACTGTTGCTTCTTGACCTGCATACTGATTTTTCAGGAGACTGCTAAGGTGTTCTGGCTTTCCCATCTCTTTAAGAATTTTCCATAGTTTCTTGTGATCCACACAAATGCTTTAACATGGTCAAAGAAGCAGAAGTAGATGTTTTTCTGGAACTCTCTTTTTCTGTGATCCAAGGGATATTGGCAATGTGATCTTTTGGTTCCTTTGCCTTTTCTAAATTGAGCTTAAATATCTGGAAGTTCTTGGTTCACATACTATTGAAACCTGGCTTGGAGGATTCTGAGCACTACTGTGCTAGCATGTGAGATGAGTGCAACAACTGGGCTTCAGTTTGACCATTCTTTGACATTGCCTTTCTTTGAGATTGGAATGAAAACAGAACTTTTCCAGTCCTGTGGCCAGGGCTGAGTTTTCCAAATTTGCTGGCACATTGAGTGCAGCATCATATTTTAGGATTTGAAATAGCTCAGCTGGAATTCCAAAACCTCCTCTGGCTTTGTCAGTGATGCTTCCTAAGGCTCACTTGACGTTGCACTCCAGGATGTCTGGCTTTAGGTGAGTGATCACACCACCGTGGATATCTGAGCCATTAAGATCTTTTTTTGTACAGTTCTTCTGTGTATCTTTGCCACCTCTTAATATCTTCTGCTTCTGTTAGGTCCATACTGTTTCTGTCCTTTATTGTGAACTTTACTTGATTTATAAAATAATTGTATTTAATCACATTGATATTAAAGTATTTTACAAAAGTGGTTATGTTTTAAAATAAAAGATACATGTATACATACATGTTGCTATGCCTTGTCATTTAATTTTAAGTTTGATAGCATTTTAAAACGTATTATTTGAGTAAGAAGTTTCTGTTTATCTTGAAATAGTTACTATTAAGTCAACAGGGAGTACGGATAAATTTTATGCATCTAATAAAATGTAGATATACTGAAAAAGTGGAAAGTATGAGCCATTCAGTCATGTCCAGTCATGTCCAACTCTTTGTGACTCCATGGACTGTAGCCCTCCATGTTCCTCTGTTCATGGAATTCTCCAGACCAGAACACTGGAGTGAGTTGCCATTTCTACTCCAGGGGCCTTCTTCACCGAGGGATTGAATATGGGTCTCCTGAATCTCGGGTAGATTCTTTACTGTCTGAACCACCAGGGTCGCCCTGATTGTAGTCTAATTTAGAGGCCTGCTCTATGGCAGGGCTTCCGTGATAGCTCAGTTGATAAAGAATCCGCCTGCAATGCAGGAGACTCCCAGGTGGATTCCTGGCTTGGGAAGATCCCTTGGAGAAGGGAAAGGCTACCCCTTCCTGTATTCTGGCCTGGAGAATTCCATGGACTGTATCATCCATGGGGTTGCAAAGTGTCAGACATGACTGAGCCACTTTCACATTTTGATGACAAATTTTATTTTTATTAAAAGCTATATAATTATATAAACATATAAATTATATATGGAAAAGCTCCAAAATCACTTCAGATGGTGATTGCAGGCATGAAATTAAAGATGCTTACTCCGTGGAAGAAAAGTTATGACTAACCTAGATAGCATATTGAAAAGCAGAGACATTACTTTGCTGACTAAGGTCCGTCTAGTCAAGGCTACGGTTTTCCTGTGGTCATGTATGGATGTGAGAGTTGGACTGTGAAGAAGGCTGAGCGCTGAAAAATTGATGCTTTTGAACTGTGGTGCTGGAGAAGACTCTGGAGAGTCCTTTGGACTTCAAGGAGATCCAACCAGTCCATTCTAAAGGAGAGAAGCCCTGGGATTTCTTTGGAAGGAATGATGCTAAAGCTGAAACTCCAGTACTTTGGCCACCTCATGCATTGACTCATTGGCAAAGACTCTGATCCTGGGAGGGATTGGGGTCAGGAGGAAAAGGGGACGACCGAGGATGAGATGGCTGGATGGCATCACTGACTCGATGGACATGAGTCTGTGTGAACTCCCGGAGTCGGTAATGAACAGGCAGGCCTGGCTTTCTGCGATTTTTGCGGTCGCAAAGGGTCGGACACGACTGAGTGACTGAAATGAACTGAAGTTTATATAATTTATATATAAATTAAAAACTATATAAATTATACAGAGTGAAGTATGTCAGAAAGAGAAATATAAATACCATATTGTAACGCATCTATACAGAATCTAGCAAGATATTATGAAAAATTTAGTTGCAGGGCCACAATGGAGAAACAGACACAGAGAATAGACTTATGGACATGCGGAGAGGGGAGGAGAAGGTGAGATGTATGGAGAGAGTACCATGGAAACTTACATTACCACGTGTAAAATAGGTAGCCAGTGGGAATTTGCTGAATGTTTCAGGAAACTCAAATAGGGGCTCTTTATCAACTTACAGGGCTGCAATTGCGGAGGGGGATGGGAGGAATGTTCAAGAGGGAGGGGATATATGTATGCCTATGGCTGATTCATGTTGAGGTTTGGCAGAGAATACAATTCTGTAAATCAATTATCTTTCAATTAAAAAATAAAATTTTTAAATATTTAAAAAAATGTTTCGACATTTTATTTTTCAAATATACTCTAAGCTCTTTACTTGCTTGGTGACAGAAATACTAATTGTTTTTGGACAGGAATTGAATAAATATCTGCTAGTCATGGAAGACTAAAACCTAAACTATAATACTTAGAAACAGCAATTAGTGATAAGCTGGTGTGACATACAAAATAAAGACCACTAATTCCAAATCATAAACTGATTTGTTAATTAATGTGACATTAAAAGTATTAAATGGTCAATTTAAAAATAAATAAATTAATAAAATAAAAATTAAAGTATTAAGTGGAAGTCAAGATTTCTGAAACATTAATATATCATATTTAAAGAAAATGACATTTAAAAAGTAATTTTTATTTTGTAAAATGAAGTTACACAGGTATAAATTTTGAAAATATTTTCAAATCAGAGAATAGGACACACTATGATTTATTCCTGATAGCTGCCATCTGAAACCCATTTCTGAAGTTACTTTTGGAAAATGGTATGACCCAAATCAGAAAGCTATGGATGTTTTTAGTAGGAAACAATGCTTTTGTTAAGCAATTTATAAATTCCAGAGTTAGAGCTTCCTGGTAGCTCAGATAGTAGAGAACCTGCCTACAATGCAGGAGACCAGGGTTCGATCCCTTGGTGGGAAAGATCCCCTGGAGAAGGAACTGGCTACCCACTCCACTATTCTTGCCTGGAGACTTCCGTGGATAGATGAGCCTGGCTGGTTACAGTCCGTTGCGTTGCACCGTGTCAGATAGGACTGAGGAACTAAGCATCCAACTGTCAACTGTATACACGGTTTCTATGAAAGATCATTCCTATAGATTTAACTAATCGTGGAGGTGCTGTTGGCACACATATAGTAACCCTGAAAAGGTATGATTCTGTAAGGTACTCCATGATTTCACATATATCTCTGCAACTCCAGTCATTAGTTACATTAAATACCAGGTTTCATATCGCTTGGATCCTACAATAACAACTACTGTCACAAAAATTATACTGTGATTTCCTTGGTGGTCCAGTGACTAAGACACTTCGCTCTGAATGCTGGCTGCAGTGACAGCGAGAGTAGGGAGTGGGGGTGGATGTCAGGATGGGGGGAGGTGCCTAGGTTTGATCCCTGGTCAGGGAACAAGATCCCATATGCTACGTGTAAGGTCCAGCACAGCCAAATTAAATATTTTTAAAAGAATTACGCTGATACATTAGGAGACACTAGCAGCTGACACCTGGTAGCAGCTAACCTCTCTAATAGCTCCATTTAATTTTTGAATTATTCCTCCTTCCAGTGTTGCTTTAGCACTAGATTACTTTGACCCAGAAGACTTCCTTTTTCCTGTATGGACTCCCTGAAGCACCTGTTTCTTGCAGATTCTTGCCCTCAGGCTGAAACAGAAAATACACACTTGATGTCCTCACATTGCCCAGACACTAGATTCAGGGTGCTGGTCATGGCAAGCTGCTCCTGTGACAGGGAGGGAGGCAGCCAGACCCCTAGATACGGGTTTGTGATTCTGTACCTCTCGTCCCCTCAGAAGTGAAATCATCTTTACACCTATAGCTGCAATGTGAGACAGGCTTGGGGAACTGAGATTGTTTGTGAAAACCATTATTGCTCAGTTGGTAATGAAGAAACAATTAAAAGTTTGTAGCGATCATCTCCAAAGAGACTCTTGAAATGCTTGAGGAAGGTTCTATTCCCTTTGGTCCCTGGAGACAGACAGGGACTCATATTGAAGCAGTAGTAAATACTGCGGTCTCACAAAGGAAGGACATCTTTTTGGGATTTTCGTTCTAAAAGGTCTGTAGGTCTTCATAGGACCGTTCAACTTCAGCTTCTTCAGTGTTACTGGTTGTGGCATGGACTTGGATTACTGTGATATTGAATTGTTTGCCTTGGAAACGAACAGAGATCATTCTGTCGTTTTTGAGATTGCATCCAAATACTGTATTTAGGACTCTTTTGTTGATCATGATGGCTACTCCATTTCTTCTAAGGGATTCCTGGCCACAGTAGTACAAATAATGCTGAGTTCAATTCACCCATTCCAGTTCGTTTTAGTTAACTGATTCCTAGAATGTCGACGTTCACTCTTGCCATCTCCTGTTTGACCACTTCCAATTTGCCTTGATTCATGGACCTGACATTCCAGGTTCCTATGCAATATTGCTCTTTACAGCATTGGACCTTGCTTGTATCACCAGTCAGATACACACCTGGGTATTGTTTTTGCTTTGGCTCCATCCCCTTATTCTTTCTAGAGTTATTTCTCCACTGATCTCCAGTAACATATTGGGCACCTACCGATCTGGGGAGTTCCCTTTTCAGTATCCTATCATTTTGCCTTTTCACATGGTTCATGGGGTTCTCAAGGGAAGAATACCAAAGTGTTTTGCGATTCCCTTCACCAGTGGACCAATTCTCTCAGGACTGGAAAGCAAAAGTATGAAGTCAAGAAACACGTGGAGTAACAGGCAAATTTGGCCTTGGAATGCAGAATGAAGCAGGGCAAAGACTAATAGAGTTTTGCCAAGAAAACGCACTGGTCATAGCAAACACCTCTTCCAACAACACAAGAGAAGACTCTACACATGGACATCACCAGATGGTCAACACCAAAATCAGATTGATTTTATTCTATGCAGCCAAATATGGAGAAGCTCTATACAGTCAACAAAAACAAGACCAGGAGCTTACTGTGGCTCAGATCATGAACTCCTTATTACCAGATTCAGACTCAAATTGAAGAAAGTGTGGAAAACCTCTAAACCATTCAGGTATGATCTAAATCAATACCTTATGATTATACAGTAGAAGTGAGAAATAGATTTAAGGGCCTAGATCTGATAGATAGAGTGCCTGATGAACTATGGAATGAGGTTTGTGACATTGTACAGGAGACAGGGATCAAGACCATCCCCATGGAAAAGAAATGCAAAAAAGCAAAATGGCTGTCTGGGAAGGCCTTACAAATAGCTGTGAAAAGAAGAGAGCCAAAAAACAAAGGAGAAAAGGAAAGACATAAGCATCTGAATGCAGAGTTCCAAAGAATAGCAAGAAGAGACAAGAAAGCCTTCTTCAGCAATCAGTGCAAAGAAATAGAGGAAAAGAACAGAATGGGAAAGACTAGAGATCTCTTCAAGAAAATGAGAGATATCAAGGGAACATTTCATGCAAAGATGGGCTCGATAAAGGACAGAAATGGTATGGACCTAACAGAAGCAGAAGATATTAAGAAGAGGTGGCAAGAATACATGGAAGAACTGTACAAAAAGATCTTCATGACCCAGATAATCATGATGATGTGATCACTCATCTAGAGCCAGACATCTTGGAATGTGAAGTCAAGTGGGCCTTAGAAAGCATCACTACGAACAAAGATAGTGGAGGTGATGGAATTCCAGTGGAGCTGTTTGAAATCCTGAAAGATGATGCTGTGAAAGTGCTGCACTCAATATGGCAGCAAATTTGGAAAACTCAGCAGTGGCCACAGGACTGGAAAGGTCAGTTTTCCTTCCAAGTACAAAGAAAGGCAATGCCAAAGAGTGCTCAAACTACCGCACAATTGCACTCATCTCACATGCTAGTAAAGTAATGTTCAAAATTCTCCAAGCCAACTTCAGCAGTACGTGAACTGTGAACTTCCTGATGTTCAAGCTGGTTTTAGAAAATGCAGAGAAACCAGAGACCAAATTGCCAACATCTGCTGGATCATGGAAAAAGCAAGAGAGTTTCAGAAAAACATCTATATCTGCTATATTGACTATGCCAAAGCCTTTGACTGTGGATCACAATCAACTGTGGAAAATTCTGAAAGAGATGGGAAGTGGAAACCACCTGACCTGCCTCTTAGAACTGGACACGGAACAACAGACTGGTTCCAAAAAGGAAAAGGAGTACGTCAAGGCTGTATATTGTCACCCTGCTTATTTAACTTATATGCAGAGTACATCATGAGAAACGGTGGGCTGGAAGAAACACAAACTGGAATCAAGTTTGCCGGGAGAAATATCAATTACCTCAGATATGCAGATGACACCACCCTTATGGCAGAAAGTGAAGAGCAGCTAAAAAGCCTCTTGATGAAAGTGAAAGGGGAGAGTGAAAAAGTTGGCTTAAAGCTCAACATTCAGAAAACAAAGATCATGGCATCTGGTCCCATCACTTCATGGGAAATAGATGGGGAAACAGTGTCAGACTTTATTTTTGGGGCTTCAGAATCACTGCAGATGGTGATTGCAGCCATGAAATTAGAAGACACTTACTCCTTGGAAGAAAAGTTATGACCAACCTAGACAGTATATTCAAAAGCAGAGACATTCCTTTGCCGACTAAGGTCCCTCTAGTCAAGGCTATGGTTTTTCCTGTGGTCATGTGTGGATGTGAGAGTTGGACTGTAAAGAAGGCTGAGCGCCAAAGAATTGATGCTTTTGAACTGTGGTGCTGGAGAAGACTCAAGAATCCGTTGGACTTCAAGGAGATCCAACCAGTCCATTCTGAAGGAGATCAACCCTGGGATTTCTTTGGAAGGAAGATGCTAAAGCTGAAACTCCAGTACTTTGGCCACCTCATGAGGAGTTGACTCATTGGCAAAGACTCTGATGCTGGGAGGGATTGGGGGCAGGAGGAGAAAGGGACGACCGAGGATGAGATGGCTGGATGGCATCACGGACTTGATGGACGTGAGTCTGAGTGAACTGCTTGAGTTGGTGATGAAAAGGGAAGCCTGGCTTGCTGCGATTCATGGGGTTGCAAAGAGTCAGACACGACTGAGCGACTGAACTGAACTGAACTGAAAAGGCAAGGAAGGGAAAAACCGGTGAAAATAGAACAATGGAAAGTCTGAGGACTGGAGTGAAGACTTGGGGTAAAACAGCAAACCTGGCTAAGCCCAGTTTGTATAGGGCAGGAACAGAGGGAAGGAAAAAACAAAACAAAACATGAAAAAGAAGAGTCAAAGGGCTCTCTCTGTCCCCGCACGCCCTGGGGCGCTCTTCTCTTTGAGTCTTTGGGTCCACACGCCCTTATGCATCGAAGATGGAATTTTCTGCTTTATCTAAATAGACCATAGCTGTAACACTTATTTGTCTAGGAGTTATAACGCCATCCGGTCGAGACCTGAGAGCTATAACACGGACTGCCCAAGAGCCAAGAGCTGTGACACGTTGAGGGGGGCCGGGGTGGGGGGAGGGGCGGGGGTGGGCTCTAATGTCCGTCACTCCAAATCTTTGTTGTGATGAGACAGAATCAAGGAGCATACGCTCGCCTGACACTCCCAACGGATCATCTGAGTGATTACATTCTACTTTTCATCACTGAGGAGACACCCATCTTCACACACTCACACAAAGGGCTTTTGAATTTTCCCTGTTTTTCAACTTGCTGAAAACATCTCGGCTTCCCTTAGAGGCAGCTCTCAAAATTCTCTTTTGCATTAAGTTATGTGAAACACTTATATCAGGCAGGAAGCAGCTCTGCTCCAGAGGAAATCAAAGAGATTTGAAGACATCAAAAGTGAGAGAAACTGAAGCACAGCTGGACAGAAGTACCAACGGACCCAAAACCGACAGGGGCGGGGTGAAGGCAGGCAAGGAGCTCCGCCCCCCCCACTGGCCCCGCGCCCCTAGGCACCTGCGCTTCCGGCCTCGTCCCCCCCCGCCCCTCTCCCCTCTCGCCCCTCGCCCCTCTCGCCCCTCGCCCCTCGCCCCCCCCTCTCGCCCCTCGCCCCTCTCGCCCCTCGCCCCTCTCCCCCTCTCTCGCCCCTCGCCCCTCTCCCCTCTCGCCCCTCTCCCCTCTCGCCCCCCCCCCTCCCCCTCTCGCCCCCTGGCCGCGTCGCCCCTCTCCCCTCTCGCCCCTCTCCCCCCGCCGCCCTCGCCCCTTCCTTTGCAACGGATTTTCCGCCCGCGCGTGCGCAGTATCCTATCCGCAGACCCGGAATTGCGTTTAAATGAGCGACAGAGAGTTCTGGTGAGTTTGTGTGTTTAAAACCCGGATTTTGTCGTCCCACAGCCTGCTGTCCTTCACATGTGGGTTTCGGGGCTCTCTGTGGACGTTCAGGCTACCGTCCCCATGTCCCCGTCCCCAGTGTGCCCTCGCCTCGCCGGGAGAAGTTCTGAAGTCCTTTTAGCTGCCGGGTCCCTGGGCCCACGTCCGCTTCCTGTTAACGTTCTAGAGTCCGTGCCCTTCTCTGGCTGTTCTACCTTCTAACTTGTTGAGACCGCTGCTTAAAGTCCTGCATTGCCCAACCGCTAGGTCCCTGATCCACGAAGAGGTGAAGGAGGCTGTATCCTGTATGGAGTTTGGTCAGGGTCTCGCCTAAGGTTTGAAGCAGAGGGTCAGCCTAGAACGTGTGGTTTTTCACAGGAAGGGCTCGAGTTCTGAAGAAAAGAGTAAAACAAAAAACACCTCGTTTGATTCTGTGTTCCCAAATCCCTGCTGTGTCCGTGGACGTCGAGGTTTGTGTTTTGTACCTGTTGAGATCCTTCCTCTGTATGGGTCTGTGTTCCAGGGAGCTCGGTGTGTTTTTCTAAGTATTGAACAGCGTATTTTCAACACTCAGGGGTCACTTCCCAAGACTGATCTTACCTGAAAAGGAATCCCAGAGGAAGAGGAAAGCAAGGATTCAGAAATGACCCGTTCCGAGGTAAGAGGCATAGTCCTTTTGTTTCTTTATTCTCTCTTTCCTGAAATGCTGCTTCTTTGGACTTGATAAGCTTCTTAACTTCTGAACGGGTTTGTTTGAACTGACCCATAGTCATCATCCCAAGGGACCCATTACCCTCCTGGCACACCAGGGTGACAGAAAACAGTATTGCCAGCCATAGAAGCTCACTCAAGTTTTTATAGCGGTTTAGCCTCATAGGCGGGATTGATAACATCTCCAGCATTCTCCTCTCCTTAGAGGTTGGGCTAATAAGCCCACGTGGCTCAAAGCCCCAAACCTGTAGTAACATCGTTGGTCTTTGTGAAATGGCCAGCCTTACAGCCTGAGTCGTCCCATTATTAAACTAGAGGCCCACTGTAGATCATGTTGTTAACATAAATAATCAGGGCCCATGGAGAGTAGTAAAGCTACTTCAGTCACTAAGGAAATCCAAAAAAAAAAAAAAGCAAGTTAATAAACTTGAAAGTAGTTAACTACGTAATTCCAACTAGTTAAGAAACTGCCACATCCTGGGGACCAAAGCCTGCCAAATTCTTTTTTGTATGCGTTGTTTTAGTATTTATTTAGTTTTGGCTACGCTGGGATTTTGCTGATGCACTTGGGCTTTCTCTGTTGTGATTAGGAGGAGCTACTATCTTGTGGAGCTCTGGCTCTAAGGCACGGGTTCAGTCATTGCATTAATAATTGGCAGGCTCTGGAGCAGGTGGGCTTGTGGCACCCTAGCTTAGCTGCTTCAAGGCATGTGACCAGGGATGGAAGCCATGTCATCTGCCTTGACAGGCAGATTTCTCACCACTGGACCATCAGGCAAGTCCCTAAATTCTTTATTACACGATGCTGAAACCTAAATCTTTCTTTTATGCCCTTTGACTTTCCCCCCACCCCCGCTGATTTTTGTTGGTACCTTGGAATACTTCACCTGTTGAGTTATTAAAAATATATATTTTGTTGTGTTGACCTTCTATTTTATTGTTGAAACTAATGTCTAAGTCTCCCTTTAGGTATGCTTCTTTGGCTACCTTCTTGCCATTTTGAATCATTTATTTTGAAGTTTCACTCGTCTATACAGTGATAACTTTGTCTGTAATTTGGCAGAATTACAGATTTACAGATTGTAATTACAGAAATCTGTAATTTCCCTCTATTTCGGTTTTTTTGCGTTTTTAAATTGAAAATTATGTTGGCTCTCCTGGATACAGCTGAGTCTTATATTTGAAATATCCATGTTTGCTTTGAGTTGCAGTCACTGGAGTCTTTAGGTCACCACATTTGCCAAGTAAAACTTGTGATTTTCAGACTTTATGTGCTTCACTAAAGGTTTACAGTTTCTTCACATAAGTCTGGAAATGTGTTCTAAATAGGTATCATGCTACATTTGCTAATGAAATGTAGACTATTTCTCATATTGTCTTTTTGATTATTCTTACTAAAGAGAAAAAAATTGTTTTCATTGAACCGAGGTGGCTCAGTGGTAAAGAATCCGCCTGCCAATGCAGGAAAGCTGGGTTTGATCCCTGGGTTGGGAAGGTCCCCTGGAGAAGGAAATGACAACCCCCTCCAGTATTCTTCCCTGGAAAATCCCATGGACGGAGGAGTCTGGATGGCTACAGTCCATGCAGTTGCAAATTGTGAGACATGATTGACATGACTTAGCACTCATTCATGCACAATTTGTAAATGTTTGTTTTACCATAAATGCTAAACTACACTTGAATTTAAAAAGTAGATTAAAAGTGTTTCTTCCAAAAGATCTGTTACTTATGGACAGTTGCTTTTACCTTAAGTGTGTTTATGTGTGCATCTTTGTGTGCAGAAACCTAGGGTTTATAAGAGCCATCATTTCATGAATATTTTTATTTATTCTAACCTTAGAAAATTGTTCTTACATATTTTCCATGGCCTTAGATTATTTCATTTTAGTGAAATGAATCTATAGTTCCACTTTAATATATGTATGCATGAAAATATTCATGTGATTTGATCAGTTATTTTTCTTGTATTTTGTATTCTTCACAGTTAGAGAAACTTTTGTGAACTTTCTTTAGAGTTGTCCCTATATGTTTGTCTGTTTAGAGTACATAAAGTGAGGTAAATTTAAGCTATTTAAGGAATGTTTGCTACATATTTGCAAAATGGTGGAACAACACCATAATTGCTTTTAAATTATTTCCATGACACGTCTAAGACTCTGTAAAAACTCTCAGAAATATATATCAGTTCTGTTCAGTTCAGTTGCTCAGTCACGTCCGACTTTTTGTGACCCCTTGAATCCCAGCACACCAGGCCACCATATCCATCAACAACTCCCGGAGTTCACTCAGACTAACGTCCATTGAGTCAGTGATGCCATCCAGCCATCTCATTCTCTGTCGTCCCCTTCTCCTCCTGCCCCCAGTCCCTCCCAGCATCAGAGTCTTTGCCAGTGAGTCAACTCTTCGCATCAGGTGGCTAAAGTACTAGAGTTTCAGCTTTAGCATCATTCCCTCCAAAGAAATCCCAGGGTTTCTCCTTCAGAATGGACTGATTGGATCCCCTTGCAGTCAAAGGGACTCTCAAGAGTCTTCTCCAACACCACAGTTCAAAAGCATCAATTCTTCGGTGCTCAGCCTTCTTCACAGTCCAACTCTCACATCCATACATGACCACTGGAAAGTCATAGCCTTGACTAGATGGACCTTTGTTGGCAAAGTAATGTCTCTGCTTTTCAATATGCTATCTAGGTTGGTCATCACCTTTCTTCCAAGGAGTAAGTGTCTTTTAATTTCATGGCTGCAGTCACCATCTGCAGTGATTTTGGAGCCCCCAAAAATAAAGTCTGACACTGTTTCCACTGTTGCCCCATCTATTTCCCATGAAGTATGATCTTCATTTTCTGTATGTTGAGCTTTAAGCCAACTTTTTCATTTTCCACTTTCATTTTCATCAAGAGGGTTTTTAGTTCCTCTTCACTTTCTGCCATAAGGGTGGTGTCATGTGCATATAGTATATCTTAAATAGTTCAAATGATTGTTGCTACTGAGGATGCTATCACATTTGAAGTGTAAAATTTGTAAAGCACTTTACATTCAAAAGTAAGTATGAATGTTTACCTTACTATTGTATTTCATTACTATTCAGAATGGTCATTCATGGAACAGAATTTTGAACATCACTAGTTAAAAGAAGCTTGTTAACAATACTCTGAAAAAAATTAAGCTTGTTAACATAAATGGCATATTTCTCCCACTTAAGAACTCTTGGGTCAGAGTATGCTTTCAAAAAATATTGCCTGTTTCCTTGATAGAGAGTTCATCCTGTGTCATATAAATACAACACTCAAAAATAAATCTGCCCGTGTGGTTCTGATTAGTTTATCATTTCTTTTCCAGATCAGAATAGCTTCTGAAATGGTGTGTGGGCCATTTCTCATCTTTTTTGGGGTTCAGATTATGGTAGAAAATATTGCTGTGTAAAAGTCATATTATAGTACACCACCAGTTCAGTCCTGCTCCCAGGACTGAGATAATGAGATGAATTGTATGCATGGGTTTACTCCAGTAAACTCTTTCCCTTCTGTTACTCTGCCTCGTCATGACCCTCCCTCTTGAGATATGGGTTGTCTTCTGACCTTCTGACCATTGTTACTTCCTTGTTTCCTTGGTAAAGGTTACTATACGTTTGGTTTTCTGATCTTTATCATTGTCAAAGAAATTCTTTAACAGCCTATACATGCTCACATAAAGATCATTAAAGCACCCTTATTCCATCAGAGCCTGGATCCCCATATCTATCTGTCTATTTTTCTTTCTTTCTTTCTCTCTCTCTCTCCCTCAGGCTAATTCTCTGGAGCGTGGAATCCTGCTAAGCTCACTTTCTCGCTCAGGCTTTCCAGACCTCAAGAGAATGCCCTGTGCCTTCGTGAGTGGTACAGGCCCTGTGTCAAGGGCTTTATCGGTTCTCTGCATAAACCAGGGAATATCAGCACCTTTCTCTCTTTTACTTTCTTATCATTGACTCTGACCACCAGATTCTGGTCCAGTAAAGGACTGTAACATTAGGCTACAGATGAGGGAAGGTATGCTGCTGCTAAGTCGCTTCAGTGGTGTCCAACTCTGTGCGACCCCAGAGACAACAGCCCATCAGGCTCCCCTGTCCCTGCAATTCTCGAGGCAAGAACACTGGAGTGGGTTGCCATTTCCTTCTCCAAATCGTGAAAGTGAAGTCGCTCAGTCGTGTCTGACTCCTAGCGACCCCATAGACCGTAGCCTCCCAGGCTCCTCCATCCGTGGGATTTTCCAGGCAGGAGTATTGGAGTGGGGTATGTATGAAGTGAATTTTGCTTACAACACATTTTTAAAACATTTATTTGGTTGCACTGGGTCTTCTTGTGGCAAGTAGGATCTTCAGTCATCCTTGTAATTTTCAGGTTCTTTGGTTGTGACATGTAAACTCTTAGCTATAGCATGTGGGATCTAGTGTCCTGATCAGGGAAAGAACCAGACCTCTGTGCATTGGGAGCTCATGTTCTTAGTCACTGAAGTCCCCGAACTTATATTTTTTAATGATAGATTCAGATCATAGTTTCCATAACAATGCCAAAACACACATGCAGTGATAATGCATTCCTTCATGTACTTTTTACTCCATGAGTCATGTTCACTGGTTTAGGTATTTCTGTGAGATTCCCATGCTATGATTTTTTTTTTCCACTTGACTTGAACAAGTGTCTTGGAAAGAAGAAGTGAGGGATAAGTGTAAACTATCACAATTAACGGAGTAACTTCATGTCTTCGTACTTTCTTTCTGCTTTTGAAAATGAACACTCATGGTGTATTTAGGAGAGATGCTGGGTTTTGGGAGTGGGAGTTTTCATCCCAAGCCCAGGTCTGATCTTTTCCGGTACACTCCATGCTTAACATCACAGAGTCTCATCACAGGTAATTACACAGGTATTTGTATTTTCCAAAATATTTATAAGAATCTTACTAGTCCTAATCTATGCTCAACTGTATTAAAATTTAAAATACAGCTCAATGCAAATGAAGAATATCATCCTCTAGCATTATGTACATTTTACACAATTCAAAATTACCTGATTTGGTGACATGAAAAACTTTCTCTCTTCCTCCTAATGAGCACATAGACCCATTTAAGTGTATGTCTGTACTCAGTGGAGATGAGTCTGAGTAGTCTCCAGGAGTTGGAGGCTTTGCAAGCTGTGTGCCATGGGATAGCGAAGAGTCGTCTATGACTGAGCAACTGAACTAAACCATATGTATGAAAATATTAACATGACTTGATCAATTTTTTCTTCTTGTTTTCTTTTTACTTTGTTTTCTTGAAGAACTTCTGGGTAACGGAATGACTACCCATTCCACTATTCCTGCTTGGGGATTTCTTGGACAGAGGAATCTGGCAAGTTAGAGTCCATAGGGTCAGAAAGAATGGGACATGACTGAGTGATTAAAACTTTTCTTGTCTTTAGTATTCTTTACAGTTGCAGAAACTTGTGAAAGTGCTGCACTCAATATGCCAGCAAATTTGGAAAACTCAGCAGTGGCCATAGGACTTGAAAAGGTCAGTTTTCATCCTCATCCCTAAGAAAGGCAATGTGAAAGAATGCTCAAACTACTGCATAATTGCACTCATCTCACATGCTAATAAAGTAATGCTCAAAGTTCTCCAAGCCAGGCTTCAACAATACGTGAACCATGAACTTACAGATGTTCAAGCTGGTTTTAGGAAAAGGCAGAGGTACCAGAGATCAAATTGCCAACATCCGGTGGATCATGGAAAAAGCAAGAGAGTTCCAGAAAAACATCTATTTATGCTTTATTGACTATGCCAAAGCCTTTGACTGTGTGGATTGCAATAAACTGTGGAAAATTCTGAAAGAGATGGGAATTGCAGACCACCTGACCTGCCACTTAAGAAACCTATATGCAGGTCAGGAAGCAACAGTTAGAACTGGACATGGAACAACAGACTGGTTCCAAATACAAAAAGGAGTTAGTCAAGACTATATTGTCACCCTGCTTATTTAACTGATACACAGAGTACATTATGAGAAGCGCCAGGCTGGAAGAAGCACAAGCTAGAATCAGGGTTACCAGGAGAAATAGAAATAATCTTAGATATGCAGATGACACCACATTTATGGCAGAAAGTGAAGAGGAACTAAAAAGCCTCTTGATGAAAGTAAAAGAGGAGAGTGAAAAAGTTGGCTTAAAGCTCAACATTAAGAAAACGAAGATCATGGCATCTGGTCCCATCACTTCATGGGAAATAGATAGGAAACCAGTGTCAGACGTTATTTTTGGAGGCTCCAAAGTTACTGTAGTTGGTCATTGCAGGCATGAAATTAGAAGATGATTACTCCTTGGAAGGAAAGTTATGACCAACCTAGATAGCATACTGAAAAGCAGAGACATTACTTTGCCAACAAAGGTCCATCTAGTCAAGGCTATGGTTTTCAGTGGTCATGCATGGGTGTGAGAGTTTGACTGTGAAGTAAGCTGAGCACTGAAGAATTGATGCTTTTGAACTGTGCTGCTAAGAAGACTCTTGGTAGTACCTTGGACTGCAAGGAGATCCAAATAGTCCCTCCTAAAGGAGACCAGTCCAGGGTGTTCATTGGAAGGGCTAATACTGAGGCTGAAATTCCAATATTTTGGCCACCTCATGCAAAGAGTTAACTCATTGGAAAAGACCCTGATGCTGGGCGTAATTGGGGGCAGGAGAAGGGTATGATAGATAATGAGATGGCTGGATGGTATCACTGACTCGATGCACATGAGTTTGGGTGAACTCCTGGAGTTGGTGATGAACAGGGAGGCTTGGCGTGCTATGAATCATGGGGTCGCAAAGAGTCGGACATGACTGAGTGACTGAACTGAACTGAAATGAGCAGAAACTCGTATCAACTTTTCTTAGAGTTGTCTCTGTGAATCTGTCTGTGTTTTATTAGTTAAAAGTAATTATGACTAAAATACATAAACTGAAGTAAAGTTTCAGCTCTGCCATTTAATGGCTGTTTGTTAAAATATATGCCAAAAGGGAAAAGAGCAACAGTACTGATTTTTACTTATTTCTCTTAACACTTTCAAGACTCTGATAAAAACAATCAGAAAAATATAGAGTATATACTAAATAGTTAAAATGATTCTTTCTACCAAGGTTGTGGTTACCCAAAGGGTGAAGAGCAGATAAAACCAAGGAGGGTCTTAGAATGTAGAAACTGATTAACCAGATCCGTATTGTCTCATGTCTGGAAATTCTGTTCCAACCCGCAGCCAGACCGTGACATATTTGGTGGCTTGTTTGGGGACTTGGAGTTTCTTCCCCCCATCTTCACTTCTCCTTTCTCATAGGGACCCTCTGCCAACAGGCAAGTGCTGTGGCAGTAACGTAGGAACTCTGGCCAGGGTTAACCGCTGGTATGTTCCAAAGGCCCCACTGCTCACTGCACCCAAAGTAGCTGCAGCTTGAATGGGTGAGTGAAAGTGAAAGTGAAGTCTCTCAGTCATGTCTCTTTGTGATCCCATAGACTGTAGTCTACCAGGCTTGTCTGTCCATGGGATTTTCCA
The DNA here is from genome assembly GCA_917880005.1 of Nanger dama. Taxonomy (NCBI): domain Eukaryota; kingdom Metazoa; phylum Chordata; class Mammalia; order Artiodactyla; family Bovidae; genus Nanger; species Nanger dama. The sequence continues at coordinate 124,634 of CAKJTW010000155.1, forward strand.
GGCAAGAATACTGGAGTGGGTTGCCATTTCCTTCTCCAGGGAATCTTCCTGACCCAAGGATCAAACCCAGGTCTCCTGCATTGCAGGCAGACGCTTTACCCTCTGAGCCACCAGGGAAGCTCTGGTGAGGGTCTGTCCTTTTTTTTTTTTCCGACCGAGGACTATGCCAACCAATATTGTGTGGGCACAGGACAGACACATGAAAGCCATTAGGCGCCTTCCACAGAAAGACTCCCATGTGAGGATAGGGGGCACACAGAATGGATCAGGCCACAAGGGCATCCCCCGGCAAGACAACTTCTGTCCACCATGCCAGGTGGAAGCAAAAGAGAGACCATTGTCCCTGGACCACTGCCTCCCAGATACATTGTAAGGCGGATGCCTCAGCCTTCTTTCCTGTCGGACGCGACTGTTGGGATGCTCGGCCATTTTGTGCGTTAGTCGCATGGAGAGATCACTGGGAGAAGAGAGGCCTTTCTCTTAGCCAGTGGCTCTCAGTACTCCCATTCTATGGTAGGTAGGCTAAGAGTTGGTTCTGTTACATCCCAGGAGGCTCTTTCATAATCAGCCCTTGGTTACATTCTCAGAAACTGGAAGATTTTGACACACCAAAACGCCTGGCTCCAATAGAAATGAGGGCACCCCCAAAATGGCCCATGAATGGCACATTAGGTTTTTCCAAAAGAACGGAAAGGACTCAGAATTTCCTTGCATTTTTTTCCTCTCTATCTCCTGTCCCTCTCTGTCTCTCTCGATCAGATTTCCTAGATGACCCCTACTTGACCTTTCATATCCACATGATCTCTAGGAAAGGATTCTGAGGTTCCCTTTGGTCCAGGTCTTTCTTCTATATTCAAAAGCCTGAAGGATCAAAAACTGTCCTAATATTCTAAAGTATCCCCTTCTAAGGCAGCTTATCTCTCAGGTGGAGAGAGAACCAAGCTTCCCCCGCTCCTGAACATCCTAAAGAATTCCCTTCTGACTCCTGTTTCTCAGGGCTGGGAAGGACCAAGCTTCCCTCAGTCCTGCAAATTCCCTTAACCCTTCAGATTCTTTTGATGGGACAAAGACCTCACTTGCCACCAGAGGGACAGTCCAAGATTTTTATCAGCTGAAATGCCTGATACCAGGGTCAATTTGAGCATTATTTGGTCTATATTTTAGCTATAAAACTAAAACTACAGAAAGGAAAGATAACTTTTTGACACAGGATGGCCCTGATATTCTTTAGACTCTGGAGAAAACTGGTTAAAATGAAATTTTCTTTCCCTTGGAAACTGCAAAACCCTTTCTTTCTGCATATGCACTTAATAACAACTAGCTGGTTAAAAGGCCTGCCTAGGGAAAAGCTTGAAGTTAACCCTTTCCATGTCCTTGAAATACATTGCCCACTTTGCCTGAGACCTAACTCAGCCTTGGGCAAGTCAGAACTTCAAGACAAACAAACAAAAAAGGATCAAAGAGAAGTTTTAAATCTCAGGCAGGAAACTATGAGATCTCTGTCTGGATATATATATATGTCTCAGTGTGCGCTCTATTGTGTGTGTGGTTTTTGTTTTTAATGCTTAAGTTGTAAATGAGTTGTAATTTAATTGGCCTAAAGGAAAGAAAGCGCTTACAATTCAGACAATTCTAACTATAAGAGAAATTAACCTAAATAAATTTCAGATTCACGTGAACTTGGAAATATAAATATTAAATATGTAGTATTATTGTTTGTTTGCTCACGTAATGTAGATATGTCTAAGAGTCATTAAGCACAGTATTTTCATTGTGCCTAGGTTTATTATGTTAAATATTGTTATATTTTTATATCTCTTACAAGTTTTTCAACCAGCAAAGTACCTCTAGAAACAGAAAAAAAAAAAAATTCAAAGAAAATGTAAAAGAGATATGAGCTTTCAGAGAAACTCTTTTAAGAATAATTAAGAGACACTCCTTGGAAGAAAAGTTATGACCAACCTAGATAGTATATTCAAAAGCAGAGACATTACTTTGCCGACTAAGGTCCATCTAGTCAAGGCTATGGTTTTTCCTGTGGTTATGTATGGATGTGAGAGTTGGGCTGTGAAGAAGGGTGAGCGCTGAAGAATTGATGCTTTTAAACTGTGGTGTTGGAGAAGACTCTTGAGAGACCCTTGGACTGCAAAGAGATCCAACCAGTCTATCTTAAAGGAGATCAGTCCTGGGATTTCTTTGGAAGGAATGATGCTAAAGCTGAAACTCCAGTACTTTGGCCACCTCATGTGAAGAATTGACTCATTGGAAAAGACTCTGATGCTGGGAGGGATTGGAGGCAGGAGGAGAAGGGGACAACAGAGGATGAGATGGCTAGATGGCATTATTGACTCAATAAACTCCAGGAGTTGGTGATGGACAGGGAGGCCTGGCGTGCTGGGATTCATGGGGTCGCAATGAGTCGGACACGACTGAGCGACTGAACTGAACTGAACTGATACTTTAGAAATGTCTGACTAAAACATTCTCCAGATTTAGGTAACCTGTACTAGGGCTGTACTAAACTAGGTGATGGAAGTTTATTGAATAGCTTGGTCATTTCCAAATAAAATAAGATTCTGAAACATTCATTATTGAGGACTAACTTCCTCTTACAGAGGAAGTGGAGATTTTGGACTATTCATGAATAATACTTGATGCCATCCTCAGATGATCTCTAGAATTTTTTTAAAATAAATTATCACTCATATGTATGTTCACCAATCTACAGAATGCTTAAGTTCTTGCTTGGTTGCTTACAGAAAGTAGCATGTTTATTTTCAGTAAAGAAGATATGAGGAATAAAATTACATTTTATGAAAGGAAAAGGAGGTAGGTCTGACTTACAGGTAGCTGTTTCAGGATGGGAGAACAAAGTAATGGGTATAGAAAGTGATAAAAGGTTTCATGGAAAGTGGACCCCAAGGGAAGAGTTTTGTGCTTAAATATGAGTTTTCTTGAGATGCTGAGCTGCCTTTGATAATGGATTTTAAGTTTCATTACCTCTGAAGTGATCTGTCATATGTTTACCTTTGGAATCTTCTTTGTTACTTTGGCTAAGTGAATATATTGTTTCCCAGTGATCTATATGGTTTAATCTAACTGAGTGTTTTAACCCCTTTTGATATTTGCTCACAAAACTTCCTAAGTAACTTGACTTCTAGCTAACTTTGGAATGCTTCAGAGGGCCCCTGAGACATCCCAGGGAGCTATTAAACTACCACGGTTCATTGGACATGTTAAATTACATGGGAAGTACTGTTGAAGGGGTGATAAATCTTCTCAGATTATACTGTATCATTGATGTTACTAATATAGACATCCTAAAATTATGTGGAGTTCATATAGATCTGATACTCCCTAATAAAATGTGGTCAACTACAATTCTACTTATCGTGGTAAAGTGTTACAAGTCACAGCAATGACCAGGCTACATTGTCATATGCAGTTTAATCAGATTTAAACATGTCTTCTAGGACTGCACTCTGATGCCTTTGTAAGAATACTGTTGCTTCATGATTTATGGAAAGAGTTTTTTTTTTTTTTTAGGGAATGCAACTATATATTTACTATATGTGTGTATTATTGTATATTTGTATAGTTTGCAACTTTATTAAATATTATGTATCTCTGTTTATATTAACAAACATTAAAGGAAAATAGAAATACTCAGTTATAATTGAGGACTTTAGTATCCCACTTTCAACAACGGATAGATCATATAGACAGAAAATAAGGAAAAATTAGACTTAAAACTTTGTATTACATCGAGTGGACTTAACAGACTTTATACAGAACATTTCATCTATCAACAGAATACACATTCTGATAAACAAGTTTTGTTTGCTTTCTGGTAAGCTGGTACCAGACTGGAATTTAGTCTAATCTATGTGTTAAGAAAACAAAGTTTCCTTAGAATGCAGCTTTCAATAAGAGATTATGAGTTTCTTTGCCTTTAAGTGATTTATATTCGTTTTTAAAATCTTTTGTTAGTTTGGTAAAGTAAATAAGCATTACTTATTATGGTATATTTAGGCAAAACTCATTCTTCTTCTACAAAAATAACCCCTCATGGTTAGACTTTTGCCATCCTGATGTTCTTAAAACATGGCCATGGTCTGCTTGTCAATTAGGGAATTAAAAATGGGTGAACAATAGCTGTAAATCAGAGTCAGGGCTGTGGGAAATCCAATATGGCTGCCTGGCTTTTCCTGGCTCCCTGACAAACCTCATTTTTATTTGATGGGTTAAAGCTTTCCCTGGCTACAGGTTTAATGCTCTCGTAGTGAAAAAGTAATGTTTAACTGAATATTAACTTTTTTCATTGTTAAACTAAGTTTCTAGTTTTGTTAATTATATCTAGTGTTTACTAAGACTCACTTCTGAGATACTTCCTTCTTATGTTATATTTCTAAAAGATTCAACTAGTTATTAAAAAGGATACTCCAAGTTTGTTTCTAAAGCTAATCTCAGTAAACAATCTTCAGATAAAGATTAGATGCTCCATGATATACAACCAGGAGATTACCACCAGGATATAGTCATTTAACAAGTGAAGTTAGATGACCTGGGGAATACTGGACTCTACCTAATGAAACTTCTTGACTTTTCATTCTTCCTTATGTCCTGACTAATAACTGCTATCTATAGCTATATTAATTTCTATGTTGCTTGTTTCAGAACATTGTTATGTTACTCGGTGTGTGACTGAGCCTATGATAAAATGCTAATATGAACTTCCACATGCTATCAATGATTTTACTTATGTAACTCTAGATATAGGAAGAAGCAAGAAAGGGGAATATTTTCCTGGACCAAGAGGCTAATACGACAGGTACGGTCCAGAGATTTTGCTAGTCACAAGGCCTGCCCTAGAAAAAGCACAATGAGTGGCCTATCGATGGAGCCTTCCCCAGACCTGGGAATGAGTCTTCCCAGTGCCATGGGACACAATGGCCCAGAAATGCCCCAAAGAATGGTCAAATATGTGGCTATGAAGGGACCCTGCTGACGACTCTGCCAGCTATCTCTACAAAGATGACATCATGACCATAGCAAGCTCCTGACTTTCAACCCCACCCCCATACACCGTCTCCCACAGTCCGCCACTGAAAGCTGTTCAGAATAGAGATCAGAAATAAGGCAATCTGTGCCCTGCATAGCAAACACCCTCTTCGAACAACTCAAGTGAAGACTCTACACATGGACCTCACCAGATGGTCAACACCAAAATCATATTGATTATATTGTATGCAGCCAAAGATGGAGAAGCTCTATAGAGTCAACAAAAACAAGACCAGCAGCTGACTGTGGCTCAGATCATGAACTCCTTATTATCAAATTCAGACTCAAACTGAAGAAAGTAGGGAAAACCATTAGACCATTCAGGTATGACATAAGTCAAATCCCTTATGATTATACAGTGGAATTGAGAAATAGATTTAAGGGCCTGGATCTGATAGATAGAGTGCCTGATGAACTATGGAATGAAGTTCGTGACATTGTACAGGAGACAGGGATCAAGACCATCCCCATGGGGAAAAAATGCAAAACGGCAAAATGGCTGTCTGGGGAGGTCTTCAAATAGCTGTGAAAAGAAGAGAGGCGAAAAGCCAAGGAGAAAAGGAAAGACATAAGCATCTGAATGCAGAGTTCCAAAGAACAGCAAGAAGAGATAAGAAAGCCTTCTTCAGTGATCAATGCAAACAAATAGTGGAAAAGAACAGAATGGGAAAGACTAGAGATCTCTTCAAGAAAATTAGAGATATCAAGGGAACATTTCATGCAAAGGGGGCTTGATAAAGGACAGAAATGGTATGGACCTAACAGAAGCAGAAGATATTAAGAAGAGGTGGCAAGAATACATGGAAGAACTGTACAAAAAGATCTTCATGACCTGGATAATCACGATGGTGTGATCACTAATCTAGAGCCAGATATCTTGGAATATTAAGTCAACTTGGCCTTAGAAAGCATCACTACGAACAAAACTAGTGGAGGTGATGGAATTCCAGTGGAGCTGTTTCAGATCATGAAAGATGATGCTGTGAAAGTGCTGCACTCAATATGCCAGCAAATTTGGAAAACTCAGCAGTGGCCACAGGACTGGAAAAGGTCAGTTTTCCTTCCAATTACAAAGAAAGGCAATGCCAAAGAATGCTCAAACTACCACACAATTGCACTCATCTCACATGCTAGTAAAGTAATGCTCAAAATTCTCCAAGCCAGGCTTCAGCAATACGTGAACCGTGAACTCCCTGATGTTCAAGCTGGTTTTAGAAAAGGCAGAGGAACCAGAGATCAAACTGCCAACATCCTCTGGATCATGGAAAAAGCAAGAGAGTTCCAGAAAAACATCTATTTCTGCCTTATTGACTATGCCAAAACCTTTGACTGTGTGGATCACAATCACCTGTGGAAAATTCTGAAAGAGATGGGAATACCAGACCACCTGACCTGCCTCTTGAGAAATCTGTATGCAGGTCAGGAAGCAACAGTTAGAACTGGACATGGAACAACAGACTGGTTCCAAAAAGGAAAAGGAGTACGTCAAGGCTATATATTGTCACTCTGCTTATTTAACTTCTATGCAGAGTACATCATGAGAAACCTGGATGGGAAGAAACGCAAGCTGGAATCAAGATTGATGGGAGAAATATCAATAACCTCAGATATGCAGATGACACCACCTTTATGGCAGAAAGTGAAGAGGAGCTAAAAAGCCTCTTGGTGAAAGAGGAGAGTGAAAAAAGTTGGCTTAAAGCTCAACATTCAGAAAACTAAGATCATGGCATCTGGTCCCATCACTCCATGGGAAAGAGATGAGGAAACAGTGGAAACAGTGTCAGACTTTATTTTTTTGGGCTCCAAAATCACTGCAGATGGTGAATGCAGCCACGAAATTAAAAGACACTTACTCCTTGGAAGAAAAGTTATGACCAACCTAGAGAGTATATTCAAAAGCAGAGACATTATTTTGCCGACTAAGGTCCGTCTAGTCAAGGCTATGATTTTTCCTGTGGTCATGTATGGATGTGAGAATTATACTGTGAAGAAGGCTGAGCCCTGAAGAATTGATGCTTTTGAACTGTGGTGTTGGAGAAAACTCTTGAGAGTCCCTTGGACTGCAAAGAGATCCAACCAGTCCATTCTGAAGGAGATCAACCCTGAGGTTTCTTTGGAAGGAATGATGCTAAAGCTGAAACTCCAGTACTTTGGCCACCTCATGCAAAGAGTTGACTCATTGGAGAAGACTGATGCTGGGAGGGATTGAGGGCAGGAGGAAAAGGGGACGCTTGAGGATGAGATGGCTGGATGGCATCATGGACTCGATGGACGTGAATCTGAGTGAACTCGGGAGATGGTGATGAACAGGGAGGCCTGGCGTGCTGCGATTCATGGGGTCGCAAAGAGTCGGACACGACTGAGCAACTGAACTGAACTGGCCTTCTGATAGTCAGATGTTTTCAGGTAAAGATTTTATGAGCCCAGATTCTGGAGGCTTCTCATACCTAGAGAAACACTAACGTCACAAACCAATGTCCAGTCCTGGTTCTCCTAAGTAACCCCTGAGCAGCTTTACTACTTCTCTTAATCTTTAGGCCTTGTAATTTTAACTTTCTTGCAAAGTTTGCTTCTTCTAAAATACCACAAATTTCCAAGCGGTCGTGCAAGAATATTCCCTGCCCAACACCTAGACGATGCTTAAACAAGTCACCTTATCATTCCATGGACTCTCATCTCTCTCCATAAATGCACCCTGACAGAGTAGGCAAATGGAACCCAGAGCCCCATGTGCCTCCGTTCAGCCTGAAGAAGCCAGAGCAGTCATTGCCCTGTTTTCCTTGAAACTGGATTCCCAGATGTGTGAGAAGGGAAATGGGTAGATAGTTAGAAATGAGCAGGGTACTAACAAGGGCCAAAGAATTGGCCCTACAAATAGGAAGGTATGTGGTGACCCAGGGACAAAAGAGTAGATAAAACCAAAGAGAGTCTTGGAATGCAGAAACAGAAAAACAAGACCCCTTACCATCTTTCTCTTCCCCAGTTGTAAGTATTGAGTTCAGGGCCTCCTGAACAGTATAAATTGTCTCCCCTCCTACACCATAAGGAGAAAGTATTTTTCTTACTCTTCCCCCACTCAGTATATGTGCCTCATTCATTCAGCAATGATCGCAAGACCCCTATTTCACTCCTTGTACCCTGGCTATGAAAGTGGACTAATGACCCCTGTTCAGCATCCGTTCTCCCTTGAGCTGGCCTGCTCTGCTAACAGAGTCCCCCATTCTAATAAATTTTATTTCCCTCTCAGTTTGTCTCATGTCTGGAAATTCTTTTCCAACACGAGCCCAGACCACAAGAAATGTTACTATCCTATTAGACCTGTTAAAATCTGTAAAACAGTTCAAGTTCCAACTTAAGTATAAATTCTTTCCTTACTACTCTATTTCATTTCTGTTCAAAACATCATTCATCGAGCTGAATTTTCAACATTACTAACTCAAATATCCTTGCTAGAATCGTGGCACTTTATCCCCACTTCAGAACTCTTGGGTCAGAATATGCTTTAAACAAACAAACAAAAAAATTCCTGTTTCTTTGACAAACAATTTATTCTATGTCACAGGGGTAGAACACTAAACAATAAATATGCTAACATTGCCCTGATTACTTTATAATTGCTCTTTCAGATGAGAAGTTTCTCTAATGGCTTGTGGATCATAACTCATCCTGCTTTCTTCACATTTGAAATTGGGTAAAAAAGATTACTGTGTAAAAATATATATATTTTATAATACCAGCCAAGCCACCAACTTATGACTAGGTCTCTGAACTTGCCATTTTCACCTTGGGTCACAGTAGAAAGTCTTCCCATGGAACATGGCATCTGTACTTTGTATTTCAGGGACAGCTGACATTCCAGGATGTGGCCATAGACTTCACTCAAGAGGAGTGGGAATACCTGGACCTGGGTCAGCGGGAATTGTACAGGGACGTGATGTTAGAGAATTACGGGAACGTGGCCTCCTTGGGTGAGGATAACTGCCTTCCAGAATCCCTTATTTACCCGCTGGGTTTTTGTTCCGTCATGTCAAGAATGTCTTCTGAAATTTTCTGCTTCCCACAGTAGTTTCAGATCTCTGTTTTCTAGGGGAAAATGGGTATTTGTGAGTTTAGAAAGAAAGGCTTTCTGATTTGTTATGCTGGTGACGTTTTTCTTCCTTAATGTACTCTGCCTCCTTCCTTCTAGGTTAGTGGTAATTGTGTAAGTTCTGTGGTATTAAATAGTTGCCCCCTCTCTTCATTTCACAGTGACGCTACTTACTTTTGCCTTAGTACTACTTGACCAGAATCTCAGGATCTGATTGTTAGGTGTTTGTTAGTATTGTATAGTGGCTTTGAATAAAGTATTTCAGGAAATTGTTTTCTAGAACAAAATGCTTTCTCATCTCACCTTAATACATACTGGATTCGATACTGATGAATCTCTAACAATACAAATATTCCTTTCTCTGATCAATAGGTCTTGTCTCTAAACTGGACCTGGTCGCCTTTCTGGAGCAATTGAAGGATCCCAGGAATATAAGCAGAATGGAGACAACACCCATTTACCCAGGTAGGTATGAATGGATGGAGATGATGACTCAGCTGAGAGATCTGAGGACCAGCAAGGAACTCATCTTTTGTCACATGGTTTTGGAAGAGTCGCTTCAATGGAAATGGTTTTCGAAAACCTGGGTTTGTGTCTGCTACTGTCACAGAAATGTATCACCTGCCCCATTCTCTCATGAAATCATTCATGAATATATCTCCAGTGATTATCTTTATCCATCACAGTGTGAACTAGAAATCTCCTCTTGGCTTGTGAGAAACTGCATTCTTGTTACTCTTCAATTTCTTGGGGACCCTAGGAAAACTCTGCCCATTTCTGAGTAACTGTATGACAGTCCTTTTAAAGTTTCCTTCTACCTCTATACAGAAATGTGTGAGTGGAGTGGTAGACAAACTGCCAGACTTCTTGGAATATCGGGGACAGGTTTTTGTTCTCTGATTTATAATTTCCTATCCACTTTGAGCGACACATTGGACCTTCTAAATAAATTTCAAATTCAAGTAATTTTTCACTGCAGAAAGCAAAACCTCATGAAAATGAAGGAATGCACAACTCAGGTTGACTTCAAAGTTTCTCTTTTCCTTGTATGATCTTATATTAAATATCTAGTATATTTGCTCCAATTCTAACATGTGAAAATACTTTATTATGTTCTGTTACTTCAAAGAATTTTAAAATAAATTGACATGAAATGTTAACACATTTTCCACTATATTATTAATGGTTGATTCATACTATGACAATTTTTAGATTATATAAAGAAATATTTATTTAAAGTTCTAATTGGAATATAGCTGTTCTACTATACAGCAAAGAGAATCAATTATACATATTAGTCAGTTCAGTTCAGTTGCTCACTCGAGTCTGGCTCTGCGGTCCATGGTCTCCAGCAAGCAAGTCTTCCCTATCCATCAGCAACTCCCATAGCTTCCTCAAACTCATGTCCATCGAGTTAGTGACGCCATGCAAGCATCTCATCCTCTGTCTCCCCTTCTCCTCTCATCTCCAATTTTTCCCAGCATCAGGGTCTTTTCAGTGAGTCTGTTCTTTGCATCAGGTGATCAAAGTATTGGATCTTCAGCTTCAGCATGGTCTTCCAATGAATATTGAGGACTGATTTCCTTAAGGGTGGAGTGGTGTGATCTTCTTGCAGTCTATGGGATTCTCAAGAGTCTTCTCCAACACCGCAGTTTGAAAACATCAATTCTTTTGCACTCAGCTGTCTTCGTGGTCCAACTCTTCACATCCATACATGACTACTGGAAAAACCATAGCTTTGACTAGATGGACCTTTGTCAGCAAAGTAACATTGCTTTTCTTCCAAGGAGCAAGGGTCTTTTACTTTCATGACTGTAGTCACCATCTACAGTGATTTTGGAACCCGCCAAATTAAAGTCTCACTGTTTCCACTGTTTCTTCTGCTGTTTGTCATGAAATGATCTGACCGGTGCCATGATCTTTGCTTTTTGATGGTTGAGTTTGAAGCCAGTTTTTTCACCCTCTTCTTTCAGTTTCATCATGAGATTCCTCAGTTGCACTTTGTGAGAGAGTCATTTCCTAGGCAGGTTGATAAGAAGTCTAGGGATCCCCAAGGAGGGAGGGGTCCGAATTCTCAAGGAGGAAAAAGGGACAAACTTTTTTTCCTTCTACTTTCCTTAGGATTATGCATCCTGCCTGAGGACAGTCTCTGGTTTGAACCTTCTGGATAATCCTGTTTTCTTAACCTATAAATTATGAGAGTAGGTCTGGTCTTTACAAGGATGATATAACAACAATGTATCCTACCTAAGGCAGTCTCTGGACTAAACTTTCTAGCTAATCCTGTTATCTTAAAATGTAAATTATGGGAGTAGGTCTGGTGAGATCTTTACAACCTCCAGACATTCTTTGGATTCATTGGAGAGTATATAACTCCATTGCTAACAGTAGCATGGGGGTACTCTTTCTACCCCCTTCTGATGTCTACCCCTTTCTGATGTCTAGAAGCTTCTCTATCTCCTTTATACTTTAATAAAACTTTATTACAAAAAAGCTCTGAGCAATCAAGCATCGTCTCTGGCCCCGAATTGAATTCTTCTCCTCCAGAACAAGAATCCCAGCATCTTTGTGTGATTCAGCAACGTTTCATTCACTTTCTGCTATAAGGGTGGTGTCATCTGTATATCTGAAATTATGGATATTTCTCTGTGAAATCTTGATTCCAATTTGTGCTTCATCCAACCCGGTATGTCACATGATGTACTGTGCATATAAGTTAAATAAGCAGGGTGACAGTATATAGCCTTGATGTACTCCTTTCCCAATTTGGAATCAGTCCATTGTCACATGTCCAGTACTCACTGTCGCTTCTTGACATGCATACAGATTTCTCAGGATGCAGGGAAGGTAGTCTGTTGTTCCCATGTCTTTAAGCATTTTCCAGTTTCTTGTGATCCACACAATCAAAGACTGTGGTGTAGTCCATAAAGCAGATGTAGTTGTTTTTCCAGGGCTCTCTTGCTTATTCAATTTTCCAAGGGATGTTGGCAATTTGGTCTCTTGTTCCCCTGCTGTGTCTAAATCCAGCTTGAGCAGCTGGAAGCTCTCGGTTCACGTACTGGTAAAGCCTTGCTTGGAGAATTTTGAGCCTTTCTATTGTTTGAAACAAGGGAAATTGTGTAGTGGTTTGAGTGTTCTTTGGCATTGCCTTTCTTTGTGATTGGAAGGAGGACTGATGTTTTCCCGTCCTGTGGTCACTGCTGAGTTTTCCAAATTTGCTGGCATATTGAGTGCAGCACTTTCACAGCATCATCTTTCAGGATTTGAAATAACTCTACCGGAATTCCATCACCTCCACTAGCTTTGTTCATAGTGTTACTTTCTAAGGCCCACTTGACTTCACATTTCAGGATGTCTGGCTCTAGGTGAGTGATCACGCCATCGTGATTATCCGGGTCATGAAGATCCTTTTTGTACAGTTCTTCCGTGTATTCTTGCCACCTCTTCTTAGTATCTTCTGCTTCATTTAGGTCCATCCCGTTTCTGTCCTTTCTTGTTCCCATGTTTGCATGAAATATTCCCCGTACCTCTAATTTTCTTAGAGAGATCTCTAGTCTTTACCGTCCTATTGATTTCCTTCCCATTTAGGTCTCCACAGAGCAATGAGTAGAGTTCCCTCTTTCAATCATAGTTTGAAAGTCTCTCTTTTTATTTGATTTCTTAAAACTAGTACTTTATTAAGTTTCTCTTATTTGTATTCCACTTCTCAGACAGTGCCTTATGTCTCTTCAGTTTCTGCTTAGTTCTCTGTCACTATCATCTATGATTTTTAAATTGAAACATCTAATAGACCCTTCTCAGAAACATGTGTGGCAAGAAGTGGATTTAAGAATTACTAGGCATCCAAGATATGTGAAAGTGTTTGGTGTCTCCACTTAAGATGACTAAAAGCAAGAAGTAATCACTAGATTGCCTATCACCTCTTAATTCCGTGGTCCTTGGAGGCTTTTATCTTGTTTCTTCCCCTATAACCTATTTCTTTCCATCTCATTTTGTCCAGCGTTCTGTTTGTGGCCTCTGTTTTGAAGAGTGCAGCAACCTATTTAGTCTTCCTTCTGGTGTCTGCACCTTGGTGGGTGAGGTTGGTCCAGAGGCCTGTGCCCTTATCCTCCCTTGATCTGTGCTCTGATTGCTGTTAACTGTGACCAGAGCCTGCTGGGGATATTCAGGGCTGTCTCCCTCTTGTTCTGTGGTTGTTACTGCCCTCTCTCTGGTGGGGCCTGCTCCTGCGTGGTGGAAGAGAGCCCCCAGATCTGAGTCTTCACTGTGATTCTGATCTGTGGTGCGAGGCAGGTGGGATTGGAGCACACCCACTGGGAGAGAAGTCACTGAGTATTACTCTTCGGGGGATGTTCACGTCAGGGTGTGCTCTGGTGTCCCCTCTCATGTGTTCTGCAAGTTCTCATGTCATGTAGTGTTGGCACTGCTCTTGGCTCACCTTAACCATGGGAGTGATGGCACGTGGCCCTGGTGTCTCTCAGCTGTTGTTTTCACAAAGTCACCAGCATAGATTCAGTGAAGTCAGGTCCTGGGATTTTACTCAGTGTGGAGCTGGACTTGCTGTTGTTCTGTGGGGCAGCTCAGGCTCTGTCCTGACCCAGCCCCCTTGTGTATGGCCCACAAAGTCTACAGCTCCTAAAGCTATACCTGCCCTGAATGAGAGAGCCCTGGTTGTTGATTCAGATGCTCTGTAGGTGCTGAGGTTACAAAGCCAGTTGTGGGTGTAGAGCTTGGCTTGTTTGCTTCAAGGAGAGGTTTCAGCTTTTCTTCTTTTCCCTGGGGTTCACCTGTGCTTTCAGCTCCATCTGTGCCTATGGCCAACTCACAGGTGTCTGTTCCTGAGGCTGCCCCAGAGCACAGGAGTCTGCTGATTGTGGAGGATGTCGATGGGGGAGGCCATGACTTGGGGCTCAAAAGACCTATGTGGGTGTGGTTCTTGATAGTCCCTGTCAAGCAGGGGGCGGGCACAAGGGACAAGGGATACAGTGGGCTTCTTCTCTGGGCATCATTCACCAGTGGCACTCTGCTCTCTTGTGGTTTAAGCTTCCACCACAAGCATCCCGTTTGCAGAGCTCCTCCCTTACTCCCATCCCTTCAGCATGTTTCCTCATCACCAATGGCAGTCTGCTGCCTGGGTCTGCTCTCCAAACCCCACATTTCAGCATGCAGCTCTTTTCTTCATTGGAGGGCATGCCTCTGAGGCCGGGTGGGCAGGGCTGAGGTCAGTACCCTGTGTGCAGCTCTCCCTCTGTCCTGCTGCCACACACTGGTTGCCGTTTTCTCTTCTCACAGAGAATGAGGCTCTCCTTCTGTCCAAACTGTGCTCCCCCAGTGAGGGGCTTCCTCGGATATGGAGGCCTCTCCTCACTTTCATCTCCCTGCAGGGTTGTAGGCCTGAACCCACTTCCTCTCTTCTTCCTTTTCCTTCTTTCTTTTGTCCTACCTGGCTCAGCAGGAATCTTTCTTGTCCTTTCAGATTTCCAAGGGCCTCTACTAGTGTTCAGCTGGGCTCTGTGAGAATTGTTTCATTTCTCATTCATTTGTGGAGAGAGAGATGAGCTTCACATCTGCCTAAGCCTCTGGCATCTTGAGACTTCTGTCTCTGTTTTACTTTTAAACTAGCTAATGGTCATCAATTTTTTCTAAATCTTTAAAGATAGTCACTGAGAATAGCAGGGAAAGTTACTTGTTATTTGGTATCTTTCAGCTATGTCTCCACAAGACAACAAGTATTTGATGTCGAAGAATGCTGCGTTAGAAGATATATTCCCCAAAGCAAACCTAGGAATAGATCAAATATTTCTGAAAGACTGGGAATATACAGTGGTAAATGAAAGACAGAGAGGATGTTTATATGGACATAAAGAAATGGAAACAGTTACACATAATGCTAACATTACTGGAAAAAGAAAGGAACAGCATGAGTCAAATTGGGAAAAACACCAACTGCAGTCTTCAACATCTACCGAGAAGTGTAAGAGTTTAAGAAAAGATTTCCACCCTCTTTTGAAACATACATGTTCTCTGAAAGGAAACGTGGAAAATCTGAAAGGTAATCTATTCTCTACTGCAGATACTCATTCAGACAATTCTGAACGTAAGCTTCGAGTAAGCATACATTCAAGCATGTCTGAACACCTACAATTGAACAGTGAGTGGGCAGCCTCACAGTCTAATCAATCTGAGGGATCCTTGAGCAGGGGGTCATTTGTCTTCCCCCAAGAGATATTTTCTCTGCATTCCAAGATGTATCATCGTGATGATAATGGAACAGACACAGTCCAACCATTATTGTTCAATACATATTGTGATATGGTTAATACACAACAACTTTCCATGTGTAATAAAATGAGTCACACCTTAAGTAAGAGCTCCAATTCCAATAATTACAAGAATATTTATGGTGGAGTGAGAAGGTATTCAGGCAATGAAACTGGGTATACAGTTGAAGGAGATGCAAACCTTATGAAACATCAGGGACCCAAATCTTTAAACAAGGATTCTAAAAGTAATAAATGTAGAAATACCTTTGATCAAATGTCAGATTTTTCTCTAGATAAGGGTAATTGTACTGAAGAGAAGATTTGTACTGAATATGGGAAGGTTTCTAATCAGTCTTCAGAACTTACTCAACAGCACACTGTTCAGAATCCACAGAAAGAAAACCAATGTAAGATATGTGGGAAAGTGTTTAGTAAGTCATGCCTTCTAAGTAGACATAACAAAATTCATACAGGAAGGAAACCTTTCAAATGTACAGAATGTAGCAAGGTGTTTAACTTTCGCTCACATCTTATTAAACATCAGAGAATTCACACTGGAGAGAGACCTTTCAAATGTACAGAATGTGGCAAAGCCTTTATTTGCAACTCACATCTTACTCAACATCTGCGAATACATACTGGAGAGAAACCTTATAAATGCACACAATGTAGCAAAACCTTTATGCGTTACTCACATCTAACCTATCACCAGCAAATTCATACTGGAGAGAAACCTTATAGATGTACAGAATGTAGCAAAGCCTTTATCTGTTACTCACAACTAACCTATCATCAGCGAATTCATACTGGAGAGAAGCCTTATAAATGTAAAGAATGTAACAAAGCCTTTATCTGTTCCTCACATCTTACTGGACATCAGCGAATTCATTCTGCAGAGAAACCTTATAAGTGTAAAGAATGTAACAAAGCCTTTCATCATTGCTCAGTTCTTACTACACATCAGCGAATTCATTCTGGGGAGAGACCTTATAAATGTAAAGAATGTAGCAAAGCCTTTATTCAGTGCTCACATCTTATTCAGCATCAGCGAATTCATACTGGAGAGAGACCTTATAAATGTACAGAATGTGGCAAAGCCTTTAGTCATAGTAGTAATCTCACTAAACATCTGAGAACACACACTGAAGAGAAACCCTAGTAATGGAATAAGTAATGGAAGAGGATTGTCCGAAACATGCTTCAAAAAACACAAGAGTTTATACAAGAAGCCTATGGAAATGATGTAGGAAATATATAGAAAGGTATTTTTTCATCAGTTTTTTTTTCCAGAAGTTTCTCTGAAGGAAAATGACTGTAGGGAGTACTCCATAGTTAAACCACATAAAAATGGATATATTAGCATGAATTTTGACATGAAGGTTAATGGTTCGGTTCAGTTCACTCGCTCAGTCTTGTCCGACTCTTTGCAACCCCATGAATCGCGGCACGCCAGGCCTCCTTGTCCATCACCAACTCCCAGAGTTCACTCAGACTCACGTCCATTGATTCGATGGTGCCATGCAGCCATCTCATCCTCTGCCATCCCCTTCTCCTCCTGCCCTCAATCCCTCCCAGCATCAGAGTCTTTTCCAATGAGTCAACCTCTCACATGAGGTGACCGAAGTACTGGAGTTTCAGCTTCAGCATCATTCCCTCCAAAGAAATCCCAAGGCTGATCTCCTTCAGAATGGACTGGTTGAATTTCCTTGCAGTCCAAGGGACTCTCAAGAGTCTTCTCCAACACCACAGTTCAAAAGCATCAATTCTTCGGCACTCAGCTTTCTTCACAGTGCAACTCACATCCATACACGACCACGGGAAAAACCATAGCCTTGACTAGACGGACCTTTGTTGGCAAAGTAATGTCTCTGCTTTAGAAAGTTACAATTCTTAGCAATGTATGAATGCTTGTTAATAATAACGTGATTTGAGATTATTTGAAATGAACGTAATTTAGCAGTCAAATAATCCATACTATGCTTTGTTTTAGTTTATTTGCAAACATAAGTCTTTGATGGTTTACTAAAGATTAGCCTTTTTATACTGTGTTGCAACCATTTCTATCTATTCTCCATTAGAAGATGAAGGATACCATAATGTAAAATGGACAATGAACATCTAAATGGAGGTTTTGTCATTGATAGGAAATATCCGCAGGTTGCCATGATATAAGTGATCATTTAATCTTTCCATGTATTAAATCAAGACAGAAGTTGGTTGTAAGGTTTCAATAGTAATATCCTTGATTTGTAAGAAGAACACAATGACAGTTCACTGCAATATTGATGTATCTTTATGATATCAACACAACTCATGATTATTACTTAACAATCTTGAATAAAGACAGTGATAACCTAGAAACGTAAGAACCCCTTCCTGGAAATTGCTTGGAATTAGTGTATACCATGATCACTAAGTGCTCCCTAGGCTTTGTTTGGTAAGCTGTAAAAATCACAAACCTCACATTATTATATCAAAAAATGAATATTTTTCTCCGTAATTTTTATCTGTATTTAATCATGGATCATACCATGGCTTGTAAAAGGTTTTGTTTCAAATATGTATGAAATTAATACATGGTTATTAATAAAAGTGAATGGCTTTTAGTGTTTCGGTTGATTATAATGAATGAAATGTTAACCCACCACCAAGAGTAACCTCGCCCACCTTATTTAAGGTTGTAGTGAAGAGACCACAATGAACTATTTGGTAACACAGAGAGATGGCATATGCGTAAGTTAGTTTACTCACTAGCTTTAAATTTCTCATAACTTCAGATATATTCCATCATTTTTTAAAATACTTTATTCTACTTTACAATACTGTATTGGTTTTGCCATACATTGACATGAATCAGCCACAGGTGTACATGATCTCCCAATCCCCCTCCCACCCCGCACTATCTCCCCAGATCATCCCGTACACCAGCCCCAAGCATCCTATATCCTGTATTGAACACAGACTGGTGCTTCATTTCTTATATGATAGTATACATGTTTCAGTGTCATTCTCCCAAATCATCCCACCCTCTCTCCATCTCCCTCAGAGGCCAAAAGTCCGTTCTGTGCCTCTGTGTCTCTTGTGTTGTCTCACATACAGGGTCATCGTTACTATCTTTCTAAATTCCATATATATGTGTCAGTATACTGTATTGGTGTTTTTCTTTCTGGCTTACTTCACTCTGTATAATCGGCTCCTGTTTCATCCATCTCATTAGAACTGAGTCAAATTTATTCTTTTTAAGGTCTGAGTAATACTCCATTGTGTATATGTACCACAGCTTTCTTATCCATTCATCTGCTGATGGACATCTAGGTTGTTTCCATGTCCTGGCAATTATAAACAATGCTGCAGTGAACACTGGGGTACATGTGTCTCTTTCAATTCTGGTTTCCTCAGTGTGTATGCCCATTCTATGTTGTATCTCCTCTCCCATTTTGTAACTACTTGGACACTGGGATGATTCTAATAAGAAAGATTATACAAATTATTGTAGACAGTTTCCCTAAACTACTCCAAACTGTTGCTGCCTCAGCATCTGTCTGGGGAGCAGGCAATCTGCAGGTTCTTGAGCTCACACCAGACGGTCCTGTAAGCACCTGCTCTAGGTGACCACCTTCCTGAGACAGGCAGTTTTGCTGAACCCCAGGGTCTATTCACAGGCCCCCCTTCAATCACACTGAGAGAATCCATTTCTAGGCAGGTTGATAAGTCCGGGGATCCCCAAGGAGAGAGGAGTCTGGAATTCTCAAGGAGGAAGTACTTTTTTCCCCCTCTACGTTTCTTTGGGATTATGAAACAAATTATCCTGCTTGAGGACAGTCTCTTGAAAAAAAAAAAAGACCTTGTGGCTAATCCTGTTGTCTAAAAATGTAAAGTATGGGAGTGGTTCTAGTGAGGTCTTTACAACCTCCAGACATTCTTTTGATTCCCTTGGACTGCAAGAGGATCCAGTGAGTCCATTCTGAAGGAGATCAACCCTGGGATTTCTTTGGAACGAAAGATGCTAAAGCTGAAACTCCAGTACTTTGGCCACCTCATGAGAAGAGTTGACTCATTGGAAAAGACTCTGATGTTGGTAGGGATTGGGGGCAGGAGGAGAAGGGGACAACCGAGGATGAGATGGCTGGATGGCATCACGGACTTGATGGACATGAGTCTGAGTGAACTCCGGGAGATAGTGATGAACAGGGAGGCCTGGTGTGCTGCGATTCATGGGGTTGCAAAGAGTCGGACACGACTAAGCGACTGAACTGAACTGATGTGCAATATTACATTAGTTTCAGGTATATACCATAGTGATTCAGAATTTTTATAAATTATACTCCATTAAAAGTTGTCACAAGACAATAGGAATAATTCCCTATGCTATACAATATATCCAGTTTTTTATTTTATACATAGTAGTTTTTTTAATTTATTGATTTTAATTGGAGAATAATTTATTTATTTTATACATAGTAGTTTTTTAATTTATTGATTTTAATTGGAGGATAACTACTTTACAATATATTAGTGGTTTCATCAATTTCATCAAGAGGGTCTTTAGTTCTTTGCTTTCTGCCATAAGTTCGTTCATATGCATATCTGAGGTTATGCATATTTCTCCTGGCAATCTTTACTCCAGCTTGTGCTACATCTAGCCCAGCATTGTTCATGATGTACTGTGCATATAAGTTAAATAAGCAGGGTGAAAATATACAGCCTTGAGTAGTCCTTTCCCAATTTGGAACCAGTGTGTTGTCCCATGTCCAGTTCTAACTTGCTTCTTGACCTGCATTCAGATTTCTCCGGAGGCAGGTCAGGTGGTCTGGTGTTCCCATATCCTGAAGAATTTTTCAGTTTTTTTGTGATCCACACGGTCATAGGCTTTGGCATAGTCAATAAAGGGGTCTAGGTCTGGTAGCATCTTTCTATCATTAAGTTCTAATCCTGGTATCCTCAAATGTAAATTGTTGGAGTGGGTCTGTTAAAATTTTTATAATCTTCAGACATTGTTTTGATTTATTGTAATTACTGATTTAAAAAGTATATAGCTTTCTTGCTTAGACTAACAAGGGTGGCATTCTCCACCCCTTTCTGATGTCTACGTCAGAAACTTCACTGGCCCTTTTTCACTTTAATAAAATTCTGCTACACAGATGCTCTTGAGTGATCAACCTGGTGCCTGGTCCCTGGTCCCAAAGTTAAATCTTGTTCGGAGATCATGAATCTGACACCCTTCATTGTAACCTGTCACTGCATTCTAGGTTAGTGGTAATTGTATAAGTTCTGTAGTATTAAATAGTCACACCTTTTCTTAACTTCACAGTTACACACTTACTTTGCCTTCGTAGTACTTGATCAGTATCTCAGGGTCTGATATTATGTGTTTGTTAGTGTTAAATGGGTGATTTGAATAAGATTTTGGGGAAATCATTTTCCAGGCTGTATTAACATTCTCCCTTGCATTCTCATCTTAACTGAATACATATTGGATTGGACACTGATAAATCTCTGGCAACACAAATATTCCTTTCTCTGAGGAACAGATCTTATGGTCTCTAAGCTGGACCTGGTCACCTTTCTGGAGCAATTGAACAATCCCAGGAATATAAGGAGAATGGAGACAACAGCCATATACGGTATGAATGAATGGGTGGAGATGATTACTCAGATAAGAGGTCCAAGGAGCTGGAGGAAGTGATCCTTCTTCAGGTGGTTTTGGAAGATCATCTTCAGTGGAAATGATTTTGGAAAACCAGGGTTTGTGTTCACTGCTGTCATAGAAATGTATCACCTGCCCTATTCTGTCTCTTAAATCATTCATAAATTCATCTCCAGTGATTACTTTCCTTCATCACAGTGTGAACTAAATCTCTCCTCTTGGCTTGTGAGAAACTGCATTCATTGGTTGCTCTTCCATTTCTTGGGGGTCCTAGAAAAACTGTGCCCATTTTGAGTAACTGTATGATAGTCCTTTTAAAGTTCCTTTGTACCTCTAGCCAAAAATGTGTGAGTGAAGTGGTAGACAAACTGCTAAATTTCTAGGAATACTGGGGGCAAGTTTGTGTATTCTGATTTATAACTTCCTATCCACTGGGAGCTAGAGATAGGACCTTCTAAATAAATTTCAAACTCAAATACTTATTTTCACTACAGAAAGCAAAATCTCTCAAAAGTGAAGAATGCACATCTCAGGTTGACTTCAAAGTTTCTCTTTTCCTTATATGATCTCATATTAAATATCTTAAGTGTATTTCCCCAATTTTAAAATGCTAAAATATGTAAATATTCAATTACCTCATAGAATTTTAAAATAAACTGGCATAAATGCTTAGCACATTTTCCACCATATTATTAACAGTTGATCCAAGCTAAAACAACTTCTAGATTATAAAAAGAAATCAGTTTAAAAATTACTAATTGGAATATAGCTGTTTTACAATTTTTTACTACTGTACTGCAAAGAGAATCAATTATACCTATCAGTCAGTTCAGTTCAGCCACTCAGTCGTGTCCAACTCTTTGGGACCCCATGGACTACAGCACGCCAGGCTTACCTGTCCATCACCAACTCCCAGACCCTGCTCAAACTCATGTCCATCAGTGATGCCATCCAACCATCTCATCCTCTGTCGTCCCCTTCTCCTAATGCCCTCAGTCTTACCCAGCATCAGGATGTTTTCCCAGTGCATCAGTTCTTCGCATCAGATGATCAAAGTATTGGAGCTTCAGCTTCAGCATCAGTCCTTCCAAAAAATATTCAGGATGATTTCCTTTAGATTGGAGTACTGTGATCTCCTTGCAGTCTAAGAGACTCTGAAGAGTCTTCTCCAACACCACAGTTCAAAAGCATCAATTCTTCGATGCTCAGCCTTCTTTATGGTTCAACTCTCACATCCATACATGACTACTGGAAAAACCATAGCTTTGACTAGACAGACGTTTGTCTGGAAAGTAATGTCTATATTTTCTATTGTGCTGTCTACACTTCTCGTAGCTTTCCTTCCAAGGAGCAATCGTTTTCTACTTTCATGGTTGAAGTCAACATCTGCAGTGATCTTAGAGCCCAAGAAAATTAAGTCTCACTGTTTTGTTTGTTTTCCCATCTATTTGCCATGAAATGATGGGACCGGATGCCATGATCTTGGTTTTTTGAATGCTTAGTTTGATGCCAACTTTCTCACTCGCTTTCTTTCAGTTTCATCTAGAAACTCTTCAGTTCCTCTTTGCTTTCCACCAATAGGGTGGTGTCATCTGTATATCTCTGGTTAATGATAATTCTCCCTGCAGTCTTGATTCCAGTTTGTGCTTCTTCAAGCCTGACATTTCATATGATATAAAGTGAAAGTGAAAGTTACTCAATTCTGACCAACAGTTTGTGATCCTATGGACTATACAATCCATGGAATTCTTTAGGCCAGAATGCTGGAGTGGGTAGCCTTTCCCTTCTGCAGGAGATCTTCCCATCCTAGGGACTGAACCAAGGTCTCCTGCATGATGTTCTCTGCAATATAAGTTAAATAAGCAGGGTGACAATGGGCAGTCTTGACAGATTCCTTTCCCAATTTGGAACTAGGCCGTTGTAAAATGTCCAGTACTATTTCTTCTTGACTTGCATGCAGATTTTCAGGAGGCAGGTAAGGTGGTCTGATAGTCCCAACTTATTAAGAATTTTCCACTCTTTGTTTTGATCCACACCATCAAAGGCTGTGGCATAGTCAATAAAGCATAAGTAGATGTTTTTCTGGAACTCTCTTGCTTTTTCTATGATTCAAAGGATGTTGGCAATTTAACCTCTGGTTCCTCTGCCTTTTCTAAATCCAGCTTGAACATCTGGAAGTTCTCAGTTCACATACTGTTGATGCCACGCTTGGAGAATTTTGAACCTTACTTTGGTAACATGTGAAATGAGTGCAATTGTGCAGTCATTTGATCATTTTTTGGCATTCCCTTTCTTTGGGATTGGAATGAAAACTGACCTTTTCCAGTCCTGTGGCTACAGCTGAGTTTTCCAAATTAGATGGCATACTGTGTGCAGCACTTTAGCAACATCATCTTTTAGGACTAAAACAGCTCAGCTGGAATTCTAACAGCTCCACTAGCTTTATTCATAGTGATCCTTCCCATGGTCCACTTGACTTCAGACTGTAAGATGTCTGTCTCTAGCTGAGTCATCACACCATCCTGGTTATATTGGTTACTAAGATGTTTTTTGTATATCTCTTCTGTGTATTCTTCTCCCTTTTTCTTAATGTTTTCCACTTCTGTTTAGTCCATACTATATACGTCCTTAATTGTACCCATCTTTGTATGAAAAGTTCCATTGGTATATCTGTTTTCTTGAAGAGCTCTCCAGGCTTCCCCATTCTATTGATTTCCATCCCACTTTGGTCTCCACATAGCTATGATTACACGTCCTTATGTTTCTACCATATTTTTAAAAGGCTTTCTTCTTATTTAATTTCTTAAGAACTAGCACTTTATTAAGTTTATCTTATTTGTAATCCACTTCCTCGGACACTGTCTTATGTGTCCTCAGTTTCTGATTAGTTTTCTTTCACTATCATCTATGATTTTTAGATTGAAACATCTAATAGAACATTCTCAGAAACATGTTTGAAAAGAAGTGGATTAAAGCATTATCAGGAGCCTAGGATTTGTGAAAATGTCTGTTGTCTCCACGTAAGATGAGTAAAAGGAAGAAGTAATCATTAGATTGCCTATCTTCTCTTCATTTAGTGGTTCTTGTAGGGTTTGATGTTGCTTTGCTCTCTATAGCCTATTTCTTTGCCATCCCATGTCCAGTTTTCTGTCTGTGACCTCTGTTTTGAAGGATACAGGAACCTAGTTAGTCTTCCTTCTGGTGTCTGCAACTTGGTGGGTGAGGTTGGTCCAGAGGTTTGTGCCCTTATTCCCTTGATCTGGGCTTTGATTGGATTACTATGATCAGAGCTTGCCCTGGATATGGAAGGGAACTTCTCCATTGCTCTATGGGTTTCACTGCCCTCTCTGTGGTGATGCCTGCTTCCTGGTCAGTGGAATAGAGCCCTGGATCTGTTTCTTACCTGTGTTTCTCATCTGTGATGCAAGGCTAGTGGGATTGGCACACACCCACTAGGAGAGAAGCCACTGAGTATTGCTCCTCTCAGAATGTTCACCTTGGAGTGAACATTCACCTTTCAGTCTCCAGCAAGGTCTTGTGTAATCCTATTATTGCATTGCTCTTGCTCCAGCTTAAACATGGGTCACCCTGTTTATTTAACTCATATGCAGAGTACACCATGAGAAATGCTGGAGTGGATGAAGCACAAGCTGCAATCAAGATTGGTGGGAGATGTACCAATAATCTCAGATATGCAGATAACACGATCGTTAGGGCAGAAAGTGAAGAAGAGCTAAAGAGCCTCTTGATGAAACAAAGAGGAGAGTGAAAAAGTTGGCTTAAAGCTCAACGTTCAGAAAACTAAGATCATGGCATCCGGTCCCATCACTTCTTGGCAAGTAGATGGGAAACAATGGAAACAGTGACAGACTTTATTTTTGGGGGTTCCAAAATCACTGCAGATAGTGACTCAGCCATGTAATTTAAGGACGTTTATTCCTTGGAAGTAAAGGTATGACCAACGTAGACAGCATATTAAAAAGCAGAGATATTACTTTGCCTACAAAGGTCCGTGTAGTCAAAGGTATGGTTTGTCCAGTAGTCATGTGTGGATGTGAGACTTGGATTATAAAGAAAGCTGAGCACTGAAGAATTGATAGGATACTGAAAGAGTAACTCCCCACGTCAGTAGGTGCCCAAAGTGCTACTGGAGATCAGTGGAAACGATGAAGTAGCCAAACCAAAAAAATATACCTAGTTGTGGATATGACTGGTGATAGAAGCAAGGTCTGATCCTGTAAAGATCAATATTGCATAGGAACCTGGAATGTTAGGTCCATGAATCAAGGTAAATTGGATGTGGTCAAACAGGAGATGGCAAAAGTGAACGTCAACATTCTAGGAATCAGCGAACTAAAATGGATTGGAATGAGTGAATTTAACTCAGATGACCATTATATGTACTGCTGTGGGCAGGAATCTCTTAGAAGAAATGAAGTAGCCATCATAGTCAGCAAAGAGTCCAAAATGCAGGACTTGGATGCAGTCTCAAAATGACAGAATGATCTCTGTTCGTTTCCAAGGCAAACCATTCAATATTATGGTAATCCAAGCCTATGCTGCAACCAGTAATGCTGAAGAAGCTAAAGTTGAACGGTTCTATGAAGACCTTTGAGACCTTTTAAAACTAACACCCCCAAAAGATGTCCTTTTCATTATAGGGGGCTGGAATGCAAAAGTAGGAAGTCAAGAAACACCTGAAGTAACAGGCAAATTTGGCTTTGGAGTACAGAATGAAGCAGGGCAAAGGCTAATAGAGTTTTGCTAAGAGAACACACTGGTCATAGCAAACACCTGCCAGGGGCCAGAGTGAGGAATCCCGCCCGTGACAAGGTCATGAGGAATGAAGCCTGACAAAACACAAGGACATGATCAAGTTTCAGGGGTTCCCCCTGGAATTTCCTGAGTATCCACACCCCCAAGACCAGAATCTCCCTGCTTTACTGTGTTATGCTTTCCACCTACTCTTCTGTCATTAACAGGGGGCTGTCCCCCACCACCTTTTTCTGGAAAAAATAATTTAGAGCTTTTATATAATAAGTCTCCTGGGCATAATATGAGTGTTTCAATCCAAAAACCGCTCTGATGGCTTTCTAGCCTGCCTGCAGGACTCTTATAGCTGTTCATGTGATTTTTTGAGACCTCCTGAATGCAGGAGGCACAGGAAGCTTAAAACATCTTAGGAATGTAGGGGCTTCTGAGGAGTCAAAATCATTAGAATAGGACTGACTAAAGGTTTCATTTGTTGAGCCAATACTTTCTGCCAACTTTTCATATCCTTTATTTTTAGATATAGTTGGTATATAGATAAACAAGTATGGACCTGGTATTAGCAACATTAGATCTTTGAGTTGCATGCTTTTTTGTTATAACCCATTGCACCTTTGTTCTACAGGAATGTAACTTTATTTAGTACTTTGAGGGTGATGTAGAGTAAAGGAAAAACACTTCTACGGAAAAGGAGTTTTCTGGTTGATAGACAATTATCCAGGAATCAAGCCATTAAAATGTTAACAAGCCTCTTGGCCAGAAGATAATGTAAACCACCTGAGACCTTTTGTATATGGGAGGGTATGCAAAAAGAAAGCCTTGTCTCAATGAAGGTCAGGGCTGCTGCCCCCGCGTAACTCTGCATATTCCATTATGTACAACTTGGGGTATATAAGCTGATTTTGAAAAATAGTTTTGGAGTCTTGCACGGATGCTGGGCTTCCCCATGTCAACTCTTTCTCTTGCTCCTTCCCTCTCCCTGTCAGGCTGATCCCTTGGAACGTGGAGGCTCACCATGTCTACTTACTTGTCCTGGCTTCTAAGATCTGTAAGAGAGAGCGCCCAAGGCGGATCACTCTCTGATATTCAAATGGGCACCGGCGGCCTAATGCAGATGGTGCAAGTTCCTTGTCTGGAACTTTATTGGTATTCCACGTAAACCAAGTTAATCAGTCTCTTTCTCCACTAAATTTTCTTCCTACACTATTTCTTCCTAATATAATCTTATATTAATAAATAAATAAGTTTTCCTCACCAACGCCATACCCGCTTCGAATTCTCTGGATCCACCGGGGCTGGACCCCGGCAAACTCCCTCTTCCAACAACACAAGTGAATACTCTACACATGGACATCACCAGATGGTCAACACTGAAATCAGATTGATTATATTCTCTGCAGCCAAAGATGGAGAAGCTCTATACAGTCAGCAAAAACAAGACTGGGAGCTGACTGTAGCTGACTATGAACTCCATATTGCCAAATTCAGACTTACATTGAAGAAAGTAGGGCAAACCACTAGACCACTTGGGTATGACCTAAATCAAATCCCTTATGATTATACAGTGGAAATGAGAAATAGATTTAAGGGCCTAGATTGATAGAGTGCCTGATGAACTATGGATGGAGGTTCGTGACATTGTTCAGGAGAGAGGGATCAAGACCATTCCCATGGCGGGGGGGGGGGGGGATGTAAAAAAGCAAAATTGCTGTCTGGGGAGGCCTTACAAATAGCTGTGAAAAGAAGAGAAGCAAAAAGCAAAGGAGAAACAGAACGATATAAGCATCTAAATGCAGAGTTCCAAAGAATAGAAAGGAGAGATAAGAAAGCCTTCCTCAGCAATCAATGCAAAGAAATAGAAGAAAACAACATAATGGAAAGACTAGAGATCTCATCAAGAAAATTAGAGATACCAAGGGAATATTTCATGCAAAGAGGGGCTTGATAAAGGACAGAAATGGTCTGGACCCAACAGAAGCAGAAGATATTAAGAAGAGGTGGCAAGAATACACAGAAGAACTGTACAAAGAAAGGCTTCACGACCCATATAATCACGATGGTGTGATCACTCACCTAGAGCCAGACATCTTGGAATGTGAAGTCAAGTGGGCCTTAGAAAGCACCACTATGAACAAAGCTAGTGGATGTGATGGAATTCCAGTGGAGCTATTTCAAGTCCTGAAAGATGATGCTGTGAAAGTGCTGCATTCAATATGTGAGCACATTTGGAAAACTCAGCGGTGGCCACAGGACAGGGAAGGGTCAGTTTTCATTCCAATCCCCAAGAAAGGCAATACCTAAGAAAGCTCAAACTACCACACAATTGCACTCATCTCACACACTAGTATAGTAATACTCAAAATTCTCCAAGCCAGGCTTCAGCAATATGCGAACTGTGAACTTCCAGATGTTCAAGCTGGTTTTAGACAAGGCAGAGGAACCAGAGATCAAATTGCCAACATCCGCTGGATCATAGAAAAAGCAAGAGAGTTCCAGAAAAACATCTATTTCTGCTTTATTGACTACACCACAGCTTCCAACGGTATGGATCACAATAAACTGTGGATAATTCTGAAAGAGAGGGGAATACCAAACCACCTGACTTGCCTCCTGAGAAACCTATATGCAGGTCAGGAAGCAACTGTTAGAACTGGACATGGAACAACAGACTGGTTCCAAGCAGCAAAAGAAGTACGTCATGACTGTATATCATCACCCTCCTTATTTAACTTATATACAGAGTACATCATGAGAAGTACTGGGCTGGAAGAAACACAAGCTGGAATCAAGATTGCCGGGAGAAATATCAGTAATCTTAGATATGCAGATGACACCACCCTTATGGCAGAAAGTGAAGAGGAACTAAAAAGCTTCGTGATGAAAGTGAAAGAGGAGAGTGAAAAAGTTGGCTTAAAGCTCAACATTCAGAAAACTAAGATCATGGCATCTGGTCCCATCATTTTATGGGAAATAGATGGGGAAACAGTGCTGGACTTTATTTTGGGGGCTCCCAAGTCTCTGCAGATGGTGATTGCAGCCATGAAATTAAAAGACGCTTACACCTTGGAAGAAAAGTTATGACCAACTTACATAGCATATTCAAAAGCAGAGACATTATTTTGCCAACAAAGTTCCATCCAGTAAAGGCTATGGTTTTTCCAGTGGTCAGGTAGGGACGTGAGAGTTGGACTGTGAAGAAAGTTGAGGGCCAAAGTATTGATGCTTTTGAAATATGGTGTTGGAGAAGACTCTTGAGAGTCCTTTGGAAGGCAAGAAGATCCAACCAGACCATCCTAAAAGAAATCAGCCCTGAATATTCATTGGAAGGACTGATGCAAAGCTGAAACTCCAATACTTTGGCCACCTGATGTGAAGAAGTGACATTGGAAAAGACCCTGATACTGGGAAAGGTTGAAGACAGGAGCAGAAGGGGACAACAGAGGATTAGATGGTTGGATGGCATCACTGACTCAATGGACATGAGTTTGAGTAAACTTTGGGATTTGCTGATGAACAGGGAGGCCTGGTGTGATGCAGTCCATTGGGTCCCCAGAGTCAGAGACGACTGAGGGACTGAACTGAACTGAATCACTCAGATGACTGTTAGGAGGAAACTGCAGTAGTTGTAACTAGAGACCTGCTTACAACAGAGCAGCTGGCTTTTCTCTTAGGAAGTGAGTCCGGAAAGAAAGAGGGAGACTGGAACCCACATTGTCGTTTATAATATAACCACAGAAATGACGTACCGTTATTCCTGCCACAATCTGTTGATCCAGAGATTGATTCTGTTAATTGTTGCTGCTGCTGCTGAAGTGATTATGTTCTACTTTTCGTCACTGAGGAGACAATCATTTTCACACACTCACACAAACAGCTTTTGAATTTTCCCCTTTTTCAACTTGCTGAAAACATCACGGCTTCCCAGAGGCAGCTCTCAAAATTTTTCTCTTTTGCATTAAGTTGTGTGAAACACTAACTTAGAATAGGCAGAAAGCAGCTCTGCTCCAGAGGAAATCAGAGAGATTTAAAGACATGAAAACGTAGAGAAAGGAAGTACAGCTGGAGAGAAGGACCATCAGACCCAAAACTGACAGGGGCTGGGGTGAGGGGAGGCAAGACCCCGCCCCTACTGGCCCCGCCCCTACATATCTGCGCTTCCGGCCTCGTCCCCGCTCTCCCCTTGGGGCGCCTCTCGTTGGCCGCGGAGTAGCGCGTTCACCTTCCTCTGTCCCGCCTCTTCCGCCCGCGCGTGCGCAGTATCCTGCAGGCCCGCAGTTTAAATGCGCGACAGAGAGTTCTGGTCAACGTTTGCATGTTGTTTGTTTACAACCTGGATTTCGTGGTCCCACAGCCTATTGTCCTTTCCACGTGGGTTTCGGGGGTCTCTGTGGACGCTGAAACTACCGTCCCCATTTTCCCGTCCCCAGTGTCTCTTCGCATCGCGTGAGAAGTTCTGAAGTCCTTTAGCTTAGCTGCCGTATCCCTGGGGCCCATGTCCGCTTAATGTTAATGTCGTTCTGGAGTCCATGTCCTTCTCCGGCTGTTCTCCCTTCTAATTTGTAGAGACCGCTGCTTAAAGTCCTGCATTGCCCAACCGCAGGGGCAATGAAGGGGGAGGGTCAGCCTAGAACGTGTGGTTTTGACAGAAAGGGCCGCGAGTTCTGAAGAAAACAATAAAACTAAAAATACCTCGTCTGAGTCTCTGTTCCACAGTCACTCCTGTGTCAGTGGCTGTACAGGATTGTGTTTTGTACCTGCTGAAATCCTCCCTCTGTGTGGGTCTCTGTTACAGGGACCTCAGTGTGTTTTTCTCAGTATTGGCCAGCCTATTTTCAACACTCAGGAGTCACTTCCCAAGGCTGATCTTACCTGAGAAGGAAGCCCAGAGAAAGAGGAAAGCAAGGAGTCAGAAAAGACCCGTTTCGAGGTAAGAGGCATAGTCCTTTTGTTTGTCTCTCTTTCTAAAATGCTCTTTTTTGGACTTGATAAGCTCCTTATCTTCTGAACGGGTTTGTTTGAACTCACCCATAGTCTTCATCCGAAGGGACCCGTTGCCCTCCTGGCATACCGTGTGACAGAAAACCGTATTGCCAGCCAAAGAAGCTCACTCAGGCTTTTAAGTCCCGAGTTTTTATTGGGGTTTAGCTACACGTGCATGGTTGATAACATCTCCCACATTCTCCCCTCCTTAGAGGTTGGGTGAATAAGCCCACCTGGCTCAAACCCTGTACCTCTAGTCACTTCAATGGTCTTTGTGAAACGTCCAGCCTCACAACCCGAGTCATTCCCTTATGAAACTACAGACCCACGGAAGTCATTTTGTTAGCGTAAATTACAGGGCCCACGGAGACTAATAAAGCCATTGCAGTCACTAAGGAAATTCCAAGAGGGAAAAACTTAAATTCCAAGACTAAAAGCTAACTTTCAGAACCTGTGGACCAAAGCCTGCCAAATTCTCTTATTATTTTGAAATTTTATTGTTTATTTAGTTTTGGCTATGCTGGGATTTTGATGATGCACTTGGGCTTTCTCTGTTGTGATTAGGAGGAGCTACTATCTTGTTGTGGAGCTCTGGCTCGAAGGCGCAGGTTCAGTTGTTGTGTTAATAACTGGCAGGCTCTGGAGCAGGTGGGCTTCAGTAGTTGTGGCACACTAGGTTAGATGCTCCGAGGCTTCTGGGATCTTCCCTGACCAGGGATGGAACCTGAGTGCCCCTGCATTGACAGGCAGATTTCTCACCACTGGACCATCAGGCAAGTCCCTAAATTCTTTATTACACAACGTTGAAATGTATATCTTTCCTTTATGCCGTGTGATATTTTTCCCCCTCTGATTTTTGATGTTGCTTTGGAATTCCTCACCTGTTGAATGATTACAAAATATTATGTTGCGTTTCCTCCTACTATTTTATTGTTCAAAATAATGTCCAAGTCTCTTTTTAGGTGAGCTTCTTTGGCTACCTTGTAACTATTTTGCTTCATTTAGTTTAAAATAATTTCAACTAGTCTATACAATGATAGCTTCATCTGTAATCTGGCAGGTTCCCTCTATTTAGGCTTTTTGTTTTTTATATTCAAAATTATGTTAGCTCTCCAGATACAGCTGAGACTTACATTTTAAATATCCATGTTTACTTTGAGTTTGAATTGTTTTGAATTTGCAGTCACTGAAGTCTTTATGTCACTATATCTTCCAATTAAGCTTGTTATTTTCAGAGTTTATCTCTGAAAGTCAAAGTGTTTTCAAATAAATTCTCATGAGATCCTAGAAGATTCTCCACCATATTTTTAATTGTTGTTTCTCACTCTTAAGATTTTTAGATTATAAAAAGACATCTTTTGTAAAAGTTCTTATTGGAATATAACTTTTACAATGTTGTCCTGCTGTACATCAAAGAGAGTCATTTGTATGTATATAAATAAACTCTCTTTTAGATTTCCTTGTACTTAGGACTCCACCCAGCATTGGTAGACTTCCCTAGGTTTTCACCATATTTTTAAAGTCCCATTTCTTTAGTACTGCTGCATTATTAACGTTATCTTGTTTGTTATCAGCTTCCCCTGCCTTTATCCTATATGTCCTCATTTTCTGATTAGTTTTATGTCAATATAATTTATTATTTTTACATTCAAATATCCAAATAGAATATGCTCACATAAAAACAGGGGTGGGAAGAAATAGATTAAAGAAGTATTAGGCACCTACTGTTTGTTAAAATGTTTGTTGCCAGCACAAGCTGGAATCAAGATTGCCAGGAGAAATATCAATAGCTTGACATATAGAAGACACTGACATTATGGCAGAAAGTAAAGAGCAACTAAAGACCTGCGACTGAAAGTGAAAGAGGAGAGTGAAAAAGCTGGCTGAAAACTCACCATTCAGAAAACTGAGATCGTGGACTCTGATCCCATCTTTTGATGGCAAATAGATGGCAAAACAATGGAATCAGAGTGAGATTTTCTTTTCCTGGCCTCTAGAATCACTGCAAGTGGTGACTGCAGTCATGAAATTAAAAGATGCTAGCTCAAGGGAAGGACAACTTTGACAAAGCTAGACAGTGTATTAAAAAGCAGAGAAACTACTAAAAATGTCCATATAGTTAAGCTATGTATTTTTCAGTAGTCACATATGGACGTAAGAGTTGGACCATAAAGAAAGCTGAGCACCGAAGAATTGATACTTTTAAATTGTGTTGTTGGAGAAGACTCTTGAGAGTCCCTTGGACAGCAAGGAGATGCAACAAGTCAACGCAAAAGGACCTCAGTCCTGAATATTCATTGGAAGAACTGATGCTGAAGCTGAAGCTCCAATACTTTGGCCACCTGATGAAAAAAACTGACATTAGAAAAATCCCTAATGCTGGGAGAGACTGAAGGCAGGAGGAGAAGGGGACCACAGAGAATGAGATGGTTGGATGACATCACTGACTCAATGAACATGCGTTTGACCAAAGTCCAGGAGTTGGTGATGGACAGGGAAGCCTGGTGTGCTGCAGTCCATGGGGTTGCAAACAGTTGGATATGGCTGAGCGACTAAACTGAATTGAAGGGGAAAGTTAATCATTATACTGACTAATATCTCCTCCTCATTTATTGGTTCCTGTAGGCTTTTATCTTGCTCGCTTCTCCACAGCATATTTCTTTGTGTGATCATTTTGTGCAATTTTCTGTGTTTGTGTTCTGTGTTATGAAAGCTGCAGAATCCTACTTTTTCCTTCCGGTGTCTGTCCCCTGGAGTGTGAGGTTGGTGCGCAGGCTTGTGTCCTTATCCCCTTGATAGGGGGTGTGATTGCTGTTATTGTGACCCGAGTCTGCGTGGATATTGAGGGGAGTTTCCCACTGCACTCTGGTTATCACACCCTGTCAGGGGTGGAGTCTGCTCCTGGTTGGTGGAATAGAGCCCCCAGCTCTGTTTCTTTGCTTTGTTTCTGATCTGTGGTGGAGGCAGGTGGGATTGGAGCACACCCACTGGGAGAGAGGCCACTGAGGATTGCTCCTCTGGGGATGTTCACCTCTGGGTGTGCTCTGTGTGTCACCTTCTGCACATTGTGTGAGTTTCATGTGACCCTGTGTTGACATTTCCTGGCTGCACCTTAACCATGGGTATGCTGGCACATGGCCCTGGGGTCTCTCACATGTTGTTTTCACAGGTCACCAGAGAATGAGGCTCCCCTCTGTACCAACTGGGCTCCTGCAGTGAGGGCCTTCCCTGGATGTTGAGACCTGACCTGTCTTCAGATCACCCCAAGGTTGCAGGTCCCACTCCACTTCTCCTGTTCCTTTTCCTTCTTCTTTCTTTTGTCCTGTCCGTCAACACAGAAATCTTTCTTGACCTTTTCATTGTCCAAGGCCCTCTGCTTGTGTTCACTGGGGGCTCTGTGAAAATTCTTTCATTTCTGATGTATTCTTGTTGTGTTTGTGGAGAGTGATGAACTCCCATCTCTGCCTGATCCGCTGGCATCTTGATCCTTCTGTCTCTTTTTTATTTTTAAACAAGCAAAGGACTATCACTTTTCTTTAAATCTTTAAGGATATTCACTGAGAATAGTAGGTAAAATAACTTGTTATTCAGTATCTTTCAGCTCTGTCTCCTCAAGATACCCAGGATTTGATGCTAAAGAATCCAGGGTTAGAAGATGTATTTCCAAAAGCAAACCTATGAAACTATGAAAGATTTCACCTCAGAAATTTACATTTAATGAATGACTGGGAACATACGAGGGCATATGAAATACGGAGAGGATGTTTTTATGGACATAAAGAAACTGAGACAGTTACACACAAGGCACACATTACTGCAAAAAGAAATGAGCAATGCAAGTCAAGTTGGGGAGAACACCAACTTCAGTCTTCAACATCTGATGAGAACTGTACGTTTTTAAGAAAAGATTTCCATCATTTTTTGAAACTCATGTGTTTTCTGAAAGGAAAAGTGGAAAGCCTGGAAGGTAATCTAGTCTCTACTATGAATACTCATTCAAACAATATTCAGTATAGCCTTAGATTAAGCAGTCATTCAAGTGTGTCTGAACACCGGAAATTTTAAAATGAGGGGGAAACCTCACAACATAATTAATTTGAGGGATCTGTGAGCAGAGGGGTCATTATTCTTCCACCAACAGGTATTTTCTCCCCATGCCAAAATGTATAATGTAGATGATAATGGAAGAGATGTTATCCAACCGTCATTGTTCAATACATCACATTATATGGTTAATATGGAAGAACTTTCCATGTGTAATAAAATGGGTCAACCCTTCTTTAAGAGCTTCAGCCCCAATAATTGCAAGAGTATTTATGATGGAGTGAGAGGGTATTCAGGCAATAAAACTGGGTATAAGGTTGAAGGAGACTCAAACCTTATGAAACATTAGGGACCTGAACCTTCAAACAAGGATTCTAAAGGTAATAAACGTAGAAATATCTTTTATCAGATGTCAGGTCTTTCTCTATATAAGAGCACTCATACTGGAGAGAAGACTTACAATTGTAGTGAATATGGTAAAATTTCTAATCAGTCTTCAGAACTTGTTCAACAGGAGACTATTGAGAATTCACAGAAAGAAAACAAGTGTAAGATATGGGGGAAAGTCTTTAGTAACTCATCCGATCTAAGTAGACATAGAAAAATTCATACAGGAAGGAAACCTTTCAAGTGTACAGAATGTAGCAAAGCATTTATTTGTCACTCACATCTTACTCAACATCAGTGAATTCATACTGGAGAGAAACCTGATAAATGTACAGATTTATTTGCAAAGCTTTTAATCACAACTCAACACTTTCTCAACATAAGTGAATGCATACTGCAGGGAAACCTTATAAATGTACAGAATGTGGCCAAGCCTTTATCTGTTGCTCACATCCTACCCAACGTCAGCGAATTCATACTGGTGAGAGACCTTATAAATGTACAGAATGTGGCAAAGCCTTTAATCAGAATTCAAGCCTTACTCAGCATCAGCAAATGCATACTGGAGAGAAACCTTATAAATATGAAGAATGTGACAAAGCCTTTATCCGTTTCTCATATCTTACTCAACATCAGCGAATTCATACTGGCGAGAGACCTTATCATTGTACAGAATGTGGTCAAACCTTTATTTGGAGTTCAACTTTAGCTGTACATCATCGAATCCATACTGGGGAGAAACCATACAAATGTAAAGAATGTGGCAAAACCTTTATTACAAGTTCAAATCTTACTCAACATCACTGAATTCATATGGGGGACAGACGTTATAAATGTGCAGAATGTGGCAAGGCCTTTATTAACAGTTCTTGTCTTACTAAACAGCGAATCCATACGGGGGAGAGACCGTATAAATGTACTGAATGTGGCAAAGCCTTTAAACAGAACTCAATTCTTACTACACATTTGCGAGTTCATGCTGGAGAGAAACCTTATAAATGTACAAGAAGGGGCAAAGCCTTTAGTCATAGTGGTCATCTTGCTAAACATCTCAGAACACATGCTGGGGGTTGATGATACAAGTGATGGAAGACATTTGCCCTAAACATACATCAGAAGATAAGAGTTTATACAAGAAACCTATGGAAATGTTATAACAAATATGTAGAAAAGTATTTAATCAAAAATCAAATTGAAATAAATATCAGATATTGCATACTAGAAAGTATTTCATCAATCATCTTTTTTAAAGAATTTTCTCTAGAAGGAGAATTACTGTATAGAAAGCAGTCCATAGTTTAACAGTATAGAAAATGAATATATTAGCCAGGATCGTGAGATGACAGTTGATGGTTAGAAAGCTACACTTATTAGCAATGTATCTTTGTTTACAACGACTTGATTTGCGATTAGTTGAAAAGCAAAATGAATGTAATTCAATGCTCAAATAATCCATACTATGCTTTGTTTCTAGTGTGAATGAAAACAGGTTTTTGACGGTTTATGCTTCAAAGATTATCCTTTTTATGTTGTGTTGCATCCATTTCTATCTATTCTCCATTAGAAGATGAAGGATACTGTAATGTAAAATGTAAAATGAGCATCTAAATGGAGGTGTTTGTCATTGATATGAAGTATCCTGCGAGCTTGCCCTAATATAAGTGATCATGAAATCTTTCCACGTATCAAAGTAAGGCAGAAGATGGTTTTTTTTTTTTTTTTTAATTATTTATTTATTTGGCTGCAGCATGTGGGACCTAGTTCCCTGACCAGGGATTGAACCCAGAAACCCTGCATTGGGAATGTGGAGTCTTAGCCACTGGACCACCAGGGAACTTCTCCAAAAGCTGATTCTAAATTTTCAATACTTATATCACTTGAATTGTAAGAACAATCACAATTCACTACAATATTGATGTATCTTTGTGATATCAGCATAAGTAAAGTACATTACTTGACAGTGTTGAAATAAAGACAGCTTTTGTGATAACCTAGAAATGTACTAGAAACCCTTTCCAGAAAAGACATGTAATTAGTGTATTTCTTGTTTACTAAGTGTTTCCTAAGCTTTGTTTTGTAAGTTATAAAAATAATAATCTTCACATCCTTTTCTCAGAAAAATGAGTATCTTTCACTGTACTTTAAATCTGATTTGATCATGGATCATACTGTGGATTGTAAAATGCTTGATTTCAACCTTGTGTGAAATTAATACATGGTTATTAATAAAAGTGAATGGTTTCTAGTATTTCAATTGATGGGAATGAATGAAGTGTTAAGACTGTGGTCAGCAGTCTTACTCAACCCCAGGGTCTACTGCACAGGCCCCCTTCAATGACACCCTCACAGAGCTCACCAGAATCCTGGTTGTCTTGGTCTGGGACCAATCCACCTTCAGTCTGCGGAGCCCAGAGCATTTCACTCAGGGTAACTTATAAGCCAGAGCCCCACGTACTGGCACCGTCTGGGCCTGGCTCTAGCCTTGACCTTCCATAGCATCCCTCAGTGCTTGCTGTGAATTCTCTCAAAAACTCACGAGCTTCAATTTTCCTTTCTTCTTCTGTTGAACTAAGACTTTCCATGGGATCATTTTACCAAATGTAAATTTAACAAAATCACAGGAAGAATAATTAAAAAGAGTGATTGCACAATTCTGAACTAAGATTCATAAAATTTTACCCCATGTAAGATTCTCAGCATGTCTCTCTCTGGGCTTAAAGCAACTGTTTTCTCATGCCTTTGACATACATTGAATGCAGTATATAAAGATCTTAAGGTACACACATTAGCAGTGAGAAAACTAATAGAGAATGTGTGAGTGTAGGTGTATTGGTGCATATTTATTTAAAGATTTGGTAATGATGGATCAAAAGGGAGAATTTCAGCACTGCAGATGATTTATGAAGAACTTACAGAATTGTCAGCTAATCTCTTTTGTCGAGTTTTCATGGAATTTATTTTCAGGAGGTTACGTTTGTTAAGGAATTTCCACACTGTCCTCCCTAGTTGCTGCACCAGCTTCCATTCCCTTGTCATGTAGGAGGTTTCCTGACCTCCATAGCCTCTTCAGCCTTTATTATATCATTGGTGGGCACTTTGATAATGGTTATTCTGAAGGAATGAGGTGATACCTCATTGTAGTTTTGTTTTCCATTTCTTAATAATTAGTGATGCTGAGTGTCTTTGATTTGCCTCTTGCCCATCTAAATGTCTTCTTTGGAGATATGAGATCTTGGCCCAATTTTTGACTGAGTTATTTTTGTCTCTGATATTTTTTAAATTTTACATTTTTGTCTGTGGCTGTGTGCAGTCTTCCTCTAGTTGTGGTGCATGTGCTCCTGATTGCAGTGGCCTTTTTTTGTGAAGCACGGCTCTAGGTGTCTGTAGTTGCAGCACACAGGCCCAGTTGTCGTGGCGCACAGGCTAAGTTGCCTGCAGCATGTGGAATATTCCTGGGCCAGCGTTCAAACCCATGTCCCCCACTTGCTGGCAGATTCGTATCCACTGGGCAAGTGTTGCACAGTTTTTTGTAAAAACGGAATTTTTTTTCTTTTGAGATGTATTTATTTTTTGTTTTTGAGTTTTTTTGTCTTTTTAAAATTTTTCAATTGAAGGGTAACTGCTTTACAGAATTTTGTTGTTTTCTGTCAAACATGAACAAGAATCAGCCATAGGTACTCCCATGTCCCCTCCCTCCTGAGCCTCCCTCCCAGGCCCCTCCCCATCCCGCCCTTCTAGATTGTTCAGTGCTGTGTTCCTTTCTGCTGTATGACATTGTCAATCAGCCATAAGTGTTGAGGCAATCTGAGTGCAGGTTAGAAAAGACTGTCCAGACACAGGGCATTTCAGAAAGGAGTCGGTTTATGAAAAACAAAGGGCAGAGATAAAGCAGGCACTGCGAGTGCAATGGGCCCCCATCTGGACAGACCAGGGGATGCCGGCAGTTTCCATGGGCTGATAGCCAATTTTTACAGACTCAAAGCAAAATTGCTGCTGGATGATTGATTTTAGGTGATGGTAGGGACACTATAGGGTGCTTACTGGAGTGGGCATCTTTGCCCAACTGGGAGTCAGGAAGCTTGGTAATGACCATCTGTGGGCTTTTGTAATGGTTACAAAGGGGCTCAGTCAGCTTTGAAAGTGTCCTTGACTCTGAGCTCTGCTTCTGTGTTCTTGGTGCAGTGGCGCTGGGGCAGCACACCACAAATAACAGTAGCCACGATCTATATTCTCTGTTGCTTGTGTTGCTCCACTGGGCAGTCACAGAAAGCGGAACCAAAACATTGAGAATGAGGCTGAAGATCAGCAGAGGATACTGAAGGTGCCCACATATCTCGGAGCTTTTCTCTTAAGCTCTGCCCACCTGGAGTCCCTGGGAATGATGATCACCTGAAAGACACTCAAGAGGAAGATCGTGCCAATGGACACATCTCTGCTGACTCTGAACATAAAAAGCAAGTGTGCATCCAAATCTCACTGATGAACTGTTTCAACCCCAAAGCTGCCAGTGTTTCAGGAATTCCTTTGAAATGAACAACTAAGAGTTTGGCTAGAATCACGTGCTTCAGAATCCAATCTGTGGACTAACATTTGCCTCCTGTGAAATAAAGGGAGAGAAAATGGTAAACAAGACAGAAAACCCCTATAATCCCTGCCATAGTCTGCAATAAAAGATCACTGTATTGCCGAATTCTCGGGGGCCATTCTGTTAATCCCAGTAACTGATAATCTTCTGAGCCAGAGAATCTGGCTTGAGAAGATGAGGCAGAACTCTGTACCATTTCAACTGGAATTGATAATCTTAAGTGTTCTTCATTTACCTTAGATCCCACTGAAAAAGAATTATTTGTATTTCTTTATGTAAAACAAGTGTCCGATATTTGAATGTGTAACAGTGAAAAACTTAATATCAATGAGGGTTTAAAAGTCATGCCCTGTTGTTTCAATGGAAAAGAGTCCACTGCCAAGCAGCAGACCAGTGTTCGATCTCTGGGTAAGGAACAAATAAGTGTAATATCAATAAATATACTATGGTTATATTTGAAACTATACAAGATGATTTTTAAGTTCACACAGGGTAAAGATAAGAGTAAAAAAGTTCTGGAAACAATATTAAAGCATATGATTTAGTTACAATAAATGAAAGTTTGATAATCAAGTAGAAATAGGTGGATGTGAATTGATAATTTCAGTACAATGGTGGGAAGGAGGATAAATACTGCATTACAAATCAGTAGTGAAAAGATGATTTTTTTCAACAAATGAATTAGAATAATGGCGACTATCTTCCCACCTTTGTACATACCAAGTAAATCAAAGTTTTTAAAAATCTTGGTAAAGCATACATAACATGAAATTATAAAAATAAAAGTCATGTGTATACCTTTATTTACATCAAAATTCTTGCCAAGATGAGTATTTTCACTGAACCCTAAGTATCAGTGAGGCTAATACAGGTTACAGATTTGTAAA
Source organism: Nanger dama (assembly GCA_917880005.1). NCBI lineage: Eukaryota > Metazoa > Chordata > Mammalia > Artiodactyla > Bovidae > Nanger > Nanger dama. Next base: position 165,345 of record CAKJTW010000155.1, read on the forward strand.
AAATTAAAGCCTTTTTTTGGGGGCCGGGGGTGGGGTGGAAGAAGGCAATGGCATCCCACTCCAGTACTCTTGCCTGGAAACTCCCATGGACAGAGGAGCCTGGTAGGCTGCAGTCCATGGGGTTGCTGAGTCAGACACGACTGAGCGACTTCCCTTTCACTTTTCACTTTCATGCATTGGAGAAGAAAATGGCAACCCACTCCAGTGTTCTTGCCTGGAGAATCCCAGGGATGGCGGAGCCGGGTGGGCTGCCGCCTGTGGGGTCGCACAGAGTCGGACACGACTGAAGCGACTTAGCAGCAGAAAGGTGGAAATTAGAACTTAGTTTTGCTGCTGCTGCTAAGTTGCTTCAGTGGTGTCTGACTCAGCGACCCCATAGATGGCAGCTCACCGGGCTCCCCCGTCCCTGGGATTCTCCAGGTAAGAACACTGGAATGGGTTGCCATTTCCTTCTCCAACTTAGTTCAGGTCAGTTGCTCAGTTGTGACTGACTCTTTGCAACCCCATGGATTGCAGCACGCCAGGCTTCCCTGTCCATCACCAACTCCCAGTGTTTGCTTAAACTCGAGTCCATTGAGTCAGTGATGCCATCCAACCGTTTCATCCTCTGTCATCCCCTTCTCCTCCTCCCTTCAATATTTCCCAGCATCAGGGTCTTTTCCAGTAAGTCAGTTCTTTGCATCAGGTGGCCAAAAGTATTGGAGCTTCAGCTTCAGTATCAGTCTTTCCAATGAATATTCAGGACTGATTTCCTATGATCTCCTTGCTGTCCAAGGGACTCTTGAGAATCTTCTCCAACACCACAGTTGAAAAGCATCAATTCTTCAGCGCTCAGTTTTCTTTGTGGTCTAACTCTCACATCTATACATGACTCCTGGAGAAACCATAGCTCTGATGATACAGACCTATATTTGTAACGTAATGACTCTGATTTTTAATATGCTTTCTAGGTGAGTTATTGCTTTTCTTCCAAGGAACAATCATCTTTTAATTTCATGACTGCAGTCAATATCTATAGTGATTTTCGAGCCCAAGAAAATAAATTCTATCATTGTTTCTCTATCTATTTACCATGAAATGTGGGACTGGGTTTCATGATCTTCACTGAATCTTTGATGAATGTTTTGATATTTATTGAATGATCTTTATTGAATGTTGAGTTTGAAGCCAGCTTTTTCACTCTCCTCTTTCACTTTCATCAAGAGACTCTTTAATTCCTCTTCACTTTCTGCCCTAAGGGTGGTGTCATCTGCATATCAGAGGTTATTGTTATTTCTCCCAGAAATCTTGATTCCAGTTTGTTCCTCATCCAGCCACGCATTTCACAGGAGGTCCCTGGTCTCCTTGTGGCTCAGACGGTAAAGCATCTGTCAACAATGTGAGAGACCTGGGTTGGGAAAATTCCCTGGAGAAAGAAATGGCAACCCACTCCAGTACTCTTGCCTTGAAAATCCCATGGATGGAGGAGCTTGGTGCAGGCTACTGTCCATGGGGTCGCAAAGAGTAGGGCACCGCTGAGTGACTTCACTTTCACTTTCACTCTGTATTTAAGTTAAATAAGCAATACGTGAACATACAGCCTTGATGTACTCCTTTCGAAATGTGGAACCAGTCTTGTTCCATCTCCAGCTCTAACTGTTGCTTCTTGACCTGCATACTGATTTTTCAGGAGACTGCTAAGGTGTTCTGGCTTTTCCATCTCTTTAAGAATTTTCCAGTTTCTTTTGATCCACACAAATGCTTTAACATAGTCAATGAAGCAGAAGTAGATGTTTTTCTGGAACTCTTTCTTCTTCTATGATCTAAGGGATATGGGCAAAGTGATCTTTTGGTTCCTTTGCATTTCTAAATCAAGCTTGAACATCTGGAAGTTCTTGGTTCACATACTATTGAAACCTGGCTTGGAGAATTCTGAGCACTGCTTTGCTAGCATGTGAGATGAATGCAACAACTGTGCTTCAGTTTGACCATTCTTTGGCATTGCCTTTCTTTGAGACTGGAATGAAAACAGAACTTTTCCAGTCCTGTGGCCAGGGCTGAGTTTTCCAAATTTGCTGGCACATTGAGTGCAGCATCATATTTTAGGATTTGAAATAGCTCAGCTAGAATTCCAAAACCTCCTCTGACTTTGTATGTGATGCTTCCTAAGGCTCACTTGACGTTGCACTCCAGGATGTCTGGCTCTAGGTGACTGATCACACCATCGTGGATATTTGAGTCATTAAAATCTTTTTGTATAGTTCTTCTGTATATCCTTGCCACCTCTTAATATCTTCTGCTTCTGTTAGGTCCATACCGTTTCTGTCCTTTTTTGTGAACTTTACTTGATTTATAAAATGATTGTATTTGATTACAATGATATTAATGTATTTTACAGAATTGGTTATGTTTTAAAATAAAAGATACATGTATACGTATATGTTGCTATGCCTTGTCATTTAATTTTAAGTTTGATAGCATTTCTAAACATATTATTTGGGTAAGAAGTTTCTATTTATCTTCAAATAGTTACTATTGGGAGTACGGATAAATTTTATGCATCTAATAAAATGTAGATAAACTGAAAGAAGTAGAAAGTATTAGCCATTCAGTCATCGTCAGTCATGTCCAGTCATGTCCAACTCTTTGTGACTCCATGGACTGTAGCCCGCCATTTTCCTCTGTCCATGGAATTCTCCAGGCCAGAATACTGGAGTGGGTTGCCATTTCTACTCCAGGGGATCTACCTGATCCAGGGATTGACTATGGGTCTCCTGTATCTCAGATACATTCTTTACTGTCAGAACCACCATGGTCACCCTGATTGTAGTCTAATTTAGAGGACTGCTCTATGGCAGGGCTTCCGCGATAGCTCAGTTGATAAAGAATCCGCCTGCAATGCAGGAGACCCCAGGTGGATTCCTGGCTTGGGAAGATCCCTTGGAGAAGGGAAAGGCTACCCTCTCCTGGATTCTGGCCAGAATTCCATGGACTTTATTGTCCATGGGGTTGCAAAGTATCAGATATGACTGAGCCACTTTCACATTTCAATGACAAATTTTATTTTTTATTAAAAGCTATATAATCACATAAATATATAAATTATATATGTATATATAATTTATATATAAATTAAAAACTATATAAATTATACAGAGTGAAGTATGTCAGAAAGAGAAATATAAATATCATATATTAACGCATGTATACGGAATCTAGCAAGATGGTATGAAAGAATTTGTTTGCAGGGCCGCAATGGAGAAACAGGCATAGAGAATCGACTTATGGACATGGGGAGAGGGGAGGAGAGGGTGAGATGTGTGGAGAGAGTAACTTGGAAACTTACATTACCACATGTAAAATAGGTAGCCAGTGGGAATTTGCTGAATGTGTCAGGAAACTCAAATGAGGCTCTTTATCAATTTACAGGGGTTCAAAGGGGAGGGAGATGGGAGGAATGTTCAAGAGGGAGGAGATATATGTATACCTATGGCTGATTCATGTTGAGGTTGACAGAAGATAAAATTCTGTAAATCAATTATCCTTCAATTAAAAAATAAAATTTTAAAATATTTAAAAAATTTTTGACAAATTTTGTTTATCAAATGCACTATAAGCTCTTTACTTGCTTGGTGAGAGAAATACCAGTTGGTTTTTTGACAGGAATTGAATAAACATCTACCAGTCATGGGAGACTATAACCTAAACTATGATACTTAGAAACAACGTGTGGTAAACTGGTGTGACTTACAAAATAAACATGACTAATTCCAAGTCTTTAACTGATCTGTCATTTAATGTGACATTAAAAGTATTAAGTGGAGGTCAAGATTTCTGAAACATTAATATATCACATTTAAAGAAAATGAATATTTAAAAACTGATATTTAGTTTGTAAATCGAAGTTATCCAACTATAAATTTTGAGAATATTTTCAAATCAGAGAATAGGACACACTATAATTTATGCCTGATGGCTGCCAACTGAAACCCATTTCTGAAGTTACTTTTGGAAAATGGTCTGACCGAAATCAGCCAATTATGGATGTTTTCAGTAGGAAACAATGTCTTTGTTCAGCACTTTATAAATTGCCTAGTTAGAGAAGGTATTTCTACCACTTCCTGGTAGTTCAGATGGTAGAGAACCTGCCTACAATGCAGGAGACCAGGGTTTGATCCCTTGGTGGCAAAGATCCCCTGGAGAAGGAAATGGCTACCCACTCCACTCTTCTTTCCTGGAGACTTTCGTGGATAGATGAGCCTGGCTGGCTACAGTCCATGGCGTTGCAAAGAGTCAGACACGATTGATGGACTAAGCACACAATTTTCAACTGTATACACTATTTCTATAAAAGATCATTCCTATAGATTTATTTTTATTAATCATGGAGGTGCTGTTGGCACACATATAGTAACCCTAAAAATTTATGATTCTGTAAGGTACTCCATGATTTCACATATATCTCTGCAATTCCAGTCATTAGTTACATTAAACATCAGACTTCATATCACTTGGATTTTACAATAACAATCACTGTCACAAAAATTACGCTGTGATATCCTTGGTGGTCGAGTGGCTCAGACAGTAAATCGTCTGCCTGCAATGCGGGAGACCGGGGTTCAATTCCTGGGTCAGGAGGATCCCCTGGAGAAGGAAATGGCAATCTACTCCAGCACTCTTGCCTGGAAAATCCCATTGATGGGGGAGCCTGAAGGGTGACAGACCATGGGGTCACAAAGAGTTGGACATGACTGAGCGACTTCACTTTCCAGTGACTAAGACACCTCACTCTCAATGCTAGCTGCAGTCACAGCCAGGGTGGCAGGGTTGGAGGAGTGGTCAAGATTGGGGGAGGTGCCTACGTTTGATCCCTGGTCAGGGACCTAGATCCCATATGCCACAAGTGAGATCCAGTACAGCCAAATAAATAAAGATTTTTGAAAAGAATTACACTAAGATACATTAGGAGGCATTGGCAGCTAACATCTGGTAGCACCTAATCTCTCTCTAATAGCTCCATTTAATTTTTGAATTATTCCTCCTTCCAGTGTTGCTTTGGCACAGGATTACTTTGACCCAGAAGACTTCCTTTTTCCTGTATGGTCACCAACCTAGACTCAAAGAGTCGGCCACAACTGAGCGACTGAACTCATGTCCTCACATTGCCCGGATTCTGGGTTCAGGGTGCTGGTCACGTCAAATTGCTCCTGTGACAGGGAGGGAGGCAGCCAGACCCCCTAGATATGGGTTTGTGATTCTGTGCCTCACGTACCCTCAGAAGTGCAATTATCTTTACACCTGTAGCTGTGATGTGAGACAGGCTTGGGGAACTGAGATTGTTTATGAAAACCTTTATTGCTCAGTTGCTAATGAAAAAACAACAATTAAAACTTTGTAGTCATCATCTCCAAAGTGACTCTTGAAATGCTTGAGAAAGGTTCTATTCCCTTTGTCCCTGGAGACAGACAGGGACTCACATGGAAGCAGCAGTTAATACTGAGGTCTCACAAAGGAAGGGGAATATTATGTGTCTGCTTGTATAGTTTGTATCCATGATAAGTGTTTCTACCAAAACGAGTTATTTCCTGTTCTTGAGACCGCTGAATGGTGCCTCCATTTAGATTATGAATAGAGAAATGGAGCCAAAACACCTAAGAGGGATTTAAAAGAATTTCCCTGTCATTTTAAAAAGTGAAAATTTTCCTAGTTCATTGTGTGAAATGTCATCAGCTCAGTTCAGTTCAGTTCAGTTGCTCAGTGGTGTCCGATTCTTTGCTACCGCGTGAACTGCAGCACGCCAAGCCTCCTTGTCCGTAATCAGCTCAGGGATTTCACTCAAATTCACATCCATCGAGTTGGTGATGCCATCCAGCCATCTCATTCTCTATTGTCTACTTTTCCTCCCACCCCCAATCCCTCCCAGCATGAGTCTTTTCCAATGAGTCAACTCTTTGCATGAGGTGGCCAAAGTACTGGAGTTTCAGCTTTAGCATCATTCCTTCCAAAGAACACCCAGGACTGATCTCTTTAGAATGGACTGGTTGGATCTCCTTGCAGTCCAAGGGACTCTCAAGAGTCTTCTCCAACATCACAGTTCAAAAGCATCAATTCTTGGGAGCTCAGCTTTCTTCACAGTCCAACTCTCACTTCCATACGTGACTACTGGAAAAACCATAGCCTCAACTTGATCCTTTGTTGGCAAGTAATGTCTCTCTTTTGAATATGCTATCTAGGTTGGTCATAACTTTCCTTCCAAGGAGTGAGCATCTTTTAATTTCATGGCTGCAGTCACCATCTGCAGTGATTTTGGAGGCCAAAAAAATAAAGTCTGACACTGTTTCCACTGTTTCCTCATCTATTTCCCATGAAGTGATGAGACTAGATGCCACGATCTTCGTTTTTTGAATGTTGAGCCTTAAGCCAACTTTTTCACTCTCCTCTTTCACTTTCATCCAGAGGCTTTTTAGTTCCTCTTCACTTTAGGCCATAAGGGTGGTGTCATCTGCATATCTAAGGTTACTGATATTTCTTCCTGCAGTCTTGAATTCCAGCTTGTGCTTCTTCCAGTCCAGCGTTTCTCATGATGTACTCTGCATATAAGTTAAATAAGCAGGGTGACAATATACAGCCTTAATGTACTCCTTTTCCTACTTGGAATTAGTCTGTTGTTCCACGTCGTTCTAACTGTTATTTCCTGACCTGCATATGGGTTTCTGAACAGGAAGGTCAGGTGGTCTGGTGTTCACATCTCTTGAAGACTTTTCCACAATTTATTATGATCCACACAGTCAAAGGCTGGCATAGTCAGTAAAGCAGAAATAGATTTTTTTCTGGAATCTCTTTTTTTTTTTTTTTTTGATGATCCAGTGGATGTTGGCAATTTGATCTCTGGTTCCTCTGCCTTTCCTAAAACCAGCTTGAAAATCTGGAAGTTCACAGTTCATGTATTGCGAAAGCCTGGCTTGAAGAATTTTGAGTATTACTTTACTAGCGTGTGAGATGAGTTCAATTGTGAGGTAGTTTGAGCATTCTTTGGCATTGCCTTTCTTTGGGATTGGAATGAAAACTGACATTTTCCAGTCCTGTTGCCACTGCTGAGTTTTCCAAATGTGCTCGCATATTGAGTGTAGCAGTTTCACAGCATCATCTTTCAGGATTTGAAATAGCTCCACTGGAATTCCATCATCTCTACTAGCTTTGTTCATAGTGATGCTTTCTAAGGGCCACTTGACTGCACATTCCAGGATATCTGGCTCTAGGTGAGTGAACACACCATCATGATTATCTTGGTCGTGAAGATCTTTTTGTACAGTTCTTCCGTGTATTCTTGCCACCTCTTCTTAATATCTTCTGCTTCTGTTGGGTCCAGACCATTTCTGTCCTTTATGGAGCCCATCTTTGCATGAAATGTTCCCTTGGTATCTCTAATTTTCTTAAAGAGATCTCTAGTCTTTCCCATTCTATTCTTTTCCTCTATTTCTTTGCATTGATCACTGAGGAAGGCTTACTTATCTCTCCTTGCTATTCTTTGGAACTCTGCATTCAGATGCTTATATCTTCCCTTTTCTCCTTTGCTTTCACTTCTCTTTTTTTCACAGCTATTTGTAAGGCCTCCCCAGGCAGCCATTTTGCTTTTTTGCATTTCTTTTCCATGAGAATGGTCTTGATCCTTGTCTCCTGTACAATGTCAGGAACCTCATTCCATAGTTCATCAGGCACTCTATCAGATCCAGGCTCTTAAATCTGTTTCTCACTTGTATAATCATAAAGGATTTGATTGAGGTCATACCTGAATGGTCTAGCGGTTTTCCCTCCTTTCTTCAATTTAAGTCTGAATTTGGCAATAAGGAGTTCATGGTCTGAGCCACAGTCAGCTCCCAGTCTTGTTTTTGCTGACTTTATAGAGCTTCTCCTCCTTTGGCTGCAAAGAATATAATCAATGTGATTTCAGTGTTAGAACTTCTCAAAAAGTATCTTGAGGCAAATACCCCGTTTATACAGTTAAGGTTCAATGTCTGATAGAAATTTCTGCATAATTTCCACTCTAGTCTGCAATAGTAAGTACTTCTTAGTGCCAGATCCCTTGAGAATATTCTCCTTGTTCTTAGTGACCAAAGTCATTTTCAGAACAAGAAGGTCCAGCAGAGAACTGTGAGATTTGACCTACTACTACTACTACTAAGTCGCTTCATTCGTGTCCGACTCTATGCGACCCCATAGATGGCAGCCCACCAGGCTCCCCTGTCCCTGGGATTCTCCAGGCAGGAACACTGGAGTGGGTTGACATTTCCTTCTCCAACGCATGAAAGTGAAAAGTGAAAGTGAAGTCGCTCAGCCGTGTCTGACTCTTAACGACCCCATGGACTGCAGCCCACCAGGCTCCTCCGTCCATGGGATTTCCCATGCAAGAGTACTTGAGTGGGGTGCCAATGCCTTCTCTGGAAGTAGTAGGAGGAGGAGGATTTGTCCCCAGTCACAGATACTTCAGCGGAGCGGTGGCACCACATTCCAGTACTCTTTGCCTGGGAAAATCCCATAGACTGAGGAGCCTGGCAGGCTTCAGTCCATGGTGTTGCTAAGAGTCCAACATGACTGAGTGACTTCACTTTCAATCTTCACTTTCGTTAACTGGAGAAGGAAATGGCAACCCACTCCAGTATTCTTGCCTGGAGAATCCCGGGACGGGGGAGCCTGGTGGGCTGCCATCTATGGGGTCGCACAGAGTCAGACACGACTGAAGCGACTTAGCAGCAGCAGCAGCACAGATACTTAAGAAAAAAATATTTCTTTTCATTTTTGTTCACATCCCAAAGCATGTGGGACCTTAGTTCCCTGGCTAGGGAAAGTTCTGTATCAGAAGGTGAGGTCTTAATCATTGGACTGCCAGGGAAGCTCCTAAACACATTTTCTTTAATAATAATTTATTAACTTGACATACATTTTCCTTTATATTGTAGTGTTTAATGCTTTCTGTGTAAAAAGAAATGATTATAACTTCAACTCTGAGATCTTAGCTCCCCCACCAGGGATTGAACCCTGCAGTGGAAGCACAGTGTCTCAACCACTGGACTACCAAGGAAATTGCTAATCTCCCATTTAAAGAGAAAGGTGTGGTCTTCTGGGATACAGTTGTCTGTGGGCCTCTCACTGTTTTTCCTGTCTTCTGTTTGCTCTTCTCCCAATTATCCTTTCAAGGACTGGGTGAAGAGGAGGGTAGAAAGAAAGCCAACAATGGGGGAGGGTGTTTGCGAAGCTGAGTGCAGAACAGTTCGTGTGATCCACGCGTCCATTTGGCTAGTTTCGTGCCCGGTTTTAGCACAAAAGTCCTGCTTCTTGGAAACTTGTTCACTCCTGGAAGAGGCAGGGCAATTGGTTGCTTCAGCAGCAGCAGCAACAGCAACAATTAACAGAGGCAATCAATGTATTAACAGATTCTGGCAGGAGTAACCGTATGCCATTTCTGTGGTTGCATTATAAATGACAATGTGGATTCTGGTCTCCCTCTTTCTTTCCGCAGTCACTTCCTAAGAGAAAGGCCATGTGCCTTGGTGTAAGCAGATCTCTGGTTACAATTACTGAGGCTTCCTTCTGTCAGGTCGTTAGAATAGAAAACAGTAGTCCAAAATGGGGGTGGCTAAAAGACAGGGAAGGGAAAAGCCCGCTAAAATAGAACAAAGGAAGGTTTGAGGACTGGACTGAGGACTTCAGGTAGAACAGCCCTCCAGGCTAATCCCAATTTGCATAGGGCAGTACCAAGGAGATGGAAAAAAAAATTTTAAAAGAGGAGCCAGGGGGCTGGCGCTCTCTCTCTCTCTCCCCACCCCCTCCCTTTCTCTCTCGCGCTGTGGAGTGCTATTCTCTTGGTGTATTTGGATCGACATGCCCTCACACCTCAAAGATGGATTTTCCTATTATCTAAATAAAATAGAGCGGTAACACTGATTTGTCAAAGAGTTATAATATGTTGCGTTAGAGACCTGAGAGGTATAACATGGACTGTCCAAGACCCAAGGGCTGTGACACGCCAAGGGGGCTTTAATGTCCGTCACTCCAAATCTGTGTTGTGACGAGACAGAATCAAGGAGCATACACTCGCGTGACACTCCCAACGGATCATCTGAGTGATTACATTCTACTTTTCGTCACTGAGGAGACACCCATCTTCACACACTCACAGAAAGGGCTTTTGACTTTTCCCCGTTTTTCAACTTGCTGAAAATATCTCAGCTTCCCTTACAGGCAGCCTCTCAAAATTCTTCTCTTTTGCATTAAGTTGTGTGAAACACTAACTTAGAACAGGCAGGAAGCAGCTCTGCTCCAGAGGAAATCAAAGAGATGTAAAGGCATCAACAGGCAGAGAAAGGAAGCACAACTGGACGGAAGGACCAACGGACCCAAAACTGACGGGGCGGGGTGAAGGGAGGCCAGGCTCCGCCCCCCACGGCCGCGCGCCTGCGCCAGTGCGCTTCCGGCCTCCTCCCCCTCTCCTCTCGTGGGCTGCGGAGCCGCGCACTCACCTTGCTCTGCACCGCGTCTTCCGCCCGCGCGCGCAGTATCCTGCAAACCCGGAGCTGAGTTTAAATGACCGGCAAAGAGTTCTGGTGAGTTAGTGTGACTGTGTGCTTAAAACCCGGATTTCGTAGTCCCACAGCCTGTTGTCCTTCACCTGTGGGTTCGGGGGTCTCTGTGGACGTTGAAAACTACCGTCCCCATTTACCGTCCCCAGTGTGTCCTCGCATCGCCGTGAGAAGTTCTGAAGTCCTTTTATCTTAGCTGTGGGTTCCTGGGGCCCACGTCCTCTTCCTGCTAATATCGTTCTAGAGTCCGTGCCCTTCTCTGGCTGTTCTACCTTCTAACTTGTTGAGACCGCTGCTTAAAGTCCTGCATTGCCCAACCCCTAGGTCCCTGATCCACGAAGAGGTGAAGGAGGCTCTATTCTGTATGGAGTTTGGTCAGGGTCTCGCCTAAGGTTTGAAGGTCAGTCTAGAACGTGTGGTTTTCACAGGAGGGGCCGCGAGTTCTGAAGAAAAGAATAAAACTAAAAACACCTCGTTTGATTCTGTGTTCCAGAATCTGGCTTATCCGTGGACGTCGAGGATTGTGTTTTGTACCTGTTGAGATCCTCCCTCTGTATGGGTCTGTGTTACAGGGGCCTCGGTGTGTTTTTCTAAGTATTGAACAGCGTATTTTCAACACTCAGGGGTCACTTCCCAAGACTGATCTTACCTGAGAAGGAAGCCCAGAGGAAGAGGAAAGCAAGGAGTCAGAAATGACTCCTTCCGAGGTAAGAGGCATAGTCCTTTTGTTCTGTCTCTCTTTCCTGAAATGCTGCTTCTTTGGACTTGATAAGCTTCTTAACTTCTGAACGGGTTTGTTTGAACTGACCCATAGTCCGAAGGGACCCACTGCCCTCCTGGCACATCAGTGTGACAGAAAACAGAGTATTGCCAGCCAAAGAAGGTCAGACAAGCTTTTAAGTCCCGAGTTTTTATTGGGGTTTAGCTACATAGGCGGGATTGATAACATCTCCAGCATTCTCCCCTCCTTAGAGGTTGAGCTCACCTGGCTGGAAGCCCCAAAGCTCTAGTCACGTTCTTGGTCTTTGTGAATTGGCCAGCCTCACAATTGAGTCGTCCCATTATTAAACTAAAGGCCCACTGTAGGTCATGTTGTTAGCATAAATAATCAGGGCCCACGGAGAGTAATAAAGCCACTTCACTAAGGAAATTCCAAGAGGAAAAAACCTTAAATTCGAAGAGCAGTTAAGGAACTTCCACAACCTGCGGACCAAAGCCTGCCAAATTCTTTTTTTTTCTTTTAATTTTAGTAGTTGTTTAGTTTTGGCCATGCTGGGATTTTGCAGATGTACTTGTGCTTTCTCTGTTGTGATTAGGAGGAGCTACTATCTTGTGGAGCTCTGGCTCTAAAGCACCGGTTCACTCATTGTATTAATAACTGGAAGGCTCTGGAGCAAGTGGGCTTCAGTAGTTGTGGCACACTAGCTTAGCTGCTCCAAGGCATGTGGGATCTTCCCTGACCAGAGATGGAATCCCTGTCTTCTGTATTGAGAGGCAGATTGCTCACCACTGGACTATCAGGCAAGTCCCTAAATTCTTTATTACACAACGCTGAAACGTAAATCTTTCCTTTATGCCCTTTGGAAAAAACATTTTGTTGTGTTCACCTTCTATTTTATTGTTCAAAATAATGTCTAAGATGAGTTCTTTTGATGAGCTGTTTTTGGCCACCTTTTAGCTATTTTGCTTCATTTAGTTTAAAATTTCAATTAGTCTATACAGTGATGACTTCATCGCTAATTTAGCAGAATTTCAGATTTATAGATTGTAATTACAGAAATCTGTAATTTCCCTCTATTTAGGTTTTTTACATTTTTAAATTCAAAATTATGTTGGCTCTCCTAGATACAGCAGAGACTTATATTTGAAATATCCATGTTTGTTTTGAGAGTTTGAATTGTTCTGAATTTACAGTCACTCAAGTCTTTATGTCACCATATCTTCCGAGTAAAATGTGATTTTCATACTTTATGTGCTTCAGTAAAGGTTTACATTTTTTTCACATAGGTCTGGAAATGTGTTCTAAATAGGTCTTGTGCTATATTTGCTAATAAAATGTAGATTATTTCTCATATTGTGTTTTTGATCATTCTTACTAAAGAGAAAATATTGTTTTCAGTGAACCCATGTGGCTCAGTGGTAAAGAATCCGCCTGCCAAAGCAGGAGAGCTGGGTTTGATTCCCAGGTTGGGAAGGTCCCCTGGAGAAGGAAATGGCAACCCCCTCCAGTATTCTTGCCTGGGAAATCCCATGGAAGGAGGAGTCTGGATGGCTACAGTCCTTGGGGCTGCAAAGTGTTAGACATGATTCATGTGACTTAGCACGTATTCATGCACAATTTGTAAATGTTTGTTTTACCATAGATGTTAAAATACGCGAGTTTTTTTTTTTTTAAGATGGATTAAAAATGTTTCTTCCAAAAGATGTTACTTATGGATGGTTGCTTTTACCTTAAATGTGTTTATGTATGCATCTGTGTGTTTAGAAACCTAGGGTTTATATAAAAGCTGTCATCATTTTATGAATATTTTTATTTATTCTAACCTTTGAAAATGCTTCTTACATATTTTCCATGGCCTTAGATTGTTTCACTTTAGTGAAATGAATCTATAGTTCCATTTTAATATATGTATGCATGAAAATATTCATATGATTTGATCAGTTATTTTTCTTGTGTTTTGTATTATTCACAGTTAGAGAAATGTCTATGAACTTTCTTTAGAGTGTCCCTATGTATTTGTCTGTATATTATAGTTAAAGTTTACAGTACACAAAGTGAAGTAAATTTAAGCTGTTCAAAGAAGGTTTGCTACATATTTGCAAAGGTGGAACAACAAAAAATTATTTTTGTTGCACATCCAAGAGTCTCTAAAAACTCTCAGAAATATATACAGTATATTCTAAATAGTTAAAATGATTGTTGCTACTGAGGATGCTACCATATTTGAACTGTAAAATTTATAAAACACTTTACATTCAAAAGTAAGTATGAATGCTTACCTTACTATTCTATTTCGTTATTATTCAAAACAGTCATTCATGGAGCAGAATTTTGAACATCACTAGTTAAAAGAAGCTTGTTAACAATACTCTGAAAAAAATTAAGCTTGCTAAAATAAATGGCACATTTCTCCCAGTCAAGAACTCTTGGGTCAGAGTATGATTTTTTAAAAATATTACCTGTTTCCTTGATAGAGAGTTCATCCTGTGGCATACAGATGCAACACTCAAAGATAAATGTGCCCTTGTGGTTCTGATTATTTCATCATTTCTTTTCCAGATCAGAATAGCTTCTGAAATGGTGTGTGGGCCATTTCTCATCTTTTTGGGGTTTGGATTATAGTAGAAAATATTGCCGTGTAAAAATCACATTATAGTACACCACCAGTTCAGTCCTGCTCCCAGGACTGAGATAATGAAATGAAATGTATGCATGGGTTTACTCCAGTAAACTCTTTCCCTTCTGTTACTCTGCCTAGTCATGACCCTCCCTCTTGAGATATGGGTTGTCTTCTGACCTTCTGACCATTGTTACTTCCTTGTTTCCTTGGTAAAGGTTACTATACGTTTGGTTTTCTGATCTTTATCATTGTCAAAGAAATTCTTTAACAGCCTGTACATGCTCACATAAAGATCATTAAGGCACCCTTATTCCATCAGAGCTTGGATCCTCGTATCTATCTGTCTATCTCTCTCTCTCTTTCTTTCTCTTTCCCCCTCAGGTTAAATCTCTGGAGCGTGGAATGCTGCCGAGCTCACTTTCTCGTTCAGGCTTTCCAGACCTCCTCAAGAGAATGCCGTCTGCCTTCCTGAGTGGTACAAGCCCTGTGTCAAGGGCTTTATTGTTTCTTTGCATAAACCAGGGAATATCAGCACCTTTCTCTCCTTTACTTTCGTATCCTCAACTCTGGACCACCAGATTCCGGTCCATTAAAGGACTGCAACATTAGGCTACAGATCAGGAAAGGTATATGAAGATATATGAAGTGAAATTTGCTTACAACACATTTTAAAAATATTTATTTGGCTGCACAGGTTCTTCTTGTGGCAAATAGGATCTTCAGTCATCCTTGTAATTTTAATTGGTTGTGACATGTAAACTCCTAGCTACAGCATGAAGGATCTAGTTTCCTGATCAGGGAAAGAACCAGAGCTTCATGCACTTGGAGCACTTATTCACTGAAGTCCCCAAACTAACATTTTTTAATAATAGATTCAGATCATAGTTTCCATAATAATGCCAAAATACCCATGTAGTGATAATGTTTTCATCCATGTACTTCTTACTCCATGACTCATGTTCACTGGTTTAGGTGTTTCTGGGAGATTCTCATGTTATGAATTTGTTTTTTTCCACTTCACTTGAACACGTGTCTTGGAAAGAAAAGGTGAGGGATGTGCCTAAACTATCACAACTGACAGAGTAACTTCATGTCTTCTTTCTTTCTGCTTAGGAAAATGAATACTCATGCGTGTTTAGCAGAGATGTAGTGTTTCTAGAGTGGGAGTTTCATCACAAACTCAGGTCTGATCTTTTCCAATATAGTCCATGCTCACATCACAGTCTCATCACAGTTTTGTATTTTCCAAAATGTTTCAGTTCAGTTCACTTCAGTCACTCAGTTGTGTCTGACTCTGCGACCCCATGAATCGCAGCATGCCAGGTCTCCTTGTCCATCACCAGCTCCCCATGTTCACTCACACTCATGTCCATCGAGTCTGTGATGCCATCCAGCCATCTCATCCTTGGTCATCCCCTTCTCCTCCTGCCCCCAATCCTTCCCAGCATCAGAGTCTTTTCCAGTGAGTCAACTCTTCGCATGAGGTGGCCAAAGTACTGGAGGTTCAGCTTTAGCATCATTCCTTCGAAAGAAATCCCAGGGCTGATCTCCTTCAGAATAGACTGGTTGGATCTCCTTGCAGTCCAAGGGACTCTCAAGAGTCTTCTCCAACACCACAGTTCAAAAACATCAATTCTTCAGCGCTCAGTCTTCTTCACAGTCCAACTCTCACATCCGTACATGACCACAGGAAAAACCATAGCCTTGACTAGACGGACCTTAGTCGGCAAAATAATGTCTCTGCTTTTGAATATACTATCTAGGTTGGTCATAACTTTTCTTCCAAGGAGTAAGCGTCTTTTAATTTCATGGCTGCAATCACCATCTGCAGAATTTTGGAGCCCCCAAAAATAAAGTCTGACACTGTTTCAACTGTTTCCCCATCTATTTCAGATGAAGTGATGGGACCGGATGCCATGATCTTTCTTTTTTTTTCACTTTCCTCTTTCACTTTCATGAAGAGGCTCTTTAGTTCTTCTTCACTTTCTGCCATAAGGGTGGTATCATCTGCATATCTGAGGTTGTTGATATTTCTCCCAGCAATCTTGATTCCAGCTTCTGTTTCTTCTAGACCAGCATTTCTCATGATGTACTCTGCAGAGAAGTTAAATAAGCAGGGTGACAGTATACAGCCTTGACGTACTCCTTTTCCTATTTGGAACCAGTCTGTTGTTCCATGTCCAGTTCTAACTGTTGCTGCCTGACCTGCATACAGATTTCTCAAGAGGCAGGTTAGGTGGTCTGGTATTCCCATCTCTTTCAGAATTTTCCACAGTTGATTGTGATCCATACAATGAAAGGCTTTGGCATAGTCAACAAAGCAGAATAGATGTTTTTCTGGAACTCTCTTGCTTTTTCCATGATCCAGCGGATGTTGGCAATTTGATGTCTGGTTCCTCTTCCTTTTCTAAAACCAGCTTGAACATAAGGAGTTCATGGTTCATGTATTGCTGAAGTCTGGCTTGGAGAATTTTGAGCATTTCTTTACTAGCATGTGAGATGAGTGCAATTGTGCGGTAGTTTGAGCATTCTTGGCTTAGCCCTTCTTAGGGATTGGAATGAAAACTGACCTTTTCAGTTCTGTGGCCAGTGCTGAGTTTTCCAAATTTGCTGGCATATTGAGTACAGCACTTTCACAGCATCATTTTTCAGGATCAAAGATATAGAGTGTATACTAAATAGTTAAAATGATTCTTTTTGCCAACGTTGTGGTAACCCAAAATGTGAAGAGCAAATTAAACCAAGGAGGGTCTTAGAATGCAAACTGATAAACCAGACCCATATTGTCTCATGTCCGGAAATTCTGTTCCAACTCGCACCCAGACCATGACATTTTTGGAGGCTTGTTCGGGGACTTGGAGTCTCTTCCCCACGTCCTCAGTTCTCCTTTCTCATAGGTACCCTCTGCCAACAGGCAATTGCTGTGGCAGCAACTGAGCAGCTCTGTCCAGGGTTACCCTGTGGTGTGTTCCAAAGGCTCCACTGCTCACTGCACCCAAAATAGCTGCCCCTCGAATGGGTGAGGGTCTCCTTTTTCTTTTTGCAAGTGTGGACTGTGCCAACCAATACTGTGTGGGCACAGGTCAGACATGTAAAGGACATTAGGCGGCTGCCACAGGACGACTCCCATGTGAGGATAAGGGGCACACAGAATTGACACAAGGACATCCCCACCTCCCCTGTCCACCGTGTCAAGCACATCGCGATCAAAACAAAACAGAGACCATTGTCCCTTGACCACCACCTCTTGGATATATTGTAAGGCAGATTCCTCAGCCTTCTTTCCTTTCACGCTCACTTCTTTCCCTTTTGGTCTGGATTGATTTACAAGAGCCTGGTTTTTGCCTCTGAGCCATCCCAAGAGTGCCTTCCACGTTTCAGGGAATCACCAAATGATGAGTCACCTAGTTGCTCCCAGGAATCTCTGTCTTTCTCTGCCCGTGTCACCTGGTGGCTTAGCTGCACGGTTCTCAGAGGGCTCTTCTCAGTGTTGCATATGATTGTTGCAACACTCGGCCATTTTGTGCATTAGTCGCCCGGATAGATCACTGGGAGGAAAGGGACGCCTTTCTGTGAGCCAGTGACTCTCAGTACTCCCATTCTATGGTAGGGAGGCTAAGAGTGGGTTCTGTTACGTCCCAGGAGGCTCTCTCATACTCAACCTTGTGCTACATCGTCAGAAACTGAAAGATTTTGACCCTCCACAAGGCCTGGCTCAAATACAAACGGGGGACCCCCAAAAATGGCCTCTGAATGGAACACTAGATTTTGCCAAAAGTAGGAAAGAGACTCAGAATTTCCTTTTCTGTTGCCTCTCTGTCTTCTGTCCCTCTCTGTCTCTCTCCGTCAGGTTTCCTAGATTACCCCTGCTCGAGCTTTCCTATCCACATGATCTGAGGATTTGATCTACAGGATCAAAGGATTCTGAGGTTCCCTTTGGTCCAGGTCTTTCTTCTATATTCAAAGCCTGAAAGATCAAAAACTGTCCTAACATTCTAAAGAATCTCCTTTGAGGAAGCTTATCTCAGGTGGAGAGGGATTTAAGCTTCCCCCACTCCTGATCATCCTAAAGTATTCTTTCTGACTATTCCTCTTTGTCAGGGAGATGGAAAGTACCAAACGTCCCTCATTCCTGCAGATTCCCTTTAAGTTTCAGATTCTTCTCATGGGACAAAGACCTCACTTCGCATCAGAGGGACAGTCCAAAATTTTTATCAGCTGAAATGCCCTTGATATCATAATCAATTTGAGCACTATTTGGCCTATATTTTAGCTATAAAACTAAGACTACAGAAAGGAAACGTGACTTTTTGACACAGGTTGGCCCCGATATCCTTTAGACTCTGGAGAAAACGTCTTCAAATGAAATTTTCTTTCCTTGGAAACTTCAAAACCAGTTATCTTTGCATATGCATTTAAAAACAACTACCCCCACTCCAGTGTTCTTGCCTGGAGAATCCCAGGGATGGGGGAGCCTCATGGGCTGCTTTCTATGGGGTTGCACAGAGTCAGACACGACTGAATTGACTTAGCAGCAGCAGCTTGTTAAAAGTCCTGTCTAGGGAAAAGCTTGAAGTTAACCCTTTCTATGTCCTTGAAATACACTGCCCACTTTGCCTGAGACCTGACTCAGCCTTGGGCAAATCAGAACTTCAAGCCAAACAAACAAACAAAGGGTCAAGAGATGTTTTAAATCTCAGGCAGGAAACTATGAGTTCTCTGTCTGTCTGTCTGGATTTATATAGGTCTCAGTGTGCGCTCTGTCGTTCGTTTTTTTTTTTTTTTTATAGTATTGCTGAAGTTGTAAGTGAGTTCTAATTTAATTGGCCTAAAGGAAAGTAATCACTTACAATCAGACAATTCTAACTACAAGAGAAATTAACCTAAATGAATTTCAGATTCATGTGAACTGGGAAATATAAATATTAAATATCTAGTATTAATGTTTGCTCATCTAATGTGGATATGTCTAAGAGTCATTAAGCACAGTATTTTCATTGTGCCTAGGTTTATTATAAGTTAAATATTGTTATATTTTTATATCTGTTACAAGTTTGTCAACCAGGAAAGTATCTCTAGGAAAGGGGAAAAAAAAGAAACTACAAAGAAAATGTAAAATAGATATGAGCTTTCAGAGAAACTCTCTTAAGAATAATTATACTTTAGAAATGTCTGTCTAAAACATTCTCTAGATTTTGGTAATCTGAATTTCTAGGGCTGTGCTAAACTAAGCAATGGAACTTTATTGAATAGCTAGGTCATTTCCAAATAAAATAAGATTCTGAAACATTCATTACTGAGGACTAACTTCCTCTTACAGAGAAACTAGAGATTTTGAACTTTTTATGAATCATGCTTGATGCCATCCTGAGATGTTCTCTAGATTTGTTTTTTTTTTTTTTTTTTAAGAAATTATCACTGGTGTTTATGTTTCCCAATCTACAGAATGCTTAAGTTCTTAGTTGCTTAAGAAAAGCAGCATATGTATTTTCAGTAAAGAAGGTATGCGTATTGAAATTACAGTTTATGAAGGTAAAGGAAGTAGGTCTGACTTAAAGGTGGCTGTTTCAGGATGGGAAAACAAAGTAATGGGTATAGAGAGAGATAAGGTTTTATGGAAAGTGGACCCCAAGGGAAGAATTTTGTCCATAAATACAAGTTCTGTTGAGATGCTGTGCTGCCTTTGATAATGGATTTTAAATTTCTTTACCTCTGAATTGATCTGTTCTAGGTTTACCTAGGAAATCTTCTTTGTTAGTTTGGCTAAGTGCATATATTGTTTCCCAATGATCTATATGATTTTATCTGACTGAGTATTATAACCCCTTTTGATATTTTGTCCACAAAACTTCCTAAATGACTTGACTTCTAGCTGACTTTGGAATGATTCAGAGGGCCTCTGAGACATCCCAGGGAGCTATTAAGCTACCTGGGTTCATTGGACATGTTAAATTACATGGGAAGTACTATTGAAGGGGTGATAAATCTTCCCAGATTATGTTGTATGGTGGATGTTACCAATATAGATATTCTAAAATTATGTGGAGTTCATATAGATCTGATATGCCCTAATAAAATGTGGTCAACTATAATTCTACTTACCCTGGTAAAGTGTTACATGTCATAGCAGTGACCAGGCTACACTGTCAATTGCAGTTTAATCAGATTTAAACATGCCTTCTATGGTTTCACTCTGATCCCTTTGTAAGAATACTGCTACTTCATGATTTATGGAAAAGATTTTCTAAGGTTAACTGATAAACAAGTTTTGTTTGCTATCTGCTAAGCTCATACCAGACTGGAATTTAGTCTAATCTCTATGTTAATAGAACAAAGGTTTCTTAGAATGCAGCTTTCAATGAGATTATGAGTTTCTTTGCCTTTAAGTGATTTATATTCAGTTTTAAAATCTTTTATTACTTTGGTAAAGTAAATAAGCCTTACTTACGGTTATGGTACATGTAAACAAAGCTCCTTCTTCTTTTTACAAAAGTAACCCCTCATGGTTAGACTTTTGCCATCCTGATGTCCTTAAAACATGGCCATGGTCTGCTTCTCAATCAGGAAATTAAAAATGGGTGAAGAACAGCTGTAAATCAGAGTCAGGAGTATGGGAAATCTAACATGGCTGCCTGGCTTTTCCCAGCCCTAGTACCTCAGAGGGTAAGGTGTCTGCCTACAACCTGGGAGACCCGGGTTCGATCCCTCGGTTGGGAAGATCCCCTGGAGAAGGCAATAGCAACCTACTCCAGTACTGTTGCCTGGAAAATCTCATGGACTGAGAAGCCTGGTAGGCTACAGTCCATGGGGTCGCAAAGATTTGGACACGACTGAGCGACTTCACTTCACTTGACAAAACCTCATTTATACTTGATGGGTTAAAGCCTTTCCTGGGTACAGGGTTAATGCCTTCATAATGAAAATATTATGCTTTACTAAATATTAACATTTTTTCATTGTTAAACTAAGTTTCTAGTTTTGTTACTTAAAGTCCAGTGTTTACTAAGACTCACTTCTGAGGTAGTTCCTTCTTATGTTATATTTTTTAAAGAGTTAATTAAGTTATAAAAAGGACACTCTAAGTTTGTTTCTAAAACTAATCTCAGTAAGCAATCTTCAGATAAAGATTAGATGCTCCATGGTATACAACCAGGAGGTTACCACCTGGCTATAGTCATTTACGAAGTGAAGTCAGATGACATGGGTTATACTGGGCTCTACCTAATGAAAGTTCTTGACTTTTCATTCTTGCATCCCGATTAATAACTGCTGCTGCTGCTACTGCTGCTTCGTCACTTCAGTCGTGTCCGACTCTGCGACCTCATAGATGGCAGCC
This sequence comes from Nanger dama, assembly GCA_917880005.1. Classification (NCBI taxonomy): domain Eukaryota; kingdom Metazoa; phylum Chordata; class Mammalia; order Artiodactyla; family Bovidae; genus Nanger; species Nanger dama. The sequence continues at coordinate 186,578 of CAKJTW010000155.1, forward strand.
CGCCAGGCTCCCCCGTCCCTGGGATTCTCCAGGCAAGAACACTGGAGTGGGTTGCCATTTCCTTCTCCAATGCATGAAAGTGAAAAGTGAAAGGGAAGTCGCTCAGTCGTCTCCGACTCTTAGCGACCCCATGGACTGCAGCCCACCAGGCTCCTCCATCCATGGGATTTTCCAGGCAAGAGTACTAGAGTGGGGTGCCATTGCCTTCTCCAAATAACTGCTAGCTATAACTATATTATTTTCTATGTCTCTTGTTTCAGAAGATTGTTTCTTAGGTTACTAAGTGTGTGACTGAGCCCGTGATAAAATGTTGATATGCAGCTCCATATATATCAATGATTGTAGTAATGTAAATCTAGATATGGGGAGAAGCAACAGTAGGGAATATTTTCCCTGACCAAGAAGCTAATACGACAGGTATGGTCCAGAGACTTGCTACTCACAAGGCCTGCTCTAGAAACAGTACATTGAATGGCCTATCATTAGAACCTTCCCTAGACCTGGGAATGAGACTACCCAGTGCCATGGGACACAGTGACCAAGAAATGCCCCCAAAGCATGATCAAATATCTGGCTATGAAAGGACCCTGCTGACTGGACTCTGCCAGCTGTCTCTACAAAAATGATATCATGACCACAGCAAGCTCCTGACTTTCAACCCCACCCCCAACCCCCATCCCCGCCAAAAGCAGTTCACAGTAGAGATCAGAAATAAGGTACTCTGTGCCCTGGGAAAAACCCAGAACTAGCCTTCCAAGAGTGAGGTGTTTTTAGATAAAGATTGTATGAGCCCAGATTCTTGCTTCTTCTCATACCTAGAGAAACACTAATGTCAGGAACCAATGTCCGGTCCTGGTTCTCCTGGCTAGCCCCTGAGCAGCTTTTCAACTTCTCTTAATCTATTGACCATGTACCTTTAATTGTCTTGTAAACTTTGCTTCTTCTAAAATACCACAAATTTCCAAGTGGTTGTGCAAGAATATTCCCTAACACCTAGACAATTCTGAAACAAGTCACCGTATCATTCCATGGACTCTCATCTCCCTCCATAAATGCTCCCTAAAAGAGTAGGCAAAAGGAACCCAAAGCCCCATGTGCTCCTGCTCAGCCTGAAGAAGCCAGAGTGGTCATCGCCCCTTTTCCCTTGAAACTGGATAGCCAAATGTGTGAGAAGGGAAATGGGTAGATAGTTAGACATGAGCAGGGTAGCAACAAAGGCTGAAGAATTGGCCCTAAAAATAGAGGGAGGTATGTGGTGACCCAGGAACAAAAGAATAGATAAAACCAAGGAAGGTCTTAGAATGGAAGGGAAACACAGGAACGGAAAAACAAGACCCCTTACCATCTTTCCCTCTCCCATGCTGTAAGTATTGATGGATTTCAGGTCCCCAGAGCATTATACACTGTCTCCCCTCTACCCCATAAGGAGAAAGTGTTTTTCTTACTCTTCCCCCATTCAGTATAGGTGCCTCATCCATTCACCAATGATCCACTAGACCCCTATCCCACTCCTTGTACCCTGGCTATGAACGTGGACTGAGGACCCCCGTTCAACAGCCATTCTCATTTGAGCTGGCCTACTGTTCTAACAGCATCCCCCATTCTAATAAACTTTATTTCCCTCTCATTTTGTATCATGTCTGGAAATCCTTTTCCAACACGAGCCCAGACCACAAGAAAGGTTACTATCCTATTAGACCTGTTAAAATCTGTAAAACAATTAAAGTTCCACTTATGTATCAATTCTTACCTTATTATTCTATTCCATTGGTTTCAAAATTGTCATTCATCAAGCAGAATTTTCAACATTACTAAGTCAAATAACCTTGCTATAAATGTGGCACTTTGGCCCCACTTCAGAACACTTGGCTCAGAATACTCTTTAAAAAAAGAAAAAAATCCTGTTTCTTTGATAAACAGTTTATCCTATATCACATGAGTAGAATACTGAAGAATAAATATGCTAATGTTGCCCTGATTATTTTATAATTGCTCTTTCATATAAGAATAGTTTCTCTAATGGCTTGTGGATCAGATTAGTGTGTAAAAATATATTTTGTAATACTAGCCAAGCCACTAAATCATGACCAGGTTTCTAAACTTACTGTTTTCATCTTCGGTCGCACTAGGAAGTCTTCCCATGGCTACATGGCATCTGTACTGTGTATTTCAGGGACAGCTGACATTCCAGGATGTGGCCATAGACTTCACTCAAGAGGAGTGGGAATGCCTGGACCTGGGTCAGCGGGCATTGTACAGGGATGTGATGTTACAGAACTATGGGAACCTGGCCTCCTTGGGTGAGGATAACTGCCTTCCAGAATCTATTATCTACCCACTGGGTTTTTGTTCCGTCATGTCAAGAATGTCTTCTGAAATTTTCTGCTTCCCAGAGTAGTTTCAGATCTCTGCTTTCTAGGGGATAATGGATATTTGTGAGTTTAGAAAGAAAGGTTTCATGATGATTTGTTATGCTGGTGACGTTTTTCTTCCTTAATGTACTCTGCCTCCTTCCTTCTAGGTTAGTGGTAATTGTGTAAGTTCTGTGGTATTAAATAGTTGCACCCTCTCTTCATTTCACACTACTTTACTTTTGCCTTAGTACTACTTGACCAGAATCTCAGGATCTGATTGTTAGGTGTTTGTTAGTATTGTATAGCAGCTTTGAATAAAGTATTTTGGGAAATCATTTTCTAAAACAAAATGTGTTGTCATCTCACCTGAATACACATTGGATTCGAAACTGATGAATCTCTAACTACACAAATATTCCTTTCTCTGATCAATAGGTCTTGTCTCTAAGCTGGACCTGATCACCTTTCTGGAACAATTGAAGGATCCCAGAAATATAAGTAGAATGGAGACAATAGCCATTAACCCAGGTAGGTATGAAAGGATAGAGATGATGGCTCAGATAAGAGGTCCAAGGAGAGAACTCATCCTTCGTCACATGGTTTTGGAAGATTAGCTTCAATGGAAATGGTTTTCAACAACCTGGGTTTGTGTCATAGAAATGTATCACCTGTCCCATTCTCTCATGAAATCATTCATGAATTTATCTCCAGTGATCACTTTTCTCCATCACAGTGTGAACTAAAAGTCTCCTCTTGGCTTGTGACAAACTGCATTCATTCGTTACTCTTCAATTACTTGGGGACCCTAGGAAAACTCTACCCATTTTTGAGTAACTGTATGACAGTCCTTTAAAAGTTTCCTTCTACCTCTAGACAGAAATGTGTGAGTGGAGTGGTAGACAAACTGCCAAACTGCTAGGAATACTGGGGATGGGTTTTTGTTCTCTGATTTATAATTTCCTATCCACTGGGAGTGACACATAGGACCTTCTAAATAAATTTCAAATTCAAGTAATTTTTCACTGCAGAAAGCAAAACCTGGTGAAAATGGAACAATGCATATCTCAGGTTGACTTCAAAGTTTCTCTTTTCCTTATATGATCTCAAATTAAATATCTTTAGTGTATTTGCCCCAATTCTAACATGCTAAAATACTTTATTATATTCTATTACTTCATAGAGTTTTAAAATAAATTGACATAAAGGCTTAGCACATTTTCCACTATATTATTAATGGTTGGTTTAAACTATGACAATTTTTAGATAATGTAAAGAAATTTTTATTAAAATTTCTAATTGGAATATAGCTGTTTTCCAATTTTGTACTCCTATATAGCAAAGAAAATCAACTATACATATTAATCAGTTCAGTTCAATTGCTCAGTTGAGTCTAACTCTATGATCTATGGTCTGCAGCAAACCAGGCTCCCTATCCATCACCAACTCCCAGAGCCTGCTCAAACTCATGTCCATCGAGTCAGTGATGCCATGCAACCATCTTATCCTCTGTCATCCCCTTCTCCTCTCATCTTCAATCTTTCCCAGCAGTAGGGTCTTTCTCAGTGAGTCTGTTCTTCGCATCAGGTGGCCAAAGTATCAGAGCTTCAGATTCACCATGTCCTTCCAGTGAATATTCAGGACTGATTTCCTTTAGAATGGAGCTATGTGATCTTCTTGCAGTCCAAGGGACTCTCAAGAATCTTTTTCAACACCACAGTTCAAAAGCATCAATTCTTTGGCACTCAGCTGTCTTCATGGTCCAACTCTCACATCCATACATGACTAATGGAAAAATCGTAGCTTTGACTACATGGACCTTTGTCAGCAAAGTAATGTTTCTGCTTTTTAATATGCTGCCTAGTTTGGTCATAGGAGCAAGCGTCTTTTACTTTAATGGCTGTGGTCACCATCTGCAGTGATTTAGGAACACCAAAATTAAAGTCTCTCACTGTTTCCACTATTTCTCCCGCTGTTTGTCATGAAACGATCTGACCGGTGCCATAATCTTGGTTTTTGAAGGTTGAGTTTGAAGCCAGCTTTTTCACCCTCTTCTTTCAGTTTCATCAAGAGACTTCTCAGTTCCTCTTCGTGAGAGAGTTGTTTCCTAGGCACGCTGATTATAAGTCTAGGGGTCCTCAGGAGAGAGGGGTCTGGAATTTTCAAGGAGGGAAAAAAGGACAAACTGTTTATCCCTCTACAAAATTTAGGATTATGTATCCTGCCAGAGGACAGTCTCTGGATTAAACCTTCTGGATAATCCTGTTATGTTAGTTCACTGCCCATGAATTGCAGTGCACCAGGCCTCCCTGTCCATCACCAACTCCAGGAGTTCACTCAAACTCATGTCCATCGAGTTGGTGATGCAGTCCAGCCATCTTATTCTCTGTTGTCCCCTTCTCCTCCTGCCCCCATTCCTCCCAGCATCAGAATCTTTTCCAATGATTCAACTCTTCACATGACGTGACCAAAGTACTGGAGTTTCAGCTTTAGCATCATTCCTTCCAAAGAACACGGAGGACTGATGTCCTTTAGAATAGACTGGTTGGATCTCATTGAGGTCGAAGTGACTCTTGTCAAGTGTCTTCTCCAATACCACGGTTGAAAAGCAGCAATTCTTCAGTGCTCAGCTGTCTTCACAGTCCAACTCTCACATCCGTACATAACTACTGGAAATACCATAGCCTTGACTAGACAGACCTTTGTTGGCAAAGTAATGTCTCTGCTTTTGAATATGCCATCTAGGTTGGTCATAACTTTCCTTCCAAGGAGTAAGCGTCTTTTAATTTCATGGCTGCAATCACCATCTGCAGTGATTTTGGAGCCCAAAAGTAGAGTCTGACACTGTTTCCACTGTTTCCCCATCTATTTCCCATGAAGTGATGGGACCAGATGCCATGATCTTCATTTTCTGAATGTTGAGCTTTAAGCCAACTTTTTCACTCTACTCTTTCACTTTCAACAAGAGGCTTTTTAATTCCTCTTCACTTTCTGCCATAAAGGAGGTGTCATCTGCATACCTGAGGTTATTGATATTTCTCCCGGCAATCTTGATTCCAGCTTGTGCTACTTCCAGTCCAGCGTTTTGTGCCCTTATACTCTCTTGATCTGAGCTCTGATTGCTGTTAACTGTGACCAGAGCCTGCCTGGAACATTCAGGGCTGTCTCCCCCATGTTCTGTGGTTGTTACTGCCCTCTCTCTGGTGGGGCCTGCTCCCTGCATGGTGGAATAGAGCCTCCAGATCTGAGTCTTTGCTGTGATTCTGATCTGTGGTGCTAGGCAGGTGGGATTAGAGCACACCCACTAGGAGAAAAGTCACTGAGTATTACTCCTCTGGGGATGTTCACCTTAGGTTAAGGGATGCAATGGGTTTCTTCTTTGGGCATCACTCACCAGTGGCACTTTGCTCTCTGGTGGTTCAGGCTTCCACCACAAACATGTCTCCTCTCATGCATTTCAAGCTCTCATGTAGTTTTCGCACTATTCTTGGTGAACCTTAACTGTGGCGGTGATGACACATGGCCCTAGTGTCTCTCAGATGTTGTTTTCATAAGTCACCAGCATAGACTCAGTGAAGTTAGGTCCTGGGATTGCACTGAGCGTGGAGCTGGACCCGCTGTGGTTCTGCGGGGCAGCTCAGGCTGTGTCCTGGCCCAGCCCCCTTGTGTAGGAGCCCACAAAGTCTACAGCTGCTAAAGCTCCACCTGCCATGACTGGGGGAGCTCTGGTAGGTGATTCAGATGCTCTGTAGGGGGCTGAGGTTACAAAGCTGGTCGTGGGTGTAAGACTGTGGCTTGTGTTGCTGCCAGGAGAGGTTTCAGCTTTTCTTCTTTATCCCTGGGTTTCACCTGTGCTTTCAGCTCCATCTGTGCATGTGGGCAACTCAGAGGTGTCTGCTCCTGATGCTGCCCCAGAGCACAGGATTCTGCTGACTGTGGAGGAGGTCGATGGGGGTGGCCGTGGCTGGGGGCTCAAAAGACCTACTTGTGTGGAGTTGTTCGTATTCCTTGACAAGCAGGAGCTGGCACAAGTAACAAGGGATGCAATGGGTTTCTTCTTTGGGCATCACTCACCAGTGGCACTTTGCTCTCTGGTGGTTCAGGCTCCACCACAAGCATCCAGTTTGCAGAGCTCCTCCCTTACTCCCATCCCTTCAGCACGTTTCCTCACAGCCAACTGCAGTCCTCTGCCTCGGTCTGCTCTCCAAACCCCACATCTCAGCACCCAGCCCTTGTCTGCATTGCTGGACATGCCTCCTAAGGCTGCGTGGGCAGGGCTGGGGTCAGTACACTGTGTGCAGGTCTCACTCTGTCCTGCTGCCATACCCTTGTTGCCATGTTCTCTTCCCACAGAGAATGAGGCTCTCCTTCTGTCCAAACTGAGCTCCCCAGAGAGGGGCTTCCCAGGATATGGGGCCCTGTCCTCATTTTCATCCCCCTGCAGCGTTGCAGGCCTCAACCCACTTTTCTCCTCTTCCGCTTTATTCTTCTTTCTTTTGTCCTACCTGGCTCAGCAGGAATCTTTCTCGTCCTTTCAGATTTCCATGGGCCTCAGCTAGTATCAGCTGGGCCTTGTCAGAATTGTCCATTTCTTACCATTTGTGGAGAGAGAGATGATCTCCACAATCTGCCTAAACCTTGGCATCTTGATCCTTGATCCTAGCTATGGTCATCTGTTTTCTCTAAATGTTTAAAGATATTTTCTGAAAATAGCAGGTAAAATTACTTGTTAATTGGTATCTTTCAGCTATGTCTCCACAAGACACCCAGGATTTGATGCCGAAGAATCAAACAGCATTTGAATATGTATTCCCAATAGCAAACCTAGGAATATATCAAATATTTCACCACAGAAAGTTAGACTTAATGAAAGACTGCGAATATATGAGGGTATATGAAAGACAGAGAGGATATTTATGTGGACATAAAGAAATGGCAATAGTTACACATTATGCTAAGAGTACTGCAAAAAGAAATGAGCAACGTGAGTCAAATTGGGAAAAACATCAACTTCAGTCGTCAACATCTGATGAGAAGTGTAAGTGTTTAAGAACTGATTTCCATCCTTTTTGAAACATACATGTTCTCAAAAAGGAAACATGGAAAATCTGGAAGGAAATCTAGTCTCTCCTGCAAATACTCATTCAGACAATTCTGAACATAGGCTTCGAGTAAACATACATTCAAGCATGTCTGAACACCTACAATTGAACAGTGAGTGGGAAAACTCACAATCTAATCAGTTTGAGGGATCCTTGAGCAGGGGGTCATTCTTCTTCCCCCAACAGATATTTTCTCAGCATTCCAAGATGTATAATGTTGGTGTTAATGGAAGAGACACAATCCAACCATCCTTGTTCAATACATATTGTGATATGGTTAATACACAACAACTTTCCATGTGTAATAAAATGAGTCAGACCTTTAGTAACAACCACAGCTCCAAAAATTACAAGAGGATTTATGGTGGAGTGAGAAGATATTCTGGCAATGAAACTGGGTACACCATTGAAGGAGACTCAAAATTTATGAAACATCAGGGACCCAAATCTTCAAAGAAGGATTCTAAAAGTAATAAATGTAGAAATGCCTTTGATCAAATGTCAGGTTTTTCTCTAGACAAAAGTATTTGTACTGAAGAGAGGACTTGTACTGAATATGGGAAGGTTTCTAATCAGTCTTCAGAACTTATTCAACAGCAGACTGTTCAGAATCCACAGAAAGAATACCAGTGTAAGATATGTGGGAAAGTGTTTAGTAAGTCATGCCATCTAAGTAGACACAACAAGCTTCATACAAAAGGAAACCTTTCAAATGTACAGAATGTAGCAAGGTGTTTAACATTCACTCACTTCTTACTAAACATCAGAAAATTCACACTGGAGAGAGACCTTTCAAATGTACAGAATGTGGCAAAGGCTTTACTTACAACTCACATCTTACTCAACATCTGAGAATTCATACTGGAGAGAAACCTTATAAATGTACAGAATGTAGCAAAGCCTTTATCTGTTACTCACTTCTCACTAAACATCAGCAAATTCATTCTGGGGAGAGACCTTATAAATGTAAAGAATGTAACAAAGCCTTTATTCGGCGCTCACATCTTACTCGTCATCAGCGAATTCATACTGGAGAGAAGCCTTATAAATGTAAAGAATGTAACAAAGCCTTTCATCATGTCTCACTTCTCAGTGGACATCAGCGAATTCATTCTGGGGAGAGACCTTATAAATGTAAAGAATGTAACAAAGCCTTTATTCATCTCTCAAGTCTTACTCGACATCAGCAAATTCATACTGGAGAGAAGCCTTATAAATGTAAAGAATGTAACAAAGCCTTTTTCGGCGCTCACATCTTACTCGACATCAGCAAATTCATTCTGTAGAGAAGCCTTATAAATGTAAAGAATGTAACAAAGCCTTTCATCGTGTCTCACTTCTCACTGGACATCAGCTAATTCATTCTGAGGAGAAACCTTATAAATGTAAAGAATGTAACAAAGCCTTTATTTGGTGCTCACATCTTATTCGACATCAGCGAATTCATACTGGAGAGAAGCTTTATAAATGTAAAGAATGTAACAAAGCCTTTCATCGTGTCTCACTTCTCATTGGACATCAGCAAATTCATTCTGGGGAGAGACCTTATAAATGTAAAGAATGTGACAAAGCCTTTATTCGGTGCTCACATCTTACTCGACATCAGCGAATTCATACTGGAGAGAAGCTTTATAAATGTAAAGAATGTAACAAAGCCTTTATTCAGTGCTCACATCTTACTCAGCATCAGCGAATTCATACTGGAGAGAGACCTTATAAATGTATAGAATGTGGTAAAGCCTTTAGTTATAGTCGTAATTTCACTAAACATCTGAGAACACACACTTGAGAGAAACCCTAGTAATGGAACAAGTGATGGAAGAGGTTTGCCCTAAGGATGCATCAAAACCACAAGAGTTTATACAAGAAACCTATGGAAATGATGTAATAAATATGTAGAAAGGTATTTAATCAAAAGTTAAGTCAAAATAAATATCAGAGATTGCATCAGTTCAGTCACTCAGTCATGTCCGACTCTTTGCGACCCCATGAATCACAGCACGCCAGGCCTCCCTGTCCATCACCAACTCCCGGAGTTCACTCAGACTCATGTGCATCGAGTTGGTGATGCCATCCAGCCATCTCATCTGTCATCCCCTTCTCTGTCCCCCAACCCCTCCCAGCATCAGGGTCATTTCCAATGAGTTGACTCTTCGCATAAGGTGGCCAAAGGTTTGGAGTTTCAGGTTCAGCATCAGTCCTTCCAAAGAATACCCAGAACTGATCTCCTTTAGGATGGACGGGTTGGATCTCCTTGCAGTCCAAGGGACTCTCAAGAGTCTTCTTCAACACCACAGTCAGAAGCATAAATTCTTCGGCGCTCAGCTTTCTTCACAGTCAAACTCACATCCATACATGACCACTGGAAAAACCATAGCCTTGACTAGACAGACCTTTGCTGGCAAAGTAATATCTCTGCTTTCACTAGAAGGCATTTCATCAATTTTGTTTTCAGAAGTTTCTCTGAAGGAGAATGAGTGCAATGATTACTCCATAGTTAAAACCCATAGAAAATAGATATATTGGCATGAATCGTGAGAGGAAGGTTGATGGTAAGAAAGTTACAATTCTTGGTTGAACTCTGAAGAATTGATGTTTTTAACTGTGGTGTTGGAGGAGACTCTGAGAGTCCCCTAGACTGTAAGGAGACCCAACCAATCCATCCTAAATGATATCATTCCTGGGTGTTTACTGTAAGGACTGATGCTGAAGTTGAAACTCCAATACTTTGACCACCTAATGCGAAGAAGTGACATTGGAAAAGACCCTGATACTGGGAAAGGTTGAAGACAGGAGCAGAAGGGGACAACAGAGGATGAAATTGTTGGATGGCATCACTGACTCAATGGACATGAGTTTGAGTAAACTCCGGGAGTAGGTGATGAACAGGGAGGCCTGGCCTGCTGCAGTCCATGACGTCCCAAAGAGTCAGACACAACTGAGTGACTGGACTGGACTGAACTGAATCAGTCAGATGATCCCTTGGGAGGAAACCTCAGTAATTGTAACCAGAGACCTGCTTACAACAGGGCAGCTGGCTTTTGTCTTAGGAAGTGAGTCCAGGAAGAAAGAGGGAGACCAGAACCCAAACTGTCGTTTATAACAACCACAGAAATGGCATACCATTACTCCTGCCAGAATCTGTTGATACACAGATTCAGTTCAGTTAAGTTCAGTCGTTGAGTTGTGTCCGACTTTTTGCGACGCCGTGAACAGCAGCATGCCAGGCCTCCCTGGCCATCACCAACTCCAGGAGTCCACCGAAACCCATGTCCATCGAGTTGGTGATGTCATTCAACCATCTCATGTGCCATCGTCCCCTTCTGCCGTCAATCTTTCCCAGCATCAGGGTCTTTTCAAATGAGTCAGCTCTTCGCATCAGGTGGCCAAAGTATTAGAGTTTCAGCTTCAACATCAGTCCTTCCAATGAACCCCCAGGACTGATCTCCTTTAGGATGGACTGGTTGGATCTCCTTGCAATCCAAGGGACTCTCAAGAGTCTTCTCCAACACCACCACAGTTGAAAAGCATCAGTTCTTCAGTGCTCAGCTTTCTTTATAGTCTAACTCTTACATCCATACGCCTCTGTTAATTGCTGCTGCTGCTGCTGCTGCTGAAGTGGTTGTAGCCACACGTTCTGGGAAACAAACTCACTCAGAAGGACAATGTAGACAGTGAAGTGCAGTTTATCACACCGGCGGGCCCAGGCAGAGTCTCCTCTTAGCCAAGGACCCTCACCAGCATTTGTGAAAATCTTTTATACCCCATGTGCACGTATCTGAACCCACCACCCCAAATTCTTTGAGACTTACATTGTTGTCCCCTTGTGCTCCTGGAGGAAGGGGTGATTAGTGTATGTTTTCTCTTAGGCCATGAGTAACCTAGATATGGTCTTCAAGGTTCCCCTGTTTGGAGGGAAGTCTTATCCTTCTGTTGTTTTCATAGGCACTAAACACAGAGTTCAGAGTCCATTGGAAAGGTGGCTGAGCATGATCAGCATGAACAGGCCTAAGATGGAGTCCAAGCCCTATGAATTCCTTCTAATTGATTTAATTCTACTTTTCGTCACTGTGGAGACATCCATCTTCACAGACTCACACAAAGGTCTTTTCCATTTTCCCTCTTTTCCAACTTGCTGAAAACATCTTGACGTCCCATAGAGTCAGCTCTCAAATTTCTCTTTTGCCTTAAGTTGTGTGAAACACTAACTTAGGACAGGCAGGAAGCAGCTCTGCTCCAGAGGAAACCAAAGAGATTTAAAGGCATTAACAGGCAGAGAAAGGAAGCACAGCTGGACAGAGGGACACACAGACCCAAAACTGACGGGCTGGCGTGAGGGGAGGCAAGACTCTGCCCCACTGGCCCCGCCCCTACGTACCTACCCTTCCGGCCTCGTCCCACGTCTCCCCTTAAGTCGCTTCTCGGTGGCCGCAGCATACCGCGCTCGCCTTCCTTTGCAAGGGATCTTCCGCCCGAGCGTGCGCTGTATCCTGCAGAGCCGGAATTGAGTTTAAATGAGCGACAGAGAGTTCTGGTCGGTTTGTTTGTTTAAAACCCGGATTTCATAGTCCCACAGCCTGTTTTCCTTCACACGTGGGTTCCGAGGGTCTCTGGACGTTCAAACTACTGTCCCCATATCGCGTCCCCAGTGTGTCCTCGCATCGCCGTGAGAAGTTCTGAAGTCCTTTAGCTTAGCTGCTGGGTACCTGGGGTCCACGTCCGCTTCCTGTTAATATCGATCTTGAGATCATGCCCTTCTCTGACAGTTCTACTTTCTAACTTATAGAGACCGCTGTTTAAAGTCTGCATTGCCCAACCCCTAGGTCCCTGATCCACGAAGAGGTGACGGAGGCTCTATTCTGTGTGGAGTTTGGTTAGAGTCTCACCTATGTTTTAAATGGGGGGTCAGCCTAAAACGTGTGGTTTTGACAGGAAGGGCCTCGAGTTCTGAAGAAAACAGTAAAAACACCTCTTTTGGTTCTGTGTTCCAGAATCTCTGCTGTGTCCGTGGACGTGGAGGATTGTGTTTTGTACCTGTTGAGATCCTCCCTCTGTGTGGATCTATGTTACAGGGACCTCTGTGTGTTTTTCTAAGTTTTTAACTGCCTATTTTCAACACTTCCCAAGCCTAATCTTACCTGAGAAGGAAGCCCAGAGAAAGAGGAAAGCAAGGAGTCAGAAATGACTCCTTCCAAGGTAAGAGGCATAGTCCTTTTGTCTGCTGTTCTGTTTCTCTTTCCTGAAACGCTCTTTTTTGGACTTAAGCTCCTTAACTTCTGAACGGGTTTGTTTGAACTGACTCAGTCATCATCTGAAAGGATCCATTGCCCTCCTAGCATATTGGTGTGACAGAAAACAGAGTATTGCCAGCCAAAAAAGCTCACTCAAGCTTTAAGTCCAGGGTTTTTATTGGGGTTTAGCTACATATGCATGGTTGATAACATCTCCAGCATTCTCCACTCCTTAGAGGTTGGGCTAATAAGCCCACCTGGCCTAAAGCCCCATACCTCTAGCCACTTCGTTGGTCTTTGTGAAATGGCCAGCCTCACAGCCTGAGTCATTCCTTTATGAAAGTAGGGACCAACATAAATCATCTTGTTAGCATAAATTATCAGGGCATAGAGAGAGTAATAAAACCACTGCAGTCACTAAGGAAATTCCAAGAGTGAAAAAAATTACAAGATTAAAAGCTAACTTCCAGAACCTATCAACCAAAGCCTGTTAAATTCTGCTTTTCTCTTTAAATTTTAATATTTATTTAGTTTTGGCTATACTGGGATTTTGCTGATGCACTTGGGTTTTCTCTGTTGTGATTAGGAGGAGCTAGTATCTTGTTGTGGAGCTCTGGTTCTAAGGTACCGGTTCAGTTGCTGTATTAATAACTGGCAAGCTTAGAACGTGTGGACTTCAGTAGTTGTGGCACACTAGCTTAGTTGCTCCGAGGCTTGTCGGATCTTCCCTGACCAGGGATGGAACCTGTGTCCCCTGCATTGACAGGCCGATTTCTCACCACTGGAGCATCAGGCATGTCCCTAAATTCTTTAATACACCACGGTGAAGCCTAAATCTTTCCTTTATGCCCTGTGATACTTTTCCCCCTATGATTTTTGATGTTGCTTTGGAATACCTCACCTGTTGCATGATTACAAAATATTATGTTGCGTTTCCTCCTACTCTTATTGTTCAAAATAATGCCCAAGTCTCCCTTTAGGTGAGCTTCTTTGGCTACCTTGTAGCTATTGTGCTTCATTGAATTTAAAATTTCAACTAGTCTATACAGTGATAGCTTCATCTGTAATTTGGCAGGTTCCCTCTGTTTAGACTTCTTTGTTTTTATATTCAAAATTATGTTAGCTCTCTTAGATACAGCTGAGAATTACATTTGAAATATCCATGTTTGTTTTCAGTTTGAATTGTTTTGAATTTGCAGTCACTGAAGTCTTTATGTCACTACATCTTCCAAGTAAAACTTGTGACTTTCAGAGTTTATCTCAGAAACTCAAAAAATTTTGAAATAAATTCTCAGAGATCCTAGAATGTGCTGCATCATATTTTTAATTGTCGTTTCTCACTGTTAATATTTTTATATTATGTGAAGACATCTTTTAAAAGTTCTTATTGGAATATAACTGTTTTACACTATTGTCCTGCTGTACATCAAAGAGAATAAGTCGTGTGTATATATATTGACTCTCTTTTAGATTTCCTTGCAGTTAGGACTCCACACAGCATTGGTAGACTTCCCTAGGTTCCCACCATATTTTTAAAGTCCCAGTTCTTAAGTACTGCTGCATTATTAAAGTTATCTTGTTTGTTATCAGCTTCCCCTGCCTTTATCCTATATGTCTGATTAGTTTTATGTCAGTATCATTTATAATTTTTACATTCAAATAGCCAAAGAGTATATGCTCAGATAAAAACAGTGGTGGGGAGAAGTGGATTAAAGAACTATTAGGCACCTACTCTTTGTCAAAATGTTTGTTGCCAGCACAAGCTGGATTCAAAATTGCCAAGAGAAATATCAATAAGCTTAGATATGCAGATCACACCGCCATTATGGCAGAAAGTGAAGAGGAACTAAAGAGACTGTTAATGAAGGTGAAAGAGGAGAGTGGAAAAGCTGACTGAAAACTCACCATTTAAAAAGTAAGATCGTGGCCTCTGATCCCATCTTTTCATGGCATATAGATGGCAAAACAGTGGAATCAGTGGGAGAATTTCTTTTCTTCAGCTCCAGAATCACTGCAAGTGGTGACTGCAGTCATGAAAGTAAAAGATGCTATCTCCTTGGAAGGAAAACTTTGTTAAGCCGAGACAGTGTATTAAAAAGCAGAAATATTACTAAAAAAATGTCCATATAGTTAGTTTAGTTCAGTTCAGTTGCTCAGTCGTGTCCGACTCTTTGCGACCCCATGAACTGAAGCACGCCAGGCCTCCCTGTCCATCACCATCTCCCGGAGTTCACTCAGATCATGTCCATCGAGTCAGTGATGCCATCCAGCCGTCTCATCCTCTGTTGTCCCCTTCTCCTCCTGCCCCCAATCCCTCCCCACATCAAAGACTTTTCCAGTGAGTCAACTCTTTGCGTGACGTGGTCGAAGTACTGGAGTTTCAGCTTTAGCATCATTCCTTCTAAAGAAACCCAGGGCTGATCTCCTTCAGAATGGACTGGTTACATCTCCTTGCAGTCCAAGGGACTCTCAAGAGTCTTCTCTAACACCAAAGTTCAGAAGCATCAATACTTCGGCGCTCAGCCTTCTTCACAGTCCACTTCTCACATCCATACATGACTACTGGAAAAAACCATAGCCTTGACTAGACGGACCTTAGTGGACAAAGTATCGTCTCTGTTTTGAATATGCTATCTAGGTTGATCATAACTTTTCTTCCAAGGAGTAAGTGTCCTTCAATTTCATGGCTGCACTCACCATCTGCAGTGATTTTGGAGCCCCCAAAATAAAGTCTGACACTGTTTCCCCATCTATATCCCATGTATATTTCAGTAGTCATGTATGGATGTAAGAGTAGAAGCCTAAAAAAGCAGAGCACCAAAGAATTGATGCTTTTAAATTGTGTTGTTGGAGAAGACTCTTGAGAGTCCCTTGAACAGCAAGGAGATGCAACCAGTCAATGCAAAAGGAAATCAGTCCTGAATATTCATTGGAAAGACTGATGCTGAAGCTGAAGCTCCTATACTTTGGCCACCTGATGCAAAGAAGTGACTCACTGGAAAAATCCCTAATGCTGGGAGAGACTAAAGGCAGTATGAGGAGACGACAGAGGATGAGATGATTTGATGGCATCACCGACTCAATGAACATGAGTTTGAGCAAAGTCTGGGAGTTGGTGATGGACAGGGAAGCCGGGTGTGCTGCAGTCCAGAGATGCAAACAGTTGGACGTGACTGAGCGACTAAACTGAATTGAAGGGGAAAATTAATCATTCTACTGACTAATATCTCCTCTTTATTTATTGGTTCCTATAGGCTTTTATCTTGTTCCTTCCTCCACAGCATATTTCTTTGTGTGATCATTTTGTGCAATTTTCTGTGCTTGTGTTCTGTGTTATGAAAGCTGCAGAATCCTAGTTTTTCTTTCTGGTGTCTGTCCCCTGGAGTGTGAGGTTGGTGCACAGGCTTGTGTCCTTATCCCCTTGATAGGGGGTGTGATTGCTGTTATTGTGACCCAAGCCTGCCCTGGATATTGAGGGGAGTTTCCCTCTGCTCTCTGCTTGTCACTGCCCTGTCAGGGGTGGAGTCTGCTCCCTGGTTGGTGGAATAGAGCCCCCAGATCTGTTTCTTTGCTTTGTTTCTGATCTGTGGTGGAGGCAAGTGGGATTGGAGTACACCCACTGGGAGAGAAGCCACTGAGTATTGCTCCTCTCAGAATGTTCACCTTTGGGTGTGCTCTGTGTATCACCTTTTGCACATTGTGTGAGTCTCATGAGACCCTGTGTTGGAACTGCTCCTGGCCCCACCTTAGCCATGGCTTTGCGGGAGCATGGCCCTGGGGTCTCTCAGATGTTGTTTTCACCAGGTCACCAGCATAGACCCACTGAAATCAGGGCCCAGGATCGCACTCATCATGGAGTTGGACCTGCTGTGGTGCTGTAGGAGTAGCTCAGGCTCTGGCCTAGGTCAGTCCCCTCATGTACGAGCCCACAAAGTCTACAGCTGCTAAAGCTACACCTGCTGTGACTGGGTGCGAAGGGTGGGGTCCTGCTTTTCCATTCAGATGCTCTTCCGGGACTGAGGATACAAAGCCGGTTGTGGGTGTAAAAGCATTGTTTGTGCAGCTGTGAGGAGAGGTTTCAGCTTTTCTTCCTTAACCCTGGGGCTAGCTGTGCTTTCAGCTCCATCCACGCATGTGGCCTACCCACAGGTGTCTGCTCCAGAGGCTTCCCCAGAACACAGGAGTCTGCTGATGGGGAGGAGATGCATTGGGGAAGGCCGTGACTGGGGCTCAATAGAGCCCACCCAGGTGGTGGCCCTTCCTCGATGCTGGCGAGGCAGGAGCCAGCACAGAGGTAGAGGGTCTGCGGTGGAGTGGTTCTTTGGTCATCAGTCAGCAATGGCAATGTGCTGTATGGTGGTTCAGGCTTCCACCACAACATCCCCATTTATAGAGCTCCTCACCCCCTGCCTTTCCTGTAGGATGTCTCCTCACAGCCCACAGCAGTCCTCTGCCTGGGTCTGCTCTCCAGACCCCACATTTCAGCACCCAGCCCTTGTCTGCAGTGGTGGACACCCTCTCAAACTGGGTGGGTAGGGCTTGGGTCAGTACCCTGTGTACACATCTCCCTCTGTCCTGCTGCCACAGACTGTTGAAGTGTTCTCATCCCACAGAGAATAAGTCTCCCCTTCTGTCCCTACTGGGCTCCCCTAGTGAGGGCCTTCCTTGAATTTGGAGACCTGACATCAGATCCCCGCAAGGTTGCAGGTACTAATCAACTTCTTTTCCTGTTCCTTTTCCTTCTTATTTCTCTTCTCCTATCAGTCAAAGCAGGAATCTTGACCTTTTCATTGTCCAAGGCCCTCTGCTTGTATTCACCTGTGTCTCTGTGAAAATTCTTCCATTTCTGATGTATTCTTGTGTTTGTGGAGAGAGATGAACTACCATCTCCGCCTGATCTGCTGGCATCTTGATCCTTCTGTCTCTATTTTATTTTTAAACAAGCAAAGGATTCATCACTTTTCTTTAAATCTTTAAGGGTATTCACTGATAATAGTAGGTAAAGTAACATGTTATTTGGTATCTTTCAGCTCTGTCTCCTCAAGATACCCAGGATTTGATGCTAAAGAATCCAGGGTTAGAAAATGTGTTCCCAAAAGCAAACCTAGGAAAATATGAAAGATTTCACCTCAGATATTTGCATTTAATGAATGACTGGGAACATACAAGGGCGTATGAAAGACAGAGAGGATGTTTATAAGGACATAAAGAAACTGAGACAGTTATACATAAGGCACACATTACTACAAAAAGAAATGAGCAATGCAAGTCAAATTGGGGAGAACACCAATTTCAGTCTTCAACATCTGATGAGAACTGTAAGTTTTAAGAAAAGATCTCTATCCTTTTTGAAACATACCTGTTCTCTGAAAGGAAATGTGGAAAGCCCAGAAGGTAATCTATTCTCTCCTACAAATACTCATTCAAACAATACTCCATATAGCCTTAAATTAAACAATCATTCAAGCATGTCATTTGAGGGATCTGTGAGCAGGGGGTCATTGTTCTTCCACAAACAGATATTTTCTCCCCATGCCAAAAAATATAATGTGGATGATAATGGAAGAGATGTAGTCCAACCATCATTGTTCAAAACATCCTATTATATGGTTAATATGGAAGAACTTTCCATTTGTAATAAAATGAGTCAACTCTTCTTTAAGAGCTTCAGCCCCAATAATTGCAAGAGTATTTATGATGGAATGAGAGGTTATTCAGGCAATAAAACTGGGTATAAGGTTGAAGGAGACTCAAACCTTATGAAACCTCAGGGACCTGAATCTTCAAACAAGGATTCTGAAAGTAATAAATATACAAATATCTTTTATCAGATATTAGGTCTTTCTCTATATAACAGTACTCATACTGGAGAGAAGACTTACAGTTGTAGTTGATATGGTTAAAATTTCTAATCAGTCTTCAGACTGATTAGACTAGTCAGAATTCACAGAAGGAAAACAACTGTAAGATATGTCAAAAAGTCTTTAGTAAATCATCTGATCTGAGACATTGGAAAATTCATACAGGAAGGAAACCTTTCAAGTGTACAGAATGTAGCAAAGCATTTATCCATTGCTCACATCTTACTCAACATCAGCCAGTTCATACTGGAGAGAAACTTATAAATGTACAGAATGCAGCAAAGCCTTTAATCACAACTCAACACTTTCTCAACATCAGTGATTGTATACTGCAGAGAAACCTTATAAATGTACAGAATATTGCAAAGCCTTTTTTTCTGTAGCTCCCATCTTCACACGTTAGCAAATTCATACTGGGGAGGTTCAGTTCCAGTCACTCAGTCGTGTCCGACTCTTTGTGAACCCATGAATTGCAGCACGCCAGGTCTCCCTGTCCATCACCAACCCCCAGAGTTCACTCAAACTCATGCCGAGTTAGTGATGCCATCCATCCATCTCATCCTCTGTCATCTGCCTGGAGCCATCACGGGAGATCCCACCCATGACAAAGATCATGAAGAAGAGGCCTGACAGGCAAAGACAAGTCAGGACTCGAAGGACCCCTGGACCTGCACGAGCATCTACCTCAAAACCAGAATCTATCTGTCTTACTACTTTACGACTTTCACCAACTCCTCTGACATTAACAGGGAGCTATCCCTGACCACCTTTCTCTGGAGAAAGTTAACTTCTCAGAGCTCTAGTTAATAAGTCTCCTGGGCATAATTGGAGTATTTCAGTTCAAACCCCTCAGTTGGCCTTCTCACTTGCCAGACAGGTTTATCCAGACTCTTACAACTACACATGTGATTGTTTACAGCCTCTCAACTGCAAGAGGCACAAGAAGCTTAAAACATTCTAGGAATGTAGAGCCTTTCGAGGAGTTAAAAATCATTAGAATAGAAGAGTTTAAAAATCATTAGAATAGAACTGGTTAAGTGTTTCATTGTTGAGCCAATGCTTGTTGGTTGTGTACCTGGGAGTGCATTAATTAATATAGTTGAAATATAAGTAGTGGCCTTGATAGTAACAACATTAAACTTTGAGTTAAATAAATTCTTTCCTTGTTATAGCCCACTACACCTTTGCCCTATAGGAATGTAACTTTATTTAGTGCTTTCTGAGCGTGGCACCAGACTTTAGAAAGAACAACTTTTAGGGAAAATAAGTTTTCTGGTTAATGGACCCTTATCTGAAAAGGGTCATAAAATGCTAATGGGCCTCCTGGCCAGAAGATGGTGTAAATCACTTAAAACCTGTGTATACAGATAGGCATACAGAAAGAATGCCTGGTCTCTATAAGGGTCAGGGCTGCTGATCCTGCATGACTGTATTTTCCATTATTCTCTATGTACAACTGAAGGTTTATATGTTCCCTTTGAAAATAAATTTGCAGGTCTTGCACTGATGCTTGGCCTCCCCATGTCATACTTTCTTTCTCTCTTTATCTGTTTTTCAGGCTAATTCCTGGAGTGCAGGGGCCCTCAGAGTTCACTTTCCTGCCTGGGCTTCTAAGACCCACTTGATATTCGAGAGGGTGCCTGCGGCCTACGTGAACAGTGCAAGTCTCTTGTCTGAGGCTTTATTGGCTTTCTGCGTAAACCAAATAATATCAGCCTCTTTCTCTCCTCTATTTTCTCTACTGCACTATTCTTTCTTTATCTCTCTCTCTGTCTATATCTCTCTCTCTTGCCACGTGTCCACACTTCGGATACCCTGGATCCAACCGGGGCTGGACTCCAGTAGTCATCCCCATCTCCTCCTGCCCCCAATCCCTCCCAGCATCAAAGTCTTTTCCAATGAGTCAACTCTTCACATGAGGTGGTCAGAGTATTGGAGTTTCAGCTTTAGCATCATTCCTTCCAAAGAACACCCAGGACTGATCTCCTTTAGGATGGATTGGTTGGACCTCCTTGCAGTCCAAGGGACTCTCAAGAGTCTTCTCCAACACCACAGTTGAGAAGCATCAATTCTTCAGTGCTCAGCTTTCTTCACAGTCCAACTCTCACATTCACACGTGATCACTGGAAAAACCATAGCCTTGACTAGATGGACCTTTGTTGGCAAAGTAATGTCTCGGAGACCTTATAAATGTACAGAATGTGGCAAAGCCTTTCATCAGAACTCAAGTCTTACTCAACATCAGTGCATACATACTGGAGAGAAACCTTATAAATGTAAAGAATGTGACAAAGCCTTTATGCATTGCTCACATCTTACTCAACATCAGCGAATTCACACTGGGGAGAGAATTTATCATTGTATAGAATATGGTCAAACCTTTATTCGGAGTTCAACTTTAGCTGCACATCATCGAATCCATACTGGTGAGAAACCATAAAAATGTAAAGAATGTGGCAAAACCTTTATTACAAGTTCAAATCTTACTCAACATCACCGAATTCATATGTTATAAATTCAGGCGTTATAAATGTACTGAATGTGACACGGCCTTTATTAACAGCACTTGTCTTACTAAACATCAGTGATTCCATACTGGGGAGAGACTGTATAAATGCAACGAATGTGGCAAGGCCTTAATCGGAACTCAATTCTTACTACACATTTGCGAGTTCATACTGGAGAGAAACTTTATAAATGTGCAGAATGTGGCAAAGCCTTTAGTCATAGTGGTCATCTCACTAAACATCTCAGAAAACATGCTGGAGAGTGATGGAACAAGTGAGGGAAGACGTTTGCCCTAAACATACATCAGAAAACAAGAGTTTATACAAGAAACCTATGGAAATGTTGTAACAAATATGTCAAAAAGTATTTAATCAAAAATCAAGTTGAAATGAATTACAGAGATTTCATACTAGAAAGTATTTCATCTATCCTCTTTCTAAATTTTCTCTAGAAGGAGAATTACTGTACAGAGTAATCCATTGTTTAAAAACATAGAAAATGGATATATTAGCCAGGATCGTGAGATGAAGGTTAACGGTTAGGAAGCTACACTTATTAGCAATGTATCTTTGTTTACAATAACTTGATTTCAGATTAGTTGAAAAGCAAAATGAATGTAATTCAGTGCTGAAATATCCATACTATGCTTTGTTTCTACTGTGAATGAAAACAAATTTTTGAAGATATATGTTTCAAAGATTAGCCTTTTTATGTTGTGTTGCAACCATTTCTATCTATTCTCCATTAGAAGATGAAGGATACCATAACGTAAAATGTACAATGAGCATCTAAGTGGAGGTGTTTATCATTGACATGCAATATGCCGGGTCCAGCCCCGGTGGAACCAGGGTAATTTGAAGCAGGGATGGATTTGGTATCCTAGGAAAAAGCTATTTAATTAGAAGTATAAATAGAGATTAGAAACATAGTGTAGTAGGAAAATTAGTGGAGAAAAAGATGCTAAATAACTTGGTTTACGTGGGGTACCAATAAAATCTCAAGACAAGAGATTTGCACCACCTACGTAGGCCACTGGCACCCACTTGAATAGCGGAGGGTGCCCCGCCTTGGGCTCCCTCTCGCGTGGATCTTACAAGCCAGGGCAAAATTAGTAGGCTTGGTGAGTACCCACGATCCAGATGGGAATTCAGCCAGAAAAATGGAGAACACAAAGAAAGACACAGGGGAATCAGTCTTTCCAGAAACTGATCCGTTTTCTTTATTTTCAGGTTTGCTTATATACCTTTTTTTACACATAGAGACAAATGAAAATTTTAAAGTTACATGAGGGTCAGCAGTCCTGACCTTTATGAAAATCAGGTGCTTCATATAAATGTATACAAAAAGTCTTAGGGGTTTTACATCATCTTCTGGCCAGGGGGCCTGCTAACATTTTATGATCCTTTCTTTCTGATAACGATCAGTCAACCAGAAGCTTATTTTTCAGGGGTGATTTTTCTTAAACCAGGCACCACCCTCTGAAGGTACCAGATAAAGTTGCATTCCTATAGGGTGAGGGGGTGTAGTGGGTTACAATTAAGAAAGGAATTTACTTAGCCTAAAGTTAACATGATTAATCTTAAAGGTTAATACTTATTTCTCCTATATGCTAGTTATATTCATTATAAGGGCAGGGAATATGGAGACTTAGCAGCAAACATTGGCCCAACAAATGAAAAACCCTTCACCAATATAATTCCTACTCAACCCATATACTAATAATTTCTAACTTCCTAAAAGAATCTGCCTTTAGTAAGTCTAAAACATCTCATGCCTCTTACAGATGGGAGGCTGTAATCAATCACATGTGGCTGGAAGAACCTGTTCAGGCAAGCTAGATAAACTTCAGAGGAGTTCCTAGTTGAAACACTCTTGTCACACCCAGGAATTTTTATTATCTTGGAGCTGTAAGTTATCGCCTTCTCCGAGAGACATGATAGGGGACAGCCCCCTGTAAAGTCAGAGGTGTAGGTGAGAGCATAAAACAGTAAAGTAGGCAGACTCTGGTTTCAGGGGTAGATGCTCGGGAACAGGGGTCTCCTAAGGTTCGATCCTGCCTTTGTGTTATGCTGAGCCTCCTTCCTCATGATTTTAGCCATGGGCGGAGTTCCTCACGCTGGCTCCCGGCAGAAGTATCCTGGGAAAGTTGACATAATGAAAGTGATAATCAAATATTTCCATGTTTTAAAGTAAGACAGACGTTTGATCTATTTTGACCAGGGATTGAACCCAGACCCCCTGCATTGGGAATGTGGAGTCTTAGCCACCGGACCACCAGAGAACTTCTCCAAAAGTTGATTCTAAATTTTCAATACTTATATCACTTGAATTGTAAGAACACAATCACAGTTCACTACAATATTGATGTGTAACTTTATAATATAAACATAAGTGAAGTATATTACTTGACAGTGTTGAAATAAAGACAGCCTCTGTGATAACCTAGAAATGTATTAGAAACCCTTTCCAGAAAAGGCATGTAATTAGTGTATTTCTTGTTTTCTAACTGTTTCCTAGGCTTTGTGTTGTAAGTCATAAAAATAATGATCCTCACATCCTTTTATCAGAAAAATGAGTTTCTCTGTAATTTTAATCTAATTTAAACATGAATCATACGATGGATTGTAAAATGCTTAATTTCAACCGTGTGTGAAATTAATACATGGTTATTAATAAAAGTGAATGGTTTCTAGTGTTTCAATTGATTGTAATGAATGAATTGTTAAGGCTGTGACCAGCAGTCTTACTCAACCCAGGTTCTACTTCACAGGTCCCCTTGAATCCTGCTTCTCTTGGTCTGAAGGGACCAATTCACCCTCAGTCTGCGGAACCCAGAACACATTACCCAGGGTCAGTTATAAGCTTGAGCCCGATGTACTAGCACTTTCTGTGCCTGGTCCCTCAGGGCTTGCTGTGAATTCTCTCATAGACTCACCGGCTTCAATTTTCCTTTCTTCTTCTGTTGAACTAAGACTTTCCATGGGATCATTTTACCAAATGTAAATTTAACAAAGTCACAGGAAGAATAATTAAAAAGCATGATTGCAAAATTCTGAACTAAGATTCGTATAATTTTTCCCCATGTAAAATTCTCAGCACGTCTCTGTCTGGGCTTAAAGGAACTGTTTTCTCATGCCTTTGACATACATTGAATGCAATATATAAAGATCTGAAGGTACACACATAAGCGGTGAGAAAACTAATGGAGAATGTGTGAGTGTAGGTGTATCAGTGCATATTTATTTAAAGAATTTGGTAATGATAGATCAAAAGGGAGAATTTCAGCACTGCAGATGATTTATCAAGAACTTACAGTGTTGTCAACTAATCTCTTTTGTCTGCTTTTCATGGGATTTATTTCCTTACAGGCCAGGAGGTTCCGTTTGTTAAGGAATTTCCACACTGTCCTCCCTAGTTGCTGCACCAGCTTCCATTCCCTTCAGTCATGTAGGAGGTTTCCTGACCTCCATAGCCTCTTCAGCCTTTATTATATCATTAGTGGGCACTTTGATAATTGTTATTCTGACTGGAATGAGGTGATACCTTATTGTAGTTTTGTTTTCCATTTCTTAATAATTAGTGATGCTGAGTGTCTTTGATTTGCCTCTTGCCCATCTAAATGTCTTCTTTGGAGATATGAGGTCTTGGCCCAATTTTTGACTGAGTTATCTTTGTCCCTGATATTTTTAAAAATTTACAATTTTTGTCTGTGGCTGTGTGCAGGCTTCCTCTGGTTGTGGTGCATGTGCTCCTCATTGCAGTGGCCTTTTCTTGTGAAGCACGGCTCTAGGTGTCTGTATTTGCAGCACACAGGCTCAGCAGTTGTGGCGCATAGACTAAGTTGCCCTGCAGCATGTGGAATATTCCTGGGCCAGCGTTCAAACCCATGTCCCCTGCTCTTGCTGGCAGATTCGTATCCACTGGGCAATTGTTGCACAGTTTTTTGTAAAAACAGGGAATTTTTTTTTCTTTTGAGATGTATATATGTTTTGGTCTTGAGTTTTTGTCTTTTAAAATTTTTCAATTGAAGGATAATTGCTTTACAGAATTTTGTTGTTTTCTGTCAAACATGAACAAGAATCAGCCATAGGTACTCCCATGTCCCCTCCCTCCTGAGCCTCCCTCCCAGGCCCCCTCCCCATCCCGCCCTTCTAGATTGTTACAGTGCTGTGTTCCTTTCTGCTGTACGACATTGTCAGTCAGCCATAAGTGTTGAGGCAATCTGAGTGCAGGTTAGAAAAGACTGTCCAGACACAGGGCATTTCAGAAAGGAGTCGGTTTATTGAAAACAAAGAGCAGAGATAAAGCAGGCAGTGAGAGTGCAATGGGCACACATCTGGACAGACCAGGGATGCCGGCAGTTTCCATGGGCTAATAGCCTATTTTTACAGCCTCAAAGCAAAATTGCTGCTGGATGGTTGATGTTAGGTGATTGGTTGGGGCACTATAGGGTGCTTACTGGAGTGGGCATCTTTGCCCCACTGGGAGTTGGGGAGCTTGGTAATGACTATCAGTGGGCTTTTGAAAAGGTTACAAAAGGGGCTTAGTCAGCTTTGAAAGTGTCCTTGATTCTGAGCTCCGCTTCTGTGTTCTTGGTACAAGGCTTCGCATCTGTGGCGCTGGGGCACCACGCCACAAATAACAGTAGCCATGATCTATATTGTTTGTGCTGATTGTTGTTCCACTTGGCAGTCATATAAAGCCGAATCAAAACACTAAGAATGATGCTGAAGATCCAGCAGAGGATACTGAAGATGCCCACATATTTTGGAGCTTTTCTCTCAAGCTCTGCCCACCTGGAGTCCCTGGGAATGATGATCACCTGAAAGACACTCAAGAGGAAGATGGTGCCAATGGGCACATCTCTGCCAACTCTTTGAACATAACAAGCAAGTGTGCATCCAAAGCTGCCAGTGTTTCAGGAATTCCTTTCAAATGAACAACTAAGAGTTTGGCTAGAGTCATGTGCTTGAGAATCCAGTCTGTGGACTGACATTTGAAATAAAGGGAGAGAATATGGTAAACAAGACAGAAATTCCCATTAATCCCTGCCATAGTCTGCAATAAAAAGATCACTCCTATTGTCAAATCCTCAGGGGGCCATTCTGTAAGATCCCAGGAATTGATAATCTTCTTCTGAGCCAGAGAATCCTGCATGAGAAAATGAGGCAGAACTCTGTACCATGTCAACTGAAATTGATATTCTTAAGTATGTTCATTTACCTTAGATCCCACTGAAAAAGAATTATTTATATTTCTTCCTGTAAAACAAGTGTCTGATATTTGAATGTGTAACAGTGAAAAAACTTAAAGGAATATCAATGAGGATTTAAAAGTCATGGCCTGTTGGTTCAATGGTAAATATTCCACTTGCCAAGCAGGAGACCAGTGTTCGATCCCTGAGTAAGAAACAAATGAGTGTAATATCAGTAAAGATACCATGATTATATTTTAAACTACACAGGATGATTTTTAAGTTCACACAGGGTAAAGATAAGTAAGAGTAAAAATATTCAGGAAACAATATTAAAGCATATAATTTAGTTACAATAAATGAAAGTTTGATAATAAAGTAGAAATAGGTGGATGTGAATTGATAATTTCAGTACAATGGTGGGAAGGAGGATAAATACTGCATTACAAAGAAGCAGTGAAAAGATGATTTTTTTTTCAACAAATGAGTTAGTATAATGGCAACTATCTTCCCACCTTTGTACATAACAAGTGAATCAAAGTTTTTAAAAATCTTGGTAAAACATACATAACATGAAATTATGAAAATAAATAAATGTCATATCTATAATACAGGTTCATATACATCAAAATTCTTGCCATGATGAGTATTTTCATTGAACCATAAGTAGCAGTGAGGCTAATACAGGTTACAGATTTGTAAATTTTTAAATCCTTTTTATAAAAAGGTGAAAATTAGAACTTAGTTCAGTTCAGTTCATTTGTGACCAACTCTTTCCAGCCCCGTGGACTGCAGCACACCAGGCTTCCCTGCCCATCACCAACTCCCAGTGTTTGCTCAAACTCGAGTCCTTTGAGTCAGTGATGCCATCCAACCATTTCATCCTCTGTCGTCCCCTTCTCTTTTCAATCTTTCTCATCATCAGGGTTTTTCCCAATAAGTCAGTTCGCATCAGGTCGCCTAAACTATTGGAGCTTCAGCTTCAGTATCAGTCTTTCCAATGAATATTCAGGACTTATTTCCTTTAGGATTGACTGTTATTATCTCCTTGCTGTCCAAGGTACTCTTGAGAGTCTTCTCCAACACCATAGTTGAAAAGAAGCAATTCTTCAGCACTCAGTTTTCTTTATGGTCTAACTCTCACATTCATACATGACTACTGGAAAGACTATAGCTCTGACTATACAGACCGTTGTTAATAGAGTAATGACTTCGATTTTTAATATGCTTTCTAGGTTGGTTATTGCTTTTCCTCCAAGAAACAAGCGGCTTTTAATTTCATGATTGCAGCCAATATCTATAGTGATTTTGGAGCCCAAAAAAATAAAGTCTGTCACTGTTTGCATTGTTTCTCCATCTATTGAAGTGCATCCCATGAAGTGAGGGGACTGGGTTTCATGATCTTCATTTACTGAATGTTGAGTTTGAAGCCAGCTTTTTCACTCTCCTCTTTCTCTTTTGGCAAGAGATTCTTTAGTTCCTCTTCACATTCTGCCTTAAGGGTGGTGTCATCTGTATATCTAAGGTTATTGATATTTCTCCCAGCAATCTTGATTCTAGTCTGTGCCTCATCTAACTGCACATTTTGCATGATGTGCTCTACATTTAAGTTAAATAAGCAATGTGAGAACATACAGCCTTGATGTACTTTTTTTTGAAATGTGGAACCGGTTTGTTGTTCCATCTCCAGCTCTAACTGTTGCTTCTTGACCTGCATACTGATTTTTCAGGAGACAGCTAAGGTGTTCTGGCTTTCCCATCTCTTTAAGAATTTTCCACAGTTTCTTGTGATCCACACAAATGCTTTAACATAGTCAGTGAAGCAGAAGTAGAGGTTTTTCTGGAACTCTCTTTTTCTATGATCCAAGGGATGTTGGCAATGTGATCTTTGGTTCCTTTGTGAATGTGAAGTCGCTCAGTCATGTCCAACTCTTTTCGACCTGTGGACTGTAGCCCACCAAACTCCTCCATCCATCGGATTCTCCAGGCAAGAATACTGGAGTGGGTTGCCATTTCCTTCTCCAGAGGATCTTCCTGACACAGGGATCAAACCCAGGTCTCCCACATTGCAGGCAGACGCTTTAACCTCTGCACCACCAGGGAAGCAAAACCTCCTATAGAGACACAGAACTTCAGATCCAAGTACTAACATCAAAGATTTCAAGGGAGGAAAGGAAGCCAGGTTGAAAGAAGTAGCAGGAGGGGGGGGGGGCGGCGAAAGTGGTGGCCTTACAGACGTTTCCTGCCACCTACAGATACCCAGGCATTATGGGAGTTTTCCCTGGTAATCCAGAGAAGGGAGAACTGGAACTCGGCCCTACCAGAAATCAGACCAGACCAGAACCATAATTCGAGTTCTCTGCCAAGAGGAGGTGATTAGTCTCCAATCCTCAGCTCAGGCTGAGGGCCTTTCGACCAGATTCCTGCATCCAGAACTGGGGGACTAGAAAAACAGGGAAGGATAGTAAGGGTTAGGGAGAGTAAAGAGAGAGGGAAGGGGAGAGAGGTCAATAAAGTCTCTTTGTTTCTTACCGGTCAGGGCACTCTGGCCAGTTGTCTGCATCAGGAGAAGACCAGGGACAAAAAGGTCCCAGTTGCAGCTGCTGGGTCTGGTCCATTGGCAGGCAAGCTGGCCCCTGAGTACCCCGAGTGGTCAGGATGTCAGTCTCAGCGAACAAGAGTCCCCGCCAGAGTCACCATTTGTTGCAGGAAGGTAGACCCCTTCCAGGGCCTGAAACCGGCTCTTGTCTAACACTCAGAAATGAATTGTCCGAGGCAAATTGGTTCCTTTGCCTTTTCTAAATCCAACTTGAACATCTGGAAGTCCTTGGTTCACATACTATTGAAGCCTGGCTTGGAGAATTCCGAGCACTATTTTGCTAGCATGTGAGATGAGTGCAATAACTCTGCTTCAGTTTGACCATTCTTTGGCATTGCCTTTCTTTGAGATTTGAATCAAAACTGATATTTTCCAGTCCTGTAGCCAGGGTTGAATTTTTCAAATTTTCTGGCACTTTGAGTGCAGGATTTTAACAGCATCATGTTTTAGGATTTGAAATATCTCAGCTAGAATTCCAAAACCTCCACTAGCTTTGTTTAATAAGTAATGCTTCCTAAGGTTCACTTGACGTTGCACTCAGGATGTCTGGCTCTAGGTGACTGATCACATCATCATGGATATCTGAGTCATTAAGATCTTTTTTGTATAGTTCTTCTGTTTATTTTTGCCATCTGTTCTTAATATCTTCTGCTTCTGTTAGGTCCATACCGTTTCTGTCTTTTATTATGAACTTTAATTATTATATTTAATCACAATAATATTAATGTATTTTACACAAGCAGTTATGTTTTAAAATAAAAGATATATGTATACATATATGTTGCCATGCCTTGTCATTTAAATTTGATAGCATTTCTAGACATTATTTGGGTAGCAAATTTCTGTTTATCTTCAAATAGTTACTATTAAGTCAAAAGGAGTACAGATAGGCTATGGTTTTTCCAGTAGTCATGTATGGATGTGAGAGTTGATCTAGAAGGCTGAGCACTGAAGAATTGATGCTTTTGAAATGTGATGTTGGAGAGGACTCTTTAGAGTCCCTTGGACTGCAAGGAGATCCAACCAGTCTATTCTGAAGGAGATCAGCCCTGGGATTTCTTTGGAATGATGCTAAAGGTGAAACTCCAGCACTTTGGCCACCTCATGTGAAGAGTTGACTCACATGAGTCAACTTTGATGCTGGGAGGGATTAGGGGCAGGAGGAGAGGGGGACGACAGAGGATGGGATGGCTGGATGGCATCACGGATTCGATGGACGTGAGTCTGAGTGAACTCCGGGAGTTGGTGATGGACAGGGAGGCCTGCTGTGCGATTCATGGGGTCGCAAAGAGTCGGACAGGACTGAGTGACTGAACTGAAGTGAATAAAATGTAGATATACGAAAGGAAGTACAAGTATCAGCCACTGAGTCATGTTCAGTCATGTCCAGTCATGTCCAACTCTTTCTGACTCAACGGACTGTAGCCCACTAGGTTCCTCTCTCCATGGAATTCTCCAGAGAAGAATATAAGAGTTGGTTGTGATTTCTTACTCCAGGGGATCTTTCTGACTCAGGGATTGAATATGGGTCTCCTGCATCTGAGGTAGATTCTTTATGGTCTGAACAACCAGAGTCACCCTGATTGTAGTCTAATTTAGAGGCCTGCTCTATGGCAGGGCTTCCGTGATAGCTCAGTTGATAAAGAATCTGCCTGCAATGCAGGGAGACCCCGGGTGGATTCCTGGCTTGGGAAGATCCCTTGGAAAAGGGAAAGACTACCCCATCCAGTATTCTGGCCTGGAGAATTCCATGGACTGTATCGTCCATGGGGTTGCAAAGTGTCAGACATGACTGAGCCAGGTTCACATTTCTATGACAATTTTAATTTTTTCCTTAAAAGCTATATAATTATATAAACATATATAACATATATGTGTAAGTATATATAATGTATATATTCATTAAAAACTATATAAATTATACAGAGTGAAGTATGTCAGAATGAGAAATATAAATATATACTAATGTATATATACAGAATCTAGGAAGATGGTATGAAAGAATTTAATTGACAGGAAGCAATGGAGAAACCTGTATGCAGGTCAGGAAGTGAACTCTGGGAGTTGGTGGTGGACAGGGAGGCCTGGCATGCTGCAATTCATGGGGTTGTAAAGAGTCAGACACTACCGAGCATCTGAACTGAACTGAATTCCAAATCATAAACTGATCTGTTAATTAATGTGACATTAAAAGTATTGAGCAGAAGTCATGATTTCTGAACCATTAATATATCACATTTAAAGAAAATTACATATTAAAAAAGTGGTTTTTATTTTGTAAAATAAAGTGATACAACTATAAATTTTGAGAATATTTTCAAATCAGAGAATAGGACACACTGCTTTTATTCCTGATAGCTGCCATCTGAAACCCATTTCTGAAGTTACTTTTGGAAAATGGTCTGACCCAAATCAGCCAACTATGGGTGTTTTCAATAGGAAACAATGTCTTTCTTAAGCACTTTATAAATTCCAGAGTTAGAGAAGGTATTTCTATTGCTTTCTGGTAGCTCAGATGGTAGAGAACTTGCCTGCAATATAGGAAACCAGGGATCGATCCCTTGATCAGAAAGATCCCCTGGAGAAGGATATGGCTACCCACTCCACTATTCTTGCCTGAAGACTTCCATGGATAGATGAGCCTGGCTGGCTACAGTCCATGGCGTTGCAAAGAGTCAGACAAGACTGATTGACTAAGCACAAAATTGTCAACTGTATACACTGTTTCTAATAAATATCATTCCCATAGTTTTATTAATCATGGAGGTACCGTTGGCACACATATAGTAACCCCCAAAATGTATGATTTCTGTAAGGTCCTCCATGATTTCACATCTCTGCAATTCCAGCCATTAGTTACACTAAATATCAGGCTTCATACCACTTGGATTCTACAAAAACAAGCACTGTCACAGAAATTACACTGTGATTTCCTTGGTGGTCCAGTGACTAAGAGCTAGCTCTCTATGCTAGCTGCAGCAGGGCGGGGGGTGGGGGGGGGGGGTGGGCGGGGAAGGTGAGTCGGGGGGTGGGGGGGGGGGGGGTGGGGGATGGGGGTCGGGGTTGGGGAAAGGTGCCTAGGTTTGATCCCTGGTCAGGGAACTAGATCCCATAGGCAACAAGTAAGGTCCAGTACAGCCAAATAAATATTTTTCAAAAAGAATTACACTAAGATACATTAGGAGGCATTGGGAACTGATATCTGGTGTAGCACCTAATCTCTCTTTAATAGCTCCATTTAATTTTTAAAATTATTCCTCCTTCCAGTGTTGCTTTGGCACTGCATTACTTTGAGTCAGAACGCTTCCCTTTTCCTGTATGGTCACCGAGCCAGACTCCCCAAAGCACCTGTTTTTGCAGATTCTTGCCCACAGGCCGAAACAGAAAATACTCACCTGATATCCTCACACAGCCCGGATATTGGGGTCAGGGTGCTGGTCACAACAAGCTGCTCCTGTGACAGGGAGGGAGGCAGCCAGACCCGTAGATATGGGTTTGTGATCCTGTGACCTCCTGTCCCTTCAGAACTGCAATTATCTTTTCACCCGTATCTGCAATGTGAGACAGGCTTGGGGAACTGACATTATTTGTGAAAATCTTTATTGATCAGTTGCTAATGATAAAATAACAATTAAAAGTTGGTACTGATCATCTCTAAAAGGACTATTGAAATGCTTGACAAAGGTTCTATTCCCTTTGGTCCCTGGACACAGACAGGGACTCACAAGGAACCAGGGGTAAATACTGAGGTCTAAGAAAGGAAGGGAATTTCATGTGTCTGCTTGTATAGTTTGTATCCATTAGATGTGTTTTTACCAAAAATGAGTTATTTCCTATTCTTGAGACAACTGAACTGTGCCTCTATTTAGATTATGAGTAGAGAAATGGAGCCAAAGCACCAGAGAGGAATTTTCAAGAATTTCTCCATCTGTCATTTTACAAAGGTGAAATTTTCATACCTCATTATCTGAAATGTCATAGAACTTCTCAAAAAGTATCTTGAGGCAAATACCCCAGTTTATAGTTAGGATTCAATGTCTGATAGATCGAAATTCCCACATAATTTCCACTGTAGTCTGCAACAGCAGGTACACCTTAGTGTCAACTCCCTAGAGAATATTCTCCTAGTTCTTAGCAACCATAGTTATACTCAGAACCAGAGGTTCCAGCAGGGAATCGTGAGATTTGACCTACTGATACTTCTGTGATGAAAAGCAATACCCTCTACTTAGAATTTGTCCCCACTAACAGATACTTAAGAAACATATTTCCTTTTAATTCTGTTCACATGTGGGATCTTAGTTCCCGGCTAGGGAAGGAACCGCAATTCTGCAACAGAAGGTAGGGTCTTAACCATTAGGCTACAGGGAAGCTACTAAACACATTTTCTTTAATAAGTAATTTATTAACATGACATTCATTTTCCACTATATTGTAATGATTAATGCTTTTTGTTTAAGAAATGATTAAGTCTTCAACTCTGAGATCTTATCTCCTCAACCAGGGATTGAATCCACACAACCTGCGGTGGAAGCACAGCATCTTAACCACTGGACTACCAGGGAAGTTGCTAATGTCACATTTAAAGAGAAAGGTGTACTCTCCTGGGATACAATTGTCTGTGGGCCTCTCACTGTTTTACCTGTCCTGTGTTAGCTCTTCTCCAGATTAACCTTTCAAGGACTGGGTGAAGAGGAGGAGGTTAGGAAAGAAGCCAACAGTGGGGAGGGTGTTTGGGAAGTTAAGTGCAGAGCAGCCGATGTGATCCACACGCCCCATTTGCCTAGCTTCGTGCCCAGTTTTAGCACAAAAACTGCTTCTTGGAAGCTTGTTCAGTCCTGTAAGAAGCAGGGCAATTGGTAGCTTCATCAGTAACAACAATTAACAAAGGCAATCTGTGTATCAACAGATTCTGACAGGAGTAAGGGTATGTCATATCTGTGGTTACGTTATAAACGACAATGTGGATTTCGGTCTCCCTCTTTCTTTCTGGAATCATTTCCTAAGAGAAAAGCCAGCTGCCCTGTTGTAAGCAGGTCTCTGGTTACAATTAATGATGCTTCCTCCCAACGGATCATCTGAGTGATTACATTCTATTTTTCCTCACCGAGGAGACACCCACCTTCACAACTCACACAAAGGGCTTTTGAATTTTCCCCGTTTTTTTCAACTTGCTGAAAACATCTCGGCTTCCCATAGAGGCAGCTCTTAAAATTCGTCTCTTTTGCCTTCAGCTGTGTGCAACACTAACTTAGAACAGGCAGGAAGTAGCTCTGCTCCAAAGAAAATCAAAGATTTAAAGGCATCAAAAGGCAGAGAAAGGGAGCACAGCTGGACAGAAGGGCCAACAGACTCCAAACTGACAGGGGCGGGGGTGAGGGGGAGGCAAGGCTCCGCCCCACTGGCCCCGCCCCCTATGCACCTGCGCTTCCGGCCTCCTCCCACCCCTCTCCCCTTTCGTCGCCTCTCGTTGGCCGCGGCGCAGCGCAGTCACCTTCCTCTCTACCGGATCTTCCGCCCGCGCGTGCGCAGTACCCTGAAGACCCGGAATTGAGTTTAAATGAGCGACAGAGAGAGTTCTGGTGAGTCTGTTTGTTTAAAACCCTGATTTCGTAGTCCCACAGCCTGTTGTCCTTTACACGTGGGTTTGGGGGTCTCTGTGGACGTTCGAACTACCGTCCCCATGTTCCCGTCCCCAATGTGTCCTCGCCTCGCCGGGAGAAGTTCTGAGTCCGTTAGCTTAGCTGCGGGTCCCTGCGGTCCACGTCCGCTTCCTGTTAATGTTCTAAAGTCCACGTTTTTCTCTGGCTGTTCTACCTTCTAATTTGTAGAGACCGCTGCTTAAAGTCCTGCATTGCCCAACCGCTAGGTCCCTGATCCACGAAGAGGTGAAGGAGGCTCTATTCTGTATGGAATTTGCTCAGGGTCTCGCCCAAGGTTTGAAGGGGAGGGTCAGCCTAGAACGTGTGGTTTTCACAGGAAGGGCCGCGAGTTCAGAAGAAAAGAATAAAACTAAAAACACCTCGTTTAATTCTGTGTTCCAGAGTCCCTGCCGTGTCAGTGGCCATTGAGGATTGTGTTTTGTACCTGTTGAGATCCTCCCTCTGTGTGGGTCTGTGTTACAGGGACCTTGGTGTGTTTATCTAAGTATTGAACAGCCTATTTTCAACACTCAGGGGTCACGTCTCATGGCTGATCTTACCTGAGAAGGAAGCCCAGAGGAAGAGGAAAGCAAAGAATCAGAAATGACTCGTTCCGAGGTAAGAGGCATAATCCTTTTGTTTGTTTGTTCTGTCTCTGTTTCCTGAAATGCTGTTTCTTTGGACTTGATAAACTTCTTAACTTCTGAACGAGTTTTTTTGAACTGACCCATAGTCATCATTCCAAGAGACCCGTTGCCCTCCTGGCACATCCATGTGACAGAAAACAGAGTATAGCTAGCCAAAGAAGCTCACTCAAACTTTTAAGTCTTGAGTTTTTATTGGGGTTTAGCTACATAGCCGTGGTTGATAATATCTCCAGCATTCTCTACTCCTTAGAGGTTGGGCTAATAAGCTCACCTGGCTCAAAGCCCCAAACCTCTAGTCATTGCCTTGGTCTTTGTGAAATGGCCAGCCACACAACCTGAGTCATCCCATTATTAAACTAAGGGCCCACCGTAGATCATGTTGTTAGCATAAATAATCAGGGCCCACGGAGAGTAATAAAGCCACTTAAGTCACTAAGGAAATTCCCAGGAAAAAAACTTAAATTCCAAGAGTACTTAACAAACTTCCACAACCTGGAGACCAAAGCCTACCAAATTCCTTTTTTTTTTTTTTTTTCAGTTTTAATAGTTATTTAGTTTTGGCTATACTGGGATTTTGCTGTTGCACTTGGGCTTTCCTTGTTGTGGAGCTCTGGCTCTAAGGCGTGGGTTCAGTCATTGTATTAATAACTGGCAGCCTCTGGAGCAGGTGGGTTTCAGTAGTTGTGGCACACTAGCTTAGTTGCTTCAAGTTATGTGGGATCTTCCCTGACCAGGGATGGAACCCATGTCCTCTGCATTGACAGGTAGGTTTTCAGCACTGGACCATCAGGAAAGTCCCTAAATTCTTTATTACACAACACTGAAACCGAAATCTTTCCTTTATGCCCTTTGATTTCCGCCCCTCCTCTGATTTTTGTTGTTACCTTGGGATACCTCACCTGTTGCATTATTAAAAATTATTTTGCTATCTTTACCTTCTATTTTATTGTTCAAATAATGTCTAAGTCTCTCTTTAGGTGAGCTTCTTTGGCTACCGTGTAGCTATTTTGTTTGATTTAGTTTGAAGTTTCACTCGTCTATACAGTGATAACTTCATCTATAATTTGGCAGAATTACAGATTTACAGATTGTAATTACAGAAATCTGTAATTTCCCTCTATTTAGGTTTTTTTCATTTTTAAATTCAAAATTGGTTCTCCTAGATACAGCTGAGACTTATATTTGAAATATCCATGTTTCTTTTGAGTTTGAATTGTTCAAAATTGCAGTCACTGAAGTCTTTATGTCACCACATCTTCCAAGTAAAACTTGTGATTTTCAGTAAAGGTTTACATTTCTTCACATAGGTCTGGAAATGTATTCTAAATAGGTGTCATGGTATATTTGCTAATAAAATGTAGACTATTTCTCATATTGTGTTTTTGATCATTCAAAACTGTTTTCAGTGAACCCAGGTGGCTCAGTGGTAAAGAATCTGCCTGCCAAAGCAGGAGAACTGAGTTTGATCCCCAGGTTGGGAAAGTCCCCTGGAGAAGGAAATGGCAACCCCCTCCAGTATTTTTGCCTGGGAAATCCCATGGACAGAGGAGTGTGGATGGCTACAGTCCATGTGGTCCCAAAGTGTTAGACATGACTGATGTGATTTAGCAAGCATCATGCACAATTTGTAAATGTTTGTTTTAACATAAATGGTAAAGTATACTTGAGTTTAAAAAAAAAGGTGGATTAAAAATGTTTCTTTCAAAAGATCTGTTACTTAGGGAAGGTTGCTTTTACCTTAAGTGTCTTCATGTGTGAGTATGTGTGTGCAGGCATAAACCTAATGTTTATATAAATGCCATCATCATTTCATGAATATTTTTATTTATCCTAACCTTTGAAAATTGTTCTTACATATTTTCCATTGCCTTAGATTGTTTCATTTTAGTGAAATGAATATATAGTTGCATTTTAATATATTTATGCTTGAAAATGTTCATATGACTTGATCAGTTATTTTTCTTATAATTTGTATTCTTCACAGAGAAACTTCTATGAACTTTCTTTAGAATTGTCCCTATGTATTTTTCTGTGTATTATTAAGGTTTAGAGTACATAAAGTGAAGTAAATTTAAGCTGTTTAAGGAATGTTTGCTACATATTTGCAGTAAGGTGGAACAACAACTTAATTGATTTTAAATTATTTCCATTACACATCCAAGACTCTAAATCAAAAAGATACATAGTATATCCTAAATAGTTAAAATGATTGTTGCTACTGAGAATGCTATCATATTTAATCTGTAAAATTTGTAAAACAAAGTTCAAAAGTTAGTATGAATGCTTACCTTACTATTGTATTTCATTACTATTCAAAATGGTCATTTATGGAGCAGAATTTTGAACATCACTAGTTAAAAGAAGCTTGTTAACAATACTCTGAAAAAAATTAAGCTTGTTAAAATAAATGGCACATTTCTCCCACTCAAGAACTCTTGGGTCAGAGTATGCTTTTTAAAAATATTGCCTGTTTCCTTGATAGACAGTTCATCCTGTGTCATACAAATACAGCACTCAAAAATAAATATGCCCATGTTGTTCTGATTATTTTATCATTTCTTTTTCAGATCAGAATAGTGTCTGAAATGGTGTGTGGGTTATTTCTCATTTTTTTTTAAATTAGGATTATGGTAGAAAATATTGCAGTGTAAAAGTCATATTATACTATAATACTAGTTTAGTCCTGCTCTCAGAACTGAAATAATGAAGTGAATCGCATGCATGGATTTCCTTCAGTAAACTCTTTCCCTTCAGTAAATCTGCCTAGTCACGACCCTCCCTCTTGAGGTATGGGTTGTCTTCTGACCTTATGACCATTGTTAATTCCTTCTTTCCTTGGTAATGGTAACTATACCTTTGGTTTTCTGATCTTTATCATTGTCAAAGAAATTTTTTAACAGCCTATATATGCTCACGCAAAGATCACTAAAGCACCCTTGGTCCATCAGAGCTTGGGTCCCTGTGTCTTTCTTTCTTTCTTTCTTTCTTTCTCTCTGTCTCTCTCCTTCAGGCTAATTCTCTGGAGCATGGAAACCTGGCGAGCTCACTTTCTCACTCGGGTTTTCAAGACTTCCTGGAGAGGATGCCCTGTGCCTTTGTGAGTGGTACAAGCCCTGTGTCAAGGGCTTTATTGGTTCTCTGCATAAACCAGGGAATATCAGCCTCTTCTCTCTTTTGCTTTCTTATCGTTAACGCCAGACCACCAGATTCCGGTCCATTAAAGGACCGCAACACTAGGCTTAAGATCAGGGAAGGCATATATGAAGTGAAATTTGCATACAACACATTTTTAAAATATTTATTTATTTGACTGCACTGGGTATTCTTGTGGCAGGTAAGATCTTCAGTCATCCTTGTAATCTTCAGTTTCTTTGGTTGTGACATGTAAACTCTTAGCTACAGCATGTGGGATCTAGTTTCCTGATCAGGGAAAGAACCAGAGCTCCGTGCATTGGGAGCTCAGGGTCTTAGTCGCTGGGTCATCACAAAGTCCCTAAACTAGCATTTTTTAATGATAGATTCAGATCATAGTTTCCATAATAGTGCTAAAATACCCATGCAGTGATAATGGATTCTTCCATGATGTACTTCTTACCCCATGACTCATGTTCACTGGTTATGGTGTTTCTGTGAGATCCCCATGTTATGATTTTTTTTCCACTTGAACAAGTGTCTTGGAAAGAAAAATGCGGGATGTGCCTAAACTATCACAATTAATGCAGTAACTTCATGTCTTCTTACTTTCTTTCTGCTTTGGAAAATGAACACCCATGTGTGTTTAGCAGAGATGTTGGTTTTGGGAGTGGCAGTTTTCATCCCAGGCCTAGGTCTGATCTTTTCCAGTACACTCCATGCTCACATCACATAGCCTCATCACAGTTTTGTATTTTCCAAAATGTTTACAAGAATCTTATTAGTCCTAATCTATGCTCAACTGTATTAAAATTTAAAATACAGCTCCGTGCAAATAAAGAATATCATCCTCTAGCATGATGTACATTTTAATCCACTCAAAATTACCTGAGTTTAGTGACATGAAAAATTTTCTCTCTTCCTCTTAATGAGCATATAGCCCCATTTGAGTGTATGTCTGTACTCCGTGGAGATGAGTTTGAGTAGGCTCTGGGAGTTGGTGATGGACAGGGAGGCCTGGCGTGCTGTGGGCCATGGGATCACAAAGAGTCGGATACGACTGAGCAACTGAACTGAACTGTGTGTTTGAAAATATTAACATGACTTGATCAGTGTTTTCTTCTTCCACTTTTCTTTTTGCTTTGTTTTTCTAAAGATCTTCTGGAAAAGGGGAATGACTACCCATTCCAGTATTCCTGCTTGTGAATTTCTTGGACAGAGGAATCTGGCAAGTTAGAGTCCATGGGGTCACTAAGAATGGGACATGACTGAGTTACTAAAACATTTCTTGTCTTTGGTATTCTTTACAGTTACAGAAACTTCTATCAACGTTTCTTAGAGTTGTCTCTGTGAATCTGTCTGTGTTTTATTAGTTTAAGTCTAAAGTACATAAACTGAAGTAAAGTTTAAGCTTTGCTATTTAATGGCTGTCTCTTAAAATATGTGCCAAAAAGTACAAGAGCGACATTACTGATTTTTAGTTATTTCTCTTGCACTTTCAAGACTCTGATAAACACAATCAGAAACATACAGAGTATATACTAAATAGTTAAAATGATTCTTTCTGCCAAGGTTGTGGTTACCCAAAGAGTGAAGAGCAGGTAAAACCAAGGAGGGTCTTAGAATGCAGAAACTGAAAAACCAGACCCCTATTGTTCCATGTCTGGAAATTCTTTTCCAACTCGCACCCAGACCATGATATTTTTGGTTCCTTGTTCAGAGACTTGGAGTCTCTTGTCCCCCCTCCTTGCTTCTGCTTTCTCATAGGGACCCTCTGCCAATAGGCAACTGCTGCAGCGGCAACTTAGGAACTCTGGCTAGGGTTACCCACTGGTGTGTTCCAAATGCCCCACTGCTCATTGCACCCAACGTAACTGCCTCTTGAATCGGTGAGGGTCTCTCCTTTGTCTTTTTTGCAGCTGAGGATTATGGCAAACAATATTCTGTGGGCACAGATGAGACACATAAAAGCCATTAAGGCACCTGCCACAGAAAGACTCCCGTGTGAGGATAGGGGGCACACACAGAACGGATCTGGGCACAAGGGCATCCACTCCCAGCAAGACAACTTCCGTCCACCAGTCAGGCACATACTGGTTGAAGCAAAACAGAGACGATTGTCCCCAGGCCACCGCCTCCCGGATATATTGTAAGGCAGACTCCTCAGCCTTCTTCTCTGTCACTTTCACTTCTTTCCCTTTGGGTCCGGATTGATTTACAGGAGCCTGGGTGTTGCCTCTGAGCCATCCCAAGAGT
Source organism: Nanger dama (assembly GCA_917880005.1). Taxonomy (NCBI): domain Eukaryota; kingdom Metazoa; phylum Chordata; class Mammalia; order Artiodactyla; family Bovidae; genus Nanger; species Nanger dama. The sequence goes on from CAKJTW010000155.1 coordinate 227,101, forward strand.
GCCTTCCATGTTTCAGGGAATCACCAAATGGTGAGTCACCTGGTTGCTCCCGGGAATCTGTCTTTCTCTGCCCATGTCACCTGGTGGCTTAGCTGCATGGTTCTCAGAGGTCTCCCTCTCACTGTTGGATGTGACTGTTGGGCCGCTCGGCCATTCTGTGGCCTCAGTTGCATGGAGAGATCACTGGGAGGAAAGGGACGCCTTTCTGTCAGCCAGTGACTCTCAGTACTCCCATTCTATGGTAGGGAGGCTAAGAGTGGGTTCTGTTATGTCCCAGGAGGCTCTTTCATACTCAACCCTTGGCTACATTCTCAAAAACTGGAAACTTTTGACCCTCCAAAAGGCCTGGCTCCAATGCAAATGGGGATCCCCCAAAATGGCCTGTGAGTGGCACATTAGGTTTTTCCAAAAGAATAAAAAGGACTCAGAATTTCCTTACGGCTGTTGCCTCCCTGTGTCCTGTCCCTCTCTGTCTCTCTCCATCAGATTTCCTAGATGACCCCTACTCGACCTTTCATATCCACATGATCTCTAGGAAAGGATTCTGAGGTTCCCTTTGGTCCAGGTCTTTCTTCTATATTCAAAAGCCTGAAGGATCAAAAACTGTCCTAACATTCTAAAGAATCCCCTTTAAGGAAGCTTATCTTTCAAGTGGAGAGGGAACCAAGCTTCCCCCACTGCTGAAAATCCTAAAGAATTCCCTTCTGAGTACTCCTGTTTTCTCAGGGCTGGGAAGGACCAAGCTTCCCCCAGTCCTGCAAATTCCCTTAACCCTTCAGATTCTTCTGATGGGACAGAGACCTCACTTCCCACCAGAGGGACAGTCCAAAATTTTTATCAGCTGAAATGCCCCTGATATCAGAATCAATTTGAGCATTATTTGGTCTATATATTAGCTATAAAACTAAGACTGCAGATAGGAAAGATAACTTTTTGACACAGGATGGCCCTGATATTCTTTAGACTCTGGAGAAAACTGGTTAAAATGAAATTTTCTTTCCCTTGGAAACTGTAAAATAGGTTCTTTTTGCTTATGTATTTTAAAGCAATTAGCTTGTTAACAACTAGCTTGGAGAAGGAAATGGCAACCCACTCCACTATTCTTGCCTGGAGAGTCCCAAAGGTGAGGGAGCCCAGTGGGCTACCTTCTATGGGGTCGCACAGAGACAGGACTGAAGCGACTTAGCAGCAGCAACAGCAGCAGCAGCTTGTTAAGAGGCCTGCCTAGGGAAGAGTTTGTAATTAACCCTTTCCATGTCCTTGAATGTCACTGCCCACTTTGCCTGAGACTTGGCAAATCAGAACTTCAAGCCAAACAAAGAGACAAAGAAACAAAAAAAGGGTCAAAGAGATGTTTTAAATCTTAAGCAGGAAACTATGAAATCTCTGTTTGTCTGTCTGGATTTATTTATGTCTCAGTGTGCCTTTTTTTTTTTTTAATGATATTGCTGAAGTTCTAAATGAGTTCTAATTTAATTGGCCTAAAGGGTTTCCCTGGTGGCTCAGAGTTTAAAGCGTCTGCCCACAATGCGGAAGACTTGAGTTTGATCCCTGGGTCAGGAAGATCCCCTGGAGAAGGAAATGGCAACCCACTCCAGTATTCTTGTCTGGAGAATCCCATGGACGGAGGAGCCTGCTGGGCTACAGTCCACGGGATCGCAAAGAGTTGGACATGACTTCACTCACTTCACTCAAAGGAAGGTAAGTGCTTACAAATCAGACAATTCTAACTTCAAGAAAAGTTTACCTAAATGAATTTCAGATTCACGTGAACTGGGAAATATTAAATATCTAGCATTAATGTTTGTTTTCTAATCTAATGTAAATATGTCTAAGAGTCATTAAGCACAGTATTTTCATTGAGCCTAGGTTTATTATTACTTACATATTGTTATATTTTTATATCTGTTACAAGTTTCTCAACCAGGAAAGTACCTCTAGGAAAGGGGGGCACCTTCAAAGAAAATGTAAAAGAGATATGATCTTTCAGAGAAACTCTTTTAAGAATAATTATACTTTAGAAGTGGCTCTCTAAAACATTCTCTAGATTTTGGTAACCTGACTTTCTAGGTCTGTGCCAAGCTAAGTGATGGAAGTTTATTGAATAGCTAGGTCATTTCCAAATAAAATAGATTCTGAAACATTCATTACTGAGGACTAACTTTCCTCTTACAGAGAAACTAGATATTTTGGACTATTCATGAATAATGCTTGATGCCATCCTGAGAATGGCATCTAGAATATTGTTTTCTAGAAATTATCACTGTTGTTTATGTTCACCAATCCACAGAATGCTTAAGTTCTTGGCTGCTTAAGGAAAGTAGTGTATTTTCAGTAAAGAAGGTATGAGGAAAGAAATTACATTTTATGATGAGAAAAGGAAATAGGTCTGACTTACAGGTGGCTGTTTCAGCATGGGAGAACAAAGTAATGGGTACAGAAAGTGATAAGGTTTTATGGAAAGTGGATGCCAAGGGAAGAGTTTTGTGCATAAATACATGTTTTCTTGAGATGTTGAGCTGCCTTTGATAATGGATTTTAAGTTTCTTTACCTCTGAAGTGATCTGTTCTGTTTACCTTTGAAATCATTGTTACTTTGGCCAAGTAAATATATTGTTTCCCAGTGATCTATATGAGTTTGTCTGACTGAGTGTTATAACCCCTTTTGATATTTGTCCACAAAACTTCCTAAATGACTTGACTTCTAGCTGACTTTGGATTGCTTCAGAGGGCCCCTGAGACATCCCAGAGAGCTATTAAACTACCTGAGCTCGTTGGACATGTTAACTTACATGGGAAGTACTGTTGAAGGGGTGATAAATCTTCTCAGATTATGCTATATGGTTGATGTTACCAATATAGATATCCTAAAATTGTGTGGAAATTATATAGATCTGATATGCCCTAATAAAATGTGGTCAACTATAATTCTACTTATACTGTTAGTTACAAGTCACAGCAGTAACCAGGCTACATTGTCAATTGCAGTTTAATCAGGTTTAACCATGATCTCTATGGTTTCACTCTGATGCCTTTGTAAGAATACTGCTATTTCAAGATTTACCGAAAAACTTTTTCTGAAGTTAACCAATAAACAAGTTTTGTTTGCTATCTGATGAAAAAAGCAAAATGGCTGTATGAGGAGGCTTTACAAATAGCTGTGAAAAGAAGAGAAGCCAAAAGCAAAGGAGAAAAGGAAAGATATACCCATTTGAATGCAGAGTTCCAAAGAATAGCATGGAGAGATAAGAAAACGTTCCTCAGTGATCAATGCAAAGAATTAGAGAGAAACAATAGAATGAGAAAGACTAAAGATCTCTTCAAGAAAATTAGAGATACCAACCAGTCCATTCTAAAGGAGATCAGTCCTGGGTGTTCATTGGAAGGACTGATGCTAAAGCTGAAACTCCAATACTTTGGCCACCTCATGCGAAGAGTTGACTCATTGGAAAAGACTCTGATGCTGGGAGGGATTGGGGGCAGGAGGGGAAGAGGACGACAGAGGATGAGATGCCTGGATGGCATCACTGACTCAATGGAGGTGAGTTTGAGTGAACTCGGGAGTTGGTGATGGACAGGGAGGCCTGGTGTGCTTCGATTCATGGGATCGCAAAGAGTCGGACACAGCTGAGCAACTGAACTGAACTGAAGCTGGTACCAGACTGGAATTTAGTCTAATCTCTATATTAATAGAACAAAGTTTTCTTAGAATGCAGCTTTCAATAAGAGATTATGAATTTCTTTGACTTTAAATGATTTATATTCATTTTAAAAACCTTTCGTTACTTTGGTAAAGTAAATAAGCATTACTTAAGATTATGGTACATATAGACAAAGCTCATTCTTCTTCTACAAAAATAACCCCTCATGGTTAGACTTTTGCCATCCTGATGTCCTTAAAACATGGCCACAGTCTGCTCCTAAATCGGGGAATTAAAAATGGGTGAACAGTAGCTGTAAATCAGACTCAGGGCTGTGGGAAATTCAAAATGGCTGCCTGGCTTTTCCCAGCTCCCTGACAAACCTCACTTCTGTTTGATGGGTTAAAGCCTTCCCTGGCTACAGGGTTAATGCCCTCATAACGAAAAAAATTAAGATTTGTTAAGTTTTAAATATTAAGTTTTATTCATTGTTAAATGAAGTTTCTAGTTAATTAAAGTCTAGTGTTTACTAAGCCTCACTTCTGAGATAGTTCCTTCTTATGTTATATTTCTAAAAGATTTAGTGGAGGCTACTCTTTATGTTTTACAGGCTTCTCATTTCCATGGGTTCTTTTGCTGCAGAGCATGGGCTTGAGGGTATGCAGGCTTCAGTCGTTGTGGTGCACTTTAAGCTTGTTTCGAAAGATAATCTCAGGAAGCAATCTTCTGATAAAGAGTAGATGTTCTATGATATACAACCAGGAGATTAACACCTGGCTATAGTCATTTAACAAATGAAGTCAGATGACCTGCAGTATACTGGGCTCTGCTTAATGAAAGTGCTTGACATATCATTTTTACTTACGACCTGACTAATAACTGCTAGCTATAGCTATATTATTTTCTGTGTCGCTTGTTTCAGAAGATTGTGTCTTAGGTTACTAAACGTGTGACTGAGCCTGTGATAAAATGTTGATATGCAGCTCCATATGCTATCAATGATTGTAATAATGTAACTCTAGATATGTGAAGAAGCAACAAGAGGGAATATTTTCCAGGACCTAGAAGCTGTAAGACAGGTATGGTCCAGAGACTTTTGCTACTCACAAGGCCTGCTCTAGAAGCAGCACATTGAGTGGCCTATGAACGGAACTTTCCCTAAACCCGGGAATGAGACTTCCCAGTGCCACAGGACACAATGGACAAGAAATGCCCCCAAAGCATGGTCAAATGTGTGGCTATGAAGGGACCCTGCTGACTGGACTCTGCCAGCTGTCTCTACAAAGATGACATCATGACCACTGCATGCTTCTGACTTTCAACACCCTCCAAAAGAAGTTCAGAGTAAAGATTAGCCACAGGGAACTCTGTGCTCTGGGAAAAACCCAGAACTGGCCTTCCGAAGGTCAAATGTTTTCATGTAAAGATTTTATGAGCCCAAATTCTTGCTGCTTCTTGTACCTAGAGAAGCACTAACATCACGAACCAATGTCTGGTCCTGGTTTTCCTGGCTAGCCCCTAATCTTTGGGCCATGTACCTTTAACTTTCTTGTAAAGTTTGCTTCTTCTAAAATACCATGAATTTCTAAGTGGTCGTGCAGGAATATTCCCTGACTAACACCTAAACAATGGTGAAACAAGTCACCTTATCATTCAATGGACTCTCATCTCTCTCCATAAATGCACCCTGACAGAGTAGGCAAAGGGAGCCCAGAGCCCCATGGCACCCCTGCTCAGCCTGAAGAAGCCAGAGCGGTCAATGCTCCATTTTCCTTGAAACTGGATTCCCAACTGTGTGAGAAGGGAAGTGGGTAGATAGTTAGACATGAGCAGGGTGTCAACAAGGGCCAAAGAATTGGCCCTAAAAATAAAGAGAGGGAGGTATACGGTGACCCAGGGACAAAAGATGATAAAACCAAGGAGGGTCCTGGAATGCAGGAATGGAAAAACAAGACCCATTAGCATTTTTCCCCTCTCCCATGTTGTAACTGTTGATGGATTTCAGGTCCTCCCTCAACAGTATAAACGCTCTCCCCTCCTACTCCATAAGGAGAACGTATTTTTCTTACTCTTCCCCCCACCCAATATAGGTGCCTCATCCATTCAGCAAATGATCTGCAAGACCCCTATCCCACTCCTTGGACCCTGGCTGTGAAAGTAGACTGAGGACCCCTGTTCAACATCCATTCTCCCTTGAGCTGGCCAACTGTTATAACAACGTCCCCATTCTAATAAACTTTATTTCCCTCTCATTTTGTCTCATGTCTGGAAATTCTTTTCCAACACGAGCCGAGACCACAAAAAGTTACTATCCTATTACCCCTGTTAAAAATCTGTAAAACAATTAGAGTTCCAACTTAAGTATGAATTCTTACCTTACTATTCGGTTTCATTGTGGTTCAAAATCGTCATTCATCGAGCAGAATTTTCAACATTACTAAGTCAAATAACCTTGCTAAAAATGTGATACTTTGGCCCCACATCAGAACTCTTGGCTCAGAATACACTTAAAAAAAAAAAAGTTTCCTACTTTTTTGATAAACAATTTATCCTATATCACATGAGTATAACACTGAAGAATATGCTAACGTTGCCCTGATTATTTTATAATTGCTCTTTTAGATGAGAATAGTTTCCCTAACGGCTTGTAGATCATAACTCATCCTTTTTTGTTCATATTAGAAATTGGGTAGAAAGGATTACTGTGTAAAAAATATATTTTGTAATACAAGCCAAGCCACTAAATCACGACCAGTTCTCTGAATTTGCCGTTTTCATCTTGGGTCACATTAGAAAGTCTTCGCACAGCCACATGGCATCTGTACTTTGTATTTCAGGGACAGCTGACATTCCAGGATGTGGCCATTGACTTCACCCAAGAGGAGTGGGAATGCCTGGACCTCGGTCAGCGGAAATTGTACAGGGATGTGATGTTACAGAACTATGGGAACCTGGCCTCCTTGGGTGAGGATAACTGCCTTTCAGAATCCCATATCTACCCACTGGAGTTTAGTTCCATCATGTCAAGAATGTCTTCTGAAATTTTCTGCTTCCCAGAGTAGTTTCAGATCTCTGCTTTCTAGGAGAAAATGGGTATTTGGGAATTTAGAAAGAAAGGCTTCATGTTGATTCCTTATGCTGGTGACATTTTCTTCCTTGATGTACTGTGCCTCCTTCATTCTAGGTTAGTGGAAATTGTGTAAGTTCTGTGGTATTAAATAGTTGGACCCTCTCTTCATTTCATATTGACACTACTTACTTTTGTCTTAGTACTACTTGACCAGAATCTCAGGATCTGATTGTTAGGTGTTTCTTAGTATTGTATAGCTGCTTTGAATAAAGTATTTTGGGAAATCATTTTCTAGAAGAAAATGCATTCTCGTCTCACCTGAATACATATTGGATTCGATGTTGATGAATCTCTAACAACACAACTATTCCTTTCTATGATGAACAGGGCTTGTCTCTATGCTGGACCTGGTCACCTTTCTGGAGAAATCGAAGGATCCCGGAAATATAAGGAGAATGGAGACAACAGCCATTTACCCAGGTAGGTATGAATGGTTGCAGATGATGACTCAGCTGAGAGGCCCAAGGAGCAGCAAGGAACTCATCCTTCCTCGCATGGTTTTGGAAGATTTGCTTCAATGGAAATAGTTTTCGACAACCTGGGTTTGTGTCTGCTACTGTCATAGAAATGTATCATCTGCCCCATGCTCTCTCTGAAATCATTCATGAATTTACCTCCAGTGATTACTTTTCTCCATCACAGTGTGACCTAAAAGTCTCCTCTTTGCTTGTGCAAACTGCATTCATTCGTGGCTCTTTGATTTCTTGGGGGCCCTAGGAAAACTCTGCCCATTTCTGAGTAACTGTATGACAGTCCTCTTAAAGTTTCTTTCTACCTCTAGACAGAGATGTGTGAGTGTAGTGGTAGACAAACTGCCAAACTGCTAGGAATACTGGGGACGGGTTTTTGTTCTCTGATTTATAATTTCCTATCCACTGGGAGTGACACATAGGACCTTCTAAATAAATTTCAAATTCAAGTAATTTTTCACTGCAGAAAGCAAAACCTGGTGAAAATGGAACAATGCATATTTCAGGTTGGCTTGAAATCTTCTCTTTTCCTTATATGATCTCATGTTAAATATTTTAGTGTATTTGTCCCAATCCTAACCTGCTGACATACTTTATTGTGTTCTATTACCGCATAGAATTTTAAAATAAATTGACATAAAATCTGAGCACTATATTTTCCACTATATTATTAATGGTTGATTCAAACTATGACAATTTTTAAATTATATAAAGAAATCTTTATTAAAATTTCTAATTGGAATATAGCTGGTTTCCAATTTTGTACTCCTATACAGCAAAGAAAGTTAATTATAAGTATCAGTCAGTTCAGTTCAGTCATTCACTCAAGTCTGAGTCTGTGATCCATGGTCTGCAGCAACCAGGCTTCCCTGTCCATCACCAACTCCCAGAGCCTGCTCAAACTCATGTCCATCTAGTCAGTGATGCCATGCAAACATCTCATCCTCTGTTGTCCTCTTCTCTCATCTTCAATCTCCCAGCATAAGGGTCTTTCTCAGTGCATCAGTTCTTTGCATCAGGTGGCCAAAGTATCGGAGCTTCAGCTTCACCATGTCCTTCCAGTGAATATTGAGGACTGATTTCCTTTAGGATGGAGTGGTGTGGTCTTGTACCAAGGTAATCTCAAGAGTCTTCTCCAACACCACAGCTCAAAAGCATCAATTCTTTGGCACTCAGCTTTTTCATGGTCCAACTGTCACATCCATACATGACTACTGGAAAAATCGTAGCTTTTACTACATGGACCTTTGTCAGCAAAGTAATGTTCTGCTTTTTCATATGCTGCCTAGGTTGGTCATAGCTTTTCTTCCAAGGAGCAAGTGTCTTTTACTTTCATGGCAGTAGTCACCCTCTGCAGTGATTTTGGAACACAAAACTAAGTCTCTCACTGTTTCTACTGTTTCTCCCCCTGTTTGCCATGAAATGATCTGACTGGTGCCATGATCTTCGTTTTTTGAATGTTGAGTTTCAACCGGCTTTTTCATCCTCTTATTTCAGTTTCATCAGTTTCTCCTCAGTTTCTCTTCGCTTTCTGCTATAGGGGTGGTATCATCTGTGTATCTGAGATTATGGGTATTTCTCTCTGAAATCTTGCTTCCAATTTGTGCTTTATCCATCCTGGTATGTTGCATGAAGTACTGTGCATATAAGTTAAATAAGCAGGGTGACAATATGATGTACTCCTTTCCCAATTTGGAATCAGTCCATTGTCACATGTCCAGTTCTCACTGTTGCTTCTTGACATGCATACAGATTTCTCAGCAGACAGGTAAGGTAGTCTGGTGTTCCCATCTTTTAAGAATTTTCCACAGTTTCTTATGATCTACACAGTCAAAGGCTGTGGTGTTGTCAATAAAGCAGATGTAGTTATTTTTCCAGAACTCTCTTGCTTTTTATATGATCCAAGGGATGTTGGCAATTTGATCTCTGGTTCCTCTGCCATTCCTAAATCCAGCTTAAACATGTGGAAGCTCTCGGTTCACATACTGTTAAAGCCTCGCTTGGAGAATTTTGAGCCTTTGCTTTTGTTTGAAATGAGGGAAACTGTGTAGTAGTTTGAGTGTTCTTTGGCATTGCCTTTCTTTGTGATTATAAAGAAAACTGACTTTTTCCTGTCCTGAAAACACTGCTGAGTTTTCCAAATTTGCTGGCTTATCAAGTGCAGAACTTTAGCATTATCATCTTTTAGGACTTGAAATAGCTCAGCTGTAGTTCAATCAGCTTTGTTGGTCGTCATGCCTTCTAAGGCTGACTTGATTTTGGATGCCGGGATGTCTGTTAGTAGGTGAGTGATCACACCATCATGGTTATCTTGGTCACTAAGATCATTTTTGTACAGTTCTTCTATGTATTCTTGCCAACTTCTTTTAATAACTTCTACTTCTTTTAGGTCCATCCCATTTCTGTCTTTTATTGTTCCCATCTTTGCATGAAATATTCCTGGTATCTCTAATTTTCTTAAAGAGATCTCTACTCTTTACCATTCTGTTGATTTCCTTCCCATTTAGGTCTCCACAAAGCAATGAATAGAGTTCCTTCTTTCAATCATAGTTTTAAAGTCTCTCTTCTTATTTAATTTCTTAAAACTGGTACTTTATTAAGTATATCTTATTTGTATTCAGCTTCCTCGGACACTGTCTTATGTGTCCTCAGTTTATGATTAGTTGTCTGTCACTATCACTTATGATTTTTAGATTGAAAGATCTAATAGAACATTCTCAGAAACATGTGTGGCAAGAAGTGCATTAAAGAATTATTAGGCACCTAGGTTTTGTGAAAGTGTTTGGTGTCTCCACTAAAGATGACTGAAAGCAAGAAGTAATCACTAGATTGCCTATCACCTCTTAATTCCATGGTCCTTGGAGGCTTTTGTCTTGTTTCTTCCCCTATAACCTATTTCTTTGCCATCTCATTTTGTCCAGCATTTTGTTTGTGGTCTCTGTTTTGAAGGGAGCAGAAACCTAGTTAATCTTCCTGCTGGTATCTGCACCTTGGTGGGTGAGGTTGGTCCAGAGGATTGTGCCCTTATACTCTCTTGATCTGTGCTTTGATTGCTGTTAAACTGTGACCAGAGCCTGCCCTGGATATTCAGGGCTGTTTCCCCCCTTGTTCTGTGGTTGTTACTGCCCTCTCTCTGGTGGTGCCTGCTCCCTGCGTGGTGGAAGAGAGCCCCCAGATCTGAGTCTTTGCTGTGATTCTTATCTATGGTGCGAGGCAGGTGGGATTGGAGCACACCCACTGGGAGAGAAGTCACTATTACTCTTCGGGGGATGTTCACCTCACAGTGTGCTCTGGTGTCCCCCTCTCATGCATAAGCTCTCATGTTATATAGTGTTGGCACTGCTCTTGGACCACCCTTAACCATGGGCATGATGGCACATGGCCCTGGTGTCTCTCAGATGTTGTTTTCACAAGGTCACACCATAGATTCAATGAAGTCAGGTCCTGGGATTGCACTGAGCAAGCTGGACCCGCTGTGGTGCTGTGGGGCAGCTCAGGCTGTGTCCTGGCCCAGCCCCCTTGTGTAGGAGCCCACAAAGTCTACAGCTGCTAAAGCTCCACCTGCCATGACTAGGAGAGCCCTGGTAGTTGATGCAGATGCTCTGTAGGGGCTGAGGTTACAAAGCTGGTCGTAGGTATAAAACCGTGGCTTGTGTTGCTGCAAGGAGAGGTTTCAGCTTTTCTTCTTTATCCCTGGGTTTCACCTGTGCTTTCAGCTCCATCTGTGCATGTGGGCAACTCAGAGGTGTCTGCTCCTGATGCTGCCCCCAGAGCACAGGATTCTGCTGACTGTGGAGGAGATCGATGGGGGAGGCCGTGACTGGGGGCTCAAAAGTCCTACGTGGGTGGAAGGGATGCAGTGGGCTTCTTGTTTGGACGTCATTTGCCAATGGCACTCTGCTCTCTGGTAGTTCAGGCTTCCACCACAAGCATCCCGGTTGCAGAGCTCCTCCCTCATGCCCATCCCTTCACGATGTTTCTTCATAGCCAACAGTAGTCCTCTGCCTCGGTCCACTTTACAAACCCTACATTTCAGCACCCAGCCCTTGTCTGCAGTAGTGGACATGCCTCTAAGGCTGGGTGAGCAGGGCTGGGGTCAGTACCTTGTGTGTAGGTCTCACTCTGTCCTGCCGCCACACACTGGTTGCCATATTCTCTTCCCACAGTGAATGAGGCTCTTCTTCTGTCCAAACTGAGCTCCCCCAGTGAGAGTCTTCCCCGGATATGGAGACCTCTTCTCGCTTTCATCTCCTCACAGGGTTACAGGCCCCAACCCACTTCCCTCTCCTCTTCATTTTTCTTCTTCTTTCTTTTGTCCTACTTGGCTCAGCAGGAATCTTTCTTGTCCTTTCAGATATCCAAGGGCCTCTGCTACTGTTCAGCTGGGCTCTGAGAAAATTGTTCCATTTCTCATTCCTTTGTGGAGAGAGAGATGATCTTCACATCTGCCTAAGCCTCTGGCATCTTGATCCTTCGATCTCTATTTTATTTTTAAACTAGCTAATGGTCATCAATTTTCTCTAAATCTTTAAAGATATTCACTGAGAATAGCAGGAAAAATTACTTGTTATTTGGTATCTTTCAGCTATGTCTTCACAAGACACCCAGGATTTGGTGCTGAAGAATCCAGTGTTAGAAGATATATTCCCAAAAGCAAACCTACGAATATATCAAGTATTTCACCTCAGAAACTTAATGAAAGACTGGGAGTATACAAGAGTATATGAAAGACAGAGAGGATGTTTATATGGACATAAAGAAATGGAGACAGTTACACATAATGCTAACATTACTGCAAAAAGAAATGAGCACCGTGAGTCAAATTGGGGAAAACATCAACTTCAGTCTTCAACATCTGATGAGAAGTGTAAGTGTTTAAGAAAAGATTTCCATCATTTTTTGAAACATACATACTCTCTAAAGGGACACGTGGAAAATCTGGAAGGTAATCTAGTCTCTGTTGCAAATACTCGTTCAGACAATTGTGAACGTAGGCTTCGACTCAACATACTTTCAAGAATGTCTGAACACCTACAATTTAATGAGTGGGAAAAATCACAATCTAATCAATTTGAGAGATCCATGAGCAGAGGGTCATTTTTCTTCCCCCGACAGATATTTTCTCTCCATTCCAAGATGTATAAAGTTGATAATGGAGGAGACATAATCCAGCCATCATTGTTCAATACATATTGTGATATGGTTAATACACAACAACTTTCCATATGTAATAAAATGAGTCAGACCTTAAGTAAGAGCTCCAGCTCCAATAATTACAAGAGTATTAATGGTGGACTGAGAAGGTATTCAGGCAATGAAAATGGGTATAGGGTTGAAGGAGACTCAAACCTTGTGAAACATAAGGGACCCAAATCATCAAGCAAGGATTCTAAAAGTAATAAATGTAGAAATGCCTTTGATCAAATGTCAGGTTTTTCTCTAGACAAGGGTAATTGTACTGAAGAGAGGACTTGTAGTGAATATGGGAAGGTTTCTAATCAGTCTTCAGAACTTACTCAACAGCAGACTGTTCAGAATCCACAGAAAGAAAACAAGTGTAAGATATGTGGGAAAGTGTCTAGTAACTCATGCCATCTAGGTAGACATAAGAAAATTCATACAAGAAGGAAACCTTTCAAATGTACAGAATGTACCAAAGCGTTTAACCATAGCTCACTTCTTACTAAACATCAGAGAATTCACACTGGAGAGAAACCTTATAAATGTACAGAATGTGGCAAAGGCTTTAATCACAACTCAAATCTTATTCAACATTGGCGAATTCATACAGGAGAGAAGCCTTACAAATGTACAGAATGTAGCAAAGCCTTTATCTGTTCCTCACATCTAATCTATCATCAGCAAATTCATACTGGAGAGAGGCCTTATAAATGTACAGAATGTAGCAAAGCCTTTATCTGTTATTCACAGCTAACCTATCATCAGCGAATTCATACTGGAGAGAAGCCTTATAAATGTAAAGAATGTAACAAAGCCTTTATCCGTTCCTCGCATCTTACTGGACATCAGCAAATTCATTCTGGGGAGAGACCTTATAAATGTAAAGAATGTAACAAAGCCTTTATTCATCGCTCAAATCTTACTCGACATCAGCGAATTCATACTGGAGAGAAGCCTTATAAATGTAAAGAATGTAACAAAGCCTTTATCCGTTGCTCACATCTTACCGAACATCAGCAAATTCATACTGGAGAGAGACCTTATAAATGTAAAGAATGTGGCAAAGCCTTTATTACAAGTTCAGCCCTTACTCAACATCACCGAATTCATACTTGGGATAGATGTTATAAAGGTACAGAAAGTGGCAAGGCCTTCATTAAGGATTCTAGAGTTACTAAGCATCAGCGAACACATACTGGGGAGAGACTGTATAAATGTACAGAATGTGGCAAAACCTTTAATCGGAATTCAGTTCTTACTACACATTTGCGAGTTCATACTGGAGAGAAGCCTTATAAATGTAAAGAATGTAACAAAGCCTTTCATCGTCCCTCACTTCTTACTCGACATCAGCGAATTCATTCTGGGGAGAGACCTTATAAATGTAAAGAATGTAACAAAGCCTTTATTCAGTGCTCACATCTTACTCAACATCAGCGAATTCATACTGGAGAGAAACCTTATAAATGTACAGAATGTGGCAAAGCCTTTAGTCATAGTAGTAATTTCACCAAACATCTGAGAACACACACTTAACCCTAGTAATGGAACAAGTGATGGAAGAGGTTCGCCCTAAACATGCATCAGAAAACACAAGAGTTTATATAAAAAACCAATGGAAATGATGTAACAAATATATAGAAAGGTATTTAATCAAAAGTTAAATTGAAGTAAATATGCATGGTGGAAGGCATTTCATCAAATTTGTTTTCTGAAGTTTCTCTAAAAGAATAACTGTAGGGAGCACTCCATAGTTAAAACAGATAGAAAAATGGATATTTTAGCATGAGTCGTGAGATGAAGGTTGATGGCTAGAACATTACAATTCTTAGCAATGTATATATGCTTATTAATAATGATGTGATGTGAGGTTATTTGAAGTGAATGTAATTCACCACTCAAATAATCCACATTATGCTTTCTTTCTAGTGTGTTTGCAAAGATAGGTTTTTGATGGTTTATTAAAGATTAGCCTTTTTCTATTGTTTTGCAACCATTTCTATCTAATCTTCATTAGAAGATTGAGGATACCATAATGTAAAATGGACAATGAACATTTAAATAGAGGTGTTTGTCGTTAACATGAAATACCTAGAGGTTGCCATTAAGTAAGTGATCATTTAATCTTTCCATGTATTAAAGTAAGACAGATGTTGGTTGTAATGTTTCAATAGTAATATCCTTGATTTGTAAGAACACAATGACAGTTCACTGCAATATTGATGTATCTTTATAATAACACGTCATGATTATTACTTGACAGTGTTGAAATAAAGACAGTGATAACCTAGAAACGTAAGAATCCCTTCCTGGAAAAGGCATGGAATTGGTGTATAGCATGCTTGCTCAGTGCTTCCTAGGCTTTGTATGGTAAGCTGTGAAAATCAGAAATCTCACATCATTGTGTCAAAAATGAATATCTTTCTCTGTACTTTTGATCTGTATTTAATCATGGATCATACCGTGGATTGTAAAAGGTTTTATTTCAACTATGTGTGAAATTTAATACATGGTTATTCATAAAAGTGAATGGCTTTTAGTGTTTCGGTTGATTGTAATGAATGAAATGTTAATCCACCACCAACAGCAACGTCGCCCACCTTATTTAACGTTGTAGTGGAGACCGCAATTAACTGTTTGGTACCACACAAAGATGGCATATGGGGAAATTAGTTTACTCACTGGATTTAAACTTCTCATAACTTCATGTACATTCCATCATTTCTATGTTGTATCTCCTCTCCCATTTTGTAACTACTTAGACACTGGGTTGGTTCTAATAAGAAAGATTATACAGAGTATTGACAGTTTCCCTAAACTGCTCTATGATGTTGCTTCCTCAGCATCTGTCTGGGGATCAGGCAGCCTGCAGGTCCTTGAGCTCACACCAGCCAATCTTTTGAGCACCGGCACTAGATGACCCCCTTCCTTGAGACCAGCAGTCTTACTGGACCTCAGAGTCTATTCACTGACCCCCATTCAGTCACACTGACAGGGTCAATTTCTAGGCAAGTTGATAAGTCCAGGGGTCCCCAAGGAGAGAAGGGTCTGGAATTCTCAAGGAGGAAGAAAGGACAAACGTGTTTGTTTGTTTTCCTCTACATTCCTTGGGATTATGTAACAAATTATCCTGCTTGAGGACAATTTCTGGAAAAAACTTTCTGGCTAATCTTGTCTTAAAATGTAAATTATGGGAGTGGGTCTAGTGAGGTCTTTACAACCTCCAGACATTGTTTTGGTTCAATAGAATAACTAATTAAAAATATATAGCTCCTTTGCTAACACTAACGAGGGGGTACTCTTTCTGCCCCCTTCTGAACTCTGTGTTAGAAGTTTCTCTTATCTCTTTATACTTTCAGTTCAGTTCAGTCGCTCAGTCGTGTCTGACTCTGCAGCCCCATGACACCAGGCCTCCCTGTCCATCACCAACTCCGAGTTCACTCAGACTCACGTTCATCGAGTCAGTGATGCCATCCAGCCATCTCATCCTTGGTCGTCCCCTTCTCCTCCTGCCCCCAATCCTTCCCAGCATCAGAGTCTTTGCCAGTGAGTCAACTCTTTCATGAGGTGGCCAAAAGTACTGGAGTTTCAGCTTTAGCGTCTTTCCCTCCAAAGAAATCCCAGGGCTGATCTCCTTCAGAATGGACTGGTTGGATCTCCTTGCAGTCCAGGGGACTCTCAAGAGTCTTCTCAACACCACAGTTCAAAAGCATCAATTCTTAAGCGCTCAGCTTTCTTCACAGTCTAACTCTCACATCCATACATGACCACTGGAAAAACCATAGCCTTGACTAGATGGAACTTTGTTGACAAAGTAATGTCTCTGCTTTTCAATATGCTATCTAGGTTGGTCATACATAACTTCTTCAAAGAAGTAAGCGTCTTTTAATTTCATAAAGTCTGTCACTGTTTCCCCATCTATTTCCCATGAAGTGATGGGACTGGATGCTATGATCTTCGTTTTCTGAATGTTGAGCTTTAAGCCAACTTTTTCGCTCTCCTCTTTCACTTTCATCAAGAGGCTTTTTATCTCCTCTTCACTTTCTGCCATAAGGGTGGTGTCATCTGCATATCTGAGGTTATTGACATTTCTCCTGGCGATCTTGATTACAGCTTATGTTTCTTCCAGTGCAGCATTTCTCATGACGTACTCTGCATAGAATTTAAATAAGCAGGGTGACAATATACAGCCTTGACGTACTCCTTTTCCTATTTGGAACCAGTCTGTTGTTCCATGTCCAGTTCTAACTGTTGCTTCCTGACCTGCATATAGATTTCTCAAGAGGCAGATCACGTGGTCTGGTATTCCCATCTCTTTCAGAATTTTCCACAGTTTATTGTGATCCACACAGTCAAAGGCTTTGGCATAGTCAATAAAGCTCTTTTATACTTTAATAAATAATACTTTTAATAAATTACTTTTTTATACTTTAATAAAACTTTATTACACAAAAATTCTGACCAATCAAGCCTTGTCTCTGGCCCTGGATTGATTTCTTCTCCATTGGAGGCCAAGAATCCCTGCATCTTTCGTGGTTCAGCAACAACCTTTCAACACCCTCACAGCACTCACCAGAATCCTTTTCTTGGTTTGAATGGATTAATCCACACTCAGCTTAGGGAGCCCAGAGCACTTCACCCAGGGTAACTTATAAAAGCTGAACTGCAAGTAGTCCTGTTTTCTTTTCCTGATTCCAGCTTTGACCTCTCTCAGAAATTCCCTCCCTAAATCCTCCCCTACAGAGAGGTCTCAGGTATGATGAGTGTGAGGCCTTGAGCTCAGGACTCCTGAACATTGGTTTAAGGGAAGAAATATGAGAAAAAACGGAATTTGCTGATGACTGCATTCATGGCCCCACTGTAGACCTGCAAATTCATAAGTTCTTACAGTGGGACCTGAGAACCAAGGATTTGTATTCATTGAAATGGTTCATAAAGAATATTTAGCACAGAGGTTTCCATCTGGTTTCCCATCAGGATCACTTGACCATCATTAGGAAATGACCTCACTGATGCCCTCCCAACAGAGTTCTGTGTTGGTCATGTGAGATCAGTGTGGTGTGTAGGAAGTGCTCCAGGGGATTCTAAAGAGAGGCCCGGGTTAAGGACGTGGCTTCTAGTCTGTTTGTGAGAGCTGAGCCCTGTTGTCAGTCTGAGGAGAGGCAACAAGGTTGGTCTAGCTGGATTTCGACCAGGGAAGTCAACGCCCATCGTCTAGGTGAGCAGAGTGTTAGGAGCTCTGTATGAAGAGAAAACAATCAAGAAATAAGTTCACAAGTTGGTCTCCAGATAGGAATTGATTGTTCAGAATCTCTCCTGAGACAGAGGACAGGCGAGGGTGGTCTTACCTTTTCAAGGTCCTTCTGTCTGTAGGAGTAGTGGTTGCAGATTAAAGAGCTGTGGTGATGCCATCCAAGGTATTTTCTCAAAACTCAGTAGTGCATTTGCAGTGTAAAATCCCCAGAGAAGAGAGAGTAGGAGAAAGATGATGAAATGGCAGCTTCTCAGGTAAATGTCCTGTTCTGAGTCTCGGGCTGTGTATGCTTTGCCTCCTGAAATGCCCAAATGAAAATCTGCAAGCCTTTAGCTCTCCAATCCTAATTTTTCTTCCCGGGCATTTGTTATCATCTTATTTTTTTCCCATTTCTTCTTATAATAGTGAAGACCAGCCCTTTGGACTACTTCCTTGTGTCCCAGAGCCTTTGCTCCATTGTCTGCATCCTCTCTTTCTATGGAGCATGATGAATTCTCAACGTGAATCAGCGACTTTCAAATGTTGAAACTGTCTTTTTGTGAGAGATCAGCATGGGGAGCCACTCCTATCCTCACTCCCACTGGGATGTGGTTTGGTGTTGGGATTTTAGGGACATTGGGAAATGGAGTGATGACTACAGAAATTATGATTTTTACAATATGACATTTTATTTTCAGCAAATATAGCTATGGATTTTTCAGTAGTCATATACGGATGTGAGTTGTTCAGTCGCTCAGTAGTATCCGACTTTTTGCAAACACATAGACTTCAGCTCATCAGGGGTCCCTGTCCTTCACCATCTGCCAGAGCTTGCTGAAACTTTTCCCATTGAGTTGATGATGCCAAACAACCATCTCATTCTCTGTCATCACCTTCTCCTCCTGCCATCAGTCTTTCCCAGTAGCAGGGTCTTTTCCAGTGAGTGAGCTCTCCACACCAGGAGGCCAAAATATTGGAATTTAGCTTTAGTGTCAGTCCTACTGATGAATATTCAAGGTTGATATCCTTTAGTGTAGCGTTTCCCTGGTGGCTCAGACAGTAAAGCGTCTGCTGGCAATGCAGGAGACACGGGTTCTATCCCTGGATTGGGAAGATCCCCTGGAGAAAGAAATGGCAACCCTCTCCAGTACTCTTGCCTAGAAAATTCCATGGATGAGGAGCCTGGTGGGGGAGTCCATGGGCTCACAAAGAGTCAGACATGACTGAGCAACTTCACAATCCTTCAGTGTTGTAGCCATGCGTTCTGGGAAACAAACTCACCCAGAAGGACAGTGCAGATATTGGAATGCAGTTTTTACACCAGCCGGCCCAAGGCAGAGTTAGCCAGGGACCCCCAACAGTTTTTGTGAAAACCTTCTATACCTTAAGTATACATGCTCAAACCCACCTCCCCAAATTCCTTGAAACTAGTCTGGACAAGGTGAAAGAGAGAGATGATCAAAGTTAACCCGTGATTCAGGTGTCATAAGCCTGCATAGTTAAGCAGCGGACATTTATCAATAGGCCTGTGGTCATACCCCGATAGGCATAATGGGATTTATGACTTTGTTCTGTTATGGAGATAATTAGCATATTCTTTTAGGCGATGGAGAGTCTAGGTACAATTCGTGAAGCTCCTTCATCCAGGGGTCTGGTTTTCCTTTGGCATGTTATTTCCACAGATACTGGGCATATAGCTCAAAGTCCACAGTACAACCCAAGATGGACTCATGCTTTCAAGATGGAGCCAGTTCTGTCTGTTTCCTCCTTCATTAGGACTGATTAGTTTGATCTCCTTGCTGTCCAAGGGACTCTCCAGAGTCTTCTCCAGCACCACAATTTGAAAGCATCAATTCTTAAGTGCCCTGCCTTCTTTATGGTCCAAATCTCAAATGACTATTGGAAAGACCATAGTTTAGACTAGATGGACTTTTGTTAGCAATTGATGTCTTTGCTTTTAATAGTCATAGCTTTCCTTTCAAGAGGCAAGCATCTTTTGATTTCATGGCTGCAGTCACCGTTCACAGTGATTTTAGAGCCCCCAAAGAGAAAATCTCTCACTGTTTCCACTTTTTCCCTCTGTTTGCTATGAAGTGATAGGACCGGATGTCATGATCATAGTTATTAATGATGAGTTTTAAGCCAGCTTTTTCACTCACCTCACTCACCTTTGTCAAGAGGCTCTTTAGCTCCTCTTCGCTTTCTGCCAGTAGTGTGTTATCTGTATATCTAAGTTGTTGCTGTTTATCCAGGCAATCTTGACTCTAACACTAAAGAAGCCTTTTTCTAAATGCAGATCTCTGAGCCTAGGTGAAACAAAGGCAGCTGTTCAGAAGCCACCAGACATTTCCTATTTGGTAAGTGCTGAGGATGGGGGTTGGGGGGATTGGGGGTGGTGGTGGTGGGGTGGGGGTGGAGACTGCCATCCGCCGTTGTTGTTCAGACTTTGGTTCTTGAATAGACTGAATCATAGAGGGTGTGACTTAGTGATCAGAGAGCCCCCTCATCCATTCAGAAGTCGGGGTATGATGGGCTTCTGTCTCTATGTTTGTTGTTGTTCAGTCACTCACTCCTGTCCAACTTTTTGAGATCCACGGACTACAACATGCCAGGCTTCCCCTTCCTTCACCATCTACTGGAGTTTGCTCATCATGTCCATTGAGATGGTGATGCCATCAAAATCTCTAGTCCTCTGTTGCCTCCTGAGAATCAGGATGTGAACAATCAAGGTTGAAGGATTGTCCCCAGATGGCGAGATGCATATGAAAGAAGTGATTTCAGTAAGTTCAGATGTTTCCATTTTCCTATACATGGAGATCATTAAATCTCTTCATGTGAGAGATGCTTTTCCCTTACATTAACTGTCACTTTTAATATTCAGATTACCTGCCCCTTGCTGCAAACTTGTATATAGTGTGGCTCCTTCCTTGCTTCCTCAGAGTCATCTGTCTTGGGGTCACCTGACACACTGTCTCCTGGGCTCAAGTCCTAACATTCCCACAAAATAAAACCTAACACTCAATGTTCAGGCCACATGTATTTTTTTTTCTTTCAGGCTATAGTTATCTCACGTATTACTTAACACAGGCAATTATTTCCCTTGGTGATCATCAGATATGCATTTAAGGCATCATTTTCACAGATATTTCTCCATTGCCATACACACTTTTGGACTTCCAAAGTGGCAGTAGGACTAAAGAGTCTAAGTGCCAGTGCAGGAGGCCTAAGAGACATGGGCTTGATCCCTGGGTCAGGAAGATCCCCTGGAGGAGGAAATGGCACTCCACTCCAGTATTCTTGCCTGCAAATTGAATGGACAGTGGAGCCTGGTGAACTACAGTCCAAAGGGTCACAAGGAGTCAGACATTACTGAGTGTCTAGGCACATACATTTTAAAGCTGAGGTTCGTTGCTGTCCCTGGTTTATTTTCAAAGAAATTTGTGATTGTCGAGAGAAAAAGTTCAATTTTTACATGACCTCCTGCTGCTTCTGCCTCTGTAACTCAGCTTACTCCTTGCAAAGTCTATATCACATAGGTCTCAAAAATGGAGAATCACAATACTAGGAACTGGAGCTTATCTCACTCACCCTTGTACTGCTCTTTGCAATTGCCCTAGCGACTGCAAACCTGCTTAATGATTCCTGTATGAAAACTCTTTTACCCCTTTGTTCCAGCTCAGAACTTGGAGGGTTAACTCCTCTGGGCCCACCAGTGTAATGAACCTAGTTTTCCAACTCTCTGAGTGTGGTGCTTGGTTTCTTGAGTACTGGTTTCTACAACATTTCTGGGGGCTCCAGAGAGATTCCAATTACTCAGGCCCCTTGATCCACTGGACTGGTGGCTCAGCCAGGTCAGAGTGAAGGAGCCCCCAAGATGAACAAGGTGGCATGACACCTGATGGTATTCCTGGAATTGTGTTCCAATTCTGGATAGCCGAGCCCTGACTGGACCCATTAGAGGGACAGAACAACTCACCAGGAATGGCCACAGGATCAGGTAAAGCTCTGGGGCCAATCCTCAGTCAGGAGATCTTACCCCAATAGGTAGAAAAGACTGATCACCTCCTTGGAGCTCCCAGGAAGGGAGCATCAGATAGGGAGACCTGGGACCTCAGGAAAAGGAAGGTATTATCAATAACCTCACATATGCAGATGACACCACCCTTATGGCAGAAAGTGAAGAGGAACTAAAAAGCTTCTTGATGACAGTGAAAGTGGAGAGTGAAAAAGTTGGCTTAAAGCTCAACATTCAGAAAATGAAGATCATGGCATCTGGTCCCATCACTTCGTGGGAAATAGATGGGGAAACAGTGGAAACAGTGTCAGACTTTATTTTGGGTGGGTGGGGGCCTCCAAAATCACTGCAGATGGTAATTGCAGCCATGAAATTAAAAGACGCTTACTCCTTGGAAGAAAAGTTATGACCAACCCGATAGCATATTGAAAAGCAGAGACATTACTTTGCTAACAAAGGCCCGTCTAGTCAAGGCTATGGTATTTCCAGTGGTCATGTGAAGAAAGCTGAGCGCCAAAGAATTGATGCTTTTGAACTATGGTGTTGGAGAAGACTCTTGAGAATCCCTTGGACTGCAAGGAGATCAGCCCTGGGATTTCTTTGGAAAGAATGATGTTAAAGCTGAAACTCCAGTACTCTGGCTACCTAATGCGAAGAGTTGACTCACTGGAAAAGACTCTGAAGCTGGGAGGGATTGGGTCAGGAGGAGAAGGGGATGACAGAGGATATGATGGCTGGATGGCTAGATGGACGTGAGTCTGAGTGAACTCCAGGAGTTGGTGATGGACAGGGAGGCCTGGCGTGCTGTAGTTCATGAGGTCGCAAAGTCAGACACGACTGAGCAACTGAACTGAACTGAACTGATGATAAGCTCTGAGTGACTGTGTATGAATGATTGTTCATTGAAGGAAGTAAAAGAGAACTTCACAGTCCATGGACTACGGGGCCTGAGAGGGTCCAAAACCTGAAGTTCCGTGATGAACTCATAAGACTGAAAGGCGGTGGCAGTCTCTGGGGGATGTTATCTCTCCTGAGAGGCTGGATCAGGTTGGGGGTTTATATCGACCTGCCAGTATTAAGAGGCATCTTAAATCTCTCTCAGGAGAGTGATCAAGTAGATGCAAAATGAATGTGAATAAGTGTGTGGCATTATTTCCTCGAGCTTCAGGCTTGATTGTGTGGCTTCACGGCCTTCATGGCTATGGAGTTCGAGTGGGCCCCTAGCTTACAGTTCCATGGTGACCTCATACAGCTCAAGGTGGTGTCTGCCTCTGAGGGACCCAGTCCCTTCCTGCAAGACAGATCTGCATCAGGGGTTATACTGATCTGCCAATGCTAAGAGGCACCTAAGATCTCCCTGGGGCCATGGCCAAGCAGATACCTAAATGGTCTCTTTTGAGGGGGCACCCACCCTTGTTTGTCTTTTTGTCACTGACTCAGGACAGGATACACAGGGGAGGGAGAAATTATTGGTTACTTGTTAATCTTCTGTCGACTGACTCTTTGAGCCAACATCTAAGAGATTAGGTTTTCCTCAAAACCCTGCCAAGTAGATTACATTTGTCAACATGGATGGAAGCACCTCTAAACCAGCAGTCTTGATAAAGAACTTTAAGAAGGGCTTTGGAGATTTTGGAGTCAAGATGACCCTTAGGAAGCTTTGTAACTTATGTGAGCCCCATTGGCCATTCTTTGATGTTGGATGGCCACCAGGGGGCACTCGACCTGCCCACTGTCCAAGCAGTGCTCCAGGTAGTCACTGGGACTCCAGGACATCCAGATCAGTTTCCATACATAGACTCCTGTGCAGATCCCACCCATAACAAGGTCATGCAGGACTCGAGGGACTCCCTGGGCCCTCCTACCCATGACAAGGTCATGCAGATGAGACCTGATAAGCAAGGCCTCAGGACTCGATGGACCCCCTGGACCTGCTCGAGCATCTACCCCCAAATCAGAATCTGTCTGTCTTACTATTTTATGTCTTTCACCAACTCTTCTGACATTAACAGGGGGCTATCCCTGACCACTTTTTCTGGGGAAAATAGAGTTCTAGTTGATAAATCTCCTGGGCATGAAAGAAGTATTTCAAACCTCCTGTTAGCATTCTAGCTTACTTGGCAGGTTTATTCAGACTCTTGCAACATTGTTGAGCCAATGCTTGCTGCCAAGTTCTCACATCCCTTATTCATTATGTTTCTGGGAGTGCATATAGTCAGGATATAGAAAAAAACAAGCAGAAGCTTTAGCATTAGTAACATTAGGCTTTGAGTTAATAAGTTCTTTCTTTGCTGTAACCCACTTCATCTTTGCTCCATAGAAATGTAACTCTATACTTTAAGGGTGACACAGGCTAGGAATTTAAGAAGAAACACTTCAAGGGGAAAATTATTGTTCTGGCTGACCAACCTTTATCAAAAAGGGGTCATAAAATATCAACAGGCCTCTGGGCCAGAAGATAATGTACAAAAAATAAGACTCTTGCAGGAAGGAACCTGGTGTTGATAAAAGTTAATACTGATGGAATGTTGAGTTGACTCTGCATTTTTCACTTTGCTCAGTGTACAACTCAGGGTATAAAAGCCCTCTCTGAAAATAAAGTGACAGGCCTTGCTCATTGAAGCTCGGTTACCCCATGTCATTCTTTCCTTATCTCTTTCTCTATCTCTCTCAGTCGCAGACACCGTCACCCTGAGGATACCCTAGATCCAACCAAGGATGGACCCTGGTACTCCTGGTTTCTAATAGCACAGACCCTGCCCCCACAGGCAAGATTTTGAGCAAATGGACAGGGACAGAGTAGGGTATTTGTGACCCAATCACTCAGAAAAAAAGGAAGGAAAAAAAAACCTATATTCCAGGGAGATCCAGTAGAAGACCCACTGATGCCCCCACCGTACAGTCCTCTGACTCCACAAGCCCCAGCACAGCCAGCACCAGAACCATTGCCAGCAGTCCACCTTCCTCCATGTCCCCCATACCACCTCATGAGCTGGACTCCAGCCCTGAACAAGGAGGGACACAGCTCCGCTCAGCCAAACAATCTAACCAGCTGGCCTCAGCCCATCAGATATCACTGAGAGAAACTGAAGCTCCTCAACAAGTGAACGAGGATGACTCAGTCCAGCCTGTTCGCTCCATCCTCTATTACCAGCCCTTCAGCGCTACTGATATCTTAAAGTGGAAACAGTGTAACCCAGCGTACTCTGATAGACCACAGGCTATGACTGATCTCCTAGAGTCCATTTTCCACACCCATCAGCCTACATCGGATGACTGTCACCAGTTCCTTATATCTTCCTTCACCACTGAGGAAAGGCTACGCATCTCGACAGAAGCCCAAAAATGGCTTGGAGGGCAAGCCCCTGCAGAGGTCTTAGATGTAGAAGGATGGGCACGAGAAGTGATGCCAGAGACAAGACCTAATCGGGATTTCAATATCAGAGAAGGCAAGAAACCCTGGATCGCTACTGTGATGCCTTTCTGCATGGACTTTGAGCAGGAATCAAAAAGCCCACCAATATGTCCAAAATTACAACAAGAATACAGAAAGTAGATGAGACTCCCACTAATTTCTGTGAAAGACTGTGTGAAGCATTCCCGGACATACACCCAGTTCGACCCTGAGACTCCTGGAGAATCAACGAATAATTAACACTGCCACTGTAGCTCAATCCTGTGCAGAAATCCAATGAAACCTCCAAAAGCCGGAAGGCTTTGCTGGGATGAATGCTGAACAGCTTCTGGAAGTAGCAAATAAAGTCTTTGTGAACTGAGACCGTGAAGTTCAACAAGAAGCAGATAAAAGAATGAAACAGAAAGCAGCCCTGCTAGAAGCGGCATCGAGGGGCTCAGCTCCAGTGAAACAGACTGTTTCCTCGTGGAAAGGGGAAACTAAGAGTCCACCTCTATGCCATGACCAGTGCACCCGTTGCAAAGAGACCGGACACTGGAGGAATGAGTGCTCCCACCGCAGAGGGACATCTAAAGGGTCGAAGAAGTTCAGTCAACCCAACAACGAAATGTACCATCCTGAGCCAGCCCTCCAAAACCATATTGGCCTGTCTGGAACAGAATCAGAGTAGGGAATACCTAGCTCCCTGATCCTAGGCCCCCAGGAACCCATGATCTCAACAAAAGTTGGGGGCCAATCAATGACTTTTATAGTGGATGCCGGGGCTGAACACTCCGTGGTAAACACACCTGTGGCTCCCCTCACAGGCTGAACAGCGACTATTGTTGGGGCCACAAGGGACATGACATTCCGTTCATTTTGCAAGGCCCATTCGTGTCAGCTAGGGAGCCATCTGGGGACCCGTGAATTTCTCTACTTATCGGAATGCCCCATTCCCCTGCTAGGGAGAGACCTACTGGCAAAGCAGGGACACAAATCACCGTTGCCCCCGGAAAGCCTGTGAGAAGCCTGTGAGAAAGAACTCCCAGGTTTGGTCAATAACCATGTGCCCATTATAGTGGACCCAAAGCCAGAAGCCACACCTGTTAGACGGAAACAATATCCAGTACCATTGGAGGCATGCCTGGGAATTCAGGACCACACCCAGCACCTATGAAATGCCAAGTTCATTATCAAATGTCAGTCTCCTTGGAACTTACCAGTCAAAAAGTCTGGAGGGGACGACTACTGCAGCATCCAGGACCTCCACGCCATCAATAGTGCAGTGATCATCATCCATCCAGTGTACCCAAATCCTTACACTCTTCTGAGTCTCTTACCAGCTCAGACATGCTGTTCACATGCCTCGATCTCAAGGATGCATTCTTCTTTCTGCGACTATCACCAGCCAGCCCTTGTTTGCCTTTTGAATGAGATGAACCACACACTGGGAAAAAGACACAGCTGACTTGGACCCAACTACCACAAAGCTTCAAACTCACCTACCCAGTTTGGTGAACACTTGGCTATGGATCTTGCTGCCTTTCCCAGAGAAATTTTGAACTGCATCCCACTCCAGCATGAGGATGAGCTGTTGCTAGCCAGTCCCACCCAGGGGACTGCT
The DNA here is from genome assembly GCA_917880005.1 of Nanger dama. Taxonomy (NCBI): domain Eukaryota; kingdom Metazoa; phylum Chordata; class Mammalia; order Artiodactyla; family Bovidae; genus Nanger; species Nanger dama. The sequence goes on from CAKJTW010000155.1 coordinate 253,789, forward strand.
GGAGGCACCAGGGCCCTGCTGGCTCTACTCTCCACCGCAGGGCACAAGGTGCCATGGAAAAAGGCTCAGATCTGCATACAGGAGGTCAAGTACCTCGGGTTTGTCATCTCAAAAGGGCATTGGGTACTCGGACATGAGGGGAAATAAGCCATCTATTCAATACCTCGGCTGAATACCAAGAAAGAAGTCTGTGAATGGGGCTGCTGGATTCTGTTGGATGTGGAGACTGGGTTTCTCTGAAATAATGAAGCCTTTGTTTATAGCCACAGCAGGGTCTGGTAAGGACCCCCTGGGCTGGGAACCTGAAAAAGAAAGGCCTTCAAGGAGATTAAGAGACTCTTGACTAGCGCTCCAGCATTAGGGCTGCCACATGAGACATGGGACTTTACCCTCTTTGTACTGCACTGGGGGTCCTCACACAAACAGTTGGGCCATGGCAGTGCCCAGTCATATACTTGTCAAAACCACTGGATCCAGTGGCTGTGGGATGGCCTGGGTGTGCAGATCAGTGCTAGTTTTGTGACTTGTGCTCAGAACAATGCAGCCAAGGACCAAAACCCAACCCCAGGGTGCTGACCATTGGGACACTGCCCTTTGAAGATCTAGAAATGGACTTTACTGAAGTCAAGCCCTATAGGGGCCATAAGTATTTCCTTGTGTTAGTCTGCACCTACTCAGGATTGGATGAAGCTAAAGAAATAGCAACCCACTCCAGTATTCTTGCCTGGAGAATCCCATGGATGGAGGAGCTTGGTGGGCTACAGTCCACGGGTCGCAAACAATTGGACACGACTGAGTGAATTCACTTTCACTTTCACCCCATGTACACTGAATGGGCACGAGAAGTGGCCAAGGCCCTGTGAAGAGACATGATCCCAAGATATGGGCTGCCTCTCTCCATAGGGTCTGACAATGGGCCAGCTTTTGTGTCTCAGATAACCCAAATTCTGTCCTGGACACTGGGACTCAAATGGAAGCTTCACACAGCTTACAGCCCACAGAGCTCAGGGAAAGTTGAACGCATGAACTGTACCCTCAGGACTACCTTAGCTAAACTCTGTCAGGAGACCAGTTATCTTGGGTTGACAAGTTACCCCCAGCCTTACTCCAAGCCCGATGCACCCTGAGTCCTCAGGCTATTCTCCCTTTTAGATCTGATATGAGAGGAAACCCCCAGTGATAGGAAAGCTCAAGGGAAACCCCCAACAACTAGCTGAACTGGAGATGTCCTGACACCTCCAGATCCTGGGAAAAGTCTTCTACCTTATTGCCCAAGAAACCTTAGAAAGGACACCCATTCCTTTGGGCAACTGAGTTCATCCCAGTCAACCAGGAGATGAGGCATGGGCTGAAGATTGGAAAAAGAACCAAGTCAGCCAGTTGAGACAGGCCCTTACACAGCTGTCCTGGCAACCTCTACTGCTTTTAAAGTTACAGGCATCATCCCTTGGATCCACCAAACTAGTCAAGAAAGCAGAGGCTTCCTGTGATGAGAACCCCTGGAAAACAGTTCAGGACCCCGGAAATCCCGTCAAGGTCTGGTTTCAAAAACAACGGCCCTCACCCACCAAAGACTGAGCCCTGCTCTAGTTGCTCTAGAAGCTGATTAGTACATGCATGGCAGAAGCTTGAGGATTCCTCAGCCTTGCTCCAGACACACTCCAGCAGCTGGCTGGTGAGTGCTCGGCAGAAGCTTGAGGATATGGCCATCCAAATATTAATAGATTTCTATTGTCAACACTGGCTTCTGTCCCTGATTGGTATTACTGCTGTGCTGGTCACTACTGGACTAGCTTCAGTCACAGCCCAGGACTGGGATTTGGGTCAGAAGCTGTGATTAGCATATCAGATTAGTCTTGATTGGTGCCTACAGATCAGAAACAGGAAGAAAAAAAAAAAGGCTCAGAAAGGGCAGGAGAAACAAGAACGTTTTTCTTCGTTTTCACTGCAGCAATTGCAGGTGAAAGAGCTGTGTGGATGCCTTTGAAGGTATTTTCTCAACCTGTGAATGTGTGTTTGGACATAACATCCCCAGAGAAGACTCAGAGCAGCAGGAAGAAGAGGAGGAAATGGCAGCTCCTCAAGTAAAAGTCCTGTCCCGGGTCTGGGGCTGTGTCTGCTTTTCCTCCTGAAATGCCTGGACTGAGAACCTGCAAACCTTTAGTTCTCTGATTCTAAGTTTTCTCTGGGGATTTGTTGTCATCTTATTTTCCCCCTTTTTTCTTATAATAGTGAAGAACAGCTCTTTAGACTAACTTCTTTAAATCCCACAGCCTGTTATCCATTGTCTGTATCCTGGCTTTCTCTAGAGCATGATGAATTCTCAACATGAATTAGTGACATTCAGTTGTTCACTATATGCTGTTTGGATGAGATCAACACGGGGAGGCACTGGTACCAGAGATTCCCATTGGGATGTGGTCTGGTGTTAGGATCATAGTGAAGTAGGGGAAATGCTGTGGTGAGTTTACATGTGCATGCAGCTTCAGCTGATTAGAACAAGAGTTACAGATTGTCCTTATAAGTAGAGTGAACTCAGTGGTCCACAGTTGTTCAGAAAAGTTTCAGAAATAAAAACATTGCAGAGACTGCTCTATATGGATAAGTGAGACTAACTACTTAAATGTATTAGGCTGCAGATCAGGGAAAGCATATATGAAGTGAAGTTGCTTAGGACACATTTTCAAAATATTTGTTTATTTGGCAGCACTGAGTCTTCGTTGTGGCAGGTAGGATCTTCAATCGTCCTTGTAGTTTTCAGGTTCCTTGGTTGTGACATGTAAACTCTTAGCTACAGCATGTGGGATCTAGTTTCATGACCAGGGAAAGAACCAGAGCTCCGTGCATTGGGAGCTCAGGGTCTTAGTCACTGAATCATCACGAAGTCCCCAAACTAACGTTTTTTAATGATAGATTCAGATCTTTTCCATAATAGTGCCAAAATACCCATGCAGTGATAATGCATTCCTCCATGTACTTCTTACTCCATGACTCATGTTCACTGGTTTAGGTGTTCCTGTGAGATTCTCATGCTATAAATTTGTTTTTTGTTTTTTTTCCAGTTGACTTGAACAAGTGTCTTGCAAAGAAAAAGTGAGGGATGTACCTAAACTATCACAGTTAAGGGACTAATTTCATGTCTTCTTATGTTCTTTCTGCTTTGGAAAATGAACACTCACATGTCTTTAGCAGAGATACTGGGATTTGAGAGCGGCAGTTTTCATCCCAGGCCCAGGCCTGGTCTTTCCAGTACACTCCATGCTCACATCACAGAGTCTCATCACAGGATTGTATTTTCCAAAATGTTTACAAGAATCTTAGTCCTAATCTATGCTCAACTGTATTAAAATTTAAAATACAGCTCAGTGCAAATAAAGAATATCATCCTCTAACATGATGTACATTTTAATCCATTCAAAATTACCTGAGTTTGGTGATGTGAAACTTTTTCTCTCTTCCTCTTAATGAGCATATAGCCCCATTTGAGTGTATGTCTGCACTCAGTGGAGATGAGTTTGAGTAGGCTCTGGGAGTTGGTGATGGACCGAGAGGCTTGGTGTGCTGTGGGCCGTGGGATCATGAAGAGTCAGATACAAGTGAGCAACTGAACTGAACCATATGCATAAAAATATTAACATGACTTGATCGATTTTTTTTCTTCTTCTTTTCTTTTTGCTTTGTTTATTTTGAAGAACTTCTGGGGAAGGGAATGACTACCCATTCCAGTATTCCTGCTTGGGAATTTCTTGGGCAGAGGAATCTGGCAAGTTAGAGTCCATAGGGTCACAAAGAATGGGACATGACTGAGTGACTAAAACATTTCTTGTCTTTGGTGTTCTTTACATTTACAGAAACTTCTATCAACTTTTCTTAGTTGTCTGTGAATCTGTGTGTGTTTTATTAGTTAAAGTCTAAAGTACATAAAATGAAGTAAAATTTAACCTCTGCCATTTAATAGCTGTTTGTTAAAATATGTGCCAAAAGGTACAAGAGCAACATTACTGATTTTTAGTTATTTCTCTTGCATTTTCAAGACTCTGATAAAAACAATCAAAGATATAGAGTATATACTAAATAGTTTAAATGATTCTTTCTGCCAAGGTTGTGGTTATGCAAAGAGTGATGAGCAGATAAAACCAAGGAGAGTCTTAGAACGCAGAAACTGAAAAACCAGACCCGTATTGTCTCGTGTCTGGAAATACTTTTCCAACCCGCACCCAGACCATGACATTTTTGGTGGCTTGTTTGGGGACTTGGAGTCTCTTCCCCACCTCCTCGCTTCTCATTTCTCACTAGGAACCCTCTGCCAACAGGCAACTGTTGTGGAGGCAACTGAGGAACTCCGGCCAGGGTAACCCTCTGGTGTGTTCCAAATGCCCCACTGCTCATTGCACTCAAAGTAGCTGCCGCTTGAATGGGTGAGGGTCTCTCCTTTGTCTTTTTTCCAACTGAGGACTATACCAACCAGTATTGTGTGGGCACAGGTCAAACACATAAAAGCCATTAGGGCTCCTGCCACAGGAGGCCTCCCGTGTGAGGACAGGGGGCACACAGAACAGATCAGGCCACAAGGGCATCCGCTCCCAGCAAGACAACTTCTGTCCACCGTGTCAGGCACATAGTGGTTGAAGCAAAACAGAGACCATTGTCCCCGGGCCACCGCCTCCCGGATATATTGTAAGGCGGATTCCTCAGCCTTCTCCTCTGTCACTTTCACTTCTTTCCCTTTTGGTCCGGATTGATTTACAGGAGCCTGGGTGTTGCCTCTGAGCCATCCCAAAAGTGCCTTCCACGTTTCAGGGAATCACTAAATTGTGAGTCACCTAGTTGCTCCCAGGAATCTCTGTCTTTCTCTGCCCGTGTCACCTGGTGGCTTAGCTGCACGGTTCTCAGAGGTCTCCTCTCGCTGTTGGATGCAACTGTTGGGATGCTCGGCCATTTTGTGCATTAGTAGCATGGAGAGATCACTGGGGAAAAGGGACACTTTTCTGTCAGCCAGTGACTGTCAATATTCCCATTCTATGGTAGGGAGGCTGAGTGGGTTCTGTTACATCCCAGGAGGTTCTCTCATATTCAACCCTTGGCTACATTCTCAGAAACTGAAAGATTTTGACCCTCCTAAAGGCCTGGCTCCAATACAAATGGGGGATCCCCCAAAATGGCCTCTGAATGGCACACTAGGTGTTTCCAAAAGAAGGAAAAATACTCAGAATTTCCTTACATTCTGTTGTCTCCCTGTGTCCTGTCGCTCTCTGTCTCTCTCCATCAGATTTCCTAGATGACCCCTACTCGACCTTTCATATCCACATGATCTCTAGGAAAGGATTCTGAGGTTCCCTTTGGTCCAGGTCTTTCTTCTATATTCAAAAGCCCGAAGGATCAAAAGCTGTCCTTATGTTCTAAAGAATCCCCTTCTAACTAAGCTTATCTCTCAGGTGAGATTCATAATCTCTCATTATGAGTTTCTTTCCCTTTAAGTGATTTATATTCACTCTTAAAATCTTTTGTTACTTTGGTAAAGTAAATAAGCATTACTTAAGATTATGGTACATATAGACAAAGCCCATTCTTCTTCTACAAATATAACTCCTCATGGTTAGACTTTTGCCATCCTGATGTCCTTAAAACATGGCCATGGTCTGCTCCTGAACTGTGGAATTAAAAATGGGTGAACAATAGCTGTAAATCAAAGAGTCAGTGCTATGGGAAATCCAAGATGGCTGCATGGCTTTTCCCAGCTCCCTGAAAAACCTCATTTCTATTTGATGGGTTAAAGCCTTCCCTGGCTACAGGGTTAATGCCCTCATAATGAAAAAATTGTTTCACTAAATACTACGTTTTGTTCATTGTTAAACGAAGTTTCTAGTTTTGCTAATTAAAGTCTAGTGTTTACTAAGACTCACTTTTGACATAGTTCCTTTTTCTGTTATATATTTAATTAAGTTATTTAAAAGGATACTCTAAGTTTGTTTCTAAAGGTAATCTCAGGAAGCAATCTTCAGATAAAGATGAGATGCTCCATGATGTACAACCAGGAGATTAACACCTGACTATAGTCACTGAAATTAGAAGACGCTTACCCCTTGGAAGAAAAGTTATGAGCAACCTAGATAGTATATTCGAAAGCAGAGACATTACTTTGCCGACTAAGGACTATCTAGTCAAGGCTATGATTTTTCCTGTGGTCATGTATGGATGTGAAGAAGGCTGAGCACCAAAGAATTGATGCTTTTGAACTGTGGTGTTGGAGAAGACTCTTGAGAGTCCCTTGGACTGCAAGGAGACCCAACCAGTCCATTCTGAAGGAGATCAGCCCTGGAATTTCTTTGGAAAGAATGATGCTAAAGCTGAAACTCCAGTACTGTGGCCACCTCATGCGAAGAGTTGACTCACTGGAAAAGACTCTGATGCTGGGAGGGGTTGGGGGCAGGAGGAGAAGGGGACAACCGAGGATGAGATGGCTGGATGGCATCACGGACTCTATGGACGTGAGTCTGAGTGAACTCTGAGAGATGGTGATGGACAGGGAGGCCTGGCGTGCTGCGATTCATGGGGTCGCAAAGAGTCAAACACGACTGAGCGACTGAAATGAACTGAACTGAACTGATAGTCGCTGAACAAATGAAGTCAGATGACCTGGGGTATACTGGGCTCTACCTAATGAAAGCTCTTGACATCATTCTTTCTTACGACCTAATAACTGCTAGCTGTAGCTGTATTATTTTTTATGTTGCTTTTTTCAGAGGATTGTTTCTTAGGTTACTAAATATGTGACTGAGCCTGTGATAAAATGTTGATATGCTCTTCCATATGCGATCAATGATTGTAGTAATGTAACTCTAGATATGGGAAAGAAGCAACAAGAGGGAATGCCGGAAGCCAACGTGAGGAATCCCACCCGTGACAGGGTCATGCGGCAGAGATCTGATGGGCAAGGTTGAGTCAGATCTCAGGTTTTCCCCCTGGTATTTCCTGAGCATGTACTCCCAAAAATAAGAACATGTCTGCCTTATTGTATTGTACTTTTCCACTCTCCTGACATGCTCTGGAAAAAGTCATCTCAAGGCTTTAGTTTTCTGCATTTGAAAGGGTGTTTCAATCCAAAAACCCCTTGATGGCTTTCTAGCCTGCCTGTAGGACTAGTACAGCTGCACATGTGATTGTTTGAGGCCTCCTGACTGCGGGGGGTTGGGGGGCACAGGAAGTTTAAAACATCCTAGGAATGTAGGGGCTTCCGGAGAGTCAAAATCATTAGAATAGGACTGAGTAAAGGTTTCATTTATTGAGCCAATACTTGCTGCCAAATTTTCATATCCTTTATTTTTATATAGTTGGTATATAGAAAAACAAGTAGTGGACCTGGTATTAGCAACATTAGATCTTTGAGTTGCGTGCTTTCTTTGTTATAACCCACTGCACCTTTGTTCTACAGGAATGTAACTTTATTTAGTATTTTGAGGGTGATGCAGAGTAAAGAAAAACACTTCTAGGGAAAAAGAGTTTTCTGGTTTGATAGACAATTATCCAGGAAAAGAGCCAAAAATGTTAACTGGCCTCTTGGCCAGAAGATAATGTAAACCACCTGAGACCTTTTGTATATGGGAGGGTATGCAAAAAGAAAGCCTTGTCTCAATGAGGATCAGGACTGCTGCCCCTGCATAACTCTGCATATTCCATTATTTTTTATGTACAACTTGGGGTATATAAGCTGATTTTGAAAAATAGTTTTTGGAGTCTTGCACTGATGCTGGGCTTCCCCATGTCGTTCTTTTCTCCCCCTTTTCAGCTGAATTCCCTTGGAACATGGAGGCTCACTATGTCTACTTACTTGTCTTGAATTGTAAGATCCGTAAGAGAGAGAGCCCAAGGCAGGGCACTCTCAATATTCAAACAGGCGCCGGTGGCCTAACGTAGATGGTGCAAGTTCCTTGTGTGGAACTTTATTGGCTTTCCAAGTAACCAAGTTATTCAGCCTCTTTTCGCCACTTAATTTTCCTACTACACTATTTCTTCCTAATCTAATCTAATATTAATAAATAAATAAGTTTTTCCTCACCAATGCCGTCCCCGCTTCGAATTCCCTGGATCCACTGGGGCTGGACCCCAGCAAGGGAATATATTCCAGGACCAAGAGGCTAGTAAGAGATGTATGGTCCAAAGACTTTTGCTACTCACACAGGCCTGCTGTAGAAACAGCACATTGAGTGGCCTATCTATCAATGGAACCTCCCACAGACCTGGAAATGAGCCTCCCAGTGCCACGGAACAGAATGGCCAAGAAATGCCCCCAAAGTGTGGTCACATATGTAGCTATGAAGGGACCCTGCTGACTGGACTCTGCCAGCTGTCTCTACAAAGATGACATCATGACCACTGCAAGCTCCTGACTTTCAACCCACCCGTACCCCCACCCCAACCCCACCCCCACTGCCAAAAGCAGTTCACAGTAGAAATCAGAAATAAGGGACTCTGTGCTCTGGAAAAACCCAGAACTGGCCTTCTGAGAGTGAGATGTTTTCAGGTAAAGATTTTATGAGCCCAAATTCTGGCTTCTTCTCATACCTAGAGAAACACTTAATGTCAGGAACCAATGTCTGGTCCTGGTTCTCCTGGCTAGCCTCTGAGCAGCTTTTCTACTTCTCTTAATCTTTGGGCCATGTATCTTTAACGTTCTTGTAAAGTTTGTTCTAAAATACTACAAATTTTCAAGTGGTCGTGCAAGAATATTCCCTGACTAACACCTAGACAATGGTGAAACAAGTCACCTTATCATTCCATGGACTCTCATCTCCCTTCATACATGCACCTTGACAGAGTAGGCAAATGGAACCCAGAGCCCCATGTGCCTCTGCTCAGCCTGAAGAAGCCAGAGAGGTCATTGCCCCTTTCCTTGAAACTGGATTCCCAAATGTGTGAGAAGGGAAGTGGATAGATAGTTAGACATGAGCAGGGTATCAACAAAGGCCAAAGAATTGGGCCTAAAAATAGAGAGGGAGGGATGTGGTCACCCAGGGACTACAGAGTAAATAAAATGAAGGAGGGTCTTAGAATGCAGGAATGGAAAAACAAGGCTCCCTTAGTATCTTTCCCTCCCCATGTTGTAACTATTGATGGATTTCAGGTCCTCCTGAGCAGTATAAAACGTGTCCCCTCGTACCCCATAAGGAGAAAGTGTTTTTCTTACTCTTCCCCCACCCAATATATGTGCCTCATCCAATCAGCAAAGGATCCGCAAGACCCTTATCCCACTCCTTGTACCCTGGCTATGAAAGTGGACTGAAGACCTCTGTACAACATCCATCCTCCCTTGAGCTGGCTCGCTGTTCTAACAGCGTCCCCCATTCTAATAAACTTCATTTCCCTCTCATTTTGTCTCATGTCTGGAAATTCTTTTCCAACACGAGCCCAGACCACAAGAAAGGTTACTATCCTATCAGATCTGTTAAAATCTGTTATACAATTAAAGTTCTTCTTAAGTATGAATTCTTACCTTACTATTTTATTTCATTGCGATTCAAAATCATCATTCATCGAGCAGAATTTTCAACATTACTAAGTCAAATAACCTTGCTAAAAATGTGGCACTTGGGTCCACTTCAGAACTCTTAGCTCAAAAGACACTTTAAAAAATAATTTCCTGTTTCTCTGATAAAAAATTTATCCTATGTCACACAAGTAGAACACTGAAAAATAAATATCCTAGTGTTACCCTGATTATTTTATAATTGCTATTTGAGATGAGAATAGTTTCTCTAATGGCTTGTGGATCATAACTCATCCTTTTTTCTTCATATTAGAAATTGGGTAGAAAGGATTACTGTGTAAAAAATATATTTTGTAATACCAGCCAAGCCACTAAATTACGACCAGGTCTCTGAACTTGCTGTTTTCACCTTGGATCACATTAGAAAGTCTTCCCATGGCCACAAGGTATCTATACTTTGTATTTCCGGGACAGCTGACGTTCCAGGATATGGCCATAGACTTTACTCAAGAGGAGTGGAAATGCCTTGACCTCGGTCAGCGGGAATTGTACAGGGACGTGATGTTACAGAACTATGGGAACCTGGCCTCCTTGAGTATTCTTTTTCCCAATTTGGAACCAGTCTCTTGTCCCATGTCCAGTTCTAACTGTTGCTTCTTGACCTGCATACAGATGTCTCAGAAGGCAGATCAGGTGGTCTGGTGTTCCCATCTCCTGAAGAATTTTTCACAGTTTGTTGTGATCCACATGTTCAAAGTCTTTGACATAGTCAGTAAAGGGGTCTGGGTCTGGTAGGATCTTTCTATTGTGAAGTTCTAATCCTGTTGTCCTCAAATGTAAATTGTGTGAGTGGTTCTGGTAAAATTTTTACAAACTTGAGACATTATTTTGATTTATTGTAATTACTGATTAAAAAAGTATATAGCTCCTTTTCCACCCCTTCTGATGTCTACATCAGAAACTTCTCTGTCCCTTTTTCACTTTAATAAAACTCTGCTACACAAATGCTCTTGAGCAGTCAACCCTGGTGCTTGGTCCCTGGCCCCAGATTTAAATCTTCTTGTTTGGAGATCATGAATCTGACACTGTAACCTAGCACTGCATTCTAGGTTAGTGGTAATTATGTAAGCTCTGGAGTATTAAATAGTCACAACTTTTCTTAATTTCACAGTTACACACTTTGCCTTCGTATTACTTGACCAGTATCTCAGGATCTGATGTTATGTATTTGTTACTGTTATATAGATGATTTGAATAAAGGATTAGGGGAATCATTTTCCAGGCTGTATTAGCATTGTCTCTTGCTATCTCGTCTCAACTGAACACATATTGGATTGGACACTGGTAAGTTTCTGACAACACAAATTTTCCTTTCTCTGATGAACAAGCCTTGTGGGCTCTAAGCTGGACCTGATCACCTTTCTGGAGCAATTGAACGATCCCAGGAGTATAAGGAGAATGGAGACAACAGCCATATTCCCAGGTATGTATGAATGGATGGAGATGATGACTCAGATGACAGGTCCAAGGGGTAGTGAGGAAGTCATCCTTCGTCAGGTGGTTTTGGAAGATTATCTTCAGTGGAAATGATTTTGGAAAACCTGGGTTTGTGTCCACTGCTGTCATAGAAATGTATCACCTGCCCTATTCTGTCTCTTAAATCATTCATAAATTCATCTCTGGTGTTTACTTTCCTTCATCACAGTGTGAACTAAAAGTCTCCTCTTGGCTTGTGAGAAACTGCATTCGTTGGTTGCTCTTCCATTTCTTGGGGGTCCTAGGAAAATTGTGCCCATTTTGAGTAACTGTATGACAGTCCTTTTAAAGTTCCTTTGTACCTCTAGCCAAAAATGTGTGAGTGAATTGGTAGACAAACTAAATTTCTAGGAATACTGGGGAGAAATTTTTGTTTTCTGATTTATAACTTCCTATCCACTGGGAGCTAGAGATAGGACCTTCTAAATATATTTCGAACTCAAAAACTTTTTTCACTACAGAAAGCAAAACCTCCCAAAAATGAAAGGATGCACATCTCAGGTTGACTGCGGAGTTTCTCTTTTCCTTATATGATCTCATATTAAATATCTTAAGTGTATTAGCCCTAATTCTAAAATGCAAAAATATTTAAACATTCAATTACCTCATAGAATTTTAAAATGAACTGGCATAAATGCTTAGCACATTTTATACCATATTATTAATTGATTCAAGTTATTAAAATGTCTAGATTATATAAAGAAATTAGTTTTAAAAGTTCTAATTTTAATATAGCTGTTTTACAATTTTTGTACTACTGTATAGCAAAGAGAATCAATTATACCTATCAATCAGTTCAGTTCTGTCGCTCAGTCGTGTCCAACTCTTTCAGACCCCATGAACTACAGCATACCAGTCTTCCGTGTCCATCACCAACTCCCAGACCCTGCTCAAACTCATGTTCATCGAGTCAGTGATGCTATCCACCCATCTCATCCTCTGTCGTCCCCTTCTCCTCCTGCCCTCAGTCTTATCCAGCATCAGGATGCTTTCTAATGCATCAGTATGCTTTCTAATGCATCAGTTCTTCACATCAGATGGTCAAAGTATTGGAGCTTCAGCTTTAGCATCAGTCTTTCCAACGAATATTCAGGATTGATTTCCTTTAGAATAGATTGGTGTGATCTCCTTGCAGTCTAAGAGACTCTCAAGAGTCTTCTCCAACACCACAGTTCAAAAGCATCAATTCTTCAGTGCTCAGCCTCCTTTATGGTTCAACTCTCACATCTATACATGAATACTGGAAAAAGCATATCTTTGAGTACACAGACATTTGTCTGCAAAGGAATGTCTCTATTTTTTGTTATGCTATCTACATTGCTCATAGCTTTCCTTCCAAGGAACAAGCGTTTTCTACTTTCGTGGCTGAAGTCAACATCTGCAGTGATTTTGAAGCCCAAGAAAATAAAGTCTGTCACTGTTTTGATTGTTTTCCCATCTATTTGCCATGAAGTGATGAGACCGGACACCATGATCTTAGTTTTCTAAATGCTGAGTTTGAAGCCAACGTTTTCAATCTTCTCTTTCAGTTTTATCAAGAGACTCTTCAGTTCCTCTTTGCTCTCTGTGATTAGGGTAGTGTCATCTGTATATCTGAGGTTATTGATATTACTCCTGCAGTCTTGATTCCAGTTTGTGCTTCTTCAAGCCTGACATTTCACATGATGCAAAGTAAAAGTGAAAGTGACTCAGTTCTGACCAACTCTTTGTGACCCTATGGACTAAAAAATCTATGGACTTCTTCAGGCCAGAATACTGGATTGGGTAGCCATTCTCTTCTCTAGGGCATCTTCCCAACCCAGGGACTGGGCCAAGAGCTCCTGCATGATGTACTCTGCATATAAGTTAAATAAGCAGGTTGCAAATAGGCAGTCTTGACATATTCCTTTCCCAGTCTGGAACTAGTCCGTTGTTCCATCTCCAGTACTTTTTCTTCTTCACTTGCCTACATATTTCTCAGGAGGCAGGTAAGGTGGTCTGTGCTTGCGACGGAATGAAACACCAACACGGCCGAGTGGTTGGAATCTTTCTCTTTGTCTGGTGCTTCTTGCAGTTGCTTTATTTTATATATGTTGCACAACCATCAGCAGGGCAAGTTGCCAAACACTATGATTCAGCGACTATACAGTGCGCAAGCGCGGGGCAAGATAACCTTTACCTTAACTTATTTACTGCAGCTAAGACTTTGTTTTGAGAACTTCCTTATCAACTTAGAATCCATTTTGTCCCTGGGTCTGTTCCTTTTGAGGAATCAGAGAAACATCCTTGTGTGCAAGAAATGTTCTTTTCCCACGGGATCAAAGGAGTCTTGGCTGAATATCTTGTTTGCAAGAATGTTCAGCTCTGACTGGGAGCCTTGTTTGCAAGCATCTTCCCAGCCTCCCTTATACTTTCTTCCCTACATCTTCCCCTTTCTTTTCTTGTAGGTGCTGAATAAGCGCTTGAATACGCAAAGCTTCTTTCAATAGTTTCCCTGCTTGCCAGCTCCGGTAGACTATAAAAGCAATGAAACATAAAACAATAATTAACAAAGTATTCACAAAGGATGTTGTTAACAATGTAGATACATGCCCTAAAGGACTGAGGTTATCTAATCCTTCTTGAAGATTCTTCAGTATATCAGAACCAATAATATCAGGCAGCATCTTACTAAAAGTTGACAATATAGTTTGTTCCGATTCCATAATTTCAGCAGTTAAATTCTGGTGTCCCACCAAAGACTTCTTCACTTTTTCCCAGCCCTCAGTCATATTAAAGGGAACAGGGGTTACACATAGGTGGGATGTATTCCAATCACATTTTAACATACTCCTTGTAGCTAACACAGTCACTTGATCTCCTAACCAGGAAACAGTGTGTTGTAAATTCAATACATCAGTAGCCAATTAAGCGTCCAAATCATGCTGTTGTTGCCACAATAAATGAACATCCTTATGCCACTCCCTGACAAAATCAGCAGTCTGTATGCCCTGATGCAAAGCAAGACCTGCTACAGTTGCTGTTGCTGTTACTGAAAGGCGAGAATTGATGTGATGACGATGCGAAGCATTCTTCGGGGTCGATGGAGAAGAGTTTGTACAGCATTCACAAGATGAGGGACAGCAAAAGAGTCCGACCAAGGTCGAGTAAGATTAACAGGTAACCAGAGTTCAGTCCGTGCTTTCACAATAACCAAAGAGTAATTACTTGAATTAACCATCTTGTTTTCAACATTTTCCCACCAGGAATGGTTTATACATTGAGTCAAGTTACAATCAGAATATATAACTCCCAAAATTTCATTCCAAATCCATTGCCCATACAGTAAAGAGTAAGGAAATATTACACATGCTATAGCAGAGTAAGATTTATTAATATGCAAATGAACTTGAAACAGTCCTCTAGGATCATTAATATCCGAAATAAAGTTTCCTGTCCATATAGTAAGATTACCTGACACTGCCCATGATTATACACTGGAACAGTAAAAGCAAATTTATTTCTATCTTTTATTTGCAAAGGAATATTTAAAAAGCAATCCTTCAAACCTAAAACCATCAAAGACCAATTCTGTGGAATCAAAGCAGGAGAAGGGAGACCTAATTGCAAAGCCCCCATAGGTTCTATACATTTGTTAATTTCTCTTAAATCAGTCAACATTCTCCATTTACCAGATTTTTTTCTTAATGACAAAAACAGAATTCCAAGGAGACGTGGAAGGTTTGATATGGCCAGATTGAAGCTGTTCTTCTACTAATTGTTCTAAAGTCTCGAGCTTCACTTTTGGAAGTGGCCACTGCTCAACCCATTTAGGGACATTAGTTAACCATTTCAATGGGAGAGCTCGAGGAATCTGAGCAGTGGCTACAAGTTTTCCGATGACATGGTGAGCGTTGTTTCTAAAGAAGAAAAAAAGATCCCTTCCCCAAATATTAATAGGTATATTAAAAATGTAAAAAGAAACAAATACTTTTTCCATTAGACAATTGGCATGACAAAAGTTGAGTGCTTCTCCACACATCTGCTATAGATCCTAAGCCTGTTAAAATAAGAGGACTTTTTTCTTTTTCCAGTCATTGGGCCACTGGAAATAGAAATGTGTAAGGTGGTGCAGAAGGGTTAACAGCCTTGGAAGTTCGTTTTCTATTTAATAAAAACCTTCCGAAAGGCAGCAGTCATTACCTCTATCGAATCTGAATCCTCCCCCGAACTCACTTCTCCATTTGTCTCGATGAATGAATCCGGAGATTTGGGCGGAGGTCGAGGTGAAGCCACCCCCCCCCCCCCACATTGGCCTTCCTTCTCCTCTCTCACAGGCACATCC
This sequence comes from Nanger dama, assembly GCA_917880005.1. NCBI lineage: Eukaryota > Metazoa > Chordata > Mammalia > Artiodactyla > Bovidae > Nanger > Nanger dama. Next base: position 269,112 of record CAKJTW010000155.1, read on the forward strand.
TCATACAGGGGATCATCCTTCTTAAGAGGACATGAGGTGGCCTCACTGTCAGCAGCCATTAATTCTAAAGCCTGCGTTATAGCGCTACATAGAATCCACAGCTTTAAGGGTATCACATTTCCTTTTTGATGCTGCCTTAACTCCTTTTGCACCACTTTCCATTCCCTCAAATTCAGCTGTACTTTTGTTTGATATTGAAACCAATAGCAATGCTGCTCTAAAAGCAGAACAACTCACTCAAACGGCGAGTAGACGTTTTAACTCCTATAGAATGCAGGAGCCCCTTAACCAGCTCCATATATTGTGACTTTAAAGACGGGGAATTCCCCATGTTTTTTTCTTTTTCTTTTTTTCCCCGAAGGTCCCCCTTTCAGCTTCCTGCCCCGGGGTGCTTACCCTTTCGGTTCCGTCGTGCCGGACAGTTTTTCCGAAAGTCGTCCTTTCAGCATTTCGCCCTGGGGTGCTTACCCTTTCAGTTCCTGCATGTCCCAGATTGGGCACCAGATGCTGGCGATGGAATGAAACACCAACGTGGCCGAGTGGTTGCAATCTTTCTGTTTGTCTGCTGCTTCTTGCAGCTGCTTTATTTCATATATTTTGCACAACCATCAGCAGGGCAAGTTGCCAAACACTATGATTCAGCGACTATACAGTGTGTGGGCGCAGAGCGAGATAACCTTTACCTGATGATGCTGTGAAAGTGCTGCACTCAATATGCCAGCAAATTTGGAAAACTCAGCAGTGGCCACGGGACTGGAAAAGGTCAGTTTTCATTCCAATCCCAAAGAAAGGCAATACCAAAGAATGCTCAAACTACTGCACAATTGCACTGATCTCACATGCTAGTAAACTAATGCTCAAAATTCTCCAAGCCAGGCTTCAGCAATACGTGAACCGTGAACTCCCTGATGTTCAAGCTGGTTTTAGAAAAGGCAGAGGCACCAGAGATCAAATTGCCAACATCCGCTGGATCATGGAAAAAATAAGAGAGTTCCAGAAAAACATCTACTTCTGCTTTGTTGACTATGCCAAAGCCATTGACTGTGTGGATCACAATAAACTGTGGAAAATTCTGAAAGAGATGGGAATACCAGACCTCCTGACCTGCCTCTTGAGAAACCTGTATGCAGATCAGGAAGCAACAGTTAGAACTGGACATGGAACAACAGACTGGTTCCAAATAGGAAAAGGAGTATGTCAAGGCTGTATACTGTCACCCTGTTTATTTAACTTATATGCAGAGTACATCATGAGAAACGCTGGACTAGAAGAAACACAAGCTGGAATCAAGATTGCTGGGAGAAATATCAATAACCTCAGATATGCAGATGATACCTCCCTTATGGCAGAAACTGAAGAAGAACTAAAGAGCCTCTTGATGAAAGTGAAAGAGGAAAGCGAAAAAGTTGGCCTAAAGCTCAACATTCAGAAAACAAAGATCATGGCGTTCAGTCCCATCACTTCATGGGAAATAGATGGGGAAACAGTGGAAACAGTGTCAGACTTTATTTTTTTGGGCTCCAGAATCACTGCAGATGGTGACTGCAGCCATGAAAGTAAAAGACACTTACTCCTTGGAAGAAAAGTTATGACCAAGCTAGACAGTGTATTCAAAAGCAGAGACATTACTTTGCCGACTAAGGTCCGTCTAATCAAGGCCATGGTTTTTCCTGTGGTCACGTATGGATGTGAGAGTTAGACTGTGAAGAAGGCTGAGCGCCAAAGAATTGATGCTTTTGAACTGTGGTGTTGGAGAAGACTCTTGAGAGTCCCTTGGACTGCAAGGAGATCCAACCAGTCCATTCTGAAGGAGATCAGCCCTGGGATTTCTTTGGAAGGAATGATGCTAAAGCTGAAACTCCAGTACTTTGGCCACCTCATGCGAAGAGTTGACTCATTGGAAAAGACTCTGAAGCTGGGAGGATTGGGGGCAGGAGGAGAAGGGGATAACCGAGGATGATATGGCTGGATGGCATCAGTGACTCGATGAATGTGAGTCTGAGTGAACTCCGGGAGATGGTGATGAACAGGGAGGCCTGGCGTGCTACGATTCATGGGGTCGTGAAGAGTCGAACATGACTGAGCGACTGAACTGAACTGAAGACTTTGTTTTGAGAACTTCATTATCAACTTAGAATTTATTTTGTCCCTGAGTCTGTTCCTTTTGAGGAATCAGAGAAACATCCTTGTGTGCAAGAAATGTTCTTTTCCCACGGGATCAAAGGAGTCTTGGCTGAATATCTTGTTTGCAAGAATGTTCAGCTCTGACCGGGAGCCTTGTTTGCAAGCGTCTTCCCAGCCTCCCTTATACTTTGTTCCCTACAGTCTGGTATTCCCATCTTGTTAAGAATTCAGAAAACTAAGATCATGGCATCTGGTCTCAACACTTCATGGGAAATAGATGGGAAACAATGGAAACAGTGACAGACTTTATTTTTTCGGGTTCCCAAATCACTGCAGATGGTGACTGCAGCCATGTAATTTAAAGACGTTTATTCCTTGGAAGAAAAGTTATGACCAACCTAGACAGCATATTAAAAGCACAGATATTATTTTGCCAACAAATACCCGTGTAGTCAAAAGTATGGTTTTTCCAATAGTCATGTATGGATGGGAAAGTTGGGCTATAAAGAAAGCTGAGCACTGAATAACTCATGCTTTTTAACTGCAGTGGTGAAGACTCTGAGTCCCTTGGAGACCACGGAGATCCAACCAGTCCATCCTAAAGGAAATCAGTCCTAAATATTCATTGAAAAGACTGTTGCTGAAGGTGAAACTCCAATACTTTGGCCACCTGATGCGAATAAGTGACATTAGAATAGACTTTGATACTGGGAAAGGCTGAAGACAGGCGCAGAAGGGGACAATAGAGGATGACATGGTTGGGTGGCATCACTGACTCAATGGGGTCCAAAGAGTCAGACACGACTTAGCGACTGAACTGAACTAAATCACTCAGATGAACCGTTGGGAGGAAATTGTAACCAGAGACCTGCTTACAACAGGGCAGTTGGTTTTTCTCTTAGGAAGTGAGTCCAGAAAGAAAGAGAGAGACCAGAACCCACATTGTTGTTTATAACACAACCACTGAAATGACATACTGTTACTCCTGCCAGAATCTGTTGATACAGATTGTTTCCGTTAATTGTTGTTGCTGCTGCTGCTGCTGAAGTGATTATGTTCTACTTTTCATCACTGAGGAGACATCCATCTTCACTCACTCACACAAAGGGCTTTTGAATTTTCCCCATTTTTCAACTTGCTGAAACACCTCAGCTTCACATAGAGACACCTCTCAAAATTTTTTCTCTTTTGCCTTAAGTAGTTTGAAACAGTAGTTAGAACAGGCAGGAGACAGCTCTGCTCAGAAGGGATCAAACAGATTTAAAGGCATCAAAAGGCAGAGAAAGGAAGCACAGCTGGACGGAAGGACCGCCAGACCCAGAATCGACAGGAGCAGGGGTGAGGGGAGGCCCGGCCCCGCCCCACTGGCCCCGCCCCCACTGGCCCCGCCCCCCGCGCGCCCGCGGTGCTGGCCTCGCCCTCCCGCCACTCTGCTAGCCTCTCGGCCGCGCAGCCGCTCCCCTTCCTCTGTGCCGGATGTGCCGCCCGCGCGTGCGCTGCATCCTGCAGGCCCGGAATCGGGCTTAAATGAGTCACGGAGAGTTCTGGTGACTTTGTTTGTATGTTTGTTTGTTTAAAGTCTGGATTTCGTAGTCCCACAGCCTTTTGTCCTTCACACTTGGGTTGCGGGGCTCTCTGTGGACGTTCAGTCGGCCGTCCCGTGTCCCCGGCCCCAGTGTGTGCTCGCCTCGCCGTGAGTTCTGAAGTCCGTTAGCTTAGCTGCCGGGTCCCTGCGGCCCATGTCCGCTTCCTGTTAATATCGTTCTAGAGTCCATGTCCTTCTCTGGCAGCTCTGCCTTCTAACTTGTAGAGACCGCTGCTTAAAGTCCTGCATTGCCCAACCCCTAGGTCCCTGATCCACGAAGAGGTGACGGAGGCTCTATTCTGTATGGAGTTTGGTCAGGGTCTCGCCTAAGGTTTGAAGGGGAGAGTCAGCCTAGAACGTGTGGTTTTCACAGGAAGGGCCGCGAGTTCAGAAGAAAAGAATAAAAACACCTCGTTTGATTCTGTGCTCCAGAATCCCTGCTGTGTCAGTGGTCGTAGAGGGCTGTGTTTTGTACCTGTTGAGATCCTCCCTCTGTGTGTCGCTGTGTTACAGGGACCTCGGTGTGTTTTTCTAAGTATTGAACTGCCTATTTTCAACATTCAAGGGTCATTTCCCAAGACTAATCTTACCTAAGAAGGAAGCCCGGAGAATGAGGAAAGCAAGGAGTCAGACATGACTCGTTCCGAGGTAAGAGGTATAGTCCTTTTGTTTGTTCTCTCTTTCATGAAATGCTCATTTTTTTGGACTTGATAAGCTCCTTAACTTCTGAAAGAGTTTGTCTGAACTTACCCATAGTCATCATCCCAAGGGACCCATTGCTCTCCTGGCACATCAAGGTGACAGAAAACAGAGTATTGCCAGCCAAAGAAGCTCACTCAAGCATTGAAGTCCCGAGTTTTATTGGCATTTAGCTACATAAGCATGGTGGATAACATCTCCAGCATTCTTCCCTCCTTAGAGGTTGGGCTAATTAGCCCACATGGCTCAAATCCCCACACCTCTAGTGACTTCGTTGGTCTTTGTGAAATGACCAGTCTCCCAACCGGAGCCATTCCCTTATTACACTAGGGGCCCACATAAGTCATCTTGCTAGCGTAAAGTTTCAGGTCCCACGGAGCGTAGTAAAGCCAATGGCAGTCACTAAGGAAATTCCAAGAATGAAAACGCTTAAATTTCAAGAGTAAAAGCAAACTTCCAGAACCTGTGGACCAAAACCTTCTAAATTATATTTTTCTTTTTCAATTTTAATATTTATTTAGTTTTGGCTATGCTGGGATTTTGCTGATACACTTGGGTTTTCTCTGATGTGATTAGGAGGAGCTACTATCTTGTGGAGCTCTGGCTCGAAGGCACGGGTTCAGTTATTGTGTTAATAACTGGCAGGCTCTGGACCAGGTGGGCTTCAGTAGTTGTGGCACACTAGGTTAGATGCTCCGAGGCTTGTGGGATCTTTCCTGACCAGGGATGGAACCCGTGTCCCCTGCATTGACAGGCAGATTTCTCACCACTGGACCATCAGGCAAGTCTCTCAATTCTTTATTACACAACGTTGAAATCTATATCTTTCCATTATGCCCTGTGATATTTTTCTCCCCCTCTGATTTTTGATGTTGCTTTGGAATAACTCACCTGTTGCATGATTACAAAATATTATGTTGCGTTTCCTCCTACTCTTTTATTGTTCAAAATAATGTCCAAGTCTCCCTTTAGGTGAGCTTCTTTGGCTACCTTGTAGCTATTGGGCTTCATTTAGTTTAAAATTTCAACTAGTCTATACAATAATAGCTTCATCTGTAATTTGGCAGGTTCCCTCTGCTTAGGCTTTTATTATTATTATTATTCAAAATTATGTTAGCTCTCCTAGATACAGCTGAGACTTACATTTGATATGCCCATGTTTGTTTTGAGTTTGAACTGTTCTGAATTTGTAGTCAGTGAAGTCTTTATATCACTATATCTTCCAAGTAAAACTTGTGATTTTCAGACTTTATGTGCTTCAGTAAAGTTTTACAGTTTCTTCACATAGGTCTGGAAATGTGCTGTTAATAGGTGTCATGGTATATTTGGTAATAAAATGTAGACTGTTTCTCATATTGGATTTTCAATTACTGTTACTAAAGAGGACAAATTGTTTTCAGTGTACCCAGTTGGCTCAGCAGTAAAGAATCTGCCTGCCAATGCAAAAGACCTGGGTTTGATCCCTGGGTGGGTAGGTCCCCTGGAGATGTAAATGGCACCCACTTCAGTGTTCTTGCCTGGGAAATCCCATGGATTGAGGAACCTGGAGAGCTACAGCCCATGCGGGCGACAAAGACTTGGACATGATTGATGTGAATCAGAACACATTCATGCACAATTAGAAATAGTTGTTTTACCATATATGCTAAAATACACGAGTTTTTAAAAAGGTAGATTAAAAACGTTTCTTCCAAAAGATGTGTTAGTCACAGAAGATTGTTTTTACCCTATATGTGTTTATGTGCATGTGTGTATACAAGCAAAACCTAGGTTAAATATTAAAGATATCATCATTTCATGAATATTTTATTTATTCTCCCTGATGTTCAAGCTGGTTTTAGAAAAGGCAGAGGAACCAGAGATCAGATTGCCAACATGTGCTGGATCATGGAAAAAGCAAGAGAGTTCCAGAAAAAACATCTATTTCTGCTTTATTGGCTATGCCAAAGCCTTTGACTATGTGGATCACAATAAACTGTGGAAAAGTCTGAAAGAGATGGGAATACCAAACCTCCTGACCTGCCTCTTGAGAAATCTGTATGCAGGTCAGGAAGCAACAGTTAGAAATGGACATGGGTCAACAGACTGGTTCCAAATAGGAAAAGGAGTACGTCAAGGCTGTATATTGTCACCCTGCTTATTTAACTTATATGCAGAGTACATCATGAGAAATGCTGGACTAGAAGAAACGCAAGCTGGAATCAAGATTGCTGGGAAAAATATCAATAACCTCAGATATGCAGATGATACCTCCCTTATGGCAGAAAGTGAAGAAGAACTAAAGAGCCTGTTGATGAAAGTGAAAGAGGAAAGCGAAAAAGTTGGCTTAAAGCTCAACATTCAGAAAACAAAGATCATGGCATCTGGTCCCATCACTTCATGGGAAATAGATGGGGAAACAGTGGAAACAGTTTCAGACTTTATTTTGGGGGCTCCAAAAGCACTGAGGATGGTGACTGCAGCCATGAAATTAGAAGACGCTTACTCCTTGGAAGAAAAGTTATGACCAACCTAGATAGTATATTCAAAAGTAGAGACATTACTTTGCTGACTAAGGTCCCTCTAGTCAAGGCTATGGTTTTTCCTGTGTCATGTATGGATGTGAGAATTGGACTGTGAAGAAAGCTGAGTGCTGAAGAATTGATGCTTTCGAACTGTGGTGTTGGAGAAGACTTCTGAGAGTCCCTTGGACTGCAAGGAGATTCAACCAGTCCATTCTGAAGGAGATCAACCCTGGGATTTCTTTGGAAGGAATGATGCTAAAGTTGAAACTCCAGTACTTTGGCCACCTCATGTGAAGAGTTGACTCACTGGAAAAGACTCTGATGCTGGGAGGGGTTGGGGGCAGGAGGAGAAGGGGACGATCGAGGATGAGATGGCTGGACGGCATCACGGACTTGATGGACGTGAGTCTGAGTGAACTCCAGGAGTTGGTGATGAACACGGAGGCCTGGCGTGCTACGATTCATGGGGTGGCAAAGAGTTGAACACTACTGAGCGATTGAACTGAACTGAACTTGCAGCACAGAATGGCCGACCTTCCATTTAGGCTGGCCCTCAGAAGGCACCTTTGCTTGGGAACTGTACACTGAATCTGAGATATTATCTTCCGACCACGGATTAGACACCTTGACCAAGTTCCCTGTGTCATAGTATGGGAAAATATCATATTGTGCACCCCCTCCTTGGGTAAAACCTTTTTTGTCTCAACAGGGATTTTCTACCGCTCAGGTGTTGGCGACACGTGTAGGAAAGAACCCGAAGAATCCCAAGGAGCTGAACCAATGGCGCTGCTATACCCCATCTTGCAGGGGGAATTGTTAGGGGAAGCACACTGACTGAAACCACCCACCCTAGCCAGGCACCATAGTAACCATTTGCATGAGTTGTTTTATGACAGGAGATCCTGATAAGTAATACGGAACTAATAAGCCTCCACCAACCAGAAGAGTTCGGGAAAGGTCTCAAGGAGACACGACATGTCCGTCCACTTCCCAGAATCACCATAAAACCTGACATTGCGAGCCATGTAGCAGAGCAGTTCTCCTGGCTTTCCTTACCCTGCTGCTCTCCACCCGGGGGCCCTTTCCCAATAAAATCTCTTGCTTTGTCAGCACATGTGTCTCCTCAGACAACTCATTTCCAAGTGTTAGATAAGAGAACAGTTTCAGGCCCTGGAAGGGGTCCCTCTTCCTGCAACAAATGGTGACTCTGGTGGGACTCTTCTTCACCGAGACTGAAATCCTGACCACTCGGGGTACTCAGGGGCCAGCTTGCCTAGCAATGGACCAGACCCAGTGGCCGCAACTGGGCCCTTTTGTCCCTGGCCTCCTCCTGACGCGGACAACTGGCCAGAGTGCCCCGACTGGTAAGGAACAAGAGACTTTAATGATCTCTCTCCCCTTCCTTCTCTCTTTCCTCTCCTTCAGTTCAGTTCAGTTCAGTCATTCAGTCATGTCCGACTCTTTGCAACCCCATGAATCGCAGCACGCCAGGCCTCCCTGTTCATCACCATCTCTCGGAGTTCACTCAGACTCACGTCCATCAAGTCCGTGATGCCATCCAGCCATCTCATCCTTGGTCGTCCCCTTCTCCTCCTGCCCCCAATCCCTCCCAGCATCAGAGTCTTTTCCAGTGAGTCAACTCTTCACATGAGGTGGCCAAAGTACTGGAGCTTCAGCTTTAGCATCATTCCTTCCAAAGAAATCCCAGGGTTGATCTTCAGAATGGACTGGTTGGATGTCCTTGCAGTCCAAGGAACCCTCAAGAGTCTTCTCGAACACCACAGTTCAAAAGCATCAATTCTGTGCTCAGCCTTCTTCACAGTCCAACTCTTATATTCATACATGACCACAGGAAAAACCATAGCCTTGACTAGACGGACCTTAGTCGGCGAAGTAATGTCTCTGCTTTTCAACATGCTATCTAGGTTGGTCATAACTTTTCTTCCAAGAAGTAAGCGTCTTCTAATTTCATGGCTGCGGTCACCATCTGCAGTGATTTTGGAGCCCCCCAAAATAAAGTCTGACACTATTTCCACTGTTTCCTCATTTATTTCCCATGAAGTGATGGGACCGGATGCCATGATCTTCGTTTTCTGAATGTTGAGCTTTAAGCCAACTTTTTCGCTCTCCTCTTTCACTTTCATCAAGAGGCATTTTAGCTCCTCTTCACTTTCTGCCATAAGAGTGGTGTCATCTGCATATCTGAGGTTATTGAATTTCTCCCAGCAATCTTGATTTCAGCTTGTGTTTCTTCTAGCCCAGCGTTTCTCATGATGTACTCTGCATATAAGTTAAATAAGCCAAGTGACAATATACATCCTTGACGCACTCCTTCTCCTATTTGGAACCAGTCTGTTGTCCCATGTCCATTTCTAACTGTTGCTTCTTGACCTGCATACAGATTTCTCAAGAGGCAGGTTAGGTGGTCTGGTATTCCCATCTCTTTCAGAAGTTTCCACAGTTTATTGTGATCCACACAGTCAAAGGCTTTGGCATAGTCAATAAAGCAGAAATAGATTTTTTTTTTTCTGGAACTCTCTTGGCTTTTCCATGATCCAGTGGATGTTGGCAATTTGATCTCTGGTTCCTCTGCCTTTTCTAAAACCAGCTTGAACATCCTTAACCCTTCCTATCCTTCCCTGTTTTTCTAGTCCCCCCGTCCTGGATGCAGGAATCTGGTAGAAGGGTCCTGGAGACTGATCACCTCGTCTTGGCAGAGAACTCGAATTCTGGTTCTGGTTTCTGGTAGGGCCAAATTCCAGTCTTCTCTTCTCTGGAGGCCCAGGGGAAAGTCCCGTAATGCCTGGGTATCTGTAGGTGGCAGGAGACCACCCCCTTTCCCCCTCTCCTGCCTCCTCCCTCTTCTTCTTTCAACTTGGCTGCCTTTACTCCCTTGAAATCTTTGATGTTAGTACTTGGAGCTGAAGTTCTGTGTCTCTATAGGAGGTTTTCTGAGAGACTGTATTTTTGTATGTAAGGGCTTCCCTGGTGGAGCCGAGGTTAAAGCGTCTGCCTGCAATATAGGAGGCCTGGGTTCAATCCCTGGCTTATTAGTTCCGTGTTACTTATCAGGATCTCCTGTCGTGAAACAACTCATGCAAATGGTTACTATGGTGCCTGGCCAGGGTGGGTGGTTTCAATCAGTGTGCTTCCCCTAACAATTCCCCCTGCAAGATGGGGTATATCGGCGCTGTTGGTTCAGGCTCTTTGGGATTCTTCAGGTTCTTTCCTACACGTGTCGCCAACACCTGAGTGGTAGAAAATCCCTGTTGAGGCAAAAGGTTTTACCCAAGGAGGGGGGGCCACAATATGATATTTTCCCATACTATGATATAGGGAACTTGGTCAGGGTGTCTGATCCGTGGTCGGAAGATGATATCTCGGATTCGGTGTACAGTTCCCAAGTAAAAGGTGCCTTCTGAGGGCCAGCCTAAACGGAAGGTTGGCCATTCTGTGCTGCAAGTTCAGTTCAGTTCAGTCACTCAGTCGTGACCGACTCTTTGCAACCCTATGAATCGCAGCACGCCTGGGATACTCTGTTCATCACCAACTCCTGGAGTTCACTCAGACTCACGTCCATTGAGTCCGTGATGCCATGCAGCCATCTCATCCTCTGTCGTTCCCTTCTCCTCCTGCCCCCAACCCCCTCCCAGCATCAGAGTCTTTCCAGTGAGTCAACTCTTCTCATGAGGTGGCCAAAGTACTGGAGTTTCAGTTTTAGCATCATTCCTTCCAAAGAAATCCCAGGGTTGATCTCCTTTAGGATGGACTGGTTGGGTCTCCTTGCAGTCCAAGGGGCTCTCGGGAGTCTTCTCCAACACCACAGTTCAAAAGCATCAATTCTTTGGCACTCAGCCTTCTTTACAGTCCAACTCTCACATCCATACATAACCACTGGAAAAACCATAGCCTTGACTAGATGGACCTTAGTCGGCAAAGTCTCTGCTTTTGAATATACTATCTAGGTTGGTCATAAGTTTTCTTCCAAGGAGTAAGCGTCTTCTAATTTCATGGCTGCAGTCACCATCTGCAGTGATTTTTGAGCCAAAAAAATAAGGTCTGACACTATTTCCACTGTTTCCACATCTATTTCCCATGAAGTGATAGGGCCAGATACCATGATCTTTGTTTTCTGAATGTTGAGCTTTAAGCCAACTTTTTCACTCTTTTTTCACTTTCATCAAGAGGCATTTTAGCTCCTCTTCACTTTCTGCCATAAGGGTGGTGTCATCTGCGTATCTGAGGTTATTGATATTTCTTCCGGCAATCTTGATTCCAGCTTGTGTTTCTTCCAGTCCAGCATTTCTCATGATGTACTCTGCATATAAGTTAAATAAGCAGGGTGACAATATACTTGACGTACTCCTTTTCCTATTTGGAAGCAGTCTGTTGTTCCATGTCTAGTTCTAACTGTTGCTTCCTAACCTGCATACAGATTTCTCAAGAGGCAGGTTAGGTGGTCTGGTATTCCCATCTCTTGAAGAATTTTCCACAGTTTATTGTGATCTACACAATCAAAGGCTTTGGCATAGTCAATAAAGCAGAAACATATATTTTTCTGGAACTCTCTTGTATTTTCCATGATCCAGTGGACGTTGGTAATTTGATCTCTGGTTCCTCTGCCTTTTCTAAAACCAGCTTGAACATCCTTAACCCTTCCTATCCTCCCCTGTTTTTCTAGTCCCCCAGTCCTGGACGCAGGAATCTGATAGAAGGGCCCTCAGCCTGAGCTGAGGATTGGAGACTGATCACCTCCTCTTGGTAGAGAACTTGAATTCTGGTTCTGGTTTCTGGTAGGGCCAAATTCCCGTCCTCCCTTCTCTGGAGGCCCAGGGAAAAGTCCTGTGATGCCTGGGTATCTGTAGGTGGCAGGAGATGTCTGTAAGGCCACCCCCTTTGCCCCCCTCTCCTGCCTCCTCCCTCTTCTTCTTTCAACCTGGCTGCCTTTCCTCCCTTGAAATCTTTGATGTTAGTACTTGGAGCTGAAGTTCTGTGTCTCTATAGGAGGTTTTCTGAGAGACTGTATTTTTGTATGTAAGAGCTTCCCTGGTGGAGCCGAGGTTAAAGCGTCTGCCTGCAATATGGGAGGCCTGGGTTCGATCCCTGGGTCGAGAAGATCCCCTGGAGAAGGAAATGGCAACCCACTCCAGTATTCTTGCCTAGAGAATCCCATGGACGGAAACGCTTGGTGGGCTACAGTCCCTGGGGCGAAAACAGTTGAGCGAGTTCACTTTCACTTTCACTTTGATGAGGACTGCCAGGTTTATATATGTGTATTTTAACTCTGTGTTCTCTGTTGTGATTTTTGATGGCCATTTTGCTTTGTCTGGCCACCATGTGGTTTAGACCTGCCACCATTTTGTTAGAACTTGATTTTCTTTCCCTGTGCCTTGAGACCAGGGCTTTCAGGAAGACTTATCTAGACCATCTCTAACTCCTGACACTGAGGAAAAAGAGGAAAAAAAAAAAGAATTGAAGCTAGATCTTGCACTGTGTCTGTCTAAATATGTCTTGGTATGTCTCTATCTCTGTGTAATATTTTTGAGGTTAATTTGTATATGAGCTCTATTTATTTGGCTTAAAAAGGTAAGCACTTACAAATCAAATAACTCTAAATTAAACAATAAATTCCAGGTTCATGTGAACTGGGAAATATTCAATGTTAAATACCTGATATTAATGTTTGTTTGTTGACCTATCTAATATAGACATGTCTTAGAGTAATTAGCGTTAAGTAAAATATTTTCATTCTACCTGGGTTTAATATAAGTTAAATATTGTATCTGTTACAAGTTTGTCAACAAAGAAATTACTTCAAGTGAAAAAAACTTCCTAAATAGAACTCTTTTGAAGTTCTTTTGATCTCTAGCTAACTTTGGGGTGCTTCAAAGAGCCCCTGGAACATCCCAAAGAGAGATATTAAACTGTGTTTATTTGGTTGGTTAAACTACATGGAAAAGATTATCAAATGAGTAATAAATCCGCTCATGTTATAATGTATGATAAAATAACTAATACAGATATCTTAGAAATTATATGGAGTTTTTAACATTCTGATATGTCCTGGTATTTTAATGGAAAACCTGATGACTTCACAAAAGTTAACAAAAGGACTGAATGAACCAGTGAATATGCTTGTAACTTTTATGGTTTCTATCTGAAAAATTATGGGTTTTAATCTTATGTTTTCAGGGAGTAGGGAAAATCTTCCTCTCAAACTAATTATGACAATACTTTGGTAAAATTAAACGTTATAAACAAAGCAATTATATTTTCTGACTCCTCTAAAAATTGGAAGTTCTTAGATTTCCAGTAAGTTTATCAAATGAGTTAGGAAGGTTATCTCATGGGTACAAAAATCTCAAGAAATTTTTGAGACCTTAAAAGGGAAGAATTCACCTAGATTTGTTAAGCAAAATCTGTGATAAGCCTTTGGTGTGAGTTTCCCAGCCCTGTTTTATTTTAAAAGTTCAGTCTGAGACTCTCTAAATGTTTCAGCAAAATAAAAGCCTACTGCTGGGGGCCAGCGTGAGGAACTCCGCCCTTGGCAAAGGTCATGAGGAAGGGGGCTTTGGCATATGCAAAGGCGTGATCAAGCCGCAGGAAACCCCCTGTTACCGAGCATCTACCCCCAAAACTAGAGTACTTTACGGGGAGCTCTCCCCCATAACCATTTCTCTCGGAGAAGGAGTTAACTTGCAGCTCCAGTTAATAAATATTCCTGGGCGTGATAAGAGTGTTTCAGCTTACGAACTCTGAAGGTTCTCTGGCCTGCCTGATAGGGTTCATCCAGCTGCATGTGAGAGACACGAGATGCTTTAAAACTTTCTAAATACAGACTCTTTTGAGAAGTTAGAAGATCATTAGTATAGTAGTAGTGCGTTGATTAGGAATTATATTAGTGAAGGGTTTTTCCATTTGTTGTGTCAATAATTGCTGCTAATTCCCTGCCCAAGGTGGGACAAGGGTGTCTCAGGTCAAACCTCTCTGCTGACAGACTAGCTTGTGTGACAACCTCTCAACCATAAACAGCACAGAGTTTGGAGTATTAGCATAGGGCTTTTCTCATTTGATTGCCCACAGGCTTCCAAATCCTTAGGCACCTGGGAATATATTAATCAATGTATTTGGAATATAGAAAAGGAAATATAGTAGTTTTTGATGTTAGCAATATTAGACTTTTTGAGTTAATGAATTTTTTTCTTTTGTTATAGATCACTGTACTTTGTTATAAATCACTGTGTCCTTGCTATGTGAAAATGTAACTTTATCACTATCTTAAGACTAAGTAGATCTTAAGGGGAACATTGGTGAAAGGATTTTCATTTGTTGGGCTGATGTTTGCTGCTAAATCTCCATATTCCCTGCCCTTATAATGAATATAACTAGCATATAGGAGAAATAAGTATTAACCTTTAAGCATATAGGAGAAATAAGTATTAACCTTTAAGATTAATTATGTTAACCTTAGGTTAAGTAAATTCCTTTCTTGATCGTAACTCACTATGCCTTCACCGTATAGGAATGCAACTTTATTTGGAGGGTGGTGCTTGATTTAAGAAAAAAAATCACCCCTGGAAAAATAAGTTTTCTGGTTAACTGACCGGTATCAGAAAGGGCCATAAAATGTCAGCAGACCTCATGGTCAGAAGATGGTGTAAAAACTCATAAGACCTTTGTATAATTTTATATGAAGCACCTGATTGTGACAAGGGTCAGGTCTGCTGACTCCCGTGTGACTCTGTATTCATCCCTATGTATAACAAAGGTATAAAAACAAACCTGAAAAATAAAGAAATGGGATCAGTTTCCAGAAAGACTGACTCCCCCATGTCGTTCCTTCTTGCTCCCCATTTTCCTGGCTGAATTCCCATCTGGAGCATGGATGCTATTCCATGCAAACCAAGTTATTCAGTCTCTTTTTCTCCACTAATTTTCCTACTACACTCTCCGTTTCTAATCTCTCTATATATTTGTAATTAATTATGTATTTTTCCAAGGACACCTCTCTATATATTTGTAATTAATTATGTATTTTTCCAAGGATGCCTACTCCGTCCCCACCTTTGAATCACCCTGGATCCACCGGGGCTGGACCCTGGCAGGCTACAATAAATTATGGTTATAAAATCATCAGACCAAAATCAGTGAGAACAGACCTATTTTGCAAATGAGCGTTAATTTGATTATATTTAATAAAAATAAGGGTAACTTTAGGGAGAAAAAGATATTTAAAAATGTTAAATACCAGTTTGTTAATGGAGGTCTGCATCTAGTAAGACTCATCTCTTAGATAGTTCTTTGCTGTTATGTGATATTAATGTGAAATTTAATTAAATTCTTTAAAAAAAAAAAACCCTAAGTTTGTTTCTGAAGCTTATCTCAGTAATCTATCTTTGGATGAAGATCAGATGCCTCATGACCTGCAACCAGGACAGGAAAAAGACATAATTTAAGGGACTGTGTCCAACATGGATGGAAGGACTTTTGAATCAGGAGAAACTACACTACACCAGGATAAGAAGATGACGACATCAGAGGTGGACCTAATTCGTATGATCATTTATGTTTTCTTGACTTCTTAGACTTTTGCATATAAGTCAAATGCTTTTCTATCATAGGCCTGATCCTATGCTAGTTTTAAAAATCAGTTGTTGGGTTTGTGGCCAATTACCTGTGTCTATTCTGGGATGGGCTTCCCAGGTGGCTCAGAGGTTAAAGCGCCTGCCTTTGATGCGGGAGACCAGGGTTCGATCCTTGGGTCGGGAAGATCCCCTGGAGAAGGAAATGGCAATCCACTCCAGTATTCTTGCCTGGAGAATCCCACGGACAGAGAAGCCTAGTAGGTTACAGTCCACGGGGTCACAAAGAGTCGGACACTACTGAGCGACTTAACCTCACCTCACCCCATTCTGGGTTACCTTGGTAAATTTCTCTACTACCAGATTCTAACTGGTTGGCCCTGAGAAAATTTACTTAAAAAATTATAGTCATATTCAGGTCACTGTGATATTACTAGATAGGATCTCCTCACTGGGCCAATTGATAATGCCTGCTCTGACTCTGGCTATAAATCTGAGCTTTTTTCTATTACCCAAGCTCAATCAGAACAAGAAAAGTTTCCTAAAGGAGGGGAAAATCTCAAGCTCAATCAGAATAAGAAAAGTTTCTGTAAAGGGGGGGAAAATCTCCCACAATTATGAGATGGATTTATATGGATAACACCAGGCTATAGTAATTTACGTTTAAAGTCTCCTCTGTGTTGGAAAAAAACAAAAAATTAAATCATACTAAAGATAATCAGTCTAGTAACACTAGAAAAATGGGCTATGTGCCTTATAGATGGTGCCAATATGTAATTTCCTGGGAGATAAAGATTCTACAGGGCAGACTAAGTCAGATGACCTGAAGATATACTGGGCTACATCTAACGGAAGTTCTTAACATAAGTCTTACTTGTGACTTTACTAATACTGCTGGCTATGTTATTTGTATTTCACCTGTTTTACAAAATTGCTGTTTCTTACACTGTCAAATATGTGTGTGAGGCCTCTAATAGAATAATATATAGTCCCATATGAGATCAATGATGGTAACAGTGTAACTCTAGATATGGCAAGAAGCAACAAGAGGGAATATTTTCCTGGACCAAGAAGCTAGTAAGACAGGTGGTCCAGAGAATTGTGGATACTGTTTTATGGCCTAGTCAAGTAACAGCACATTGAGTGGCCTGTCAACAGAATCTTTGCCACATGCTGAAAATGGCATGGGATAAAATGGTCATGAAATGACCCCCTCAAAATCATGGTCAAGTTTGTGAGCAAAAGGGGGCTCTGCCAACTGAAGACTGACACTCGCCATCTATATCTACAAAGATTAAATCCTGGCCGCTCGCTGCAACTGCTGACTTTCAACACCCCTGAAAGAAGTTCAGGGTGAAAATCAGGAATGGGACAGTCTGTGCTCTGGGAAAAACTGGCAGGATAGTTAGATAGTTAGGCCTTCAGATAGTTAGATCTTTTCAGGAGAAGATTTTATGAGTCCCAATTCTTGCATCTTCTCATACCTAGAGAAACACTGACGTCATTAATCGTGAAATCTTTGGCTATTAAGGAAAAATTTACAATTAAAAGTCAAAATAGACTAGCTATGGTTCAGATATCCTGGGAAATAATTAGGTGATGCTATGGGTGTACATTCAGATTAGACCTTGTATTGCTAAATACTTGAGTTTTCTGAGTCGTGTTGTTAGACTTCTCGGCCTCTTTCAGGGAACCGTCGCCCAAATAATCTCCAGGACTCGGACTCGATGCAAACTGCAAGAGGATTTATTAGGCCGGGCGTGCCGGGGTTTGATCACCACCAGGGGAGAATGAACCCTGAACATTTGTTACAGAGCAGTTTTTAAGCACAAAAACCACAAACAGCTAGGGTACAGCTAGGGTGGAGCAACCTGATTGGTGTACAGGTCTTAACATTTTCAGGGAAGGTTTATTTGTTATCAGGTCGACATGGCTGGAAGAGCTGCATTTTTACTGTTAACTTGTTCTCTGGAAAATAATTTCCTGGAATGGTTTTTGAGATAAACATCCCCCAGAGGCTGCATGCCTTAGATATGAGCCCCTTACACATTCTTGAGATAAAGGTTTGTCTTAAGATTAACAGGAGGGCCTGTTTCCCTAAGGCTCTAGTGAAACTTTAACCTTTATTTTTATCCACTTTCCTCTCATTGTCAGGCTTGGATGCCACCATTTTCAAAACATTGTCTGCTGGAAGCTAGTAACCTTACTTTTTATAAAACTAGGCAACTGGCTACATGGCTACAAGTCTCCCTATGGTGCCAGGTCCAGACTGGGTTTCAGGCCTATTCTTCTAAAAAGAAATGAGATTTATTTTGTCTACTAAATTCCAGTTATCACTCCTCCAACTACTTCTAATTGGGTCTGTTACACCAAAATGGCAGACCAAGGGATTAGGATTTTAATCATACAAGACTCAGATCTAGAACTTGGAACTCAGAAATACTTCCAATTCAGTGTCTATACTCCAAGCTGGGGCAGTCCTATGCCTCATTTTGACAGGAAGTTATCACAGTCATAGTTGCCTAGTTCCCTAAAATTAAAACTGAGCAGGACTCTGTGGAGCTCTGGAGTACAGATCTGTTCTGTATTCTCCATTTCTTATCTGTAGGATATAGACTTTGTTCAGCCTCCTTGACCTTCCCTGAATTCCAAATCTTGGATTCAAACAATTGCTAATCAGGGAAGGGGGGGATTAAAAAGCAAAAAACAAAAATAGAAACAATCAAATGTTGGTACAGCCTCCAGACAGAGTCCTGATTCCTACTCAAAGAAATATGCGTAACAGTGTCTTTGAGCCCCCACCCAGGTGGAAGATGGTAACATCAGACTGAACACAAGATTCCTGGAGCACAGCTCTGTTGCCTCACCACCAACCAATCAGAAGGGGTCACAAACCCTGCAACCCTCACACCAAATGTTGCCTTTTGTTTCCGGGGACCAGAGATGACCATCCTGTTAGGTCTCCTGTTTGGCCCTTGTCTAATTCATCTCTGAGAGGGGCCAACTAAATTGCTATTACTACAAGGATAGAAGCTGGTTTCAGATGTGGAAAATCCCAACTTAGATCAGGTAGGGACTTCTGCTCTGCTAGGCAGGCATACGCCCATGCACAGCAGGAAGAAGTTACAGAAGAAAGAGACCTCTGCCCCAATTCCCAAGAAGTATCTTGAGTATGAAGTCTCTCAGAGGGCCTATGTGCTGCGTTAGGGGAAGAATGTTATTTTTATGTGAATCTCTTGGGGGTAGTCAGGGAGTTCCTGGCCAAGATAAGAGAAGGGCGGAGTCAGAGAAAAAGAGAAAGAGAAATGTCTCAAAATTGGTTTGAATCCTGGTTCACAACGCTCATATCTTCCTTGGTAGGGCACTTGATTATCTTGTTACTGCTACTCACCCTCGGGCCATGCTTACTAAACTAATTGGTGGCCTTCATCATGGTGTGCAGATCCCAATATACGGCCGTGCCAACAGTCCCCTTAGCGGGAAACAATATAGAGCTGACCCCAGACCCATGATTGGCAGGGCGGGGAGGTGAAGAATCTAAGCTACTCCATTTTGTAAACAGAAAAACTCCATTTTGTAAGGTTCTGGGAAAAGAGCCTTTGGAAATCCAAGAGCCTTTGGAAATCCCCTGACCTCACCCCACCTTCCATGAGCCAATCTGACCAAAATCTCCTGATTTAACGCTCAGGAACTTGTGATCTACCTAGACGACGGGGACCAATCAAGAACCAACACACAACCCTTCGAAAGAAAGTGACCAATCAGACGTTCCCCTACCTAGAAATCCTTTCTTTCCATGCATACTTCCTATATAAGCAATGTAATCCAAAACCTGGGGCTCCTCCCTATAGCCCCTGGGTCAGTATCAGTGGGAGCCCCAGCTCGAGCTTGGTAATAAAAACTCTCTTGCTTTTGCACTGGATATCGGCGCCCTGGTGGTCACTGGGAGATTTCGAGACTTGGCCATAACACTCCCAACGGATTATCTGAGTGGTCACATTCTACTTTTCCTGACTGAGGAGACACCTATCTTCACACACTCGGTTTCCCATGCAGGCGGCTCTCAAAATTCTTTCTCTTTTCCCTTATATCGTTAGAAACTAACTTAGAACAGGCAGAAAGCAGCTCTGCCCCAGAGGAAATCAAAGAGCTTTAAAGGCATCAAAAGGCAGAGAAAGGAAGCAAAGCGGGACAGAAGGAGCAATAGACCGAAAACTGACCGGGGCGGGGGAGTTGAGGGGGAGGCAAGGCTCCGCCCCCACTGGCCCCGCCCATAAGTACCTGCGCTTCCGGCTTCGTCCCACCTCTCTACCGGATCTTCCGCCCGCGTGCACAGTCCCACAGACACGGAATTGAGTTTAAATGAGCGACAGCGTTCTGGTGAGTTTGTTTGTTTGTTTAAAGCCCAATTCCTAGTCCACAGCCTGTTGTCTTTCACACGTGGCTTTTGGAGCTATCGTCCCTATTTTCCCGTCCCCAGTGTGTCCTCGCATCGCCGGGAGAAGTTCTGAAGTCCGTTAGCTTAGCTGCCGGGTCCCTGGGTCCACGTCCGCTTCCTGTTAATATCGTTCTAGAGTCCGTGCCCTTCTCTGCCTGTTTTACCTTTTGACTTGTAGAAACCGCTGCTTAAAGTCCTGCATTGCCCAACCGCTAGGTCCCTGATCCACGAAGAGGTGAAGGAGGCTCTTTTCTGTATGGAGTTCGGTCAGGGTCTCGCCTAAGGTTTGAAGGGGAGGGTCAGCCTAGAACGTGTGGTTTTCACGGGAAGGGCCGCGAGTTCTGAAGAAAAGAAAACTAAAAACACCTGGTTCGATTCTGTGTTCCAGAATCCTTGCCGTGTCAGTGGCCGTAGAGGATTGTGTTTTGTACCTGCTGAGATCCTCCCTCTGTGTGGGGCTGTGTTATAGGGACCTCGGTGTGTTTTTCTAAGTATTGAACAGTCTATTTTCAACATTCAGGGGTCACTTCCCAAGACTGATCTTAACGTGAGAAGGAAGCCCAGAGGAAGAGGAAAGCGAGGAGTCAGAAATGACTCATGCGGAGGTAAGAGACATAGTTCTTTTGTTTGTTCTCTCTTTCCTGAATCGCTGTTTCTTTGGACTTGATTGATAAGCTTCTTAACTTCTGAACGGGTTTGTTTGAACTGACCCAAGTCATCATCCCAAGGGATCTGGCACATCAGTGTGTAGAAAAGAGTATTGCCAGCCAAAGAAGCTCACTCAAGCTTTTAAGTCTTGAGCTTTTATTGGGTTTAGCAACATAGGCGGGATTGATAACATCTCCAACATTCTCCCCTCCTTAGAAAAGTGAAGTCACTCCATCGTGTCCTACTCTTTGGGACCCTGTGCACTGTAGCCCGCCAGGCTCGTCTGCCCATGGGATTCTCCAGGCAAGAATACTGGAGTGGGTTGCCATATCCTCCAGGTTATCTTCCCAACCCAGGGATCCAACCCGGGGCCTCCTGCATTGCAGGCAGATGCTTTATACTGAGTCACCAGAGAAGCTAATAAGCCCACCTGGGTCAAAGCCCCAAACTTCTAGTCACTTCCTTGGTCTTTGTGAAATGGCCAGCCTCACAACCTGAGTTATCCCATTATTAAATTAGGGGTCGACCATAGGTCATGTTGTTAGCATAAATTATCAGGGCCCACGGAGAGTAATAAAGCCACTTCACTCAATAAGGAAATTCCAAGAGGAAAACTAAAATTCCAAGAGTAGTTAAGAAATTTCCACGACCTAGGGACCAAAGCCTGTCAAATTCTTCTTCTTTTTTCGTATTTATTTATTGGTTATACTGGGATTTGGCTGATGCACTTGGGCTTTCTCCGTGGTGATTAGGAGCCGCTACTATCGTGTTGTGGAGCTCTGGCTTTAAGGTACCGGTTCAATCGTTGTATTAATAACTGACAGGCTCTGGAACAGGTGGGCTTTATTAGTTGTGGCTCACTAGCTTAGTTCCTTCAAGGCATGTGGGATCTTCCTGACCAGAGATGGAACCCACCTCTTCTGCATTGACAGGCAGATTTCTCACCACTGGACCATCAGGGAAGTCTCTTAATTCTTTATTACACAATGCTGAAACCTAAATCTTTCTTCTATGCTCTTTGATTTTTTTCCCCCGTCTAAATTTTTCTACTTTGAAATAGCTCACCTAATTGCATTATTTAAAAATATTTTGTTGTGTTTACCTTTTATTTTATTGTTCAAAATGATGTCTAAATCTCTAAGTGAGCTTCCTGGGCTACCTTGTAGCTATTTTGTTTCATTTACTTTGAAGTATCACTAGTCTATGCAGCGATAACTTCACCTGTAATCTGGCAGAATTACAGATTTACAGATTGTAATTACAGAAATCTCTAATATCCCGCTATTTAGCTTTTTTTTTACTTTTAAATTCAAAATTGTGTTGGCTCTCCTAGATACAGCTGAGACTTATATTTGAAATACCCATGTTTGTTTTGAGTTTGAATTGTTCTGAAATTGCAGTCACTGAAGTCTTTACGTCACCATACCTTCGAAGTAAAACTTGTGATTTTTCAGACTTTATGTGCTTCAATAAAGGTTCACATTTCTGTACATAGGTCTAGAAATGTGTTCTAAACAGGTGTCATGGTATATTTGCTAATAAAATGTAGACTATTTCTCATATTGTGTTTTTGCTCATTCTTACTAAAGAAAAGAAAATGTTTTCAGTGAACCCAGGTGGCTCAGTGGTAAAGAATCCACCTGCCAATGCAGGAGAACTGGGTTTGATTCCCAGGTTGGGAAGGTCCTCTGGAGAAGGAAATGTCAATCTCCTCCAGTATTCATGCCTGGGAAATCTCGTGGACGGAGGAGTCTGGATGGCTACAGTCCATGCGGTCCCAAAGTGTTAGATATGATTGTGCACGCATTCATGCACAATTCGTAAATGTTTGTTTTACCATAAATGCTAAAATACACTTGAGTTTTTTTTTTTTTTAAAGTGGGTTAAAAATGTTTCTTCCAAAAGACCTGTTATTTATGGAAGGTTCCTTTTACCTTGAGGTGAGGTGAAGGTGAAGTCGCTCAGTCGTGTCCAACTCTTTGCGACCCCGTGGACTGTAACCTACTAGGCTTCTCTGTCCGTGGGATTCTCCAGGCAAGAATACTGGAGTGGATTTCCATTTCCTTCTCCAGGGGGTCTTCCCGACCCAGGGATGGAACCTGTGTCTCCACATTGGAGGCAGACACTTTAACCTCTGAGCCACCAAGGAAGCATGTGTGCAGGCAGAAATCTAGGTTTATATCAAAGCCATCATTTCCTGAATATTTCTATTTATTCTAACCTTTGAAAATTGTTCTTACATATTTTTCATGGCCTTAGATTGTTTCATTTTAATGAAATGAATATATAGTTCCATTTTAATATATATATGCATGAAAATGTTCATATGATTTGATCAGTTATTTTTCTTCAGTTAGAGAAACTTATATGAACTTTCTTTAGATATATATTTGTCTGTGTATTATTAAAGTTTAGAGTCCATAAAGTGAAGTAAATCTAAGCTGTTTAAGGAATGTTTGCTACATATTTGCAAAAAGGTGGAGCAAGAACATAATTGATTTTAAATTATTTCCGTTACACATCCAAGCCTCTGTACAAACTCTCAAAAAAATACATAGTGTATTCTAAATAGTTAAAATGATTGTTGCTACTGAGGATGCCATCATATTTGATCTGTAAAATTTGTAAAACAATTAAAGTTCAAAAGTAAGTATGAATGCATACCTTACTATTGTATTTCATTACTCTTCAAAACAGTCATTCATGGAGCAGAATTTTGAACATCACTAGTTAAAAGAAGCTTGTTAACAATACTCTGAAAAAGATTAAGCGTGCTAAAATAAACGGCACGTTTCCCCAATCAAGAGCTCTTGGGTCACAGTATGCTTTTCAAAAATATTGCCTTTTTCCTTGACAGACAGTTCATCCTGGGTCATACGAATGCAGCACTCGAATATGCCCATGTTGTTCTGATTATTTTATCATTTCTTTTCCAGATCAGAATAGTGTCTGAAATGGTGTGTGGGTCATTTCTCATATTTTTTTAAATTAGGATTATGGTAGAAAATATTTCTGTGTAAAAGTCATATTATCGTATAACACCAGTTCAGTCCTGCTCCCAGGACTGAGATAATGAGATGTATGGATTTCCTTCAGTAAACTCTTTCCCGTCAATAAATCTGCTTAGTTACAGCCCTCCCTCTTGACATATGGGTTGTGTTCTGACCTTATGACCATTGTTAATTCCGTGCTTCTTTGGTAATGGTTACTATACTTTTGGTTTTCTGATCTATATCATTGTCAAAGAAATTCCTTAACAACCTATGTATGCTCACACAAAGATCATTAAAGCATCCTTGTTCCATCAGAGCTTGGGTCCCTGTGTCTTTCTTTCTCTCTGTCTCTCTATCTCCCTCCCTCAGGCCAATTCTCTGGCGCGTGGAGACCTGGCGAGCTCACTTTCTCACCCGGGCTTTCAAGACCTCTTCGAGAAGATGCCCTGTGCCCCTGTGAGTGGTACAAGCCCTGTGTCAAGGGCTTTATTGGTTCTCAGTGTAAACCAGGGAATATCAGCCTCTTTCTCTCTTTGAGTTTCTTATTATGGACTCTGGACCACCAGGTTCTGGTCCCTTAAAGGACTACAACATTAGGCTACAGATCAGGGAAGGCATATATGAAGTGAAATTTACCTACAATGCATTTCTAAAATATTTATTTATTTGGCTGCATTGGGTCTTCTTGTGGCAGGTAAGATCTTCAGTCATCCTTGTAATTTTCAGCTTCTTTGGTTATGACATGTAAACTCTTAACTACAGCGTGTGGGATCTTGTTTCCTGATCAGGGAAAGAACCAGAGCTCCATGCATTGGGAGCTCAGAGTCTTAGTCACTGGCTCATCACGAAGTCCACAAACTAACATTTTTAATGATAGATTCAGATCATAGTTTCATAATAGTTCCAGAATACCCCTGCAGTGATAATGCATACCTCCTTCTTCTTATCCCATGACTCATGTTCACTGGTTTAGGTGTTTTTGTGAGATTCCCAGGCTATGAATTTGTTTTTTTCCATTTGACTTGAACAAGTGCTTTGCAAAGAAAAAGTGACGGATGTGCCTAAACTATCACAATTAAAGGAGTAACTTCCTGTCTTCTTACCTTCTTTCTGCATTGGAAAATGAACACTCACGTGTGTTTAGCAGAGATGCTGGGTTTGGGGAGTGGTGGTTTTCATCCCAAGCCCAGGTCTGATCTCTTCCAGAACAATCCATGCTCAAAACACAGAGTCTCATCAAAGTTTTGTATTTTCCAAAATGTTTATAAGAATCTTATTAGTCCTAATCTATGCTCAACTGTATTAAAATTTAAAATACAGCTCAGTGCAAATAAAGAATATCATCCTCTAACATGTACATTTTAATCCATTCAAAATTACCTGAGTTTAGTGACATGAAAAATTTTCTCTCTTCTTGATGAGCATATAGCCCCATTTGAGTGTATGTCTGCACTCAGTGGAGATGAGTTTGAGTAGGCTCTCAGAGTTGGAAATAGACAGGGAGGCCTGGCTTGCTGTGGGCCATGAGGTCGCGAAGGGTCGGATTCGACTGAGCAACTGAACTGAACCGTATGTATGAAAATAGTAACGTAACCTTATCAAATTTTTTCATTTTCTTCTTTTCTTTTTGCTTTGTTTTTTTGAAGAACTTCTTGGGAAGGGAATGACTACCCATTCCAGTATTTCTTCTTGGGAATTTCTTGGACAGAGGAATCTGGCAAGTAGAGTCCTGGGGTCACAAAGAATGGGACATGACTGAGTGACTAAAACTTTTCTTGTCTTTTGTATTCTTTACAGTTACAGGAAACTTCTATCAACTTTTCTTAGAGTTGTCTCTGTGAATCTGTCTGTGTTTTTTTTTAATTCTGAAGTACATAAAATGAAGTAAAGTATAAGCTCTGGCATTTCATGTTAAAATAAGTGCCAAAAGGTACAAGAGCAACATTACTGACGTTTAGTTATTTCTCTTGCACTTTCAAGACTCTGATAAAAACAGTCAAGGATATACAGTATATACTAAATAGTTAAAATGATTCTTTCTGCCAACGTTGTGGTTACCCAAAGAGTGAAGAGCAGAAAACCAAAGAGGGTCTTAGAATGCAGAAACTGAAAAACCAGACCCGTATTGTCTCGTGTCTGGAAATTCTTTTCCAACCCGCACCCAGACCACGACATTTTTGGTGGCTTGTTCAGGGACTTGGAGTCTCTTTCCCGCCTCCTCGCTTCTCATTTCTCATAGGGACCCTCTGCTAACAGGCAGCTGCTCTGGCAGCAATTGAGGAACTCTGGCCAGGGTTACCCTCTGGTGTGTTCCAAAGGCCCCACTGCTCACTGCACCCCGAGTAGCTGCCGCTTGAATGGGTGAGGGTCTCTCTGAGGACTATACCAACCGGTATTGTGTGGGCACAGGTCAGACACAAAAAAAGTCATTAAGGCGCCTGCCACAGACAGACTCCCGTGTGAGGATAGGGGGCACGCAGAACGGATCAGGCCTCAAGGGCATCCGCCTGCAGCAAGACAACATCCGTCCACCATGTCAGGTGGTTGAAGCAAAACAGAGACCGTTGTCCCCAGGCCTCCACCTCCGGATATACTGTAAGGCGGATTCCTCAGCCTTCTTCCCTGTCACTTTCACTTCTTTCCCTTTGGGTCTGGATTGATTTACAGGAGCCTGGGTGTTGCCTCCCCACTCCTGACCATCCTAAAGAATTCCCTTCTGAGTACTCCTGTTTCTCAGGGCTGGGGAGGACCAAGCTTCCCCCAGTCCTGCAAATTCCCTTAACCGTTCAAATTCGTCTGATGGGACAAAGACCTCACTTCCCACTAGAGGGACACTCCAAAATTTTTATGAGCTGAAATGCCCCTGATATCCGTCAATTTGAGCATTATTTGGTCTGTATTTTAGCTATAAAACTAAGACTACAGGTAGGAAAGATAACTTTTTGACACAGGTTGGCCCTGATAGTCTTTAGACTCTGGAGAAAACTGGTTAAAATGAAATTGTCTTTCCCTTGGAAATGGCTAAACCCTTTCTTTTTGCATGTGCATTTAAAACCAACTAGCTAGTTTAAAGACCTGCCTAGGGAAAAGTTTGGAGTTAACCCTTTCCGTGTCTTTGAAATACACTGCCCATTTTGCCTGAGACCTGACTCAGCCTTGGGGAAAACAAAACTTCAAGCCGAACAAATAAAATAGAAGGGTCAAAGAGATATTTTAAATCTCAGGCAGGAAACTATGAGATCTCTGTCTGTTCGTCTGGATTTATGTATGTCTCTGTGTGCGCTTTTATAATATTGATGAAGTTGTAAATGAGTTCTAGTTTAGTGAGAAAGTTGCTTACAGCTCAACATTCAGAAAATGAAGATCATGCTAATCTAATGTAGATATGTCTTTGAGTCATTAAACACAGTATTTTCAATGTCCCTACGTTTATTATAAGTTAAATGTTGTTATATTTTTATATCTGTTCCAAGTTTGTCAACCAGGATAGTACCTCTAGGAAAGGAGAATAAAAAAACTTCAAGGAAAATGTAAAAGAGAAAAAGAGCTTTTAGATAAACTCTATTAGGAATAATTATACTTTAGAAATGTCTGTCTAAACCATTCTCTACATTGTGGTAACCTGACTTTCTAGGGCTGTTCTGAACTAAGTGACTGGAGTTTATTGAACACCTAGGTCATTTCCAAATAAAATAGGATTCTGAAACATTCATTACTGAAGACTAACTTCCTCTTATAGAGCAACTAGAGATTTTGGACTATTCATGAATAATGCTTGATGCCATCCTGAGATGTTCTCTAGAGTTTTTTTTTTTTTTTTAATTATCACTGGTATTATGTTCACCAATCTACAGAATGCTTAAATTCTTAGTTGTTTAAGGAAGGTAGCATGTGTATTTTCAGTAAAGAAGGTATGACAAATGAAACTACATTTTATGAAGGGAAGGGGAAGTAGGTCTGACTTACAGGAGGCTGTTTCCAGGTGGGAGAACAAAGTAATGGATACAGACAGTGATAGAGTTTTATGGAAAGTGGACCCCAAGGGAAGAGTTTTGTGCATAAATACGAGTTTTCTTGAGATGTTGAGCTGCCTTGATAATGGATTTTAAGTTTTTTTTTTTACCTCTGAAGTGATCTGTTCTATGTTTGCCTTTGAAATCTTCTTTGTTACTTCGGCTAGGTAAATATATTGTTTCCCAGTGATCTCTATGATTTTATCTGACTGAGTGTTAAAACCCCTTTTGATATTTGTCCACCAAACTTCCTAAATGACTTGACTTCTAGCTGACTTTGGAATGCTTCAGAGGGCCCCTGAGACATCCCAGGGAGCTTTTAAACTACCTGGGTTCACTGGACGTGAAAAGTTACATGGGAAATATTGTTGAAGGGGTGATGAATCTTCTCAGATTATGCTGTATGGTGGATGTTACCAATATAGATATCCTAAAATTGCGTGGAGTTCATATAGATATGCCCTAATAAAATGTGGTCAACTATAATTCTACTTATCCTGTTAAAGTGTTACAAGTCACAGCAATGACCAGGCTACACTGTCAATTGCAGTTTAATCAGATTTAAACATGCCTTCTATGGTTTCACTCGGATGCCTTTGTAAAAATACTACTACTTCATGATTTATGGAAAAGATTTTTCTAAGGTTAACCGATAAACAACTTTGGTTTGCTCTCTGGTAAGCTGGTACCAGACTAGAATTTAGTCTAATCTCTATGTTAATAGAACAAAGTTTTCTTAGAATGCAGCTTTCAATAAGAGATTATAAATTTCTTTGCCTTTAGTGATTTATATTCATTTTTAAAATCTTTTGTTACTTTGGTGAAGTAAATAACCATTACTTAAGGTTAGGGTACATGTAGACAAAGCTCATTCGTCTATAAAAGTAAGCCCTCATGGTTAGACTTTTGCCATCCTGATGTCCTTAAAATATGGCCATGGTCTGCTCCTGAATCACGGAATAAATATGGTAATGTTGCCCTGATTATTTTATAATTGGTCTTTCAGATGAGAATAGTTTCTCTAATGTGTTGTGGATCATAACTCATCCTCTTTTCTTCACATTAGAAGTTGGGTAAAAAGGATTCCTGTGTAAAAAATATATTTTATAATACCAGCCAAGCCACCAACTCACGACCAGGTCTCTGAATTTGCCGTTTTCAACTTGGGTCACATTAGAAAGTCTTCCCATAGCCACACGGCATGTGTATTGTGTATTTCAGGGACAGCTGACATTCCAGGATGTGGCCATAGACTTCACTCAAGAGGAGTGGGAATGCCTGGACCTGGGTCAGCGGAAATTGTACAGGGACGTGATGTTACAGAACTATGGGAACCTGGCCTCCTTGGGTGAGGATAACTGCCTTCCAGAATCCCTTATCTACCTGCTCGGTTTTTGTTCCATCATGTCAAGAATGTCTTCTGAAATTTTCTGCTTCCCAGAGTAGTTTCAGATCTCTGCTTTCTAGGGGATAGGTGATTTCTGAGTTTAGAAAGAAAAGCTTCACGATGAGCTGTTATACTGGTGATGTTTTTCTTTCTTGATGTACTCTGCTTCCTTCATTCTAGGTTAGTGGAAATTGTGTAAGTTCTGTGGTATTAAATAGTTGCACCCTTTCTTGATTTCACATTGACACTGCTTACTTTTCCTTAGTACTAATTAACCAGAACCTCAGGACGGATTGTTAGGTGTTTCTTAGTATTGTATAGCGGCTTTGAAGAAAGTGTTTCAGGAAATCATTTTCTAGAGGAAAATGCATTCTGTCTCACCTGAATACATATTGGATTCGATGTTGATGAATCTCTAACAACACAACTATTCCTTTCTCTAATGAACAGGGCTTGTCTCTATGCTGGACCTGGTCACCTTTCTGGAGCAACTGAACGATCCCAGGAACATAAGGAGAATGGAGACAGCAGCCATTTACCCAGGTAGGTATGAATGGCTGGAGATGATGACTCAGATGAGAGGCCCAAGGAGCAGCAAGGAACTCGTCCTTCCTCACCTGGTTTTGGAAGATTTGCTTCAGTGGAAATAGTTTTCGGCAACCTGGGTTTGTGTCTGCTACTGTCATAGAAATGTATCATCTGCCCCATGCTCTCTCTGAAATCATTCATGAATTTACCTCCAGTGATTACTTTTCTCCCATCACAATGTGACCTAAAAGTCCCCTCTTTGCTTGTGACAAACTGCATTCATTCTTGCTCTTTGATTTCTTGGGGGCCCTAGGAAAACTCTGCCCATTTCTGACTAACTGTATGAGAGTCCTTTTAAAGTTTCCCTCTACCTCTAGACAGAAATGTGTTAGTGGAATGGTAGGCAAACTGTGAAACTGCTAGAAATAGTGGGTATGGGTTTTTGTTCTCTGATTTAAATTTCCTATCCACTGGGAGCGACACGTAGGACCTTCTAAATAAATTTCAAATTCAAGTAACTTTTCACTGCAGAAAGCAAAACCTGGCGAAAATGAAATAATGCACATCTCTGGTTGACTTGAGAGTTTCTCTTTTCCTTATATGATCTCATATCCAATCCTAACCTGCTGAAATACTTTATTGTGTTCTAATACCACATAGTATTTTAAAATAAATTGACATAAAATCTTAGCACATTTTCGAGTAGATTATTAATGGTTGACTCAGACTATGACAATTTTTCGATTATATAAGGAAATCTTTATTAAAAGTTCTAATTGGAATGTAGCTGTTTTCCATTTTTTTACTCCTTTACAGCAAAGAGAATCAGCTATGCATATCAGTCATTTCAGTTCAGTCACTCAGTTGAGTCTGAGTCTGCAATCCAGGCCATCATCAACTCCCAGAGCCTGCTCAAAGTCATGTCCACGGAGTCATTGATTCCATGTAACCATCTCATCCTCTGTCATCCCCTTCTCCTCTCATCTTCAGTATTTCCCAGGATTAGGGTCTTTCTCAGTGGATCGGTTCTTCGCATCAGGTGGCCAAAGTATCGGAACTTCAGCTTCACCATGTCCTTCCGAATAATATTCAGGACTGATTTCCTTTAGGATGGAGTGGTGTGATCTTCTTGCAGTCCAAGGGACTCTCAAGAATCTTCTTCAACACCACAGTTCAAAAGCATCAATTCTTCGGCACTCAGCTTTCTCGGGGTCCAGCTGTCATATCGATACATGACTACTGGAAAAACCATAGCTTTGACTAGATGGACCTTTTTCAGTAAAGTAATATTTCTGGTTTTTAATATGTGCCTAGGTTGGTCATAGCTTTTCTTCCAAAAAGCAAGCGTCTTTTACTTTCATGGCGGTAGTTACCATCTGCAGTTTTTGAAACCCCACAAAATAAAGTCTCTCACTGTTTTCAATGTTTCTTCTACTGTTTGCCATGAAACAGTCTGTCCAGTGCCATGCTCTTTGTTTTTGAAGGATGAGTTGGAAGCCAGCTTTTTCAGCCTCTTCTTCCATTTTGATCAAGAATCTCCTCAGTTCCTCTTTGCTTTCTGCTATAAGGGTGGTATCATCTGTATATCTGAGATTCTGGATATTTCTCCCTGAAATCATGACTCCAACTTGTGCTTCATCCAACCCAGTATGTCACATAATGTACTGTGCATATAAGTTAAATAAGCAGGGTGACAGTATACAACCTTGACATACTCCTTTTCCAATTTGGAATCAGTCCATCGTCACATATCCAGTTCTTACTGTTGCTTGTTGACATGCATACAGGTATGTCAGGAGGCAGGTAAGGTGGTCTGGTGTTCCCATCCCTTTAAGAATTTTCTACATTTCTTGTTGTCCACACAGTCAAAGGCTGTGCTGTATTCAATAAAGGAGGTGTCATTGTTTGCTCAGAACTCTCTTGCTTTTTATATGATCCAAGGGATGTTGGCATTTTGCTTTCTGGTTCCTCTGCCATTTCTAAATCCAGCTTGAACATCTGGAAGTTCTCTGTTCACATACTGTTAAAGCCTCACTTGGAGAATTTTGAGCCTTTGCTATTGTTTAAAATGAGGGAAATTGTGTAGTAGTTTGAGCGTTCTTTGTGTTTGTTTTTCTTTATGATTGGAAGGAAAACTGAGCTTTTCCTTTCCTTAGGCCACTGCTGAGTTTTTTTAAATTTGCTGGCTTATCGAGTGCAGAACCTTAGCATTATCATCTTGCAGGACTTGAAATAGGTCAGCTGGCGTTCCATCACCTGCACTAGCTTTGTTGGTACTCATGCCTTCTAAGGCCGACTTGACTTTGGATGCCAGGATATCTGTTAATGGGTGAGTGATCACACCATCGTGGTTATCTCGGTCATTAAGATCTTTTGTATAGTTCTTCCATGTATTCTTGCCAACTTAATAACTTCTGCTTCTCTTAGGTCCATCCCATTTCTGTCCTTTATTGTTCCCATCTTTGCATGAAATATTGCTGGTACCTTTAATTTTCTTAAAGAGATCTCTAGTCATTACCTTCCTATTGATTTCCTTCCCATTTATGTCTCCACAGAGCCGTGAGTAGAGTTCCTTCTTTCAATCATAGTTGGAAAGTCTCTCTTCTTATTTAATTTCTTAAAACTGCAACTTTATTAAGTATATCTTATTTGTATTCACCTTCCTCGGTCACTGTCTTATGTGTCCCTAGTTTCTGACTAGTTCTCTGTCACTATCATTTATGATTCTTAGAATGAAACATCTAAATAGACCATTCTCAGAAACATGTGTGGCAAGAAGTGGATTTAAGTATTACTAGGCAAACAGGATTTGTTAAAGTGTTTGGTGTCGCCACTTAAGATGACTAAAAGCAAGAAGTAATCATTAGATTGCCTATCACCTCTTAATTCAGTGGTCTTTGGAGGTTTTTCTCATTTCTTCCCTTATAAACCTATTTTTTCCATCTCTTTTGTCCAGCGTTCTGTTTGTGGTTTCTGTTTTGAAGAGTGCAGCAACGTAGATAATCTTCCTTCTGGTGTCTGCACCTTGGTGGATGAGGTTGGTCCAGATATCTGTGCCCTTATCCTCTCTTCATCTGTGCTTTAATTGCTGTTAACTGTGACCAAAGCCTGCCCTGGATATTCAGGGCTGTCTCCTCCTTGTTCTGTGGTTGTTACTACTCTCTCTCTGGTGAGGCCTGCTCCCTGCATGGTGGAACAGAGCCTCCAGATCTAAGTCTTCACTGTGATTCTTATCTGTGGTGTGAGGCAGGTAAGATTGGAGCACACCCACTGGAAGAGAAGTCACTGATTATTACTGCTCAGGGGATGTTCACCTCAGGGTGTGCTCTGGTGTCCCCTCTCATACGTTCTGCAAGTTCCCATGTAGTGTTGGCACTGCTCTTGGCTGACCTTAACCATGAGAATGATGGGGAATGGCCCTGGGGTCTCTCAGTTGTTGTTTTCACAAGGTCACCAGCATAGATTCAGTGAAGTCAGGTCCTGGGATTGCATTGAGCATGGAGCTGGACCCGCTGTGGTGCTACGTGGGGGAGCTCAGGCTCTGTCCTGGCCCACCCCCTTGTGTATGGCCCACAAAGTCTACAGCTCCTAAAGCTATACCTGCCATGAATGAGAGAGCCCTGGTTGTTGATTCAGATGCTCTGTAAGGGCTGAGGTTAGAAAGCTGGTCATGGGTGTAAGACTGTGGCTTGTGTCGCTGCAAGGAGAGGTTTCAGCTTTTCTTATTTATCCATGGGTTTCACCTGTGCTTTCTGCTCCATCTGTGCATATGGTCAACTCACAGGTGTCTTCTCCTGAGGCTGCCCCACAGCACAGGATTCTGCTGATTGTGGAGGATGTAGATGGGGGAGGCTGTGGCTGGGGGCTCAAAAGACCTATGTGGGTAGAGTTCTTCATAGTCCTTGGCTAGCAGGAGCAAGCACAAGGGACAAGAGATGCAATGGGCTGCTTTTTGGGGCATCACTCACCAGTGGTGCTCTGCTCTATGGTGGTTCAGGCTTCCCCACAAGCATCCCATTTGCAGGGCTTCTCCCCTCACCCCAATTCCATCAGGATGTTTCCTCACAGGCAACTTCAGTCCTCTGCCTCGGTATGCTTTCCAAACTCCATGTCTCAGCACCCAGCCCTTGTCTGTATTGCTGGACATGCCTCTGAGGCTGGATGGGCAGGGCTGGGGTCAGTACCCTGTGTGCAGATCTCACTCTGTCCTGCTACCACACCCTGGTTGCCATGTTCTCTTCCCACAGAGAATGAGGCTCTCCCTCTGTCGAAACTGAGCTCCCCCAGTTAGGGACTTCCTCGGATATGGAGACCTCTTCTCATTTTCATCTCCCTACAGGGTTGCAGGCCTCAACCCACTTCCTCTCCTCTTCTTTTTCCTTCTTTCTTTTCTCCTACCCTGCAGAGCAGCAATCTTTCTTGTCCTTTCAGATTTCCATGGGCCTCTGCTAGTGTTCTGCTGGGCTCTGTGAGAATTGTTCCATTTCTCATTCATTCGTGTGGACAGTTATGATATCCACATCTGCCTAAGCCTCTGGCATCTTGATCCTTCCATCTCTATTTTATTTTTAAACTAGCTATGGTCACCCATTTTCTCTAAATCTTTAAAGATATTCACTGAGAATAGCAGGGAAAATTACTTGTTGTTTGGTATCTTTTAGCTATGTCTCCACAACACACCCAGAATTTGATGCCAAAGAACCCAGAATTAGAAGATGTATTCCCAGAAGGAAACCTAGGAATATATCAAGTATTTCACCTCAGAAACTTAAATTTAATGAAAGATCGGGAAAATACGACGGTAAATGAAAGACAGAGAGGATGCTTATATGGACATAAAGAAATGAAGATGGTTACACATAATGATAACATTACTGGAAAAGGAAATGAGAAACATGAGTCAAACTGGGAAAAACACCAACTTCAGTCTTCAGCATCTGACGAGAAGTGCAAGTGTTTAAGAAAAGATTTCCATCCTTTTTTGAAACATACGTGTTCTCTAAAAGAAAATGTGGAAAATCTGGAAGGTAATCTAGTCTCTACTGCAACTACTCATTCGGAACGAAGGCTTCGACTAAACGTACATTCAAGCGTGTCTGAACATCTACAATTTAACGATGAGTGTGAAAACTCACAATCTAATCAATCTGAGGGATCCGTGAGCAGGGTGTCATCACTTTTCCCCCAACAGATATTTTCTATCCATTCCACGATGTATAATGTTGATGATAATGGAAGAGATGCAATCCAACCATCATTATTCAATACATATTGTGATATGGTTAATGCACAACCTTTGATGCATAATCAAATGTGTCCGACCTTAAGGAAGAGCTCCAACTCCAATAATTACAAGAGCATTTATGCTGGACTGAGAAGATATTCAGGCAATGAAGCTAGGTATACAGGTGAAGGAGACTCAATCCTTATGAATCATCAGGGACCCGAATGTTCAAACAAGGATACTAAAAGTAATAAATGTAGAAATACCTTCGATCAAATGTCAGGTTTTTCTCTAGACAAGAGTACTTGTACTGGAGAGAGGACTTGTAGTGAATATAGTGAGGTTTCTAATCACTGTTCAGAACTTGTTCAACAGGACACTGTTCAGAATCCACGAAAAGAAAACAAGTGTAAGATACGTGAGAAAGTATTTAGTAAGTCATCCTGTCTACGTAGACATAGGAAAATTGATACAGGTACGAATCCTTTCAAATGTACAGAATGTAGCAAAGCCTTTACTTACAACTCAGAGCTTATTGAACATTGGCGAATTCATACTGGAGAGAAACCATATGTATGTAAAGAATGTAACAAAGCCTTTCGCCGTTCCTCATGTCTTAGTCGACATCAGCGGATTCACACTGGAGAGAAACCTTACAAATGTACACTATGTGGCAAAGCCTTTACTGACAACTCATGTCTTATTCAGCATCAGCGAATTCATTCGGGAGAGAAACCTTATAAATGTACAGAATGTAGCAAAGCCTTTATTCGTTCGTCATATCTAACCTGTCATCAGCGAATGCATACTGGAGAGAAGCCTTATATATGTGAAGAATGTAACAAAGCCTTTCATCATTGTGGAGCTCTTACTCGACATTATCGAATCCATACTGGGGAAAAACCATACAAATGTAAAGAATGTGGCAAAGCCTTTAGTAGGAGTTCGACCCTTACTCAACATCACCGAATTCATACCGGGGATAGACGTTATAAATGTACAGAATGTGGCAAGGCCTTTCTTAAGCGTTCTCATCTTAATTATCATCTCCACACGCATACTGGAGAGAGACCATATAAATGTACTGAATGTGGCAAAGCCTTTTGTCACGACTCAAGTCTTACTCAACATCGGCGAATACATACTGGAGAGAGACCTTATGAATGTACTGAATGTGGCAAAGCCTTTGGTCGGAATGATTATCTCACTAAACATATGAGAACACACACTGGACAGAAACTCTAGTAATTGAACAAGTGATAGAAGAGGCTTGTTCTAAATATGGATCATAAAACACAAGAGCTAATTCAAAAAAACAGTGGACATGATGTAACAATGTGTAGAAAAGTATTTAATCAAAAGTTAAATCTAAATATATATCAGACATTGCATAATAGAAGGCATTTCATCAGTCTTGTTTTCAGAAGTTTCTCTGAAGTAGAATGACTGTAGGGAGTACTCCATAATTAAAACCCAGAGAAAATGGACATATTAGTATGAATCGTGAGATGAAGGTTGATGGTTAGAAAGTTACAATTCTTAGTCATGTATGTATGAAAGTGAAAGTGAAGTAGCTCAGTCGTATCCAACTCTTTGCGACCCCATAGACTATAGCCTACCACGCTCCTGTGTCTATGGGATTTTCCAGACAATAGTACTGCAGTGGAGTACCATTTGTATGCTTGTGTATAATGACATGATTTGAGATTCTTTGACGTGAATGTAATTCAACACTCAATCCATACTAAGCTTTCTGATTTTTTTTATGGTTTATTAAAGATTAGCCTTTTTATATTGTGTTGCAACCATTTCTATCTATTCTCCATTAGAACATGAAGGATACCATAATGTAAAATAGACAAGGATCATCTAAATGGAGATGTTTGGCATTGATGTGAAATATCTGGAAGTTGCCATGATGTAATGTATCATTTGATCTTCTCATGTATTAAAGTAAGACAGAAGTTGGTTCTAAAGTTTGAATAGTAATATGCTCGATTTGTAAGAAAAACACAATGACAGTTCACCACAATATTGATGTATCTTTATAATATCAACACAAGTCATGATTATTACTTGACAATGTTGAAATGAAGACAGCTTCTGTGATAACCCAAAACGTATTAGAAACTCTTCCTGGAAAAGGCATGGAATTAGTGTATACCATGCTTCCTAAGTGCTTCCTAGGCTTTGTTTGGTAAGCTGTAAAGTCACACATCTCATATCCTTATATCAAAAAATGAATATTGTTGACAGTTTCCCTAAACTGCTGCATGCTGTTGCTGCCTCAGCATCAGTCTGGGCAGCAGGCAGCCTGCCGTTCCTTGAACTCACACCAGCCAGTCCTTTGAGCACCTGCTCCAAATGACTACCTTCCTTGAGATCAACAGTCTTGCTGAACCCCAGGGTCTACTTTACAAACCCCCTTCAATGACACTCTCACAGTGCTCACCGGATTCATTGTTTTGGTTTGAATGGATTAATTCACACTCAGCCTAGGGAGCCCAGAGCACCTCACCCAGCAAAACTTCTAAAGACTGCAAGAACTGGTGTTTTCCCTGCCTGATTCTAGCTTTGACCTCTCTCAGAAATTCCTGCCCTAAATCCTCCCCTACACAGAGGTCTTGGGTGTGATGAGTGTGAAGTTTTGAGCTCAGGACTCTTGAATGTCAGTTTGGGGGAAGAAAAATCAGGAAAAATGGGATTTGCTGATGACTCCATTAACGGCCACACTGTAGCCCTGCAGATTGATAACTTCTTGGAGTGAGGACCTTACCACCAGGGATTTGTATTCATTGAAATGGTTCAGAAAAAATCTTTACCCAAGTGGTTTCCATCTGGTTTCCCATCAGGATCACGTGACCAGTGTCAGGAAATGACCTCACTGATGCCCTCCCAACAGAGTTCTATGTTGGTCCTGTGGGAACACCACTGTGGTGTCGAGGAAGTGCTCCAGGGGATTCTAAGGGGAGGCCCGGGTTAAGGACGTGCCTCCTGATCCATGTGTGAGAGCTGAGCCCTGGCTTCGTCCGCAGAGAGGCATCAGGATTCGTCTAGCTGGATTTGGACAGGGGGAGGTCAGTGAGCTCACATCTCTATGGGCAGAGTGTTAGGAGCTCTCTATGAGGAGAGAACAATCACGAAATTAGTTCACAAGCTGGTCTTCAGGTAGGAATTGATTGTTTCTGAATGTCTCCTGATACAGAAGACAGGAGAGGTTGGTCTTCTCAGCTTTTCAAAGTCCTTCAGTCTGTAGAAGTGGTGCTTGCAGGTTAAAGAGCTGTGTTGATGCCCTCCAAAGTATTTTCTGAAAGCTCAGAAGTGCGTTTGCAGCATAACATCTTCAGAGAAGACAGAGCAGGAGGAAGAAGAAGAGGAAATGGCAGCTATTGAGGTAAATATCCTGTCCAGGGTCTGGGGCTGCATCTGCTTTTCCTCCTGCAATGCCCAAATGAGAATCCACAAGCCTTTAGCTTTCTGCTCCTATTTTTCCTTCCCGGGCATCTCATCATCTTATTTTTTTCGCATTTCTTCCTATAATAGTGAAGACCAGCCCTTTGGTCTATTCTTTTTGTGAGACATCAGCATGGGGAGTCACTCCTATCCTCACTCCCACTGGGATGCAGTTTGGTGTTGGGATTTTAGGGACGTTGCAAAATGCAGTGATGACTTAGCACCTGGATGCAATATAGATATTTAAAACAGAGTTTGGAAATGCCATTATACATAGAACCAACTCTCCTTCTCTCCATGGGGTTTTCCAGGCAACAATTTTGCAGTGGGTTCCCATTTCCTCATCCCAGGGATTCTCTCCATCCCAAGACTGAAGCCGCATCTCCAGCATTGGCAGGCAAATTCTTTACCACTGAGCCAGTTGGGAAGCCCAGTGACTCAACTCAGGGGTCCAGAGGTTTTCAGAAAATTTTCAGAAATGAAAAGAAAAATAGCAAATGCTGTCCTTTGCATCTGAGTTAAAGTCACACATTCCAGTCCATTTTAGTTCGCTGATTCCTAGCATGTCGATGTTCTCCCTTGCCGTGTCTTGTTTGACCACCTGCAATTTGCTTTGATTCATGGACCTGACATTCCAGGTTCCTATGCAATATTGCTCATTACAGCATCGGATCTTGCTTCTATCACCAGTCACATCCACAACTGGGTATTGTTTTTGCTTTGGCTCCATCCCTTCATTCTTTCTGGAGTTATTTCTCCACTGATCTCCAGTAGCATATTGGGCACTTAATGACCTGAGGAGTTCCTCCTTTGGTATCCTATCATTTTGCCTTTTCATACTGTTCATGGGGTTCTCAAGGCAAGAATACTGAAGTGGCTTGCAATTCCCTTCTCCAGTGGACCACATTCTGTCAGACCTCTCCACATGACCCACCCATCTTGGGTTGCCCCGTAGGCAGGACTTGGTTTCACTGAGTTAGACAAGGCTGTGGTCCTAGTGTGATTACATTGACTAGTTTTCTGTGAGCATGGTTTCAGTGTGCCTGCCCTCTGATGCCCTCTTGCAACACCTACCATCTTACTTGGGTTTCTCTTACCTTGGGCATGGGGTATCTCTTCACGGTTGTTCCAGCAAAGCACAGACGCTGCTCCTTACCGTGGACAAGGGGTATCTCGTTGACTAATTGGATCACAATAAACTGGAAAATTCTGAAACAGATGGGAATACCAGACCACCTAACCTGCCTCTTGAGAAATCTGTATGCAGGTCAGGAAGCAACAGTTGGAACAAGACATGGAAAAACAGACTGGTTTCAAGTAAGAAAAGGAGTACGTCAAGGCTCTATATTGTCATCGTGCTTATTTTACTTCTGTGCAGAGTACATCATGAGAAACTCTGGACTGGAAGAAACACAAGCTGGAATCAAGATTGCCGGGAGAAATATCAATAACCTCAGATATGCAGATGAGAGTACCCTTATGGCAGGAAGTGAAGAGGAGCTAAAAAGCCTCTTAATAAAAATGAAAGAGGAAAGCGAAAAGGTTGGCTTAAAGCTCAATATTCAGAAAACAAATATCATGGCAACCGGTCCCATCACTTCATGGGAAATAGATGGGGAAACAGTGGAAACAGTGTCAGACTTTATTTTTGGGGCTCCAATATCACTGTAGATGGTGACTGCAGCCATGAAATTAGAAGATGCTTACTCCTTGGAAGAAAAGTTATGACCAACTTAGACAGTATATTCAAAAGCAGAGACATTACTGTGCCTACTAAGGTCTGTCTAGTCAAGGCTATGGTTTTTCCAGTGATTACGTATGGATGTGAGAGTTGGACTGTGAAGAAGGCTGAGAGCCGAAGAATTGATGCTTTTGAACTGTGGTGTTGGAGAAGACTCTTGAGTGTCCCTTGGACTGCAAGGAGATCCAATCAGTCCATTCTGAAGGAGATCAGCCCTGGGATTTCTTTGGAAGGAATGATGCTAAATCTGAACCTCCAGTACTTTGGCCACCTCATGAGAAGAGCTGACTCATTGGAAAAGACTCTCATGCTGGGAGGTATTGGGAGCAGGTGGAGAAGGGGACCACAGAGGATGAGATGGCTGGATGGCATCACGGACTAGATGGACGTGAGTCTCAGTGAACTCTAGGAGATGGTGATGAACAGGGAGGCCTGGCGTGCTGCGATTCATGGGGTCGCAAGGAGTTGGACACGACTGAGCAACTGAACTGAACTGTCCTTTGCATTGCTGAGACTTACTAGTTAAATGCATTATTAGGATACTAAACAGGGGAAATATATGTGAAATGAAATTTGCATTAAATTGACTTTTTAAAATGTTACATTCAAGTTATAATTTCCTTGTTAATTCCAGAATGCCCAGGCAGTGATTGTGCATCTTTCATGTGATTCATTTATACCATGACATCTGATGCCCACTGCTTCTGGAGACATCTCTCTGACATCATGTGACTATGAAGTTCATACTTCTCTTTCTTTAAACAGGTTGTGGAAAAAAGGGATAAGGAATGTGTGGAAATGTAAGTAGTTAATGGTGAAACTCCCCATCTTCTTGGTTTCTCTTTGCTTCTGAGAGTGAACACTCCTTGTGTTGATTATAGATAGTGGGTTTTCGGGGTAGGCGAATTGCTCACTCAAGCCCAGGTGTAATGTTTCCAGGACACTCCAGGCTCAAATCACAGACACAGTCTTTTACCACATATTTGCATTTTTTCAAAATATTTACAACAATCATAATGGTGCTAATCTGTTTTCCACTGCATTGAAAGATAAAGCTCAACGCAAATAATAGTTTTTCAGGAAAGAAAAGCTTCCAGAACCAATAGTCCTAACTTATCTTATACTGCTGTCTATGTTTCCACCCTTAATGTACCTAAAACGTACAAAGAATATCATCCACAAGTAGATGTATAGATATTAACCCTTTAAAAATGATCTTGATTTTATTGACATGAATAGTTTTAATATCCTCAGTAAGTATAATCTCATTTTAATGTATCCCTGTGTGCAGAAAAATGTTGAAATTATTTGGTGACTTTTTTTCTTGTTTTGGTATTCTCCCAAGTTATCTGCCCACTTATCTTCACACAGACACAATATGGTGCTGCCCCCATCGAGGCCTTTTCTTTGTGGGACAGATGCTTACTTATGTGTACCAATCAATGGATGGGTATCTGCACCTTAACTTTCCTCACTCCTCAGATGAATATTGGCCCTAACAAGCAGACTCCCACCTCACCTCTGATGGCACATACGCGATCAAAAAGAGCCATCCAGTTTATACTCCTGCTAGTTGGTTTGGAAATCTTGGCTGGGATAAGCATTGGAATAGGAGGAATTGCTTTTTCAATTACGCGTCTGCCATACACTATCCAGGACTTCACATGAAGGAGGAAACCGAACAGGCTCTATCTTGAAAGCCGGACTCATTCTTGGGCCAGACCGTGCACTTCTAGGTATATGCCTAGTGTCTATGGAAACGAAATATCAACTGGAAAACCAGGTCCCCCAGAAGGAAGAGCCCCAGGGCTCTACTTTGCCTAAAAGAATGCCATAATTACCTGTGTAACTGAATAGAATCATACATTCTATTATGCTTATTGGGGTATAACCACAGGCCTATTGATAACTGTCCACTGTTAACTACCTAGGTTTAAGGCATATGACAGTGGGTTAACTTTGATTGTATCTTTATTGTTGTTGTTGTTCAGATTAGTTTCAGGGACCCTTATACACTTAGGGTATATAAGGATTTCACAAAAAGTGGTCAGGGTCCTTGGCTAAGAGGAGACTCTGCCTTGGGCCCACTGGTGTTACAATCTGCACTCCACTATCTGCATCGTCCTTCTGAGTGAGTTTTTTCTCAGAATGCATGGCTACAACACACAGACGACAATGAGAGAGTAGGCACATCTTTAGTGGCCTTACAGGACCAGCTAGATTCCTTGGCTGAGGTCGTTTTACAGAATAGGAGAGGGCCAGAGCTACTGACCGGAGAAGGCAATGGCACCCCCACTCCAGTACTCTTGCCTGGAAAATCCCATGGATGGAGGAGCCTAGTTGGCTGCAGTCCATGGGAATGGGAAGAGTTGGACACGACTGACTGACTTCACTTTCACTTCCCGCTTTCATGCATTGGAGAAAAAATGGCAACCCACTCCAGTGTTCTTGCCTGGAGAATCCCAGGGACGGGGGGAGCCTGGTGGGCTGCCGTCTATGGGGTTGCATAGAGTGGGACACAACTGAA
Organism: Nanger dama; assembly: GCA_917880005.1. Lineage (NCBI taxonomy): Eukaryota > Metazoa > Chordata > Mammalia > Artiodactyla > Bovidae > Nanger > Nanger dama. Next base: position 311,558 of record CAKJTW010000155.1, read on the forward strand.
GCGACTTAGCAGCAGCAGCAGCAGAGCTAGTGACAGCTGAAAAGGCAGGCCTCTGCCTCTTCTTGAATGAAGAATGCTGCTTTTATGTAAACCAATTAGGAATAGTCAGAGACATGGACCAACAGCTAAGGGAATGAATCGTGAAAAGCAGAGAGGAACTAGCAAATTCCTGGGGTAACTGGAACAATATCTGGAGCTGGGCATCATGGCTTCTCCCTTTAACCGGTCCTCTCTTCATGTTCTTTGCGGCGCCTTTGTTTGGCCCTTGTACTCTCAAAGATATTACCCAGTTCATGTGATGTGATTAATGTGTTAAGTCGCTCAGTCGTGTCTGACTCTTTGTGACGCCATGGACTGTAGCCTACCAGGCTCCTCTGTCCATGGGATTTTCCAGGCAATAGTACTGCAGTGGATTGCCATTTCCTTCTCCAAGGGATCTTCCCAACCAGGGATCGAACCCGGGTCTCCCGCATCGCAGACAGATGCTTTACCCTCTGAGCTACGAGGGAAGTAACCTCTCGAATTGAATCCATAAAATTAGAAATGTTAATAGCTCAATATAGTCCCCTAAACGATGGGGAGCTCTAAATGTCCTATGAAACATGAGATGATGCTTTCTTCAATGAGTGAGAGAAACATCAAGAAGGGGCAATGAAGAGAAAAAATGTCAAATTTTTACATAATCTCCTGCTCCTTCTGCCTCTGTAACTCAGCTTGCTCTCTGCAAAGTCTTGACAAATATGTCTCAAAAAAGTGGGAACTCACAATACTAGGAACTGGAATGTATCTCACTCACCCTTGTCCTGCTCTTTGCAATTGCCCTAGCCCCTGCAAACTCTCTTAATCATGCCTGTCCATGTATAAAAACTTTGTAACCTCTTTGTTTGGGATCAGAGTTGGAACGTTAAATTCTCTGGGCCCGCTGTTGTAGGAAGGGGGGAGGCCCCCTACAGGGCCCCAAGAGCGGGCTCTTGTCTAACACTAGGAGAATTGTCCGAGCAGACACACGCTGATAGAGCAAGAGATTTTATTAGGAAACGGCACCTGGGTGGAGAGCACTAGGGTAAGGGAACACAGGAGAACTGCTCTGCCCCGTGGCTCACAATCTTGGGTTTTATGGTGAAGGAATTAGTTTCTGGGTGGTCTCTAGCCAATCATTCTAATTCAGAATCTTTCCTGGTGGTGCACGAATCGCTCAACCAAGATGGATGCTAGCGACTGGGATTCTGGGAAGTGGATGGACACACGGTGTCTCCTTTTGACCTTTCCTGGACTCTTCCAGTTGGTGGTGGCTTATTAGTTCCATATTCCTTAACAGGATAGCCTGTCATAAAACAACTCATGCACATGGTTACTATGGTGCCTGGCCAGGGTGGGCAGTTTCAATCAGTGTGCTTTCCGGGAACATCGCTGGCATAATAAACCTGAATTCTCCAACTGTCCCGGTGTGGTGCTTGTTTTCTGCAACACTGAAAACACCTTCAGCCTCCTGGTCTCTGAAGCTGGAGGTCCCTCACCTGCAGACAGGTGATCACAGTGGACATCGTTTTGTGAAAACCTGTGTCCCCAGACTGCAGAGGATAGTGAAAAGACCTAAGTACTCAGGGTATCCTGTGCCTTCCGAAGTGGCACTAGTAGTAAAGAACCACTTGGCAATGCAGAAGACACCAAGAGGTGTGAGTTCAATTCCTGGGTCAGGAAGATCTTGTGGAGGAGGGCATGGCAACCCATTTCAGTATTCTTCCCTGGAGAGTCTCCATTGGCAGAGGAGCCACGCAGGCTACAGTCCATTAGGAGGCAAACAGTCGGACTTATCTCGCTAAAAGGCAAGGCATCTTTGGGAAGATATGAGAGAAAGCTTTGCAAGAACCCACGGCCCCCAGGTGATTCTCACCAAACACGCATTCCCCACCCCAACCCCCTGCCAAGAACACAGGCAAAGGCAGTGGAGGGCCACACCCATCCTAGAAAGAGCCCTTCCCCAGGCAATCAGCCCAACATCTTTTGTTTCTAGAAGTTCCTGCTCTAATCATCAGCTCAGTAGTGGTCTCAGGAATGAGGACTGTGAGGCTGAAGCTCAGGGCTCAAAAATCCTCATAATGTGTGTCAACTAGCCCAGTAGTCAGGTCTGTAGTCTCCCGTGATTGTACTGTGACCTGTTCTCTGTAATGCAAAAAGAAAGGAGAACTCTCAGGGATGGTCTGCAAAGAGAATGCACCAAAGTTAAGTAGAAAACACAAAATGTGATTAGCATATCAGATTAGTCTTGATTGCCGCCTACAGATCCGCAACAGTTCAGTTCAGTTCAGTTGCTCAGTCGTTTCTGACTCTTTGCGACCCCATGAGTCCAGCACGCCAGGCCTTCCTGTCCATCACCATCTCTCGGAGTTCACTCAGACTCAGGTCCATCGTGTCCATGATGCCATCCAGCCATCTCATCCTTTGTCGTCCCCTTCTCCTCCTGACACCAATCCCTCCCAGCATCAGAGTCTTTGCCAGTGAGTCAACTCTTTGCATGAGGTGGCCAAAGTACTGGAGTTTCAGCTGTAGCATCATTCCTTCCAAAGAAATCCCAGGGCTGATCTTCAGAATGGACTGGTTGGATCTCTTTGCAGTCCAAGGGACTTTCAAGAGTCTTCTCCAACACCAGGGTTCAAAAGCATCAGTTCTTCAACTCAGCCTTCTTCACAGTCCAACTCTCACATCCATACATGACCACTGGAAAAACCATAGCCTTGACTAGATGGACCTTTTCTGCAAAGTAATGTCTCTGCTTTTCAATATGCTGTCTAGGTTGGTCATAACTTTTCTTCCAAGGAGTAATCTTTTAATTTCATGGCTGCAGTCACCATCTACAGTGATTCTGGAGCCCCAATAATAAAGTCTGACACTGTTTCCCCATCGATTTCCCATGAAATGATGGGACTAGATGCCATGATCTTCGTTTTCTGAATGTTGAGCTTTAAGCCAACTTTTTCACTCTCCACTTTCACTTTCATCAAGAGGCTTTTTCATTCCTCTTCACTTTCTGCCATAAGGGCAGCAGCTCAACATATCAGGAAAACTTCGGATGGATAATGGATTTTAAGTTTTTTTACCTCTGAAGTGATCTGTTCTATGTTTACCTTTGAAATCTTCTTTGTTACTTTGGCTAAGTGAATATGTTATTTCCCAGTGATCTACATAATTTTATCTGACTGAGTATTATAATCCCTTTTGATAGTTGTCGAAAAATTTCCTAAATAACTTGATTACTAGCTGCCTTTGGAATGCTTCAGAGGGTTCCTGAGACATTCCAGCGAGCTAGCAAACTACTTGGGTTCATTGGACATGTTAAGTTACATGGGGAGTACTGTTGAAGGGGTGATAGATATTCTCAGATTATGCTGTATGGTGGATGTTGCCAATATAGGTATCCTGAAATTATGTGGAGTTCATATAGATCTGATATGCCGTAATAAAATGTGGTCAACTATAATTCTAGTTATCCTGTTAAAGTGTTACAAGTCACAGCATGACCAAGCTACACTGTCAATTGCACTTTCTTCAGAATACTGCTACGTCATGATTCATGGAAAAGATTTTTCTAAGGTTAACTGAAAAACAAATTCTGTTTGTTTATCTGGTTGACTAATAGCAGACTGAAATTTAGTCTAATCTTTATATTAATAGGACAAAGTTTTCTTAGAACGCAGCTTTCAAGAAGACATTATGTATTTCTTTGCCTTTAAGTGATTTGTATTAAATTTAAAAATCTTTTGTTACTTTGATAAAGTAAAAACCATTACTTAAGATTATGTTGAAGAGAAGTCGCTCAGTTCATGTCTGACTCTTAGCGACCCCATGGACTGCAGCCTACCAGACTCCTCCGTCCATGGGATTTTCCACCCAAGAGTACCTGAGTGGGGTGCCATTGCCTTCTCTGCTAAGATTATGGTACATGTAGACAAAGCACATTCTTCTACAAAAATGACCCCTGACGGTTAAACTTTGCTATCCTGATGTCCTTAAAACATGGCCATAGTCTGCTCCTAAGTCACAGAATTAAAAATGGGTGAACAATAGCTGTGAATCAAAGAGTTGGTGCTATGGGAAATCCAAGATGGCCACCTGGCTTTTCCCGGCTCCCTGACAAATCTCATGTGTATTTGATGGGTTAAAGCCTTCCCTGGCTACAGGGTTAATGCCTTCATACTGAAAAATTATGTTTCACTGAATATTAACCTTTTTTCATTGTTAAACTAAGTTTCTAGTTTTGTTAATTAAGGTCTAGTGTTTAACAAGACTCAATTCTGAGGTAGTTCCTTGTCACACTGTATTTCTACAAGATTCAATTAAGTTATTTAAAAGGACACTACGTTTGTTTCTAAAGCTAATCTCAGGACGTAGTCTTCAGATAAAGATGAGATGCTCCATGATGTACAAACAAGAGATTAACACCAGGCTTTAGTCATTTAACAAATGAAGTCAGATGACCTGGGGTATACTGGGCTCTACCTAATGAAAGTTCTTTACTTAATCATTCTTCCTTATGACCTTCCTAATAAGTGCCAGTGATAGCTACGTTATTTTCTATGATGCTTGTTTCAGATTGTTTCTTATGTTATCCAATGCATGACTGAGCCTGTGATAAAATGCTGATATGCAGTTCCAGATGAGATCAATGGTTATAATAATGTAACTCTAGACATGGGAAGAAGCAAGAAAAGGGAATATATTCCAGGACCAAGAGGCTAGTAAGACAGGTACGGTCCAGGGATTTTGCTACTCACAAGGCCTGCTCTAGAAACAGCACATTGAGTGGCCTATGAATGGAACCTTACCTAGATGTGGGAATGAGCCTTCCCAGTGCCGCAGGAGACAATGGCCAAGAAATGCCCCCAAAGCATGGTCAAATATGTGGCTATGAAGGGACCCTGATGACTGGACTCTGCCAGCTGTCTCTACAAAGATGACATCATGACCACTGCAAGCTCCTGACCTTCAACAGCCCCCAAAAGGAGTTCAGAGTAAAGGTCAGAAATGGGAGAGAAGCCACTGAGTATTGCTCCTCTGGGGATGTTCACCTCGGGGAGTGTTCTGTGTGTCACGGTTCATGCCTTGTGCGACCTCTCATGTGACCCTGTGTTGACATTGCTCCTGGCCCCACCCTAACCATGGGTATCCCAGCACACGGCTCCATTGTCTCTCAGATGTTGTTTTCACCAGGTCACCAGCATAGACCCACTGAAATCAGGGCCTAGGATTGCATTCATCATGGAGCTGGATCCACTGTGGTGCTGTGGGGGCAGCTCAGGCTCTGGCCTGGCCCCATCCCCTCATGTATGAGCCCACAAAGTCTAGAGCTGCTAAAGCTACACCTGCTTGACACGGTATTTGGGGGCGGGGTCCTGCTTTTCCATTCAGATGCTCTTCAGGGGCTGAGGTTACAAAGCCAGTTGTGGGTGGAAAAGCATTGTTTGTGCAGCTGTGTGGAGAGGTTTCAGCTTTTCTTCCTTAACCCTGGGACTAGCTGTGATTTCAGCTCCATCCGCACATGTGGCCCACCCACAGGTGTCTGCTCCAGAGGCTTCCCCAGAACACAGGAGACTGCTGACGGTGGAGGAAGTCCATGAGGGGAGGCCGTGGCTGGGGCTCAGTAGAACCCATCTGAGTGGGAGCCCTTCCTCGATGCTGGCGATGCAGGGGCCAGCACAGGTGGAGAGAGGCTGCGGTAGGGCTCTTCTCTGGCCATCAGTCAGCAATGGCGCTATGCTGTATGGTGGTTCAGGCTTCTGCCACAACATCCCCGTTTATAGAGCTCCTCCCTCCCTGTCTTTCCTGCAGGATGACTCAATGGATATGAATTTGAGTAGTCTCCAGGAGTTAGTGATGGCCAAGGAGGCCTGGCATGCTCTGGTTCATCGGGTCACAAAGACTCAGACATGACTGAGTGACTGTACTGAACTGACTGATGCTTTAATGCCCGTGAGCTGTCATCTGAACCCTATTTCTGAAGTTACTTTTGCAAAATGGTCTGACCGAAATCAGCCAACTATGGATGTTTTCAGTAGGAAACAATGTCTTTGTTCACCACTTTATAAATTCCAGACTAGGGAAGGTATTTTTACTACTTCCTGGTAGCTCAGATGGTAGAGAACCTGCCTACAATGCAGGAGACCAGGGTTTGATCCCTTGGTTGGAAAGATCCCCTGGAGAATGACATAGCTACCCACTCCGCTATTCTTGCCTGAAGACTTCCATGGATAGATGAGCCTGGCTGGCTACCATCCATGGTGTTGCAAAGAGTCAGACATGACTGATGGACTAAGCACACAACTGTCAACTCTATACACTGTTTCCATGAAAGATCATTCCTATAGATTTATTTTTATGAATCATGGAGGTGCTGTTGGCACACATATAGTAACCTTAAAAATGTAAGATTTCTGTAAGGTACTCTGCAATTCCAGCCATTAGTTACATTAAACATCAGGCTTCATACCGATTGGATTCTACAATAACAAGCACTGTCACAGAAACTACATTGTGATTTCCTTGGTGGTCCAGTAACTAAGAGCTCGCTCTCAATGCTAGCTGCAGCAGGGCAGGGGTCGGGGGTTGGGATTGGGGAAAGGTGCCTAGGTTTGATCCCTGGTCAAGGAACTAGATCCTGTATGCCACAAGTAAGGTCCGGTACAGCCAAATAAATATTTTTCAAAAGAATTACACTAAGACACATTAGGTGGCATTGGGAACTGATATCTGGTATAGCACCTAATCTCTCTTTAATAGCTCCATTTAAGTTTTTGAATTATTCCTCCTTCCAGTGTTGCTTTGGCACTGGATTACTTTGAGTCAGAACACTTCCCTTTTCCTGTATGGTCACCGACCCAGACTCCCCAAAGCACCTGTTTCTTACAGATTATTGCCCATAGGCTGAAACAGAAAATACTCACCTGATATCCTCACATAGCCTGGATATCGGTGCCAGGGTGCTGGTCACTGCAAGCTGCTCTTTTGACAGGGAGGGAGGCAGCCAGACCTCTAGATATAGGTTTGTGATCCTGTGACCTCATGTCCCTTCAGAACTGCAATTATCTTTTCACCTGTATCTGCAATGTGAGACAGGCATGGGGAACTGACATTATTTGTGAAAATCTTTATTGATCAGTTGCTAATGATAAAACAACAATTAAAAGTGTGTACTGATCATCTCCAAAGGGACTATTGAAATGCTTGAGGAAGGTTCAATTCCCTTTGGTCCCTGGAGACAGACAGGGACTCACAAGGAAGCAGCAGTAAATACTGAGGTCTAAGAAAGGAAGGGAATGTAACGTGTCTGCGTGTACAGTTTGTATCGATGAGAAGTGTTTCTACCAAAAATGAGTTATTTCCTACTCTTGAGACCACTGAATTGTGCCTCACTTTAGACTATGAGTAGAGAAATGGAGCCAAAGCACCAGAGAGGGATTTTCAAAATTTTCTCCATCATTTGACAAAGAGGAAATTTTCATACCTCGTTGCCTGAAATGTCATAGAACTTCTCAAAAAGTATCTTGAGGCAAATATCTGTGTTTATAGTTAGGATTCAATGTCTGATAGGTAGAAATTCCCACATAATTTCCACTGTAGTCTGCAATAGCAGGTACACCTTAGTGCCATCTCCCTAGAGAATATTCTCCTAGTTCTTAGTGACCAAAGTCACAATCAGAACCAGAGGTTCCAGCTGGAATCGTGAGATTTGACCTACTGATACTTCTATGATGAAAAGCAATATCCTCCACTTAGAATTTGTCCCCACTGACAGATATTTATGAAACATTTTCTTTTCATTTTGTTCACACCCCAAAACATGTGGGACCTTAGTTCCCGGGCTAGGGAAGGAACTGCAATGCTGCATCGGAAGGTGGGGTCTTAACCATTGGGCCGCTGGGGATGCTCGTAAACACATTTTCTTTAATAAGTAATGGTGTACCTTGACATACATTTTCCTTTATATTGTGATGACTAATGCTTTCTGTGTAAGAAATAATTAAATCTTGAACTCATATCTAGCTCCCTGAGCAGGAATTGAACCCAGTAACCTGCAGTGGAAGCACAGCATCTTAACCAGTGGATTACCAGGGGAGTTGCTAATCTCGCATTTAAAGAGAAGGGTGTACTCTCCTGGGATACAATGGTTTGTGGACCTCTCACTGTTTTTGCTTGTTGAGTTAGCTCTTCTCCAGATTATCCTTTCAAGGACTGGCTGAAGAGGAGGAGCTTAGGAAAGAAAGCCAAGAGTGGGAGAGGGTGTTTGGGAAGCTAGTGAAAAGCAGTCGATGTGATCCACGCGCCCTATTGCCTACTGTCGTGCCCAGTTTCAGCACAAAAGACCTGCTTCTTGGAGACTTGTTAAGTCCTGGAAGAAGCAGGGCAATTGGTAGCTTCAGCAGTAGCAGCAACAATTAACAGAGGAAATCTGTGTATCAACAGATTCTGACAGGAGTAACAGTATGTCATTTCTGTGGTTACCTTATAAGCGACAATGTGGATTCGGGTCTCCCTCTTTCTTTCTGGAATCACTTCCTAATAAAAGCCAGCTGCCCTGATGTAAGCAGGTCTCTGGTGACAGTTACTGAGGCTTCATCCCAACGGATTATCTGAGTGGTTGCGTCTACTTTTCGTCACTGAGGAGACTCCCATCTTCACACACTCACACGAAGAGCTTTTGAATTTTCCCCGTTTTTCAACTTGCTGAAAACATCTCGGCTTCCCATCGAGGAGGCTCTCAAAATTCTTTCTCTTTTCCCTTGTATTGTTAGAAACACTAACTTAAACAGGCAGGAAGCAGCTCTGCTCCAGAGGAAATCAAAGAGATTTAACGCATCAAAAGGCCGAGAAAGGAAGCACAGCTGGACAGAACGACCAAGAGACCCAAAACTGACAGGGGCGGAGTTGAGGGAAGGCAAGGCTCCGCCCCCACTGGCCCCGCCCACAAACACCTGCGTTTCCGGCCTCGTCCCACCCTCTCCCCTTTGGTCGCCTCTCGTTGGCCGCGGCGTAGCGCACTCACCTTCCTCTCTACCGGATATTCCGCCCGCGCGTGCGCAGTCCCGTTAGACCTGGAATTGAGTTTGAGTGACCGAGTGTTCTGGTGAGTTTGTTTGTTTGTTTAAAACCCGATTCCTAGTCCACAGCCTGTTGTCTTTCACACGTGGGTTTCGGGGCTCTCTGTGGACGTTCAAACTACCGTCCCCATTTTTCCTTTCCCAGTGTGTCCTCCCATTGCCGGGAGAAGTTCTGAAGCCCTTTTAGCTGCCGGGTCCCTGGGTCCACGTCCGCTTCCTGCTAATATCGTTCTAGAGTCCGTGCCCTTCTCTGGCTGTTCGACCTTCTAACTTGTAGAAACCGCTGCTTAAAGTCCTGCATTGCCCAACCGCTAGGTCCCTGATCCACGAAGAGGTGAAGGAGGCTCTATTCAGCATGGAGCTTGGTCAGGGTCTCGCCTAAGGTTTGAAGGGGAGGGTCAGCCTAGAACGTGTGGTTTTCACAGGGAGGGCCGCGAGTTCAGAAGAAAAGAATAAAACTAAAAACACCTGGTTCGATTCTGTGTTCCAGAATCCTTGCCGTGTCAGTGGCCGTAGAGCATTGTGTTTTGTACCTGCTGAGATCCTCCCTCTGTGTGGGGCTGTGTTATAGGGACCTCGGTGTGTTTTTCGAAGTATTGAACAGTCTATTTTCAACATTCAGGGGTCACTTCCCAAGACGGATCTTAACGTGAGAAGAGGAAAGCGAGGAGTCAGAAATGACTCATGCGGAGGTAAGAGGCATAGTCCTTTTGTTTGTTCTGTTTCCTGAATCGCTGTTTCTTTGGACTTGATTGATAAGCTTCTTAACTTCTGAACGGGTTTGTTTGAACTGACCCAAGTCATCATCCCAAGGAGCCTGGCACATCAGTGTGCAGAAAACAGAGTATTGCCAGCCAAAGAAGCTCACTCAAGCTTTTAAGTCTTGAGCTTTTATTGGGGTTTAGCTACATAGACGGGATTGATAACATCTCCAGTATTCTCCCCTCCTTAGAAAAGTGAAGACGCTCTATCGTGTCCGACTCTTTGGGACCCCATGGACTGTAGCCCGCCAGGCTCGTCTGCCCATGGGATTCTTCAGGCAAGAATACTGGAGTGGGTTGCCATATCCTTCTCCAGGTTATCTTCCCAACCCAGAGATCGAACCTGGGCCCTCCTGCATTGCAGGCAGATGCTCTATTCTCTGAGCCACCAGAGAAGCTAATAAGCCCACCTGGCTCAAAGCCCCAAACTTCTAGTCACTTCCTTGGTCTTTGTGAAATGGCCAGCCTCACAAGCTGAGTCATCCCATTATTAAACTAGGGGTCAACCGTAGGGCATGGTGTTAGCATAAATTATCAGGGCCCACGGAGTGTAATAAAGCCATTTCACTTACTATGGAAATTCCAAGAGGAAAACTAAATAAGTAAATTCCAAGAGTAGTTAAGAAACTTCCACGACCTGAGGACCAAAGCCTGACTAATTTTTTTTTTTTTTTTTTTTTTTAGTTATAGTATTTATTTATTTTTGGCTATACTGGGATTTTGCTGATGCACTTGTGATTAGGAGACGCTACTATCGTGTTGTGGAGCTCTGGCTCTAAGGCACCGGTTCAGTCGTTGTATTAATAACTGGCAGGCTCTGGAGCAGGTGGGCTTTATTAGTTGTGGCTCACTAGCTTAGTTGCTTCAAGGTATGTGGGATCTTCCCTGACCAGAGATGGAACCCACGTCTTCTGCAGCGACAGGCAGATTTCTCACCACTGGACCATCAGGCAAGTCCCTAAATTCCTTATTACACAATGCTGAAACCAAAATCTTTCTTCTATGCCCTTTGATTTTTTTTCCCCCGTCTGGTTTTTGTTGTTACCTTGAAATAGCTCACCTAATTGCATTATTTAAAAATATTTTGTTGTGTTTACCTTTTATTTTATTGTTCAAAATAATATCTAAGTCTCTCTTTAGGTGAGCTTCCTTGGCTACCTTGAAGCTATTTTGCTTCATATATTTTGAAGTTTCACTAGTCTATACAGTGATAACTTCATCTGTAATTTGGCAGAATTACAGATTGTAATTACAGAAATCTGTAATTTCCCGCTATTTAGGGTTTTTTTACTTTTAAATTCAAAAGTATGTTGGCTTTCCGAGATACAGCTGAGACTTATATTTGAAATACCCATGTTTGTTTTGAGTTTGAATTGTTCTGAAATTGCAGTCACTGAGGTCTTTATGTCACCATACCTTCGAAGTAAAACTTGTGATTTTCAGACTTTATGTGCTTCAATAAAGATTCACATTTCTGCACATAGGTCTAGAAATGTGTTCTAAACAGGTGTCATGGTATATTTGCTAATAAAATGTAGACTATTTCTCATATTGTGTTTTTGCTCATTCTTACTAAAGAAAAGAAAATGTTTTCAGTGAACCCAGGTGGCTCAGTGGTAAAGAATCCACCTGCCAATGCAGGAGAACTGGGTTTGATTCCCAGGTTGGGAAGGTCCTCTGGAGAAGGAAATGTCAACCCCCTCCAGTATTCTTGCCTGGGAAATCCCATGGATGGAGGAGTCGGGATGGCTACAGTCCATGCGGTCCCAAATGTTAGATATGATTGTGGATGCATTCATGCACAATTCGTAAATGTTTGTTTTACCATAAATGCTAAACTACACTTGAGGTTTTTTTTTTTTTTATAAAGGGGTTAAAAATGTTTCTTCCAAAAGATCTGTTACTTATGGAAGGTTCCTTTTACCTTGAGATGAGGTGAAGGTGAAGTCGCTCAGTCCTGTCCGACTCTTTGCGACCCCATGGACTGTAACCTACTAGGCTTCTCTGTCCCTTGGATTCTCCAGGCAAGAATACTGAAGTGGATTGCCATTTCCTTCTCCAGGGGGTCTTCCTGACCCAGGGATAGAACCCGGGTCTCTGCATTGGAGGCAGACACTTTAACCTCTGAGCCACCAGGGAAGCTTGTGGGCAGGCAGAAACCTAGGTTTATATAAAAACATCATTTCCTGAACATTTCTATTTATTCTAACCTTTGAAAATTGTTCTTACATATTTTTCATAGCCTTAGATTTTTTCATTTTAGTGAAATGAATTATAGTTCCATTTTAATATATGTATGCATGAAAATCAAGATTGCCGTGAGAAATATCAATAACCTCAGATATGCAGATGACAGCACCCTTATGGCAGAAAGTGAAGAGGAGCTAAAGGGCCTCTTGATGAAGGTGAAAGAGGAGAGTGAAAAAGTTGGCTTAAAGCTCAACATTCAGAAAACGAAGATCATGGCATCCGGTCCCATCACTTCATGGGAAATAGATGGGGAAACAGTGGAAACAGTGTCAGACTTTATTTTGGGGGCTCGAAACTCACTGCAGATGGTGACTGCAGCCATGAAATTAAAAGACGCTTACTCCTTGGAAGAAAAGTTATGACCAACCTAAATAGCATATTCAAAAGCAGAGACATTACTTTGCCAACTAAGGTCCTTCTAGTCAAGGCTATGTTTTTCCTGTGGTCATGTATGAATGTGAGAGTTGGACTGTGAAGAAGGCTGAGAGCCGAAGAATTGATGCTTTTGAACTGTGGTTTTGGAGAATACTCTTCAGAGTCCCTTGGACTGCAAGGAGATCCAACCAGTCCATTCTGAAGGAGATCAGCCCTGGGATTTCTTTGGAAGGAATGATGCTAAAGCTGAAACTCCAGTACTTTGGCCACCTCATGCGAAGAGTGGACTCCTTGGAAAAGACTCTGATGTTGGGAGGGATTGGGGGCAGGAGGAGAAGGGGAGGACCGAGGATGAGAGGCTGGATGTCATCATGGACTCAATGGACGTGAGTCTGAGTGAACTCCGGGAGTTGGTGATGGACAGGGAGGCCTGGTGTGCTGCGAATCATGAGGTGGCAAAGAGTCAGACACGACTGAACGACTGAACGACTGAACTGAACTGATGCGTGAAAATGTTCATATGATTTGATCAGTTATTTTTCTTCAATTAGAGAAGCTTCTATGAACTGTGTTTAGAGTTGTCCCTGTATATTTGTCTGTGTATTATTAAAGTTTAGAGTACATAAAGTGAAATAAATCTAAGCTGTTTAAGGAATATTTGCTACATATTTGCAAAAAGGTAGAACAACAACATAATTGATTTAAAATTATTTCCGTTACACATCCAAGCCTCTGTAAAAACTCTCAAAAAAATACACAGTATATCCTAAATAGTTAAAATGATTGTTGCTACTGAGGAGGCTATCATATTTGATCTGTAAAATTTGTAAAACAGCTGATTTTCAAAAGTAAGTATGAATGCGTACCTTACTATTGTATTTCAGTACTCTTCAAAACAGTCATTCATGGAGCAGAATTTTGAACATCACTAGTTAAAAGAAGCTTGTTAACAATACTCTGAAAAAAATTAAGCTTGCTAAAATAAATGGCACATTTCTCCCACTCAAGAACTCTTGGGTCAGAGTATGCTTTTCAAAACTACTGCCTTTTTCCTTGATAGACCGTTCATCCTGTGTCATACGAATGCAGCACTCAAATGTACCCATGTTGTTCTGATTGTTTTATCATTTCTTTTCCAGATCACAGTAGTTTCTGAAATGTTGTGTGGGTCATTTCTCATCTTCTTCTTGGTTAGGATTATGGTAGAAAATATCTCTGTGTAAAAGTCATATTATCGTATAACACCAGTTCAGTCCTGTTCCCAGGACTGAGATAATGAGATGTATGGATTTCCTTCAGTAAACTCTTTCCCTTCAATAAATCTGCTTAGTTACGACCCTCCCTCTTGACATATGGGTTGTCTTCTGACCTTATGACCATTGTTAATTCCGTGCTTCTTTGGTAATGGTTACTATACTTTTGGTTTTCTGATCTATATCATTGTCAAAGAAATTCCTTAACAACCTATGTATGCTCACACAAAGATCATTAAAGCATCTTTGTTCCATCAGAGCTTGGGTCCCTGTGTCTTTCTTTCTCTCTGTCTCTCTATCTCTCTCCCTCAGGCTAATTCTCTAGCATCTGGAGACCTGGCGAGCTCACGTTCTCACCCGGGCTTTCAAGACCTCTTCGAGAAGATGCCCTGTGCCCCTGTGAGTGGTACAAGCCCTGTGTCAAGGGCTTTATTGGTTCTCAGTGTAAACCAGGGAATATCAGCCTCTTTCTCTCTTTGACTTTCTTAGTATGGACTCTGGACAACCAGGTTCTGGTCCCTTAAAGGACTGCAACATTAGGCTACAGCTCAGGGAAGGCATGTATGAAATGAAATTTACCTACAATGCATTTCTAAAATATTTATTTATTTGGCTGCACTGGGTCTTCTTGTGGCAGATAAGATCTTCAGTCATCCTTGTAATTTTCAGCTTCTTTGGTTATGACATGTGAACTGTTAACTACAGCATGTGGGATCTAGTTTCCTGATCAGGGAAAGAACGAGAGCTCCATGCATTGAGAGCTCAGGGTCTTAGTCAGTGGCTCATCACGAAGTCCACAAACTAACATTTTTTAATGATAGATTCAGATCATAGTTTCTATAATAGTGCCAAAATACGCATGCAGTGATAATGCATACCTCCTTGTTCTTCTTATCCCATGTCTCATGTTCACTGGTTTAGGTGTTTCTGTGAGATTCCCATGCTATGAATTTCTTTTTTTCCATTTGACTTGAACAAGTGTCTTGCAAAGAAAAGTGATGGATGTGCCTAAACTATCACAATTAAAGGAGTAACTTCATGTCTTCTTACCTTCTTTCTTCATTGGAAAATGAACACTCATGTGTGTTTACAAGAGATGCTGGGTTTTGGGAATTGTGGTTTTCACCCCAAGCCCAAGTCTGATCTTTTCCAGTACAATCCATGCTCACAATTCAAAGTCTCATCAAAGTTTTGTATTTTCCAAATGTTTATAAGAATCTTATTAGTCCTAATCTATGCTGAACTTAAATTTAAAATATAGCTCAATGCAAATAAAGAATATCACCCTCTAACATTATGTACGTTTTAATCCATTCAAAATTACCTGAGTTTAGTGACATGAAAATTTTTCTCTGTTTGTCTTGATGAGCAAATAGCCCCATTTGAGTGTATGTCTATACTCCGTGGAGATGAGTTTGAGTAGGCTCTGGGAGTTGGTGATGGACAGGGAGGCCTGGCGTGCTGTAGGCCATGGGGTCGCGAAGAGTCGGATTTGACTGAGCCACTGAACTGAACCGTATGTATGAAAATAGTAACATGACTTGATCAGTTTTTTCATTTTCTTTTTGCTTTGTTTTTTTGAAGAACTTCTGGGGAAGGGAATGACTACCCATTCCAGTATTGCTGCTTGGGAATTCCTTGGACAGAGGATCTGGCAAGTTAGAGTCCATGGGGTCACAAAGAATGGGACATGACTGAGTGACTAAAACTTTTCATGCTTTGGTATTCTTTACAGTTACAGAAACTTCTATCAACTTTTCTTAGAGTTGTCTCTGTGAATCTCTGTTTTATTAGTTAATTACATAAAATGAAGTAAAATATGAGCTCTGGCATTTAATGATAAAATAAGTGCCAAAAGGTACAAGAGCAACATTACTGACGTTTAGTTATTTCTCTTGCACTTTCAAGACTCTGATAAAAAACAATCAATGATATACAGTATATACTAAATAGTTAAAATGATTCTTTCTGCCAAGGTTGTGGTTACCCAAAGAGTGAAGAGCAGAAAACCAAGGAGGGTCTTAGAATGCAGAAACTGAAAAACCAGACCCATATTTTCTCGTGTCTGGAAATTCTTTTCCAACTCGCACCCAGACCACGACATTTTTGGTGGCTTGTTCAGGGACTTGGAGTCTCTGTCCCGCCTCCTCTCTTCTCATTTCTCATAGGGACCCTCTGCCAACAGGCAGCTGCTCTGGCAGCAATTGAGGAACTCTGGCCAGGGTTACCCTCTGGTGTGTTCCAAAGGCCCCACTGCTCACTGCACCCCGAGTAGCTGCCGCTTGAATGGGTGAGGGTCTCTCTGAGGACTATACCAACCGGTATTGTGTGGGCACAGGTCAGACACATAAAAGCCATTAGGGCGCCTGCCACAGACAGACTCCCGTGTGAGGATAGGGGGCACGCAGAACGGATCAGGCCACAAGGGCATCCGCCTGCAGCAAGACAACATCCGTCCACCATGTCAGGTGGTTGAAGCAAAACAGAGACCGTTGTCCCCGGGCCACCGCCTCCGGATATATTATAAGGCGGATTCCTCAGCCTTCTTCCCTGTCACTTTCACTTCTTTCCCTTTGGGTCCGGATTGATTTACAGGAGCCTGGGTGTTGCCTCTGAGCCATCCCCGGAGTGCCTTCCACGTTTCAGGGAATCACCAAATGGTGAGTCTCCTGGTTGCTCCCAGGAATCTATCTTTCTCTGCTCGTGTCATGTGGTGGATTAGCTGCACGGTTCTCAGTGGTCTCCTCTAACTGTTGGACGCTAGGCCATTTTGTGCATTAGTCGCCCGGATAGATCACTGGGAGGAAAGGGACGCCTTTCTGTCAGCCAGTGACTCTCAGTACTCCCATTCTATGGTAGGGAGGCTAAAAGTGGGTTCTGTTACATCCCAGGAGGCTCTCTCATACTCAACCCTTGGCTACATTCTCAGAAACTAGAAATTTTTGGCGCTCCAAAAGCCTGGCTCCAATACAGTGGGGGACCCCCCAAAAATGGCCTCTGAATGGCACACTAAGTTTTTCCAAAAGAAAGGAAAGGACTCAGAATTTCCTTACGTTCTGTTGCCTCCCTGTGTCCTGTCCCTCTCTGTCTCTGTCCATCAGATTTCCTAGATGACCCCTACTCGACCTTTCATATCCCCATGATCTCTCGGAAAGGATTCTGAGGTTCCCTTTGGTCCAGGTCTGTCTTCTATATTCAAAAGCCTGAAGGATCAGAGAATGTCGTAACGTTCTAAAGAATCCCCTTCTACGGAAGCTTATCTCTCAGGTGGAGAGGGCACCAAGCTTCCCCCACTCCTGACCATCCTAAAGAATTCCCTTCTGAGTACTCCTGTTTCTCAGGGCTGGGGAGGACCAAGCTTCCCCCAGTCCTGCAAATTCCCTTAACCGTTCAAATTCGTCTGATGGGACAAAGACCTCACTTCCCACTAGAGGGACACTCCAAAATTTTTATGAGCTGAAATGCCCCTGATATCCGTCAATTTGAGCATTATTTGGTCTGTATTTTAGCTATAAAACTAAGACTACAGGTAGAAAAGATAACTTTTTGACACAGGTTGGCCCTGATAGTCTTTAGACTCTGGAGAAAACTGGTTAAAATGAAATTGTCTTTCCCTTGGAAACGGCTAAACCCTTTCTTTTTGCATGTGCATTTAAAACCAACTAGCTTGTTAAAAGGCCTGCCTAGGGAAAAGTTTGAAGTTAACCCTTTCTGTGTCCTTGAAATACACTGCCCATTTTGCCTGAGACCTGACTCAGCCTTGGGCAAAACAAAACTTCAAGCCAAACAAATAAAATAGAAGGGTCAAAGAGATATTTTAAATCTCAGGCAGGAAACTATGAGATCTCTGTCTGTACGTCTGGATTTATGTATATCTCATTGTGCACTTTTATAATATTGCTGAAGTTGTAAATGAGTTCTAGTTTAGTGAGAAAGTTGCTTACAGCTAAACATACAAAAAACGAAGATCATGGCATCTGGTCCCATCACTTCATGGGAAATAGATGGGGAAACAGTGGAAACAGTGTCAGACTTTCTTTACTTTTGGGAAGTGGGGGGCTCCAAGATGACTGCAGCCATGAAATTAAAAGACACTTACTCTTTGGAAGAAAAGTTATGACCAACTTAGATAGCATATTCAAAAGCAGAGACACTACTTTGCCAACGACAGTCCGTCTAGTCAAGGCTATGTTTTTTCCAGTGGACATATATGGATGTGAGAATTTGTCTGTGAAGAAAGCTGAGTGCCCAAGAATTGATGCTTTTGCACTGTGGTGTTGGAGAAGACTCTTGAGAGTCCCTTGGACTGCAAGGAGATCCAATGAGTCCATTCTAAAGGAAATCAGTCCTGGGTGTTCATTGAAAGGACTGATGCTGAAGCTGAAACTCCAATTCTTTGATCAGCTCATGCAAAGAGTTGACTCATTGGAAAAGACCCTAATGCTGAGAGGGATTGGGGGCAGGAGGAGAAGGGGACAACAGAGGATGAGATGGCTGGATGGCATCACTGACTCAATGGAAGTGTGTTTGAGTGAACTTTGGGAGTTGGTTCTTTACAGGGAAGCCTGGCATGCTGCAATTCTTGGGGTCGAAACGACTGAGCGACTGAACAGAACTGAAAAAAAGTGCTTACAAATCAGGCAATTCTAACTCCAAGAGAAATTAACCGAAATGAATTTCACATTCACGTGAGCTGGGAAATATTCAATATTAAATATCTAATATTAATGTTTGTTTGCTAATCTAATGTAGATATGTCTTTGAGTCATTAAACACTGTATTTTCATTGTCCCTACCTTTATTATAAGTTAAATGTTTTTATATTTTTATATATGTTCCAAGTTTGTCAACCAGGATAGTACCTCTAGGAAAGGAGAGTAAAAAAAAAAAAAAAAAAACTTCAAAGAAAATGTAAAAGAGAAAAGAGCTTTTAGATAAACTCTATTAGGAAAAATTGTACTTTAGAAATGTCTGTCTAAACCATTCTCTACATTGTGGTAACCTGAATTTCTAGGCCTGTTCTAAACTAAGCGACGGAAGTTTATTGAACACCTAGGTCATTTCCAAATAAAATAGGATTCTGAAACATTCATTATTGAGGACTAACTTCCTCTTACAGAGCAACTAGAGATTTTGGACTATTCATGAATAATGCTTGATGCCATCTGGGATGGTCTCTAGAATTTTTTTTTTAAATTATCACTGGTATTATGTTCACCAATCTACAGAATGCTTAAATTCTTAGTTGCTTAAGGAAGGTAGCATGTGTATTTTCAGAAAGAAGGTATGACAAATGAAACTACATTTTATGAAGGGAAAAGGAGGTAGGTCTGACTTACAAGTAGCTGTTTCAGGATGAGAGAACAAAGTAATGGGTATAGAAAGTGATAAAAAGGTTTCATGGAAAGTGGACCCCAAGGGAAGAGTTTTGTGCATAAATACGAGTTTTCTTGAGATGTTGAGCTGCCTTTGATAATGGATTTTAAGTTTCTTTACCTCTGAAGTGATCTGTTCTATGTTTCCCTTTGAAATCTTCTTTGTTACTTTGGCTAGGTAAATATATTGTTTCCCAGTGATCTCTATGATTTTATCTGACAGAGTTTAAAACCCCTTTTGATATTTGTCCACCAAACTTCCTAAATGACTTGACTTTTAGCTGACTTTGGAATGCTTCAGAGGGCCCCTGAGACATCCCAGGGAGCTTTTAAACTACCTGGGTTCACTGGACGTGAAAAGTTACATGGGAAGTACTGTTGAATGGGTGATAAATCTTCTCAGATTATGCTGTATGGTGGATGTTACCAATATAGATATCCTAAAATTGGGTGGAGTTCATATAGATCTGATATGCCCCTAATAAAATGTGGTCAACTATAATTCTACTTATCCTGTTAAAGTGTTACAAGTCACAGCAATGACCAGGCTACACTGTCAATTGCAGTTTAATCACATTTAAACATGCCTTCTATGGTTTCACTCGGATGCCTTTGTAAAAATACTACTACTTCATGATTTATGGAAAAGATTTTTCTAAGGTTAACGATAGACAACTTTGGTTTGCTCTCTGGTAAGCTGGTACCAGACTAGAATTTAGTCTAATCTCTATGTTAATAGAACAAAGTTTTCTTAGAATGCAGCTTTCAATAAGAGATTATAAATTTCTTTGCCTTTAGTGATTTATATTCATTTTTAAAATCTTTTGTTACTTTGGTGAAGTAAATAACCATTACTTAAGGTTAGGGTACATGTAGACAAAGCTCATTCGTCTCCAAAAGTAAGCCCTCATGGTTAGACTTTTGCCATCCTGATGTCCTTAAAAATATGGCCATGGTCTGCTCCTGAATCATGGAATAAATATGGTAATGTTGCCCTGATTATTTTATAATTGGTCTTTCAGATGAGAATAGTTTCTCTAATGTCTTGTGGGTCATAACTCATCCTCCTTTCTTCACATTAGAAATTGGGTAAAAGGATTGATCTGTAAAAAAAAATATTTTATAATACCAGCCAAGCCACCAACTCACGACCAGGCCTCTGAATTTGCCATTTTCAACTTGGGTCACATTAGAAAGTCTTCCCATAGCCACATGGCATGTGTACTGTGTATTTCAGGGACAGCTGACGTTCCAGGATGTGGCCATAGACTTCACTCTAGAGGAGTGGGAATGCCTGGACCTGGGTCAGCGGGAATTGTACAGGGACGTGATGTTAGAGAATTACGGAAACCTGGCCTCCTTGGGTGAGGATAACTGCCTTCCAGAATCCCTTATCTACGTGCTGGGTTTTCGTTCCGTCATTTCTACAATGTCTTCTGAAATGTTCTGCTTCCCAGAGTAGTTTCAGATCTCTGCATTCTAGGGGATAATGGGTAATTTCTGAGTTTAGAAAGAAAGGCTTCACGATGAACTGTTATGCTGGTGATGTTTTTCTTTCTTGATGTACTCTGCCTCGTTCATTCTAGGTTAGTGGGAATTGTGTAAGTTCTGTGGTATTAAAGAGTTGCACCCTCTCTTGATTTCACATTGACACTGCTTACTTTTCCTTAGTACTAATTGACCAGAACCTCAGGACGGATTGTTAGGTGTTTCTTAGTATTGTATAGCGGCTTTGAAGAAAGTGTTTCAGGAAATCATTTTCTAGAGGAAAATGCATTCTGTCTCACCTGAATACATATTGAATTCGATGTTGATGAATCTCTAACAACACAACTATTCCTTTCTCTGATGAACAGGGCTTGTCTCTATGCTGGACCTAGTTACCTTTCTGGAGCAATTGAAGGTTCCCAGGAATATAAGGAGAATGGAGACAACAGCCATTTACCCAGGTAGGTATGAATGGTTGCAGATGATGACTTAGATGAGAGGTCCAAGGAGCAGCAAGGAACTCATCCTTCCTCGCCTGATTTTGGAAGATTTGCTCAATGGAAATAGTTTTCAACAACCTGGGTTTGTGTCTGCTACTGTTATAGAAATGTATCATCTGCCCCATGTTCTCTCTGAAATCATTCATGAATTTACCTCCAGTGATTACTTTTCTCCATCACAATGTGACCTAAAAGCCCCCTCTTCACTTGTGACAAACTGCATTCATTCTTGCTGTTTGATTTCTTGGGGGCCCTAGGAAAACTCTGCCCATTTCTGAGTAACTGTATGACAGTCCTTTTAAAGTTTCCCTCTACCTCTAGACAGAAATGTGTTACTGGAATGGTAGACAAACGGCGAAACTGCTAGGAATACTGGGGATGGGATTTTGCTCTCTGATTTAAATTTCCTATCCACTGGGAGCGACACATAGGACCTTCTAAATTAATTTAAAATTCAAGTAATTTTTCACTGCAGAAAGCAAAACCTGGTGAAAATGAAACAATGCACATCTCAGGTTGGCTTGAAAGTTTCTCTTTCCTTGTATGATCTCATATCCAATCCTAACCTGCTGAAATACTTTATTGTGTTCTAATACCACATAGTATTTTAAAATAAATTGACATAAAATCTTAGCACATTTTCGAGTAGATTATTAATGGTTGACTCAGACTATGACAATTTTTCGATTATATAAGGAAATCTTTATTAAAATTTCTAATTGGAATATAGCTGTTTTCCAATTTTTTTCTCCTTTACAGCAAAGAGAATCAGTTATGCATATCAGTCAGTTCAGTTCAGTCACTCAGTCGAGTCTGAGTCTACCATCCAAGTCAGGCTTCCCTGTCCATCATCAACTCCCAGAGCCTGCTCAAACTCATATCTATGGAGTCAGTGATTGCATGCAACCATCTCATCCTCTGTCATCCCCTTCTCCTCTCATCTGCAATCTTTCCCAGCCTTAGGGTCTTTCTCAGTGGGTCAGTTCTTTGCATCAGGTGGCCAAGGTATCGGAACTTCAGCTTCACCATGTCCTTCCAATGAATATTCAAGACTGATTTCCTTTAGGATGGAGTGGTGTGATCTTCTTGCAGTCCAATGGACTCTCAAGAATCTTCTTCAACACCACAGTTCAAAAGCATCAATTCTTCAGCACTCAGCTTTGTTCATGGTCCAACTCTCACATCCATACATGACTACTGGAAAAACCATAGCTTTGACTAGATGGACCTTTTTCAGCAAAGTAATGTTTCTGCTTTTTAATATGCTGCCTAGGTTGGTCATAGGTTTTCTTCCAAGAAGCAAGCGTCTTTTACTTTCATGGCAGTAGTTACCATCTGCAGTAGTTTTGAAATCCCCCAAAATAAAGTCTCTCACTGTTTCTACTGTTTCTCCCACTGTTTGCCATGAAAGAATCTGATCAGTGCAATGACCTTTGTTTTTTGAAGGTTGAATTGGAAGCCAGCTTTTTCAACCTCTTCTTCAGGTTTGATCAAAAGTCTCCTCAGTTCATCTTTGCTTTCTGCTATAAGGGTGGTGTCATCTGTATATCTGAGATTATGGATATTTCTCCCTGAAATCATGACTCCAACTTGTGCTTCATCCAGCTCAGTATGTCACATAATGTACTGTGCATATAAGTTAAATAAGCAGGGTGACAGTATACAGCCTTGACATACTCCTTTCCCAATTTGGAATCAGTCCATCGTCACATGTCCACTTCTCACTGTTGCTTGCTGACATGCATACAGGTATCTCAGGAGGCAGGTAAGGTAGTCTGGTGTTCCCATCTCTTTAAGAATTTCTCACATTTCTTGTTGTCCACACAATCAAAGGCTGTGCTGTAAAGCAGATGTCGTTTTTTGTCCAGAACTGTCTTGCATTTTATATCATCCAAGGGATGTTGGCATTTTGCTCTCGTGTTCCTCCACCGTTTCTAAATCCACCTTGAATATCTGGAAGCTCTCGGTTCACATACTGTTACAGCCTCACTTGGAGAATTTTGAGCCTTTGCTATTGTTTAAAATGAGGGAAATTGTGTAGTTGTTTGAGCGTTCTTTGGGGTTGTCTTTCTTTATGATTGGAAGGAAAACTGAGCTTTTCCCTTCTTGAGGCCACTGCTGAGTTTTCTAAATTTGCTGGCTTATTGAGTGCAGAACTTTAGCATTATCATCTTGTAGGACTTGAAATAGGTCAGCTGGCGTTCCATCACCTGCACTAGCTTTGTCGGTAGTCATGCTTTCTAAGGCCGACTTGACTTTGGATGCCAGGATATCTGTTACTGGGTGAGTGATCACAACATCGTGGTTATCTCGGTCATTAAGATCTTTTTGTATAGTTCTTCCATGTATTCTTGCCAGCTTCTCTTAATATCTTCTGCTTCTTTTAGGTCCATCCCACTTCTGTCCTTTATTGTTCCCATCTTTGCATGAAATATTGCTGGTACCTTTAATTTTCTTAAAGAGATCTCTAGTCATTACCGTCCTGTTGATTTCCTTCTGATTTAGGTCTCCACAGAGCCGTGAGTAGAGTTCCTTCTTTCAATCATAGTTGGAAAGTCTCTCTTCTTATTTAATTTCTTCAAACTGGTACTTTATTAAGTATATCTTATTTGTATTCACCTTCCTCAGTCACTGCCTCAGAGCACAGGATTCTGCTGATTGTGGAGGATGTCGATGGGAGAGGCTGTGGCTGGGGGCTCCAAAGCCCTACGTGGGTAAAGTTCTTCGTAGTCCTTGGCTAGCAGGGGCGGGCACAAAGGACAAGAGATGCAATGGCCTGCTTTTGGGGACATCACTCACCAATGGTGCTCTGCTCTATGGTGGTTCAGGCTTCCCACAAGCATCCCGTTTGCAGAGCTCCTCCCTCACTCCAGTCCCTTCAGGATGTTTCCTCACAGGCAACTGCAGTCCTCTGCCTCAGTATGCTCTCCAAACTCCATGTCTCAGCACTCAGCTCTTGTCTGCATTGCTGGACACGCCTCTGAGGCTGGGTGGGCAGGGCTGGGGTCAGTACCCTGTGTGCAGGTCTCACTCTGTCCTGCTACCACACCCTGGTTGCCATGTTCTCTTCCCACAGAGAATGAGGCTCTCCCTCTGTCCAAACTGAACTCCCCCTGTTAGGAGCTTCCACGGATATGGAGACCTCTCCTCATTTTCATCTCCCTACAGGGTTGCAGGCCACAACCCACTTCCTCTCCTCTTCTTTTTCCTTCTTTCTTTTCTCCTACCCTGCAGAGCAGCAATCTTTCTTGTCCTCTCAGATTTCCAAGGGCCTCTGCTAGTGTTGCTGGGCTCTGTGAGAATTGTTCCATTTCTCATTCATTAGTGGAGAGAGTTAACGATCTCCACATCTGCCTAAACCACTGGCATCTTGATCCTTCCATCTTTATGTTATTTTTAAACTAGCTATGGTCATCCATTTTCTCTAAGTATTTAAAGGTATTCACTTAGAATAGCAGGGAAAATTACTTGTTGTTTGGTATCTTTCAGCTATATCTCCACAAGACACCCAGAATTTGATGCCAACGAATCCAGAATTAGAAGATGTATTCCCAGAAGGAAACCTAGGAATATATCAAATATTTCACCTCAGAAACTTAAATTTAATGAAAGATCAGGATAATATGAGGGTAAACGGAAGACAGAGAGGATGTTTATATGGACATAAAAAATGGAGACAGTGACACATAATGATAACATTACTGGCAAAAGAAATGAGCAGCGTGAGTCAAATTGGGGAAAACACCAACTTCAGTCTTCAACATCTGATGAGAAGTGTAAGTGTTTAAGAAAAGATTTCCATCCTTTTTGAAATATACGTGTTCTCTAAAAGAAAATGTGGAAAATCTGGAAGGTAATCTAGTCTCTACTGCAACTACTCATTCTGAACAAAGGCTTAAACTAAACATACATTCAAGCATGTCTGAACGTCTACAATTTAACAATGAGTGTGAAAACTCACAATTTAACCAATCTGAGGGATCCGTGCGCAGGGTGTCATTATTCTTCCCCCAAGAGATATTTTCTATCCATTCCAAGATGTATAATGTTGATGATAATGGAAGAGATGCAATCCAACCATCATTGTTCAATACATATTGTGATATGGTTAATACACAACTTTCCATGCATAACGAAATGTGTCCGACCTTAAGTAAGTGCTCCAACTCCATTAATTACAAGAGCATTTATGCTGGACTGAGAAGAAATTCAGGCAATGAAACTAGGCATACAGGTGAAGGAGACTCAATCCTTATGAAACATCAGGGACCCGAATCTTCAAACAAGGATACTAAAAGTAATAAATATAGAAATATCTTTGATCAAATGTCAAGTTTTTCTCTAGACAAGAGTACTTTACTGGAGAGAGGACTTGTAGTGAATATAATAAGGTTTCTAATCACTGTTCAGAACTTGTTCAACAGGACACTGTTCAGAATCCACGAAAAGAAAACAAGTGTAAGATATGTGAGAAAGTATTTAGTAAGTCATCCAGTCTAACTAGACATAGGCAAATTCATACAGGAAGGAAACCTTTCAAATGTACAGAATGTAGCAAAGCATTTAACTGTCACTCACTTATTACTCGACATCATCAAATTCATGCTGGAGAGAAACCTTATAAATGTACAGAATGTAGCAAAGCCTTTACTTACAACTCAAATCTTATTAGACATCAGCGAATTCATACTGAAGAAAAAATCTTATATATGTAAAGAATGTAACAAAGCCTTTCGTCGTTCCTCATGTCTTAGTCGACATCGGCGAATTCACACTGGAGAGAAACCTTACAAATGTACAGTATGTGGCAAAGCCTTTACTGACAACTCAAATCTTGCTCAACATCGGCGAATTCATTCAGGAGACAAACCTTATAAATGTACAGAATGTAGCAAAGCCTTTATTTGTTCCTCACATCTAACCCGTCATCAGCGAATCCATACTGGAGAGAAGCCTTATATATGTAAAGAATGTAACAAAGCCTTTCATCATTGCGCAGCTCTTACTCGACATCATCGAATCCATACTGGGGAAAAACCATACAAATGTAAAGAATGTGGCAAAGACTTTATTAGGAGTTCAGGCCTTACTCAACATCACCGAATTCATACCGAGGATACGTTATAAATGTACAGAATGTGGCAAGACCTTTATGACGTGTTCTCATCTTGATTGTCATCCCCACACGCATACTGGAGAGAGACCATATAAATGTACTGAATGTGGCAAAGCCTTTAGTCACAATTCAACTCTTACACAGCATCGGCAAATACATACGGGAGAGAGACCTTATGAATGTACTGAATGTGGCAAAGCCTTTGGTCGGAATGATTGTCTCACTAAACATATGAGAACACACACTGGACAGAAACTCTAGTAATGGAACAAGTGATAGAAGAGGCTTGCCCTAAATATGGATCATCAAACAGAAGAGCTAATTCAAAAAAACAGTGCAAATGATGTAACAATATGTAGAAAAGTATTTAATCAAAAGTTGTATCTAAATAAATGTCAGAGATTGCATAATAGAAGGCATTTCATCAGTCTTGTTTTCAGAAGTTTCTCTGAAGTAGAATGACTGTAGGCAGTACTCCATAATTAAAACCCAGAGAAAATGGACATATAAGCATGAATCGTGAGATGAAGGTTGATGGTTAGAAAGTTACAATTCTTAGCAATGTATGTGTGAAAGTGAAGTCGCTCAGTCATGTCCAACTCTTTGCGACCCCATAAACTGTAGCCTACCACGCTCCTGTGTCTATGGGATTTTCCAGACAATAGTACTGCAGTGGAATACCATTTGTATGCTTGTGTGTAATGACATGATTTGAGATTCTTTGACGTGAATGTAATTCAACACTCAATCCATACTAAGCTCTCTACTGTGTTCGGAAACGTAGA
This sequence comes from Nanger dama, assembly GCA_917880005.1. Classification (NCBI taxonomy): domain Eukaryota; kingdom Metazoa; phylum Chordata; class Mammalia; order Artiodactyla; family Bovidae; genus Nanger; species Nanger dama. Next base: position 338,553 of record CAKJTW010000155.1, read on the forward strand.
TTTTTTTATGGTTTATTAAAGATTAGCCTTTTTATATTGTGTGGCAACCATTTCTATCTATTCTCCATTAGAAGATGAAGGATACTATAATGTAAAATAGAAAATTACCATCTAAATGGAGGTGTTTGGCATTGATGTGAAATATCTGGAAGTTGCCTGGATGTAAGTGATCATTTCATCTTTCCATGTATTAAAGTAAGATAGAAGTTAGTTCCGAAGTTTCAATAGTAATATGCTCGATTTGTAAGAAAAACACAATGACAGTTCACTGCAATATTGATGTATCTTTATAATATCAACACGTCATGATTATTACTTGACAATGTTGAAATGAAGACAGCTTCTGTGAGAACCCAAAAACGTATTAGAAACTCTTCCTGGAAAAGGCATGGAATTAGTGTATACCATGCTTCCTAAGTGCTTCCTAGGCTTTGTTTGGTAAGCTGTAAAAGTCACACATCTCATATCCTTATATCAAAAAATGAATATTGTTGACAGTTTCCCTAAACTGCTGCATGCTGTTGCTGCCTCAGCATCAGTCTGGGCAGCAGGCAGCCTGCCGTTCCTTGAAATCACACCAGCCAGTCCTGTGAACACCTGCACTAGATGACCAACTTCCTTGAGATCAACAGTCTTGCTGAACCCCAGGGTCTACTTCATAAACCCCCTTCAGTGACACCCTCAGTGCTCAGGGGATTCATTATTTTAGTTTGAATGGATTAATTCACACTCAGCCTAGGGAGCCCAGAGCACCTCACCCAGCCTAACTTCTAAAGACTAAACTGCAAGAACTGGTGTTTTCCCTGCCTGATTCTAGCTTTGACCTCTCTCAGAAATTCCTGCCCTAAATCCTCCCCTACAGAGAGGTTAGGTGTGGTGAGTGTGAGGCTTTGAGCTCAGGACTCCTGAATGTTGGTTTGAGGGAAGAGACATCAGGAAAAAATGGGATTTGCTGGTGACTCCATTAACGGCCACACTGTAGACCTGCAGATTGATAACTTCTTGGAGTGGGGACCCTACCACCTGGGATTTGTATTCATTGAAATAGTTCAGAAAAATCTTTACCCAAGTGGTTTCCATCTGGTTTCCCATCAGGATCACGTGACCAGTTCAGGAAATGACCTACTGATGCCCTCCCAACAGAGTTCTATGTTGGTCCTGTGGGAGCATCACTGTGGTGTCCAGGAAGTGCTCCAGGGGTTTCTAAGGGGAGGCCCAGCTTAAGGACGTGCTTCCTGATCCATGTGTGAGAGCTCAGCCCTGGCTTTGTCCACGGAGAGGCAACAGGGTTTGTCTAGCTCGATTTGGACAGGGGAAGTCAGTCAGTTCACATCATCTGTGTGGGCAGAATGTTAGGCGCTCTCTATGAGGAGAGAACAATCACGAAATTAGTTCACAGGCGGGTCTTCAGGTAGGAATTGATTGTTCCTGAATGTCTCCTGAGACAGAGGACAGGAGAGGTTGGTCTTCTCAGCTTTTCAAGGTCCTGTCTGTAGAAGTTTTGGTTGCAGGTTAAAGAGCTGTGTTGATGCCCTCCAAAGTATTTTCTCAAAACTCAGTAGTGCATTTGCAGCGTAACATCCCCAGAGAAGACAGAGCAGGATGAAGAAGAGGAGGAAATGGCAGCTTCTGAGGTAAATATCCTGTCCAGGGTCTGGGGCTGCATCTGCTTTTCCTCCTGCAATGCCCAAATGAGAATCCACAAGCCTTTAACTTTCTGCTCCTATTTTTCCTTCCCGGGTATCTATCTCATCATCTTATTTTTTCCCATTTCTTCTTAGTGAAGACCAGTCCTTTGGACTACTTCCTTGTGTCCCAGAGCCTTTGCTCCATTGTCTGCATCCTTGTTTTCTATGGAGCATGATGAATTCTCAGTGTGATTCAGTGACTTTCAACTGTTGAAACTGTTTTTCTTGTGAGAGATCAGCATGGGGAGTCACTCCTATCCTCACTCCCACTGGGATGTGGTTTGGTGTTGGGATTTTAGGGACGTTGCGAAATGCAGTGATGACTTTGCACCTGGATGCAATATAGATATTTAAAACAGAGTTTGAAAATGCCATTATACATAGAACCAACTCTCCTTCTCTCCATGTGGTTTTCCAGGCAACAATTTTGCAGTGGGTTCCCATTTCCTCATCCCAGGGATTCTCTCCATCCCAAGACTGAAGCCGCATCTCCAGCATTGGCGTGCAAATTCTCTACCACTGAGCCAGCTGGGAAGCCCAGTTACTCAACTCAGAGGTCCAGAGTTTTCAGAAAATTTTCAGAAATAAAAAGAAAAATAGGAGATTTTTTCCTTTGCATTGCTGAGACTTACTAGTTAAATGCATTATTAGGATACTAAACAGGGGAAGTATATGTGAAATGAAACTTGCATAAAATTGACATTTTTAAATATTAGATTCAAGTTATAATTTCATTGTTAATTCCAGAATGCCCAGGCAGTGATAAAACATCTTTCATGTGATTCATTTACACCATGACATTTGATGCCCACTGGAGACATCTCTCTGACCTCATGAGACTATGAAGTTCATACTTCTTCTCTCTCTCTCTAAACAGGTTGTGGAAAAAAGGGATAAGGAATGTGTGGAAATGTGAGACGTTAATGGAGAAACTCCCCATCTTCTTGGTTTCTCTTTGCTTCTGAGAATGAACACTCCTTGTGTTGGTTATAGATAGTGGGTTTTCGGGGTAGGTGAGTTGCTCACTCCAGCCCAGGTGTGATGTTTCCAGGACACTCCAGGCCCAAATCACAGACACAGTCTTTTTACTACGTATTTGTATTTTTCAAAATATTTACAACAATCATAATAGTGCTAATCTGTTTTCCACTGTGTTGAAACATAAAGCTCAACACAAATAATAGTGTTTCAGGAAAGAAACGCTTCAAAAGCAATAGTCCTAATTTATCTTATACTGCTGTCTATGTTTCCACCCTAAATGTATCCATAATGTACAACGAATGTCATCCACAAGTAGATGTATAGATATTAACCCTTTAAAAATGATCTTCATTTTATTGACATGAATAGCTTTAATATTCTTAGTAAGTATAATCTCATTTTAATGTATCCCTGTGTGCAGAAAAATGTTGAAATTATTTGAATTATTTCTTGTTTTGGTATTCTCCCAAGTTATATAAAGTTCTTTTGAAAAATACACTTATTTGTTTGTTTGGCTCAGCTGTGTCTTAGTTGTAGCAGGCAGGATCTTGGAGCCATGCAGGAGATTTTGTTGACGCTGGAAAGCTTTAGCTGTGGGGTGTGGGATCTATTTCTCTAAGCGGCTATTAAACCCATCCCGCTGCCTTGGCAGCTGAGAGTCTTAGTCATGGACTGTCAGGGGATGTTTCATGGTAGGAGTCCTGTTTGCCCTTCCTATCTCTCTTGAGCCTTCGGTCCCTTTTCAGTTCCTGTCAGCCACTCCCAGGACTGAGATAATAGAGATGGGAAGCCTGCATAGGATTTCCTTCATTAGCTTTCCCATTTGGTGAAACGGATTGTTTAAGACCCTCTTTGGTATGGATCCTGGAGATGGAAATGGCAACCCACTCCAGTATTCTTGCCTGAGAATCCCATGGACTGAGGAGCCTACTGGGTTACAGTCCACAGTTTTGCAAAGAGTCAGACATGACTGAGCGACTTCACTTTCACTTTCACTTTGACATGGAGAGAAAGTGAAGAGGAACTAAAAAGCCTCTTGATGAAATTCAAGGGGGAGTGAAAAAGTTGGCTTAAAACTCAGCATTCAGAAAACTAATTTCATGGCATCTGGTCTCATCACTTCATGGGAAATAGATGGGGAAACAGTGGAAACAGTGTCCGACTATTTTGGGGCTACAAAATCACCACAGATGTTGATTGCAGACATGAAATTAAAAGACACTTACTCCTTGGAAGAAAAGTTATGACCAACCTAGGTAGCATATTGAAAAGCAGAGACACTACCTTGCTGACAAAGGTCCGTCTAGTCAAGGCTCTGGTTTTTCCAGCAGTCATGTGTGGATGTGAGAGTTGGACTGTGAAGAAAGTGAGCGCCAAAGAATTGATGCTTTTTACAGGGTCGTGATGGTAGAGAACGATAGGAACCAGGCCTGCTTGGGTGAGGATGACTTCCTTCCAGAATCCCTTATCTACTGTCAGGGTTTTGATTCGTTTGTTGTAGAGGGACTCCTGAAATCTTTTTCTTCTTCCAATAATTTCAGGTGCTTGCTTTCTAAGGGAAAATGGGTACTTGTGCTATTTGAAAGACAGTTTTCATGAGTCATTATGATTCTAAGCTACTTCTTCCTTGATGTAATCTGCTGCCTTCATTCTTTTGGTTTGTTTGTTTACTTTTTAATTGAAGGATAATTGCTTTACAGGATTTTGTTGTTTCCTGTCAAACCTCAACATGAAACATCATGGGAGACATGTATCCCCTCCCTTTTGAATCCCCCTCCCATCTCCCTCCCAAGCCCATTCCCTGTGCTGTTTGAGTTTCCTGACAGGCACAGCAAATTCCCTTTGGATATCTATTTTTACATATGGTAATGTAAGTTTCCATGTTACTCTCTCCATACATCTCACCCTCTCCTCCCCTCTCCCCATTTCCATAAAAGTCTATTATCTATGTCTGTTTCTCCAATGCTGTCCTGCAAGTAAATTCTTCAGTACTATTTTTCTAAATTCCATACATATGTGCTAGCATATGATATTTCACTTTCTCTTTCTGACTTACTTCACTCTGTATAGTAGGCTCTCGGTTCATCCACCTCGTCAGAACTGACTCAAATGGGCTCCTCTTTATGGCTGAGTAATATTCCACTGTGTATATGGACCACTACTTCTTATGCTTTCATTCTTGCTGTTTCTTATTGAGTGCCTAAGTTGTGTGGAACTCTTGGATCCCATGGAATGCAGCAAGCCAGGCTTCCCTATCCTTTGTCAACGCCCAGAGTTTCCTCAAATTCTTCTCCACTGAGTCAACAAAGCTTTCAACCATCTCACCCTCTGTCACTCCCTTCTCCTTTTGCTTTCAATCTTTCTCAGCATCAGGATTTTGCCAAGGAGTTGGTTCAGCACACAAAGAGACCAAAGTATTGTGGCTTCATCCACAGTGTCAGTCCTTCCTATGAATATTCAGGATTGATTTCCTTATGGTTGACTTGTTTCAGCTTCTTGAGTCCAAAAGACTCTTAAGGGCCTTCTCCCACACCACAATAAGAGCTATCAGTTCTTTGCTACTCAGCTTTCTTTATTGTCCAACTATCACATCCGTATGTGACTACTAGAAAAACCACAGCTTTGACCATATTGACATTGGTGTACAAAGTGATATCCCGCTTTTGAATACACTGTCTAGATTGGTCATAGCTTTTCTTCTAAGGAGCAACTGTCTTTGCATTTCATGGCTGAAATCACCACAGTGATTTTGGAGCCCTCCTAAACTCTGGCACTGTTTCTGTTTTTGCATCTATTTGAATTAAGTGATGGGACTATATGCCATGATCTTAGTTTTCTGAATGTTGAGTTTTCTGCCAGCTTCTTTCACTCTCCGTTTCATCCCCATTAAGAGCCTCTTTAGTTCCTTTTTACTTTCTGCCACTAGAGTGGTATCATGTACATATCTGAGATCGTTGATATTTCTCCTGGCAATCCTGATTCCAAGTTCTACTTCATGCAGCATGGCATTTGGATAATGTATTCTGCATAGAAGTTAAATAAGCAGGGTGATTATATACAGCTCTGAGGTCCTCCTTCCCTATTTGAAACCAGTCCATTGTCCCGTGTTTGGTTCTAACTGTTGCCTCATGACCTGCATACCCTTCATTCTGGACTAGTGGTGATTCTATAAATTCTCTGGTATAAAATAGTGCCAGCCTCCTCTTAAAATTATATTTCCTCTACCTGGCTTAACCTCAGTAGAGCTTGAGTACAATTTCAGAATCTGACTTTTATGCATATGTATTGTAAAGGTGCTTTCAATAAAGTCTTTGGGAAAATTTTTTTTTTTTTTGGCTATTTTAACTTTCTACCTTGACTTTTCTTCTTACCTTAGCACATACTGGATTGGAACCAGATGAATCACCACCAAAACACATATTCCTTTTTCTGATGAACGTGTCTTGTGTTCTCTAAGCTGGATCTGCTCGCCTTTCAGGATGAAGTGAAGGATGCCTGGACTGTAAATAAAATGGAGAAAACAGCAATACACACAGATACATGTCAGTGGATGGAGCAGATGACTCAGATGAAAGGGACGAGTATCATGGAGGAAGCAATACTTCCTCGTGTAGTTTGGGAAGATCTGCGTCAACGGAAATGATGTTGGATTCAGTTCAGTTCAGTCACTAAGTCGAGTCCGACTCTTTGCGACCCCATGAATCGCAGCTTGACAGGCCTCCCTTTTCATTACCATCTCATGGAGTTCACTCAGACTCACGTCCATCGAGTCCGTGATGCCATCCAGCCATCTCATCCTCTGTTTTCCCCTTCTCCTCCTGCCGCCAATCCCTCCCAGCATCATAGTCTTTTCCAATGTGTCAGCTCTTCTCATGAGGTGGCCAAGTACTGGAGTTTCAGTTTTAGCATCATTCCTTCCAAAGTAATCCCAGGGTTGAGCTCCTTCAGAATGGACTGGCTGGATCTCCTTGTAGTCCAAGGGACTCTCAGGAGTCTCCTCCAACACCACAGTTCAAAAGCATCAATTCTTCAGGGCTCAGCCTTCTTCACAGTCCAACTCTTCCATCCATACATGACCACAGGAAAAAGCATTTTGAATATACTATCTAGCTTGGTCATCACTTTTCTTCCAAGTAGTAAGCGTCTTCTAATTTCATGGCTGCAGTCACCATCTGCAGTGATTTTAGAGCACCCCAAAAATAAACTCTTACACTGTTTCCACTGTTTCCCATCTATTTCCCATAAAGTGATGGGACCGGATGCCATAATCTTCGTTTTCTGAATGTTCAGCTTTAAGCCAAGTTTTTCGCTCTCTTCTTTCACTTTCATCAAGAGGCTTTTAGTTCTTTACTTTCTCCCGTAAGGGTGGTATCATCTGCATATCTGAGGTTATTGATATTTCTCTCGGCAATCTTGATTCCAGCTTGTGTTTCTTCCAGTCCAGCATTTCTCATGATGTACTCTGCATAGAAGTTAAACAGGGTCACAATATACAGCCTTGATGTACTCCTTTTCCTATTTGGAACCAGTCTGTTGTTCCATATCCAGTTCTAACTGTTGCTTCCTGACCTGCATATAGGTTTGTCAAGAGGCAGATCACGTGGTTTGCAATTCCTATCTCTTTCAGAATTTTCCAGTTGATTGTGATCCACACAGTCAAAGGCTTTGGCATAGTCAGTAAAGCAGAAATAGATATTTTTCTAGAACCCTCTTGCTTTTTCCATGATCCAGCAGATGTTGGCAATTTGATCTCTGGTTCCTCTGCCTTTACTAAAACCAGCTTGAACATCAGGGAGTTCACAGTTCATGTATTGCTGAAGCCTGGCTTGGATGTTGGATTAGTCTTGGTTTATTTCTGTCACTATCATAGAGAGATATCTCTTGACCCATTCTTGATTCTTTTATCATTTATGTATTTCTCTCCAGTGATTAATTTTCACATTCAGTGAGGACAAGAATTCTTGTCTTGGCCTGGGACAAATGGCATGACCTGATGGCTCCTCCACCGAGCCATTGAGGAGGTTTCAGGGAAAACTGTGTTCTGAGTAACTCTATTAAGGGCTTTTAAATCTTACCGTGTGGCTGGGGTCGTGAACAAACTGGCAATCTTCTGGGAATACTGGGAACAGATATTTGTTTTCTACCCTAAAATTTCCAATCCTTGGAAACTACATGTATGAGCTGATGAATTTCATCCTCAAATTATTTCTTCACTGCTTAAGACACCTCCCTTACATGCAACTGCAAACCTGAATTTTACTTCAAATTTTCTTTTTAGATGAATTAACATTAAATATGTTAAGTGTATTTACCCTAGTTCCTCAATGATAAAATACTCTCAAGAGTCTTCTCTGAAACCACAATTTGAAAGCATCAATAATTCAGTGTCCTGCCTTTTCTATGTTCCAAATCTCATGACTATTGGAAAGACCATAGTTTAGACTAGATGGACATTTGCTAGCAATTGGTGTCTTTGCTTCTTAATACACTGTTTGTCATAGTTTTAAAGAGGCAAGCATCTCTTGATTTCATGGCTGCCGTCACCGTTCACAGTGATTTTAAAGCCCAGGAAGAGAAAATCTGTCACTGTCTCCACTTTTTCCGTCTATTTCCTATGAAGTGACAGGACTGGATGTCATCATCATAGTTTTTTTAATAATGAGTTTGAAGCCAGCTTTTTCACTCACCTCATTCACCCTCATCAAGAGGCTCTTTAGTTCCTCTTCACTTTCTGCCAGTAGTGTGGAATCGTCTGTATATCTGAGGTTGTGGCTGTTTATCCAGGCCATCTTGACTCTAACACTAAAGAAGCCTTTCCTAAAAGCAGATCTCTGAGCCTGAATGAAACAAAGGCAGCTATTCAGAAGCCACCAGCTGTTTCCCTACTTGGTAACTGCTGAGGAGCTGGGGCTGGTTGGGTGGGGGTGGGGGGTGGGCTGTGGTGTGAGAGGCTGCCATCCGCCATTTTTGTTCAGACTTTGTTTCTTGAATAGACTGATTCATAGAGGGTGTGACTTAGTGGTCAGTGAGCTCCCTCATCCATTCAGAAGTCAGGGTATGATGGGCTTCTGTCTGTTTGTTGTTGTTCACTCACTCACTCTTGTCCATCTTTGGAGACCCATGATCTGTAACATACCAGGCTCCCATTCATTCACCATCTTGAGTTTGCTCAAAGTCATCTCCATTGAGATGGCGATGCCATTTAAACCTCTGGATCTCGGATGTCCCCTTGGATTTCGGATGTGAACCATCAAGGAAGAAGGATTGTCCTCAGATGGCGAGATGCATATAAAGAAATTATTTCAATAAGTCCAGATGCTTCCATCTTCCCATACATAGTGAAAGTGAACGTGAGCTCAGTTGTGTCCAACTCTTTGCAACCCGTGGACTGCCAACCAGGCTCCTCTGTCCATGGGATTCTCCAGACAAGAATACTGGATTGGGTTGCCATTTCCTCCTCCAGGGGATCTTCCCAACTAAAGAACTGAACACAGGTCTCCTGCATTGCAGGCAGGTGATTTACCAAGTGAGCTATCAGGGAAGCCCCATCCATAGAAGATCACTAAATCTCTTCATGTGAGAAATGTTTTTCCCTTACGTTAATTGTCACTTTTAATATTCAGATTACCTGCCTCTTGCTGCAAAATTGTATATAGTGTGACTCCAGTCTTGCTTCCTCGGCTGTCTTGTGTTCATCTGACACCATGTCTCCTGGGCTTAAGGCCTAACATTTCCACAAAATAAAACCTAACTCTCAACGTTCAGGCCACGTGTATTTTTTTTCAGCCTATATTTATGTCACTTATTAGTTAACACAGATCATTATTTCCTTTGTTGGTCATGAGATATGCATTTAAGGCATCAATTTTACAGATATTTCTCCATTCCTATGCACGTTTTTGGACTTCAAAGACGGAAGTAAGACTAAAGAGTCTAAGTGACAATACAGGTGGCCTAACAGACCTGGACCTCATCTTTGGGTCAGGAAGATCCCCTGGAGGAGGAAATGACACTCCACTCCAGTATTCTTGCCTACAAAATCCCATGGAGAGAGGAGCTGGTGGGCTAGAGCCCAAAGGGTCGGAAAGACTCAGACATGACTGAGCATCTAGGCACACCATTTTTAACCCAGTGTTCACTCCTGTCCCTGCTTTATTTCCAAAGAAAGCTGTGAAGGTCAAGAGGAACAGATGAAAAATTTACATGATCTCCTGCTCCTTCTGCCTCTGTAACTCAGCTTGTTCCTTGCAAAGTCTGTATCACGTAGGTCTGAAAAAGTGGGGACTCACAATACTAGGAACTGGAGCTTATCTCACTCACCCTTGTCCTGCTCTTTGGAATCGCCCTAGCCCCTGCAAACCTGCAAACCGACTTAATCATGCCTGTCCATGTGTGAAAACTGTATAACCCCTTTGTTTGGGGCTCAGAGCTTGGAGTGTTCACCCTCTGGGCCCACCGGTGTAGTGAACCTCAGTTCTCCAGCTCTCTGAGTGTGGTGCTTGGTTTCTCAAGTAATGGTTTCTGCAGCATTTCTGGAGACCCCAGGGAGATTCCAACCACACCAGCCCCTTGAGCCACCGGACTGGTGGCTCAGCCAGGTCAGAGCAGAGGACCCCGAGACAATCAAGGAGGCGTGACACCTGATGGTATTCCGGGTGCTCTTTTGGAACGGTGTTCTAACTCTCTGGATGGCTGATCCCTGATCGGACTCATTGGAGGGACAGACCAGCTCACCAGGAATGGGCACAGGACCAGGTAAAGCCCCAGGGCCAGTCCCCAGTCAGGAGGTCTTAATCCAGTGGGTAGAAGAGGAGACTGATCACCGCCTTGGAGCTCCCAGGAAGGGAGCATCAGACAGGGAGACCTGGGGAGTCAGGAAAGGAAAGTATTGCGATAACCCCCGAGTGATTGTGTATGCATGATTGCTGACTGAAGGCAGTGAAACTGAGCTTCACAGTCCACGGCCTTCGGAGACTGAGAGGGCCCAAAACCTGGCGTTCTGTGATGACCTCATAAGACTGGAAGGCTGTGCCAGCCTCCTGGGTATTTGATCCCTCCCTGTGAGGCTGGTCTGGTTTGGGAGTTTGTACCGACCTGCCAATATTAAGAGGAACCTTAAATCTCCCTCAGGACGGTGGCCAGGTGGAGGAAAAATGAATGTGAATGAGACTCTTGACCAGCACTCCAGCATTAGGGCTGCCAGATGAGACACGGGACTTTACCCTCTTTGTACATGAAAAAAATTACACGGCACTGGGGGTCCTCACACAGACAGTTGGCCATGTCACTGCCCAGTCGCATACCTGTCCAAACCACTGGATCCAGTGGTCACGGGACGGCCACCATGCCTCGGAGCATTCGCTGCCACTGTGATTCTTGCCAGAGAAGCAGATAAGCTTGCACTAGGACAAAATGTAAATATAAACGTTCCCCATGCTGTTACTGCCTTGATGAACAGGGAACACAAGTGGCTGACCAACGCCAGGATGATTCACTATCAAGAACTGCTTTGCAAAAAAAACACGGGTCCAACTTGAGACTATGCAGACCCTGAAACCCACCACTTTTACCTACAGAAGCAGGAACCCCGATCATAACTGTGAGGAGCTCATAGGTGAGATTTCCTCGAGCAGGCTGAACCTGATGGACATTCCCTTCTAGAACCCAGAAGTGGAACTGTTCACTGACGGAATCAGTATCATCCAAGATGGGCAGCACAAAGCAGCTCTGCCATAACAACAACTGATGAGATAGTGAAGGCTGAGGCCTTGCCACAAGGGTGGTCACCACCTCGGGCTAAGCTATGGGCACTCGCCCAGGCACCAAGGCACGCCGAAGGGAAAGGAGTCAGCATCTCTACCGAGGCAAGGTATGCCTTTGCTACTTGACATGTACATGGAGCCATTTTTAAAGAAAATGGACTATTGACAGCAGGGGGAAAAGAGATTTTTTAAAAAACCTTCAGCTGTTAGAAGCTGTCTGGAAGCCTTTCCAAGTGTCAGTTATCCTTTGTAAAGGCCATCAGCGAGGAACTGATCCAGTCAGCAATGGGAATCGGAAGGCGACCAGGCAGCCAAGGAGGCGGCGACCCAACCGAGCCCCACAGTGGGCCCCCAGGCAATCTTTAAGGTCCTCTTGGCACCAGAATTAACTCCATCCCCAAGGTATACCAAGGAAGATGAATGGGCGCTAAATGAGGGACGAATAAAAGGAGGGCTGCTGGAGCTCCCAGCTCAAAGACTCTTTGTCTCCAGCAATATAGAAATTCAGCTGGTAAAACGTCCCGAGAAAACTTATTTAGGAAAAACTGTGCTGGAGAGCTTACTGGGCCACTATTATTTCACTCCTAAGCTCCCAGCCCTGTGTGTGCAGATCAGTGCTACCTGTGTGCCTTGTGAACAGAACAACGCCAGCCAAAGACCAAGACCCAGCCCAGGGCTGCTGGCAGTTGGGACACTGCCCTTTGAAGCCTTGAAGGGGACTTTACTGAAGTCAGGCCCTATAGGGGCTGTAAGTATTTCCTTGTGGTAGTCTAGACCTACTCGGGGGTGGGCTGAAACCACCCCATGTGCACTGGATGGGCACAAGTGGCCAGTGTGAAGACACATGATCCCGATATATGGGCTGCCTCTCTCCACAGGGCCTGACAATGGGCCAGCTTTTGTGTCTCAGATAATCCAAACTTTATTCTGGACACTGGGAATCAAATGGAAGCTTCACAGAGCTTACAGCCCACAGCGCTCAGGGAAAGTTGAACGCATGAACTGTACCCTCAGGACTACCTTAGCTAAACTCTGTCAGGAGACCAGTTATCTTGGGTCGACATGTTACCCCCTACCCTTACTCCGCCCCTGACCTCGGACGCGGGTGTCTCCTGACTTAAATTGAAGAAATTAGGGAAATCCGCTAGACCATTCAGGTATGACCTAAATCAAATCCCTTATGATTATACAGTGGAAGTGAGAAATAGATTTAAGGGCCTAGATCTGATAGAGTGCCTGATGAACTATGGAATGAGGTTCCTGACATTGTACAGGAGACAGGGATCAAGACCATTCTCATGGAAAAGAAATGCAAAAAAGCAAAATGGCTGCCTGGGGAGGCCTTACAAATAGCTGTGAAAAAAAAAAGAAGTGAAAGCAAAGGAGAAAAGGGAAGATATAAGCAACTGAATGCAGAGTTCCAAAGAATAGCAAGGAGAGATAAGAAAGCCTTCTTCAGGGATCAATGCAAAGAAATAGAGGGAAAGAACAGAATGGGAAAGACTAGAGATCTCTTCAGGAAAATGAGAGATACCAAGGGAACATTTCATGCAAAGATGGGCTCGATAAGGGACAGAAATGGTATGGACCTTCCCCCTTTTGTTTTTTAAGATAATCAGGTGCAGCTCAGTCGAGAGCTTCTGAATGCTCTGCCGAAGAATCCTGACAATACAGGAAGAATGATTAAAAGAAGCAAAATTAAAGCGCCAACAGCAGCATAACTGAAGACATTAGACAGAATGATTTTCCAGAAACAAAGTTAGAGAAGGTGTGGAAAAAGTCATTAGCGGCTCCAGCTGCAGTAAAATCCAAGCGAGAGTGTTCCAAGGTCTGTATCTGATTATGAAGTTTTCCTAAGTCCAGGCCAATATCAGAGCTGTTCCAAACACCTGAAATATGATTTTTCAACATATTGGGCATTGGCACTTGTTGAGTCAATGAATTGCTGCCACAGTAACAGTAATTGTTGTTGTTATTTAAGGTGAATTCCCTAAAATTAGTAAGCCCACAAACCATGTCAATCACATTAAATCTTAGCAAGGTGAGAGCATACATTGTTTACAAGACACTACATTAAGTCCACCTGTGTAATTCATATGAATATTAAGTTTCCCAGAATCGTTAACAGAGAGAAAAACATAAGGAGAGGGTAGACAAGCTGAAATAGAATAAGTAGAATCATTTTTTGGTCAGAGTTCACGCCGCAGCAGCTGTGAGTCCCGCTGGATCTCGATGCTTATCTTGCCTCTCCTGCCTGTGGTCAAGCAGCCAGGCTGGCCCTGCCCACAGCTCCCGGTGCATGGCTGTTCTGTGTGGTGGCAGGGGAGTGCCCTTTGAAGCAATGGGGCATCAGTCGGTTCGGGATCCAAAGTGGTGAATCTGCGCCCTGTGGAAAAAATACAAGCACATCCTCTCCCACAAGTTAGCAGTATAGCTGGCCCTCTTCACCCTCCTGTAAGATATTTTTACTTAACCAGAGACTGAGTCGTAGCCCCTTTCAAAGGCTGAATAGAAAAGAGCATGTTGCAAGATTTGATGGGGAGAAGCTATACTTAAACTCCCCTTCTTTTAGTTTTTGAATTAACAAAGCATGTGAGGGTAAATGATGCAAAATTTGACCACATTAATTTCCTATAGTAATCTGCCAATCTTCAAACATTAGAAGAGCATCAGGTTGTTCCTTATTACATGGAATTACAATCTCTGCTGGCTCTCTCCCAAAAACAATTCAATACTCTGTTTTCTCTTTTAATATCAACGTTCCTATTAAGCCTGGATGAGAAGCCACTACCTTTTTTGGCTTGGGCGGGAAGGTGGATCCATTCTAAAGGACCATTCTGCTATCAGGGTTGCTAGACAAACGAATTGCCAGTTTACTGTTAAGTCATTTTTTTTTTTTTAACATAACTATCAGATAAAGCTGCTTCTACTTTGCCTAGGGCTTTCCAAGCCTCAGCAGTCAATTGTCTTTTAGAAGTAGGGTTAGAATCTCCTGGTAAGATGTTAAAAGAGACTTTTAGTTTAGCGGTGGTTAATTTTAAATAAGATCTAATCCAATTAATATCACCTAAAAGCTTTTGATAATAAGTTCAAGTAAGGAGATGGTCTTTTCTCAATTGCAGCTGGGGCATGAGTCACAGTTTCTGAATTGATAACCCTTTCTAAGTAAGCTATAGGTGGGTTAGTTTGAATTTTCTCTGGGGCAAGTTCTTAGACCTCTCTCTGTCAATGCCTGGGTCAAATCTTGGAAAATAGCATCCATACAGTGAATCATATATACCTGTTCATATTTAATCCTAGTATCTTCTAGGGCAGTATTGACAAATTTCTGGCATAGGGTGGGGCTATTTTTGTTTGTTTGTTTAAGCATTCCAAATATAGAACTTGCTTTTATTAAATCAGCATATTTTCCAAAGAGGCAGATATCCCAGAAACTAATGTAACATCAGCTTGTTTGACAAGGCATTTAGAATAAGCAAGCAGTTAAATTCTTCAGGTGAGAACAGAACATCAACAAGCTTCAGATCCCAGAATCGTTACAAGGCAACAAGTTAGGCATTGTTTTGCTTAACAATTTTAACTTTAATGTACATATATATTATTTAGAATATTAGCTTCTGAACTACATAATGACTTTATCACTATAATTGAAACCAGGATTTCTGAAACCTCCAAGTAATCTTTTAAAGTTTTTAATATGGACATAAGCTTACATCTATTCTTTTTACATATCGAATTTGAAATTGAAGAACTTTTAGAATCTTTAGGTTAAAAAAAAAAAAAATTGTAGTAGTTTGATGTTAGAGAAACAAGGCTCTTTGGGTTAATGAATTTCTCTTTGTTATAAATCATTGTATTCGTCTTTCTGTAAGAATGTAACTTCATTTAGTGCTTTCTGAGAAGGGCACTGGAAACTCCTAGGTTAAAAGTTAAACCTGGAAGGCAGAATGTGCCGCATAGCTTTCCCCCCTTATCTTGATGACTCAGAGCCTCCTGACTGCCCCCTATTCTTAACTGATACCTTATGACTTAGTTCCCGCTGTGTAACTGACCTTTCCTCAAGGATACATTTCCCCGTAACCACCGGGTGGTCAGTCAACTGTCTCTACTAAATCACCTGTAAACCGTCCCCACCAATCAAATGTCTCCAGTTCATCCCTAGACCCCCTTATCGCATTGTTCCCTACATTTCGATCTCATTCCCAGTTGTCTTTGATCTTTCTACATAAAAATCCCTCTCAGTGAATGTTGGGGGTTCACTCCTGGAAACGGGAGCTCGAACCCCGGCGCGCTGGCTAAATAAATCCTCCTGCTGATTGCATCGAATTCGAGTCACTGTGGTCTTTGTGGCGACGCTTCCCGAGAAAAGGCCGTGAGGTCTTACATTTGGGGGCTCGTCCGGGATCGCCTCGCTCACTCAGACCTTTTGGCTTTTGAATTCGGAGGTATGCTCGAGCAATTCTGTGTCTCCGTGCATGTCTGTAAAAGGTCTGTGACTAGTCTGCTCTGTGTTAAATCTGTATTGTCTCACTTTTCTCTCCTGCTGCTTGACTTAATCCTTCGGAAGTTTCAGTGAACAGGCGAACGGTTGTGAGGCAACTGATTAGTCCCGGCCAGGGCTACTCCCTGGTGGACTTTGAAGGCCTTACGACAGGTGAGCCCCAGTAACTATCGCCCGGCTGGGTGAAACTTCCCTGTCCTTCTTGTGAGGATCTGGCCTAATATTACCTATTTGTGGGCACGGGTCAGGCACTTAAAAGCCATTAGGGCGCCTGCCACTTGAAGACTCCCGTGACAGGATAAGGGGGTCACGGAACGGGCCAGAAGCCGCTAGGGCGCCCGCCCCCCAGCAAGAAAACTTCCGTGCAACGGCATAGGCACACGAGTGAACTCAAAGCACGCCATAAGTCCACCTCTCTGGCCGCCACCATTCCCGGTAGGATTTTTGGTGGCTATCCTCAGTAATCTTTCTTTTCTTCCTCCTGGTCTCCTCCAGCTGCTGAAACAAGGATCTGTGCCCTCGCGCACCTGTCTGTCTGTATCTGTGGGCGCGCCTCTCTGTCTGTATCTGTGGCGTTTGCCAGGGACGCCTGGAACGCCGACCTGGGAGTGGGGGTCGTGAGATTCCCCTCCGCCTGTATCCGTGGCGTTTGCCAGGGACGCCTGGAACGCCGACCTGGGAGTAGGGATCGTGAGATTCCCCTCCGCCTGAATTCTGTATCTGTGGAGCTAGGAAGCTCATCTGCTTAAGACTTGCCGAGGGCAAAGGTTTACAGCAGCCGCTCTTATCTGATTTTTCCACTGCTACTTGTCTTACTTAGTACTCGTTAAGTGTTCATTTTTTTGTGACAAACTGACGATGGGACAGACCGTGACAACCCCGTTGTCTCTGACGGTAGATCATTGGACAGAAGTGAAAAATCGGGCCCATGATCTTTCCATGACAGTGAAAAAAGGAAATGGCAGAGCCTATGCGCGGTTGACTGGCCCAGTTTTAAGACCGGCTGGCCGCCGGAAGGGTCATTCTCTTCAGAACAAGTCAAACAGGTTAAAACTGTAATTTTCACCCCTGCTACTGAGCACCCAGACCAGGTGCCATATATTATGGTGTGGGAAGACCTGGTCCGCTCACCCCCGGCGTGGGTTCGGCCTTTCGTTTTCCCCACAGGGAAGCTGTTGGAGCCTGCTGCAGAAATCTTTGCCTTAAGATCCACGGCAAAGAAAGAGGGGACGAAGGCCCCCGTCAAAAGTATATATCCAGACCTGCAAACTGATTTCTTGCTTTTAGATTCTCCCCCACCCTACCTACCTGTGCAGGTCCCACCTCCGGCACCTCAGAGGGCACAAGCGATCGCCTCGCCTGAACAGCCAAAAGAGGGAGAAGAAATGGGCCCGGCGGCAGGAACGCGGAGCCGTAGAGCTGTCACCCCGGACTCCACCGCTCTCCCCCTCCGGGAGAACGGGCCCCCTGATGACCGCGGGGTTCGGCCACTCCAATATTGGCCGTTCTCTGCCTCTGACCTTTATAACTGGAAAAATAACAACCCCTCTTTTTCTGATAACCCCCAGGCGCTGACCTCTTTGATAGAATCTCTTGTTTTCTCACATCAGCCCACTTGGGATGATTGTCAGCAATTGTTGCAGACCCTGTTAACCACTGAAGAGAGACAGCGAGTACTATTGGAGGCTCGCAAAAATGTGCCAGGAGATGACGGACGTCCCACAGTGCTTCCTAATGAAATAGATGATGGTTTCCCCCTGACGAGACCTGACTGGGACTACAATTCTCCGGCAGGTAGGGAGCACCTGAGGGTCTATCGCCAGGCTCTGGTGGCGGGTCTCCGAGGGGCAGCAAGGCGCCCCACTAATTTGGCTAAGGTAAGGGAAGTGACTCAAGGGCCTACTGAGTCACCTACTGTATTCCTATACAGATTGATGGAGGCATTCAAGAGATTTACTCCCTATGATCCCACATCTGAGGAACATAGGGCTACAGTGGCCATGGCTTTTATTGATCAGTCAGCTCTAGATATTAAGAGAAAGTTACAGAGACTAGATGGGTTACAGGGATTCTCCCTTCAAGATTTGATCAGAGAAGCAGACAAGGTGTTCAATAAGAGGGAAACAGAAGAGGAAAAGGAGGAAAGAAGGATCCGGGAGCAGGATGAACGAGAGAGAGAGAGAGAGAAAAGACAGGCAAAAGACTTGGCAAAAATTCTGACTACAGTGATTAAAGAAGGAAAGAGAGATAATAAAACTGAGCTGAGAAACCGCAGTAAAAGCAGGACAGGAACCAAGCCGCCACTAGACAAAGATCAGTGCGCGTACTGTAAAGAGAAGGGGCATTGGCTCAAAGACTGCCCTCAGAAGAAGAGGGGAAAGTCCGCTTCCCCCAGCAAAATCCTGGCCATAGAAGAAGAAGATTAGGGGGACGGGGGCTCGGACCCCCTCCCCGAGCCTAGGGTAACTCTAAAGGTGGAGGGGAAGCCTGTACAGTTTCTGGTAGACACAGGAGCCCAACACTCCGTCCTATTACAATCCGGAGGGGCATTGTCCACAAAAAGGCATGGGTTCAGGGCGCTACAGGGTATCAACAATACCCATGGACTACCCGAAGAACAGTGGACCTTGGCGTGGGCCGGGTATCCCACTCGTTCCTTGTGATCCCTGAATGCCCTTACCCCTTGCTGGGACGGGACTTGCTCACGAAAGTGGGGGCTCAGATCCACTTTCACACCGAGGACACCACGGTGACAGACGGGGAAGGAAGGCCGTTGCAGGTTTTGACCCTGAGGCTAGAAGATGAATACAGGCTATATGAGAGCCCTTCCCCCAAGACCATGAATATGCAGGACTGGATGGCTAAGACCCCCTAGCCTGGGCTGAAGTCTCAGGCATGGGAATGGCCGTCCACCAGCCCCCAGTGGTGGTAGAGGTCAAGGCCTCTGCCACCCCCATCTCAGTCCGCCAGTACCCGATGAGTAAAGAGGCTCGAGATGGGATCCGCCCACATATTCAAAGGTTTCTTGATCTGGGAATTTTGATAAAGTGCCAGTCGGCCTGGAACACCCCATTGCTTCCGGTCCGGAAGCCTGGAACGGGCGAATACCGGCCTGTGCAGGATCTGAGAGAAGTCAACAAGCGGGTATCCGACCTACACCCAACAGTGCCCAACCCCTACAACCTGCTGAGCACCCTCTCCCCCAGCCGGAAGTGGTACACTGTCTTGGACCTGAAAGATGCCTTCTTCTGCCTACGGCTCAGCCCCGCTAGCCAGCCTATTTTTGCTTTTGAGTGGAAGGACCCTCTTACAGGACTCTCCGGACAGCTAACGTGGACCAGGCTGCCACAAGGATTCAAGAACTCGCCAACAAATTTTGACGAAGCCCTCCACCAGGACCTCGCGCACTTCCGCGCTACAAACCCCCAGGTAACTCTGCTCCAATATGTAGATGACTTGCTCCTGGCCGCAGACACCGCAGAGGAGTGCAGGGAAGGGACTGAGACCTTACTGACAGAACTTGGCACCCTCGGCTACCGTGCTTCTGCCAAAAGGCCCAGATCTGCCGGCAACAGGTTAGTTACTTGGGGTACCAACTCAGGGATGGGAAGCGATGGCTCTCGGAGGCCAGAAAGGAGGCGGTGGCCAGAATACCGGCCCCCAAAAGCTCCCGACAGGTTAGGGAGTTCTTGGGCACTGCAGGGTTCTGCAGACTCTGGATTCCGGGGTTCGCAGAGATGGCTGCTCCCTTGTACCCCCTGACAAAGGGCAGCACACCCTTCGTCTGGGGAGAGAGCGAGCAAAAGGCTTTTGACAACATTAAGCGCGCCTTGTTGTCAGCCCCTGCCCTGGGACTTCCAGATGTGGACAAGCCGTTCCATCTCTATGTGGCTGAAAATAATGGCATTGCTAAAGGGGTCCTCACCCAAAAGCTGGGACCATGGAATCGGCTGGTGGCATATCTGTCAAAGAAACTGGACCCTGTGGCTGCTGGCTGGCCAAATTGTTTGCGTATAGTGGCTGCCGTGGCAGTCCTAGTAAAGGATGCAGACAAGCTGACACTGGGGCAGAACTTAATTGTCACAGCGCCCCACGCTTTAGAAAGTGTGATCCGCCAACCCCCGAGAGATGGCTAACTAACGCCAGGATGACCCACTATCAGACGTTGCTCCTAAACTCTGAGCAAATCAGGTTCACGCCGGCTACCGGACTTAACCCTGCCACGCTGCTGCCGGACCCCAGCCAGTCCGAGGTGACCCACGACTGTCAAGAAATACTGGCGGGAGTACATGGAGTTCGTCATGATCTCTCGGACCAGCCGCTTCAGGATGCCGAGGTGACATGGTATACGGACGGAAGCAGTTTTCTTTGAAGAAGGTAGGCGGCGGGCAGGGGCAGCGGTGGTCGATGGGACTGAGGTAATCTGGGCAGCTGCCCTGCCTCAAGGTACGTCAGCCCAAAAAGCCGAGCTGATTGCCCTCACTAAGGCCTTAGAGCTGGCCCGAGGGAAAAAGGCCAACATTTACACTGATAGTAGATATGCCTTCGCAACTACACATGTCCATGGAGCTATTTACCAACGGAGAGGGTTACTTACATCGGCCGGCAAAGAGATTAAAAACAAAAACGAAATCCTGGCATTGTTGGCTGCCCTGATGTTGCCAGAAAAGATTAGTATAATCCACTGCCCCGGGCACCAACGAGATCGGTCTCTGGTGACTAAAGGAAACAACATGGCCGATCAAGCTGCGCGAGAGGTGGCGACAAAAGATGGACTATCGAGATTGCTGGCAATATGCTCAAAGGATGAAGATAATTCTAGCCCCTCTCCGCGGCCCAGAGGGAAACAGGCCACGGCGGAAGGAGAAGCCAGAAAAATGTTAGAACAAATGCACCATTGGACTCACTTAGGGGCTAAAAAGCTAGTCTCTCTTTTAATTAAAGAAGGGTATGAGGTGCCGGGACTTTCTAAATTGGCTGAGCAGGTGATCCTGAATTGCAGACCTTGCCAAGAGGTAAATGCCGGCCGAAACAAGACGGGCCAAGGTAAGCGGCTGCGTGGAGACCGGCCGGGGGCCTACTGGGAAGTGGATTTCACCGAGGTATGTCCTGCGCGGTACGGCAATAAATATCTGCTGGTTTTTGTAGACACTTTCTCAGGGTGGGTAGAAGCTTTCCCCACCAAAAATGAAAGTGCACTCACAGTAACTAAAAGGATCCTAGAAGAAATTTTTCCGCGCTTCGGAGCGCCAAAGATGTTAGGGTCAGATAATGGGCCGGCTTTCATTGCCCAAATAAGTCAGGAGTTAGCTAAGTTTCTGGGGACCGATTGGAAACTACATTGTGCATACAGACCCCAGAGTTCAGGACAGGTAAAAAGAATGAATAGAACTCTAAAAGAGACCTTAACTAAATTGTCCTTAGAGACTGGCGGTACTGACTGGACGGTGCTCCTTCCTCTGGCTCTGTTCCGGGTGAGAAATACGCCCTCTCGCCTTGGTCTCACCCCTTTTGAAATTTTGTATGGAGCACCCCCCCATATTGACACTTAGAGAGGGATTTGACCCCGGAAACTTTAACAATGGTGATTTATGTGCTAGGCTGAAGGGACTCCAGCTGGTTCAGAAAGAGGTGTGGACTCAGCTTGCTGCGGCCTACCAACCCGGTACCCCAGAGGAGGCCCATCCGTTCCAGGTGGGGGACTCCGTCTACATTCGTCGGCATCGGCAGAACAACCTAGAGCCCAGGTGGAAAGGACCCTACATTGTTCTGCTTACAACCCCCACTGCCATCAAGGTTGACGGAATCTCATCCTGGATCCACGCCTCCCACGTTAAAGCTGCACCGGAACCGACGCCTCAATGGAAGGCTCACCGCACTTCCCACCCTTTAAAGCTCAGGCTCTGTCGATTACCGGATTCCTGATCATCCTCTACCTAAACCTCCTGACTCTGCATCAAGGGACCGCTCATACGTATTGGGCCTACGTTCCTGACCCCCCATGCTCCAGTCTGTAGGATGGGATGAAGAAACATTGCCGGTATACGTAAATGATACTGCTCTTCTGGGAGGAGTCTCTGATGCACATATTCAATACCAACGGGCTAACATTTCCTTCTATGGGCTTTCTTCACGGTTCCCTATGTGTTTTTCATACAACACCCCCAAGTCTTACTGTATAAACGTCTCCCCTGTCACTTCCTACCCTCGTGTATCCATTTCAGGAATTTCTGAAGACGCTGGGGCCATTTCACACCAAAAGGGCGTGGGGCCGCTCGATATACCTTACTGTGGTCGCCGCCATCTGGGAATTAGCGAGGAAATGGATGTGCCATGGATTCTATGCCGGGGACGTAATGCCACTGTTTATAACATAAATAATAATAACAGTATTTATCTCTGGGACTGGGCACCTGCAGGTACCCCAGATTATCCTGAATATAGAGGACAGCACCCTTCCATTTTGGCACTCGGACATCGTCAGGTATTTCAAACTGAGATCTGGAAGCTGTTAGCGACCTTTGGCCCCGGCAACATGTTATATAGACAGACTAATAGAGGTGGAGCAAGATATGGAGATATAGGAATTACGGGATTCAGATATCCTAGATCATGTGTGCCTTACCCCTTTATGATTTTAGTTAGAAATGTTACTGTTAATGTCACTCAGAATGTTTACCATATGTCTTGTTATAATTGCACTCTCACTAATTGTATCAGAGGCATGAGCGTCGGAGAGCAAATATTGGTGGTAAAACAACCCGCTTTTGTTATGCTCCCCGTCAAAATAAAAAAGATTGGTATGATGAAACGGCATTGCAATTACTGCAACACATCAATGCTGCCCTTGGCCGCCCAAAAAGAGGCCTGGGACTAATTGTTCTGGGTGTGGTTTCGCTGATCACCTTAATAGCGACCGCTGTTACTGCCTCTGTTTCCCTTGCTCAGTCCGTGCAAGATGCCAAGGTTGTTGATTCTCTGTCTTATAATGTCACAAGGGTTATGGGAACACAAGAGGATATTGATAAAAAAATAGAAAATAAGCTGTCTGCTCTGTATGATACCCTCAGAGTCTTAGGAGAAGAGGTCCAAAGCTTAGGACTCAGAATGAAAATTCAATGTCATGTTAATTACAAGTGGATCTGTGTCACAAAAAGCCTTATAATATATCTGACTTCCCGTGGGAAAAGATCAAAAAGCATTTACAAGGCATATGGTATAATTCTAATATTTCTCTTGATTTACTGCAGTTACACAATGAAATATTAGATATAGAAAACGCGCCTTCAGCCACTTTAGATATTGCTCAAGCTGCTAAAAATTTTGTAAAAAATTTGGCTTCTAACTTTCCCAGTCTTCATTTTTGTGGCAGAGCATGGCGGCTGTAGGCATCGTGTTAGTCACTATCCTTGCCCTGATGTGCCTAGCACCGTGCCTTATTAAAGGCATTGTAAAAGAATTTCTGCACATAAAGATGCTTGTCTACCGAAACATGCTGCACCATCACCATCTATTAGAGCGCCTAAAAGATAAAGAAGAAGGGGCTGAAGAAGATTGCCTGTAATGGGTTAAATCTTAAAAGCTGCCTGACCTGAGTAACAGCCCAGGCTCCCTGACTCGCCTCCCCGTTTGTTGTTTATGATACCATGACTATTCTTGAAATCATAACTTTCTTCATCTTGTAGCTTTTGCATTTTTTTAAGTAGCAGTACGACGCAATCCCTCACTCTATGATTTCAGGATTGAAATCATGGACAAGAAGAAGAGGGGAATGAAGAACTTTTAGAATCTTTAGGTTAAAAAAAAAAAATTGTAGTAGTTTGATGTTAGAGAAACAAGGCTCTTTGGGTTAATGAATTTCTCTTTGTTATAAATCATTGTATTCGTCTTTCTGTAAGAATGTAACTTCATTTAGTGCTTTCTGAGAAGGGCACTGGAAACTCCTAGGTTAAAAGTTAAACCTGGAAGGCAGAATGTGCCGCATAGCTTTCCCCCTTATCTTGATGACTCAGAGCCTCCTGACTGCCCCCTATTCTCAACTGATACCTTATGACTTAGTTCCCGCTGTGTAACTGACCTTTCCTCAAGGATACATTTCCCGTAACCACCGGGTGGTCAGTCAACTGTCTCTACTAAATCGCCTGTAAACCGTCCCCACCAATCAAATGTCTCCAGTTCATCCCTAGACCCCCTTATCGCATTGTTCCCTACATTTCGATCTCATTCCCAGTTGTCTTTGATCTTTCTACATAAAAATCCCTCTCAGTGAATGTTGGGGGTTCACTCCTGGAAACGGGAGCTCGAACCCCGGCGCGCTGGCTAAATAAATCCTCCTGCTGATTGCATCGAATTCGAGTCACTGTGGTCTTTGTGGCGACGCTTCCCGAGAAAAGGCCGTGAGGTCTTACAAAATAACTGTCACAATATATCAACATTTTCACAGGAAGAATTTTAAGGCTTCTGGCACATAAAATGTGCAGCATCTGTGTGACAGTAATGTTATAATTATACACAGAAAATATTTAAAATTCTCCTTGAGCAACTTAAGTTCTAAAGATTAAAAACCTCTTAAGTGTCCCTGTTAATAAAAGAGTAAAACACTATGAGCTTTTTGATAAACTTGACACTGATTTTGTAATTACATAAAGAATGTGCAAGATAAGACCTGCAGACTAAGTGATTCATCATGGAAATTAACTGTTAAACTGAATATACTTATTGCTATCAGTTTTTAGATCAAACTTTCAGCACAAACACACTTTACTATAACTTAAAAACATTTCCAATTAAACTGTAACGTTGAGGCAGCAAATGTCAGATCTATGTTTGTCTAGCTATTTAGGTGTTGAAGAACTTTTAGAATCTTTAGGTTAAAGAATTATTGTAGTTTGATGTTAAAAAACAAGGCTCTTTGGGTTAATGAATTTCTCTTTGTTATAAATCATTGTATTCGTCCTTCTGTAAGAATGTAACTTCATTTAGTACTTTCTGAGAAAACTTCTGGGTTAAAAGTTAAAACCTGAAAGGCAGAATGTGCCGCATAGAAGATAGCTTTCCCCCTTATCTCAAGGACTCAGAGCCTCCTGACTGATCTGCTCTTAACTGGTGACTAATGACTTAGTTTCCACTGTGTAACAGGCTTGTCATTTAAAAAAAAAAGAAAAACCTTTCCCTGTACCAGGCACCGATGGGCCAGGTGGTCAATTAACTGTCTCTACTAAATCATCTGTAAACCGTCCCCATCAATCAAATGTCTCCATTTCATCCTGAGACCCCCTTATCACATTGTTCCCTACATTCCGATCTCATTCCCAGTTGTCTTTGATCTTTCTGCATAAAAATCCCTCTCGGTGAGTGTTCGGGGTTCACTCCTCATGCGGGAGATCGAACCCGGCGCGCCGGCCAAATAAATCCTCCTGC
This sequence comes from Nanger dama, assembly GCA_917880005.1. Taxonomy (NCBI): domain Eukaryota; kingdom Metazoa; phylum Chordata; class Mammalia; order Artiodactyla; family Bovidae; genus Nanger; species Nanger dama. The sequence goes on from CAKJTW010000155.1 coordinate 363,905, forward strand.
TGATTGCATTGAATTCGAGTCACTGTGGTCTTTGGGGCGACGGTTCCCGAGAAAAGGCCGCGAGGTCTTACAGTGTCACATAAATAAGTCTATGAATCCAAATTTATCCTATTGTCTAAGTCACCATTGTAGATAATGTGTTAATAAGTGGAAAATTAGTGAAATAAACAAAAAGTGATTATTTTTCATTTGACAAAATGAGTTATCAACATCTTGTCTTAAAGTTCTGAAACAGCATATTCAGTTTTTAAGGCAAAAAGGCCAAACTTATTATTAGAAATTATAAATTCTGGTAATTCTTCTTTTGGCATTAAAAGTCACAGCACAACTTCTTGTGCTTTAATAGACAATATAGTAGTGTATATCTCAATATACATTTCCTAACATTCTCCATCAGTACGAAGTTGGGCGAGGCTATTTTTCATTTCCCGGGACAAAATCTTCCACTGAAACCATAGGTAAGGCTGTTTAAGATTTTTTGATGGCAGGCTAAAGGCAAGTTGCTTTTTATCCTCAGGATTTAAAGGAATGGTGAAAAAGCAGTCTTGTAAATCAATTACAGTTATATTATATCCCTCTGGAACGCTACCGGAGAAGGGGTCCCAGGCTGTAAGGCTCTCATGTCCTCCCTCTATGGTGGCATTAATTGTTTTTGAATCTTGTAAAAGTCTGCATTTACCAGATTCTTTCCTAATGACAAAAATAGGAGTGTTCCAGTTTTAGTTGTTTGGTAATTAACATTGTAGCTGCCGGTAATTTTTCTTTAGGCAAAGGCCATTGTTCCACCCACACTGGGTCCTGAGATTTCCATGTAATGGGATCGGCAGCAAAAACAACAGCCTTTATTATAAATTTGGATAGCCTAATCCAGTACGTAGCTGTGGAGGAGTTGGGCAAATTGGCTCAAATATTCCTGTTTGTTGTTTACCTAATCCTTTTGACAGATCGTAGCCCATCTGCAGCATTTGAGAGGTCACTTTGTTATCTGGGCTAAACAGTAACACTCTCATTTGAGACAGCACGTCCCTCCCCACAGGGTAAAGGGGAGTATCCTCAAATCGTCAGTCTAAAATTTTTGCACTTTTAGCGATTGTGGGGGCTTGAGGGCAAATGAAATAAAATTTGACCCCTGAAATCTATCAGAGCAACTTGCCAATCATCACTATTTTGTAAAAGACTTGCAGTTGATCCTTATTGAATGGAATTACTATATTTGCTACTTCTTTTCTAAAAAGTTCCACACTTTTTTACTTACTTTTATAATTAATTATGCCACCAAGCTGGGACAAGATAAAACCATTTTTCTTGGGGTCCCTGGGAAGATGGAACCAATAGGCCTTCTTGTCACAAGCATCCTGTTGGAGTATGTTTTGTGGCAAGAATAATTTAATCTCATCTTTTGGTAATATTAATCCGAATTAACTGATCATTGAAAGCCTCATCTACTTTAACAAGAGCCGAATCTGTCTCACTAGTCAACTTTCCCTTAGAATTGGGATTAGGATCGCTTTATAAACAATCAAACAAAGGCTCTAAATCTGCAGCAGTCAGTTTTAAATGTGGGCGTATCCAATTAATATCGCCAAATAATTTCTGGAAATCATTTAAAGTTAGTAAACAATCTCTCTGCAGCTTTAAAGGGACATTATCAGTTTTAAAACTTTTGGCAAACCTACATATAAGAAGCAAGGAAAGAGCTGTTACACAGTATCTTTATAAGCTTCTCCAGTTATCCTTTTGTAACCTAAATCTGGTCTATAGCTTTTTAGATGACAAGCAACTATCTAATCATTGATTGACTATCTCCAGCAATGGGGAATTCACTACTCTCCCAAGTTCTAAATTCTCCCTCACTTTCTCCTCTGCAGCATTCCCACCTCGCATACCACTTTATCTCATCATACCAACTCATTTTTAGTAGTATATGTTGGCCAGGAGCTGGGCCAGTAAAGATCTTTAAAGGCCTAGAAGCGTTAATCTCCTGTACCCAAAAAGCTAGATCACAAGATCCAAATCCTCTGGGGCTCTTATCTGATAAGGTAAAAGCAAAAGCTGTGCTATTTTTTGACCTTTATTAATTTGCACAGTTTTAGTAGGTAGCAAGATCAAACCTTTAACTTCTTCAGTATAATCAGAATCTACTACACCAGACACTACCGAAATTCCTTGAAAAGAAATCAAGCTAGGCGCTAGCACAAGTCCAGAATGTCCTCAGGCAGGGGGCCAGCCACTCCCATTGATATTGGAGTAACCAGCATGTCAGGGGATAATACTGTTCGGTGGAACTGAGGTCTAGTCCTGAGCTACCTGGAGTAGCTACCTGGCACGGCTTGTTGTCTCTGTTTGGCAGGACATTGCCCACAAAATGTTCTATTTGACCATAAGATAAACATTTTTTATTTCTAGAATCCTTTTTGTTACGATTATTTTTCTTTTCTTTTTCGTTTTTCTTTCTTTCTTTTTTTCTCCTTTGCTCTTTTTTTTTTTTGCTTGGGTGAGGCCCCCTGAGGGGGTTTTCTGCAAGAAGAAGGCTCTGTTTTAAAAGCTCTTTTGTTTAAAAAATTGTCCCTATCTTTCTCAACCTTAGGCAATGTTCTGCGAGGCACAAGAGGAGATGGGGTGGTCGCCTTAAATCAGAAAATGTTGGATAAATTTTTAAAGGTTTGCGAAGAGGGGGAGGGGGCTCGCCAGGGCGCCCGACTGCAGCGTCCTGTAAGTCCTCTCCTTCCTTGGGAGGTAAAGCATAGTGTCCCTCCTTTTGTTCACCAATGGCAGAAAGTATGATCTGCATAGAAGGTGGAGACCCACTACAATCCACCGCTATAGCCTCTCTCATAGTCTGTTTAACAGCCTCATGACGGGGATCCATAACATTTCTAATCATATTCCACAGAGCAAAAGCATTTACAGGCCCATGCAAAACATAAGTTTTTAGCTGTTTTTCTAGCTTCACCCAAGTATCTACATTAACAGTGTTCTTGTCTGGAAACCAAGGACATTGCTCTTATACAAATGAAAAATGACTGAATACTGGATTTTTAACTTTAATTCCTCGTTTAGTTAGTAACTGCAAGATCACTCCTATAAAAAGCTGTCTTTCTTTTGATTCACTGTTACCCATGTCAGAAAGTTAAGATTTATAGAAAAGTCTGCCTCAACAAAGGTTTTACCTTTGCAAGGGGGGTTTTCTTTTCAACCCTAAAAGGCAGGTTTCTTTCAACTTCTCGAAAACCAGGTTTCTCTTAAACTCTTCAACACTTCCCACTCCTACTCACCCTGTCTACCCTACAGGGGGTCCACGGCACCCTAAGTGGGGTCCTATCCTTGTCTCAACACGGGGGAGTAACAGAATTACTCCGGGGGTGGAGCCATAGAGAGTGCTGGGGGGGCGGTGTTTGCTCAGAAGAACTTACCTTCGAATAGCCTGTTCAGGCCGTCATTTGCTGGGGTCCAGCCCCGGTGGATCCAGAGTGATTCGAAGGTGGGGACAGAGTCGGCATTTTTGGAAAAATACATATTTAATTACAGATATATAGAGAGATTAGAAACAGATAGTGTAGTAGGAAAATTGGTGGAAAAAAGAGGCTGAATAACTTGGTTTATGTGAAATAGCATCCATGCTCCAGATGGGTATTCAGCCAGAAAAACGGGGATCGAGAAAGAACAACATGGGGGAGTCAGTCTTTCCAGGAACTGATCCAATCTCTTTATTTTTCAGGTTTTCTGATATACCTTTTGTTACATATAGGGATGAATACAGAGTCATGCGGGGGATCAGCAGTCCTGACCTTTATCAAAATCAGGTGCTTTACATAAAAAAGGTCTTAGAGGTTTTTTTTAATTTTATTTTTGCTTTATTCTACTTTACAATACTGTATTGGTTTTGTCATACATTGACATGAATCAGCCACAGGTGTACACGAGCTCCCAATCCCGAAGCCCTTCCCACCTCCCACCCCATATCATCTCTCTGGATCATCCCCGTGCACCAGCCCCAAGCATCATGTATCCTCTATGGAACATAGTTCTGGCCATGAAGCTTGCTGACATTTACAAACCTTTCTTTCTGATAACCAAAAATCTTATTTTTTCCAAGGGTGTTTTTTTCTTAAACCAGGCACCACCCTCCAAATAAAGTTGCATTCCTATACGGTGAGGGTGTAGTGAGTTACAATCAAGAAAGGAATTTATTTAACACAAGGTTAACATGATTAACTTAAAGGTTAATACTTATTTCTCCTACATGCTTAAAGGTTAATACTTATTTCTCCTATATGCTAGTTATAGTCATTATAAGGGCAGGGAACATGGAGATTTAGCAGCAAACATCAGCCCAACAAATGAAGATCCTTTCACCAATGTTCCCCTTAAGATCTACTTAGTCTTAAGATAGTGATAAAGTTACATTTTCACATAGCAAGGACAAAGTGATTTATAACAAAGTACAGTGATCTATTACAAAAGAGAAAATTCATTACCTCAAAACGTCTAATATTGCTAACCTTAAAAACAACTATATTTCCTTTTCCATATTCAAAATACATAGATTAATATATTCCCAGGTGCCTAAGGATATGGAGGCCTGGTGGCAATCATCAACTCAACAAGAAGAAAAAGCCCTATGCTAATTAAGACTCTCAAAATACTTGAAAACTCTCTGTGCTGTTTATGGTTGAGAGGTAGTAATCATGTGTCAGCAGAGAGGCTTGACCTGAGACACCCTTGCCCCACTCAGGGCAGGGAATTAGCAGCAATTATTGACAAAACAAATGAAAAAACCCTTCACCAATATAATTCCTAACCTACCCACTATACTAATAATTTCTAACTTCCCACAAGCATTTGTCTTTACTAAGTCTAAAACATCTCATGCCTCGCAAGGACGGGAAGCTGTAAACCATCACATGTGGCCCGACGAACCTATACACTGGCCCCGCCCATAAGGCCCTGCGCTTCCGGCCGCGTCCCACCCTCTCCCCTTTCGTCGCCTCTGGTTGGCCGCGGCGTAGCGCACTCACCTTCCTCTCTACCGGATCTTCCGCCCGCGCGTCCGCAGTCCTGCAGACCCAGAATTGAGTTTAAGTGAGTGACAGTGTTCTGGTGAGTTTGTTTGTTTAAAACCCGATTCCTAGTCCACAGCCTGTTGTCTTTCACACGTGGGTTTGGGGGTCTCTGTGGACGTTCAAACTACCGTCCCCATGTCCCCGTCCCCAGTGTGTCCTCGCCTCGCCGGGAGAAGTTCTGAAGTTCTTTTAGCTGCCGGGTCCCTGGGTCCACGTCCGCTTCCTGTTAATATCATTCTAGAGTCCGTGCCCTTCTCTGCCTGTTCTACCTTTTGACTTGTAGAAACCGCTGCTTAAAGTCCTGCATTGCCCAACCGCTAGGTCCCTGATCCACGAAGAGGTGAAGGAGGCTCTATTCAGCATGGAGCTTGGTCAGGGTCTCGCCTAAGGTTTGAAGGGGAGGGTCAGCCTAGAACGAGTGGTTTTCACAGGGAGGGCCGCGAGTTCTGAAGAAAAGAAAAAAACTAAAAACACCTGGTTCGATTCTGTGTTCCAGAATCCTTGCCGTGTCAGTGGCCATAGAGGATTGTGTTTATACCTGCTGAGATCCTCCCTCTGTGTGGGGCTGTGTTATAGGGACCTCGGTGTGTTTCTCGAAGTATTGAACAGTCTATTTTCGACATAACAGGGTCTCTTCCCAAGACTGATCTTAACGTGAGAAGAAAGCCCAGAGAAATAGGAAAGCGAGGAGTCAGAAATGACTCATGCGGAGGTAAGAAGCATAGTCCTTTTGTTCGTTCTGTCTCTCCTGAATCGCTGTTTCTTTGGACTTGATTGATAAGCTTCTTAACTTCTGAACGGGTTTGTTTGAACTGACCCAGAGTCATCATCCCAAGGGACCTGGCACATCAGTGTGCAGAAAACAGAGTATTGCCAGCCAAAGAAGCTCACTCAAGCTTTTAAGTCTTGAGCTTTTATTGGGGTTTAGCTATATAGACGGGATTGATAACATCTCCAGTATTCTCCCCTCCTTAGAAAAGTGAAGATGCTCTATCGTGTAGGACTCTTTGGGACCCCATGGACTGTAGCCCGCCAGGCTCGTCTGCCCATGGGATTCTCCAGGCAAGAATACTGGAGTGGGGTTGCCATATCCTTCTCCAGGTTATCTCCCAACCCAGGGATCGATCCCGGGTCCTCCTGCATTGCAGGAAGATGCTTTATACTCTGAGCCACCAGGGAAGCTAATAAGCCCACCTGGCTCAAAGCCCCAAACTTCTAGTCACTTCCTTGGTCTTTGTGAAATGGTCAGCCTCACAACCTGAGTCATCCCATTATTAAAGTAGGGGTCGACTGTAGGTCATGTTGTTAGCATAAATTATCAGGGCTCACGGAGAATAATAAAGCCACTTCACTCACTATGGAAATTCCAAGAGGAAAACTAAATGAATAAATTCCAAGAGTAGTTAAGAAACTTCCACGACCTGGGGACCAAAGCCTGCCAAACTCTTTTTTTTTTTTTTTTAGTTTTAGTATTTTTTTATTTTTGGCTATACTGGGATTTTGCTGATGCACTTGTGTTTAGGAGACGCTACTATCGTGTTGTGGAGCTTTGGCTCTAAGGCACCGGTTCAGTTGTTGTATTAATAATTGGCAGGCTCTGGGCAAGCTCTGGAGCAGGTGGGCTTTATTAGTTGTGGCTCACTAGCTTAGTTGCTTCAAGGCATGTGGGATCTTCCCTGACCAGAGATGGAACCCACGTCTTCTGCATTGACAGGCAGATTGCTCACCACTGGACCATCAGGCAAGTCCCTAAATTCCTTATTACACAATGCTGAAACCTAAATCTTTCTTCTATGCAGTTTGATTTTTTTTTCCCAGTCTGATTTTTGTGGTTACCTTGAAATAGCTCACCTAATTGCATGATTTAAAAATATTTTGTTGTGTTTACCTTTTATTTTATTGTTCAAAATGATGTCTAAGTCTCTCTTTAGGTGAGCTTCCTTGGCTACCTTGTAGCTATTTTGCTTCATATATTTTGAAGTTTCACTAGTCTATTCAGTGATAACTTCATCTATAATTTGGCAAAATTACAGATTTATAGACTGTAATTACAGAAATCTGTAATTTCCCACTGTTTCGGTTTTTTTCACTTTTAAACTCAAAATTATGTTGGCTCTCGTAGATACAGCTGAGACTTATATTTGAAATATTCATGTTTGTTTTGAGTTTGAATTGTTCTGAAATTGCAGTCACTGAAGTCTTTATGTCACTATACCTTCGAAGTAAAACTTGTGATTTTCAGACTTTATATGCTTCAGTAAAGATTTACATTTCTGCACATAAGTCTGGAAATGTGTTCTAAATAGGTGTCATGGTATATTTGCTAATAAAATGTAGACTATTTCATATTGTGTTTTGCTCATTCTTACTAAAGAAAAAAAATGTTTTCGGTGAACCCAGGTGTCTCAGCGGTAAAGAATCCACCTGCCAATGCAGGAGAACTGGGTTTGATTCCCAGGTTGGGAAGGTCCTCTGGAGAAGGGAAATGTCAACCCCCTCCAGTATTCTTGCCTGGGAAATCCCATGGATGGAGGAGTCTGGATGGCTACAGTCCATGCGGTCCCAAATGTTAGATATGATTGTGCACGCATTCATGCACAATTCGTAAATGTTTGTTTTACCGTAAATGCTAAATGACACTTGAGGTTTTTTTTTTTTTTTAAGTGAGTTAAAAATGTTTCTTCCAAAAGATCTGTTACTTATGGAAGGTTCCTTTTACCTTGAGGTGAGGTGAAGGTGAAGTCACTCAGTCCTGTCCGACTCTTTGTGACCCCATCGACTGTAACCTAGTAGGCTTCTCTGTCTGTGGGATTCTCCAGGCAAGAATACTGGAGTGGATTGCCATTTGCTTCTCCAGGGGGTCTTCCTGACCCAGGGATCGAACCCGGGTCTCCGCATTGGAGGTAGACGCTTTAACCTCTGAGCCACCAAGGAAGCTTGTGTGCAGGCAGAAACCTAGGTTTATATAAAAGACATCATTTCCTGAACATTTCTATTTATTCTAACCTTTGAAAATTGTTCTTACATATTTTTCATAGCCTTAGATTTTTTTCATTTTAGTGAAATGAATTATAGTTCCATTTTAATATATGTATGCATGAAAATCAAGATTGCCGTGAGAAATATCAATAGCCTCAGATATGCAGATGACAGCACCCTTATGGCAGAAAGTGAAGAGGAGCTAAAGGGCCTCTTGATGAAGGTGAAAGAGGAGAGTGGAAAAGTTGGCTTAAAGCTCAACATTCAGAAAACGAAGATCATGGCATCCGGTCCCATCACTTCATGGGAAATAGATGGGGAAACAGTGTCAGACTTTATTTTGGGGGGCTCGAAACTCACTGCAGATGGTGACTGCAGCCATGAAATTAAAAGACGCTTACTCCTTGGAAGAAAAGTTATGACCAACCTAGATAGCATATTCAAAAGCAGAGACATTACGTTGCCGACTAAGGTCCGTCTAGTCAAGGCTATGTTTTTCCTGTGGTCATGTATGGATGTGAGAGTTGGACTGTGAAGAAGGCTGAGAGCCGAAGAATTGATGCTTTTGAACTGTGGTGTTGGAGAAGACTCTTGAGCGTCCTTTGGACTGCAAGGAGGTCCAACAAGTCCATTCTGAAGGAGATCAACCCTGGGATTTCTTTGGAAGGAATGATGCTAAAGCTGAAACTCCAGTACTTTGGCCACCTCATGCGAAGAGTGGACTCCTTAGAAAAGGCTCTGATGCTGGGAGGGATTGGGGGCAGAACGAGAAGGTGATGACTGAGGATTAGATGGCTGAATGGCATCATGGACTTGATGGACCTGAGTCTGAGTCAACTCCGGGAGTTGGTGACGGACAGGGAGGCCTGGCGTGCTGCGACTCATGGGGTCGCAAAGAGTCAGACACGACTGAGCGACTGAACTGAAATGATGCGTGAAAATGTTCATATGATTTGATCAGTTATTTTGCTTCAGTTAGAGAAGCGTCTATGAACTTTCTTTAGAGTTGTTCCTGTATATTTGTCTGTGTATTATTAAAGTTTAGAGTACATAAAGTGAAGGAAATCTAAGCTGTTTAAAGAATGTTTGCTTCATATTTGCAAAAGGTGGAGCAACAAAATGGATTTTAAATTATTTCCGTTACACATCCAAGCCTCTGTACAAACTCTCAAAAAATACATAGTATATCCTAAATAGTTAAAATGATTGTTGGTACTGAGGATGCTATCATATTTGATCTGTAAAATTTGTAAAACACTTGATGTTCAAAAGTAAGTATGAATGCATACCTTACTATTGTATTTCAGTACTCTTCAAAACAGTCATTCATGGAGCAGAATTTTGAACATCACTAGTTAAAAGAAGCTTGTTAACAATACTCTGAAAAAAATTAAGCGTGCTAAAATAAATGGCACATTTCCCCACTCAAGAACTCTTGGGTCAGAGTATGCTTTTCAAAAATATTGCCTTTTCCCTTGATAGACAGTTCTTCCTGTGTCATACAAATGCAGCACTCAAATATGCCCATGTTGTTCTGATTATTTTATCATTTCTTTTCCAGATCAGAATAGTTTCTGAAATGGTGTGTAGGTCAATTCTCATCTTTTTGAAATTAAGATTATAGTAGAAAATATTTCTGTGTAAAAGTCATATTATAGTATAACACCAGTTCAGTCCTGCTCCCAGAACTGAGATAATGAGATGTATGGATATCCTTCAGTAAACTCTTTCCCTTGAATAAATCAGCCTAGTTACGGCCCTCCCTCTTGAGATATGGGTTGTCTTCTGACCTTATGACCATTGTTAATTCCGTGCTTCTTTGGTAATGGTTACTATACTTTTGGTTTTCTGATCTATATCATTGTCAAAGAAATTCCTTAACAACCTATGTATGCTCACACAAAGATCATTAAAGCATCCTTGTTCCATCAGAGCTTGGGTCCCTGTGTCTTTCTTTCTCTCTGTCTCTCTATCTCCCTCCCTCAGGCCAATTCTCTGGTGCGTGGAGACCTGGCGAGCTCACGTTCTCACCCAGGCTTTCAAGACCTCTTCCTAGAAGATGCCCTGTGCCCCTGGAGAGTTGTACAAGCCCTGTGTCAAGGGCTTTATTGATTAGTGTAAACCAGGAATATCAGCCTCTTTCTCTCTTTGACTTTCTTAGTATGGACTCTGGACAACCAGGTTCTGGTCCCTTAAAGGACTGTAACATTAGGCTACAGATCAGGGAAGGCTAAGTGAAATTTACCTACAACGCATTTCTAAAATATTTATTTATTTGGCTGCACTGGGTCTTCTTGTGGCAGGTAAGATCTTCAGTCATCCTTGTAATTTTCAGTGTCTTTGATTATGACATGTAAACTCTTAACTACAGCATGTGAGATATAGTTTCCTCATCAGGGAAAGAACGAGAGCTCCATGCATTGGGAGCTCAGGGTCTTAGTCATTGGCTCATCACGAAGTCCACAAACTAACATTTTTTAATGATAGGTTCAGATCATAATTTCCATAATAGTGCCAAAATACGCATGCAGTGATAATGCATACCTCCTTGTTCTTCTTATCCCATGACTCATGTTCACTGGTTTAGGTGTTGCTGTGAGATTCCCATGCTATGAATTTGTTTTTTCCATTTCACTTGAACAAGTGCTTTGCAAAGAAAAAGTGACGGATGTGCCTAAACTATCACAATTAAAGGAGTAACTTCATGTCTTCTTACCTTCTTTCTGCATTGGAAAATGAACACTCACGTGTGTTTAGCAGAGATGCTGGGTTTTGGGAGTGGTGGTTTTCATCCCAAGCCCAAGTCTGATCTTTTCCAGTACAATCCATGCTCACACCACAGAGTCTCATCAAAGTTTTGTATTTTCCAAAATGTTTATAAGAATCTTATTAGTCCTAATCTATGCTAAACTGTATTAAAATTTAAAATACAGCTCAGTGCAAATAAAGAATATCATGCTCTAACATGATGTACATTTTAATCCATTCTAAATTACCTGAGTTTAGTGACATGAACATTTTTTCTCTCTTCCTCTTGATGAGCATATAGCCCCATTTGAGTGTATGTCTGCACTCAGTGGAGATGAGTTTGAGCAGGCTGTGGGAGTTGGTGATGGACAGGGAGGCCTGGCATGCTGTGGGCCATGAGGTCGTGAAGAGTCAGATTCGACTGAGCCACTGAACTGAACCGTCTGTATGAAAATAGTAACATGACTGATCAATTTTTTTCATTTTCTTCTTTTCTTTTGCTTTCTTTTTTGAAGAACTTCAGGGGAAGGGAATGACCACCCATTCAGTATTCCTGATTGGGAATTTCTTGGACAGAGGAATCTGGCAAGTTAGGAGTCCATGGAGTCACAAAGAATGGGACATGACTGAGTGACTAATACTTTTCTTGTCTTTGGTGTTCTTTACAGTTACAGAAACTTCTGTCAACTTTTCTTAGAGTTGTCTCTGTGAATCTGTTTGTGTTTTCTTAGTTAAAGTCTGAAGTACATAAAATGAAGTATAAGCTCTGGCATTTCATGTTAAAATAAGTGCCAAAAGGTACAAGAGCAACATTACTGAATCTCCAATTCTTTGGCCAGCTCATGGGAGGAGTTGACTCATTGGAAAAGACCCTGATGCTGGGAGGGATTGGGGGCAGGAGGAGAAGGGGACAACAGAGGATCAGATGGCTGGGTGGCATCACCGACTCAATGGAAGTGAGTTTGAGTGAGCTTTGGGAGTTGGTGATTGACAGGGAGGACTGGCGTGCTGCAGTTCTTGGGGTCGCAAAAAGTTGGACACGACTGAGCAACTGAACTGAACTGAAAGAAAGTAAGTGCTTACAAATCAGCCCATTCAAACTCCAAGAGAAATGAACCAAAATGCATTTCACATTCACGTGAACTGGGAAATATTCAATATTAAATTTCTAATATTAATGTTTGTTTCCTAATCTAATGTAGATATGTCTTTGAGTCATTAAACACAGTATTTTCATTGTCCCTACGTTTAGTATAAGTTAAATGTTGTTATATTGTTATATCTGTTCCAAGTTTGTCAACCAGGATAGTACCTCTAGGAAAGGAGAATTAAAAAAAACTTCAAAGAAAATGTAAAAGAGAAAAGAGCTTTTAGATAAACTCTATTAGGAATGATTATACTTTAGAAATGTCTGTCTAAACCATTCTCTACATTGTGGTAACCTGAATGTCTAGGGCTGTTCTAAACTAAGTGATGGAAGTTTATTGAACACCTAAGTCATTTCCAAATAAAATAGGATTCTGAAACATTCATTACTGAGGACTAACTTCCTCTTATAGAGCAACTAGAGATTTTGGACTATCCATGAATAATGCTTGATGCCATCCTGAGATGTTCTCTAGATTTTTTTTTTTAATTATCACTGGTATTCTGTTCACCAATCTACAGAATGCTTAAATTCGTAGTTGCTTAAGGAAGGTAGCATGTGTATTTTCAGTAAAGAAGGTATGACAAATGAGACTGCATTTTATGAAGGGAAGGGGAATTAGGTCTGACTTACAGGAGGCTGTTTCCAGATGGGAGAACAAAGTACTGGATACAGAAAGTGATAGAGCTTTATGGAAAGTGGACCCCAAGGGAAGAGTTTTGTGCATAAATACGAGTTTTCTTGAGATGTTGAGCTGCCTTTGATAATGGATTTTAAGTTTCTTTACCTCTGAAGTGATCTGTTCTATGTTTCCCTTTGAAATCTTCTTTGTTACGTTGGCTAGGTAAATATATTGTTTCCCAGTGATCTCTATGATTTTATCTAACTGAGTGTTAAAACCCCTTTTGATATTTGTCCACCAAACTTCCTAAATGACTTGACTTCTAGCTGACTTTGGAATGCTTCAGAGGGCCCTTGAGACATCCCAGGGAGCTTTTAAACTACCTGGGTTCACTGGACGTGAAAAGTTACATGGGAAATATTGTTGAAGGGGTGATGAATCTTCTCAGATTATGCTGTATGGTGGATGTTACCAATATAGATATCCTAAAATTGGGTGGAGTTCATATAGATCTGAAATGCCCTAATAAAATGTGGTCAACTATAATTCTACTTATCCTGTTAAAGTGTTACAAGTCACAGCAATTTCCAGGCTACACTGTCAATTGCAGTTTAATCAGATTTAAACATGCCTTCTATGGTTTCACTCGGATGCCTTTGTAAAAATACTACTACTTCATGATTTATGGAAAAGATTTTTCTAAGGTTAACCGATAAACAACTTTGGTTTGCTCTCTGGTAAGCTGGTACCAGACTAGAATTTAGTCTAATCTCTATGTTAATAGAACAAAGTTTTCTTAGAATGCAGCTTTCAATAAGAGATTATAAATTTCTTTGCCTTTAGTGATTTATATTCATTTTTAAAATCTTTTGTTACTTTGGTGAAGTAAATAACCATTACTTAAGGTTAGGGTACATGTAGACAAAGCTCATTCGTCTCCAAAAGTAAGCCCTCATGGTTAGACTTTTGCCATCCTGATGTCCTTAAAATATGGCCATGGTCTGCTCCTGAATCACGGAATAAATATGGTAATGTTGCCCCGATCATTTTATAATTGGTCTTTCAGATGAGAATAGTTTCTCTAATGTCTTGTGGATCATAACTCATCCTCCTTTCTTCACATTAGAAACTGGGTAAAAGGATTGATCTGTAAAAAAAAATATTTTATAATATCAGCCAAGCCACCAACTCACGACCAGGTCTCTGAATTTGCCGTTTTCAACTTGGGTCACATTAGAAAGTCTTCCCATAGCCACATGGCATGTGTATTGTGTATTTCAGGGGCAGCTGACGTTCCAGGATGTGGCCATAAACTTCACTCAAGAGGAGTGGGAATGCCTGGACCTGGGTCAGCGGAAATTGTACAGGGACGTGATGTTAGAGAATTACAGGAACCTGGCCTCCTTGGGTGAGGATAACTGCCTTCCAGAATCCCTTATCTACCTGCTGGGATTTTGTTCCATCATTTCTACAATGTCTTCTGAAATGTTCTGCTTCCCAGAGTAGTTTCAGATCTCTGCTTTCTAGGGGATGGGTGATTTCTGAGTTTAGAAAGAAAGGCTTCACGATGAATCGTTATGCTGGTGATGTTTTTCTTTCTTGATGTACTCTGCCTCCTTCATTCTAGGTTAGTGGAAATTGTGTAAGTTCTGTGGTATTAAAGAGTTGCACCCTCTCTTGATTTCACATTGACACTGCTTACTTTTCCTTAGTGCTAATTGACCAGAACCTCAGGACGGATTGTTAGGTGTTTCTTAGTATTGTATAGCGGCTTTGAATACAGTGTTTCAGGAAATCATTTTCTAGAAGAAAATGCATTCTCGTCTCACCTGAATACATATTGATTCGATGTTGATGAATCTCTAACAACACAACTATTCCTTTCTCTGATGAACAGGGCTTGTCCCTGGGCTGGACCTGATCACCTTTCTGGAGCAATTGAAGGTTCCCAGGAATATAAGGAGAATGGAGACAACAGCCATTTACCCAGGTAGGTATGAATGGTTGCAGATGATGACTCAGGTGAGAGGCCCAAGGAGCAGCAAGGAGCTCATCCTTCCTTTGGAAGATTTGCTTCAATGGAAATAGTTTTCGACAACCTGGGTTTGTGTCTGCTACTGTCATACTGTCATAGAAATGTATCATCTGCCCCATGCTCTCTCTGAAATCATTCATGAATTTACCTCCAGTGATTACTTTTCTCCATCACAGTGTGACCTAAAACTCCCCTCTTCGCTTGTGACAAACTGCATTCATTCTTACTCTTTGATTTCTTGGGGGACCTAGGAATACTCTGCCCATTTCTGAGTAACTGTATGACAGTCCTTTTAAAGTTTCTTTCTACCTCTAGACAAAAATGCGTGAGTAGAATGGTAGGCAAACTGCGAAACTGCTAGGAATACTGGGGATGGGTTTTTGTTCTCTGATTTAAATTTCTTATCCACTGGGAGCGACACATATGACCTTCGAAATTGATTTCAAATTCAAGTAATTTTTCACTGCAGAAAGCAAAACCTGGTGAAAATGAAACAATGCACATCTCAGGTTGGCTTGAAAGTTTCTCTTTTCCTTATATGATCTCATATTAAATGTCTTTAGTGTATTTCCTCCAATCCTAACCTGCTGAAATACTTTATGGTGTTCTATTACCTCACAGTATTTTAAAATAAATTGACATAAAATCTTAGCACATTTTCCACAACATTATTAATGGTTGACTCAGACTATGACAATTTTTCGATTATATAAAGAAATCTTTATTAAAATTTCTAATTGGAATATAGCTGTTTTCCAATTTTTACTCCTTTACAACAAAGAGAATCAGTTATGCATATCAGTCAGTTCAGTTCAGTCACTCAGTCGAGTCTGAGTCTACAATCCAAGTCAGGCTTCCCTGTCCATCAACTCCCAGAGCTTGCTCAAACTCATGTCTATGGAGTCAGTGATTGCATGCAACCATCTCATCCTCTGTCATCCCCTTCTCCTCTCATCTGCAATCTTTCCCAGCCTTAGGGTCTTTCTCAGTGGGTCAGTTCTTTGCATCAGGTGGCCAAATTATCGGAACTTCAGCTTCACCATGTCCTTCCAATGAATATTCAAGACTGATTTCCTTTAGGATGGAGTGGTGTGATCTTCTTGCAGTCCAAGGGACTCTCAAGAATCTTCTTCAACACCACAGTTCAAAAGCATCAATTCTTCAGCACTCAGCTTTGTTCATGGTCCAACTCTCACATCCATACATGACTACTGGAAAAATGGTAGCTTTTACTACATGGACCTTTTTCAGCAAAGTAATGTTTCTGCTTTTACTATGCTGCCTAGGTTGGTCATAGCTTTTCCTCCAAGAAGCAAGCGTCTCTTACTTTCATGGTGGTAGTTACCATCTGCAGTCGTTTTGTAACCCCCAAAATAAAGTCTCTCACTGTTTCTGTTTCTCTCACTGTTTGCCATGAAAGAATCTGATCAGTGCCATGACCTTTGTTTTTGAAGGTTGAACTGGAAGCCAGCTTTTTCAACCTCTTCTTCAGGTTTGATCAAGAGTCTCCTCAGTTCCTCTTTGCTTTCTGCTATAAGGGTGGTGTCATCTGTATATCTGAGATTATGGATAGTACTCCCTGAAATCATGACTCCAACTTGTGCTTCATCCAACCCGGTATGTCACATAATGTACTATGCATGTAAGTTAAATAAGCAGGGTGACAGTATACAGCAGTGACATACTCCTTTCCCAATTTGGAATCAGTCCATCGTCACATGTCCACTTCTCACTGTTGCTTGTTGTCATGCATACAGGTATCTCAGGAGGCAGGAAAGGTAGTCTGGTGTTCCCATCTCTTTAAGAATTTTCCATGTTTCTTGTTGTCCACACAATCAAAGGCTGTGCTGTAAAGGAGATGTCGTTGTTTGTCCAGAACTGTCTTGCTTTTATATGATCCAAGGGATGGTGGCATTTTACTTTCTGGTTCCTCCGCCGTTTCTAAATCCAGCTTGAACATCTGGAAGCTCTCGGTTTACGTACTGTTACAGCCTCACTTGGAGAATTTTGTGCCTTTGCTATTGTTTAAAATGAGGGAAATTGTGTAGCAGTTTGAGCATTCTTTGGGGTTGTCTTTCTTTATGATTGGAAGGAAAACTGTGCTTTTCCTTCCTGAGGCCACTGCTGAGTTTTCCAAATGTGCTGGCTTATCGAGTGCAGAACTTTAGCATTATCATCTTGTAGGCCTTGAAATAGGTCAGCTGGAGTTCCATCACCTGCATTAGCTTTGTCGGTACTCATGCCTTCTAAGGCCGACTTGACTTTGGATGCCAGGATATCTGTTACTGGGTGAGTGATCACAACATCGTGATTATATCGGTCATTAAGATCTTTTTGTATAGTTCTTGCATGTATTCCTGCCAGCTTCACTTAATTAGGTCTCCTTCTTTTAGGTCCATCCCACTTCTGTCCTTTATTGTTCCAATCTTTGCATGAAATATTGCTGGTACCTTTAATTTTCTTAAAGAGATCTCTAGTCATTACCGTCCTGTTGATTTCCTTCCGATTTAGGTCTCCCACAGAGCCATGAGTAGAGTTCCTTCTTTCAATCATAGTTGGAAAGTCTCTCTTCTTATTTAATTTCTTCAAACTGGTACTTTATTAAGTATATCTTATTTGTATTCACCTTCCTCAGTCACTGTCTTATGTGTCCCTAGTTTCTGACTAGTTCTTTCTCACTATCATTTATGATTGTTAGATTGAAACATCTTAATAGACCATTCTCAGAAACATGTGTGGCAAGAAGTGGATTTAGGTATTACTAGGCACACAGGATTTGTGAAAGTGTTTGGTGTCTCCACTTAAGATGACTAAAAGCAACAAGTAATCATTAGATTGCCTATCACCTCAGATTCAGTGGCCCTTAGAGGTTGTTATCTCATTTCTTCCCCCTATAGCCTATTTCTTTCCATCTCTTTTGTCCAGCGTTCTGTTTGTGGTCTCTGTTTTGAAGAGTGCAGCAACCTACTTAGTCTTCCTTCTGGTGTCTGCACCTTGGTGGGCGAGGTTGGTCCAGAGGTCTGTGCCCTTATCCTCTCTTGATCTGTGCTCTGATTGCTGTTAAGTGTGACCAGAGCCTGCCCTGGATATTCAGGGCTGTCTCCTCCTTGTTCCGTGGTTGTTACTGCCCTCTGGTGAGGCCTGCTCCCTGCGTGGTGGAATAGAGCCCCCAGATCTGAGTCTTCACTGTGATTCTGATCTGTGGTGTGAAGCAGGTGGGATTGGAGCACACCCACTGGAAGAGAAGTCACTGATTATTACTGCTCAGGGGATGTTCACCTCAGGGTGTGCTCTGGTGTCCCCACTCATACGTTCTGCAAGTTCTCATGTTATGTAGTGTTGGCACTGCTCTTGGCTCACCTTAACCATGGGAGTAATGGGACATGGCCCTGGGGTCTCTCAGCTGTTGTTTTTCACAAGGTCACCAGCATAGATTCAGTGAAGTCAGGTCCCGGGATTGCATTGAGCATGGACCTGGACCCGCTGTGGTGCTACGGGGAGTTTAGGCTCTGTCCTGCCCCGCCCCCTTGTGTACAACCCACGAAGTCTACAGCTACTAAAGCTACAGCTGCCCTGAATGAGAGAGCCCTGGTTGTTGATTCAGATGCTCTGTAGGGGCTGAGGTTAGAAAGCTGGTCATGGGTGTAAGACTGTGGCTTGTGTTGCTGCAAGGAAAGGTTTCAGCTTTTCTTCTTTATACCTGGGTTTCACATGTGCTTTCTGCTCCATCTGTGCATATGGTCAACTCACAGGTGTCTTCTCCTGAGGCTGCCCCAGAGCACAGGATTCTGCTGATTGTGGAGGATGTTGATGGAGGCTGTGGCTGGGGGGCTCAAAGACCTACGTGGGTAGAGTTCTTCGTAGTCTTGGGTAGCAGGGCCGGGCACAAGGGAAAAGAGATGCAATGGGCTTCTTTGGGCATCACTCACCAATGGTGCTCTGCTCTATGGTGGTCAGGCTTCACCACAAGCATCCTGTTTGCACAGCTCCTCCCTCACCCCAGTCCCTTCAGGATGTTTCCTTACAACCAACTGCAGTCCTCTGCCTCGGTATGCTCTCCAAACTCCACGTCTCAGCACCCAGCCCTGTCTGCATTGCTGGACACGCCTCTGAGGCTGGGTGGGCAGGGCTGGGGTCAATACCCTGTGTGCAGGTCTCACTCTGTCCTGCTACCACACCCTTGTTGCCATGTTCTCTTCCCACAGAGAATGACGCTCTCCCTCTGTCCAAACTAAGCTCCTCCAGTGAGGGGCTTCCTCGGATATGGAGACCTCTCCTCATTTTCATCTCCTGCAAGGTTGCAGGCCTCAACCCACTTCTTCTCCTCTTCTTTTCCTTCTTTCTTTTCTCCTACCCTGCAGAGCAGTAATCTTTCTTGTCGTGTCAGATTTCCAAGGGCCTCTGCTAGTGTTCCACTGGGCTCTGTGAGAATTGTTCCATTTCTCATTCATTAGTGGAGAGAGTTATAATCTCCACATCTGCCTAAGCCTCTGGCATCTTGATCCTTCCTTCTCTATGTTATTATTCAACTCGCTATGGTCATCAATTTTCTCGAAGTCTTTAAAGATATTCACTGAGAATAGCAGGGAAAATTACTTGTTTTTTTGGTATCTTTCAGCTATGTCTCCACAAGACACCCAGAATTTGATGCCAAAGAATCCAGAAGTAGAAGATGTATTCCCAAAAGGAAATCTAGGAAGATATCAAATATATCACCTCAGAAACTTAAATTTAATGAAAGGTCAGGAAAATATGAGGGTAAATAGAAAACAGAGAGGATGTGGACATAAAGAAATGGAGACAGTTACACATAATGATAACATTACTGGCAAAGGAAATGAGCACCGTGAGTCAAATTGGGAAAAACACCAGCTTCAGTCTTCAACATCTGACGAGAAGTGTAAGAGTTTAAGAAAAGATTTCCATCCTTTTTTGAAACATACATGTTCTCTAAAAGAAAATGTGGAAAATCTGGAAGGTAATCTAGTCTCCACAGCAAATACTCATTCTGAACGAAGGCTTCAACTAAACATACATTCAAGCATGTCTGAACATCTACAATTTAACAATGAGTGTGAAAACTCACAATCTAACCAATCTGAGGGATCCGTGCGCAGGGTGTCATTATTCTTCCCCCAACAGATATTTTCTATCCATTCCAAGATGTATAATGTTGATGATAATGGAAGAGATGCAATCCAACCATCATTGTTCAATACATATTGTGATATGGTTAATAGACAACTTTCTATGCATAATCAAATGTGTCAGACCTTAAGTAAGTGCTCCAACTCCATTAATTACAAGAGCATTTCTGCTGGACTGAGAAGATATTCAGGCAATGAAACTAGACATACAGGTGAAGGAGACTCAATCCTTATGAAACATCAGGGACCCGAATGTTCAAACAAGGATACTAAAAGTAATAAATATAGAAATATCTTTGATCAAATGTCAGGTTTTTCTCTAGATAAGAGTACTTTTACTGGAGAGAGGGGTTATAGTGAACATAGTAAGGTTTCTAATCACTGTTCAGAACTTATTCAACAGGACACTGTTCAGAATCCACGAAAAGAAAACAAGTGTAAGATATGTGAGAAAGTATTTAGTAAGTCATCCAGTCTAAGTAGACATAGGAAAATTCATACAGGAAGGAAACCTTTCAAATGTATAGAATGTAGCAAAGCATTTAACTGTCACTCACTTCTTACTCACCATCAGCGAATTCATGCAGGAGAAAAACGTTATAAATGTACAGAATGTAGCAAAGCCTTTACTTACAACTCAGATCTTATTAAACATCAGCGAATTCATACTGGAGAAAAACCTTATATATGTAAAGAATGTAACAAAGCCTTTCGTCGTTCCTCATGTCTTAGTCGACATCAGCGAATTCACACTGGAGAGAAACCGTACAAATGTACAGTATGTGGCAAATCCTTTACTGACATCTCATGTCTTATTCAACATCGGCGAATTCATACAGGAGAGAAACCTTATAAATGTACAGAATGTAGCAAAGCCTTTATTTGTTCCTCATATCTAACCCGTCATCAGCGAATCCATACTGGAGAGAAGCCTTATATATGTAAAGAATGTAACAAAGCCTTTAATCATTGCACAGCTCTTACTCGACATCATCGAATCCATACTGGGGAAAAACCATACAAATGTAAAGAATGTGGCAAAGCCTTTTGTAGGAGTTCGAACCTTAGTCAACATCACCGAATTCATACCGGGGATAGACGTTATAAATGTACAGAATGTGGCAAGGCCTTTATGACGTGTTCTCATCTTAATTGTCATCGCCACACGCATACTGGAGAGAGACCATATAAATGTACTGAATGTGGCAAAGCCTTTAGTCACGACTCAAGTCTTACTCACCATCGGCAAATACATACGGGAGAGAGACCTTATGAATGTACTGAATGTGGCAAAGCCTTTGGTCGGAATGATTGTCTCACTAAACATATGAGAAAACACACTGGACAGAAACTCTAGTAATTGAACAAGTGATAGAAGAGGCTTGCTCTAAATATGGATCAGAAAACACAAGAGCTAATTCAAAAAAACAGTGGAATTGATGTAACAATACGTAGAAAAGTATTTAATCAAAAGTTAAATCTAAATATATATCAGGTTTCATAATAGAAGGCATTTCATCAATCTTGTTTTCAGAAGTTTCTCTGAAGTAGAATGACTGTAGGGAGTACTCCATAATTAAAACCCAGAGAAAATGGACATATAAGCACGAATCGTGAGATGAAGGTTGATGGTTAGAAAGTTACAATTCTTAGCAATGTATATATGAAAGTGAAAGTGAAGTCGCTCAGTCGTGTCCAACTCTTTGCGACCCCATAGACTGTAGCCTACCAGGCTCCTGTGTCTATGGGATTTTCCAGACAATAGTACTGCAGTGGAGTACCATTTGTATGCTTGTGTATAATGACATGATTTGAGATTCTTTGACGTGAATGTAATTCAACACTCAATCCATACTAAGCTTTCTGCTGTGTTTGGAAATGTAGATTTTTATGGTTTTTAAAGATTAGCCTTTTTATATTGTGTGGCAACCATTTCTATCTATTCTCCATTAGAAGATGAAGGATACCGTAATGTAAAACAGACAATGACCATCTAAATGGAGGTGTTTGGCATTGATGTGAAATATCTGGAAGTTGTCATGATGTAAGTGATCATTTAATCTTTCCATGTATTAAAGTAAGATAGAAGTCGGTTCTGAAGTTTTGATAGTAATATGCTCGATTTGTAAGAAAAACGCAATGACAGTTCACTGCAATATTGATGTAACTTTATAATATCAATACAAGTCATGATTATTACTTGACATAGTTCAAATGAAGACAGCTTCTGTGAGAACCCAGAAACGTATTAGAAACTCTTCCTGGAAAAGGCATGGAATTAGTGTATACCATGCTTCCTAAGTTCTTCCTAGGCTTTGTTTGGTAAGCTGTAAAAGTCTCACATCTCATATCCTTATATCAAAAAATGAATATTGTTGACAGTTTCCCTAAACTGCTGCATGTTGTTGCTGCCTCAGCATCAGTCTGGGCAGCAGGCAGCCTGCTGTTCCTTGAACTCAGACCAGCCAGTCCTGTGAGCACCTGCTCTAGATGACCAACTTCCTTGAGATCAATAGTCTTGCTGAACCCCAGGGTCTACTTTACAAACCCCCTTCAATGACACCCTCACAGTGCTCACCGGATTCTTTCTTTTGGTTTGAATGGATTAATTCACACTCGGCCTAGGGAGCCCAGAGCACCTCACCCAGCATAACTTCTAAAGACTAAACTGCAAGAACGTATGTTTTCTGTGCCTGTTTCTAGCCTTGACCTCTCAGAAATTCCTGCCCTGAATCTTCCCCTACAGAGAGGTCTTGGGTGTGGTGAGTGTGAGGCTTTGAGCTCAGGACTCCTGAATGTTGGTTTGAGGGAAGAAACATCATGAAAAATGGGATTTGCTGATGACTCCATTAACGGCCACACTGTAGACCTGCAGATTGATAACTTCTTGGAGTGGGGACCTGACCACCTGGGATTTGTATTCATTGAGATAGTTGAGAAAAACTCTTTAGCCAAGTGGTTTCCTTCTGGTTTCCCATCAGGATCACGTGACCAGTGTCAGGAAATGACCTCACTGATGCCCTCCCAACAGAGTTCTATGTTGATCCTGTCGGAGCATCACTGTGGTGTCCAGGAAGTGTTCCAGGGAATTCTAAGGGGAGGCCCAGATTAAGGACGTGCCTCCTGATCTATGTGTGAGAGCTGAGCCTTGGCTTCGTCCGCAGAGAGGCAACAGGGTTGGTCTAGCTGGATTGGGACAGGGGAGGTCAGTCAGCTCACATCATCTCTATGGGCAGAGTGTTAGGAGCTCTCTATGAGGAGAGAACAATCACAAAATTAGTTCACAAGCTGGTGTTCAGGTAGGAATTGATTGTTCCTGAATGTCTCCTGAGACAGAGGACAGGAGAGGTTGGTCTTCTCAGCTTTTCAAGGTCCTTCAGTCTGTAGAAGTGGTGGTTGCAGGTTAAATAGCTGTGTTGATGACCTCCAAAGTATTTTCTCAAAACTCAGAAGTGCGTTTGCAGCGTAACATCCTCAGAGAAGACAGAGCAGGAGGAAGAAGAGGAGGAAATGGCAGCTATTGAGGTACATATCCTATCCTGGGTCTGGGGCTGCATCTGCTTTTCCTCCTGAAATACCCAAATGAGAATCTGCAAGCCTTTAGCTTTCTGCTCCTAATTTTCCTTCCCGGGCATCTCATCATCTTATTTTATCCCATTTCTTCCTATAATAGTGAAGACCAGCCCTTTGGATTACTTCTTTGTGTCCCAGAGCCTTTGCTCCATTGTCTGCATCCTCGCTTTCTATGGCGCATGATGAATTCTCAGTGTGAATCAGTGACTTTCAACTGTTGAATCTATTCTTTTTGTGAGAGATCAGCCTGGGGAGTCACTCCTATCCTCACTCCCACTGGGATGTGGTTTGGTGTTGGGATTTTAGGGACGTTGCAAAATGCAGTGATGACTTAGCACCTGGATGCAATATAGATATTTAAAACAGAGTTTGAAAATGCCATTATACATAGAACCAACTCTCCTTCTCTCCATGTGGTTTTCCAGGCAACAATTTTGCAGTGGGTTCCCATTTCCTCATCCCAGGGATTCTCTCCATCCCAAGACTGAAGCCGCATCTCCAGCATTGGCGTGCAAATTCTCTACCACTGAGCCAGCTGGGAAGCCCAGTTACTCAACTCAGTGGTCCAGAGTTTTTCAGAAAATTTTCAGAAATAAAAGAAAAATAGCAAATGCTGTCCTTTGCATCTGAGTTAAAGTCACCCATTCCAGTCCATTTTAGTTCGCTGATTCCTAGCATGTCGATGTTCACCCTTGCCATGTCTTGTTTGACCACTTGCAATTTGCTTTGATTCATGGACCTGACATTCCAGGATCCTATGCAATATTGCTCTTTACAGCATCGGATCTTGCTTCTATCATCAGTCACATCCACAACTGGGTATTGTTTTTGCTTTGGCTCCATCCCTTCATTCTTTCTGGAGTTATTTCTCCACTGATCTCCAGTAGCATATTGGGCACTTAATGACCTGAGGAGTTCCTCCTTTGGTATCCTATCATTTTGCCTTTTCATACTGTTCATGGGGTTCTCAAGGCAAGAATACTGAAGTGGTTTGCCATTCCCTTCTCCAGTGGACCACATTCTGTCAGACCCCTCCACCATGACCCGCCCATCTTGGGTTGCCCCATAGGCAGGACTTGGTTTCATTGAGTTAGACAAGGCTGTGGTCCTAGTGTGATTAGATTGACTAGTTTTCTGTGAGCATGGTTTCAGTGTGCCTGCCCTCTGATGCCCTCTTGCAACACCTACCATCTTACTTGGGTTTCTCATGTCTTGACGGTTGCTCCAGCAACGCGCAGCCGCTGCTCCTTACCTTGGACGAGGGGTATCTCCTTGACTATTTGGGTCACAATAAACTGGAAAATTCTGAAACAGATGGGAATACCAGACCACCTAACCTGCCTCTTGAGAAATCCGTATGCAGGTCAGGAAGCAACAGTTGGAACTAGACATGGAACAACAGACTGGTTCCAAATAAGAAAAGGAGTACGTCAAGACTCTATATTGTCATCATGCTTATTTAACTTCTATGCAGAGTACATCATGAGAAACACTGGACTGGAAGAAACACAAGCTGGAATCAAGATTGCTGGGAGAAATATCAATAACTTCAGATATGCAGATGAGAGTACCCTTATGGCAGGAAGTGAAGAGGAGCTAAAAGCCTCTTAATGAAAATGAAAGAGGAAAACGAGAAGGGTGGCTTAAAGCTCAACATTCAGAAAACAAATATCATGGCATCCGGTCCCATCACTTCATGGGAAATATATGGGGAAACAGTGGAAACAGTGTCAGACTTTATTTTTTGGGGCTCCAATATCACTGTAGATGGTGACTGCAACCATGAAATTAAAAGACGCTTACTCTTTGGAAGAAAAGTTATGATCAACCTAGATAGTATATTCAAAAGCAGAGACATCACTTTGCCTACTAAGGTCTGTCTAGTCAAGGCTATGGTTTTTCCAGTGATTACGTATGGATGTGAGAGTTGGACTGTGAAGAAGGCTGAGAGCCGAAGAATTGATGCTTTTGAACTGTGGTGTTGGAGAAGACTGTTGAGAGTCCCTTGGACTGCAAGGAGATCCAATCAGTCCATTCTGAAGGAGATCAGCCCTGGGATTTCTTTGAAAGAAATGATGCTAAAGCTGAACCTCCAGTACTTTGGCCACCTCATGAGAAGAGCTGACTCATTGGAAAAGACTCTGATGCTGGGAGGGATTGGGAGCAGGTGGAGAAGGGGACCACAGAGGATGAGATGGCTGGATGGCATCACAGACTAGATGGACGTGAGTCTCAGTGAACTCTAGGAGATGGTGATGAACAGGGAGGCCTGGCGTGCTGCGATTCATGGGGTCGCAAGGAGTTGGACACTACTGAGCAACTGAACTGAACTGTCCTTTGCATTGCTGAGACGTACTAGTTAAATGCATTATTAGGATACTAAACAGGGGAAATATATGTGAAATGAAATTTGCATTAAATTGACTTTTTAAAATGTTAGATTCAAGTTATAATTTCCTTGTTAATTCCAGAATGCCCAGGCAGTGATTGTACATCTTTCATGTGATTCATTTACACCATGACATCTGATGCCCACTGCTTCTGGAGACATCTCTCTGACATCATGAGACTATGAAGTTCATACTTCTCTCTCTCTTTAAACAGGTTGTGGAAAAAAGGGATAAGGAATGTGTGGAAATGTGGGTAGTTAATGGAGAAACTCCCCATCTTCTTGGTTTCTCTTTGCTTCTGAGAATGAACACTCCTTGTGTTGATTATATATAGTGGGTTTTCGGGGTAGGCGAATTGCTCACTCAAGCCCAGGTGTAATGTTTCCAGGACACTCCAGGCTCAAATCACAGACACAGTCTTTTTACCACATATTTGCATTTTTTCAAAATATTTACAACAATCATAATGGTGCTAATCTGTTTTCCACTGCATTGAAAGATAAAGCTCAACACAAATAATAGTTTTTCAGGAAAGAAAAGCTTCAGAACCAATAGTCCTAACTTATCTTATACTGCTGTCTATGTTTCCATCCTGAATGTACCTAAAATGTACGAAGAATATCTTCCACAAGTAGATGTATAGATATTAACCCTTTAAAAATGATTTTATTGACATGAATAGTTTTAATATTCTTAGTAAGTATAATCTCATTTTAATGTATCCCTGTGTGCAGAAAAATGTTGAAATTATTTGGTGACTTTTTTCTTGTTTTGGTATTCTCCCAAGTTATCTGCCCACTTATCTTCAGACAGACACATATGGTGCCGCCCCCATCAAGGCCTTTTCTTTGTCGGACAGATGCTTACTTATGTGTACCAATCAACGGATGGGTATCTGCACCTTAACTTTCCTCACTCCCCAGATGAATATTGGCCCTAACAAGCAGACTCCCACCTCACCTCTGATGGCACATACGTGGTCAAAAAGAGCCATCCAGTTTATACTCCTGCTAGTTGGTTTGGAAATCTTGTCTGGGATAAGCATTGGAATAGGAGGAACTGCTTTTTGAATTACGCGTCTGCCATACAGTATCCAGGACTTCACATGAAGGAGGAAACAGAACAGGCTCTATCTTGAAAGCCGGACTCCTTCTTGGGCCAGACCGTGCACTTCTAGCTATATGCCTAGTGTCTATGGAAACGAAATATCAACTGGAAAACCAGGCCCCCAGAAGGAAGAGCCCCAGGGCTCTACTTTGCCTAAAAGAATGCCATAATTATCTGTGTAACTGAATAGAATCATACATTCTATTATGCTTATTGGGGTATAACCACAGGCCTATTGATAACTGTCCACTGTTAACTACCTAGGTTTAAGGCATATGACTGTGGGTTAACTTTGATTGTATCTTTGTTGTTGTTGTTCAGATTAGTTTCAGGGACCCTTATACACTTAGGGTATATAAGGATTTCACAAAAAGTGGTCAGGGTCCTTGGCTAAGAGGAGACTCTGCCTTGGGCCCACTGGTGTTACAATCTGCACTCTACTATCTGCATCGTCCTTCTGAGTGAGTTTTTCTCAGAATGCATGGCTACAACACACAGACGACAATGAGAGAGTAGGCACATCTTTAGTGGCCTTACAGGACCAGCTAGATTCTTTGGCTGAGGTGGTTTTACAGAATAGGAGAGGGCCAGAGCTACTGACCGGAGAAGGCAATGGCACCCCCTCTCCAGTACTCTTGCCTGGAAAATCCCATGGATGGAGGAGCCTCATTGGCTGCAGTCCGTGGGATTGGGAAGAGTTGAACAAGACTGAGCGACTTCACTTTCACTTCCCGCTTTCATGCATTGGAGAAGGAAATGGCAACCCACTCCAGTGTTCTTGCCTGGAGAATCCCAGGGACGGGGGAGTCCCTGTGGGGTTGCACAGAGTGGGACACGAGTGAAGGGACTTAGCAGCAGCAGCAGCAGAGCAACTGACAGCTGAAAAGGCAGGCCTCTGCCTCTTCTTGAATGAAGAATGCTGCTTTTATGTTAACCAATTAGGAATAGTCAGAGACATGGCCCAACAGCTAAGGGAATGAATCGTGAAAAGCAGAGAGGAACTAGCAAATTCCTGGGGTAACTGGAATAATATCTGGAGCTGGGCATCATGGCTTCTCCCTTTAACCGGTCCTCTCTTCATGTTCTTTGCGGCGCCTTTGTTTGGCCCTTGTACTCTCAAAGATATTACCCAGTTCATGTGATGTGATTAATGTGTTAAGTCGGTCAGTCGTGTCTGACTCTTTGTGACCCCGTGGACTGTAGCCTACCAGGCTCCTCTGTCCATGGGATTTTCCAGGCAATAGTGCTGCAGTGGATTGCCATTTCCTTCTCCAAGGGATCTTCCCAACCAGGGATCGAACCCAGGTCTCCCGCATCGCAGACAGATGCTTTACCCTCTGAGCTACGAGGGAAGTAACCTCTCGAATTGAATCCATAAAATTAGAAATGTTAATAGCTCAATATATCTCCTAAACGACGGGGAGCTCAGAATGTCCTATGAAACATGGGATGATGCTTTCTTCAATGAGTGACAGAAACATCAAGAAGGGGCAATGAAAAGGAAAAATGTCAAATTTTTACATAATCTCCTGCTCCTTCTGCCTCTGTAATTCAGCTTGCTCTTTGCAAAGTCTTGATTATGTATGTCTCAAAAGTGGGAACTCACAATACTAGGAACTGGAATGTATCTCACTCACCCTTGTCCTGCTCTTTGCAATTGCCCTAGCCCCTGCAAACTCTCTTAATTATGCCTGTCCATGTATAAAAACTTTGTAACCTCTTTGTTTGGGGCTCAGAGCTTGGAAAGTTAAATTCTCTGGGCCCTCTGTTGTAGGAAGGGGGGAGGCTCCCCTACTGGGCCCCAAGAGCGGGCTCTTGTCTAACACTAGGAGAAGAATTGTCCGAGCAGACACATGCTGATAAAGCAAGAGAATTTATTGGGAAAAGGCACCCGGGTGGAGAGCAATAGGGTAAGGGAACACAGGAGAACTGCTCTGCCACGTGGCTCACCATGTCGGGTTTTATGGTGAAGGGATTAGTTTCTGGGTGGTCTCTAGCCAATCATTCTAATTCAGAGTCTTTCCTGGTGGTGCACAAATCGCTCAACCAAGATGGATGCTAGCGACTGGGATTCTGGGAAGTGGATGGACACACGGTGTCTCCTTTTGACCTTTCCTGGACTCTTCCAGTTGGTGGTGGCTTATTAGTTCCATATTCCTTAACAGGGTAGCCTGTCATAAAACAACTCATGCACATGGTTACTATGGTGCCTGGCCAGGGTGGGCAGTTTCAATCAGTGTGCTTTCCGGAACATCGCTGGCATAATAAACCTGAGTTCTCCAACTGTCCCGGTGTGGTGCTTGTTTTCTGCAACACTGAAAACACCTTCAGCCTCCTGGTCTCTGAAGCTGGAGGTCCCTCACCTGCAGACAGGTGATCACAGTGGACATCGTTTTGTGAAAACCTGTGTCCCCAGACTGTAGAGGATAGTGAAAAGACCTAAGTACTCAGGGTATCCTGTGGCTTCCGAAGTGGCACTAGTGGTAAAGAACCACTTGGCAATGCAGAAGACACCAAGAGGTGTGAGCTCAATTCCTGAGTCAGGAAGATCTTGTGGAGGAGGGCATGGCAACCCATTTCAGTATTCTTCCCTGGAGAGTCTCCATTGGCAGAGGAGCCCGGCAGGCTACAATCCAACAAAGTATCTTTGGGAAGATATGAGAGCAAAGCTTTGCAGGAACCCAAGGCCCCCAGGTGATTCTCACCAAACACACATTCCCCACCACCCCCTGCCAAGAGCACAGGCAGAGGCAGTGGAGGGCCACACCCATCCTAGAAAGAGCCCCTTCCCCAGGCAATCAGCCCAACATCTTTTGTTTCTAGAAGTTCCTGCCCTAATCATCAGCTCAGTAGTGGTCTCAGGAGTGAGGACTGTGAGGCTGAAGCTCAGGGCTCCAAAAACCCTCATAATGTGTGTCAGCTAGCCCAGTAGTCAGGTCTGTAGTCTCCCGTGATTGTACTGTGACCTGTTCTCTGTAATGCAAAAAGAAAGGAGAACTCTCAGGGGTGGTCTGCAAAGAGAATGCACCAAAAGAAGGTAGAAAACACAAAATGTGATTAGCATATCAGATTAGTCTTGATTGTCGCCTACAGATGCGCAACAGTTCAGTTCAGTTCAGTTGCTCAGTCGTGTCTGACTCTTTGCGACCCCATGAGTCCAGCACGCCAGGCCTCCCTGTCCATCACCATCTCTCGGAGTTCACTCAGACTCACGTCCATCGTGTCCATGATGTCATCCAGCCATCTCATCCTTTGTCGTCCCCTTCTCCTCCTGACACCAATCCCTCCCAGCATCAGAGTCTTTTCCAATGAGTCAACCCTTCGCATGAGGTGGCCAAAGTACTGGAGTTTCAGCTGTAGCATCATTCCTTCCAAAGAAATCCCAGGGCTGATCTTCAGAATGGACTGGTTGGATCTCTTTGCAGTCCATGGGACTTTCAAGAGTCTTCTCCAACACCAGGGTTCAAAAGCATCAATTCTTCGGCTCTCAGCCTTCTTCACAGTCCAACTCTCACATCCATACATGACCCCTGGAAAAACCATAGCCTTGACTAGATGGACCTTTTTTGCAAAGTAATGTCTCTGCTTTTCAATATGCTATCTAGGTTGGTCATAACTTTTCTTCCAAGGAGTAATCTTTTAATTTCATGGCTGCAGTCACCATCTACAGTGATTTTGGAGCCCCAATAATAAAGTCTGACACTGTTTCCACTGTTTCCCCGTCGATTTCCCATGAAATGATGGGACCAGATGCCATGATCTTCGTTTTCTGAATGTTGAGCTTTAAGCCAACTTTTTTCACTCTCCATTTTCACTTTCATCAAGAGGCTTTTTCATTCCTCTTCACTTTCTGCCATAAGGGTGGCAGCTCAACATCTCAGGAAAACTTGAGATGGATAATGGATTTTAAGTTTTTTTAACCTCTGAAGTGATCTGTTCTATGTTTACCTTTGAAATCTTCTTTGTTACTTTGGCTAAATGAATATATTATTTCCCAGTAATCTACATGATTTTATCTGACTATTATAATCCCTTTTGATATTTGTCGAAAAACTTCCGAAATAACTTGATTACTAGCTGCCTTTGGAATGCTTCAGAGGGTCCCTGAGACATTCCAGCGAGCTAGCAAACTACTTGGGTTCATTGGACATGTTAAGTTACATGGGAAGTACTGTTGAAGGGGTGATAGATATTCTCAGATTATCCTGTATTGTGGATGTTGCCAATATAGGTATCCTGAAATTATGTGGAGTTCATATAGATCTGATATGCTGTAATAAAATGTGGTCAACTATAATTCTAGTTATCCTGTTAAAGTGTTACAAGTCACAGCATGACCAGGCTACACTGTCAATTGCACTTTCTTCAGAATACTGCTACGTCATGATTCATGGAAAAGATTTTTCAAGGTTAACTGAAAAACAAATTTTGTTTGTTTATCTGGTCAGCTAGTAGCAGACTGAAATTTAGTCTAATCTCTATATTAATAGGACAATGTTTTCTTAGAATGCAGCTTTCAAGAAGACATTATGTATTTCTTTGCCTTTAAGTTATTTGTATTAATTTTAAAATCTTTGTTACTTTGATAAAGTAAAAACCATTACTTAAGATTATGTTGAAGAGAAGTCGCTCAGTTCATGTCTGACTCTTAGCGACCCCATGGACTGCAGCCTACCAGACTCCTCCGTCCATGGGATTTTCCACGCAAGAGTACCTGAGTGGGGTGCCATTGCCTTCTCTGCTAAGATTATGGTACATGTAGACAAAGCTCATTCTTCTACAAAAGTGACCCCTGACGGTTAAACTTTGCTATCCTGATGTCCTTAAAACATGGCCATAGTCTGCTCCTAAGTCACAGAATTAAAAATGGGTGAACAATAGCTGTGAATCAAAGAGTTGGTGCTATGGGAAATCCAAGATGGCCACCTGGCTTTTCCAGGCTCCCTGACAAATCTCATGGTTATTTGATGAGTTAAAGCCTTCCCTGGCTACGGGGTTAATGCCTTCATACTGAAAAAATTATGTTTCACTGAATATTAATCTTTTTTCATTGTTAAACTAAGTTTCTAGTTTTGTTAATTAAGGTCTAGTGTTTAACTAGACTCACTTCTGAGGTAGTTCCTTGTCACACTGTATTTCTACAAGATTCAATTAAGTTATTTAAAAGGACACTACGTTTGTTTCTAAAGCTAATCTCAGGACGTAGTCTTCAGATAAAGATGAGATGCTCCATGATGTACAAACAAGAGATTAACACCAGGCTTTAGTCATTTAACAAATGAAGTCAGATGACCTGGGGTATACTGGGCTCTACCTAATGAAAGTTCTTCACTTCACTTAATCATTCTTCCTTATGACCTTCCTAATAAGTGCCAATGATAGCTACATTATTTTCTATGACGCTTGTTTCAGATTGTTTCTTATGTTATCCAATGCATGACTGAGCCTGTGATAAAATGCTGATATGCAGTTCCAGATGAGATCAATGATTATAATAATGTAACTCTAGATATGGGAATAAGCAAGAAAAGGGAATATATTCCGGGACCAAGAGGCTAGTAAGACAGGTACGGTCCAGAGATTTTGCTCCTCACAAGGCCTGCTCTAGAAACAGCACATTGAGTGGCCTATGAATGGAACCTTCCCTAGACCTGGGAATGAGCCTTCCCAGTGCCGCAGGAGACAATGGCCAAGAAATGCCCCCAAAGCATGGTCAAATATGTGGCTATGAAGGGACCCTGATGACTGGACTCTGCCAGCTGTCTCTACAAAGATGACATCATGACCACTGCAAGCTCCTGACCTTCAACAGCCCCCAAAAGGAGTTCAGAGTAAAGGTCAGAAATGGGAGAGAAGCCCCTGAGTATTGCTCCTCTGGGGATGTTCACCTCGGGGAGTGTTCTGTGTGTCACGGTTCATGCCTTGTGCGAGCTCTCATGTGACCCTGTGTTGACATTGCTCCTGGCCCCACCCTAACCATGGGTATCCCAGCACACGGCTCCATTGTCTCTCAGATGTTGTTTTCACCAGGTCACCAGCATAGACCCACTGAAATCAGGGCCTAGGATTGCATTCATCATGGAGCTGGATCCACTGTGGTGCTGTGGGGGCAGCTCAGGCTCTGGCCTGGCCCCATCCCCTCATGTACGAGCCCACAAAGTCTAGAGCTGCTAAAGCTACACCTGCTTGACACGGTATTTGGGGGCGGGGTCCTGCTTTTCCATTCAGATGCTCTTCAGGAGCTGAGGTTACAAAGCCAGTTGTGGGTGGAAAAGCATTGTTTGTGCAGCTGTGTGGAGAGGTTTCGGCTTTTCTTCCTTAACCCTGGGACTAGCTGTGCTTTCAGCTCCATCCACACATGTGGCCCACCCACAGATGTCTGATCCAGAGGCTTCCCAGAACACAGGAGACTGCTGATGGTGGAGGAGACCCATGAGGGGAGGCCGTGGCTGGGGCTCAGTAGAACCCATCTGAGTGGGAGCCCTTCCTCGATGCTGGCGACGCAGGGGCCAGCACAGGTGGAGAGAGGCTGCGGTAGGGCTCTTCTCTGGCCATCAGTCAGCAATGGCGCTATGCTGTATGGTGGTTCAGGCTTCTGCCACAACATCCCCATTTATAGAGCTCCTCCCTTCCTGTCTTTCCTGCAGGATGACTCAATGGATATGAATTTGATTAGTCTCCAGGAGTTGGTGATGGACAAGGAGGCCTGGCATGCTCTGGTTCATCGGGTCACAAAGACTCGGAAATGACTGAGTGACTGTACTGAACTGACTGATGCTTTAATGCCTGAGAGCTGTCATCTGAAACCTATTTCTGAAGTTACTTTTGCGAAATGGTCTGACTGAAATCAGCCAACTATGGATGTTTTCAGTAGGAAACAATGTCTTTGTTAAGCACTTTATAAATTCCAGACTAGGGAAGGTATTTTTACTGCTTCCTGGTAGCTCAGATGGTAGAGAACCTACCTACAATGCAGGAGACCAGGGTTCGATCCCTTGGTTGGAAAGATCCCCTGGAGAAGGACATAGCTACCCACTCCACTATTCTTGCCTGAAGACTCCCATGGATAGATGAGCCTGGCTGGCTACCGTCCTTGGTGTTGCAAAGAGTCAGACATGACTGATGGACTAAGCACAAAACTGTCAACTCTATACACTGTTTCTATGAAAGATCATTCCTATAGATTTATTTTTATAAATCATGGAGGTGCTGTTGGCACACATATAGTAACCTTTAAAATGTAAGATTTCTGTAAGGTACTCCATGATTTCACATATATGTGAAATCTCTGCAATTCCAGCCATTAGTTACATTAAACATCAGGCTTCATACCGCTTGGATTCTACAATAACAAGCACTGTCACAGAAATTACATTGTGATTTCCTTGGTGGTCCAGTAACTAAGAGCTCGCTCTCAATGCTAGCTGCAGCAGGGCAGGGGTGGGGGGTTGGGATTGGGGAAAGGTGCCTAGGTTTGATCCCTGGTCAAGGAACTAGATCCTGTATGCCACAAGTAAGGTCCAGTACAGCTAAATAAATATTTTTCAAAAAAGAATTACACTAAGACACATTAGGTGGCATTGGGAACTGATATCTGGTATAGCACCTAATCTCTCTTTAATAGCTCCATTTAAGTTTTTGAATTATTCCTCCTTCCAGTGTTGCTTTGGCACTGGATTACTTTGAGTCAGAACACTTCCCTTTTCCTGTATGGTCACCGACCCAGACTCCCAAAGCACCTGTTTCTTACAGATTCTTGCCCATAGGCTGAAACAGAAAATACTCACCTGATATCCTCACATAGCCTGGATATCGGGGCCAGGGTGCTGGTCACGGCAAGCTGCTCTTTTGACAGGGAGGGAGGCAGCCAGACCCCTAGATATAGGTTTGTGATCCTGTGACCTCATGTCCCTTCAGAACTGCAATTATCTTTTCACCTGTAACTGCAATGTGAGACAGGCATGGGGAACTGACATTATTTGTGAAAATCTTTATTGATCAGTTGCTAATGATAAAACAACAATTAAAAGTGTGTACTGATCATCTCCAAAGGGACTATTGAAATGCTTGAGGAAGGTTCAATTCCCTTTGGTCCCTGGAGACAGACAGGGACTCACAAGGAAGCAGCAGTAAATACTGAGGTCTAAGAAAAGAAGGGAATTTCACGTGTCTGTGTGTACAGTTTGTATCCATGAGAAGTGTTTCTACCAAAAACGAGTTATTTCCGATTCTTGAGACCAATGAATTGTGCCTCTCTTTAGATTATGAGTAGAGAAATGGAGCCAAAGCACCAGAGAGGAATTTTCAAAAATTTCTCCGTCATTTTACAAAGGGGAAATTTTCATACCTCATTGCCTGAAATGTCATAGAACTTCTCAAAAAGTATCTTGAGGCAAATATCTGTGTTTATAGTTAGGATTCAATGTCTGATAGGTAGAAATTCCCACATAATTTCCACTGTAGTCTGCAATAGCAGGTACACCTTAGTGCCATCTCCCTAGAGAATATTCTCCTAGTTCTTAGTGACCAAAGTCACAATCAGAACCAGAGGTTCCAGCTGGAATCGTGTGATTTGACCTACTGATACTTCTATGATGAAAAGCAATATCCCCTACTTAGAATTTGTCCCCACTGACAGATATTTATGAAACATTTTCTTTTCATTTTGTTCATACCCCCAAAACATGTGGGACCTTAGTTCCCGGGCTAGGGAAGGAACTGCAATGCTGCATCGGAAGGTGGGGTCTTAACCATTGGGCCCCTGGGGATGCTCCTAAACACATTTTCTTTAATAAGTAATGGTGTACCTTGACATACATTTTCCTTTATATTGTGATGACTAATGCTTTCTGTGTAAGAAATGATTAAATCTTGAACTCATATCTAGCTCCCTGAGCAGGGATTGAACCCAATAACCTGCAGTGGAAGCACAGCATCTTAACCACTGGACTACCAGGGAGTTGCTAATCTCACATTTAAAGAGAAGGGTGTACTCTCCTGGGATACAATGGTTTGTGGACCTCTCACTGTTTTTGCTTGTTGAGTTAGCTCTTCTCCAGATTATCCTTTCAAGGACTGGCTGAAGAGGAGGAGCTTAGGAAAGAAAGCCAAGAGTGGGAGAGGGTGTTTGGGAAGCTAGTGAAAAGCAGTCGATGTGATCCACGCGCCCTATTGCCTACTGTCGTGCCCAGTTTCAGCACAAAAAGACCTGCTTCTTGGAAACTTGTTCAGTCCTGGAAGAAGCAGGGCAATTGGTAGCTTCAGCAGTAGCAGCAACAATTAACAGAGGAAATCTGTGTATCAACAGATTCTGACAGGAGTAACAGTATGTCATTTCTGTGGTTACCTTATAAACGACAATGTGGATTCGGGTCTCCCTCTTTCTTTCTGGAATCACTTCCTAATAAAAGCCAGCTGCCCTGATGTAAGCAGGTCTCTGGTGACAGTTACTGAGGCTTCTTCCCAACGGATTATCTGAGTGGTTGCGTCTACTTTTCGTCACTGAGGAGACTCCCATCTTCACACACTCACACAAAGGGCTTTTGAATTTTCCCCGTTTTTCAACTTGCTGAAAACATCTCGGCTTCCCATCGAGGAGGCTCTCAAAATTCTTTCTCTTTTCCCTTGTATTGTTAGAAACACTAACTGAAACAGGCAGGAAGCAGCTCTGCTCCAGAGGAAATCAAAGAGATTTAAAGGCATCAAAAGGCCGAGAACGAAGCACAGCTGGACAGAACGACCGACAGACCCAAAACCGACAGGGGCGGAGTTGAGGGGAGGCAAGGCTCCGCCCCCACTGGCCCCGCCCATAAGGACCTGCGCTTCCGGCCTCGTCCCACCCTCTCCCCTTTCGTCGCCTCTCGTTGGCCGCGGCGAAGCGCACTCTCCTTCCTCTCTACCGGATCTTCCGCCCGCGCGTGCGCAGTCCCGTTAGACCCGGAATTGAGTTTAAGTGAGTGACAGAGTGTTCTGGTGAGTTTGTTCTTTGTTTGTTTTTTTGTTTAAAGCCCGATTCCTAGTCCACAGCCTGTTGTCTTTCACACGTGGGTTTCGGGGCTCTCTGTGGACGTTCAGACTACCGTCCCCATTTTCCCGTTCCCAGTGTGTCCTCGCATCGCCGGGAGAAGTTCTGAAGTCCTTTTAGCTGCTGGGTCCCTGGGTCCACGTCCGCTTCCTGTAAATATTGTTCTAGAGTCCGTTGCCTTCTCTGGCTGTTCTACCTTTTGACTTGTAGAAACCGCTGCTTAAAGTACTGCATTGCCCAACCGCTAGGTCCCTGATCCACGAAGAGCTGAAGGAGGCTCTATTCTGTATGGAGTTTGGTCAGGGTCTCGCCTAAGGTGTGAAGGGGAGGGTCAGCCTAGAACGTGTGGTTTTCACGGGAAGGGCCGCGAGTTCTGAAGAAAAGAAAAAAACTAAAAACACCTGGTTCGATTCTGTGTTCCAGAATCCTTGCCATGTCAGTGGCCGTAGAGGATTGTGTTTTGTACCTGTTGAGATCCTCCCTCTGTGTGGGGCTGTGTTATAGGGACCTCGGTGTGTTTTTCTAAGTATTGAACAGTCTATTTTCAAATTCAGGGGTCACTTCCCAAGACTGATCTTAACGTGAGAAGGAAGCCCAGAGGAAGAGGAAAGCGAAGAGTCAGAAATGACTCATGCGGAGGTAAGAGGCATAGTCCTTTGTTCTGTCTCTCTTTCCTGAAATGCTGTTTCTTTGGACTGGATAAGCTTCTTAACTTCTGAACGGGTTTGTTTGAACTTACTGATAGTCATCATCCCAAGGGACCTGGCACATCAGTGTGCAGAAAACAGAGTATTGCCAGCCAAAGAAGCTCACTCAAGCTTTTAAGTCTTGAGCTTTTATTGGGGTTTAGCTACATAGTCGGGATTGATAACATCTCCAGCATTCTCCCCTCCTTAGAAAAGTGAAGTCGCTCCATCGTGTCTGACTTTTTGGGACCCCGTGGACTGTAGCCCGCCAGGCTCGTCTGCCAATGGGATTCTCCAGGCAAGAATACTGGAGTGGGGTTGCCATATCCTTCTCCAGGTTATCTTCCAAACCCTGGGATCGAACCTGGGGCCTCCTGCATTGCAGGAAGATGCTTTATACTCTGAGTCACCAAGGAAGCTAAAAAGCCCACCTGGGTCAAAGCCCCAAACTTCTAGTCACTTCCTTGGTCTTTGTGAAATGGCCAGCCTCACAACCTGAGTCATCCCATTATTAAAGTAGGGGTCGACCGTAGGTCATGTTGTTAGCATAAATTATCAGGGCCCACGGAGAGTAATAAAGCCACTTCACTCAATAAGGAAATTCCAAGAGGAAAAAAAATTAATTCTGAAAGTAGTTAACAAACTTCCACGACCTGGGGACCAAAGCTTGCCAAATTTTTTTTTTTTTTTTTTTTAGTTTTAGTAT
Source organism: Nanger dama (assembly GCA_917880005.1). Classification (NCBI taxonomy): domain Eukaryota; kingdom Metazoa; phylum Chordata; class Mammalia; order Artiodactyla; family Bovidae; genus Nanger; species Nanger dama. The sequence continues at coordinate 402,132 of CAKJTW010000155.1, forward strand.
TTATTTATTTTTGGCTATACTGGGATTTTGCTGATGCACTTTGGCTTTCTCCGTTGTCATTAGGAGACGCTACTATCATGTTGTGGAGCTCTGGCTCTAAGGCACCGGTTCAGTCGTTGGATTAATAACTGGCAGGCTCTGGAGCAGGTGGGCTTTATTAGTTGTGGCTCACTAGCTTAGTTGCTTCAAGGTATGTGGGATCTTCCCTGACCAGAGATGGAGCCCACGTCTTCTGCATTGATAGGCAGATTGCTCACCACTGGACCATCAGGCAAGTCCCTAAATTCCTTATTACACAGTGCTGAAACCTAAATCTTTCTTTTATGCCCTTTGATTTTTTTCTTCCCCTCTGATTTTTGTTGTTGGAATACCTCACCTAATTGCGTTATTTAAAAATATTTTGGTGTGTTTACCTTCTATTTTATTGTTCAAATAATGTCTAAGTCTCTCTTTAGGTGAGCTTCTTTGGCTACCTTGTAGCTATTTTGCTTCATATACTTTGAAGTTTCACTAGTCTATACAGTGATAACTTCATCTATAATTTGGTAAAATTACAGATTTATAGACTGTAATTACAGAAATCTGTAATTTCCCACTATTTAGGTTTTTTTCACTTTTAAATTCAAAATTATGTTGGCTCTCCTAGATACAGCTGAGACTTATATTTGAAATATTCATGTTTGTTTTGAGTTTGAATTGTTCTGAAATTGGAGTCACTGAAGTCTTATGTCACCACATCTTCCAAGTAAATCTTGTGATTTTCAGACTTTATGTGCTTCTATAAAGGTTTACATTTCTGCACATAGGTCTAGAAATGTGTTCTAAACAGGTGTCATGGTATATTTGCTAATAAAATGTAGACTATTTCTCATATTGTGTTTTTGACCATTCTTACTAAAGAGAAAAAACTGTTTTCAGTGAACCCAGGTGGCTCAGTGGTAAACAATCCGCCTGCCAATGCGGGCAAACTGGGTTTGATCTCTGGGTTGGGAAGGTCCCCTGGAGAAGGAAATGTCAACCCCCTCTAGTATTCTTGCCTGGGAAATCCCATGGACAGAGGAGTCTGGATGGCTACAGTCCATGCTGTCCCAAAGTGTTAGACATGAATGATGTGACTTAGCACGCATTTATGCACAATTAGTAAATGTTTGTTTTACCATAAATGCTAAAATACACTTGAGTTTAAAAAAGAAAGTGGGTTAAAATTGTTTCTTCTAAAAGATCTGTTACTTATGGAAGGTTCCTTTTACCTTAAATGTCTTTATGTATGCATCTTTGAGTGCAGGCAGAAACCTAGGTTTATATAAAAGCCATCATCATTTCCTGAATATTTATTTTAACCTTTGAAAATTGTTCTTACATATTTTTCATGGCCTTAGATTGTTTCATTTTAGTGAAATGAATAGATAGTTGCATTTTAATATATGTATGCATGAAAATGTTCCTATGATTTGATCAGTCATTTTTCTTGTATTTTGTATTCTTCACGGTTAGAGAAACTTCTATGAACTTTCTTTAGAGTTGTCCCTATATATTTATCTTGTATTATTAGCTAAAGTTGAGAGTACATAAAGTGAAGGAAATCAAAGCTGTTTAAGGAATGTTTGCTACACATGTGAAAAGGTGGAACAACAACATAATTTATTTTAAATTATTTCCGTTATACATCCAAGCCTCTGTAAAAACTCTCAAAAAAATACAAAGTATATCCTAAATAGTTAAAATGATTGTTGCTACTGAGGATGCTGTCATATTTGATCTGTAAAATTTGTAAAACAGCTGAAGTTCAAAAGTAAGTATGAATGCTTACCTTACTATTGTATTTCGTTCCTATTCAAAACAGTCATTCATGGAGCAGAATTTTGAACCTCACTAGTTAAAAGAAGCTTTTACCAATACTCTGAAAAAAATTAAGCTTGCTAAAATAAATGGCACGTTTCTCCCACTCAAGAACTCTTGGGTCAGAGTATGCTTTTTAAAAATATTGCCTGTTTCCTTGATAGGCAGTTCATCCTGTGTCATGCGAATACAGCATTCAAAGATAAATATGCCCATGTTGTTCTGATTATTTTATCATTTCTTTTCCAGATCAGAATAGTTTCTGAAATAGTGTGTGGGTCATTTCTCATCTTTTTTGGTTAGGATTATGGTAGAAAATATTTCTGTGTAAAAGTCATATTATAGTATAACACCAGTTCAGTCCTACTCCCAGGACTCAGATAATGAGATGAATTGAATGTATGGATTTCCTTCAGTAAAACTCTTTCCCTTTGGTAAATCTGCCTAGTCACAACCCTCTCTCTTGAGATATGGGTTGTCTTCTGACCTTATGACCATTGTTAATTCCGTGTTTCCTTGGTAATGGTTACTATGTTTGGTTTTCTGATCTTTATCGTTGTCAAAGAAATTCCTTAACAGCCTGTGTATGCTCACACGAAGATCATTAAAGCACCCTTGTTCCATCAGAGCTTGGATCCCTATGTCTGTCTGTCTTTCTCTCTCTCTCTCTCCCCCCCTCAGGCTAATTCTCTGGAGCGTGGAAACCTGGTGAGCTCACTTTCTCGCCCGGGCTATCAAGACCTCTTGGAAAGGATGCCCTGTGCCCCTGTGATTGGTACAAGCCCTGTTTCAAGGGCTTTATTGGTTCTCAGTGTAAACCAGGGATTACAAAGCCTCTTTCTCTCTTTGACTTTCTTATTGTGGACTCTGGACCACCAGGTTCCGGTTTATTAAAGGACCGCAGCATTAGACTACCGATCAGGGAAGGCATATACGAAGTGAAATTTATCTACAACACATTTTTAAAATATTTATTTATTTTGCTGCACTGGGTCTTCTTGTGGCAGGTAAGATCTTGAGTCATCCTTGTAATTTTCAGCTTTTTTGGTTGTGACATGTAAACTCTTAGCTACATGTGGGATCTAGTTTCCTGATCAGGGAGAGAACCAGAGCTCCATGCATTGGGAGCTCAGGGTCTTAGTTATTGGATCATCACAAAGTCCACAAATTAACGTTTTTTAATGATAGATTCAGATCATAGTTTCCATAATAGTGCCAAAATAACCATGCAGTGATAATGCATACCTCCATGTTCTTCTTATCCCATGACTCATGTTCACTGGTTTAGGTGTTTCTGTGAGATTCCCGTGCTATGAATTTGGTTTTTTCCATTTTATTTGAATAGGTGTCTTGCAAAGAAAAGTGACGGATGTGCCTAAACTATCACAATTAAAGGAGTAACTTCATGTCTTCTTACCTTCTTTCTGCTCTGGACAATGAACACTCACATATGTTAGCAGAGATACTGGGTTTTGGGAGTGGTGATTTTCATCCCAAGCCCAGGTCTGATCTTTTCCAGTACACTCCATGCTCACATCACAGAGTCTCATCAGTTTTATATTTTCCAAAATGGTTACAAGAATCTTATTAGTCCTAATCTATGCTCAACTGAATTAAAATTTAAAATACAGCTCAGTGCAAATAAAGAATATCATGCTTTAACATGATGTACATTTTAATCCATTCAAAATTACCTGAGATTACTGAGATGAACATTTTTCTCTCTTCCTGTTAATGAGCATATAGCCCCATTTGAGTGTATGTTTGCACTCAGTGGAGATGAGTTTGAGTAGGCTCTGAGAGTTGGTGATGGACAGGGAGGCCTGGCATGCTGTGGGCCATGGGATCACGAAGAGTCGGATCCATCTGAGCAACTGAACTGAACCATATGTATGAAAATATTAAAATGACTTGATCAATTTTTCATTTTCTTTTGTTTTTGCTTTGTTTTTTTGAAGAACTTCTGGGGAAGGGAATGACTACCCATTCCAGTATTCCTCCTTGGGAATTTCTTGGACAGAAAATCTGGCAAGTTAGAGTCCATGGGGTCAGAAAGAATGGGACATGACTGAGTGACTAAAACTTTTCTTGTCTTTAATATGCTTTACAGTTACAGAAACTTCTATCAACTTTTCTTAGAGTTCTCTCTGTGAATCTGTCTGTGTTTTATTAAAGTCTAAAGTACATAAAATGAAGTAAAGTTTAAGCTCTGCCATTTAATGTTAAAATGAGTGCCAAAAGGTACAAGAGCAACATTACTGATTTTTAGTTATTTCTCTTGCACTTTCAAGACTCTGATAAAATCAAAGATATAGAGTATACAGAAGCAGAAGATGTTAGGAAGAGGTGGCAAGACTACACGGAAGAACTGTACGAAAAAGGTCTTTATGATCCAGATAACCATAATGATGTGATCGCTAATCTAGAGCCAGACATCTTGGAATGTGAAGTCCAGTGGGCCTTAGAAAGCATCACTATGAACAAAGCTAGTGGAGGTGATGGAATTCCAGTGGAGCTGTTTCAAATCCTGAAAGATGATGCTGTGAAAGTGCTGCATTCAATATGCCAGCAAGTTTGGAAAACCCAGCAGTGGCCACAGGACTGGAAAAGGTCAGTTTTCATTCCAATTCTAAAGAAAGGCAATGCCAAAGAGTGCTCAAACTACTGCACAATTGCACTCATCTCACATTCTAGTAAAGTAACGCTCAAAATTCTCCAAGCCAGGCTTCAGCAATATGTGAACCATAAACTCCCTGATGTTCAAGCTGGTTTTAGAAAAGGCAGAGGAACCAGAGATCAAATTGCCAACATCTGCTGGATCATGGAAAAAGCAAGAAAGTTCCAGAAAAACATCTATTTCTACTTTATTGACAATGCCAAAGCCTTGTGACTGTGTGGATCACAATCAACTGTGGAAAACTCTGAAAGAGATGGGAATTGCAAACCACTTGATCTGCCTCTTGACAAACCTATATGCAGGTCAGGAAGCAACAGTTAGAACTGGACATGGAACAACAGACTGGTTCCAAATAGGAAAAGGAGTACATCAAGGCTGTATATTGTCACCCTGCTTATTTAACTTCTATGGAGAGTACATCATGAGAAACGCTGGGCTGGAAGAAGCACAAAGTGGAATCAAGATTGCCAGGTGAAATATCAATAACCTCAGATATGCAGATGACACCACCCTTATGGCAGAAAGTGAAGAGGAGCTAAAAAGCCTCTTGATGAAAATGAAAGAATAGAGCAAAAAAGTTGGCTTAAAGCTCAACATTCAGAAAACGAAGATCATGGCATCCGTTCCCATCACTTCATGGGAAATAGAGGGGGAAACAGTGGAAATAGTGTCAGACTTTATTTGGGGGCTCCAAAATCACTGCAGATGGTGATTGCAGCCATGAAATTAGAAGACGCTTACTCCTTGGAAGAAAAGTTATGACCAACCTAGATAGTATATTCAAAAGCAGAGACATTACTTTCCCGACTAAGGTGGTCTAGTCAAGGCTATGGTTTTTCCTGTGGTCATGTATGGATGTGAGAGTTGGACTGTGAAGAAGGCTGAGCGCCGAAGAATTGATGCTTTGGAACTGTGGTGATGGAGAAGACTCTTGAGAGTCCCTTGGACTGCAAGGAGATCCAACCAGTCCATTCTGAAGGAGATCAACCCTGGCATTTCTTTGGAAGGACTGATGCTAAAACTGAAACTCCAGTACTTTGGCCACCAAATGTGAATAGTTGACTCACTGGAAAAGACTCTAATGCTGGGAGGGATTGGGGGCAGGAGGAGAAGGGGACGACAGAGGATGAGATGGCTGGATGGCATCATGGACTCTATGTACGTGAGTCTGAGTGAACTTCGGGAAGTGGTGGTGAACAGGGAGACCTGGCATGCTGAGATTCATGAGGTCGCAAGAGTCGGACACGACTATGTAATCTGAACTAAATAGTTAAAATGATTCTTTCTGCCAAGTTGTGGTTACCCAAAAGAGTGAAAAGCCGATCAAACCAAGGAGGGTCTTAGAATGCAGAAACTGAAAAACCAGACCCGTATTGTCTCATGTCTGGAAATTCTTTTCCAACCCGCACCCAGACCATGACATTCTTGGTGGCTTGTTAAGGGACTTGGAGTCTCTTCCCCACCTCCTCACTTCTCATTTCTCATAGGGACCCTCTGCCAACAGGCAACTGCTCTGGCCGCAATTGAGGAGTTCTGGCCAGGGTTACCCTCTGGTGTGTTCCAAATGCCCCACTGCTCACTGCACCCAGAGTAGCTGCTGCTTGAATGGGTGAGGGTCTCTCCTTTGTCTTTTTCCAACTGCGTACTATACCAACAAGTATTGTATGAGCACAGGTTAGACACATAAAAGCCATTAGGGCACCTGTCACAGAAAGACTCCCGTGTGAGGACAGGGTGGAAGGGCATTCGCCCCCAGCAAGACAACTTCTATCCACCAGTCAGGCACATACTGTTTGAAGCAAAACAGAGACCATTGTCCCCGGGCCACCGCCTCTGGATATATTATAAGGCGGATTCCTCAGCCTTCTTCCCTGTCACTTTCACTTCTTTCCCTTTGGGTCCGGATTGATTTACAGGAGCCTGGGTGTTGCCTCTGAGCCATCCCAAAAGTGCCTTCCATGTTTCAGGGAATCACCAAATGATGAGTCACCTGGTTGCTCCTGGGAATCTGTCTTTCTCTGCTTGTGTCACGTGGTGGCTTAGCTGCATGGTTCTCAGTGGTCTTCTCTGTCGGATGCGACTGTTGGAAAGCTTGGACGTTTTGTGCATTAGTCGCCCGGATAGATCACTGGGAGGAAAGGGACGCCTTTCTGTCAGCCAGTGACTCTCAGTACTCCCATTCTATGGTAGGGAGGCTAAGAGTGGGTTCTGTTACGTCCCAGGAGGCTCTCTCATACTCAACCCTTGGCTACATTCTCAGAAACTGGAAACATTTGACCCTCTAAAAGGCCTGGCTCCAGTAGAAACGGGGGCCCCCTCAAGAATGGCCTCTGAATGGCACACTAAGTTTTTCCAGAAGAAAGGAAAGGACTCAGAATTTCCTTATGCTCTGTTGCCTCCCTGTCTCCTGTTCCTCTCTGTCTCTCTCCATCAGATTTCCTAGATGACCCCTACTTGAACTTTCATATCCACATGATCTCTAGGAAAGGGTTCTGAGGTTTGCTTTGGTCTAGCTCTTCTATATTCAGAAGCCTGAAGGATCAAAAACTGTCCTAACATTCTAAAGAATCCCTTTCTAAGGAAGCTTATCTCTCAGGTGGAGAGGGAACCAAGCTTCCCTCACTCCTGAACATCCTAAAGAATTCCCTTCTGAGTACTCCTGTTTCTCAGGGCTGGGAAGGACCAAGCTTCCCCCAGTCCTGCAAATTCCCTTAACCCTTCAGATTCTTCTGATGGGACAAAGACCTCACTTCCCACCAGAGGGACAGTCCAAAATTTTTATGAGCTGAAATGCCCCTGATATCAGAGTCAATTTGAGCATTATTTGGTCTATATTTTAGCTATAAAACTAAGACTACAGAAAGGAAAGATGACTTTTTGATGCCAGGTGGCCCTAATATTCTTTAGACTCTGGAGAAAACTGGTTAAAATGAAATTTTCTTTCCCTTGGAAACTGCAAAACCCTTTCTTTTTGCATATGCATTTAAAACCAACCAGCTTGTTAAAAGGCCTGCCTAGGGAAAAGCTTGAAGTTAACCCTTTCCATGTCCTTGAAATACACTGCCCATTTTGCCTGAGACCTGACTTAGCCTTGGGCAAAACAGAACTTCAAACCAAACAAACAAAATACAAGGATCAAAGAGATATTTTAAATCTCAGGCAGGAAACTATGAGATCTCTGTCTGTACGTCTGGATTCGTGTATGTCTCAGTGTGCACTTTTTTTTTAATACAATATTGCTGAAGTTGTAAATGAGTTCTAATCTAGTAAGAAAGTTGGCTTAAAGCTCAGCATTCAGAAAACGAAAATCATGGCATCTGGCCCATCACTTCTTGGGAAATAGATGGGGAAACAGTGGAAACAGTGTCAGACTTTATTTTTTTGTGCTCCAAGATCACTGCAGATGGTTACTGCAGCCATGAAATTAAAGGATGCTTATTCCTTGGAAGAAAAGCTATGACCAACCTACATAGCATATTGAAAAGCAGAGACACTACTTTGCCAACAAAGGTCTGTCTAGTCAAGGCTATGGCTTTTCCAGTGGTCACGTATGGATGTGAGAGTTGGACTGTGAAGAAAGCTGAGTGCCGAAGAATTGGTGCTTTTCAACTATGGTGTTGGAGAAGACTGTTGAGAATCCCTTGGCCTGCAAGGAGATCCAACGAGTCTATTCTAAAGGAAATCAGTCCTCGGTGTTCATTGGAAGGACTGATGCTAAAGCTGAATACTTTGGCCAACTCATGTGAAGAATTGACTCATTGGAAAAGACCCTGATGCTGGGAGGGATTGGGGGCAGGAGGAGAAGGGGACAACAGAGGATGATATGGCTGGATGGCATCACAGACTCGATGGACGTGAGTCTTAGTGAACTTCAGGAGTTGGTGATTGACAGAGAGGCCTGGCGTGCTGCAATTCTTGGGGTCGCAAAGAGTTGGACACGACTGAGCTTGAACTGAAAGGAAAGTGAAAGTGAAGTGAAAGCCCTCAGTCGTGTCCGACTCTTTGCGACCCCCGTGGAGTGTAGCCCACCAGGCTCCTCTGTCCATGGGATTCTCCAGACAAGAATACTGGAGTGGGTTGCCATTTCCTTCTCCAGGGGATCTTCCCAACCCAAGGATTGAACCCGGGTCTCCTGCATCGCAGGCAAACGTGTTATCCTCTAAGCCACCAATTCTATCTCCAAGAGAAATTAACCTAAATGAGTTTCACATTCACGTGAACTTGGAAATATTCAATATTAAATATCTAATATTAATGTCTGTTTGCTAATCTAATGTAGATATGTCTTTGAGTCATTAAACACACTATTTTCATTGTCCCTACGTTTATTATCAGTTAAATGTGTTGTATTTTTATATGTTACAAGTTTGTCAACCAGGATAGTACCTCTAGGAAAGAAAAGAAAAAAATTCAAAGAAAATGTAAAAGAGAAGAGAACTTTTAGATAAACTCTATTAAGAATAATTATACTTTAGAAATGTCTGTCTAAACCATTCTCTAGATTGTGGTAACTTGAATTTCTAAACTAAATTAAGTCATTTCCAAATAAAATAAGATTCTGAAATATTCATTGAGTGAGTGAGTGAGTGAAGTCGCTCAGTCGTGTCCGACTCTTTGCAACCCTGTGGACGTAGCCTACCAGGCTTCTACGTCCATGGGATTCTCCAGGCAAGAATACTGGAGTGGGTTACCGTTTCCTTCTCCAGGGGATCTTCCCAACCCAGGGATCGAAGCCGGTTCTCCCGCATTAGACGCGGACGCTTTAACCTCTGAGCCACAAGGGAAGCCAACTTCCTCTTACAGAGAAACTAGAGATTTTGGACTACTCATGAATAATGCTTGATGCCATCCTGAGATGTTCTCTAGATTTTTTTTTAATTATCACTGGTATTATGTTCACCAATCTACAGAATGCTTAAGTTCTTAGTTGCTTAAGGAAAGTAGCATTTTATGAAGGGAAGAGGAAGTAGGTCTGTCTTACAGGAGGCTGTTTCAAGATGGGAGAACAAAGTAATGGATACAGAAAGTGATAGAGTTTTATGGAAAGTGGACCCCAAGGGAAGAGTTTTGAGCATAAATACGAGTTTTCTTGAGATGTTGAGCTGCCTTTGATAATGGATTTTAAGTTTCTTTACCTCTGAAGTGATCTTTTCTATGTTTTCCTTCGAAATCTTTGTTACTTTGGCTAGGTAAATATATTGTTTCCCAGTGATCTATATGATTTTATCTGACTGAATGTTAAAACCCCTTTTGATATTTGTCCACAAAACTTTCTAAATGACTTGACTTCTAGCTGCCTTGGAATGCTTCAGAGGGCCCCTGAGACATCCCAGGGAGCTATTAAACTACCACCGTTCATTGGACATATAAAGTTACATGGGAAGAACTGCTGAAGGGGTGATGAATCTTCCCACATTATGTTGCATGGTGGATGTTACCAATATAGATATCCTAAAATTATGTGGAGTTTATATAGATCTGATATGCCCTAATAAAATGTGGTCAACTATAATTCTACTTATCCTATTAAAGTGTTACAAGTCACAGCAATGACCAGGCTACACTGTCAATTGCAGTTTAATCAGATTTAAACATGCCTTCTTTGGTTTCACTCTGATGCCTTTGTAAGAATACTGCTACATCATGATTTATGGAAAAGATTTTTCTAATGTTAACTGATAAACAACTTTGGTTTGCTATCTGGTAAGCTGTTATCAGACTGGAATTTAGTCTAATCTCTATGTTAATAGAACAAAGTTTTCTTAGAATGCAACTTTCAATAAAAGATTATGAATTTCTTTGCCTTTAAGTGACATATTTATTTAAAAAACTTTTGTTGCTGTGGTAAAGTAAATAAGTGTTACTTAAGGTTAGCGTACATGTAGACAAAGCTCATTCTTCTTCTACAAAAGTAAGCCCTCATGGTTAGACTTTGCCATCCTGATATCCTTAAAACATGGCCATGGTCTGCTCCTGAATCACGGAATAAATATGCTAATGTTGCCCTGATTATTTTATAATTGCTCTTTCAGATGAGAATAGTTTCTTTAATGGCTTGTGCATCAGAAGTCATCCTCCTTTCTTCTCATTAGAAATTGGGTAAATAGAATTACTGTTTAAAAATATATGTATTTTATAATACCATCCAAGCTACCAACTCCTGACCAGGTCTCTGAATTTGCGGTTTTCAACTTGGGTCACATTAGAAAGTGTTCCTATGGCCACATGGCATCTGTACTTTATATTTCAGAGACAGCTGACGTTCCAGGATGTGGCCATAGACTTCACTCAAGAGGAGTGGGAATGCCTGGACCTTGGTCAGCGGGAATTGTACAGGGACGTGATGTTAGAGAATTATGGGAACCTGGCCTCCTTGGGTGAGGATAACTGCCTTCCAGAATCCCTTATCTACCTGCTGGGTTTTTGTTCCGTCATTTCTACAATGTCTTCTGAAATGTTCTGCTTCCCAGAGTAGTTTCAGATCTCTGCTTTCTAGGGGATAATGGGTGATTTCTGAGTTTAGAAAGAAAGGCTTCACAATGAATCGTTATGCTGGTGATATTTTTCTTTCTTGATGTACTCTGCCTCCTTCATTCTAGGTTAGTGGAAATTGTGTAAGTTCTGTGGTATTAAAGAGTTGCACCCTCTCTTGATTTCACATTGACACTGCTTACTTTTCCTTAATACTAATTGACCAGAACCTCAGGACGGATTGTTAGGTGTTTCTTAGTATTGTATAGCGGCTTTGAATAAAGTGTTTCAGAAAATCATTTTCCAGAAGAAAAAGCATTCTTGTCTCACCTGAGTACATATTGGATTCGATACTGATGAATCTCTAACAACACAACTATTCCTTTCTCTGATGAACAGGGCTTGTCCCTGGGCTGGACCTAGTCACCTTTCTGGAGCAATTGAAGGTTCCCAGGAATATAAGGAGAATGGAGACAACAGCCATTTACCCAGGTAGGTATGAATGGCTGGAGAGGATGACTCAGATGAGAGGCCCAAGGAGCAGCAAGGAGCTCATCCTGCCTCGCCTGGTTTTGGAAGATTTGCTTCAATGGAAATAGTTTTCAACAACCTGATTTTGTGTTGGCTACTGTAATAGAAATGTATCATGTGCCCCATGCTCTCTCTGAAATAATTCATGAATTTGTCTCCACTGATTACTTTTCTCCATCACAGTGTGACCAAAAGTCTCCCTCTTGGCTTGTGACAAACTGCATTCATTCATTGCTCTTTGACTTCTTGGGGGCCCTAGGAAAACTGCCCATTTCTGAGTAACTGTATGACAGTCCTTTTAAAGTTTCCTTCTACCTCTACACGGAAATGTGTGAGTAGTTGGTAGACAAACTGCCAAACTACTAGGAATACTGAGGATGGGTTTTTGTTCTCTGACTTATAATTTCCTATCCACTGAGAGCAACACGTAGGACCTTCTAAATAAATTTCAAATTCAAGTAATTTTTCACTGCAGAAAGCAAAACCTGGTGAAAACGAAACAATGCATATCTCAGGTTGACTTGAAAGCTTCTCTTTTCCTTATATGATCTCATATTAAATGTCTTTAGTACTTTTCCCCCAATCCTAACATGCTAAAATACTTTATGGTGTTGTTTTACCTCATAGTATTTTAAAATAAATTGACATAAAATCTTAGCACATTTTCCACTACATTATTAATGGTTGATTCAGCCTATGACAATTTTTCGATTATATAAAGAAATCTTTATTAAAAATTCTAATTGGAATATAGCTGTTTTCCAATTTTGTACTCCTATACAGCAAAGAGAATCAGCTATGCATATCAGTCAGTTCAGTTCAGTCACTCAGTGGAGTCTGTGTCTGCAATCCAGGCCAGGCTTCCCTGTCCATCACCAACTCCCAGAGCCTGCTCAGTCTCATGTCTATCGAGTCAGTGATGCTATGCAATGATCTCATCCTCGGTCAACCCCTTCTCCTCTCATCTTCAATCTTTCCCAGGATTAGGGTCTTTCTCAGTGGGTCGTTCTTTGCCTCAGGTGGCCAGAGTATCAGAACTTCAGCTTCACCATGTCGTTCCAATGAATATTCAGGACTGATTTCCTTTAGGATGGAGTGGTGTGATCTTCTTGCAGTCCAAGGGACTCTCAAGAATCTTCTCCAACACCACAGTTCAAAAGCATCAATTCTTCGGCACTTAGCTTTGTTCATGGTCCAACTGTCACATCCATACTTAACTACTGGAAAACCTACAGATTTGACTCACGGGAACTTTTTCAGCAAAGTAATGTTTCTGGTTTATAATATGTTGCCTAGGTTGGTCATAGCTTTTCTTCCCAGGAGCAAGGGTCTTTTATTTTCATGGCAGTAGTCACCATCTGCAGTGATTTTGAAACCCCACAAAATAAAGTCTCTCACTGTTTTCACTGTTTCTTCCACTGTTTGCCATGAAACAATCTGTCCAGTGCCATGACCTTTGTTTTTTGAAGGTTGAGTTGGAAGCCAGCTTTTTCAGCCTCTTCTTCCAGTTTGATCAAGAGTCTCCTCAGTTCCTCTTCCCTTTCTGCTATAAGGGTGGTGCCATTTGTATATCTGAGATTATGGATATTTCTCCCTGAAATCATGATTCCAACTTGTGCTTCATCCAACCCGGCATGTGACATGATGTACTGTGCGCTTTCCCAATTTGAAATCAGTCCATTGTCACATGTCCAGTTCTCATTGTTGCTTGTTGACATGCATACAGATATCTCAGGAGGCAGGTAAGATAGTCTGGTGTTCCCATCACTTTAAGATTTTTCCACAGTTTCTTGTTGTCCACACAATCAAAGGCTGTGGTGTCAATAAAGCAGATGTCATTGTTTGTCCAGAACTCTCTTGCTTTTTATATGATCCAAGGGATGTTGGCAATTTGCTTTCTGGTTCTCTGCCATTTCTAAATCCAGCTAGAACATGTGGAAGCTCTCGGTTCATGTACTGTTACAGCCTCTCTTGGAGAATTTTGAGCCTTTGCTTTGTTTAAAATGAGGAAAATTGTGTAGTCGTTTGTGCATTCTTTGGGATTTCCTTTCCTTGAGATTGGAATGAAAACTGAGCTTTTCCCTTCCTGAGGCCACTGCTGAGTTTTCCAAATTTGCTGGCTTATCGAGTGCAGATCTTTAGCATTATCATCCTTTAGGACTTGAAATAGGTCACCTGGAGTTCAACACCTGCACTAGTTTTGTTGGTAGGCATGCCTTCTAAGGCCGACTTGACTTGGGATGCCAGGATGTCTGTTACTAGATGAGTGATCACAACATCGTGGTTATCTCGGTCATTAAGATCTTTTTGTATAGTTCTTCCTTGTATTTTTCCAACTTCTCTTAATACCTTCTGCTTCTTTTAGATCCATCCCATGTCTGTCCTTTATTGTTCCCATCTTTGCATGAAATATTCCTGGTACCTTTAATTTTCTTAGAGATCTCTGGTCTTTACTATCCTATTGATTTCCTTCCCATTTAGGTCTCCACAGAGCAATGAGTAGAGTTTTCTCTCAATCATAGTTTGAAAGTCTCTCTTCTTATTTAATTTCTTAAAATTAGTACTTTATTAAGTGTATCTTATTTGTATTTAGCTTCCCCTAGTTTCTGACTAGTTCTCTGTCACTATCATTTATTATACTTAGATTGAAACATCTAATAGACCATTCTCAGAAACGCGTGGCAAGAAGTGGATTTAAGAATTACTAGGCATATTGGATTTGTGAACGTGTTTGGTGTCTCCACTTAAGATGACTAAAAGCAAGAAATATTCATTAGATTGCCTATCACCTCTTAATTCAGTGGTCCTTGGAGGTTTTTATCTCTTTTCTTCCACTATAAGCTATTTCTTTGCCATCTCATTTTGTCCACCGTTCTGTTTGTGGTCTCTGTTTTAAAGACTGCAGCAACCTATTTAGTCTTCCTTCTGGTGTCTGCACCTTGGTGGGTGAGGTTGGTCCAGAGGTCTGTGCCTTTATCCTCTCTTGATCTGTGCTCTGATTGCTGTTAACTGTGACCACAGCCTGCCCTGGATATTCAGGGATGTCTCCCTCTTGTTCTGTGGTTGTTACTGTCCTCTCTATGGTGGGGCCTGCTCCCTGTGTGGTGGAATAGAGCCCCCAGTTCTGACTCTTCGCTGTGATTCTAATCTGTGGTGTGAGGCAGGTGGGATTGGAGCACACCCACTGGGAGAGAAGTCACTGAGTATTACTCTTCGGGGGATGTTCACGTCAGGGTGTGCTCTGGTGTCCCCTCTCATGTGTTCTGCAAGTTCTCATGTCATGTAGTGTTGGCACTGCTCTTGGCTCACCTTAACCATGGGAGTAATGAGACATGGCCCTGGTGTCTCTCAGCTGTTGTTTTCACAAGGTCACCAGCATAGATTCAGTGAAGTCAGGTCCTGGGATTGCATTGAGCATGGAGCTGGACCTGCTGTGATGCTATGGGGGAGCTCAGGCTCTGTCCTGGCCCGCCCTCTTGTGTACGACCCCACAAAGTCTACAGCTCCTAAAGCTATACCTGCCATGAATGAGAGAGCCCTGGTTGTTGATTCAGATGCTCTGTAGGGGCTGAGGTTACAAAGCTGATCATGATGTAAGACCGTGGCTTGTGTTGCTGCCAGGAGAGGTTTCAGCTTTTCTTCTTTTTCCCTGGGTTTCACCTGTGCTTTCTGCTCCATCTGTGCATGTGGTCAACTCACAGGTGTCTTCTCCTGAGGCTGCCCCAGAACACAGGATTCTGCTGATTGTGGAGGATGTTGATGAGGGAGGCCGTGGCTGGGGGGCTCAAAAGACCTACGTGGGTAGAATTCTTCGTAGTCCTTGGGTAGCAGGGCTGGGCACAAGGGACAAGAGATGCAATGGGCTTCTTCTTTGGGCATCACTCACCAATGGTGCTCTGCTGTATGGTGGTTCAGGCTTCACCACAAGCATCGTGTTTGCAGAGCTCCTCCCTCACCCCAGTCCCTTCAGGATGTTTCCTCACAGGCAACTGCAGTCCTCTGCCTTGGTATGCTCTCCAAACTCCACATCTCAACACCCAGCCCTTGTCTGCATTGCTGGACACGCCTCTGAGGCTGGGTGGGCAGGGCTGGGGTCAGTACCCTGTGTGCAGGTCTCACTCTGTCCTGCTACCACACCCTTGTTGGCATGTTCTCTTCCCACAGAGAATGAGGCTCTCCCTCTATCCAAACTGAGCTCCCCTAGTGACGGGCTTCCTCGAATATGGAGACCTCTCCTCATGTTCATCTCTCCACAGGGCTGCAGGCCCCAACCCTCTTCCTCTCCTCTTCTTTTTCCTTCTTCTTTCTTTTGTCCTACCCTGCAGAGCAGGAACCTTTCTTGTCCTTTCAGATTTCCAAGGGCGTCTGCTAGTGTTCCGCTGGGCTCTGTGAGAATTCCATTTTTCATTCATTAGTGGAGAGAGTTATGATCTCCACATCTGCCTAAGCCTCTGGCATCTTGATCCTTCCATATCTATTTTATTTTTAAACTAGCTACGGTCATCCATTTTCTTTAAATCTTTAAAGATATTCACTGAGAATAGCAGGGAAAATTACTTGTTGTTTGGTATCTTTCAGCTATGTCTCCACAAGACACCCAGAATTTGATGCCAAAGAATCCAGCATTAGAAGATGTATTCCCAAAAGGAAACGTAGGAATATATCAAATATATCACCTCAGAAACTTAAATTTAATGAAAGATCGGGAAAATATGAGGGTAAATGGAAGACAGAGAGGATGTTTATATGGACATAGAGAAATGGAGACAGTGACACATAATGCTAACATTACTGGCAAAAGAAATGAGCAGCGTGAGTCAAATTGGGGAAAACACCAACTTCAGTCTTCAGCATGTGCCAAGAAGTTTAACTGTTTAAGAAAAGATTTCCATCCTTTTTGAAACATACGTGTTTTCTAAAAGAATATGTGGAAAATCTGGAAGATAATCTAGTCTCTACTGCAACTACTCATTCTGAACGAAGGCTTCGACTAAAGGTACATTCAAGCGTGTCTGAACACCTACAATTTAACAATGAGTGTGAAAACTCACTATCTAGTCAATTTGAGGGATCCGTGCGCAGGGTGTCATTATTCTTTCCCCAAGAGATATTTTCTATCCATTCCAAGATGTATAATGTTAATTATAATGGAAGAGATGCAATCCAACCATCATTGTTCAATACATATTGTGATATGGTTAATACACAACAACTATCCATATACAATAAAATGAGCTCCAGCTCCAATAATTACAAGAATATTTATTGTGGACTGAGAATATATTCAGGCAAGGAAACTAGGGATAAAGTTGAAGGAGACTCAAACCTTATGAAACATCAGGGACCTGAATCTTCAAACAAGGATTCTAAAAGTAATAAATGTAGAAATACCTTTGATCAAATGTCAGGTTTTTCTCTAGACAAGAGTACTTGTACTGAAGAGAGGACTTGTAGTGAACATAGTGAGGTTTGTAATCACTGTTCAGAACTTACTCAACAGGACACTGTTCAGAATCCACAGAAAGAAAACAAGTGTAAGATACGTGAGAAAGTATTTAGTAAGTCATCCAGTCTAAGTAGGCATAGGAAAATTCATTCAGGAAGGAAACCTTTCAAATGTACAGAATGTAGCAAGGCATTTAACTGTCACTCACTTCTTAATCGACATCAGCAAATTCATGCTGGAGAGAAACCTTATAAATGTACAGAATGTAGCAAAGCCTTTACTTACAACTCAGATCTTATTAAACATCAGCGAATTCATACTGGAGAAAAACCTTACATATGTAAAGAATGTAACAAAGCCTTTCGTTGTTCCTCATTTCTTAGTCGACATCAGCGAATTCACACTGGAGAGAAACCGTACAAATGTACAGTATGTGGCAAAGCCTTTACTTACAACTCAAATCTTACTCAACATCGGCGAATTCATACAGGAGAGAAACCTTATAAGTGTACAGAATGTAGCGAAACCTTTATCAGTTCCTCATATCTAACCCATCATCAGCGAATGCATACTGGAGAGAAGCCTTACATATGTAAAGAATGTAACAAAGCCTTTCATCATTGTGCAGGTCTTACTCGACATAATCGAATTCATACTGGGGAAAAACCATACAAATGTAAAGAATGTGGCAAAGCCTTTATTACCAGATCGGACCTTACTCGACATCACCAAATTCATACCGGGATAGACGTTATAAATGTACAGAATGTGGCAAGGCCTTTATGACGTGTTCTAAACTTACTGATCATCGGCGCATGCATACTGGAGAGAGACCATATAAATGTACTGAATGTGGCAAAGCCTTTAATCACAACTCAAGTCTTATTCAACATCGGCGATTGCATACTGGCGAGAGACCTTATGAATGTACTGAATGTGGCAAAGCCTTTGGTTGCAACTCAACGCTTTCTCGACATCAGCGAATACATACTGGAGAGAGACCTTATAAATGTACTGAATGTGGCAAAGCCTTTAGTCGGAGTGCTTATCTCACTAAACATCTGAGAACACACACTGGAGAGAAACCGTAGTAATGGAACAAGTGATGGAAGAGATTTGCCCTAAACATGTATCAGAAAACGCAAGAGCTTATTTTAAAAAATGGAAATGATGTAACCAATATGTTGAAAAGTATTTAATCAAAAGTTGAAATAAATATCAGATTGCATAATAAAGGCATTTAATCAATCTTGTTTTCAGAAGCTTCTCTAAAGTAGAATGACTGTAGGAGTACTCCATAATTAAAACACATAGAAAATGGACATATTAGCATGAATCGTGGGATGAAGGTTGATGGCTAGAAAGTTAAAATTCTTAGCAATGTATGTATGAAGGTGAAAGTGAAGTCGCTCAGTCGTGTCCAACTCTTTGCGACCCCATAGACTGTAGCCTACTAGGCTCCTGTGTCTATGAGATTTTCCAGACAAGAGTACTGCAGTGGAGTACCATTTGTATGCTTGTTTATAGTGACATGATTTGAGATTCTTTGACGTGAATGTAATTCAACACTCAATCCATAATAAGCTTTCTACTGTGTTTGAAAACGTAGATTTTTTAAGGTTTATTAAAGATTAGCCTTTTTATATTGTGTGGCAACCATTTCTATCTATTCTCCATTAGAAGATGAAGGATACCGTAATGTAAAATAGACAATGACTATCTAAATGGAGGTGTTTGGCATTGATGTGAAATATCTGGAAGTTGTCATGATGTAAGTGATCATTTAATCTTTCCATGTATTAAAGTAAGATAGAAGTTGGTTCTAAAGTTTCAATAGTAATATCCTTGATTTGTAAGAAAAACACAATGACAGTTCACTGCAGTATTGATGTATCTTTATAATATCAACACGTCATGATTATTACTTGACAATGTTGAAATGAAGACAGCTTCTGTGAGAACCCAGAAACGTATTAGAAACTCTTCCTGGAAAAGGCATGGAATTAGTGTATACCATGCTTCCTAAGTGCTTCCTAGGCTTTGTTTGGTAAGCTGTAAAAGTCACACATCTCATATCCTTATATCAAAAAATGAATATTGTTGACAGTTTCCCTAAACTGCTGCATGCTGTTGCTGCCTCAGCATCAGTCTGGGCAGCAGGCAGCCTGCCGTTCCTTGAACTCACACCAGCCAGTCCTGTGAGCACCTGCTCTAGATGACCACCTTCCTTGAGATCAACAGTCTTGCTGAACCCCGGGGTCTACTTTACAAACCCCCTTCAATGACAACGTCACAGTGCTCACCGGATTCATTGTTTTCGTTTGAATGGATTAATTCACACTCAGCCTAGGGAGCCCAGAGCACCTCACCCAGCATAACTTCTAAAGACTAAACTGCAAGATCTGGTGTTTTCTCTGCCTGATTCTAGCTTTGACCTCTCTCGGAAATTCCTGCCCTAAATTCTCCCCTACAGAGAGGTCTTAGGTGTGGTGAGTGTGAGGCTTTGAGCTCAGGACTCCTGAATGTTTGTTTGAGGGAAGAGACATCAGGAAAAAATGGGATTTGCTGATGACTCCATTAACGGCCACACTGTAGACCTGCAGATTGATAACTTCTTGGAGTGGGGACCTGACCACCTGGGATTTGTATTCATTGAAATAGTTCAGAAAAAAATCTTTAGCCATATGGTTTCCATCTGGTTTCCCATCAGGATGACGTGACCAGCGT
The DNA here is from genome assembly GCA_917880005.1 of Nanger dama. Lineage (NCBI taxonomy): Eukaryota > Metazoa > Chordata > Mammalia > Artiodactyla > Bovidae > Nanger > Nanger dama. Next base: position 421,823 of record CAKJTW010000155.1, read on the forward strand.
CAGGAAATGACCTCACTGATGCCCTCCCAACAGAGTTCTATGTTGGTCCTGTGGGAGCATCACTGTGGTGTCCAGGAAGTGCTCCAGGGGATTCTAGGGGAGGCCCTGGTTAAGGCCGTGCCTCCTGATCCATGTGTGAGAGCTTAGCCCTGGCTTCGTCCGCGGAGAGGCAAGAGGGTTGGTCTAGCTGGATTGGGACAGGGGAGGTCAGTCAGCTCACATCATCTCTATGGGCAGAGTGTTAGGAGCTCTCTATGAGGAAAGAACAATCACAAAATTAGTTCACAAGCTGGTGTTCAGGTAGGAATTGATTGTTTCTGAATGTCTCCTGAGACAGAGGACAGGAGAGGTTGGTCTTCTCAGCTTTTCAAGGTCCTGTCTATAGAAGTTTTGGCTGCAGGTTAAAGAGCTGTGTTGATGCCCTCCAAAGTATTTTTCTCAAAACTCAGTAGTGCCTTCGCAGCTTAACATCTCCAAAGAAGACAGAGCAGGAGGAAGAAGTGGAGGAAATGGCAGCTTCTGAGGTAAATATCCTGTCCAGGGTCTGGGGCTGCATCTGCTTTTCCTCCTCAAATGCCCAAATGAGAATCCACAAGCCTTTAGCTTTCTGCTCCTATTTTTCCTTCCCAGGCATATCATCTTATTTTTTCCAATTCTTCTTAGTGAAGACCAGCCCTTTGGTCTACTTCCTTGTGTCCCAGAGGCTTTGTTGCATTGTCTGCATCCTCGCTTTCTATGGCGCATGATGAATTCTCAGTGTGAATCAGTGACTTTCAACTGTTGAATCTATTTTTGTGAGAGATCAGCATGAGGAGTCACTCCTATCCTCATTCCCACTGGGATGTGGTTTTTGTTGGCATTTTAGGGACGTTGTAAAATGCAGTGATGACTTAGCACCTGGATGCAATATAGATATTTTAAATAGAGTTTGGAAATGCCGTTATACATAGAACCAACTCTCTTCTGTCTATAGGGTTTTCCAGGCAAGAATTTTGCAGTGGGTTCCTATTTCCTCATCACAGGGATTCTCTCCATCCCTAGACTGAAGGCGCATCTCCAGCATTGGCATGCAAATTCTTTACCACTGAGTGAGCTGGGAAGCCCAGTGACTCAACTAGGGGTCCAGAGTTTTCAGAAAATTTTCAGAAATTAAAAAAAAAAAAATTGGAGAGTTTTTCCTTTGCATTGCTGAGACTTACTAGTTAAATGCATTATTAGGATACTAAACAGGGGAAGTATATGTGAATTGAAATTTGCATAAAATTGACATTTTAAAAGTTAGATTCAAGTTATAATTTCATTGTTAATTCCAGAATGCCCAGGCAGTGATTGTACATCTTTCATGTGATTCATTTACACCATGACATCTGATGCCCACTGCTTCTGGAGATGTCTCTCTGACATCATGAGACTATGAAGTTCATACTTCTTCTCTCTCTCTTTAAACAGGTTGTGGAAAAAAGGGATAAGGAATGTGTGGAAATGGGGGTAGTTAATGGAGAAACTCCCCATCTTCTTGGTTTCTCTTTGCTTCTGAGAATGAACACTCCTTGTGTTGATTATATTTTTGGGGTAGGTGAATTGCTCACTCCAGCCCAGGTGTGATGTTTCCAGAACACTCCAGGCTCAAATCACAGACACAGTCTTTTTACCACGTATTTGTATTTTTCAAAATGTTTACAACAATCATAATGGTGCTAATCTGTTTTCCACTGTGTTGAAAGATAAAGCTCAACACAAATAATAGTGTTTCAGGAAAGAAAAGCTTCAGAACCAACAGTCCTAATTTATCTTATACTGCTGCCTATGTTTCCACCCTAAATGTATCCATAATGTACAACGAATGTCATCCACAAGTAGATGTATAGATATTAACCCTTTAAAAATGATCTTCATTTTATTGACATGAATAGCTTTAATATTCTTAGTAAGTATAATCTCATTTTAATGTATCCCTGTGTGCAGAAAAATGTTGAAATTATTTGAATTATTTCTTGTTTTGGTATTCTCCCAAGTTATATAAAGTTCTCTTGAAAATACACTTATTTGTTTGGCTCAGCTCTGTCTTAGTTGTAGCAGGCAGGATCTTGGAGCCATGCAGATTTTGTTGACGCTGGAAAGCTTTAGCTGTGGGGTGTGGGATCTATTTCTCTAAGCGGCTATTAAACCCATCCTGCTGCCTTGGCAGCTGAGAGTCTTAGTCATGGACTGTCAGGGGATGTTTCATGGTAGGAGTCCTGTTTGCCCTTCCTATCTCTCTTGAGCCTTCGGTTCCTTTTCAGTTCCTGTCAACCACTCTCAGGACTGAGATAATAGAGATGGGAAGCCTGCATAGGATTTCCTTCATTAGCTTTCGCATTTGGTGAAAGGGATTATTTAAGACCCTCTTTTGGTATGGATCCTGGAGATGGAAATGGCAACCCACTCCAGTATTCTTGCCTGAGAATCCCATGGACTGAGGAGCCTACTGGGTTACAGTCCACAGTTTTGCAAAGAGTCAGACATGACTGAGTGACTTCACTTTCACTTTGACATGGAGAGAAAGTGAAGAGGAACTAAAAAGCCTCTTGATGAAATTCAAAGAGGAGAGTGAAAAAGTTGGCTTAAAACTCAGCATTCAGAAAACTAATTTCATGGCATCTGGTCTCATTACTTCATGGGAAATAGATGGGGAAACATGGAAACAGTGTCAGACTATTTTTGGGGTTCCAAAATCACCACAGATGTTGATTGCAGCCATGAAATTAAAAGACTACTCCTTGGAAGAAAAGTTATGACTAACCTAGATAACATATTCAAAAGCAGAGACACTACCTTGCCAACAAAGGTCCATCTAGTCAAGGCTCTGGTTTTTCCAGCGGTCATGTGTGGATGTGAGAGTTGGACTGTGAAGAAAGCTGAGCGCCAAAGAATTGATGCTTTTGAAGTGTGGTGTTGGAGAAGACTCTTGAGAGTCCCCTGGACTACAAGGAGATCCAACCAGTCCATCCTAAAGGAGATCAGTCCTGGGTGTTCATTACTTAGGTTGAAGCTGAAACTCCAATACTTTAGCCAGCTCATGCAAAAAGTTGACTCATTGGAAAAGACCTTGATACTGGGAGGGATTGGGGGCAGGAGGAGAAGGGGATAACAGATGATATGGCTGGATGGCATCACTCGATGGACATGAGTTTGAGTGAACTCCAGGAGTTGGTGATTGACAGGGAGGCCTGGCATGCTCAGATTCATGGGGTCCCAAAGAGTCGGACAGGACAGAGCCAATGAACTGAACTGAACTGAACTGAACTTTGATATGGACTGCCTTTTGGCCTTATGGACTCTATAGCTCTTTGTTTCCTTGGTAACTTGTAAATTCTGGTCTTTTGATCTTTATCTGAAGAAACTACCTTGTAATACAGTATATATACTCACACAGAATTTAATAAAGCACCCTTGTTCCACCAGAGACTTGGGTCCCTGTGTCCTTTCTTTTCTCTCTCTTTCTGGCTGATTCCTTGGAGCGCGGAGGCCTGCTGCGTAACCCACGGGATATTAGCCTCTTCCCTTCTTTCACTTTCCTATAGTCGACTCCCGACCACCAGGTTCCGGCCCATTAAAGTACCCCACCATGGGCCACCACAAGCCTCTAAAGCTTCTATAAACTTTCATTAGTGTTGTCTCTGTGTATTTGTGTTTTATTAGTTCAATTCTAGGTCACACAAACTGAAGCAAAATTCAACCTCTGCCATTTAATGAATGTTTGGCAAAATGTTTGCAAAAAGGTGGAACTGCAATGGTGTTGATTTTATATTATTTACATGGTGCATTCAACAGTAAAAACTGTTAGAAAGATATATAATATATACTAGCTGCCCTGGGTACCATTCTATCAGACCTCTCAAATTTGCAGAACACAATGCAGTGTTTAAGTATGAATCTTTACTGTTCTATTTCTTTGCAGCTCATGTAGCTCAAAATGGCTATTTATGGAGCAGTTTTCGTCATATTACTAGTTACAATAAGCTTGTTAAAAATGTGGAGCACTGGCCCCGCTCCAAAACTCTTGACTCAGAGTATGCTTTTTTAAAATGTCTCCTGTTTTCTGATAGACAGTTTATCCAGTTTCACAGGCTTATAGCACTCAAAAATTAATATGCCAAAGTTGATCTGATCATTTTATAATTTCTCTCCCAGATCACAATAGCTTGTGTAATGCTTTGTGAATCATATCTCATCCTCTCTTCTTGGGGTCGAAATGTGGTGGAAAATATTACTGTGTAAAAATGTTATTTTTCTGTACCATCAGCCACACCACTAATCACAACCAGGTCTCTGAACTTGCTGTTTTCATTTTCAGACACATGAGGAAGTCTTCCCATGGCCACATGGCATCTGTCCTTTGTATTTCAGGGACAGCTGACATTCTGGGATGTGGCCATAGATTTTACTCAAGAGGAGTGGGAATTCCTGGACTTTGTACAGCAAGAATTATACAGGGACGTGATTGTAGAGAACGATAGGAACCTGGCCTGCTTGGGTGAGGATGACTTCCTTCCAGAATCCCTTATCTACCGTCAGCGTTTTGATTCTTTTGTTGTAGTCGGACTCTTGAAATCTTTTCCTTCTTTCAATAATTTCAGGTGCTTGCTTTCTAAGGGAAAATGGGTACTTGTGCTATTTGAAAGACAGTTTTCATGAGTCATTATGATTCTAAGCTACTTCTTCCTTGATGTAATCTGCTGCCTTCATTCTTTTTGTTTGTTTGTTTACTTTTTAATTGAAGGATAATTGCTTTACAGGATTTTGTTGTTTCCTGTCAAACCTCAACATGAAACATCATGGGAGACATGTATCCCCTCCCTTTTGAATCCCCCTCCCATCTCCCTCCCAAGCCCATTCCCTGTGCTGTTTGAGTTTCCTGACAGGCACAGCAAATTCCCTTTGGATATCTATTTTTACATATGGTAATGTATGTTTCCATGTTACTCTCTCCATGCATCTCACCCTCTCCCTCCCCTCTCCCCATTTCCATAAAAGTCCATTGTCTATGTCTGTTTCTCCAATGCTGTCCTGCAAGTAAATTCTTCAGTACTATTTTTCTAAATTCCATATATATGTGTTAGCATATGATATTTCTCTTTCTCTTTCTGACTTACTTCTCTCTATATAGTAGGCTCTCGGTTCATCCACCTCGTCAGAACTGACTCAAATACGCTCCTCTTTATGGCTGAGTAATATTCCATTGTGTATATGGACCACTACTTCTTTTGCTTTCATTCTTATTGTTTCTTATTGAGTGCCTAAGTTGTGTGGAACTCTTGGATCCCATGGAATTCAGCAAGCCAGGCTTCCCTATCCTTCATCAACGCCCAGAGTTTCCTCAAATTCTTCTCAACTGAGTCAACAAAGCTTTCAACCATCTCACCCTGTGTCACTCCCTTCTCCTTTTGCTTTCAATCTTTCTCAGCATCAGGATTTTGCCAAGGAGTTGGTTCAGCACACAAAGAGACCAAAGTATTGTGGCTTCATCCACAGTGTCAGTCCTTCCTATGAATATTCAGGATTGATTTCCTTATGGTTGACTTGTTTCAGCTTCTTGAGTCCAAAAGACTCTTAAGGGCCTTCTCCCGCACCACAATATGAGCTATCAGTTCTTCGGTGCTCAGCTTTCTTTATCATCCAACTATCACATCCGTATGTGACTGCTAGAAAAACCAGAGCTTTGACCATATTGACATTGGTGTGCAAAGTGATATCCCGCTTTTGAATATACTGTCTAGATTGGTCATAGCTTTTCTTCCAAGGAGCAAATGTCTGAATTTCATGGCTGAAATCACCATCCATAGTGATTTTGGAGCTCTCCTAAACTCTGGCACTGTTTCTGTTTTTGCATCTATTTGAATTAAGTGATGGGACTATATGCCATGATCGTAGTTTTCTGAATGTTGAGTTTTCTGCCAGCTTCTTTCACTCTCCGTTTCATCCCCATTAAGAGCCTCTTTAGTTCCTTTTCGCTTTCTGCCACTAGAGTGGTATCATGTACATATCTGAGATCGTTGATATTTCTCCTGGCAATCCTGATTCCAGGTTCTGCTTCATGCAGCATGGCATTTGGATAATGTATTCTGCATAGAAGTTAAATAAGCAGGGTGATTATATACAGCTCTGAGGTCCTCCTTCCCTATTTGAAACCAGTCCATTGTCCCGTGTTTGGTTCTAACTGTTGCCTCATGACCTGCATACCCTTCATTCTGGACTAGTGGTGATTCTATAAATTCTCTGGTATAAAATAGTGCCAGCCTCCTCTTAAAATTATATTTCCTCTACCTGGTTTAACCTCAGTAGAGCTTGAGTACAATTTCAGAATCTGACTTTTATGCATATGTATTGTAAAGGTGCTTTCAATAAAGTCTTTGGGGAAATCCTTTTTTTTTTTTGGCTATTTTAACTTTCTACCTTGACTTTTCTTCTTACCTTAGCACATACTGGATTGGAACCAGATGAATCACCACCAAAACACATATTCCTTTTTCTGATGAACATGTCTTGTGTTCTCTAAGCTGGATCTGGTCGCCTTTCAGGATGAAGTGAAGGATGCCTGGACTGTAAATAAAATGGAGAAAACAGCAATACACGCAGATACATGTCAGTGGATGGAGCAGATGACTCAGATGAAAGGGACGAGTATCATGGAGGAAGCAATACTTTGTCATGTGGTTTGGGAAGATCTGCTTCAACGGAAATGATGTTGGATTAGTCTTGGTTTATTTCTGTCACTGTCATAGAGAGTAATCTCTTGACCGATTCTTGATTCTTTTTATCATTTGTGTATTTCTCTCCAGTGATTGTTTTCACATTCACAGTGAGGACAAGAATTCCTGTCTTGGCCTGGGACAAATGACATGACCTGATGGCTCCTCCACTGACCCACTGATGAGGTTTCAGGAAAAACTGTGTGGATTTCTGAGTAACTATATTAAGCCCTTTTCCATCTTAACGTGTGGGTGGAGTCGTGAACAAACTGCCAAACTTTTAGGAATACTGGGGACAGATATTATTTGTTTTCTACCCTAAAATTTCCAATCCTTGGAAACTACACGTATGATCTGATAAATTTCATCCTCAAATTATTTCTTCACTGCTTAAGACACCTCCCTTAAATGAGCAAAGGCAAACCTGAATTTTACTTCAAAATTTCTTTTTAGATGAACTAACATTAAATATGTTAAGTGTATTTACCCTAGTTCCTCAATGATAAAATACTCTCAAGAGTCTCCTCTGAAACCACAAGTTGAAAGCATCAATTATTCAATGCCCTGCCTTCTCTATGCTCCAGATCTCATGACTATTGGAAAGACCATAGTTTAGACTAGATGGACATTTGCTAGCAATTGGTGTCTTTGCTTCTTAATACACTGTTTGTCATAGTTTTAAAGAGGCAAGCATCTCTTGATTTCATGGCTGCCGTCACCGTTCACAGTGATTTTAAAGCCCAGGAAGAGAAAATCTGTCACTGTCTCCACTTTTTCCGTCTATTTCCTATGAAGTGACAGGACTGGATGTCATCATCATATTTTTTTTAATAATGAGTTTGAAGCCAGCTTTTTCACTCACCTCATTCACCCTCATCAAGAGGCTCTTTAGTTCCTCTTCACTTTCTGCCAGTAGTGTGGAATCATCTGTATATCTGAGGTTGTGGCTGTTTATCCAGGCCATCTTGACTCTAACACTAAAGAAGCCTTTCCTAAAAGCAGATCTCTGAGCCTGGGTGAAACAAAGGCAGCTATTCAGAAGCCACCAGCTGTTTCCTACTTGGTAACTGCTGAGGAGCTGGAGCTGGTTGGGGTGGAGGTGGGGGTGGACTGTGGTGTGAGAGGCTGCCATCCGCCATTTTTGTTCAGACATTTGTTTCTTGAATAGACTGATTCATAGAGGGTGTGACTTAGTGGTCAGTGAGCTCCCTCATCCATTCAGAAGTCAGGGTATGATGGGCTTCTGTCTATGTTTGTTGTTTTCCACTCACTCTTGTCCATCTTTGGAGACCCATGATCTGTAACATACCAGGCTTCCATTCGTTCACCATCTTGAGTTTGCTCAAAGTCATCTCCATTGAGATGGCGATGCCATTTAAAACCTCTGGTCCTCTGATGTCCCCTTGGAATTAGGATGTGAACAATCAAGGAAGAAGGATTGTCCTCAGATGGCGAGATGCATATGAAAGAAATGATTTCAATAAGTCCAGATGCTTCCATCTTCCCATACATAGTGAAAGTGAACGTGAAAGTGAGCTCAGTTGTGTCAGACTCTTTGCGACCCCGTGGACTGCCCCCACCAGGCTCCTCTGTCCATGGGATTCTCCAGACAAGAATACTGGATTGGATTGCCATTTCCTTCTCCAGGGGATCTTCCCAACTCAAGAACTGAACCCAGGTCTCCTGCATTGCAGGCAGGTGATTTACCAAGTGAGCTATCAGGGAAGTCGCATACATAGAAGATCACTAAATCTCTTCACGTGAGAGATGTTTTTCCCTTACGTTAATTGTCACTTTTAATATTCAGATTACCTGCCCCTTGCTGCAAAATTGTATATAGTGTGACTCCAGTCTTGCTTCCTCAGCTGTCTTGCGGTCACCTGACACCATGTCTCCTGGGCTCAAGGCCTAATATTTTCACAAAATAAAACCTAACTCTCAACGTTCAGGCCACGTGTATTTTTCTTTTCAGCCTATAGTTATGTCACTTATTACTTAACACAGATCATTATTTCCTTTGTTGGTCATCAGATATGCATTTAAGGCATCTTTTTCACAGATGTTTCTCCATTGCCATACACAGTTTTGGACTTTCAAGGTGGCAGTAGGACTAAAAGTCTTAAGTGCCAATGCAGGAGGCGTAAGAGACCTGGGCTTGATCCCTGGGTCAGGAAGATCCCCTGGCGGAGTAAATGGCACTCCACTCCAAAATTCTTGCCTGCACAATCCCATGGAGAGAGGAGCTGGTGGGCTAGAATCCAAAAGGTCGCAAAGACTCAGACATGACTGAGCGTCTAGGCACACACATTTTTAACCTGAGGTTCATTGCTGTCCCTGCTTTATTTCCAAAGAAAGCTGTGATGGTCAAGATGAAAAGATCAAAACTTTGCATGATCTCCCGCTCCTTCTGCCTCTGTAACTTAGCTTGCTCCTTGCAAAGTCTGTATCATGTAGGTCTCAAAAAGTGGGGACTCACAATACTAGGAACTGGAGCTTATCTCACTCACCCTTGTCCTGCTTTTTGGAATCACTCTAGTCCCTGCAAACCTGCAAACCCACTTAATCATGCCTGTCCATGTATGAAAACTCTATAACCCCTTTGTTCAGGGCTCAGAGCTTGGAGTGTTCACTCCTCTGGGCCCACCAGTGTAATGAACCTGAGTTCTCCAACTCTCTGAGTGTGGTGCTTGGTTTCTCAATTACTGGTTTCTGCAACATTTCTGGAGAACCCAGCAAGATTCCAACCACACCGGCCCCTTGAGCCACCGGACTGGTGGTTCAGCCAGGTCAGAGCAGAGGACCCCGAGACAATCAAGGAGGCGTGACACCTGATGGTATTCCAGGTGCTCTTTCGGAACGGTGTTCCTACTCTCTGGATGGCTGAGCCCTGACCGGACTCATGGGAGGTACAGACCAGCTCACCAGGAATGGCCACAGGACCAGGTAAAGCCCTGGGGCCAGTCCCCAGTCAGGAAGTCTTAATCCAGTGGGTAGAAGAGGAGACTGATTACCGCCTTGGAGCTCCCAGGAAGGAAGCATCAGACAGGGAGACCTGGGGAGTCGGGAAAGGGGGTATTGTGATAACCCCGGAGTGATTGTGTATATCCTTGTTACTTATGTATTTTATACATAGTAGTTTTTAAAATAATTTCAGTTCAGTTCAGTAGCTCAGTCTTGTCCGACTTTTCATGACTCCATGAATCGCAGCAGGCCAGGCCTCCCTGTCCATCACCATCTCCCGGAGTTCACTCAGACTCACGTCCATCGAATCCGTGATGCCATCCAGCCATCTCATCCTTGGTCGTCCCCTTCTCCTCCTGCCCCCAATCCTTCCCAGCATCAGAGTCTTTTCCAATAAGTCAACTCTTCGCATGAGTTGGCCAAAGTACTGGAGTTTCAGCTTTAGCATCATTCCTTCCAAAGAAATCCCAGGGCTGATCTCCTTTAGAATGGACTGGTTGGATCTCCTTGCAGTTCAAGGGACTCTTGGGAGTCTTCTCCAACACCACAGTTCAAAAGCAACAATTCTTCGGCACTCAGCCTTCTTCACAGTCCAACTCTCACATCCATACATGACCACAGGAAAAACCATAGCCTTGACTAGACGGAGCTTAGTTGGCAAAGTAATGTCTCTGCTTTTGAATATACTATCCAGGTTGGTCGTAACTTTTCTTCCAAGGAGTAAGCGTCTTTTAATTTCATGGCTGCAGTCACCATCTGCAGTGATTTTGGAGCCCCCAAAATTAAAGTCTGCCACTGTTTCCACTGTTTCCCCATCTATTTCCCATGAAGTGGTGGGACCAGATGCCATGATCTTCGTTTTATGAATGTTGAGCTTTAAGCCAGCTTTTTCGCTTTCCTCTTTCACTTCCATCAAGAGGCTTTTTAGTTCTTCTACACTTTCTGCCATAAGGGTGGTATCATCTGCATATCTGAGGTTATTTATATTTCTCCCAGCAATCTTGATTCCAGCTTGTGTTTCTTCCAGTCCAGTGCTTCTCATGATGTTGTCTGCATATATGTTAAATACACAGAGTGACAGTATACAGCCTTGACTTACTCCTCTTCCTATTTGGAACCAGTCTGTTGTTCCATGTCTAGTTGGTTCTAACTGTTGCTTCCTGACCTGCATACAGATTTCTCAAGAGGCAGGTTAGGTCGTCTGGTATTCCCATCTCTTTGAGAATTTTCCACAGTTTATTGTGATCCACACCGTCAAAGTTTATATTTATTTTAATTGGAGGATAATTACTTTACAATATTGTAGTGGTTTCCTCTTTCAGTTTCATCGAGAGGGTCTTTAGTTCTTCCTCGCTTTCTGCCATATGGGTGGTGTCATCTGCATATCTGAGTTTATGGATAGTTCTCCTGGCAATTCTGACTCCAGCTTGTGCTTCATCCAGCCCAGCATTTTTCATGATATACTGTGCATATAAGTTAAGTAACCAGGGTGAAAAATACAGCCTTGGGTATTCCTTTCCCAATTTGGAACCAGTCTGTTGTCCCATATCCAGTTCTAACTGTTGCTTCTCGACCTGCATACAGATATCTCAGAAGGCAGGTCAGATGGTCTGGTGTTCTTATCTCCTGAAGAATTTTCCACAGTTTGTTGTGATCCACACGGTCAAAGGCTTTGACATAGTCAATAAAGTGGTCTGGGTCTGGGAGGATCTTTCTATTGTGAAGTTCTAATACTGTTATCCTCAAATGTAAATTGTGTGAGTAGTTCTAGTAAAATTTTTACAAACTTGAGACATTATTTTGATTTATTGTAATTACTGATTTAAAAAGTATATAGCTCCCTTGCTTAGACTAGCAAGGGGGCAATCTCCACCCCCTTCTGATGTCTACGTCAGAAACTTCCCTGTTTCTTTTTCACTTTAATAAAACTCAAATGCTCTTGAGTGATCAACCCTGGTGCCTGGTCCCTGGTCCCAAAGTTAAATCTTCTTGTTTGGAGATCATGAATCTGACACCCTTCACTGTAACCTATCACTGCATTCTAGGTTAGTGGTAATTGTATAAGCTCTGGAGTATTAAATACTCACACCTCTTCTTAATTTCACAGTTACACACTTACTTTGCCTTCATAGTACTTGACCAGTATCTCAGGATCTGATGTTATGTATTTGTTAGTGTTATATAGGTGATTTGAAAAAGGACTTGGGAAAATCATTTTCCAGGCTGTATTAACATTGTCCCTTGAGTTCTCGTCTCAACTGAACACATATTGGATTGGACACTGATGAGTCTCTGACAACACAAATATCCCTTTCTCTGATGAACAAGTCTTGTGGGCTCTAAGCTGGACCTGATCACCTTTTTGGAGCAATTGAACGATCCCAGGAGTATAAGGAGAATGGAGACAACAGCCATATTCCCAGATATGTATGAATGGATGGAGATGATGACTCAGATAAGAGGTCCAAGGAGTAGTGAGGAAGTCATCCTTCGTCAGGTGGTTTTGGAAGATCGTCTTCAGTAGAAATGATTTTGGAAAACCTGGGTTTGTGTCCACTTCTGTCATAGAAATGTATCACCTGCCCTATTTTGTCTCTTAAATCCTTCATAAATTCATCTCTGGTGTTTACTTTCCTTCATCACAGTGTGAACTAAAAATCTCCTCTTGGCTTGTGAGAAACTGCATTTGTTGGTTGCTCTTCCATTTCTTGGGGGTCCTGGGAAAACTGTGCCCATTTTGAGTAACTGTATGACAGTCCTTTTAAAGTTTCTTTGCACCTCTAGACAAAAATGTATGAGTGAAGTGGTAGACAAGCTGCTAAATTTCTAGGAATATTGGGGACAGGTTTGTGTTTTCTGATTTATAACTTCCTATCCATAGGAGCTAGTAGGACCTTCTAAATAAATTTCAAACTCAAAAACTTTTTTCACTACAGAAAGCAAAACCTCCCGAAAATGAAACAACGCACATCTCAGGTTGACTACAAAGTTTCTCTTTCCTTATATGATCTCATATTAAATATCTTAAGTGTATTTGCCCCAATTCTAAAATCCAAAAATATGTACTATGTTCAATTATCTCATAGAATTTTTAAATGAACTGGCATAAATGCTTAGCACATTTTCTACCATATTATTAATACTTGATTCAAGTTGTGCTGGGAAGATCCTCTGGAGAAGGAAATGGCAACCCACTCCAGGACTATTGCCTGGAAAATCCCATGGACAGAGGAGCCTGGTAGGCTACAGTCCATGGGGTCGCAAAGAGTAGGACACAACTGAGCGACTTCACTTTCAAGTTATTAAAATGTCTAGATTATATGAAGAAATTAGTTTAAAAGTTCTAATTGTAATATAGCTGCTTTACAATTTTGTACTACTGTATAGCAAAGAGAATCAATTATACCTATCAATCAGTTCAGTTCCATCACTCAGTCATGTCCAGCTCTTTCGGACCCCATGGACTACAGCATGCCAGGCTTCTGTGTCCATCACCAGCTCCCAGACCCTTCTCAAACTCATGTTCATTGAGTCAGTGATGCCACCCAACCATCTCATCCTCTGTCGTCCCCTTCTCCTCCTGCCTTTACTCTTACCCAGCATCAGGATGTTTTGCAGTGCATCACTTCTTCACATCAGATGGTCAAAGCTTCAGCTTTAGCATCAGTCTGTCCAACGAATATTCAGGATTGATTTCCTTTAGAATGGAGTAGTGTGATCTCCTTGCAGTTTAAGAGACTCTCAAGAGTCTTCCAACACCACAGTTCAAAAGCATCAATTCTTTGATGCTCAGCCTTCTTTATGATTCAGTTCTCACATCCATACATGACTACTGGAAAAACCATATCTTTGAGTACACAGACATTTGTCTAAAAGGGAATGTCTCTATCTTTTGTTATGCTGTCTACATTGCTCATAGCTTTCCTTCCAAGGAGCAAGCGTTTTCTACTTTCATGGTTGAAGTCAAGATCTGCAGTGATTTTGAGGCCTAAGAAAATAAAGTCTGTAACTGTTTTGATTGCTTTCCCATCTATTTGCCATGAAGTGATGGGACCGAATGCCATGATCTTAGTTTTCTAAATGCTGAGTTTGAAGCCAGCTTTTTCACTCCTCTCTTTCCATTTCATCAAGAGAGTCTTCAGTTCCTCTTTGCTTTCTGCAATTGGGCTTGTGTCTCCTGTATATCTGAGGTTATTGCTATTTCTCCCTGCAGTCTTGATTCCAGTTTGTGCTTCTTCAAGCCTGATATTTCACATGATGCAAAGTGAAAGTGAAAGTCACTCAGTTCTTACCAACTCTTTGTGACCCTATGGACAATACAATCCATGTAGTTCTTCTGGCCAGAATACTGGCCTGGGTAGCCATTCCCTTCTCTAGGGTATCTTCCCAACCCAGGGACCGAGCCAAGAGCTCCTGCATGATGTACTCTGCATGTAAGTTAAATAAGCAGGTTGAAAATAGGCAGTCTGGACATATTCCTTTCCCAGTTTGGAACTAGTCCGTTGTTCCATCTCCAGTACTGTCTCTTGTTGACTTGCCTACATATTTCTCAAGAGGCAGGTAAGGTGGTCTGGTATTCCCATCTTGTTAAGAATTTTCCACACTTTGTTTTGATCCACACCGTCAAAGGCTGTGGCGTAGTCAATAAAGCATAAGTAGATGTTTTTCTCAAACTCTCTTGCTTTTTCTATGATTGAACAGTTGTTGGCAATTTAATCTCTGGTTCCTCTGCCTTTTCCAAATGCAGCTTGAACATCTAGAAGTTCTCGGTTCACATACTGTTGATACCACGCTTATGTGTCTTACTGTCTTATGTGTCCTCAGTTTCTGATTAGTTTTCTGTCACTATCATTTATGATTTTTAGATTGAAACGTCTAATAGAACATTCTCAGACATGTTTGAAAATAAATGGAATAAAGAATTGTCAGGAGCCTAGGATTTGTGAAAATGTCTCTTGTCTCCACTTAAGATGACTAAAAGCAAGAAGTAATCATTAGATTGCCTAGATCTCTTCATTTAGTGGTTCTTTTAGGGTTTCATGTTGCTTTGCTCTCTATAACCTATTTCTTTGTCATCTCATTTTGTCCAGTTTTCTGTCTGTGATCTCCTTTTTGACGGCTACAGGAACATAGCTGGTCTTCCTTCTGGTGCCTGCAAGTTGGTGGGTGAGGTTGGTCCAGAGGTTTGTGCCCTTATCCCCTTGATCTGGGCTTTGATTGTGTTACTATGACCAGATCCTGTCCTGGATATGGAGGGGAACTTCCCCATTGCTCTGTGGTTTTCCCTGCCCTCTCTGTGCTGATGCCTGCTCCCTGGTTGGTGGACTAGAGCCCCAGATCTGTTTCTTAGTTGTGTTTCTGATCTGTGGTGTGAGGCTGGTGGGACTGAGGCCCACTCACTGGGAGAGAAGCCACTGAATATTTCTCCTCGCAAAATATTCTCCACGGGGTGTCCTCTGTGTGTCACCTTTCCTGCTCCAGCAAGCTCTTGTGTGATCCTGTCATTGGCACTGCTCTTGGCCCCATCCTAAGCATGGGTCACCCTGTGTATTTAACTCATATGCAGAGTACATCATGAGAAATGCTGGACTGCACGAAGCACAAGCTGGAATCAAGATTGCTGGTAGAAACACCAATAATCTCAGAAATGCAGATGACATGACCCTTAGGGCAGAAAGCAGAGAAGAGTTAAAGAGCCTTTGGGGGAAACTGAAAGAGGAGAGTGGGAAAAGTTCACTTAAAACTCAACATTCAGAAAACTAATATCATGGCATCTGGTCTCAACACTTCATGGGAAATAGATGGGAAACAATGGAAACAGTGACAGACTTTATTTTTTCAGGTTCCAAAATCACTGCAGATGGTGACTGCAGCCATGTAATTTAAAGACATTTATTCCTTGGAAAAAGTTATGACCAACCTAGACAGCATATTAAAAAGCACAGATATTATTTTTCCAACAAATGTCCATGCAGTCAAGGGTATGGTTTTTCCAGTAGTCATGTATGGATGGGAGAGTTGGGCAATAAAGAAAGCTGAGCACTGAAGAACTGATGCCTTTTAACTGTGGTGATGAAGATTCTGAGTGCTATGGAGAGCAAGGAGATCCAACCAGTCCATCCTAAAGGAATCAGTCCTGAATATTCATTGAAAGGACCCTGTTGCTGAAGGTGAAACTCCAATACTTTGGCCACCTGATGAGAATAAGTGACATTAGAATAGACTCTGATACTGGGAAAGGTTGAAGACAGGAGCAGAAGGGGACAATAGAGGATGAGATGGTTGGGTGGCATCACTGACTCAATGGGGTCCCAAAGAGTCGGACATGAGTGAGCGACTAAATTGAACTGAATCACTCAGATGAAACTTTGGGAGGAAATTGTAACCAAAGACCTGCTTACAACAGAGCAGTTCGCTTTTCTCTTAGGAAGTGAATCCAGAAAGAAACAGGGAGACTGGAACCCACATTGTTGTTTATAACATAACCACATAAATGACATGCCATTTCTCCTGCCAGAAGCAATTTCTGTTAATTGTTGTTGCTGCTGCTGCTGAAGTGATTATGTTCTACTTTTCATCACTGAGGAGACACTTATCTTCACACACTCACACAAAGGGCTTAAAGTCCTGCATTGCCCAACCCCTAGGTCCCTGATCCACGAAGAGGTGAAGGAGGCTGTATCCTGTATGGAGTTTGGTCAGTGTGTCACCTAAGGTTTGAAGGGGAGGGTCAGCCTAGAACACGTGGTTTTCACAGGAAGGGCCATGAGTTCAGAAGAAAAGAATAAAACTAAAAACACCTCATTTGATTCTGTGCTCCAGAATCCCTGCTATGTCAGTGGCCATAGAGGATTGTGTTTTGTACCTGTTGAGCTCCTCCTCTGTGTGGGGCTGTGTTACAGGGAACTCGGTGTGTTTTTCTAAGTATTGAACAGCGTATTTTCAACAGTCAGGGGTCACTTCCCAAGACTGATCTTACCTGAAAGGAAGCCCGGAGGAAGAGGAAAGCAAGGAGTCAGACATGACTCGTTCCGAGGTAAGAGGCATAGTCCTTTTGTTTGTTTGTTCTCTCTTTCCTGAAATGTTCTCTCTTTCTTTTTTGGACTTGATAAGCTCCTTATCTTCTGAACGGGTTTGTCTGAACTTACCCATAGTCATCATCCCAAGGGACCCATTGCCCTCCTGGCACATCAGGGTGACAGGAAACAGTATTGCCAGCCAAAGAAGCTCACTCAAGCTTTTAGGTCCCGACTTTTTATTGCGTTTGGCTACATAAGCATGGTTGATGACATCTCCAGCATTCTTCCCTCCTTAGAGGTCGGGCTAATTAGCCCACGTGGCTCAAATCCCCACACCCCTAGTGACTTCGTTGGTCTTTGTGAAATGACCAGCCTCCCAACCGGAGCCATTCCCTTATTAAACTAGGGGCCCACATAAGTCATCTTGTTAGCGTAAATTTTCAGGTCCCACGGAGAGTAGTAAAGCCATTGCAGTCACTAAGGAAATTCCGAGAATGAAAACACTTAAATTCCAAGAGTAAAAGCAAACTTCCAGAACCTGTGGACCAAAGCCTGCTAAATTCTCCTTTTCTCTTTAAATTTTAATATTTATTTAGTTTTGGCTATACTGGGATTTTGCTGATGCACTTGTGCTTTCTCTGTTGTGATTAGGAGGAGCTACTATCTTGTTGTGGAGCTCTGGCTCGAAGGCACAGCTTCAGTTGTTGTTTTAATAACTGGCAGGCTCTGGAGCAGGTGGGCTTCAGTAGTTGTGGCACACTAGCTTAGTTGCTCCGAGGCTTGTGGGATCTTTCCTGACCAGGGATGGAACGCGTGTCCCCTGCATTGACAGGCAGATTTCTCACCACTGGACCATCAGGCAAGTCCCTCAATTCTTTATTACACAACGTTGAAATCTAAATCTTTCCTTTATGCCCTGTGATATTTTCTCCCCCTCTGAGTTTTGATGTTGCTTTGGAATACCTCACCTGTTGCATGATTACAAAATATTATGTTGCGTTTCATCCTACTCTTTCATTGTTCAAAATAATGCCCAAGTCTCCCTTTAGGTGAGCTTCTTTGGCTACCTTGTAGCTACTGGGCTTCATTTAGTTTAAAATTTCAACTAGTCTATACAGTAATAGCTTCATCTGTAATTTGGCAGGTTCCCTCTTTTTAGGCTTTTATTATTATTATTATTATTCAAAATTATGTTAGCTCTCCTAGATACAGCTGAGACTTACATTTGATATGCCCATGTTTGTTTTGAGTTTGAACTGTTCTGAATTTGCAGTCAATGAAGTCTTTATATCACTACATCTTCCGTGATTTTCAGACTTTATGTGCTTCAGTAAAGTTTTACAGTTTCTTCACATAGGTCTGGAAATGTGCTGTTCGTAGGTGTGATGGTATATTTGGTAATAAAATGTAGACTGTTTCTCATATTGGGTTTTCAATTACTGTTACTAAAGAGGACAAATTGTTTTCAGTGTACCCAGTTGGCTCAGCAGTAAAGAATCTGCCTGCCAATGCAAGAGACCTGGGTTTGATCCCTGGGTGGGGAAGGTCCCCTGGAGATGTAAATGGCACCCATGTCAGTGTTCTTGCCTGGGAAATCCCATGGATTGAAGAACCTGGAGGGCTACAGCCCATGGGGTCCACGAAGAGTTGGGCATGATTGATGTGACTCAGAACACATTCATGCACAATTAGAAATAGTTGTTTTACCATATATGCCAAAATACACATGAGTTTTTTAAAAAGGTAGATTAAAAACGTTTCTTCCAAAAGATGTTTTTTATTCACAGAAGATTGATTTTGCCTTATGTGTGTTTATGTGCATGTGTATATGCAAGCAACACCTAGGGTATATATTAAAGACATCATCATTTCATGAATATTTTATTTATTCTAACCTTTGAAAATTATACTTACATAGTCCATAGCCTTAGACTATTTCATTTATGAAATGAATATATAGTTCCATTTTAATATATTTGCATGAAAAGGTTCATATAATTTGATCGATTATTTTGCTTGCTTTTGTATTCTTCACCATTAGAGAGACTTCTGTGAACTTTCACCAGAGTTGTCCCTGTGTATTTGTCTATGTTTTATTAGTCAGAGTCTAGAGGACATGAAGTGAAGTAAATTTAAGCTATTTAAGGAATGTTTGCTAAATATTTGCAAAAAGTGGGTCAACAACTTTATTGATTTGTTATTTCTGTTGCACATCCAAGACTGTAAAAATTCTCAGAAAGATATATAGTATGTCCTAAATAGTTAAAATGATTGTTGCTGCTGAGGATGCTATCCTATTAGATCTGTAACATTTGTAAAACACTTGATGTTCAATAGTAAGTATGAATGTTTACCTTAGTATTGTACTTCCCTAATGTTCAAAATGGTCATTCATGAAGCAGAATTTCGAGATTACTAGTTAAAAGAATCGTGTTTAAAATAATAAGAAAAAAAATAAGGTTGTTATTTAAATGGCACATTTGTCCCACTCAAGAACTCTTGGATCACAGTATGCTTTTTAAAAATATTACCTGTTTCCTTGATAGGCAATTCATCCTGTGTTATACAAATACAACACTCAAAAATAAATATGCCATAGTTGATCTGATTATTTTATCATTTCTCTTCCAGGTCAGAATCGTTTCTGAAATGATTTGTGGGCCATAGGTCATTTCATCTTGGGTTAGAAATATGGTGGAAATATTACTGTGTAAAAGTCATAGTATAGTATAACCCCAGACTCTCTCCTGCATCAAAACCAGTTCTGTGTGAATTTGCTATTGTTGTCTTTGGGCACATTAAGAAGTCTCACAGTCACATGGCATATGTACTTTGTGTTTCTGGGGACAGCTGAATACTAGATTGGAAAGTGATGACTCTCTGGCAAAACAAATATTCCTTTCTCTGATGAACAGGTCACAAGCGGGACCTTGTGACTTTTCTGGAGCAAATGAAGGAGCCCAGGCTTATAAGGAGAATGAAGACAGTGGCTGTACACCCAGGTATGTGTGAATGGATGGAGCCGATGACTCAGGTGAGAGGTCCGAGTATCAGTGAGGAAGTCATTCTTTGTTGTGCAGTTTGGGAAGATCTGCTTCATTGGAAATCATTTGGGGAAGTCTGGATTTATTTCTGTTGCTGTCAGAGACATCTGTCATCTGCCCCATTTTGTCTGTTAAACCATCATGAATTTCTCTCTGTTGATTACCTGTCTCATTCACAGTGAGAACTAAAATATCCTTCTTGGATTGTGACAACTTGCATGAATTGGTTGCTGTTTCATTTCTCTGGGACTTTAATAAAACTGTGCACATTTCTGAGTAACTGCGATGATCCTTTTAAAGTTTGTTTCTACCTCTAGACAGAAGTGTCCGGTTATAGACAAACTGCAAAGGTTCTAGGAGTACTGGGGACAGATTTTTGTTTTTCTGATTTGTAATTCCTAAAACAGTGGAAGCTACAGATATGACGACAAATTTTAGACTCAAGTCACTTCTTTGCTGTATAAAGCAAAACCTCCCTAAAATGGGCTTCCCTGGTGGCTCAGAGGTAAAGAACCTGCTTGCATTGCAGGAGACTTGGCTTTAATCCCTGCACCGGGAAGATCCCCTGGAGAAGGGAATGGCAACCCACTCCAGTATTCTTCCGTGGAAAATTCCATGGAGAGAAGAGCCTGGAAGTCTGCAGTCCATGAGGTCACAAACAGTTGGATGTGACTGAGGGACTAACACTTTCACTTTCTTTCCCTAAAATGGGAGAATGCAAATCTCAGGGTTACTTCCAAGTTTCACTTTTCTTTATATGAACTCCTGTCAAATATCTTAAGTGCATTTGCCCTAATTCTTCAATGCTAAAATACTTTAATATATTCAGTTAACTCAAAGAGTTTTAAAATAAATTCTCATGATATCCTAGAAGATTCTCCACCATATTTTTAATTGTTGTTTCTCACTCTTAAGATTTTTAGATTATATGGAGACATCTTTGGTAAAAGTTCTTATTGGAATATAACTATTTTACAATGTCCTGCTGTACATCAAAGAGAATCAGTCGTATGTATATATATGCACTCTCTTTTAGATTTCCTAGCAGTTAGAACTCCACACAGCATTGGTAGACTTCCCTAGGTTCTCACCATATTTTCAAAGTCCCATTTCTTAAGTACTGCTGCATTATTAAGGTTATCTTGTTTGCTATCAGCTTCCCCTGCCTTTATCCTATATGTCCTCACTTTCTGATTCGTTGTATGTCAATATCATTTATGATTTTTACATTCAAATATCCAATAGAATATGCTCAAATAAGAACAGAGGTGAGAAGTGGATTAAAGAAACATTAGGCACCTACGATTTGTCAAAATGTTTCTTGCCAGCACAAGCTGGAATCAAGATTGCCAGGAGAAATATCAGTAAGCTTAGATACGCAGATGACACCACCATTATGGCAGAAAGTGAAGAGGAGCTAAAGAGCCTGTTAATGAAGGTGAAAGATGACAGTGAAAAAGCTGGCTTAAAGCTCACCATTCAGAAAAGTAACATCATGGCCTCTGATCCCATCGTTTCATGACAAATAGATGGCAAAACAATGGAATCACTGAGAGAGTTCCTTTTCCTGGGCTCCAGAATCACTGCAAGTGGTGACTGCAGTCATGAAATTAAAAGATGCTAGCTCCTTGGAAGAAAACTTTGACAAACCTAGACACTGTATTAAAAAGCAGAGACATTGCTGACAAAGGTCAAAATAGTTAAGCTATGTATTTTTCAGTAGTCATGTATGGATGTAAGAATTGGACCATAAAGAAAGCTGAGCACCAAAGAATTGATGCTTGTAAATTGTGTTGTTGGAGAAGAAGACTTTGAAAATATGGTGAGAACCTAGGGAAGTCTACCAATGCTGTGTGGAGTTCTAACTGCTAGGAAATCTAAAAGAGAGTGCATATATATACATACGACTGATTCTCTTTGATGTACAGCAGGACACTGTAAAATAGTTATATTCCAATAAGAATTTTACCATAAAGTTAATCATTATCCTGACTAATATCTCCTCATTTATTGGTTTCTGTAGGCTTTTATCTTGTTCGCTCCTCCACAGCATATTTCTTTGTGTGATCATTTTGTGCAGTTTTCTGTGTTTGTGTTCTGTGTTATGAAAGCTGCAGAATCCTAGTTTTTCCTTCTGGTGTCTGTCCCCTGGAGTGTGAGGCTGGTGCACAGGCTTGTGTCCTTATCCCCTTGATAGGGGGTGTGATTGCTGTTATTGTGACCCGAGTCTGTATGGATATTGAGGGGAGTTTCCCACTGCGCTCTGGTTGTCACACCCTGTCAGGGGTGGAGTCTGCTCCCTGGTTGGTGGAATAGAGCCCCCAGCTCTGTTTCTTCACTTTGTTTCTGGTCTGTGGTGGAGGCAGGTGGGGTTGGAGCACACCCACTGGGAGAGAGGCCACTGAGGATTGCTCCTCTGGGGATGTTCACCTCGGGATGTGCTCTGTGTGTCACCTTTGCACATTGTGTGAGTCTCATGTGACCCTGTGTTGACATTGCTCCTGGCCCCACCTTAACATGGGTATCCCAGCACATGGCCCTGGTGTCTCTCAGATGTTGTTTTTGTTAGGACCTAACTGGAGCCAGAACAGGCTCTAAGGGGCAGGCTAGGTCTGAGGTTTAGTCTCTAGGAAAGCTGAGGCACTGGGATCTCCCACAGGTGGTGTAGCTTAACCAATAGGAAAAATCCCCTGAGAAAGCCCGCGCGTGTGGAAATCTAGCCAATTAGTAGATGCCAAGAGACCCCTGCAACCAATCTGCCCTTGCCTACTCCCTGTCTTTGTTCTAAGTCTATGAATACTGCTGTAATTCAGGGCTCGAAGCCCTTGCCTTATGCCACTGTATTGGATGTGGCAGGGTGCCCTAACTCAAGTTAGGAATAAATAAACTCCCTTCTTGCTTTTGCATTGCCTTGGTGGATTTGTTCTCTCAGTTTATTCGGGGACTTGGACTCGGAGCATAACAGTTTTCACCAGGTCACCAGCACAGACCCACTGAAATCAGGGCCGAGGATTGCATTCATCATGGAGCTGGATCCACTGTGGTGCTGTGGGGGCAGCTCAGGCTCTGGCCTGGCCCCATCCCCTCATGTACGAGCCCACAAAGTCTAGAGCTGCTAAAGCTACACCTGCTTGACACGGTGGTTGGCGGGGGGTGGGGGTTCCTGCTTTTCCATTCAGATGCTCTTCAGGGGCTGAGGTTACAAAGCCAGTAGTGGGTGGAAAAGCATTGTTTGTGCAGCTGTGAGGAGAGGTGTCAGCTTTCTTCCTTAACCCTGGGGCTAGCTGTGCTTTCAGCTCCATTTGCACATGTCGCCCACCCACAGGTGTCTGCTCCAGAGGCTTCCCTAGAGCGCAGGAGTCTGCTGATGGTGGAGGAGGTTCTTGGGGGAGGCCGTGGCTGGGGCTCAGTAGAGCCCACCTGAGTGGGAGCCCTCCCTCGACGCTGGCGAGGCAGGGGCCAGCACAGGGGGAGAGGGGCTGCGGTGGGGCTCTTCTTTGGTCTTCAGTCAGCAATGGCACTATGCTGTATGGTGGTCCAGGCTTCTGCCACAACATCCCCATTTATAGAGCTCCTCCCTCCACACCTTTCCTGCAGGACGTCTGCTCACAGAGGACCCACAGCAGTCCTCTGCCTGGGTCTGCTCTCCAGACCCCACATTCCAGCACCCAGCCCTTGTCTGCAGTGGTGGACACCTTTTCAGGCTGGGTGGGCAGGGCACGGGTCAGTATCCTGGGTACAGGTCTCATTCTGTGCTCCTGCCACAGACTGTTGGCGTGTTCTCTTCCCACAGAGGATGAGGCTCCCCTTCTGTCTCAACTGGGCTCCTTCCACCAGTGAGGAGCTTCCCCAGATGTGGAGACCTCTCCTCTCTTCAGATCCCCCAGGGTGGCAGGTTCCACTCCACTTCTTTCCTGTTCCTTTTCCTTCATTTTTCTCCTGTCCTACATGACAAAGCAGGAATCTTTCTTGACCTTTTCATTGTCCACAGCTTGTGTTTACCGGGGTCTCTGAAAATTCTTCCCTTTCTGATGTCTTCTTGTTGTGTTTGTGGAGAGAGATGAACTGTCTCTGCCTGATCCGCTGGCATCTTGATCTTTCTGTCTCTATTTTATTTTTAAACAAGTGAAGGATTCATCACTTTTCTCTAAATCTTTAAGGATATTCACTGAGAATAGTAGGTAAAATAACTTGTTATTTGGTATCTTTCAGCTTTATCTCCTCAAGACACCCAGGATTTGATGCCAAAGAATCCAGGGTTATAAGATGTATTCCTAAAAGCAAACCTAGGAAAATATGAAGTATTTCACCTCAGAAATTTGCATTAAATGAATGACTGGGAACATACGAGGGCATATGAAAGACAGAGAGGATGTTTATATGGACATAAAGAAACTGACAGACTTATACATAAGGCATACATTACTGCAAAAAGAAATGAGAAATGCAAGTCAAACTGGGGAGAACACCAACTTCAGTCTTCAACATTGATGAGAACTGTACGTTTTTAAGAAAAGATCTCTATCCTTTTTCAAACATACCTGTTCTCTGAAAGGAAATGTGGACAGCCCAGAAGGTAATCTGTTACTCACATCTTTCCCAATATCAGCAAATTCATACTGGGGAGAGACCTTATAAATGTACAGAATGTGGCAAAGACTGTAATCAGAACTCAATTCTTACTACACATTTGTGAGTTCATACTGGACAGAAACCATATAAATGTGCAGAATGTGGCAAAGCCTTTAGTCATAGTGGTCATCTCACTAAACATCTCAGAACACACGCTGGAGAGTGATGGAACAAGTGATGGAAGATGTTTGCCCTAACCATACATCAGAAAACAAGAGTTTATACAAGAAACCTATGGAAATGTTGTAACAAATATATAGAAATGTATTTAATCAAAAATCAAATTGAAATAAATTACAGAAATTTCATACTAGAAAGTATTTCATCAATCCTCTTTTCTAAATTTTCTCTAGAAGGATAATTACTGTAGAGAGCAATCCATAGTTAAAAAAACAAAAAATGGATCTATTAGCCAGGACCATGAGATGAAGGTTGACAGTTAGAAGGATACACTTATTAGCAATGTATCTTTGTTTACAATGACTTGA
Source organism: Nanger dama (assembly GCA_917880005.1). Classification (NCBI taxonomy): domain Eukaryota; kingdom Metazoa; phylum Chordata; class Mammalia; order Artiodactyla; family Bovidae; genus Nanger; species Nanger dama. The sequence goes on from CAKJTW010000155.1 coordinate 446,698, forward strand.
TTTGAGAATAGTTGAAAAGCAAAATGAATGTAATTCAACGCTCAAATAATCCATACTATGCTTTGTTTTTAGTCTGAATGAAGAAAAGTTGTTGACGGTTTATGCTTCAAAGATCAGCCTTTTTATGTTGTGATGCAACCATTTCTATCTATTCTCTATTAGAAGATGAAGGATCAGTTCAGTTCAGTTCAGTCATTCAGTCATGTACAATCCTTTGCGACCCCATGAACCACAGCAGTGCAGGCTTCCCTGTCCTTCACCAACACCTGGAATTTATCCAACCTCATGTCCATCAAGTCTGTGGTGCCATCCAGCCATCTCATCCTCTGTCGTCCCCTTCTCCTCCTGCCCCCAATCCCTCCCAGCATCAGAGTCTTTTCCAGTGAGTCAACTCTTCTCATGAGGTGACCAAAGTATTGGAGTTTCAGCTTTAGCATCAGTCCTTCCAATGAACACCCAGGACTGATCTCCTTTAGGATGGACTGGTTGGATCTCCTTGCAGTCCAAGGGACTCTCAAGAGTCTTCTCCAACACCACAATTCAAAGGCATCGATTCTTTGGCTTTCTTCACAGTCCAACTCTCACATCCATACATGACCACTGGAAAAACCATAGCCTTGACTAGACATACCTTTGTTGGCAAAGTAATGTCTCTGCTTTTTAATATGCTGTCTAGGTTGATCATAACTTTCCTTCCAAGGAGTAAGTGTGTTAATTTCATGGCTACAGTCACCATCTGCTGTGATTTTGGAGCCCCTCAAAATAAAGTCTGACACTATTTCCACTGTTTCCCCATCTACTTCCCATGAAGTGATCGAACTGGATGCCCTGATATTAGTTTTCTGAATATTGAGCTTTGACCCAACTTTTTCACTCTCCTCTTTAACTTTTATCAATACCGTAATGTAAAATGTACAATGAACATCTAGCTGGAGGTGTTTGTTATTGATATGAAATATCCTGGGAGGATGCCATAATATAAGTGATCATGAAATCTTTCCATGTATTAAAGTAAGAAAGAACGTGGTTCTATTGTTTTTTGTTTAATATTCATTTATTTGGCTGCATCAGATCTTAGCTGCAGCATGTGGGACCTAGTTCCCAGATCAGGGATTGAATCCAGACCCTCTGCATTGGGAATGTGGAGTCTTAGCCACTGGACCACCAGGGAACTTCTCCAAAAGTTGATTCTAAATTTTCAGTACTTATAGCACTTGAATTGTAAGAAACATAGTTTACTACAATCTTGATGTATCTTTATAATATCAGCATAAGTGAAGTATATTACCTGACAATGTTGAAATAAAGACAGCTTCTGTGATAAGCTAGAAATGTACTAGAAACCCTTTCCAGAAAAGGCTGTAATTAGTGTATTTCTTGCTTACTAAGTGTTTCCTTGGCTTTGTTTTGTACGTCATAAAAATAATGATCCTCACATCCTTTTATCAGAAAAATGAGTATCTTTCTCTGTAATGTTAACCTGATTTAATCATGAATCATACTGTGTATTGTAAAATGTTTAATTTCAACCTTTTGTGAAATTAATACATGGTTATTAATAAAAGTGAATGGTTTCTAGTGTTTCAACTGAATGTAATGAATGAAGTGTTAAGACTGTGATCAGCAGTCTTGCTTAACTCCAGGTTCTACTTCACAGGTCCCCCTTCAATGACACCCTCACAGAGCTCACCAGAATCCTGCTCGTCTTGGTCTGAAGGGACTGATTCACCCTCAATCTGTGGAGCCCAGAGCACTTCACCCAGGTTCACTTCTAAGCCTGAGCCCCACGTACTGCCACTGTCTGGGCTTGGTTCTAGCCTTGACCTCCCACAGGGTCCCACAAGGCTTGCTGTGAATTCATTCATAAACTCACCAGCTTCAATTTTCCTTTCTTCTTCTGTTGAACTAAGACTTTCCATGGGATCATTTTACCAAATATATATATAACAAAGTCACAGGAAGGATAGTTTTAAAACATGATTGCAAAATTCTGAACTAAGAGTCATAAAATGTTACACCATGAAAATTCTCAGCACGTGCCTCTCATCTGGGCTTAAAGGAACTGTTTTCTCATGCCTTTGACATACATTGAATGCAATATATAAAGATCTGAAGGTACGTACATTAGCAGTGAGAAAACTAATACAGAATGTGCAAGTGTACGAGTTTCAGTGCATATTTATTAATGATGGATCAAAAGGGAGAATATCAGCATTGCAGATGATTTACCAAGAATTTACAGAGTTGTCAGCTAATCTGTTTTGTCTGCTTTTCATGGAATTTATTTCCTTACAGGCCAGGAGGTTCCGTTTGTTAAGGAATTTCCACACTGTCCTCCCTAGTTGCTGCACCAGCTTCCATTCCCTTCAGTCATGTAGGAGGTTTCCTGACCTCCATAGCCTCTTCAGCCTTTATTATATCATTAGTGGGCATTTTGATAATGGTTATTCTGACTTGCATGCGGTGATACCTCATTGTAGTTTTGTTTTCCATTTCTTAATAATTAGTGATGCTGAGTGTCTTTGATTTGCCTCTTGCCCATCTAAATGTCTTCTTTGGAGGTATGAGGTCTTGGCCAATTTTTAAACGAGTTATTTTTGTCCCTCATATTTTAAAAAATTCTTAAATTTTTGTCTGTGGCTGTGTGCAGTCTTCCTCTGGTTGTGGTGCGTGTGCTCCTCATTGCAGTGGCTTTTTTGTGAAGCGTGGCTCTAGGTCTGTATTTGCAGCACACAGGCCCAGTAGTCGTGGCGCACAGGCTAAGTTGCCCTGCAGCATGTGGAATATTCCTGGGCCAGCGTTCAAACCCATGTCCCCCACTTGCTGGCAGATTCATATCCACTGGGCAATTGTTTTACAATTTTTGTAAAAATTAAATTTTTTTCTTTTGAAATGTATATATTTTTGTTTTTGAGTTTTTAATCTTTTTAAAATTTTTCAATTGAAGGGTAACTGCTTTACAGAATTTTGTTGTTTTCTGTCAAACATGAACAAGAATCAGCCATAGGTACACCCGTGTCCCCTCCCTCCCGAGCCTCCCTCCCAGGCCCCTCCCCATCCCGCCCCTTCTAGATTGTTCAGTGCTGTGTTCCTTTCTGCTGTACGACATTGTCAGTCAGCCATAAGTGCTGAGGCAGTCTGAGTGCGGGTTAGAAAAGACTGTCCAGACACAGGCCATTTCAGAAAGGAGTCGGTTTATTGAAAACAAAGGGCAGAGATAAAGCAGGCACTGCGAGTGCAGTGGGCCCCCATCTGGACAGACCAGGGGATGCCGGCAGTTTCCATGGGCTGATAGCCAATTTTTACAGCCTCAAAGCAAAATTGCTGCTGGATGGTTGACTTTAGGTGATGGTAGGGACACTATAGGGTGCTTACTGGAGTGGGCATCTTTGCCCCACTGGGAGTCAGGAAGCTTGGTAATGACCATCTGTGGGCTTTTGTAATGGTTACAAAGGGGCTCAGTCAGCTTTGAAAGTGTCCTTGATTCTGAGCTCCGCTTCTGTGTTCTTGGTACAAGGCTTTGCGTCTGTGGCCTTGGGGCAGCACGCCACAAATAACAGTAGCCATGATCCATATTCTCTGTTGCTTGTGTTGCTCCACTGGGCAGTCATAGAAAGCGGAACCAAAATACTGAGAATGAGGGTGAAGATCCAGCAGAGGATACTGAAGGTGCCCACATATTTGGGAGCTTTTCTCTTAAGCTCTGCCCACCTGGAGTCCCTGGGAATGATGATCACCTGAAAGACACTCAAGAGGAAGATGGTGCCAATGGGCACATCTCTGCTGACTCTGAACGTAAAAAGCAAGTGTGCATCCAAATTTCACTGATGAACTGTTTCAACCCCAAAGCTGCCAGTGTTTCAGGAATTCCTTTCAAATGAACAACTAAGAGTTGGTTAGAGTCACGTGCTTGAGAATCCAATCTGTGGAATGACATTTGCCTCCTGTGAAATAAAGGGAGAGAAAATGGTAAACAAGACAGAAACTCCCTATAATCCCTGCTGTAGTCTGCAATAAAAATCACTCCTATTGCCGAATTCTCGGGGGCCATTCTGTTAATCCCAGGAACTGATAATCTTCTGAGCCAGAGAATCCTGCATAAGAAGATGAGGCAGAACTCTGTACCATATCAACTGGAATTGATAATCTTAAGTGTTCTTCATTTACCTTAGATCCCACTGAAAAAGAATTATTTATATTTCTCCCTGTAAAACAAGTGTCTGATAATTGAATGTGTAACACTGAAAAAACATAAAGGAACATCAATGAGGATTTAAAAGTCATGGCATGGTGGTTCAATGGTAAAGAGTCCACCTGCCAAGCAGGAGACCAGTGTTAGATCCCTGGGTAAGGAACAAATGAGTGTAATATCAGTAAAGATACCATGATTATATTTTAAACTACACAGGATGATTTTTAAGTTTACACAGGGTAAAGAAAAGGTAAGAGTGAAAAAATTCTGGAAACAATATTAAACCATATCATGTAGTTACAATAAATGAAAGTTTGATAATCAAGTAGAAATAGGTGGATGTGAACTGATAATTTCAGTACAATGGTGGGAAGGAGGATAAATACAGCATTACAAAGCAGTAGTGAAAAGATTTTTTTCCAACAAATGAGGTAGAATAATGTCGACTGTCTTCCCAACTTTGTACATAGCAAGTGAATCAAAGTTTTTAAAAATCTTGGTAAACCGTACCTAACATGAAATTATAAAAATAAATAAAAGTCATGTCTATAATACACCTTTATATACATCAAAATTCTTGCCAGGATGAGTATTTTCATTGAACTATAAGTAGCAGTGAGGCTAATACAGGTTAATGATTTGTAAAATTTAAAGCCTTTTTATAAAAAAGGTGGAAATTAGAACTTAGTCCAGTTCAGTTCAGTTGCTCAGTTGTGACCAACTCTTTGCAACCCCATGGATTGCAGCTCACACTTCCCTGTCCATCACGCTCAAACTCGATTCCATTGAGTCATTGATGCCATCCAACCATTTCAACCTTTGTCGTCCCCTTCATCTCCTCCCTTCAATCTTTCCCAGCATCAGGGTCTTTTCCATTAAGTCAGTTCTTTGCATCAAGTGGCCAAAAGTATTGGAGCTTCAGCTTCAGTATCAGTCTTTCCAATGAATATTCTGGACTGATTTCCTTTAGGATTGACTGTTATGATCTCCTTGCTGTCCAAGGGACTCTTGAGAATCTCCTCCAGCACCACAGTTGAAAAGCATCAATTCTTTGGCGCTCAGTTTCCTTTACTGCCTAACTCTCACGTCCATACATGACTACTGGAAAAACCATAGCTCTGACTATACAGACTTTTGTTAATAAAGTAATGACTCCGATTTTTAATATGCTCTCTAGGTTGGTTATTGCTTTTCTTCCAAGGAACAAGCACCTTTTAATTTCATGACTGCAGTCAATATCTATAATGATTTTGGAACCCCCCAAAATAAAGTCTGTCACTGTTTGCATTGTTTCTCCATCTATTTACCATGAAGTGATGAGACTGGGTTTCATGATCTTCATTTATTGAATGTTGAATTTGAAGCCAGCTTTTTCACTCTCCTCTTTCACTTTCATCAAGAGACTCTTCACTTTCTTCCCTAAGGGTGTTGTGTTCTGCATAACTGAGGTTATTGATTTTCTCCCTGAAATTTTGATTCCAGTTTTTGCTTCATCCAGCCGCACATTTCGCATGATGTACTCTGCATTTAAGTTAAATAAGCAGTGTAAGAACATACAGCCTTGACGTACTCCTTTTAAAATGTGGAACCAGTCTGTTGTTCCATCTCTAGCTCTAACTGTTGCTTCTTGACCTGCATAGTGATTTTTCCAGGAGACAGCTAAGGTGTTCTGGCTTTCTCATCTCTTTAAGAATTTTCCACAGTTTCTTGTGATCCACACAAATGCTTTAACATAGTCAATGAAGCAGAGGTAGATGTTTTTCTGGAACTCTCTTTCTTTTTCTATGATCCAAGGAATATTGGCAATGTGATCTTTGGTTCCTTTGCCTTTTCTAAATCCAGCTTGAATATCTGGAAGTTCTTGGTTCACATACTATTGACTTGGCTTGGAGAATTTGAGCACTACTTTGCTAGCATGTGAGATGAGTGCAACAACTGTACTTCAGTTTGACCATTCTTTGGCATTGCCTTTTTGAGATTGGAATCAAAACAGATATTTTCCAGTCCTGTGGCTAGGGCTGAGTTTTCCAAATTTGCTGGCACATTGAGTGCAGCATTTTAACAGCATCATTTTTAAGGATTTGAAATAGATCAGCTAGAATTCCAAAACCTCCACTAGCTTTGAAAGTGATGCTTCCTTAGACTCACTTGACATTGCACTCCGGGATCTCTGGCTCTAGGTGAGTGATCACACCATCGTGGATATCTGGGTCATTAAGATCTTTTTGTATAGTTCTCTGTATTCTTGCCATCTCTTCTTAATATCTTCTTCTGTTAGGTCCATACCATTTCTATCCTTTATTGTGAACTTTACTTGATTTATAAAATAATTGCATTTAATAACAATGATATTAATGTATTTTACAAAAGTAGTTATGTTTTAAAATAAAAGATATATGTATAACTATGTGTTTCCATGCCTCTTCATTTAACTTTGATAGTATTTCTAAACATATTACTTGGGTAAGAAGTTTCTGTTTATCTTCAAATAGTTACTATTAAGTCAATAGGGAGTGTGGATAAATTTTATGCATCTAATAAAATGTAGATATACTGAAAGAAGTAGAAAGTATTAGCCATTCAGTCATGTCCAGTCATGTCCAGCTCTTTGTGACTCCATGGACTGTAGCCCACCAGGTTCCTCTGTCCATGGAATCCTCCAGGCAAGAATACTGGAGTGGGTTGCCATTTCCTACTCCAGGGGATCTTCCTGAATATGGGTCTCCTGAATCTCGGGTAAATTCTTTACTGTCTGAACCACCATGGTCGCCCTGATTGTAGTCTAATTTAGAGGCCTGCTCTATGGCAGGGCTTCCATGATAGCTCAGTTGATAAAGAATCCGCCTGCAATGCAGGAGACCCCGGGTGGATTCCTGGCTTGGGAAGATCCTTTGGAGAAGGGAAAGGCTACCCCCTCCAGTATTCTGGCCTGGAGAATTCCATGGACTGTATCATCTATGGGGTTGCAAAATGTCATACATCGCTGAGCCACTTTCACAGTTCTATGACAAATTTTATTTTTTATTAAAAACTATATAATTACATGAGTGAGTGAGTGAAAGTTGCTCAGTCTTGTCCGACTCTTTGTGACCCCGTGGACTATAGAGTCCATGGAATTCTCCGGGCCAAAATACTAGAGTAGGTAGCCTTTCCCTTCTCCAGGGGATCTTCCCAACCCAAGGATCGAACCCAGGTCTCTCACATTGCATGCGGATTCTTTACCAGCTGAGCTATCAGGGAAGCCCATATGACTACATGAGCATACATAAATTATCTATGTACAAGTCTATATAACTTATATACACATTAAAATCTATATGAAGTATACAGAGTGAAGTACGTCAGAAAGAGAAATACAGATATCATATACTAACACATATATACAGTATCTAGGAAGATAGCATGAAAGAATTTATTTGCAGGGAAGCAATGCAGAAACACGTATGCAGGTCAGGAAGCAACAGTTAGAACTGGACATGGAACAACAGACTGGTTCCAAATAGGAAAATGAGTACATCAAGGCTGTATATTGTCACCCTGCTTATTAACATCATATGCACAGTACATCATGAGAAACGCTGGGCTGGAGGAAGCACTAGCTAGAATTAAGACTGGTGGGAGAAATATCAATAACCTCAGATATGCAGATAACACCACCCTTATGGCAGAAAGTGAAGAACTAAAGTGCTCTTGATGAAAGTGAAAGAGGAGAGTGAAAAAGTTGGCTGAAAGCTCAACATTCAGAAAACTAATATCATGGCATCCAGTCCCATCACTTTATGGCAGATAGATGGGGAAACAGTGGTTGACTTTATTTTTCTGGGCTCCAAAATCACTGCAGATGGTGATTGCAGCCATGAAATTAAAAGATGCTTACTCCTTTGAAAGAATGTTATGACCAACGTAGATAGTATATTCAAAAGCAGAGACATTACTTTGCCAACAAAGGTCCATCTAGTCAAGGCTATGGTTTTTCCAGTGGTCATGTATGGATGTGAGAGCTGGACTGTGAAGAAGGCTGAGAGCCGAATTGATGCTTTTGAACTGTGGTGTTGGAGAAGACTCTTAAGAGTCCCTTGGACTGCAAAGAGATCCAACCAGTTCATTCTGAAGGAGATCAACCCTGGGATTTCTTTGCAAGGAATGATGCTAAAGCTGAAACTCCAGTACTTTGGCCACCTCATGCAAAGAGTTGACTCATTGGAAAAGACTCTGATTCTAGGAAAGATTGAGGGCAGGAGGAGAAGGGGATGACAGACGATGAGATGGCTGGATGGCATCACTGACTCAATAGACATGGGTTTGGGTGGACTCTGGGAGTTGGTGATGGACAGGGAAGCCTGGCGTCCTGTGGTTCATAGGGTTACAAAGAGTCAGACATGACTGAGAGACTGAACTGAGCTGAATGGAGAAACAGACGTAGAGAATACACTTATGGACATGCAGAGAGGGGAGGAGAGGGTGAGATATACGGGGAGAGTAACATGGAAACTTACGTTACTACATAGAAAATAGGTAGCCAGTGGGAATTTGCTGAATGTCTCAGGAAACTCAAATAGGGGCTCTGTATCAACTTATAGGGGTGCAATGGGGGAGGGAGATGGGAGAAATGTTCAAGAGGAATGGGATATATGTACACCTATGGCTGATTCATTTTGAGGTTTGACAGAGAATAAAATTCTGTAAATCAATTATCCTTCAATTAAAAAATAAAATTTAAAAGTTTAACAAATTTTGTTTTTCAAATGCAGTATAAGTTCTTTAGTTGTTTGGTGACAGAAATACTAATTGGTTTTTGGACAGGGATTAGATAAACATCTACCAGTCATGGAAGACTATAACATAAACTCTGATACTTAAAAATAACAATGTGTGAGAAGCTGGTGTGACATACAAAGATAAACATGACTAATTCCAAACCACAAACTGATCTGTTAATTAATGTGATAGCAAAAGTATTAAGTGGAAGTCAAGACTTTTGAAACATTAATATGTCACATTTAAAGAAAATGACATGTTAAAAAGTGATTTTTATTTTGTAAAATGAAGTTATACAACTATAAATTTTGAGAATATTTCCAAATCATAGAATAGGACACACTGTGCTTATTTAATTTATATGTAGAGGACATCATGAGAAATCCTGGGCTGGAAGAAGCACAAGCTGGATTCGGGATTGCTGGGAGCAACATCAATAATCTCAGATATGCAGATGACACCACCCATATGGTAATAAGTGAAGAGGAACTAAAAAGCCTTTTGATGAAAGTGAAAGACGAGAGTGAAAAAGTTGGCTTACAGCTCAATATTCAGAAAAATAAGATCATGGCATCTGGTCTCATCAGTTCATGGGAAATAGATGGGGAAACAGTGGAAACAGCATCAGACTATATTTTGGGGGCTCCAAAATCACTGAGATGGTAATTTCAGCCATGAAATTAAAAGACACTTACTCCTTGGAAGAAAAGTTATAAACAACCCAGAGAGCATATTGAAAAGCAGAGACACTACTTTGCCAACAAATGTCCTTCTAGTCAAGGCTATGGTTTTTCCAGTGGTCATGTATGGATGTGACAGTTGGACTGTGAAGAAAGCTGAGCGCCGAAGAATTGATGCTTTTGAACTGTGGTGTTGGAGAAGACTCTTGAGAGTCCCTTGGACTACAAGGAGATCCAACCAGTCCATTCTGAAGGAGATCAGTCCTGGGTGTTCATTACTTAGGCTGAAGTTGAAACTCCAATACTTTGGCCAGCTCATGCGAAGAGTTGACTCATTGGAAAAGACCCTGATACTGGGAGGGACTGGGGGCAGGAGGAGAAGGGGATGACAGAGGATGAGATGGCTGGAAGGCATCACCGACTCAGTGGACATGAGTTTGAGTAGTCTCTAGGAGTTGGTGATGGACAAGGAGGCCTGACATGCTCTGGTTCTTCGGGTCTCAAAGAGTTGAACATGACTGAGTGACTGTACTTAACAGAATGATGCTTTGATGCCCAAGAGCTGCCATCTGAAACTACCGGGGTCCAGCCCCAGTGGATCCAGGGTGATTCGAAGGTGGGACAGAGTCGGCATCCTTGGAAATAATTAATTACAGATAGAGAGGGATTAGAAAATTAGCAGAGAAAAAGAGGCTGAATAACTTGGTTTACATGGAATACCAATCACCACCTACGTAGGCTGCAGGCGTCTTCCCGTTCTCCCGAAGGAGAGGAGGCACTGAGGCCTCCCTGGTCCAACCTTAGAAGCCCAGGCAAAATTAGCAGGCTTGGTGAGTACCCATATTATTTAGCCAGAAAAGCTGGGAGCAAGAAAGAAACGACATGGCGGAATCAGTCTTTCCAGAGACTGATCCCATTTTTTTTATTTTAAGGTTTGCTTATATACCTTTTGTTACACATAGGGATGAATACAGAGTAACGCGGGGGTCAGCAGCCCTGACCTTTATCAAAATCAGGTACTTTACATTAAAAAAGGTCTTAGGGGTTTTACATCATCTTCTGGCCATGAGGCCTGCTGACATTTATGACCCTTTCTTTCTGATAACCAAAAACTTATTTTTTCCAAGGGTGTTTTTTCTTAAACCAGGTGCTACCCTCTGAAGGTAGCAGATAAAGTTGAGGGTGAGGGTGTAGTGAGTTACAATCAAGAAAGGAATTTATTTAACCCAAGGTTAACATGATCAATCTTAAAGGTAAATACTTATTTTATCCTATATGCTAGCTATATTCATTATAAGGGCAGGGAATATGGAGATTTAGCAGCAAACATCAGCCCAACAAATGAAAACCCTTCACCAATGTTCCCTTTAAGATCTATTTAGTCTTAAGATAATGATAAAGTTACATTTTTACATAGCAAGGACACAGTGATTTATAACAAAGTACAGTGATCTATTATAAAAGAGAAAATTCATTAACTCAAAAAGTCTAGTATTGCTAACCTCAAAAACTACTGTATTTCCTTTTCTATATTCCAAATACATTGATTAATATATTCCCAGGTGCCTAAGGATATGGAGGCCTGGCCCAATCATTGACTCAACAATGAGAAAAGCCCCATGCTAATTAAGGCTCTCAAAATACTCCCAAACTCTCTGTGCTATTTATGGTTGAGAGGTAGTAAACAATCATGTTTGTAGTGGCAAGAGTATGGATAATCCTGTCACACAAGCTAATTTGTCAGCAGAGAGGTTTGACCTGAGACACCTTTGTCCTACCCAGGGCAGGGAATTAGCAGTAATTATTGGCACAACACATGAAAAACTCTTCACCAATATACTTCCTAACCAACCCACTATACTAATAATTTCTAATTTCCCAAAAGAATTTGCCTTTAGTAAGTCTAAAGCATCTCATGCCTCTCACGGTCGGGAGGCTGTAAACAATCAATGTGGCTGGACAAACAAATAGGTGGGCTAGATAACCTTCAGAGGAGTTCGTAAGTTGAAACACTCTTATCACACCCAGGAATTTTTATTGACTTGGAGCAGCTGCAAGTTAGCTCCTTCTCCCAGAGAAATGGTGATGGGGGAGAACCCCCATAAAGTCAGAGGTGTAGGTGAAAGCATAAAACAGACTGTGGTTTTGGGGGTTGATGCTCGGGAACAGGGGGTTTCCTGAGGCTTGATCACGCATTTGCATATGCTAAAGCCTCCTTCCTCATGACCTTTGCCAAGGGCCGAGTTCCTCACCCTGGCTCTCAGCAGAAACCTATTTCTGAAGTTACTTTTGCAAAATGGTCTGACCGAAATCAGCCAACTATGGATGTTTTCAGTAGGAAACAATGTCTTTGTTAAGCACTTTATAAATTCCAGAGTTAGAGAAGGTATTTTTAATGCTTCCTGGTAGCTCAGATGGTAGAGAACCTGCCTACAATGCAGGAGACCAGGGTTCGATCCCTTGGTTGGAAAGATCCTCTGGAGAAGGAAATAGCTATCCACTCCACTATTCTTGCCTGAAGACTTCCATGGATAGATGAGCCTGGCTGGCTACCGTCCATGGTGTTGCAAAGAGTCAGACATGACTGATGGACTAAGCACACAACTGTCAACTCTATACACTGTTTCTATGAAAGATCATTCCTATAGATTTATTTTTATGAATCATGGAGGTGCTGTTGGCACACATATAGTAACCTTTAAAATGTATGATTTCTGTAAGGTACTCCATGATTTCACATCTCTGCAATTCCAGCCATTAGTTACATTAAACAACAGGCTTCATACCGCTTGGATTCTACAATAACAAGCACTGTCACAGAAATTACACTGTGATTTCCTTGGTGGTCCAGTAACTAAGAGCTCGCTCTCAATGCTAGCTGCAGCAGGGCAGGGGTAGGGGGTGGGGGTCGGGATTGGGGAAAGATGCCTAGGTTTGATCCCTGGTCAGGGAACTAGATCCTGTATGCCACAAGTAAGGTCCGGTACAGCCAAATAAGTATTTTTCAAAAAGAATTACACTAAGACACATTAGGTGGCATTGGGAACTGATATCTGGTGTAGCACCTAATCTCTCTTTAATAGCTCCATTTAAGTTTTTAAATTATTCCTCCTTCCAGTGTTGCTTTGGCACTAAATTACTTTGAGTCAGAACACTTCCCTTTTCCTGTATGGTCACCGAGCCAGACTCCCCAAAGCACCTGTTTCTTGCAGATTCTTGCCCACAGGCTGAAACAGAAAATACTCACCTGATATCCTCACATAGCCCGGATATTGGGGTCAAGGTGCTGGTCATGGCAAGCTGCTCCTGTGACAGGGAAGAAGGCAACTCCTAGATATGGGTTTGTGATCCTGTGACCGCATGTCCCTTCAGAACTGCCATTATCTTTTCACCTGTATCTGCAATGTGAGATAGGCTTGGGGAACTGAGATTATTATGAAAATCTTTATTGATCAGTTGCTAATGATAAAACAACAATTAAAAGTTTGTCCCAATCATCTCCTATTGAAATGCTTAAGGAAGGTTGAATTCCCTTTGGTCCCTGGAGACAGACAGGGACTCATAAGGAAGCAGCAGTAAATACTGAGGCCTAAGAAAGGATGGGAATTTCACGTGTCTGCGTGTACAGTTTTTATACATGAGAAGTTTTTCTACCAAAAATGAGTTATTTCCTACTCTTGAGACCACTGAACTGTGCCTCTATTTAGATTATGAGTAGAGAAATGGAGCCAAAGCACCAGAGAGGGATTTTCAAGAATTACTCCGTCATTTTATAAAGATGAAATTTTCATACTTCATTATCTGAAATGTCATAGAACTTCTCAAAAAGTATCTTGAGGCAAATACCCCTGTTTATGGTTAGGATTCAATGTCTGATAGATCGAAATTCCCACATAATTTCCACTGTAGTCTGCAATAGCAGGTACACCTTAGTGCCATCTCCCTAGGGAATATTCTCCTAGTTCTTAGTGACCAAAGTCATATTCAGAACCAGAGGTTCCAGCAGGGAATCGTGAGATTTGACCTACTGATACTTCTATGATGAAAAGCAATATCCTCCACTTAGAATTTGTCCCCACTGACAGATATTTATGAAACATTTTCTTTTCATTTTGTTCACACCCCAAAACATGTGGGACCTTAGTTCCCGGGCTAGGGAAGGAACTGCAATGCTGCATCGGAAGGCGGGGTCTTAAACATTGGGCCGCTGGGGATGCTCCTAAACACATTTTCTTTAATAAGTAATGGTGTACCTTGACATACCTTTTCCTTTATATTGTGATGACTAATGCTTTCTGTGTAAGAAATGATTAAATCTTGAACTCATATCTAGCTCCCTGAGCAGGGATTGAACCCAATAACCTGCAGTGGAAGCACAGCATCTTAACCACTGGACTACCAGGGGAGTTGCTAATCTCGCATTTAAAGAGAAGGGTGTACTCTCCTGGGATACAATGGTTTGTGGACCTCTCACTGTTTTTGCTGTGTTGAGTTAGCTCTTCTCCAGATTATCCTTTCAAGGACTGGGTGAAGAGGAGGTTAGGAGAGAAAGCCAAGGGGCGGGGGGGGCGGGGCGCGGGCAGTGCGGAGGTGTGTTTGAGAAACTAGTGAAAAGCAGTCGATGTGATCCACGTGCCCTACTTGCCTACTTTTATGCCCAGTTTTAGCACAAAAAGTCCTGCCTCTTGAAAACTTGTTCAGTCCTGGAAGAAGCAGGGCAATTGGTTGCTTCAGCAGCAGTAGCAACAATTAACAAAGATAATCTGTGCATCAACAGATTCTGATCGGAGTAATGGTATGTCATTTCTGTGGTTACCTTATAAACGACAATGTGGATTCGGGTCTCCCTCTTTCTTTCTGGAATCACTTCCTAAGAGAAAGCCAGCTGCCCTGATGTAAGCAGGTCTCTGGTGACAATTACTGAGGCTTCCTCCCAACGGATTATCTGAGTGGTTACATTCTACTTTTCGTCACTGAGGAGACACCCATCTTCACACACTCAAAAACGGCTTTTGAATTTTCCCAGTTTTTCAACTTGCTGAAAACATTTCGGCTTCCCATCGAGGCGGCTCTCAAAATTCTTTCTCTCTTCCCTTATATTGTAAGAAACACTAACTTAGAACAGGCAGGAAGCAGCTCTGCTCCAGAGAAAATGAATGAGATTTAAAGGTATCAAAAGGCCGAGAAAGGAAGTACAGCTGGACAGAAGGACCAACAGACCCAAAACTGACAGGGGCGGGGTTGAACGGAGGCAAGGCTCCGCCCCCTCTGGCTCCGCCCCCTCTGGCCCCGCCCATAAGCACCTGCGTTTCCGGCCTCGTCCCACCCTCTCCCCTTTCGTCGCCTCTGGTTGGCCGAGGCGTAGCGCATTCACCTTCCTCTCTACCGGATCTTCCGCCCGCGCGTGCGCAGTCCTGCAGACCCGGAATTGAGTTTAAATGAGCGACAAAGTGTTCCTGTGAGTTTGTTTCTTTGTTTGTTTAAAACCCGATTCCTAGTCCAGAGCCTGTTGTCTTTCACACGTGGGTTTTGGAGGTCTCTGTGTACGTTCAAACTACTGTCCCCATTTTACCGTCCCCAGTGTGTGTCCTCGAATCGCCGTGAGAAGTTCTGAAATCCGTTAGCTTAGCTTCCGGGTCCCTGGGTCCACGTCCGCTTCCTGTTAATATCGTTCTAGAGTCCGTGCCCTTCTCTGGCTGTTCTACCTTCTAACTTGCAGAAACCGCCGCTTATAGTTCTGCATTGCCCAACCGCTAGGTCCCTGATCCACGAAGAGTGAAGGAGGCTCTATTCTGTATGGAGTTTGGTCAGGGTCTCGCCTAAGGTTTGAAGGGGAGGGTCAGCCTAGTGTTAGACATGATTGATGACTTAGCATGCATTCACGCACAATTTATAAATGTTTGTTTTACCATAAATGCTAAAATACACTTGAGTATTTAAAAAGAAATGGGTTAAAAATGTTTCTTCCAAAAGATCTGTTACTTATGGAAGGTTCCTTTTACCTTAAGTGTCTTTATGTATGCATCTGTGTGTGCAGGCAGAAACCTAGGTTTATATAAAAGCCATCATTTCCTGAATATT
The DNA here is from genome assembly GCA_917880005.1 of Nanger dama. NCBI lineage: Eukaryota > Metazoa > Chordata > Mammalia > Artiodactyla > Bovidae > Nanger > Nanger dama. The sequence continues at coordinate 462,409 of CAKJTW010000155.1, forward strand.
TTTATTCTAACCTTTGAAAATTATTTCTACATATTCTTCATGGCTTTAGATTGTTTCATTTTACTGAAATGAATCTATAGTTCCATTTTAATATATGTATGCATGAAAATGTTCATATGATTTGATCAGTTATTTTTCTTGTATTTTATATTCTTTACAGTTAGAGAAACTTCTATGAACTTTCTTTAGAGATGTCCCTATATATTTATCTGTGTGTTATTATCTAAAGTTGAGAGTACATAAAGTGAAGTAAATCTAAGCTGTTTAAGGAATGTTTGCTACACATGTGCAAAAGGTGGAACAACATCATAGATTTTAAATTATTTCCGTTACACATCCAAACCTCTGTAAAAACTCTCAAAAAAATACATAGTAAATCCTAAATAGTTAAAATGATTGTTGCTACTGAGGATGCTATCATATTTGATCTGTAAAATTTGTAAAACACTTTAAGTTCAAATGTAAGTATGAATGCGTACCTTACTATTGTATTTCGTTCCTATTCAAAACAGTCATTCATGGAGCAGAATTTTGAACATCACTAGTTAAAAGAAGCTTGTTAACAATACTCTGAAAAAAAAATTAAGCTTGCTAAAATAAATGGCACGTTTCTCCCACTCAAGAACTCTTGGGTCAGAGTATGCTTTTTAAAAATATTGCCTGTTTCCTTGATAGGCAGTTCATCCTGTGTCATGCGAATACAGCATTCAAAGATAAATATGCCTGTGTTGTTCTGATTATTTTATCATTTCTTTTCCAGATCAGAATAGTTTATGAAATGGTGTGTGGGTCATTTCTCATCTTTTTTTGGTTAGGATTATGGTAGAAAATATTTCTGTGTAAAAGTCATATTATAGTATAACACCAGTTCAGTCCTACTCCCAGGACTCAGATAATGAAATGAATTGCATGTAAGGATTTCCTTGAGTAAACTCTTTCCCTTCGGTAAATCTGCCTAGTCACAACCCTCCCTCTTGAGATATGGGTTGTCTTCTGACGATTGTTAATTCCATGTTTCCTTGGTAACGGTTACTATATGTTTGGTTTTCTGATCTTTATCATTGTCAAAGAAATTCCTTAACAGCCTGTGTATGCTCACACAAAGATCATTAAAGCACCCTTGTTCCATCAGAGCTTGGGTCCCTGTGACTTTCTTTCTTTCTCTTTCTCTCCCTCAGGCTAATTCTCTGGAGCGTGGAAACCTGGTGAGCTCACTTTCTCGCCCGGGCTTTCAAGACGTCTTTGAGAGGATGCCCTGTTCCCTCGTGAGCGGTACAAGCCCTGTGTCAAGGGCTTTATTGGTTCTCGGTATAAACCAGGGAATATCAGCCTCTTTCTCTCTTTGACTTTCTTATCATGGACTCTGGACCACCAGGTTGTGGTCCTTTCCAAGTTCCAGTCCATTAAAGGACCGCAACATTAGGCTACAGATCAGGGAAGGCATGTATGAAGTGAAATTTACCTACAACACATTTTTAGAATATTTATTTATTTGGCTGCACTGGGTCTTCTTGTGGCAGGTAAGATCTTCTGTCATCCTTGTAATTTTCAGCTTCTTTGGTTGTGACATGTAAACTCTTAACTACGGCATGTGGGATCTAGTTTCCTGATCAGGGAAAGAACCAGAGCTCCATGCATTGGGAGCTCATGGTCTTAGTCATTGGCTCATCACGAAGTCCCCAAACTAATATTTTTTAATGATAGATTCAGATCATAGTTTCCATAATAGTGCCAGAATACCCATGCAGTGATAATGCATACCTCCATGTTCTTCTTATCCCATGACTCGTTCACTGGTTTAGGTGTTGCTGTGAGATTCCCATGCTATGAATTTGTTTTTTTGCATTTCACTTGAACAAGTGCTTTGCAAAGAAAAAGTGACGGATGTGCCTAAACTATCACAATTAAAGGAGTAACTTCATGTCTTCTTACCTTCTTTCTGCATTGGAAAATGAACACTCACGTGTGTTTAGCAGAGATGCTGGGTTTTGGGAGTTGTGATTTTCATCCCAAGCCTAGGTCTGATCTTTTCCAGTACAATCCATGCTCACATCACAGAGTCCCATCATAGTTTTGTATTTTCCAAAATGTTTACAAGAATCTTATTAATCTTAATCTATCTTCAACTGTATAAAGAATATCATCCTCTAACATGATGTACATTTTAATCCATTCAAAACTACCTGAGTTTAGTGACATGAAAATTTTTCTGTCTTCCTCTTGATGAGCATATAGCCCCATTTGAGTGTATGTCTGCACTCAGTGGAAATATGTTTGAGCAGGCTCTGGGAGTTGGTGATGGACAGGGAGGTCTGGCATGCTGTGGGCCATGGGGTCGCGAAGAGTCGGATTCGACTGAGCAACTGAACTGAACTGTATGTGTGAAAATAGTAACATTATCAATTTTTTCATTTTCTTCTTTTCTTTTTGCTTTGTGTGTGTGTGTGGTTTTTTTTTTTTTTTTTTTTTGAAGAACTTCTGGGGAAGGGAATGACTACCCATTCCAGTATTCCTGCTTGGGAATTTCTTGGACAGAGGAATCTGGCAAGTTAGAGTCCATGGGGTCACAAAGAATGGGACATGACTGAGTGACTAAACCTTTTCTTGTCTTTAGTATTCTTTACAGTTACAGAAACTTGTATCAACTTTTCTTAGAGTTGTGTCTGTGAATCTCTGTGTTTTATTAGTTAAAGTCTGAAGTACATAAAATGAAGTAAAGTTTAAGCTCTGCCATTTAATGTTAAAATAAGTGCCAAAAGGTTCAAGACATCATTACTGATTTTTAGTTATTTCTCTTGCACTTTCAAGAGTCTGATAAAATAATCAAGGATATACAGTATATACTAAATAGTTAAAATGATTCTTTTGCCAAGGTTGTGGTTACCCAAAGAGTGAAGAGCAGATAAAACCAAGGAGGGTCTTAGAATGCAGAAACTGAAAAACCAGACCCGTATTGTCTCGTGTCTGGAAATTCTTTCCAACCCGCACCCAGACCACGACATTTTTGGTGGCTTGTTCAGGGACTTGGAGTCTCTTTCCCGCCTCCTCGCTTCTCATTTCTCATAGGGACCCTCTGCCAACAGGCAGCTGCTCTGGCGGCAATTGAGGAACTCTGGCCAGGGTTACCCTCTGGTGTGTTCCAAAGGCCCCACTGCTCACTGCACCCCGAGTAGCTGCCGCTTGAATGGGTGAGGGTCTCTCTGAGGACTATACCAACCGGTATTGTGTGGGCACAGGTCAGACACATAAAAGCCATTAGGGCGCCTGCCACAGACAGACTCCCGTGTGAGGATAGGGGGCACGCAGAATGGATCAGGCCTCAAGGGCATCCGCCTGCAGCAAGACAACATCCGTCCACCATGTCAGGTGGTTGAAGCAAAACAGAGAGCGTTGTCCCCGGGCCTCCGCCTCCCGGATATACTGTAAGGCGACTCCTCAGCCTCCTTCCCTGTCACTTTCACTTCTTTCCCTTTGGGTCCGGATTGATTTACAGGAGCCTGGGTGTTGCCTCTGAGCCATCCCCGGAGTGCCTTCCACGTTTCAGGGAATCACCAAATGGTGAGTCTCCTGGTTGCTCCCGGGAATCTATCTTTCTCTGCTCGTGTCACGTGGTGGATTAGCTGCACGGTTCTCAGTGGTCTCCTCTCACTGTCAGACACAACTGTTGGACGCTCGGCCATTTTGTGCATTAGTCACACAGATCACTGGGAGGAAAGGGACGCCTTTCTGTCAGCCAGTGACTCTCAGTACTCCCATTCTATGGTAGGGAGGCTAAGAGTCAGTTCCATTATGTCCCAGGAGGCTCTCTCATACTCAACCCTTGGCTACATTCTCAAACTGGAAACTTTTGACCCTCCAAATGGCCTGGCTTCAATACAAATGGTGGACCCCCCAAAACGGTCTCTGAATGGCACACTAAGTTTTTCCAAAAGAAGGGAAAGGACTCAGAATTTCCTTATGTTCTGTTGCCTCCCTTGTGTCCTGTCGCTCTCTGTCTCTGTCCATCAGATTTCCTAGATGACCCCTACTCGACCTTTCATATCCACATGATCTCTAGGAAAGGATTCTGAGGTTCCCTTTGGTCCAGGTCTGTCTTCTATATTCCAAAGCCTGAAGGATCAGATAATGTCTTAACATTCTAAAGAATCCCCTTCTAAGGAAGCTTATCTCTTAGGTGGAGAGGGAACCAAGCTTCCTCCACTCTGGAACATCCTATAGAATTCCCTTCTGAGTACTTCTATTTCTCAGGGCTGGGAAGGACCAAGCTTCTCCCATTCCTGCAATTACCCTTTTCAGATTCTTCTGATGGGACAAAGACCTCACTCCCCACCAGAGGGACAGTCCAAAATTTTTATGAGCTGAAATGCCCCTGATATCAGAGTCAATTTGAACATTATTTGGTCTATATTTTAGGTATAAAACTAAGACTACAGAAAGGAAAGATGACTTTTTGACACAGAGTGGCCCTGATATTCTTTAAACTCTAGAGAAAACTGGTTAAAATGAAATTTTCTTTCCCTTGGAAACTGAAAAACCCTTCTTTTTGCATATGCATTTAAAAACAACTAGCTTGTTAAAAGTCCTGCCTGGGAAAAGCTTGAAGTTAACCCTTTCCATGTCCTTGAAATAAACTGCCTATTTTGCCTGAGCCCTGACTCAGCCTTGGGCCAAACAGAACTCCAAGCCAAACAAAATAGAAGGATCAAAGAGATATTTTAAATCTCAGGCAGGAAACTATGAAGTCTCTCTCTGTCTGTCTGGATTCATGTATGTCTCAGTGTGTGCTTTTTTTATTTAATAATATTGCTGAAATTGTAAATGAGTTCTAATTTAGTGAGAAAGTTGGCTTAAAGCTCAACATTCAGGAAACGAAGATTATGGCATCTGGTCCCATCACTTCTTGGGAAATAGATGGGGAAACAGTGGAAACAATGTCAGACTTTATTTTTTTGGGCTCCAAAATCACTGCAGATGGTGACTGCAGCCATGAAATTAAAAGACACTTACTCCTTGGAAGAAAAGTTATAACCAACCTAGATAGTATATTCAAAAGCAGAGACATTACTTTTCCCACTAACGTCCGTCTAGTCAAGGCTATGGTTTTTCCTGTGGTCATGTATGGATGTGAGAGTTGGACTGTGAAGAAGGCTAGTGCCGAAGAATTGTTGCTTTTGAACTGTGGTGTTGGAGAAGACTCCTGAGAGTCCCTTGGTCTGCAAGGAGATCCAATCAGTCCATTCTGAAGGAGATCAGCCCTGGAATTTCTTTGGAAGGAATGATACTAAAGCTGAAACTCCAGTAATTTGGCCACCTCACGTGAAGAGTTGACTCACTGGAAAAGACTCTGATGCTGGGAAGGATTTGGGGCAGGAGGAGAAGGGGGCGACCAAGGATGAGATGTCCGGATGGCATCACGGACTCGATGGACGTGAGTCTGAGTGAACTCCAGGAGATGGTGATGGACAGGGAGGCCTGGCATGCTGCGATTCTTGGGGTGGCGAAGAGTCGGACATGACTGAGCGACTGAACTGAAGCTGGTACCAGACTGGAGTTTAGTCTCATCTCTGTATTAATAGAGCAAAGTGTTCTTAGAATGCAACTTTCAATAAGAGATTATGAATTTCTTTACCTTTAAGTGATTTATATTTATTTTTAAAATGTTTTGTTACTTTGGTGAAGTAAGTAAGCATTACTTAAGGTAGGGTACATGTAGACAAAGCTCATTCTTCTTCAACAAAAGTAAGCCCTCATGGTTACACTTTTGCCATCCTGATATCCTTAAAATATGGCCATGGTCTGCTCCTGAATCACGGAATAAATATGGTAATGTCGCCCTGATTATTTTATAATTGCTCTTTCAGATGAGAATAGTTTCTCTAATGGCTTGTGGATCATAACTCATCCTCCTTTCTTCACATTAGAAATTGGGTAAGAAGGAATATCGTGTAAAAATATATATATAATACCAGCCAAGCACCAACTCACGACCAGGTCTCTGAATTGCCGTTTTAAACTTGGGTCACATTAGAAAGTCTTCCCATAGCCACATGGCATCTGTGCTTTGTATTTCAGGGACAGCTGATATTCCAGGATGTGGCTATAGACTTCACTCAACAGGAGTGGGAATGCCTGGACCTGGGTCAGCAGGAATTGTGCAGGGACGTGATGTTAGAGAATTACGGGAACCTGGCCTCCTTGGGTAAGGATAACTACCTTCCAGAATCCCTTATCTACCTGCTGGGTTTTTATTCCATCATTTCTACAATGTCTTCTGAAATTTTCTACTTCCCAGAGTAGTTTCAGATCTCTACTTTCTAGGGGATAATGGGTGATTTCTGAGTTTAGAAAGAAAGGCTTCATGATGAATCGTTATGCTGGTGATGTTTTTCTTTCTTGATGTACTCTGCCTCCTTCATTCTAGGTTAGTGGTAATTGTGTAAGTTCTGTGGTATTAAATAGTTGCACCCTCTGTTAATTTCATATTGACACTACTTACTTTTGCCTTAATACTACTTGACCAGAATCTCAGGACTGATTATTAGGTGTTTCTTAGTATTGTAGACTGGCTTTGAATAAAGTGTTTCAGGAAATCATTGTCTAGAAGAAAATGCATTCTCGTCTCACCTGAATACATATTGGATTTGATACTGATGAATCTCTAACATAAATATTCCTTTCTCTGATGAACAGGGCTTGTCTCTGTGCTGGACCTGGTCACCTTTCTGGAGCAATTGAAGGTTCCGGGAATATAAGGAGAATGGAGACCACAGCCATTTACCCAGGGAGGTATGAATGGCTGGAGATGATGACTCAGATGAGAGGTCCAAGGAGCAGCAAGGAACTCATCCTTCCTCGCCTGGTTTTGAAAGATTTGCTTCAATGGAAATAGTTTTCGACAACCTGGGTTTGTCTCTGCTACTGTCATAGAAATGTATCATCTGCCCCATTCTCTCTCTGAAATCATTCATGAATTTGTCTCCACTGATTACTTTTCTCCATCACAGTGTGACCTAAAAGACTTGGCTTGTGACAAACTGCATTCATTTGTTGCTCTTTGATTTCTTGGGGACTCTAGGAAAACTCTGCCCATTTCTGAGTAACTGTATGACAGCCCTTTTAAAGTTTCCTTCTACCTCTAGACAGAAATGTGTGACTGGTTGGTAGAGAAGCTGCAAAACTGCTAGGAATACTGGGGACAGGTTTTTGTTCTCTGATTTATAATTTCCTATCCACTGGTAGCGACACATAGGACCTTCTAAATAAATTTCAAATTCAAGTAATTTTTCATTGCAGAAAGCAAAACCTGGTGAAAACGAAACAATGCATATCTCAGGTTGACTTGAAAGTTTCTCTTTCCTTATATGATCTCATATTAAATATCTTTAGTGTATTTTCCCTAATCCTAACATGCTAAAATACTTTATGGTGTTCTATTAACTCATAGAATTTTAAAATAAATTGACATTAAAATCATAGCACATTTTCCACTACATTATTAATGGTTGATTCAGACTATGATAATTTTTAGATTATTTAAAGAAATCTGTATTAAAAGTTCTGATTGGAATATAGCTGTTTTCCAATTTTGTACTCCTATACAGCAAAGAGAATCAGCTATGCGTATCAGTCAGTTCAGTTCAGTCTTGAGTCTGCAATCCAGGCCAGGCTTCCCTGTCCATCACCAACTCCCAGAGCCTGCTCAAAGTCATGTCCGTGGAATCAGTGATTCCATGTAACCATCTCATCCTCTGTCATCCCTTTCTCCTCTCATCTTCAGTCTTTCCCCAGATTAGGGTCTTTCTCAGTGGGTCAGTTCTTCGCATCAGGTGGCCAAAGTATTGGAACTTCAGCTTCACCATGTCCTTCCAATGAATATTCAGGACTGATATCCTTTAGGATGGAATGGTGTGATCTTCTTGCAGTCCAAGGGATTCTCAAGAGGCTTCTCCAACACCACAGTTCAAAAGCATCAGTTCTTTGGCACTCAGCTTTCTTCATGGTCCAACTCTCACATCCATACATGACTACTGGAAAAACTATAGCTTTGACTAGATGGACCTTTGTCAGCAAAGTAATGTTTCTGGTTTTTAATATGCTGCCTAGGTTCAGTTCAGTTCAGTCGCTCAGTCGTGTCCGACTCTTTGCGACCCCATGAATCGCAGCACGCCAGGCCTCCCTGTTCATCACCGTCTCTCAGAGTTCACTCAGATTCATGTCCATCAAGTCCGTGGTGCCATCCAGGCATCTCATCCTCAGTCGTCCCCTTCTCCTCCTGCCCCCAATCCCTCCCAGCATCAGAGTCTTTTCCAATTAGTCAACTCTTTGCATGAGGTGGCCAAAGTACTAAAGTTTCAGCTTTAGGATCATTCCTTCCAAAGAAATCCCAGGGTTGATCTCCTTCAGAATGGACTGATTGGATCTCCTTGCAGTCCAAGGGACTCTCAAGGTTCTTCTCTAACACCACAGTTCAAAAGCATCAATTCTTCGGTGCTCAGCCTTCTGCCTAGGTTGGTCATACCTTTTCTTCCCAGGAGCAAGCGTCTTTTACTTTCATGGCAGTGGTCACCAGCTGCAGTGATTTTGAAACCCCACAAAATAAAGTTTCTCACTGTTTTCACTGTTTCTCCCACTGTTTGCCATGAAACAATCTGTCCAGTGCCATGATCTTTGTTTTTGAAGGTTGAGTTGGAAGCCAGCTTTTTCAGCCTCTTCTTCCAGTTTGATCAAGAGTCTCCTCAGTTCCTCTTCCCTTTCTGCTATAAGGGTGGTGTCATTTGTATATCTGAGATTATGGATATTTCTCCCTAAAATCATGATTCCAACTTGTGCTTCATCCATCCCAGTATGTCACATGATGTACTGTGCATATAAGTTAAATAAACAGGGTGACAGTATACAACCTTGACATACTCCTTTCCCAATTTAGAATCAGTTCTTTGTCACATGTCCAGTTCTCACTGTTGCTTGTTGACATGCATGCAGATTTCTCAGGAGGCAGGAAAGGTAGTCTGGTGTTCCCATCTCTTTAAGAATTTTCCACAGTTTCTTGTTGTCCACACAATCAAAAGCTGTGGTGTAATCAATAAAGCAGATGTCGTTGTTTCTCGAGAACTCTCTTGCTTTTTATATGATCCAAGGGATGTTGGCAATTTGCTTTCTGGTTCCTCTGCCGTTTCTAAATCCAGTTTGAACATCTGGAAGCTCTCGGTTCACGTACTGTTAACAGCCTCGCTTGGAAGTTTTGAGCTAATGAGGGAAATTGTATAGTAGTTTGAGCGTTCTTTGGGATTACCTTTCTTGTGATTAGAATGAAACTGAGCTTTTCCCTTCCTGAGGCCACTGCTGAGTTTTCCAAATTTGCTGGCTTATCGAGTGCAGATCTTTAGCATTATCATCCTGTAGGACTTGGAATAGGTCACCTGGAGGTACAACACCTGCACTAGCTTTGTTGGTAGGCATGCCTTCTAAGGCTGACTTGACTTTGGATGCCAGGATGTCTGTTACTAGGTGAGTGATCACACCATCATGGTTATCTCAGTCATTAAGATCTTTTTGTATAGTTCTTCCATGTATTCTTGCCAACTTCTCTTTAATACCTTCTGCTTCTTTTAGATCCATCCCATTTCTGTCCTTTATTGTTCCCATCTTTGCATGAAATACTCCTAGTACCTCTAATTTTCTTAAAGAGATCTCTAGTCATTACCGTCCTATCGATTTCCTTCCCATTTAGGTCTCCACAGAGCAATGAGTAGAGTTTCCTCTTTCAATCATAGTTTGAAAGTCTCTCTTCTTATTTAATTTCTTAAAACTAGTACTTTGTTAAGTATATCTTACTTGGATTCACCTTCCTCAGACACTGTCTTATGTGTCCCTAGTTTCTGACTAGTTCTCTGTCACTATAATTTATGATTCTTAGATTGAAACATCTTAATAGACCATTCTCAGAAACATGTGTGGCAAGAAGTGGATTTAAGAATTACTAGGCACACAGGATTTGTAAAAGTGTTTGGTGTCTCCACTTAAGATGACTAAAAGCAAGAACTAATCATTAGATTGCCTATCACCTCTTAATTCCGTGGTCCTTGGAGGTTTTTATCTCATTTCTTCCCCTATAACCTATTTCTTTCCATCTCATTTGTCCAGCGTTCTGTTTGTGGTCTCTCTTTTGAAGAGTGCAGCAACCTAGATAATCTTCCTTCTGGTGTCTGCACCTTGGTGGGTGAGGTTGGTCCAGAGGTCTGTGCCCTTATCCTCCCTTGATCTGTGCTCTGATTGCTGTTAACTGTGACCAGAGCCTGCCCTGGATATTCAGGGCTGTCTCCCTCTTGTTCTGTGGTTGTTACTGCCCTCTCTCTGGTGGGGCCTGCTCCCTGTGTGGTGGAATAGAGCCCCCAGATCTGAGTCTTCACTGTGATTCTGATCTGTGGTGCGAGGCAGGTGGGATTGGAGCACACCCACTGGGAGAGAAGTCACTGAGTATTACTCTTCGGGGGATGTTCACGTCAGGGTGTGCTCTGGTGTCCCCTCTCATGCTTTCTGCAAGTTCTCATGTCATGTAGTGTTGGCACTGCTCTTGGCTCACCTTAACCATGGGAGTGATGGGACATGGCCCTGGGGTCTCTCAGCTGTTGTTTGCGCAAGGTCACCAGCATAGATTCAGTGAAGTCAGGTCCTGGGGTTGCATTGAGCGTGGAGCTGGACCCACTGTGGTGCTACGAGGGAGCTCAGGCTCTGTCCTGGCCCGCCCTCTTGTGTACGAGCCCACAAAGTCTACAGCTCCTAAAGCTATACCTGCCATGAATGAGAGAGCCCTGGCTGTTGATTCAGATGCTCTGTAGCGGCTGAGGTTACAAAGCTGGTCATGGGTGTAAGACCGTGGCTTGTGTTGCTGCCAGGAGAGGTTTCAGCTTTTCTTCTTTATCCTTGGGTTTCACCTGTGCTTTCTGCTCCATCTGTGCATATGGCCAACTCACAGGTGTCTTCTCCTGAGGCTGCCCCAGAGCACAGGATTCTGCTGATTGTGGAGGATGTTGATGGAGGCTGTGGCTGGGGGCTCAAAAGACCTACGTGGGTAGAGTTCTTTGTAGTCCTTGGTTAGCAGGGCCGGGCACAAGGGACAAGAGATGCAATGGGCTTCTTCTTTGGGCATCACTCACCAATCGTGCTCTGCTCTATGGTGGCTCAGGCTTCACCACAAGCATCCCGTTTGCAGAGCTCCTGCCTCACCCCAGTCCCTTCAGGATGTTTCCTCACAGCCAACTCCAGTCCTCCGCCTCGGTATGCTCTCCAAACTCCACGTCTCAGCACCTAGCTCTTGTCTGCATTGCTGGACACGCCTCTGAGGCTGGGTGGGCAGGGCTGGGGTCAGTACCCTGTGTGCAGGTCTCACTCTGTCCTGCTACCACACCCTGGTTGCCATGTTCTCTTCCCACAGAGAATGAGGCTCTCCCTCTGTCCAAACTGAGCTCCCCTAGTGAGGGGCTTCCTCGGATATGGAAACCTCTCCTCACTTTCATCTCCCTGCAGGGCTGCAGGCCCCAACCCACTTCCTCTCCTCTTCTTTTTCCTTCTTCTTTCTTTTGTCCTACCCTGCAGAGCAGTAATCTTTCTTGTCCTTTCAGATTTCCAAGGGCCTCTGCTAGTGTTCCGCTGGGCTCTGTGAGAATTCTTCCATTTCTCATTGATTTGTGGAGAGAGTTATGATCTCCACATCTGCCTAAGCCTCTGGCATCTTGATCCTTCCATGTCTATTTTATTTTTAAACTAGCTATGGTCATCAATTTTCTGTAAATCTTTAAAGATATTCACTGAGAATAACAGGTAAAATTACTTGTTGTTTGGTATCTTTCAGCTATGTCTCCGCAAGACACCCAGAATTTGATGCCAAAGAATCCAGCATTAGAAGAAGTATTCCCAGAAGGAAACCTAGGAATATATCAAATATTTCACCTCAGAAACTTAAATTTAATGAAAGATCCGGAATATACGAGGGTAAATGAAAGACAGACCTTAGTAAGAGCTCCAGCTCCAATAATTACAAGAATATTTGTGCTGGACTGAGAAGATATTCAGGCAATGAAACTAGGCATACAGGTGAAGGAGACTCAAGCCTTATGAAACGTCAGGGACCCGAATCTTCAAACAAGGATACTAAAAGTAATAAATGTAGAAATACCTTCGATCAAATGTCAGGTTTTTCTCTAGACAAGAGTACTTGTACTGGAGAGAGGACTTGTAGTGAACATAGTGAGGTTTCTAATCACTGTTCAGAACTTGTTCAACAGGACACTGTTCAGAACCCACGAAAAGAAAACAAGTGTAAGATACGTGAGAAAGTATTTAGTAAGTCATCCAGTGTAACTAGACATAGGAAAATTCATTCAGGAAGGAAAACTTTCAAATGTACAGAATGTAGCAAAGCATTTAACTGTCACTCACTTCTTACTCACCATCAGCGAACTCATGCTGGAGAGAAACCTTATAAATGTACAGAATGTAGCAAAGCCTTTACTTACAACTCAGATCTTATTGAACATCAGCGAATTCATACTGGAGAGAAACCTTATATATGTAAAGAATATAACAAAGCCTTTCGCCATTCCTCATTTCTTAGTCGACATCTGCGGATTCACACTGGAGAGAAACCTTACAAATGTACAGTATGTGACAAAGCCTTTACTGACAACTCTTATCTTATTCAACATCGGTGAATTCATACAGGAGAGAAACCTTATAAATGTACAGAATGTAGCAAAGCCTTTATTTGTTCCTCACATCTAACCTGTCATCAGCGAATGCATACTGGAGAGAAGCCTTATATATGTAAAGAATGTAACAAAGCCTTTCATCATTGTGCAACTCTTACTCGACATCATTGAATCCATACTGGGGAAAACCATACAAATGTAAAGAATGTGGCAAAGCCTTTATTAGTTCAGCCCTTACTCAACATCACCGAATTCATACCGGGATAGACGTTATAAATGTACAGAATGTGGCAAGGCCTTTATGACATGTTCTCATCTTAATTATCATCGGTGCACACATACTGGAGAGAGACCATATAAATGTACTGAATGTGGCAAAGCCTTTGGTCGGAGTGCTTATCTCACTAAACATCTGAGGACACACACTGGACTGAAACTCTAGTAATGGAACAAGTGATGGAAGATGTTTGCCCTAAATATGGATCAGAAAACACAAGAGCTTATACAAAAACAACAACAACAACAACAACAATGGAAACGATGTATTTAGTCAAGTATTTAATGAAAAGTTAAATTGAAATAAATATCAGAGATTGCATAATAGAAGGCATTTCATCAGTCTTGTTTTCAGAAGTTTCTCTGAAGTAGAATGACTATAGGGAGTACTCCATAGTTAAAACACATAGAAAATGGACATATTAGCATGAATCCTGAGATGAAGGTTGATGGTTAGAAAGTTACAATTCTTAGCAATGTATGTATGAAAGTGAAAGTGAAGTCGCTCAGTCGTGTCCAACTCTTTGCGACCTCATAGACTGTAGCCTACCAGGCTCCTGTGTCTATGGAATTTTCCAAACAATAGTTCTGGAGTTGATTGCCATTTGTATGCTTGTTTATAATGACATGTTTTGAGATTCTTTGACCTGTAATTCAACACTCAATCCATACTAAGCTTTCTACTGTGTTTGGAAATGTAGATTTTTTTATGGTTTATTTAAGATTAGCCTTTTTATATTGTTTGGCAACCATTTCTATCTATTCTCCATTAGAAGATGAAGGATACCATAGTGTAAAATAGACAATGACCATCTAAATGGAGGTGTTTGGCATTGATGTGAAATATCTGGAAGTTGCCATGATGTAAGTGATCATTTAATCTTTCTGTGTATACAAGTTGGTTCTAAAGTTTCAATAGTAATACCCTTGATTTGTAAGAAAAACACAATGACAGTTCACTGCAATATCGATGTATCTTTATAATATCAACACAAGTCATGATTATTACTTGACAATGTTGAAATGAAGACAGCTTCTGTGAGAACCCAGAAACGTATTAGAAACTCTTCCTGGAAAAGGCATGGAATTAGGGTATACCATGCTTCCTAAGTGCTTCCTAGGCTTTGTTTGGTAAGCTGTAAAAGTCACACATCTCATATCCTTATATCAAAAAATGAATATTGTTGACAGTTTCCCTAAACTGCTGCATGCTGTTGCTGCCTCAGCATCTGTCTGGGCAGCAGGCAGCCTGCCATTCCTTGAACTCACACCAGCCAGTCCTGTGAGCACCTGCTCTAGATGACCAGCTTCCTTGAGATCAACAGTCTTGATGAACCCCAGGGTCCACTTTACAAACCCCCTTCAATGACACCCTCACAGTGCTCACTGGATTCACTGTTTTGGTTTGAATGGATTAATTCACACTCGGCCTAGGGAGCCCAGAGCACCTCACCCAGCCTAACTTCTAAAGACTAAACTGCAAGAACTTGAGTTTTCTCTGCCTGATTCTAGCTTTGACCTCTCTCAGAAATTCCTGCCCTAAATCCTCCCCTACAGAGAGGTCTTAGGTGTGGTGAGTGTGAGGCTTTGAGTTCAGGACTCCTGAATGTTGGTTTGGGGGAAGAAACCAGGAAAAAATGGGGTTTGCTGATGACTTCATTAACGGCCACGCTGTAGACCTGCAGATTGATAACTCTTGGAATGGGGACCTGACCACCTGGGATTTGTATTCATTGAAATGGTTCAGAAAGAATCTTTACCCAAGTGGTTCCATCTGAATTCCCATCAGGATCACGTGACCAGTGTCAGGAAATGACCTCACTGATGCCCTCCCAACAGAGTTCTATGTTGGTCCAGTGGGAGCATCACTGTGGTGTCCAGGAAGTGCTCCAGGGGATTCTAAGGGGAGGCCCAGGTTAAGGACATGCCTCCTGATCCATGTGTGAGAGCTGAGCCCTGGCTTCGTCCGCAGAGAGGCAACAGGGTTTGTCTAGCTCTATTTGTACAGGGAAAGTCAGTCAGTTCACATCATCTGTGTGAGCAGAATGTTAGGCGCTATGAGGAGAGAACAATCACGAAATTAGTTCACAGGCTGGTCTTCAGGTAGGAATTGATTGTTCCTGAATGTCTCCTGAGACAGAACAGGAGAGGTTGGTCTTCTCAGCTTTTCAAGGTCCTTCTGTCTGTAGGAGCGGTGGTTTCGGGTTAAAGAGCTGTGTTGATGCCCTCCAAGATATTTTCTTAAAATTCAGAAGTGTGTTTACTGTGTAACATCCCCAGAGAAGACAGAGCAGGAGGAAGAAGCGGAGGAAATGGCAGCTTTCAGGTTAATATTCTGTCCTGGGTCTAGGGCTGCATCTACTTTGCCTCCTGAAATGCCCAAAGGAGAATCCACAAGCTTTTATCTTTCTGCTCCTATTTTTCCTTCCCAGGCATCTCGTATTTTTTCCCATTTCTTCTTAGTGAAGACCAGCCCTTTGGACTACTTCCTTCTGTCCCAGACGCTTTGCTCCATTGTCTGCATCCTGGCTTTTTATGGAGCATGATGAATTCTCAGTGTGAATCAGCAACTTTCAACTGTTGAAACTATTCTTTTGTGAGAGATCAGCATGGGGAGTCACTCCTATCCTCACTCCCACTGGGATGTGGTTTGGTGTTGGGATTTTAGGGACGTTGCAAAATGCAGTGATGACTTAGCACCTGGATGCAATATAGATATTTAAAACAGAGTTTGAAAATGCCATTATACATAGAACCAACTCTCTTTTGTCCATCGGATTTTCCAGGCAAGAGTTTTGCAGTGGGTTCCCATTTCCTCATCACAGGGATTCTCTCCACCCCAAGACTGAAGGCACATCTCCAGCATTGGCATGCAAATTCTCTACCACTGAGCCAGCTGGGAAGCCCAGTGACTCGACTCAGGGCTCCAGAGTTTTTCAGAAACTTTTCAGAAATAAAAAGAAAAATAGGAGATTTTGTCCTTTGCATTGCTGAGACTTACTAGTTAATGCATTATTAGGATATTAACAGGGGAAGTATATGTGAAATGAAATTTGCATAAAATTGACATTTTTAAATGTTAGATTCAAGTTATAATTTCATTGTTAATTCCAGAATGCCCAGGCAGTGATTGTACATCTTTCATGTGATTCCTTTACACCATGACATCTGATACCCACTGCTTCTGGAGACGTCTCTCTGACATCATGTGACTATGAAGTTCATACTTCTCTCTCTTTAAACAGGTTGTGGAAAAAAAGGAATAAGGAATGTGTGGAAATGTGGGTAGTTAATGGAGAAACTCCCCATCTTCTTGGTTTCTCTTTGCTTCTGAGAATGAACACTCCTTGTGTTGATTATAGATAGTGGGTTTTGGGGTAGGCGAATTGCTCACTCCAGCCCAAGTGTGATGTTTCCAGAACACTCCAGACTCAAATCACAGACACAGTCTTTTTACCACGTATTTGTATTATTTTTTCAAAATATTTGCAACAATCATAATGGTGCTAATCTGTTTTCCACTGTGTTGAAAGATAAAGCTCAACACAAGTAATAGTTTTTCAGAAAGAAAAGCTTCAGAACCAATCGTCCTAATTTATACTGCTATATATGTTTCCACCCTAAATGTATCTAAAATGTACAAAGAATGTCATCCACAAGTAGATGTATATATATTAACCCTTTAAAAATGATCTTGATTTTATTGACATGAACAGTTTTAATATTCTTAGTAAGTATAATCTCATTTTAATATATCCCTGTGTGCAAAAAAATATTGAAATTATTTGATGACTTTTTTTCTTGTTTTGGTATTCTCCCAAGTTATACAAAATTTGTGTGAAAAATACACTGATTTATTTGTCTGGCTCAGCTGTGTCTTAGTTGTAGCAGGCAGGATCTTGGAGCCATGTGGGAGATTTTGTTGATGCTGGAAAGCTTTAGCTGTGGGGTGTGGGATTTATTTCTCTAAGCGGGTTTTGAACCCATCCACCAGCCTTGGGAGCTGGGAGTCTTAGTCATGGACTGTCAGGGAATGTTTCACAGTAGGAGTCCCGTTTGCCCTTTCCTATCTCTCTTGAGCCCTCTGTTCCTTTTTAGTTCCTGTCAGGAGCGAGAAGAGTGACAAGCCACTCCCAGGACTGAGATAATAGAGATGGGGTGCTTGCATAGTATTTCCTTCATTAGCTTTCCCATTTGGTGAAAAAGATTATTTAAGACCCTCTTTTAATATGGATCCTGGAGAAGGAAATGGCAACCCACTCCAGTATTCTTGCCTGGAGAATCCCATGGACTGAGGAGCCTACTGGTTACAGTCCACAGGATTGCAAAGAGTCAGACACGACTAAGTGACTTCACTTTTCACTTTCACTTTGACATGGAGAGACAGTGAAGAGGAACTAAAAAGCCTTTTGATGAAATTCAAAGAGGAGAGTGAAAAAGTTGGCTTGAAACACAGCATTCAGAAAAATAAGATCATGGCATATGGTCCATCACTTCATGGGAAATAGATGGGGAAACAGTGTCAGACTATTTTGGGGGTTCCAAAATCACCACAGATGCTGACTGTAGCCATGAAATTAAAAGACACTTACTCATTGGAAGAAAAGTTATGACCAACCCAGATAGCATTTTAAAAAGCAGAGACACTACTTTGCCAACAAAGGTCCATCTAGTCAGAGCTATGGTTTTTCCAGTGGTCATGTCTGGATGTGAGAGTTGGGACTGTGAAGAAAGCTGAGCGCTGAAGAATTGATGCTTTTGAATTGTGGTGTTGGAGAATATTCTTGAGAGTCCCTTGGACTGCAAGGAGATCCAACCAGTCCATCCTAAAGGAGATCAGTCCTGGATGTTCATTGGAAGGACTGATGCTGAAGCTGAAACTCCAATACTTTGGCCAGCTCATGCGAAGAGTTGACTCACTGGAAAAGACCCTGATGCTGGGAAGGATTGGGGGCAGGAGGAGAAGGGGATGATAGATGAGATGGCTGGATGGCATCATTCAATGGACATGAACTTGAGTGAACTCCAGGAGATAGTGATGGACAGGGAGGCCTGGCGTTCTGCAATTCATGGGGTTGCAAAGAGCCGGACACGACTGAGCGACTGAACTGAACTGAAGGAATGTTTGCTATATATTTGCAGAAAGGTGGAACAACAACATTATTGATTTTAAATTCTTTCTGTTGCACATCCAAGACACTATAAAAACTATCAGAAAGATATATCAGTTCAGTTCAGTTGCTCAGTCGTGTCCGACTCTTTCCGAGACCATGAATCGCAGCATGCCAGGCCTCCCTGTTCATTACCATCTCTCAGAGCTCACTCAGACTCACATCCATTGAGTCCGTGATGCCATCCAGACATCTCATCCTCTGTCGTCCCCTTCTCCTGTCCTCAAATTCCTCCCAGAATCAGAATGTTTTCCAGTGAGTCAACTCTTCACATGAGGTGGCCAAAGTACTGGAGTTTCAGCTTTAGCATCATTCCTTCCAAAGAAATCCCAGGGTTGATCTTCAGAAAGGACTGGTTGGACCTCCTTGCAGTCCAAGGGACTCTCAAGAGTCTTCTCCAACACCACAGTTCAAAAGCATCAATTCTTCGGCACTCAGCCTTCTTCATAGTCCAACTCTCACATCCATACATGACTACAGGAAAACCATAGCCTTGACTAGACGGACCTTAGTCAGCAAAGTAATGTCTCTGCTTTTGAATATGCTATCTAGGTTGCTCATAACTTTCCTTCCAAGGACTAAGTGTCTTCTAATTTCATGGCTGCCATCACCATCTGCAGTGATTTTGGAGCCCAAAAAAATAAAGTCTGACACTTTCCACTGTTTTCCCATCTATTTCCCATGAAGTGATGGGACCGGATGCCATGATCTTTGTTTTCTGAATGTTGAGCTTTAAGCCAGCTTTTTTACTTTTCTCTTTCACTTTCATCAAGAGGCTTTTAGCTCCTCTTCACTTTCTGCCATAAGGGTGGTGCCATCTGCATAGCTGAGGTTATTGATAGTTCTCCCGGCAATCGATTCCAGCTTGTGTTTCTTGCAGTCCAGCATTACTCATGATGTACTTGGCATATAAGTTAAATAAGCAGGGTGACAATATACAGCCTTGATGTACTCCTTTTCCTACTTGGAACCAGTCAGTTGTTCCATGTCCAGTTCTAACTGTTGCTTCCTGATCTGCATACAGGTTTCTCAAGAGGCAGGTCAGGTGGTTTGGTATTCCTATCTCTTTCAGAATTTTCCACAGTTTCTTGTGATCCACACAGTCAAAGGCTTTGGCATAGTCAATAAAGCAGAAATAGATGTTTTTCTGGAACTCTCTTGCTTTCTTGATGATCCACTGGATGTTGGCAATTTGATCTCTGGTTCCTTTGCCTTTTCTAAAACCAGCTTGAACATCAGGGAGTTCATGGTTCACATATTGCTGAAGCCTGGCTTGGAGAATTTTGAGCATTACTTTACTAGCATGTGAGATGAGTTCAATTGTGTGGTAGTTTGAGCATTCTTTGGCATTGGCTTTCTTTGGGATTGGAATGAAAATTGACCTTTTCCAGTCCTGTGGCCACTGCTGAGTTTTCCAAATTTGCTGGCATATTGAGTGTTGCACTTTCACAGCATCATCTTTCAGGATTTGAAACAGCTCCACTGGAATTCCATCACCTCCACTAGCTTTGTTCATAGTGATGCTTTCTAAGGCCCACTTGACTTCACATTCCAGGATGTCTGGCTCTAGATGAGTGATCACATCATCATGATTATCTGGGTCATGAAGATCTTTTTTGTACAGTTCTTCCATGTATTCTTGCCACCTCTTCTTAATATCTTCTGCTTCTCTTAGGTCCAGACCATTTCTGTCGTTTATTGAGCCCATCTTTGCATGAAATGTTCCCTTGGTATCTCTAATTTTCTTGAAGAGATCTCTAGTCTTTCCCATTCTGTTCTTTTCCTCTAATTCTTTGCATTGATCGCTGAAGAAGGCTTTCTTATCTCTTCTTGCTATTCTTTGGAACTCTGCATTCAGATGCTTATATTTTTCCTTTTCTCCTTTGCTTTTCACCTCTCTTCTTTTCACAGCTATTTGTAAGGCCTCCCCAGACAGCCATTTTGCTTTTTTGCATTTCTTTTCCATGGGGATGATCTTGATTCCTGTTTCCCATACAATGTCACGAACCTCATTCCACAGGCATTCTATCTATCAGATGTAGGCCCTAAATATATTTCTCATTTCCACTGTATAATCATAAGGGATTTGATTTAGGTCATACCCGAATAGTCGAGCAGTTTTTCTTACTTTCTTCAATTTAAGTCTGAATTTGGCAATAAGGAGTTCATGATCTGAGCCACAGTCTGCTCCTGGCCTTGTTTTTGTTGACTGTATAGAGCTTCTCCATCTTTGGCTGCATAGAATATAATCAGTCTGATTTCGGTGTTGACCGTCTGGTGATGTCCATGTGTAGAGTCTTCTCTTGTGTTGTTGGAAGAGGGTGTTTGCTGTGATCAGTGCATTTTCTTGGCAAAACTCTCTTAGTCTTTGCCCTGCTTCATTTGAAATGATTGTTGCTCCTGAGGATGCTCTCTTTTAGGACTGTAAAATTTGTAAAACACTTGAAATTCAAAAGTAAGTATGAATGTTTACATTACTTATTATTACAAGTACTTATCATACTTCATTGCTGTTCAAACGATCATTCATGGAGCAGAATTTTCAACATTACTAGTTTTAAAAAGCTTGTTAAAAATACTAAGAAAAAAAAATAAGCCTGTTAAAATAAATGGCGCATTTGTCCCACTCAAGAACTCTTGGATCAGAGTATGCTTTTTAAAAATATTACCTGTTTCCTTGATCAACAGTTCATCCTGTGTCATACAAATACAGCACTCAAATATGCCGGGAATTCCTTGGTGGCCTAGTGGTTAGGACTTCGTGCTTTCACTGCAGGGTCTGAGGTTCTTTCCCTGGTCAGGGAACTAAGATCCCACGAGCCAGGTGGTATGGCCCTCCCCCTCCAAAAAAAATGCCAATGTTGTTCTGATTATTTTATCATTTCTCTTTCAGATCAGAATATTTTCTGAAATGGTTTGTGAGTCACATCTCGTCATTTGTTGGGTTAGGAATTCGATAGAAAATATTGCTGTGTAAAAAGTATACACCAAACACTCTCCTATATCGAAACCAGTTCTGTGAGCTTGTTTTTGTCATCTTGGAGCACATTAGGAAGTCTTCTCACAGCCACATGTCATATGTACTTTGCATGTCCGGGACCACTGATGTTCCAGGTTGTGACCATAGATTTCACTCAAGAGGAGTGGGTTGCCTGGACTTCAGTCAACGGGAAGTGTACAGGCACATGATGTTAGAGAACTATAGGAACTTGGCCACTTTGGTTGAGGATAACTAACTTCCAGAATCTCTTATCTACTCTCAGGATTTTGGGTCCTGCATTTCTAGAATGTCTCTTGGAATCTTCTGCTTCTTTTAATAGCATTTCAGAACCCTGTTTTCTATGGGAAAATGGGAAATTGTGAGTTTAGAAAGAAGACTTCTTGGTGATTTAAATTTTTTTCTTCCTTGATGTAATCTGCCTGCTTCTAGGTTAGTGCTAATTCTATAAGTTCTGTGATATAAAATGGTGTCACCCTCCTCTTCAAATCAAATTTCCACTACTTACTTTTGCATTGTAGTATGTGACTAGAATGTCAGGATCTCATTTTTATGTATAAGTTTGTGTTGTATAGGTGCTTTTGATAAAGTATTTGGGGGAGATCTTTTTCTAGCCTGTCTAAACATTCTACCATGCATTCTCTTCTCACCTGGATACATATTAGATTGGAAAGTGATGAATCTCTAGCAAAACAAATATTCCATTCTCTGATGAACAGGTCTTGTGGTCTCTAAAGTGGACCTGGTCACTTTTCTGGAGCAAATGAAGGATCCCAGGAGTATAAGGAAAATGGAGACAGTGGCCATGTACCCAGATATGTGTGAATGGACGGAGCCAATGACTCAGGTGAGCGGTCCAAGCATCAGTGAGGAAGTCATTCTTCGTCATGTGTTCTCAGAAGATCTGCTTCATTGGAAACGATTTTGGAGAAGTCTGGATTTATTTCTGTTTCTGTCATAGACGGCTATCACCTGCTGCCTTCTTCCTATTAAACCATGATGAAATCTTGCCTGGTGATTACCTTTCTCTTTCACAGTGAGAACTAAAATGCTCTTCTTGGCTTATGACAACCTGCATGAACTGGTTGCTATTTCATTTCTTGAGAGTCCTAATGAAACTGCACAGTTCTGAGTAACTGTGATGTTCCATTTATCACATATCAGGTCTTTCTATAAGGATACTCATATTGGGGAGAAGACATAACTGTAGTGAATATGGTAAAGTTTCTAATCAGTCTTCAGAACTTATTCAACAGCAGACGGTTCAGAATCCACAAAAAGAAAACAAGTGTAAGAAATGTATAAAAGTCTTTACTCACTCATCCAATCTAAGTAGTGATTGGATGATTCATACAGATCGGAAACCTTTCACATGTACAATCTGGCAAAGCCTTTAGCCACAGTTCACATCTTAGTCACCATCAGTGAATCCATACTGGCCAGAAATCTTACAAACTTATAAATGTAAGGAATGTGGCAAAGCGTTTATCTATTGCTCAAATCGTAATTGGCATCAGCAAATTCATACTGGGGAGAAAGCCTTATAAATGTACAAAGTGTGGCAAAGCCTTTTATCAGAACTCAAATCTTACTTAACATCAACGAATTTATACTGGAAGAAAACTTATAAATGTAAGGATTGCATCAAAGCCGTTCACCAGATGTCAAGTTTTTCTCAACATCAGTGAATTCATAGTGGAGATATACCTTACAAATGTACGGAATATGGCAAAGCCTTTATCCGTTGCTCAAATCTTACTGAACATCAGCGAACTCATACTTGGGAGAAACCTTAGAAATGTACAGATTGTGGCAAAAAACCTTTACCAATAGCTCAGGTCTTTCCCAGCATCAGAGAGTTCATACTGGGGAGAAACCATGCAAATGCAAAGAATGTGGCAAAGCCTTAGCCAGAGCTCAAATTTTTCTAAACATCATCAGATTCATACTGGAGAGAAACCTTACAAATGTAAGCAATGTGGCAAAGCCTTTAGTCAGAGCAGAGATCTCACTCAACATCTGAGAGCACACACTGGAGAGAAGCCCTAGTAATGGAACAAGTGATGGAAGAGGTTTGTCCTAAACATACATCAGAAAGCATGAGAGTTTATACAAGAAACATATGGAAATAATGTAACAAATATGTACAAATGTATTACATCAAAACACAAATCTAAATACATATCAGAGACTGAAAACTAGTAAGGAGTTCATCAGTCCTGTTTTCTGAATTTCCTCTGAAGAATTATTATGGAGAGTAATGCATAATTAAAACACATAGAAAGTGAATATGTTAGTACAGGTCACAAGCTGAAGGGCTGATGGTTAGAAAGTTACATTTATTAGCAATGTATCCTGTTTGTAATGACATGATTTGAGATTGTTTGAGAATGAATGTAATTCAACTATGAAATCCATATTGTGCTTCATTTTTAGTGTGTATGCAAACGTAGCTTTTTTTTATGGTTTGTACTTTAGAGATAAGATAAGCCCTTCTATATTGTGTTCCAACCATTTCTATCTATTCTCCATTACAAAATGGAACTGGAATGTAAAATGTACAATGAAGATCTAAATGCAGGTGTTTGTTTTTGATGTCAAATATCCCTAGAGGTCACCATGATGTAAGTGGTCATGGACTCTTTGCATGTATTAAAGTACAACAGAGGTTGGTTCTAAATTTTCAATAGTTATATCACTTAATTTGTGAAGATGACACAATGATAGTTCACTAAAATATTGTTACATCATCATAACGTCATATTAGTTGACAATGTTGAATATTAGTTAACAATGTTGAAATACATCTTCTGTGGTAACCTAGAAATGTACAGGAAATGCTTCCTAGAAAAAACATGTAATTAGTGTATGGCCATATTTCCTGTTTGCTAACCTCTGCTGTGTAAACCATAGAAATCACAATTTTTATACTATTATATCAAAAAAATAAATCTTTCTCTATGCTTGTAGTCTGTATTTTAATTAAGGATCACACAGTGGATTGTAAAAGGTTATAATGTGTGAAATTGTAAAATGTCAAATATGTATGAAATTAATACATGTATGGGCTTCCATGGTGGTTCAGACAGTAAAGAATACATCTGCAGTGCGCAAAACCTGGGTTCGATTCCTGGGTTGGGAAGATGCCCTAGAGAAGGAAATGGCCACCTACTCCAGTATTTTTGCCTGGAGAATCCCCATGGACAGAGGAGCCTGGCGGGCTATAGTCCATGGGGTCACAAAGACTCGGACACAGCTGAGCAACTAAGCACACAGTGAATAAAAATGAATGGTGTTTAGTATTTTGGTTGCTTGTAATCAATGAAATGTTAACCCACCACCACCATTAACCTCTCCCACCTTATTTAAAGTTACAGAAAAGAGATTATAACAAACTATCTGGCAACACAGAGAGCTGGTATCTGTAGAAATTTGTTCCTTACTGGCTTTAAACCTTTAATACTTTCATATATTTTCCACCATTTCTATGTTGTACCACCTCTCCCATTTTGTAACTACTTGGACATTGTGAGAGTTCTAACAAGAAGGATCATGCAGAGTCTTGTTGAGAGCTTACCTCAACTGCTCCTTGCTGTTACTGCCTCAGCATCTGTGTGTGGAGCAGGCAGTCTGCAAGTGTTAAACTCACACCAGCCAGTCCTCTGAACACCTGCACTAGATGACCACCTTCCTTGTGATCAGCTGTTTTGCCAAACCCCAGGTTCCACTTAACAGGCCCCCTTAAATGAAATGCTCACAGAGCTCACCAGAACCCTGCTAGCCTTGGTTTGAACTGAGCAATCCACACTCAACCTGGGGAACCCACAGCACTTCACCCAGGGTCACTTATAAAGGCCTGAACCCCAAGCACTGCAACTTTCTCTGCCTGGTTCTAGCCTTGACCTTCCTCGGGGTGCCCTTTTTGTTCATGGTTTCAGGTCCTTGTAATAAATTCACCTATTTCCATTTCCTTGTGTTCTGCTGTTTAACTGAGGCTTTTCAGCGACTTGTAGAGGCTTATTGAAGCAAATGTAAATTTAACAGTCAAAACACCTATAATTAAAAACCGTGCTTGTAAAACTCTGAACTAACGTTTATAAAATATTACCTTATATATTTCTTAGCACATGTTTCTTGTCTAGGCTTAAAGAACTTTTTTTCCAAGGGAGGGAATTCTGTTTATAATTATGGCTGATTCACATCCTTGTATGCCAGAAACCAACACAACATTGTAAAGCAATTTTCCTCCAATTAAAAATAAATTTTTAAAAAGATCCATTTTTTCTTGGCTTTGACATACATTAAATGCTATTTATATAAATGAATGTATACTTCAGCAGTGAAAAACTAAGAAGAAATGCCAGATGGTCTGGTATTTTCCATAGTTGGTTGTGATCTACATAGTCAAAGGCTTCAGCATAGTCAATGAAGCAGAAGTAGATGTTTTTCTGGAATTCTCTAGCTTTTTCTATGATCCAACGGATGTTGAATTCGATCTCTGGTTCCTCTGCCTTTTCTAAATTCAGTTTGTAAATCTGAAAGTTCTTGATTCTTTGAAGTCTGGCTTGAAAGAATTTGAGCATGGCCTTCCTCGCCTGTGAGATGAGTGCAATTGTGTGGTAGTTAGCACATTCTTTGTAGTTGCCCTTCTTTGGGATTGGAATGAACACTGACCTTGTCCAGTCCTGTGGCCCCTGCTGAGTTTTTTCAACTTTGGTGGCATATCGAGTGCAGGACTTTCACAGCATCATCTTTTAGGATTTGAAATTGCTCAGCTGGAATTCCATCACCTCCACTAGCTTTGTTGTAAGTGAAGCTTCCTAAGGCTCTAGGTGAGTGATCACACCACCATGGTTCCATCCCCAAGAAAAAGAAAGGCAAAAATGGTTGTCTGAGGAGGCCTTAGAAATAGCTGAGAAAAGAAGAGAAGCGAGAGACAAAGGAGAAAACAAAAGATCTATCCATCTGCTGAATATGGAGCCAGAGTCCTAAAAGTGAGTCCTCATCATAGCTGTGCCTCAAACTATATGGATGGAAGCGCTGCTAGTGAGCAGGAGATGTCTACGAACATAACTCGAGAATGCCAAACTGGAAGCACAGCAGGCCTCTTCCTCTGGTAGTGCTGTTAGTGGATCAGAGGAGGCTCTCTGGTGGCTTCTGTCTCAACTCCTTAGATATTCTTTCTGTGAAATCTGTGAGAATGAACTGGAAGGATTGGCGCTAATAGCCGAAGGACTAAAAATCACTTTTTCCTTGCTGGGCGGCCCTTCCCCACTCTTGCTACACTCAGAAGGGACATCTTGGTTGTTGTTCATCCCTTTATGATTCACCCCTTCTACTGCACTCAGGATTGCACTCAGGAATATGTGCAGGTACACGGAAGATGGATACTTTCCTAATAGTCCTAGCTTGGGAAACATTCCAGACAGCTACTCTGTTGCACTCTAGGTGGCATGACAGAAAGAGCAGAAATCAGACAAAGATCTTAATGACGGACATTAATTAATTATGGACATTAATTAATGGTGGACATTAATGACTGGACATTAATCTGGGATGCCATCAGGTCTACACTTGGTGCATATTCACCCCACCTCAGTGGTAGAACCAGAAAGGACAGATAAGGCACCTGTGTCAGTAAGGGACAGACTAAGTCCAACCAGAGAAGGAAAGCTTCAGTGGAAAGTCGGTCTCCACCCTCATCTAGAGCAGGAAGGGATGTCTCCGATGGAAAAAAGCCACAGCTGTGGATGCCTCTTTTTCTCTCTCACAGATGGGAGCTAACAGCTCCAGAATCAAACTTTTATATATATTTAAAATACTGGAACTGGTTTTATACCCAGAGTTTTAAAAAGACATGCCTGATCTTCTATGATACTGAATAGTCATGGTAATCCTTTTGAAGACGGGGAATGCCGGCTAGTTGAAGTCTCTTAATTATGATACTGTTTTACAACTGGAATGGTTCTGTAGAAAACAAGGGAAATGGGTAGAAGTGATATATGTGTTGCTCTTTATCTCTCTTCAAGACATGCCAGATGTATTTCCTAAGGGTACAGATTTGGGTGTGAAACCTTCAGATCCCTCCTGTCCTCTTACTTTGCCCCTGTATCCAGGGTCCCAACTAAACAGGCTGAGAATCAGGGCACCCTTCCAGAAGAGGTTACCTCACTCTTGGTAGAAATTCAAACAGTCCCGATTGTGGTCAAGACGATTTAGAGGACCCTAAAAGCACATAGAAGCCTTTATGGGGCTAACTTTATTTTATGAGCTTATTGGAGAGATGTAAAGTATGTCTTGGGGCAGATGCTGATGCCTGAATTGAGAGCTTGAGTTTGGGGGGAAGCTACTACTTTTGGAGATGAATGGCTTGAAGGCAAGGGGAAAGAAGGAACGTGAAATAGCCCTCCTCCTTTCTGAGACTCAAGAAGTTCCCATAACAGAGCCACTTTGTCGGATGTATTCTTGAAGGACTTAAGCTAGGGCACGCTAAGCCTTCCAACTATGCTAAGTTGGCTCGCATAGAACAAGAATGAAAGAAACTCCCGGAAAAGTCCTAGATAGACTACAGGAGGGTCTCTGCAAGTTTACTGATATTTGTTCAGTGTGAAAGTGCAGAAAGAGGAGTAATCTTAAAGGATAGATTTCTCACTCGGTCAGCTCCAGATATCTGCCTACGTTATGGAAACAGTCATTTGGATCAAATCAGTCTTTAGAAAAACTATTACAGCTGGCTCAGACAGTATATTACAACAGGGAATACAAGGAGGAAAATAAGAGGCAAAAAGAACCAGGCCCAAGAATGAAGTCCCCAAAATGGCTGTTAGACCCGCTCTGAAACAGCCTGAGGAACAATGGCCAGAGGAACCCAACTGAAAAGGGATAGACATGTTATTATTGTGCAAAGGAGGGACACCTCAAGCGGGATTACTCTCAGTTGTCTAAGCCACCCCTGGCTCCATGCCCATGTCTGCAAAGCACCACACTGGGGGAGATACTGCCCCATGAGGCATAGCGCCCAGGGGTCGGGCTCTCAAGGCAATCGGGACTGAAGGTGCCCAGGGGTTCCCACACAAGCTCCCATCCTAATTACACCTAAGGAACCCAGGGTATTAATAATAACTGTGGGAGTCCAATCCATCGATTTCCTTTTGGACACTGGGACGATTTTCTCTGTGTTCACTCAAGCCCCTGGTCCACTTTCCTCCCCATCCGTTACCACAGTGGGACTGTCTGGATAAGCCCAAGGATTATATAGTGGATTGTAAAAGGTTTTATGTTGATTATGTATGAAATTAATATAGTAATAAAAGTGGTTGTTGTTTAAGTGTTTAAATTGATGTGTAATGAATGAAACGTTAATCCACCACCAACATTAACATTTCCAACAAATGTAAGGTTTCAGGGAAAAGATTGGAATAATAAAAACATTTGGTACCACAATGGGATGGCATCTGTAGAAATTAGCTTACTTAGTGGTCTTAAACTTCAAATAATTTTCTATATTTGTCATCATTTCTCTATTGTACCTTTTTCCCCCTCTCTGTAACTGCAGGGACATTGTGACGGTTCTGTTAAGAAGGATCATACAGAGTACTGTCGAGAGTTTACCTGAACTGCTCTGTGCTGTTGCTGCCTCCACATCTGTCTGGGGAGCAGGCAGCCTCCAGGTCCTTGAACTCACACCAGCCAGTCCTGTGAGCACCTGCACTAGATGACCACCTTCCTTGAAATCAGCAGTTTTACAGAACCCCCTGGTGGCTCAGAGGTTAAAGCGTCTGCCTCCAGTGCGGGAGACCTGGGTTCGATCCCTGGGTTGGGAAGATGCCCTGGAGAAGGAAATGGCAAGCCACTCCAGTATTCTTTCCTGGAGAATCCCATGGATGGAGGAGCCTGGTAGGCACTAGTCCAAGGACTCGCAAAGAGTCAGACACGACTGAGCAACTTCACCTCACCTCACTTCAGGTCCTACTTCACAGGCCCACCTCTTCAATAACAGCCTCAGAGAGCTCACCAGAATCCTGTTCATCTTGGTCTGAAATGACCAATCCACTCTCAGCCTGGGGAGCCCAGAGCACTTCAACCAGGATCACTTATAAAGACCTGAACCCCAAATACTGGAGATTTCTCTGCCTGGTTCTAGCCTTGATACCAACCTCCCTTGGTTCTAACCTCTCTTGGGGCCCTCTTGGCTTGCTGTGAATTCTCTCAGGACCTAGAGTCATAAACTCATCTCCCTCATATCTGGTGTGAAGTTTTGTTGAACTGAGACATTCTACAGACTACCACAGTCTCATTTTAGCAAGTGAAAATTTTGAAAACTCACAAGAACTATAATTAAAAGTCATGTTTTTAATATTGTGAACAAATAATCATAAAATTTTACACTATATATTTCTTAGCACATGTTTCTCGTCTATGCTTAAAGAAGCTTCTTCCCATGGCTTTGGCATACATTGAATGAAATATATAATAAATATATGAAGGTTTACATTAGCACTGAGAAAGCTAAGAATGAAGAGTGTGTCTGTATACATATTTGTACACTGGCCTTTTGAAGAATTTAGAAATGTTAGATCAATATTGATATTTTTAACTTTTTATTATTTACTAAGAATTCAGAAAGGGCAGATTTTAAATTTTGGTCTACTTTAAATTAAGTTCGTTTTCCCAAAACTTCATGAATCTCTGTTTTTAAGAAAACTCCATTCTGCTTTAAGTTTTCATTTTTTCAGTCACTATTCAACTCTTACTAAACACGAGCGAATTCATACTGAAGAGAAGTCTTATAAATATAAGGATTGTTGACAAAGACTTTACCCAGCACATTGGTCTTACTTACCATCAGATAATTCATACTGGAGGAAATCTCATAAACGTAAGGGAACCTGCAAAGGCTTTAATCAGAGCTCTCACCTCACTGGACATCAGAGAGCATGTCCTGGAGGGAAACCCAAATAATGAAATAAGTGATGGAAGAGGTTTGTCCTAAACATAAAGTTCAGGAAACCCAAGACTTTTTAAAGAAAGATATGGAATGATGTAAAGAAAATATAGAAAAGTATTTATAAAAAATCAAACCTAAATATCAGGAAATACATACTAGAAAACATTTCATAAACCTGTTCTCTGAAGTTCCTCATAGGGAGAAATATTGTAGATAGTCATTCATAGTTAAAATGGATAGAAAATTGATATGTTACTATGGATCACAAGATGAAGAGTTGATGTTTAGCAATGTACGGTCACTAGATATGTATGTTTCTTTACATTGACATGATTTGTGATTATATGAAAACCAAAATGAATGTAATTCAATTCTCAAATTGTTCCATGCTACGCTTCATTTCTAGTGTGCATGTAGTTATGTTTTTGATGGTTGCTATCTCAAAGATGAGAGAAGTCCTTCTATCTAGGAAGAAAACATTTATATTTTTCTCCATTATAAGATTAAGGACACAATAATGTAACATGTACAGTGAATATCTAAATGGTGGTGTTTGTCATTCATGTCACACGTCCCTATAAGTCACCATGATGTAAATGTTCAGGGAATAATTCCACATATTAAAGTAAGATGTACATTTTCAATAGTTACGCCACTTGCTTTTAAAGTAAAATACAATGACAGTTCGCTAAAATCGTGATGTATTTTATAGCATCAACAGAAGTCATGAATATCAGTTGACATGTTTTAATTAAAAACATCTCTGCTACCCTAGAAATGTACAGGAAACCCTCCCCAGAAAAGTCATGTAATTAGTGTATGTCTTGTTTCTTAAATGATTAGCCTCCCTTTTATAACCGCAGAAATCACGATCTCAGATCATTGTATCAGAGCAATGAATATCATTGTTTATGCTTATAATTTGTATTTTAATCAAAGTTACAGAGTGGAGTATAAAAGATTTTATTCTGTGTGTGATAATCATACATGTTAATAAAACTGAATGGTTTCTTGTGTAAAAGTTGGTGTGTAGTGAATGAAGTGTTACCCTACCAATTTAAGGTTGCAGGAAAGAATACCTAACAAGAAACTCTGTAGCACAGAAGGGTGACATCTGTAACAATTAGCTTCCTTACTGCCCTTAAGTTTCAAATCGTTTGATCATGTATTTCCCATCATTTCTCCATTGTGCTTTTTGCCCTCTCTGTAACTGCTGGGACATTGTGACGGTTCTAACAAGAAGGACCATGCAGAGTACTGCTGAGAGCTTCCCTGACTGCCCCGTGCTGCTGCTGCCTCAGCATCTGTCTGGGGAGCAGGCAGCCTGCAGGTCCTTGAACTCACACCAGCCAGTCCTGCGAGCACCTCCACTAGGTGACCCCCTTCCTTGAGACCAGCAGTCATGCTGAACCCCAGGGCCTATTCACAGGCTCCCCTTCAATGACACCCTCAGAGCTCACCAGAATCTTCATCCTTTTGTTCTGATGGACCCATCCACGCTCAGCCTGGGGAGCCCACAGCATTTCACCCACGTTTTCATAAAAACCTGAACTCCAGTTACTGCCTGTTTCTCTGTTCAGTTCTATCCTTGACCTCACTCAGAGCTTGCTGAGAATTCTCTCAGGACCTAGAGTCATAAACTCACCTGCTTCAGTTGTCCTTTGTTCTTCTATTGAGCTAAGTAAGACTTTCCATGGGCTCATTTAAGCAAATGTAAATTTAACATTTGTCACAAGAAGAATAATTAAAAGCCATGATGGTAAAATTCTGAACTAAGATTTATAAAATCTTGCCCTGTTTAATTCTTAGCATAAGTTTTTGTAAGGCTTAAAGGAATTGTTTTCTCATGGCTTTGACATACACTGAATGCAATATATAAATATCTGAAAGTATATCTCTTATATAATTTATATAACATATTTATTTATTTATTGAACACAATACCCATAAATATCTGAAGGTATAAATGCTAGCAGGGAGAAACTGAAGAGGAACATGTGAGTGTATGCATATTAGTACACACACTTAAATTAGAAACGCCAGATCACAACTGGTCATTTCAGAACTGCAGATGATTTACTAAAAACTGCAAATCTTACATTTGTCAGTTAATCTATTTTGTCTACTATTCTTAGGATTCATTTCCTTAAATGTCAGGAGGTTACATTTTTTAAGGAGCTTCCACATTGTCCTCTCAGGCGACTGCACCAGTTTGTATCCCTCCCAGCCATGTAGGAGTTCCCTGATCTCCAGGCCTCTTTAGCATTTATGATTTATTAATGGGCTTTTTGCTAGTTGTACTTCTGACTGGCATGAGATGATACATCATTGTAGTTTTGTTTTGCGTTTCTTATTTAGCGATGCTGAGCATCTTTCATTTGCCTCTTGCCCATCCAAATGATGAAGTTGCCCCACCCAGGCTCAGCAGTTGTGGCGCACAGGCTTAGTCTCCCCAAAGTATGTGGAATATTCCTGGACCAACGATGAGGCCCATGTTCCTTGCACTGTCAGGTGGATTCTTAAGCACTGGGTTATTCATCTGGTTTTTCTTTTTTTTTTTCTTTTGAGATGTATATACATGTTTGGAATATAACTGCTTTACAATGTTGTGTTAGATTCTGCTGTACAACTTCATCAATCAGCCATACGCATATACAAAGCCACTCTCTCTTGAACCTCCAGCCCACGATCTCCATCTCATCCCTCTAGCCATCACAGAGCACCGAGCTGAGCTCTCTGTGCTATACAGCAGCTTCCCTCTTGCTCCCTATTTTACACATTGTGGTGAATATATGTCAAGGCTATTCTCTCAATTGGTCCCCCTCTCATTCTCCCGCTGTGTCCACAGGTCTATTCTCTGTATTTGTGAAAATATTGTATTAACTACATACTGACTCATTGGAAAAGACTTTGATGCTGGGAGGGATTGGGGGCAGGAGAAGAAGGGGACGACAGAGGATGAGATGGCTGGATGGCATCACTGACTCGATGGACGTGAGTCTGAGTGAACTCCGGGAGTTGGTGATGGACAGGGAGGCCTGGCGTCCTGCGATTCATGGGGTCGCAAAGAGTCGGACGCGACTGAGTGACTGAACTGAACTGATATGGAATCTAGAAAATGTTATTGGTGAACCTATTTAATCAGCAGGACTGGAAGTGCAGATGTAGATGTTAAGCTTTTTTATATTAAGCTTTCAAGGCGTAAAATACATGGACGATCATTCCATGCATTTTGCTATGTGAAGGACGCCCATCTGAAAATGCTACAAAAGTAGGGTTTTTACAACATGGCATTTTGGTGCAGGTAAATGTTCTTATGTGCTCAGTTGTGTCTGAGTCTTTGGGACCCAATGGACTCTAGCCGGCCGGGTACCTCTGTCCATGAGATTTCCCAGGAAAGAATACTGGAGTGGGTGGTCATTTCTTTTTCCAGGGAACTTCCTTACCCACGGATTGAATGCACATCACTCGGGTCACCTGCATTGGCAGGTGGGTTCTTTACCACAGAGCCACTTGAGAACACAGTCAGAAATGTAGAAGAGATTACAGTGGTTGCCATGGGTTGCAAAGGAGGGGTTATGAATATCCTGAGTTCAGGACCATGAAATCATTGTGTTAAACTGCTTCAATGGACACAAGTTATTACACATTTGCCCAGACCTATAGAGTCAGTCAGTTCAGTTGCTCAGTCATGTTTGACTCTTTGCGACCCCATGGACCAGGCTGTCTATCACCAACTCCTGGAGTTCACTCACACTCAAATCCACTGAGTCAGTGATGCCATCCAACCATCTCATCCTCTGTCATCCCCTTTTCCTCCCGCCTTCAACTTTTCCCAGGATCAGCATCTTTTCCAGTAAGTCAGCTCCTCACATAAGGTGGCCAAAGTATTGTAGTTTCAGCTTCAACATCAGTCCTTCCAATGAATATTCAGGACTGATTTCCTTTAGGATGGACTGGTTGGATCTCCTTGCAGTCCAAGGGACTCTCAAGAGTCTTCTCCAACACCACAGTTCAAAAGCATCAATTCTTCAGTGCTCAGCTTTCTTTATAGTCCAACTCTCACATCCATATATGACTACTGGAAAAATCATAGCTATGACGAGATGGACCTTTGTTGACAAAGTAATATCTCTGCTTTTAAATACGCTGTCTAGGTTGGTCATAACTTTCCCTCCAAAGAGTGAGCATCTTTTAATTTCATGGCTGCAGTCACCTTCTGCAGTGGTTTTGGAGCCCCCAAAAATAAAGTCTGACACTGTTTCCACTGTTTCACCATCTATTTGCCATGAAGTGATGGGACCGGATGCCATGATCTTTGTTTTCTGAATGTTGAGCTTTAAGCGAACTTTTTCACTGTCCTCTTTCACTTTCATCAGGAGGATCATTAGTTCTTCACTTTTTGCCATAAGGGTGGTGTCATCTGCATATCTGAGGTTATTGATGTTTCTCCCGGCAATCTTGATTCCAGTTTGTGCTTCATCCAGCCCAGCATTTCTCATGATGTACTCTGCATAGAAGTTAAATAAGGACAGTGACAACAGACAGCCTTGACATACTCCCTCCTTTTTCCTATTTGAAACCTGTCTGTTGTTCCATGTCCAGTTCTAACTGTTGATTCCTGACCTGCACACAGATTTCTCAAGAGGCAGGTCAGGTGGTCTGGTATTCCCATCTCTTTCAGAATTTTCCACAGTTTCTTGTGATCCACACAGTCAAAGGCTTTGGCATAGTCAATAAAGCAGAAATAGATGTTTTTCTGGAACTCTCTTGCTTTCTTGATGTTCCACCGGATGTTGGCAATTTGATCTCTGGTTCCTTTGCCTTTTCTAAAACCAGCTTGAATATCTTGAATTTCACGGTTCATGTATTGTTGAAGCCTGGCTTGGAGAATTTTGAGCATTACTTTGCTAGTGTGTGAGATGAGTTCAATTGTGTGGTAGTTTGAGCACTCTTTGGCATTGCCTTTCTTTGGAACTGGAATGAAAACTGACCTTTTCCAGTCCTGCGGCCACTGCTGCGTTTTCCAAATTTGCTGGCATATTGAGTGCAGCACTTTCACAGCATCATCTTTTGAGATTTGAAACAGCTCCACTGGAATTCCATCACCTCCACTAGCTTTGTTCGTAGTGATGCTTTCTAAGGCCCACTTGACTTCACATTCCAGGATGTCTGTACACATCCCTAAAAGAGAAACATAAGGTAAAACTAGAAACTTGACTTAATGTCTATGTATATTCATCAGTGCTAACAAATGTACCTTCAGGAGGGAAAGATAAGTAGGGAGATTGATGTATAAGGGAAATCTCTGTACTTTACTCTCATTTCTGCTGTGAAACTGAATCGTCTAAGATATTGGTACTGGTACATGCACACTAAATATTTTTAGAATATATACTATTAGAAAAATGGATATGCTCCTATATTTAATTTTTCCTTAGTCAGTTATCCTTTAAAGATGTGAAAAAATAGAACTCTTTAAAAGAGCAGAGAACAAACTATAGTAGATGATTCATAAACCTAGAAATACAACCATGAAGTAGAGCAGCAACATTTTTATGTGTTGAAAGTGAAAATGAAGTCGCTCAGTTGTGTCTGACAATTTGCAACCCTACGGACTGTAGGATGCTAGTCTCCTCTGTCCATCGATTTTCCAGGCAAGAATACTGGAGAGGGTTGCCATTCTCTTCTTCAGGGGATCTTCCTGACCCAGGGATCAAACTTGGGTCTCCCACACTGCAGGCAGACTCTTTACCATCTGAGCCACTAGAGAATCCCTTTCAAGTATTAATTTCTGGGTAAGCTCACTGATGACCTAACACTGATCCTGACTTCTCTGATTGGTCATGAGATAGCTTAGGGCATCATTTTCAAAGGCATCTGTCCCTGCACATAAACACTGTTAACCCAACATCCACTGCTGCCCCGGGTTTACTTTTAAAGAAAGCTGTGATGAAAGCACCTCCAGGCCCCTGCTCTGAAGTAGGAGGCTCCCCACCTGCAGAGAGGTGTTCACAGCGCAAAGCATTTTGTGAAAACCTGTGTCCCCAGGTTACAGAGGGAAGTAAAAACAAAGAAAAAAACCCTAAGGACTCGGGCCATCTATGGTAGAATTCTGAGAGCAAAGCCCTGCCGGAACCCAGGGCCCCAGGTGATGCTCACCCCTCCCCTCCCCCTCCCTCAAGGGCACAGGCACAGGCCACACCCATTCCAGAGAGAGCCCCTCCCCAGGAAGCAGGCTGACATTCTTTGTTTGGAGAAGATCCCGCTCTCAACCCTCCTCCAGAGCTCTGGGGCAGGCAGAGCTGAGGGCTCCAGCTCAGGGATCCTGGAAGCCCGTCTTCCTGCTGCATTGTTTCAAAAACCCTCAGAGGCAGAGGCAGTCAAGTAGCCGAGAAGTGGGGCCCATTGTCTCTTGTGAATTGTTCTGGGGCCTGCTCTCTCTATGCGTCTGCAAAGGGAGTGGGGAAAGTGAGCACCAACCCCAGGATGTGATTAGCATATCAGCTAAATCTTGATTACCCACTACAGCTCAGAGACAGAGGAAGTCAGAAGAGAGCTCAGAAAAGGGAGAGAGAAACAAGACGTTCTCTTCTTTCTCACTGCAGGAGTTGAAGGTGAAAGAGCTGTGTGAAAGGGCTCTAAAAGTATTTTCTCTGCATGTATGCGAGTTTGGGACATAATATCCCCAAAGAAGACTCAGGGCAGGAGGAAGAAGAGGAGGAAATGGCAGCTTCTCAGGTAAATGTCCTGTCTTGGGTCTGGGGCTGTGTCTGCTTTTCCTCCTGAAACGGCTGGACTGAGACGCTGCAAACCTTTACTTCTCTGATTCCAGTTTTTCTCCCTGGGGGTTTGTTGTTAATGAATTCTCAACATGAATTAGTGCCTTTCAACTGGTGAATATATTCCCTTTGTGAGAGATGAACACAGATATATGAGATTCCCATCAGAATGTACTTCAGTGTCGAGATCCTGGGAAAGTAGGGAAATGCTGTGATGAGTTTACATGTGGATGCAATTCAGTTCTTTAGAACAGAAGAAAAAATGCCCTTATAAGTAGAATGAACTCAGCAGTCCAGAATTTTTCAGAAGATTTTCAGAAATGAAAAAGTACCAGAGACTATCCTCTGTATCAATTTAAAAAACTCACTGTTATGTACTATTAGTTCTATTAATACAGTATTAGTTTACAAATCATGGGCGGTATATATGCAGTGGAATTTGCATAAAACTGATATTTTTCATAATATATTGAGATCATGGTTTTCATAATATTGCTAAAATACGTGGCAGGGATAACGCATTTTTCCATGTACTTCTTACCCCATGACCTCAGATGTTCACCCATTCGGGTGCTTCTGTGAGATTCAGTGCACTTTTTTTTCTTCTGTCTTCTAAAAGGGTCTTGGAAAGAAAAACTGAGGGATATGCATAACTACCTCAGTTAATGGGGAAACTCCTTATCATCTTAGTTTCTCTTTGCTTTGAACAATGAACACTGTTGGCTAAAACAGACGCACAACTTGAGAATTGTGAGTTAAGTTTTCTTTACAGCAAAATGCGGTCGGCAGCCCAGGAGACAGCACCTCAGAGAACTCTGAGAGCCTGCTCCCAGGGGCGGTGGCGGAGGAGCGGTGCATACGATTTTTGCGAACCGAGAGTTCAGTGCAGTCAGGTGCTAGCTTGACAAACGCATTTCTTCCAGTCGTGAGGAGCTGATGTCACCGCTCAGTGATTTAGCGCTGATTCCCTGGTGGCTCAGACGGTAGTGTTTGCCTGCAATGCAGGAGACCCGGGTTCAATCCCTGGGTCAAGCAGATCCCCTGGGGAAGGAAATGGCAATCCACTCCAGTACTCTTGCCTGGAAAATTCCATGGATGAAGGAGCCTGGTGGGCTATAGCCCATGGGGTCGCAGAGTCAGACACGACTGAGCGACTTCACTTTCTTTCTTCTAGATATGAAGGGGCTTCCCTGAGGGCTCAGGTGGTAAAGAATCTGCCTGCAACGGCTTGGTTTGATCCATGGGTTGGGAAGATCCCCTGGAGGAGGGCATGGCAACCCACTCTGGTATTCTTGCCTGGAGAATCCTCATAGACAGAGTACAACGAAGTGACTAAGCCCAGCACACACAGATACGAAGAGATGCAAGGATTGGGATCATGAAATCAGTTCATGAAAATATCTAGCTCTAAAGACCTGTTCCACCAGATTCCGTGGAGCACAGAGTGCCTCATGCAACCTGAACTCCCTCAGGGGACTGAAGTCAGCACTTGCAGCTCCGTAGGGTTCATTCTCCCCTGAGGCAGATGACAAACGCCCTTGCTGGCACTGCTCTTGGCAAGTGCCGGTTTGTGGCTGACGACACTCACCTGTGTTAGTAGAGAGGCTGGGTTTAGGGAGTGGGGGGCTTCGTCGCTCAAGCCCCGGTCTGATCATTTCCAGTACACTCCACGCTCACATCACATAGTTTCATCCTATTTCTGTATTTTCCAAAATGTTTACAAGAATCATATTAGTGCTAATCTATGTTCAATAGTGTTCTGTGTTTTTTCCCCCTGTGTCAAGTTTTAAAATATAGTTCAGTGCAAATGATACAGACTTTCAGGAAATTAAAAATTCAGAACCAGAGCTCCACTTTATTTTATATTGTTGTATATGTTTGCACACTAGTCTATTTTTAAAAATTTAAATAATGTCATCCTGAAATATTTATGTACATTTTTAACCAGTTAGAAATTATACTGATGTTATTGACATGAGCTTTTCTCTAGTACTGAGTATGGAGTCTCATTGTAGTATATATCTTTATGCAGAAACATGTTAACATGGTTACATCGATTTTTTTCTTGTTTGTTTGTTTGTTTTTTAAGAGTCCCTGGAGAAGGGAATGGCTACTCATTCTAGTATTCTTGCCTGGAGAATCCCATGGACAGAGGAGCCTGGCTACAGTCCCTGGGGCCCCAAAGAGTAGGACACAACTGAGTGACAAACACTTTTCCTGTTTTTAGTATTATTTATAAATACAGAAATTTCTATTAACTTTCATTAGAGTTGTCTCTGTATATTTGTCTAGGTTTTATTAAAGTCAAGTGTCCATAAAGTGAAGTAAAATTTCAGCTCTGCCATTTAAAGAATGTCCGTTAAAATATTTGTCAAGAGATGCAACAGCAACATTATTGATTTTAAATTGTTTCTGTTGAATATTCAAGACTCTGAAAAACTGTCACAAGGATATATAGTATATACTAAATAGTTAAAATGATTCTTGCCACCAAGGTTACAATCCTATTAGACCTGTAAAATCTGTAGAACTCTTAAAGTTCAAAGTTAAGTATGAATTCTTTCCTTACTATTCTACTTCATTGCTGTTCAAAATGGTCATTCATGGAGCAGAATTTTCAGCATTACTAGTTCAAATAAGGTTGTTAAAAATGTGGCACACTGAGCCCACCACAGCATATTTGGAGCTTTTTAAAATGTGCTTTTTAAATATTTGTGCTTTTAAAAATATTTCCCTTTTTTTTTTGAAAGACAGTTTATCCTGTGTCACATGAGAACAACACTCAAAAATAAATGTCAATGTTGATCTGATTATTTTATAATTCCTCTTCCAAGACATAACAGTTTCTGTAGTAGTTTGTGGATCATATCTCATCCTTTTTTCTTGGGGCTAAAAATATGGTAGAAAATGTTCAGCTCAGTCTCTCTGTTGTGTCCGACTCTTTGCAACCCCATGACTGCAGCAGGCCAGGCCTCCCTGTCCATCACAACTCCCAGAGTTGACTCAAACTCATGTCCATTTAGTCAATGTTGCCATCCAACCATCTCATCCTCTGTCATCCCCTTCTCCTCCCACCTTCAATCTTTTCCAGGATCAGGGTCTTTTCAAATGAGTCAGTTCTTTGCATCAGGTGGCCAAAGTATTGGAATTTCAGCTTCAATATCAGTCCTTCCAATGAATATTAAGGACTAATTTCCTTCAGAATGGACTGGTTGGATCTCCTTGCAGTCCAAGGGACTCTCAAGAGTCTTCTCCAACACCATAGTTCAAAAGCATCAATTCTTCAATTCTCAGCTTTCTTTGTAGTCCAACTCTCACATCTGTACATGACTACTGGAAAAACCGTAGCCTTTTAGATGGACCTTTGTTGACAAAGTAATGTCTCTGCTTTTGAATATGCTGTCTAGGTTGGTCATAACTTTTCTTCCAAGGAGTAAGCGTCTTTCTATTTTATTTTATGGCTGCAGTCGCCATCTGCAGTGATTTTGGAGCCATCCCCTCCCACTGTTTCCCCATCTATTTCCCATGAAGCGATGGGACCAGATGCCATGATCTTATTTTTCTGAAAGTTGAGCCTTAAGTCAACTTTTTCACTCTCCTCTTTCACTTTCATCAAGAGGATCTTTAGTTCTTCTTCACGTTCTGCCATAAGGGTGGTGTCATCTGCATCAGCCTGGGCTTCATCCAGCCCACCGTTTCTCATGACGTACTCTGCATATAAGTTTAATAAGCAGAGTGACAATATACAGCCTTGACTGTATTCTTTTCCTATTTGGAACCAGTCTGTTTTTCCATATCCAGTTCTAACTGTTGATTCCTGACCTGCATACAGTTTTCTCAAGAGACAAGTCAGGTGGTCTGGTATTCCCATCTCTTTCAGAATTTTCCACAGTTTATTGTGATCCACACTGTCAAAGGCTTTGGCATAGTCAATAAAGCAGAAATAGATGCTTGCTTCCTTGATGATACAGCGGATGTTGGCAATTTGATCTCTGGTTCCTCTGCCTTTTCTAAATCCAGCTCGAACATCTGGAAGTTTACAGTTCATGTATTGTTGAAGCTTGGTTTGGAGAATTTTGAGCATTACTTTGCCGGTGTGTGAGATGAGTGCAATTGTGCAGTTGTTTGATCATTCTTTGGTATTGCCTTTCTTAGGGACTGGAATGAAAATTGACCTTTTCCAGTCCTGTGGCCACTGCTGAGTTTTCCAAATTTGCTGGCATATTGAGTACAGCACTTTCACAGCATCATCTTTTGAGATTTGAAACAGCTCCACTGGAATTCCATCACCTCCACTAGCTTTGTTCATAGTGATGCTTTCTAAGGCCCACTTGACTTCACATTCCAAGATGTCTGGCTCTAGATGAGTGATCACACCATCATGATAGTGGGTCATGAAGATCTTTTTGTACATTTCTTCTGTGTATTCTTGCCACCTCTTCTTAATATCTTCTGCTTCTGTTAGGTCCATACCATTTCTGTCTTTTTTCAGCCCATCTTTGTGTGAAATGTTCCCTTTGTATCTCTAATTTTCTTGAAGAGATCTTTATTCTTTCCCATTCTATTATTTTCCTCTATTTCTTTGCATTGATCACTGAGGAAGGCTTTCTTATCTCTCCTTGCTATTCCTTGTAATTCTGCATTCAAATGGGTATATCTTTCTTTTTCTCCTTTGCTTTTGGCTTCTCTTCTTTCCACAGCTATTTGTAAGGCCTTCTCAGACAGCTATTTTGCTCTTTTGTATTTCTTTTTCTTGGGGGTGGTCTGGATCATCCTTTACAATATCATGAACCTCTGTCCATAGTTCTTTAGGCACTCTATCTATCAGATCTAGTCCCTTAAATCTATTTCTCACTTCCACTGTATAATCATAAGGGATTTGATTTACATCATATCTGAATGGCCTAGTGGTTTTCCCCACTTTCTTCAATTTAAGTCTGAATTTGGCAATAAGGAGTTCATGAT
This sequence comes from Nanger dama, assembly GCA_917880005.1. Taxonomy (NCBI): domain Eukaryota; kingdom Metazoa; phylum Chordata; class Mammalia; order Artiodactyla; family Bovidae; genus Nanger; species Nanger dama. Next base: position 504,255 of record CAKJTW010000155.1, read on the forward strand.
CTAAACCACAGTGAGCTCCCAGTCTTTTTTTTTTTTTTTTTTTTTCTGACTGTATAGAGCTTCTCCATCTTTGGCTGCAAAGAAGGTAATCAATCTGATTTCAGTGTTGACTGTCTGGTGATGCCCATGTGTAGAGTCTTCTCTTGTGTTGTTGGAGGAGGGTATTTACTATGACCAGTGCATTCTCTTGGCAGAACTCTATTAGCCTTCGTCCTGCTTCATTCTGTACTCCAAGGCCAAATTTGCCTATCATTCCAGGTGTTTTTTGACTTCTTACTTTTGTATTCCCATCCCCTATAATGAAAAGGACACCTTTTGGGTTTTAATTCTAGAAGGGTCGGTGGTGGCCTGCTGCAGGATTAGGAGCACAAACTAACAGCGCATGCGTGGGATCTTTGAGGGATGTCACCATTATCTTCATCACCTCAACCATAGTTTGGCCCCAGGTAAATAGCAGGGAGGGCTTCCTGGTGGCTCAGAGGGTAAAGCATCTGGCTGCAATGCTGGAGACCCAGGTTTGATCCCTGGGTCAGAAAGATCCCCTGGAGAAGGAAATGACAACCTACTGCAATATTCTTGCCTCAAAAATCCCATGGACTGAGGAGCCTGGTAGGCTACAGTCCATTGGGTCGCAAAGAATCGGACATGACTGAGCGACCTCATTTCACTTCAGTTCAGTTCAGTTCAGTCGCTCAGTCGTGTCCGACTCTTTGCGACCCCATGAATCGCAGCACGCCAGGCCTCCCTGTCCATCACCATCTCCTGGAGTTCACTCAGACTCACGTCCATCGAGTCCGTGATGCCATCCAGCCATCTCATCCTCGGTCATCCCCTTCTCCTCCTGCCCCCAATCCCTTCCAGCATCAGAGTCTTTTCCAGTGAGTCAGCTCTTCGCATGAGGTGGCCAAAGTACTGGAGTTTCAGCTTTAGCATCATTCCTTCCAAAGAAATCCCAGGGCTGATCTCCTTTAAATGGACTGGTTGGATCTCCTTGCAGTCCAAGGGACTCCCAAGAGTCTTCTCCAACACCACAGTTCAAAAGCATCAATTCTTCAGCACTCAGCCTTCTTCACAGTCCAACTCTCACATCCATACATGACCACAGGAAAAACCATAGCCTTGACTAGACGGACGTTAGTCGGCAAGGTTATGTCTCTGCTTTTGAATATGCTGTCTAGGTTGGTCATAACTTTTCTTCCAAGGAGTAAGCGTCTTTTAATTTCATGGCTGCAGTCACCATCTGCAGTGATTTTGGAGCCCCCAAAAATAAAGTCTGACGCTGTTTCCACTGTTTCCCCATCTATTTCCCATGAAGTGATGGGACCGGATGCCATGATCTTTGTTTTCTGAATGTTGAGCTTTAAGCCAACTTTTTCGCTTTCCTCTTTCACTTTTATCAAGAGCCTCTTTAGTTCTTCACTTTCTGCCACAAGGGTGGTATCATCTGCATATCTGAGGTTATTGATATTTTTCCCGGCAATCTTGATTCCAGCCTTTGTTTCTTCTAGTCCAGCATTTCTCATGATGTACTCTGCATATAAGTTAAATAAGCAGGGTGTTATTAAATATACAGCCTTGACGTACTCCTTTTCCTATTTGGAACCAGTCTGTTGTTCCATGTCCAGTTCTAACTGTTGCTTCCTGACCTGCATACAGATTTCTCAAGAGGCAGGTCAAGTGGTCTGGTATTCCCATCTCTCTTAAAATTTTCCACAGTTTATTGTGATCCACACAGTCAAAGGCTTTGGCATAGTCAGTAAAGCAGAAATAGATGTTTTTCTGGAACTCTCTTGCTTTTTCCATGATCCAGCAGATGTTGGAGATTTGATCTCTGGTTCCTCTGCCTTTTCTAAAACCAGCTTGAACATCAGGGAGTTCACGGTTCATGTATTGCTGAAGCCTGGCTTGGAGAATTTTGAGCATTACTTTACTAGCATGTGAGATGAGTGCAATTGTGCGGTACTTTGAGCATTCTTTGGCATTGGCTTTCTTTGGGATTGGAATGAAAACTGACCTTTTCCAGTCCTATGGCCACTGCTGAGTTTTCCAAATTTGCATGGCATATTAAGTGCAGCACTTTCACAGCATCATCTTTCAGGATTTGAAACAGCTCCATTGGAATTCCATCACCTCCACTAGCTTTGCTCGTAGTGATGCTTTCTAAGGCCCACTTGACTTTCATTTCACTTCACTTCACTTCTAATAGCAGGGAGGAACACGGCTCCACCCATCAACAGAAAATTGGATTAAAGATTTACTGAGCATGGCCTCACCCATCAGACCCAGTTTCCCCCTCAGTCAGTCTATTCCATCAGGAAGCTTCCATAAGCTCTTATCCTTTTCCACCAGAGAGTCCACAGACTGAAAACCACAATCACAGAAAACTAACCAATCTAATCACATGGACCACAGCCTTGTCTAACTCAATGAAACTATGAACCATGCTGTGCAGAGCCCCCCAAGTCATGGTAGAGAGTTCTGACAAAATGTGGTCCACTGGGAGAAGGGAACGGCAAACCACTTCAGTGTTCCTGCCTTGAGCACCCCATGAACAGTATGAAATGGCAAAAGGATAGGACACTGAAAAATGAACTCCCCAGGTTGGTAGGTGCCCAATATGCTACTGGAGATCAATGGAGAAGCAACTTCAGGAAGAATGAAGAGATAAAGCAAAAACAACACCCAGTTGTGGATGTGACTGGTGATGGAAGCAAAATCTGATGCTGTAAAGTGCAATATTGCATAGGAACCTGGAATGTTAGGTCCATGAATCAAGGCAAATTGGAAGCTATCAAACAGGAGATTGTAAGAGTGAATATCAACATTTTAGGAATTAGCAAACTAAAATGGACTGGAATGGGTGAATTTAACTCAGATGACCATTATATCTACTATTGTGGGCAAGTAGATAGAAGAAATGGAGTAGCCATCATGGTCAGCAAAAGAGTCCGAAATGCAGTACTTGAATGCAATCTCAAAAATGACAGAATGATCTCTGTTCACTTCCAAGGCAAACCATTCAATATCACAGTAATCCAAGTCTATGCCCCGACTAGTTATGCTGAAGAAGCTGAAGTTGAACGGTTGTATGAAGACCTACAAGACCTCCTAGAATTAACACCCCCAAAAGAAAATATTATTGTGTAAAAATTATATTCTTGTCTAATAGAAGCCAGTCTCCTAAATGAAAACCAGGTCTCTAAACTTGCTGTTTCCATCATGGGTCATATTAGGAAGTGTTCCTACAGCAACATGTCATCTCTACTGTGTATTTCAGGGACAGCTGACGTTCCAGGATGTGGCCATAGACTTCACTCAAGAGGAGTGGGAATGCCTGGACCTCAGTCAGTGGGAATTGTACAGGGACGTGATGGTAGAGAACTATAGGAACCTGGCCTGCTTGGGTGAGGATAACTCCCTTCCAGAATCGCTTATCTAACCTCGGGGTTTTGGCTCCTTCTTTTCTAGAATGTCTTCTGAAATTTTCTGCTCCCGCGCATTTGTTTCGGATCTCTGCTTTCTAGGGGAAATGGGTATCTGTGAGTTTAGAAAGAAAAGCTTCATGATGGTTCGTTAATGTTGTAACCTTTTTCTTCCTTCATGTACTCTGCCTCCTATTTCCGCTACTTACTTTTGCTTTAGTAGCACTTGACCAGAATCTCAGGACCTGACTTTTTGTATTAGTTAGCATTATATAGGTACTTTCAATAAAGTATTTGGGGAAATCATTCTCTAGGCTGCATTAACATTCACCCATGCATTTTCTTCTCACCTGACTACATATTGGATTGGAAACTGATGAATCTATGGCACAACAAATATTCCTTTCTCTGATGAACAGGTCTTGTGGTCTCTAAGCCAGATTTGGTCACTTTTCTGGAGCAAATGAAGGATCTCAGGAATATAAGGAGAATGGAGACAATAGGCATATACCCAGGTAGGTGTGAATGGATGGAGCCAATGACTCAGGTGAGAAGTCCTGTGAGAGACCTAACTGGGAAGGAAATCTAAAACAGAGTGGCTATATATATGTATAGTTGATTCTATGAGAATCAGTGAGGAAGTCATCCTTTGTAATGTGGTTTGGGAAGATCTGCTTCATTGGAAATGATTTTGGAGAAGTCTGGATTTATTTCTGTTGCTGTCAGAGACAGCTGTCACCTGCCCCATTCTGTCTCTTTAAGCATTCATAAATTCATCTCCAGTGGTTGCTTTTCTCATTCACAGTGAGAGCTAAAATTCTCCTCTTGGCCTGTGACAACCTGCATGAGTTGGCTGCTTTTTCATTTCTTGGGGATCCTAGGAAAACTGTGCACACTTCTGAGTGACTATATGATACTCCTTTTAAAGTTTGTTTCTACCTTTAAACAGAACTGTGTAAGTGGAGTCATAGACATACTGCCAAAGTCCTAGGAATAGTTAGGACAGATTTTTTTTTTCCTGATTTATAGTTTCCAATCCGTTGGAAACTGCAGATATGACCTTATTCATGTCAAACTCAAGTAATGTCTTTACTGCATAAAGCAAAACCTCCCTAAAATGGGAAAATGAATGTCTCATGGTTACTTTAAAGGTTCTCTTCTCTTTATACAAACTCATGTTAAATACCTAAGTGTATTTGTCTCAATTCCTGAATGGTAAAACACTTTAATATATTCAATTACCTCAAAGAATTTTAAAGTAAATTGGTATAAGAACTTAGAACATTTTCCATATTTGTAATGGTTGTGTCAAACTGTTAAGATTTTTGATAATATATAGAAATATTTTTATTAAGTTCTTAGTGGAGTGCAGCTGTTTTACAAAGTTCCTCTGCTGTACAGCAAACAGTATCAATTATATATATATATAGCCACTCTGTTTTAGATTTCCTCCCCAGTTAGGTCTCCAAAGAGTACTGAGTAGAGCCCCATGTGTTTCCATCATATTTTTGAAGTCTCACTTCTTATTTAATTTCTTAAGAACTGCAACTTTTGTCAATTTATCTTGTTCATTATGAGCTTCCCTGGACTCTGTCTTATATGTCCTCACTTGCTAGGACATTAGTTCTATGTCATATCATTTATGATTTTTAGATTCAAACATCTAATAGAACATTCTCAAATAAAAACACAGGTGATAAGAAGTGAATTAAAGAATTAGTAGGCACCTAGTACTTGTGAAAATGTTTGGTGTCTCAGTTTAAGAGGACTTTAAGCAAAAAGTAATCATTTGATTGCCTCTCTAGTCTTCACTTAGTTTTTATCTAAGCAAGTTTTTATCTTGCTCCTTCCTCTACAACATATTTCTTTGTCCTTTCTTTTTGTGACATTTTCTGTTTGTGGTCTCTGTCCTGCAGGCTGCAGGATCCTAGTTCCTCTTGCTCCTGGTGTCTGTCTCCTGTGGGTGAGGTTGGGCCAGAGGTTTGCGCCATTATCTCCTTGATAGACTTGACTGTTGTTACTGTGACCCGAGCCTGCCCTGGATATTGAAGCGAGCTTCCCCTTGGCTCTGTGGGGTCACTGCCCTGTCTGTGGTGGGGTCTGCTCCCTGTTGTGGAGTAGAAGCCCCCAGATCTGTTTCTTCACTGTGATTTTAATCTGTGGTGGAGGCAGGTGGGGTTGGAGCACACCCACTGGGAGAGAAGTCCCTGAGGATTGCTCCTCTGGGGATGTTCACCTCGGGGCGTGTTCTGTGTGTCACGGTTCATGTCTTGTGTGAGCTCTCATGTGACCCTGGTCGGCACTGCCCTTGGCCCCACCTCAACCATGGGTATCCCAGTACATGGCCCTGCTGTCTCTCAGATGTTGTTTTCACCAGGTCACCAGCATAGATTCTCTGAAGTCAGGGCCCAGGGTTGCATTCATCATGGAGCCGGACCCGCTGTGGTTCTCTGGGGGCAGCTCAGATTCCGGCCTGGCCCCATCCCCTAGTGTAGGAGCCCACAAAGTCTACAGCTGCTTATGCTACACCTTGGGAGCCCTCCTTGTCCACTCAGATGTTCTAAAGGGGCTGAGTTTACAAAGACAGCCGTGATGGTATAGAAACGAGTTTGTGCAACTTCCAGTAGAGATGCCAGCTTGACTTCCTTAAATTGCCAGACCCTGGGGCTCAGCAGTGCTTCAGCCCCCTCTGTGCGTGTGGATATACTACAGGCACCTGCTCCCGAGGTTTCCCAGCGTCCACCAGTCTACCCTGGTAATGAGGGGCACAGAGGAAGAGGCAACAGCTGGGTTCATGAGAGCACCCACCCTAATGGAGCCCCTCATAGTGCCTGGTGAGGAGAGGCCAGCACAGGGGGAGAGACGCTTTAAACAATGGTGGGTCTTCGCTTTGGACGTCACAATGGCGCTCTACTCTGTGGCAGTTCAGGCTTCCTCTCCAAGCATTTCTGTTTGCAGGGCTCCTCCCTCCCTGTCTTTCCTCCAGTATGTCTCCTCACAGCCCACAGCAGTTCTTTGCCTGGGTCTGCTCTCCAAACCCCACATTCCAGCACCCAGCCCTTGTCTGCAGTGGTGGACACCCTCTCAGGCTGGGTGGGTAGGGCAGGAGTCAGTACCCTGTGTACATGTCTCACTCTGTCCTGCTGCCACAGCCTGTTGCCATGTTCTCTTCCCACAGAGGATGAGACTTCCCTTCTGTCTCAACTGGGCTTCCCCAGTGAGGGCCTTCCCCAGATATGGAGACCTCTCCTCTCTTCAGATCCCCCAGGGTTGCAGGCCCCATCCCAATTCCTTTCCTGTTCTTTTTCCTTCTTCTTTCTTTTGCCCTGCCTAGCTCAGCAGGAATCTTTCTTGTCCTTTTAGATTTCAAAGGTCCTCTGCTAGTGTTCAGCTGGGCTCTGTGTGAACTGTTCCATTTCTGATGTATGCTTGATACATTTGTGGAGAGAAATGAAGTCCGTGTCTGCCTAATCCTCTGGCATCTTGATCCTCCCATCTCTATTTTATTTTTAAGCTAGTGAAGGGTTCATCAATTTTCTCTAAATCTTTAAGGATATTCACTGAGAATAGTAGGTAAGAAAACTTATTATTTGGTATCTTTCAGCTATGTCTCCTCAAGACACCCAGGATTTGATGCCAAAGAAACCAAGGGTAGAAGATTTGTTCCCAAAAGCAAACCTAGAAATATATGAAAGATTTCATCTCAGAAACTTGCAATTAATGAAAGACTCAGAACATACAAAGGCATGTGAAAGACAGAGAGGATGTTTATATGGACATAAAGAAACTGAGACAGTTACAGATAATGCAGACATTACTGCAGAAAGAAATGAGCTACATGAGTCAAATTGGGGAAACTGCTCATTTCAGTCTTCAACATCTGCTGAGAAGTGTAAGGTTTTCAGAAAAAATTTACATTGTTTTTGAAACATACTTATTCTCTGAAAGGAAATGTGGAAAATCTGGAAGGTCCTCCATTCTCTACTGTAAACACGCATTCAAACCACTCTGAGCATAGGCTTCAATTAAACATATATTTAAATATGTCTGAAAACCAGAAATTTAAAAATTATGGGAAAAACTCACAGTGTAATCAATTTGAGGGATCTGTGAGCAGAAAGTCATTATTCTTCCACCAACAGGTATTTTCTCTCCATTCCAAGGTGTATAATGTTGATGATAATGGAAGAGATGTAATCCAACCATCGTTGTTTAATACATCCCATGATATGGTTAATACGGAAGAACTTTCCATGTGTAATAAAATGAGTCAGACCTTAAGTAAGAGCTCCAGCTCCAATAATTATACAATTATTTATGATGGAGTGAAGGTCTATTCATGCAATGAAACTGGGCATAACTCTGAACAAGACTCAAACTTTATGGAACATCAGGGAGCTCAATCTTCACACAAGGATTCTAAAAGTAATAAATGTAGGAATATCTTTTATCAACCATCAGGTCTTCCTCTAAATAAGAGTATTCATAATGGAGAGAAAACTTACAATTGTAGTGAATACGGTAAAGTTTCTGATCAGTCTTCAAATCTTATTCAACAGCAGAGGATTCAGAATCCACAGAAACATTACAAGTGTAATAAATGTGGGAAAGTCTTTAGTAACTCATCTAATGTAAGTAAACATAGGAAAATACATTTAGGAAGGAAACCTTTCAAGTCTACAGAATGTGCCAAAGCCTTTAATCAGAGTTCAAATCTTAGTCAGCATCGACAAATCCATACTGGCAGGAAACCTTATAAATGTAAGGAATGTGGCAAAGTGTTCGTTTATTTATCAAATCTTAGTCAACATCAGCGAATTCACATTGGGGAGAAACCTTATAAATGTGCAAAGTGTGGCAAAGCCTTTAATCAGAACTCAAATCTTACTCGACACCAGCGAACTCATACTGGAGAGAAACCTTATAAATGTAAGGATTGTGGCAAAGCCTTTAGCCGGCGCTATGGTCTTACTCAACACCAGCTAATTCATACTGGAGAGCGACCTTATAAATGTAAAGAATGTGGAAAAGCCTTCAAGAAGAACTCAAATCTTACTCAACACCAGCGAATTCATACTGGAGTGAAACCTTATAAATGTAAGGATTGTGGCAAAGCCTTTAGCCACCGCTATGGCTTTACTCAACATCAGTTAATTCATACTGGAGAGAAACCTTATAAATGTAAAGAATGTGGGAAAGAGTTTAGTCAATCCTCAACTCTTACTAAACACCAGCGAATTCATACAGGAGAGAAACCTTATAAATGTAAAGAATGTGGAAAGGCATTTAATAAAAATTCAACTCTTACTAAACACCAGCGAATTCATACTGGAGAGAAGCCTTATAAATGTAACGATTGTGGCAAAGCCTTTAGCCAGCGCTATAATTTCACTCAACATCAGTTAATTCATACTGGAGAGAAACTTTATAAATGTAAAGAATGTGGAAAAGCTTTTAGTCAGTCCTCAACACTTACTAAACACCAGCGAATTCATACAGGAGAGAAACCTTATAAATGTAAGGAATGTGGAAAAACTTTTAATCGAAATTCAAATTTTACTCAACATCAGACAATTCATACTGGAGAGAAACCTTATAAATGTAAAGATTGTGGCAAAGCCTTTAGCCAGCGCTATGGTTTTACTCAACATCAGTTAATTCATACTGGAAAGAAACTTTATAAATGTAAAGAATGTGGAAAAGCCTTTAGTCAGTCCTCAACTCTTACTAAACACCAGCGAATTCATACAGGAGAAAAACCTTATAAATGTAAAGAATGTGGAAAAGCCTTTAGTGAATCCTCAACTCTTACTAAACACCAGCGAATTCATACAGAAGAGAAACCTTATAAATGTAAAGACTGTGGCAAAGCCTTTAGGCACAGCAGTCATCTCACTCGGCATCTCAGTGCACATACTGGAGAGAAACCCTAGCAATGAAATAAGTGATGGAAGAAGTTTGTCCTAAACCTACATGTCAGAAATCATGAGACCATTTATATAAGAAAGATATGGAATGATGTAGAAATGTAAAAGGAAAAAAATGTAGAAAATGGTTTACTGAAAAATGAAATCTAAATAAATTCCAGAAAATCCATACTAGAAAGCTTTACATCAATCCTGTTTTCCAAAGTTCCTCTTGAACATAGACATTCTAGGAATCAGCGAACTAAAATGGACTGCAATGGATGAATTTAACTCAGATGACCATTATATCTACTACTGTGGGCAGGAATCCCTCAGAAGAAATGGAGTAGCCATCATGGTGAACAAAAGAGTCCGAAATGCAGTACTTGGATGCAATCTCAGAAACGACAGAATGATCTCTGTTCATTTCCAAGTCAAACCATTCAATATCACAGTAATCCAAGTCTATGCCCAACCAGTAATGCTGAAGAAGCTGAGGTTGAACGGTTTTATGAAGACTTTCAAGACCTTTTAGAACTAACACCCCAAAAGATGTCCTTTTTATTATAGGGGACTGGAATGCAAAAGTAGGAAGTCAAGAAACACCTGGAGTAACAGGCAAATTTGGCCTTGGAATGCGGAATGAAGCAGGGCAAAGACTAATAGAGCTTTGCCAAGAAAATGCACTGGTCATAGCAAACACTGTCTTCCAACAACACAAGAGAAGACTCTACACATGGACATCACCAGATGGTCAACACCGAAATCAGACTGATTATATTCTTTGCAGCCAAAGATGGAGAAGCTCTATACAGTCAACAAAAACATCTGACTGTGGCTCAGATCATGAACTCCTTATTGCCAAATTCAGACTTAAACTGAAGAAAGTGGGGGAAAACCACTAGGCCATTCAGATATGATCTAAATCAAATCCCTTATGATTATACAGTGGAAGTGAGAAATAGACTTAAGGGCCTAGATCTGATAGATAGAGTGCCTGATGAACTATGGAATGAGGTTCATGACATTGTACAGGAGACAGGGATCAAGACCGTCCCCATGGAAAAGAAATGCAAAAAAGCAAAATGGCTGTCTGGGGAGGCCTTACAAATAGCTGTGAAAAGAGAGGAGAAAAGGAAAGATATAAGCATCTGAATGCAGAGCTCCAAAGAAAAGCAAGAAGAGATAAGAAAGCCTTCTTCAGCGATCAATGCAAGGAAATAGAGGAAAAGAACAGAATGGGAAAGACTAGAGATCTCTTCAAGAAAATTAGAGATACCAAGGGATCATTTCATGGAAAGATGGGCTCGATAAAGGACAGAAATGGTCTGGACCTAAGAGAAGCAGAAGATATTAAGAAGAGGTGGCAAGAATACATGGAAGAACTGTACAAAAAAGATCTTCATGACCTGGATAATCACAATGGTGTGATCACTCACCTAGAGCCAGACATCCTGGAATGTGAAGTCAAGTGGGCCTTAGAAAGCATCACTACGAACAAAGCTAGTGGAGGTGATGGAATTCCAGTGGAGCTGTTTCAAATCCTGAAAGATGATGCTGTGAAAGTGCTGCACTCAATATGCCATGCAAATTTGGAAAACTCAGCAGTGGCCACAGGACTGGAAAAGGTCAGTTTTCATTCCAGTTCCAAAGAAAGGCAATGCCAAAGAGTGCTCAAACTACCGTACAATTGCACTCATCTCACATGCTAGTAAAGTAATGCTCAAAATTCTCCAAGCCAGGCTTCAGCAATACATGAACCGTGAACTCCTGATGTTCAAGCTGGTTTTAGAAAAGGCAGAGGAACCAGAGATCAAATTGCCAACATCCACTGGATCATGGAAAAAGCAAGAGAGTTCCAGAAAAACATCTATTTCTGCTTTACTGACTATGCCAAAGCCTTTGACTGTGTGGATCACAATAAACTGTGGAAAATTTTAAGAGAGATGGGAATACCAGACCACCTGACCTGCCTCTTGAGAAATCTGTATGCAGGTCAGGAATAAACAGTTAGAACTGGACATGGAACAACAGACTGGTTCCAAATAGGAAAGGAGTACAGCAAGGCTGTATATTGTCACCCTGCTTATTTAACTTATATGCAGAGTACATTATGAGAAACGCTGGACTAGAAGAAACACAAGCTGTAATCAAGATTGCCGGGAGAAATATCAATAACCTCATATATGCAGATGACACCACCCTTATGGCAGAAAGTGAAGAGGAACTAAAAAGCCTCTTGATGAAAGTGAAAGTGGAGAGTGAAAAAGTTGGCTTATAGCTCAACATTCAGAAAATGACGATCACGGCATCTAGTCCCATCACTTCATGGGAAATAGATGAGGAAACAGTCGAAACAATGTCAGACTTTATTTTTGGTCCAAAATCACTGCAGATTGTGACTGCAGCCATGAAATTAAAAGACGCTTACTCCTTGAAAGATAAGTTATGACCAACCTAGATAGCATATTCAAAAGCAGAGACATTACTTTGCTGACTAAGGTCCGTCTAGTCAAGACTATGGTTTTTCCTGTAGTCATGTATGGATGTGAGAGTTGGACTGTGAAGAAGGCTGAGCCCCGAAGAATTGATGCTTCTGAACTGTGGTGTTGGAGAAGACTCTTGAGAGTCCCTTGGACTGCAAGGAGATCCAACCAGTCCATTCTGAAGGAGATCAACCCTGGCATTTCTTTGGAAGGAATGATGCTGAAGCTGAAACTCCAGTACTTTGGCCACCTCCTGCGAAGAGCTGACTCACTGGAAAAGACTCTGATGCTGGGAGGGATTGGGGGCAGGAGGAGAAGGGGATGACAGAGGATGAGATGGCTGGATGGCATCATGGACTCGATGGACGTGAGTCTGAGTGAACTCTGGGAATTGGTGATGGACAGGGAGGCCTGGCATGGTGCAATTCATGGGGTTGCAAAGAGTCGGACACGACTGAGTGACTGAACTGAACTATAGATAGTAATCCACAGTTAAAACAGAAAATTGATATATTAGTGTGGATCACAAGATGAAAGGTTGATATTTAGAAAGGTACAATTATTAGTAATGTAACCTTGTTTATATTGACATGATTTGTGATTATTTGAAAATGAATGTAATTCAACCCTCTAATTACTCCATGATATGCTTCATTTCTAGTGTGTATGCAAACTTATGTTTTTGATGGTTGGTACCTCAAAGATGAGAGAAGCCCCCTATCTAAGGAGAAGTCATTTATGTATTCTCCATTAGAAGATTAAGGGCACAGTAATGCAACATGTACAGTAAACATCTACATGGAGGTGTTTGCCATTCATGTCAGACATCCCTTAGTGTTCAGGGAATAAGTCCGCATACTAAAGATGTAAATTATCAAGGTATGCTTTTAAAGGTTAATATAATGACAGATTACTGAAATCTTGATGTGTTTTATAATATCAACAGAAATTATGAATATTTGACATATTTCACATAACCTCTGATACCCTAAAATGTATGGGAAACCTTTCCCAGAAAATTCCTATAATTACTGGAAGTCTTCTTTCTTAAATGATTGGCCTCCATCTTGTAGCCACAGAAATCACAACTCTCAGATCATTATATCAGAGGAATGAATATCATTGTTTATGCTTGTAATCTGTCCTTTAATCAAAGTTACACAGTGGAGTATAAAAGGCTTTTGTTCTGACTGTGTGTGATGTTCATACATGTTAACCAATAAAACTGAATGGCTTCTTGTGCTAAAGTTGGTGTGAACCTACCACCACCATTAACCTCTGATTAAAGTTGCAGGGTAGAGCACACAGCAATAAGCTCTTTTGTAGCACAGTGGGATGGCATCTGTAGCAGTTTCCTTACTACCCTTATGCCTCAAGTCATTTGATCATGTATTTCCCATCATTTCTCCATTGTGCTTTTCACCCTCTCTGTAACTGCTGGGATACTGTGACGGTTCTAATAAGAAGGACCATACAGAGTACTGCTGAGAGCTTCCCTGACTGCCCCGTGCTGCTGCTGCCTCAGCATCTGTCTGGGGAGCAGGCAGCCTGCAGGTCCTTGAACTCACACCAGCCAGTCCTGTGAGCACCTCCACTAGGTGACCCCCTTCCTTGAGATCAGCAGTCTGGCTGAACCCCAGGGCCTATTCACAGGCCCCCTTCAATGACACCCTCAGAGCTCACCAGATTCCTGCTCCTCTTGGTTTGAATGGACCCATCCACACTCAGCTTGGGGAGCCCACAGCACTTCACCCAGGGTCACTTAGAAAGGCCTGAACCTCAAATACTGGAATTTTCTCTGCCTGATTCTAGCCTTGACCTTCCTCAGAAGTTCCCACCCTAAATCCTCCCCTCCTGAGAGGTCTCAGCTGTGCTGAGTGTCAGGGCTGGAGCTCTGGGTGTCTGATTGTGGGTCTTGGGAAAGAAACATCAGAATATATGGAAAACTTGGTAAAGACTCATTTCTGCACCTCAGACCTGCAGATTCATAACTTCTTGAAGTGGGAACCTGACCACCAGGGATTTGTATTCACTGAAATGATTCAGAAAGAATCTTTAGCCAAGTGCTTTCCATCTGTTCCCCATCAGGATCACATGACCAGTGTCAGGAAATGACCTCACTGAGTTCTGTGTTGGTTCTGTGGGGGCATCAGTGTAGTTTGTAGAAAGGGCTTCAGGGGATCCTAAGGGGACACCCAGGTTAAGTATGTGGCTCCTGGTCCATTTGTGAGAGCTGAGGCCCAGCTTCAGTCCGAAGAGAGGCAGCAGGGTTGGTCTAGCTGGATTTGGACCAGGGAAGTCAGTCAGCCCACATGTCCATGTGAGCAGAGTGTTAGGAGCTCTCTATGGGGAGAGAACAATCAAGAAATAAGTCCACAGGCTGGTCTCCAGGTAGGAAGTGATTGTTCCCGAATCTCTCCTGAGACAAAGGACAGGAGAAGTGGGTTTTTTTTTCAGCTTTTCAAGGTCGTTTTGTCTGTAGGTTAAGTGGCTGCAGGTTAAAGAGATGTGCGGATGCCTTTGAAGGTATTTTCTCAAGACACAGGTGTGAATTTGCAACGTAACATTCCCAGAGAAGACAGAGCAGGAGGAAGAAGAGGAGGAAACAGCAACTTCTCAGGTAAATGTCCTGTCCTGGGTCTGGGGCTGTGTCTGCTTTTCCTCCTGAAATGCCTGGACTGAGAATCTGCAAACCTTTACTTCTCTGCTTCCAATGTTTCTGCCCAGGGCATTTGTTATCAGCTTATTTTTTCCTTTTTCTTATAAAAGTGGAGCCTGGCTCTTTAGACTACATCTTCCTTAGTCCTAGAGTCTTTTCTGCATTGTTTGTATCCCGGCTTTCTATGGAGTATGACGAATTCTCAACATAAATTAATGACTCTCAACTGGTGAAAACATTCCCTTTGTGTTAGATCCACCCAGGGAGGCATAGGTTCTGAGAATACTATTGGAATGTGCTTCAGTCTTGGGATCTTAGAGAAGTAGGGGGAAATTAGCGATGAATTTACATGTAGGTGCAACTTCAGACATTTAGAAAAGGATTAAGAAAATGTCCTTATAAATAGAATAACCTCAGCAGTCCAGAATTCCACAGAAAGTTTGCAGAAAAGATGGAGAAGAAAAATGTGAGACACTCTTCTCTGTATTGGCAGGAAGGACTCATGCTTAACTGTACTTTTAATATACAAAACATCGGAAGTTATATGTGAAGTGAAATTAGCATCAGTTCAGTTCAGTCACTCAGTCGTGTCTGACTCTTCGCAACCCCATGAATCGCAGCACCCCAGGCCTCTCTGTCCATCACCAACTCCCGGAGTTCACTCAGACTCACGTCCATCGAGTCCGTGATGCCATCCAGCCATCTCATCCTCGGTCGTCCCCTTCTCCTCCTGCCCCCAGTCCCTCCCAGCATCAGAGTCTTTTCCAATGAGTCAACTCTTCGCATGAGGTGGCCAAAGTACCGGAGCTTCAGCTTCAGCATCATTCCTTCCAAAGAAATGCCGGGGTTGATCTCCTTCAGAATGGACTGGTTGGATCTCCTTGCAGTCCAAGGGACTCTCAAGAGTCTTCTCCAACACCACAGTTCAAAAGCATCAATTCTTCGGCACTCAGCCTTCTTCACAGTCCAACTCTCACATCCATATGTGACCACTGGAAAACCATAGCCTTGACTAGATGGACCTTAGTTGGCAAAGTAATGTCTCTGCTTTTGAATATGCTATCTAGGTTGGTCATAACTTTTCTTCCAAGGAGTAAGCGTCAGCAATTTGTTAATAACATGCTAAATTTCTCAACTGGGATAAAAATGCCTATTCATTTTAATTTTTCATTAGAGATTTTAAGAATGATTTTTTCCATTTTCTGTGATTATCTCCTGGCCAGGGTCTAAAATGGTTGCTTTCTACATGCGCACAGTCACATCAAAAATATAATTTAGAAGGATTCTTTTTTAATAGAACATATAAGTTGTATTCAGACTTTGGGGCAAAATTTTCTTTTATTTAGCTGTTCCATATGAGTTTGATTGCTTTTTGATGATAAGTTCCCCCAAATTTGTTACTTTCAATTTTGTTTTTACCTGACCTATATTTCATGAATGTAAATGACAATTTTGACTAAATACAATTAATATGGCATTGAGTTCAAATATGACTCTCCCATATATCTATGGCTAATAAAATGATATGTTTAATTATTACCCATAATCTATTTGTAACTTATAAGCTTATTTTCCTTCTTGATTATTGATCATTTTATGATTTGTTATGCCTTGGTGAAGAGTTACAGAAATACTTTTAAATTTACACTTTTTTTCCTGCATCTTTTAACTTTATTTTCTCTTTTTATTTTTCAGTTATTAAGTATGATAACACATTTACAGAAGACTTGGAAAATGCAGAGCACAGTTACATGCAGGTCCACTATATGTTGCAGTTATTTTTCTACATAGATAAATTAAGATTTTTAGTTGGAGTTTCACTCTCAAACTTCCAAAAATTAATAGAATGAGCAGACAGAAGTAGACAGGTGTTTGTTGTTGTTGTTCAGCCACTAAATTGTGTCCAACTCTGCAACTCCATGAACTGCAGCACGCCAGGCTTTCCTGTCCTTCACTATCTCCTGAAGTCTCCTCAAACTCATGTCCATTGAGTCAGTGATGATCTGAAAAGTGCTGTGAACCGACTGAACATAATTAAGATTTTTTTTAATTATACAATTTTCACACAGCAGCAGAATACAAATTCTATTAAAGTTCCCATAGACGATAAACTAGGAGACACTGGGACATGAAACAAGTTGCAAAAATTTCACGGTTTAAAGGGATTGAAATCATACAGAAGCTGTTCTCTTATTACTGTGGAATTATGTTAGCAATCAATATCAACAGATACTTGAAAATAGCCCACATATTTTCAAGTGCAATGTAACATTTACCAAAACAGATCTTTGACTTAGCCATTGAAAGTCTCAATAATTTAAAACACTGAAAAAGCACAGAGAATGATTGCAGAAAAGAAAATGAGAAGAGGTAAGGGAGTGACGTAATTTCATTCTCTTTTCACTGTTTAAGGAACTTCCACCCCGTCCTCCAGCCTGGTTGTTAACAATTTACCCGACCAGCACCAGGGTAGGAGGGTTTCCGTTTCTCCATAACCTCTCCAGCATTTATTGTTTATACACTTTTAGACAAAGGCTATTCTGAATGGGGTGAGATGGTACCTCATTGTAATTTTGACTTGAATTTCTTTAAGATTTCATGATATTGAAACATTTCCATGTGATTTTTAAAAAAGAAAAGAAAAACCAGTGTGAGTAAAACTGACCTCTGGGGACTGGCCTCTTGACCCTCTGTCCTGTTTTGAATTCTTTTTCCAGGACCTGCCCGAGGACGTCTGTTGAGGAAAGGGGTTTTTCTTAGGTCCTCCTGGCCTGGTGAATCATAAGCACCGGTTTTCAGTTGCAGTTACCAACAGCTACCACAAGGAGGCAACATTTCTTCATGTTCCACTTTTTTTTTTCCCCTTCGTTATTTCGTTTTTATTTTCTATTGGAGTAGAGTTGATTTCCGTTGTGCTTGTTTTAGGTTTACAGGAACTTTGATTCAGTTATTCATAGACGTATATCTATTCTTCTTGAGGTCTTTCCCATATAGGTTCTTCAGAGTGTTCAGTAGACTTCCCTGCGCTATTCAGTAGGTCCTTTTGGATTATCTAGCTTATAATAAGTAGTGATGAAAGTGAAAGAGGAGAGCGAAAAAGCTGGCTTAAAGCTCAACATGCAGAAAACGATCATGGCATCCGGTTCCATCACTTCATGGGAAATAGATGGGGAAGCAGTGGAAACAGTGTCAGACTTTATTTTGGGGGGCTCCAAAATCACTACGGATGGTGACTGCAGCCATGAAATTAAAAGACGCTTACTCCTTGGAAGAAAAGTTATGACCAACTTAGTATATTCAAAAGCAGAGACATTACTTTGCCAACAAAGGTCCATCTAGTCAAGGCTATGGTTTTCCAAGTAGTCAAGTATGGATGTGAGAGTTGGACTGTGAAGAAGGCTGAGCGCTGAAGAATTGATGCTTTTGAACTGTGGTGTTGGAGAAGACTCTTGAGAGTCCCTTGGACTGCAAGGAGATCCAACCAGTCCATTCTGAAGGAGATCAACCCTGGCATTTCTTTGGAAGGAATGATGCTGAAGCTGAAACTCCAGTACTTTGGCCACCTCATGCGAAGAGTTGACTCATTGGAAAAGACTCTGATGCTGGGAGGGATTGGGGGCAGGGGGAGAAGGGGACGACCAAGGATGAGATGGCTGGATGGCATCACGGACTCGATGGACGTGAGTCTGAGTGAACTCCGGGAGATGGTGATGGACAGGGAGGCCTGGGGTGCTGCGATTCATGGGGTTGCGAAGAGTCAGACACGACTGAGCGACTGAACTGAACTGAATAAGTAGTGTGTATATGTTAATCCCAAAATCTTAATGTCTCCCTTCCCCTGCCCCCCCTTTTTTTAAGTCATTATTGGTTTTCTAATCTGTGAGTCTGTTTATAAATTAATTCATTTTAATTAGTTTATGGTCCCACCTGTAAGTGAAGTGATATTTCTCTTTCCCTCTCTGACTGACTTCATCCATTCTGCTGACAACGACATTTTTTATGTTCGTTCGCTGGCTGTGTGTATCCCAGTGTCTGGGTGGACCTTCATTTCTCGATGGACAGTTTGGCTGATGCTCTGTCTTGGATATTGTCAATAGCGCTGCCCTGAAAAAGGAAGTGTGTATATCATTTTAAATGATGATTTTCTCAGAATTTAAGGCAAGGAGTTTAAAATCATGCAGAAGCTCTATATTTAGTGTTTTAAGGAATATCTATACTGTTTTCCTTGTAGCTGTACCCACCCATTTCCACCCCCGCCCACTGTTGGAGGATTCCCTATTCCCCATGCCCTCGGTAGCATTTAATCTTGGAGGCTCTTTTGGAAGATGGCCATTCTGTGGGGTGTCAGATAATAGCTCGTTGTAGTTTTGATTTCATTTCTCTGATAATTATTGATGGGAGCATCTTTTAATGTGCTTACTGGCCTTTTGTATGCCTTCTTTGGAGCCGTGTGTATTTAGATCTTTGGCCTGTTTTTCTGTTGGGTCTTTTGTCGTTTTGTTCTTTGTTTTTGAGCTGCATGAGCAGTTTACATGTTTTGGAGATGAAGTCCATGCAGGTCTTTGTTACATTTTTTTCCCATTCTGAGGGTTGTGTTTTTCTTTCCTTTAGGGTTTCCTAAAGGTCAGTGAGGTCCTTTTTGTTGATTTTTGTTTCATTTTTCATTACTCTAAGTGGTAGATCCAAAAGAACTTGCTGGGATTTATATCAAAGCATATATTTTCCTCAGGAGATTTAGAGTAATCATCCCACCCTTTAGATATTTCATTGATTTCAGGTTCCTTTTTTTGTATGGGCTTAGGGAGTTGTCATGATTTCATTCTCTTTTCCTTTGTTTAAGGAACATCACCTCATACTGCGTGGTGGCTGTCTCCATTTTACATTGCGAGCATCAGTGTAGGAGGGCTCTCTTTTCCCCACAGCCTCTCCAAATGTTACTGTTTGTAGGCTTTTTAACAAAGGCCATTCTGATCAGTGAGAAGTGATACCTCATTGTAATCTTGATTGGCATTTTTCTAAGATTTCAGGAGATCGAAACTTTTCCACTGTTATTTTTTTGAGAAAGGTAAAACTGACCTCTCAAGAGTAGCTTCTTGGTGTTCTGCCCTGTTTTGATTCTTTTTCCAGGCCCTACCTGAGGATATTTGTTGAGGAAAGATTTTTTTCCTTCTTAACCCCTAGCCTGGTGAGTATTGACTCCCCAGAAACAGGTGTTTTTCAGTAACCAAACGTGGCCACAAGTTAGCAGCATTTTTTTCACGCTTCGCTGTTTTGTCTGCTTGTTTTGGCTAATTTAATTTTCATTTTCTATTGAAGGGTTGATTTCCATTGTTGTGTTTGTTTTAGGTTCACAGGAACTTGATTCAGTTATACATAGACCTATATCTTTTCCTTTCCAGGGTTTGTCCCATGTAGGATCTTTCATTTCGTTCAGTAGACTTTCCTGTGCTACTTAGTAGGTCCCTTTGGATTATCTATCTGATAATAAGTCATAAGTATGTGCTAATCTGGAGAAAGCAATGGCACCCCACTCCAGTACTCTTGCCTGGAAAATCCATGGACGGAGGAGCCTGGTGAAAGGTCGGGCCGACCGACATACGACCGAAAAAGGACATCCGGCCAGCGCCAGCAGTTGTGCCAACGCCCAAACAGGAACCGGAAGCGGACCAGGCTTCCGGGGGCCAACCCCTGTAGCCTGGCCCAACCAGGCCGCGGAGCCCTTGGACCCCCACCGCCGCTGCAGCCCGGGCTTTCTACCTTATATGGGAGAACCTGGCTTGAGCGCCAGCCCTGGCTATAAAACCCCCTCCCCACCCCCTCAGACCTCGCAGACTCCCTTTGTCTCCTCTCTCACCCGTCCCCGGGAGTTCTGCCCGAGAGCGATCGCCAATAAAGGCCTTTGTCGACGGTCCCCAGAGGTGGCTCTTTCTTCCCGCGGCGTTTCTTACACCTGGTGGGCTGCAGTCCATGGGGTCGCTAAGAGTCAGGCACAACTGAGCGACTTCACTTTCACTTTTCACTTTCATGCATTGGAGAAGGAAATGCTAACCCACTCCAGTGCTCTTGCCTGGAGAATCCCAGGAATGGGGAAGCCTGGTGGGCTGCCATCTATGGGTCGCACGGAGTCGGACACGACTGATGTAACTTAGCAGCAGCATGTGCTAATCTCAACCTCTTAATGTCTCCCTCCCCTTACCTTCTTTTAAATAATCACAACCTGGTTTTCTAAGTCTGTGAGTCTGTTTCTATTTATGAATTCATTCATATCTATAAATTTACAGATTCCATCTGTAAGTAATATGATATTTCTCTTCCCCTTTCTGACTTAACTTAGTATGGTAAATCTTGGTCTATCCATGGTGTTGACAAGGATACTTTTTCTCTCGTTTCGATGCCTGAGTGTATCCCAGTGTGTAGGTGGACCGGTGAGTCTTCCCTTCTCTACTGATGGACATTTCAGCTGATGCTCTGTCCTAAATGTGGTCAGTAGTGCTGCCCCGAAAATATGGAAGGAAGTATTATTTTAAAATATTATTTTCTCCGGATCTAAGGCAAGAGGTACAGAGCTTGCTGGTACAGGTGGTAACTCTATATTTAGTGATTTAAGGAATGTCTATACTGTTTTCCTTGTGGTGACACCCACCTATTTACAGCCCTGCCCACAGTGTAGGGGGATTCCCTGTTTCCCTCACCCTCGGCAGCACTTAATCTTTGTAGATCTTTTCAAAGATGGCCATTCTGAGGGATGTGAGCTGATCACTTGTTCCAGGGAAATTTCTGCCCTAAACCCTCCCCTCCTGAGAGGTCTCAGCTGTGCTGAGTGTGACAGCTGAAGCTCAGGGCTCCTGAGTGTGGGTCTTGGGGAAGAAGCATCAGAACAAACAGGGAACTTGATGAAGACTCATTTCATGGCTCCACCTCAGACCTGCAGATTCATAACCTCTTCGAGTGGGGCTCTGACCTCATGGGATTGTATATACTGAAATGGTTCAGAAACAGTCTTTGAAGTGAAGTGAAAGTTGCTCAGTTGTGTTCAACTCTTTGAGACCCCAGGGACTATAAAGTCCATGGAATTCTCCAGGCCAGAATACTGGAGTGGGCAGCCATTCCCAAGCCAGGGAATCTTCCCAAGCCAGGGATCAAACCCAGGTCTCCTGCATTGCAGGCAGATTCTTTACCAGCTGAGCCATCAGGGAAGCCAAAACAATCTTTAGCCAAGTGGTTTCCATCTGTTTCATCAGGATCATGTGACCAGTGTCAGGCAGTGACCTCCCCAGTGCCCACCCCACAGAGTTCTGTGTTGGTCCTGTGGGAGCATCAGTGTGGTGTGTAGGAAGTGCTCCAGGGGATTCTAAGGGGAGGCCCGGGTTAAGGACGCGGCTCCTGATCCATTTTTGAGAGCTGAGGCCCAGCTTCAGTCTGCAGAGAGGCAACAAGTTCTGCTCTGCATGGGCTTTAAAGGGGCAAGTCAGTGCAGCCCACACACCCCGTGTTAGCAGAATTTGGAGAGGTTTATGTGAAGAAAGAAGTGTAAACAACAATTCCTAGATTGGTCTCCACGGAGGAGCTGATTGTCCTGAATCTCTCCCGAGACAAAGGACAGGAGAGGTTGGCCTTTCTCCCATTTCAAGGTCCTTCTGCCTGTGGGGGTGTTGGGAGCAGGCGAAGGAGCTCTGCTGAGGCCTCTGAAGGTGTAATCTCACAAAGCTGAGGTGATTCTTACCCATAACCTTGAGGAGAAAATGACCCAGGGCAGGAGGAAAAAGAGGAGGAAAGGGCAGCTTCTCAGATAAATGTCCTGATCCAGATCCAGGTGAGAAGCTGTGTCTGCTTTTTCTTCCTTAAATGCCCTGGATTGAAAACATACACATTTAAATTCTCTGTTTCTGATATTCTTGCCTGGTGAGGTGGTTTTCAACTATTAAATACTGTTTTTATTTTTAATTTTTATGAGTCACAATGAGGCTCTTCTCTCTCCATGAGCCTCTTCTCCTTGTCTGCCTCCAGGCTCCCTACAGGCCATGAAGCATTTCCAGTATGAATTAACAGCTTTCACTTATTCAAAATATTCCTCTTTGGAAAGATCAACAAGGGAAGGCATCAATATCCGAAATTCTCCTTGGGATGGGGTGGAGTGTTGGGATCTTAGTGAATAGCAGGAACATGGAGTCATTTCCTTATATCTGGATACAACTTCAGCTCTTTAGATGAAGATTAAGAAAATGCACATATAAACAGGATGACCTTGACTAGGTTCAGCTAGTCAAAGCTATAGTTTTTCCAGTAGTCACGTTATGGATGTAAGAGCTGGACTGTAAAGAAAACTATAAGCCAAAGAATTGATGTTTTTGAGCTGTGGTGTTGGAGAAAACTCTTGAGAGTCCGTTGGACTGCAAGGAGATCCAACCATTCAATCCTAAAGGAGATCAACCCTGAACATTCATTGGAAGGACTGATGCTGAAGCTCCAATACTTTAGCCACCTGACGCTGACTCACTGGAAAAGACCCTGATGTTGGGAAAGATTGAAGGTAGGAGGAGAAGGGGATGAATGACAGAGGATGATTGGATGGCATCACTGACTCAATGGACATGAGTTTGAGCAAATTCCAGGAATTGGTGATGGACAGGGAAGCCTGGCTTGCTGCAGTCCATGGGGTCGCAAAGAGTTGGATACAACTGAGTGACTAAACTGAACAATAAACCTTAGTGATCTAGAATTCCTTAGAGACTTCTGAAAAAAAAATCAGAGTATTCTCTACATGGTAAGAAAGGTTTGCTGTTTAAATGCACTATTAGGGATACAGAACAGGGAAGTTACATATGGGATAAGAATGCATAAAACTGAAAATTTTTCAGATACATTGAGATTTCCTTATTTTTGCTGAAAATACCCGAGCAGTGACCATGTGTCTTCTTGAGTGTTTCTCTCACCTGACACCAGCTTACCCCGTTATACCTGATGGTCACTGATTCAGGTGTTTTCTGCTAGATTCCCACACCATCAAGTTCCTTTTTTTTTTTTTCTGTTTATCTTTAATAAAATCTTGGAAAGATGTAGTAAGGGGAGGTGCACAATCCAACAAAGTTAAGGTGGAAACTCCGTTTTCCTCCTAGTGTCTCTTTGCTGCTAGTTGGCTTTGAAATATGAGCACTCGATTGTGTTCAGGAGAGATACTGCATTTTGTAAGGAGAGGCTTTCATTAGTCAAGTCAGACACTTTTCCCTTATCGGTTATTACAAATATTGAAAACAGTTCCCTGTGCTATGCAGCAGATCCTTGTTGGTTATTTTTGTATATACTAGAGTATATATGTTAAACCCAAAGCCCTAATTATGTTCATTTTTCTAACAAGCAGGTCCCCTTTGGAGTAAAGGAAGAATCTCAGTGCTAGGTGTGAATGAATGAAGCAGATGACACAGGTGAGAGGTCCAAAGACCACAGAGGAAGCTAGACTTGTTCAGATGATTTGGGGAGGCCTGCTTCACTACAATGAGAAGGCTGGGTTTATGTCTGCCAAAGAGGGACATGACCTGCCCCGTTCTTCTGCTCTTACATCTCCATGTGTTCTTCTTCAGCTCCAGTGGGTTTTCCCTCACTTTCACTGAGAGCCAAAACCTTCCTCCTGGTTTGTAAGGACCTGTATATTCTCGCTGCTTTGGGGGTCCTAGGAAAAGCTGCTAAAAGCTGACACACTCTGCCTTAAAGCCTTTCCAAATTTCCATCTCTGCCTCAAGTCAGAAAAGTGTGAGGAGAGTTGTGGAGATCCTGGGATTAGTTGACAAAATTCCAGAAATATTGGGAACAGTATATGCTTCCTGCTTTCTAATTTCCAATGGAAACTTCAAACATGGCTCTCTGAAGTTGAGATTCAGTCCCTGAATGTAATCCCCAATTTCTACCTCCCAATTTTTTCTTCTGTGAACAAATTATAGGCATTTTAAGTGCAATTACCCCAACTCATCAATGTTAAAACCATTTAATACATATATTAACTTACAGAATTTTTTTTTTTACTGTTCTTTTCTTTTGTATTAGAGAATAGCTGATTAACAATGTTGTGAGTTTCAGGTGGGTAGCAGAGCGACTCAGCCATCCATACACATATATCCATTCTCCCCCAGATTCCCCTCCCATCTAGGCTACCACATGACATTGAACAAGTACAGTAGGACCTTCTTTGGTATCCATTGTAAATAGAGCAGTGTGTACATGCTGATCTCTTATGGAGAATTGATATTAGTTTTTCTTGAAATATTGCTGGAATTTTCCAGTGAATTCATCTACTCCAGGGATTTTTAAAATTATTTTTAGTCTTATTAATAGCTGTAGATATGTTGTAATTTTTTAATTCACTCATGCAAACATCTAAGGGGTTCTGTGTTTCTATAGATTGAAGCTTTCTTTGAGGTATTCAACTTTCTGGTGTAGTATAGTTCACAGAAGCCTGATAGAAATGCTTCTTGTTCCGTGTAACATGTATAATGCCATTAGTGTTACTTCTGATCTTCCTTGCATCTCATCTCTTATTACTCTAGCTAAGGGTTGTCAATGTTGCATACAGTTGTAAAGCATATTCACTCAAAGTACTAAGTGGTATCTGGGTTATTTGTTATTTTTCAGCGATATTGTCTCAGGACATCCAGGGTTTGTTCCCAAAGAAGCCGTGCATAAGAGATTCATGTGTGATGTGCTAGGAAGTTCTGAGATCGCTCAGCTTGGAAATTTGTACTTAATGAAAGATTGGGAAAGTTAAGGGGGCCTGTGATGTGCAAAAAGGATATTATTTTAGATGTAACCACATCAGGACAGTTATTCATGATGAAAATACTATTGCCAAAAGAAACTGAGGATGTGTGTCAAACTAATAAAAATTCTATTTGAAGTCAGTAAGACTGGCAGAAAAATGTGTTTTTTTTTAAGCAAGGACCCACATGACTTAAAAAAAAAAACACACACATATTCTCTGATGTGAAATTTGAAAAACATGGAAAGTCATCTAGTTTATGCTACAAATAATCACTCAAGCCAGTACGAACATAGGTTTCAGTTAAACAGTCAGTCATACATGTCTGAAAGTCAGGGATTTGAAAGTGAAGGAGGAAAATATCACTATGATCAATTTGAGAGATCCTTTCACGAGGGCTCATTACTTTTCCACCAACAAACATTTTCTCCCTATTCCAATATCTGTTATGTCGGTAATAATGAGACAGTCTTTATCCAGCCACCATCATTCAATGGGTATCATAGTATAGATAATGCGGAACAATCTTCCATGTGTAATCCAACGAGTGAGGCCTTAAGTGAGAGCTCCATCTTCAGTTATTACAACAGTATTTATGATGGAGCCAGAATCTCCCCATGCCTTGAACCTGGGAATCTCTTTGACCAAGATGGTCTCATGAATCATCAGAGAACTCAATGTTCAGAGAACCATGATGAAAGGGATGAACGTAGAAATGTCTTTTATCAAAGCTCAAATCTTATTACAGATAGGAATGTCCATATTGAAGAAAATAACTACAGATTTAGTAAAAATGGTCAAGTTTCTAACCAGTCATCACAACTTACTCAATATCCAAGTATTCATACTAAGGAGGAACACTGCAAGTGGAATAAGTGTGGGAAAGTCTTTCCTCAATTATCAAATCTAAACATACACAGGAAAACCCACACTGGAGGGAAACCTAACCAATACACAGAAGGTGGCAAAACCTTGAGCAAGCCCTCCAGTCTTACTCAACATCTTACAGTTCATACTGCAGAGAAGACTTGCAAATGTACAGAATGTGGCAAAGCCTTTACCAGGCGTTCACATGTTACTCAACATCAGTGAATTCATACAGGAGAGAAGCCTTATAAATGTACAGAATGTGGCAAAGCCTTTAATCAGACTTGAAGCCTTGATAAACATAGGCGAATTCATACTGGGGAGAAACCATACACATATGAGGAATATGACAAAGCTTTTAATTGCTACTCAAACCTTACTCATCATAAAGTAATTCATAGCACCAAATAGTCTTACAAATAAAAATAATGTGACAAAGCCTTGAAGTGAGCCGTCACCTCACTCAGCATCAGAGAGCATGTGCTGGAGAGAGACCCTAAAAATGTAATAAGTAATGAAAGAGGTTTGTCCTAAGCATACACATCGGGAAACACCAGAGAGTTCATACTGGGAAGGACGTTTAATGTTTTAAGAAATGAATTTAAAAACTCAGGTCTAAATAAATACGGAGAATTCATAATAGATAGCATTCAGTCATTAAGCCTTTTCTGGTATTACTTAAAATCAGGATATTATAGAAAATAATCCAAAGTTAAAACACTTAGAAAAATTATTTCTTACTGTGGATCATAGGATCAAGGTGAGAGATGTTTGACAGTAAAATTATCATTGTATCCTTATTTATATTAACATTATGTGAAAGTGAATTTAATATAATTTGAGTCTCAAAATACTACATGCCAAACCTTTGTTTCTAGTGTGTATGTGAGCTAATTTTCTCTTTTTAACTAATATCCTTGATCTTTCCTGCCTCAAAGTTAAGTGAAGCCCTTCTCTTTAGGTAGAAATAGTTTTATCTACCTTTCTATGGAATATTAAGGACCTTGAAATGTGAAATGTACAATGAAAGTCTAAATGGAGGTGATGATTGTCATTGTTTAAAATATCCCTCTATGTCACCATTAGGTAAGTGTTCAGAAAATAATTCTTTGTATTAAAGTAAGACAGAGGGTCATTCTAAATTTTAAATAGTGGTGCCAATGGTTCTTTATGGATAGAAAGATGGCAATTCACTGAAATCCCCATGTATTTTTATAACAGCAATAACTAGAAGTCATAAATTTTACTTGACATGGTAGCAATCAGGAAATCTTATACCTAAGAAAAGTATATGTAATGTTTCCCTGAAGGGTTATTTAATTAATCTACATCTTTGTTTACTGGCTTCCCTGGTGGCTCAGAGGTTAACGCATCCACCTCTAATGCGGGAGACCTAGATTCGATCCCTGGGTTGGGAAGATCCCCTGGAGAAGGAAATGGTAACCCACTCCAGTATTCTTGCCTGGAGAATCCCATGGACGTAGAAGCCTGGTAGGCTATGTCCATGGGGTCGCAAAGAGTCGGACACGACTGAGCGACTTCACTTTCACTTTCTTTACTAAGTTATTGCTCTCCGTAAACCATAAATATCTTATTTCTCTGATCAGTATTATCAGAAGAACAAAAATGTTTCCGAATTCTTGTAATCTGTATTTTGGTCAAAGACTAT
This sequence comes from Nanger dama, assembly GCA_917880005.1. Classification (NCBI taxonomy): domain Eukaryota; kingdom Metazoa; phylum Chordata; class Mammalia; order Artiodactyla; family Bovidae; genus Nanger; species Nanger dama. Next base: position 532,011 of record CAKJTW010000155.1, read on the forward strand.
AAACTTTGGAAAGTTTTATTTAGCTTATGTGTGAACTTCCTATATGCTAATAAAATGGAATGGCTTTTAATATATTAAACTTCATGTATAATTGATCAAGTGTTCTCATTGGTACAGGCTTCTCAGGTGGTTCAATGGCAAAGAATCTGCCTGCCAATGCAGGGGTCACAGAAGGTGTGGGTTCCATCCCTGGGTCAGAAAGATCCCCTGGAGAAGGAAATGGCAACCAGCTCCAGTATTTTTGCCTGGAGACTCTCATGGACAGAGGAGCATTATGGGCTATAGTCCATGGTTGCAGAGTCAGACACGACTAAGCACATACACGTGTGTATTCCACCACCAACGTAAAGATTAATACCAACATTATCATCTCCCAGGTTTTTTAAATTGTCAATAACTGATGGTGAATATCCAGCCGGCATTTTGCATGATATATTCTGCATATAAGTTAAATTAGCAGGGTGACAGTATACAGCCTTGATGTCCTCCTTTTCCAAATTGGAACCAGTCTGTTGTTCCATGTCCAGTTTTAACTGCTGCTTCTTGACCTGTATACAGATTTCTCAGGAGGTACCTCTCAGAAAGTAGATTTCTAAAATGATCTGGTAATCTCATCTCTTTAAAAATTTTCCACAGGTTGTTGTGATCCACACAGTCAAAGGCTTTGGCGTAGTCAATAAAGCAGAAGTATATGTTTTTCCGGAACTCTTTTGCTTTTTTGATGATCCAGCAGATTTGGGCAATTTGATCTCTGGTTCTTCTGCCTTTTCTAAATTCAGCTTGAAAATCTGGAAGTACACGGTTCACGGACTATTGAAGCCTGGTTTGGAAAATTCTAAGCATTACTTTGCTAGCGTGTGCTGCTAAGTCGCTTCAGTCGTGTCCGACTCCGTACAGACCCCGTAGACGGCAGCCCATCAGGCTCCCCTGTCCCTGGGATTCTCCAGGCAAGAATACTGGAGTGGGTTGCCATTTCCTTCTCCAATGCATGAAAGCGAAAAGTGAAAGTGAAGTCACTCAGTCGTGTCCGACTCTTAGCGACCCCATGGACTGCAGCCCACCAGGCTCCTCTGTCCGTGGGATTTTCCAAGCAAGAGGACTGGAGTGGGGTGCCATTGCCTTGTGTGGTAGTTCAAACATCCTTTGGCATTGCCTTTCTTTGGGATTGGAATGAAAACTGACTTTTTTCCAGTCCTATGGCCACTGCTGAGTGTTCCAAATTTGCTGGCGTAATGAGTGCATCACTTTAACAGTATCATCTTTTAGGATTTGAAATAGTTCAGCTGGAATTCCATCACCTCCACTAGCTTTGTTCGTAGTGATGCTTCCAAAGCATCTGGATGAAACACAAGCTGGAATTAAGATTGCTGGGGAGAAATCAATAACCTCAGATATGCAGAAAGTGAAGAAGAACTAAAGAGCCTCTTGATGAAAGTGAAATAGGAGAATGAAAAAGTTGGCTTAAAACTCAATATTCAGAAAACTAAGATCATGACATCTGGTCCCATTCAGTCAGTTCAGTTCAGTTCAGTCGCTCCGTCGTGTCAGACTCTTTGCGACTCCATGAATCGCAGCAGCCAGGCCTCCCTGTCCGTCACCAACTCCCGGAGTTCTCAGACTCACCTCCATCGAGTCAGTGACGCCAGCCCATTACTTCATGGCAAATAGATGGGGAAACAATGGAAATAGTGAGAGACTTTATTTTGGGGGCTCCAAAATCACTGCAGATGGTGACTGTAGCCATGAAATTAAAAGACGCTTACTCCTTGGAAGAAAAGCTATGACTAACCTAGACAGCATATTAAAAAGCAGAGACGTTACTTTGCCAAAGAAGGTCTGTCTAGTCAGTTATGTTTTTTCAGTAGTCACATAAGAATGTGAGAGTTGGACTATAACGAAAGTTGAATGCCGGAAGAATTGATGTTTTTGAACTGTAGTGTTGGAGAAGACTCTTGAGAGTCCCTTGGACTGCAAGAAGATCCAACCAGTCCATCCTAAAAGAAATCAGTCCTGAATATTCATTGGAAGGACTGATGCTGAAGCTGAAACTCCAATACTTTGGCCAACTGATGTGAAGAACTAACTTATTTGAAAAGACCCTGGTACTAGGAAAGACTGAAGGCAGAAGCAGAAGACAGAGGATGAGATGGTTGGATGGCATCACCGACTGGATGGACAGGAGTCTGAATAAGCTCCAGGAGTTGGTGATGGACAGGGAAGCCTGGCGTGCTGCAGTCCATGGGGTCACAAAGAGTCGGACATGACTGAGCAACTGAACTGAACTGACTGACAGATGGTGAATATAAAGTATCTGTAATAACATAGTAGGATGATATCTCATGGGGCTTCGCAGATGGTGGTAAAGAATCTGCCTGCCAATACAGGAGACATAAGAGATGCTGGTTTGATCCCTGAGCACAGAAGATCCCCTGGAGGAGGGCAGGGGATCCACTGCAGTATTGTTCTATGGAGAGTCCCATGGACAGAGGAGCTGGGAGGGCTGCACTCCATGGGGCTGTAAAGAGTCACACACAACTGAAACAGCTTAGCATGCACACAGAATGACATCTCCTAGTAATTCCCTTTTTCTACTGGCCATAACCCTCAAATAACTTGAGATCGTATTTTTCATAAATGGTACAGTGTGTCATTTCCTCATTTTTAACTACTGGGACATTATGATGATTACAGACTGGATTGCATAGGAGTGTTGATGAGAGTTACTTCACTGCTCCATGATATTGCCGCCTTGGCATCATTTGTGTAGACTGGTAGCCCATGGGTGCCTTGCTTTGACACCAGTTATTCTCGTAAGCACACACACTAGATAACAGCCTGCAAATTCATAAGCAAATGTAAATTCCTCATAGGTCTTCCGCAGCAGCCGTGGTACCGAGCAGTCTTCCTAAACCCCAGGCCCTTCTATTTTTAATTATTCATTTATTTATTTCTGGCTGCACTGGGTCTTTGTTGCTGTGCGGGCTTTTCTCTAGTTGTGGCACACAGACTTAGCTGCTCTGCAGGCCCATGGGATCTTCCCAGGCTGGGGATGGAACCCGTGTCCCCTGCACTGGCAGGAGGATTCTTAGGCACAAGGAAAGTCATTAGTTCTCGGCGAGAATACTTCGTGTTCTACAGGGAACCTTGATGAAGACAGACACCTGCGAAAAGATTCTGGGATGTGAGGGAGAAACATTCTAAAGCTCTGATCTTGACCATCATCAGAATAAAAGGGGAAAAAAATTTAGCAGTTGAAAACCACGTCAATAGGCAACATCAGAAATAGAGAATGAAAGGTTTGTAAACTTAATCCAGGGCATTTCAGGAGGAAAAGTACACATAGCCTATGACCCAGAACAGGACATTTACCTGAGAAACTGCCATTTCCTCCTCTTTTCCTCCTGCCCTGGTCGTCTTCTCCTCAAGGTCATGGGGAAGGATCAGCTCAGCATCATGAGCTAACACCTTCCAAGGCGTCAGCCCAGCACCTTCGCCTGTTCGCAACAGCCCACAGGCAGAAGGAGCCTGAAAGCTGAGAGGGCCCACCTCTCCTGCCCTTGTCTCAGGAGAGACTCAGGACGATCAGCTCCTCCCAGAGACGCAAGTCAAGTTCTCCTTTGCTGTCCACACATGTTCTCTCCCCGGATTCTGCCAACACGGGACAGGTGAGCGGCACTGACGTCCCCCTGCTGACCCCAGAACAGCAGACCCCGCCGCCCCTCCCGGCCTGAAGCTGCTCTGAGCTCACAGATGCGCGCGAACCCCCGTGTTCAGCCCGGGCCTGGAGCAGGAAGACAAGCGGCGCTGATGCTCCTCCAGGGCCAGGGGCCAGAGTTTGAGAGGAGGATCCTCCTGGAACCCCAGACGAGAACCGCTTGCCTGAAGATTTTCTCTGCAGCTTTAAAGTGGATACAAAGCCTCCCCAGTCTAAGAAGATAGGAATTAGCCAGTTTGAGGGGAACCCGTGAAATGACACGTTGAACAAGCCCCCTGTGGGTGCTGACGCTGCTCCTGTAACACCTGTCTTCCGTGGCACTGAGCTGGAGCCACTCACACAGCACACCTGGGAGCCCTGAGCCGGTGAGGGCGCAGGGCTGGAACCTCTGAAAACACGGGCTCTGGCCGCCTGATGCCCCAGGGAGGGGCTCCTCCTGGGGGTGGCCTTCCGTGGCCTGGAGCTGCGCTTGGGGAAGGGGAGGCGGGAGGTGAGTGGTGCACAAAGTCACATGATACCCTTGGTGGGGTGTGAGGCTCTGCTCTCCCAGATCTTCCCAAAGTTACCCTGAGTCCTTGGGTCCTGTCTCCCCCTCCCCTTCCTGGGGCCACGTGCTTCCGTGCTCAGTAACTCAGTTATGTCCCACTCTTTGGGGACCCCATGGACTATAGCCCTCCAGGCTCCTCTGCCCTTGGGATTTCCCAGGCACGAATACTGGCGTGGGTTGTCATTCCCTTCTTCAGGGGATCTTCCTGACCCAGGGATCGAACCCACATCTCCTGGGTCTTCTACATTGGCAGACGGATTCTTTACCACTGAGCCAACTGGGAAGACCCGTGGGGCCACAGGCATTCCAAAAATGATTTGCGTTTTGACCATCTATCCGTACCTCCATCTTCAGAGACTGGGAGGCATGATTTTACAAAGGTGTTTACATCACAGCTTTCTTTGCAAATAAACCCTAGGCAGGCATGGAGGATGGATTAAAATGTATGTTGCGAAGGGACCAAAGCCTCTGGACATGAACCATAAATGTGTATTTGAAATTGAAAGTGAAGTCGCTCAGTCGTGTCCAACTCTTTGCGACCCCACGGACTGCGGCCTGCCAGGCTCCTCTGCCCATGCAACTTTCCAGCAAGAACACTGGAATGGGTATCATTTCTTTGTACAGGGGATCTTCCTAACCTACCGATGGAACCTGCCTGTCTTGCATCTCCTACACTGCTGCTGCTCCTGCTAAGTCGCTTCAGTCGTGTCCAACTCTGTGTGACCCCATAGATAGCAGCCCACCAGGCTGCCCCATCCCTGGGATTCTCTAGGCAGGAATACTGGAGTGGGTTGCCATTTCCTTCTCCAATGCATGAAAGTGAAAAGTGAAAGTGAAGTCACTCAGTCATGTCCGACTCTTAGCGACCCCATGGACTGCAGCCTACCAGGCTTCTGCATCCATGAGATTTTCCAGGCAAGAGTACTGGAATGGGGTGCCATTGCCTTCTCCACTCCTGCACTGGCGGGCAGATTTTTTTTTTTTTTAATGACTAGCGCCACTTAGGAAGTGTTTGCATACTATGAGTCTGGGCTAATGTATAGCAAGTGTGCCCATCGTGACAGTTTTACACAGATTATTTCATGGTTCTGGAAGTACTCTAGACTCAGGATATTTATAGCCTGAACTTTGCAACCCCTGGGAAACAGTGACTATAATATCAAAAAACTTAATATCAAACAAACTGCACAATAAAAAAATGAGCAGAACACCCCATTTCTCCAGACATTTAGGTGGCCACAAGGTACATCAAAGATGCTCACCATTACTAATTATTAGATAACTGCAAATCAAAACTACAATAATATCACATCCACATCAGTCAGAATGACCATTATCAAAGGGTCTGCAAATAGTATCAGAAATGCTGAGTGGTGGTGCTGGTTTAGTCACTAAGTTGGGTCCTACCTTTGTGACCCCATGGACTGTAGCCCACCAGTCTCCTCTGTCCATGGGATTCTCCAGGCAACAATACTGGAGTGGGTTGCCATTTCCTCCTCCAGGGGATCTTCCTGACCCAGGGATCGAACCTGGGTCTCCTGCACTGCAGAGAGATTCTTTATCAACTGAGCTATGAAAAAAGCCAAGAGAGAGTGTGGAAAAAGGGAACCATCCCACAGTGTTCATGGGAATGTAAACTGCTACAATCACTAAAGATAGCAGAATGGACGTTCCTTAAAAACTAAAACTTAAAACAGTATCACTTCAGTTCAGTTGTTCAGTTGTGTCCTACTCTTTGCAACCCCATGAACTGCAGCATGACAGGCCGCCCTGTCCATCACCAACTTCCGGAGTCCACACAAACCCATGTCCATTGAGTCAGTGATGCCATCCAACCATCTCATCCTCTATCGTCCCTGTCTCTTCCCGCCCTCAATCTTTCCCAGCATCAGGGTCTTTTCAAATGAGTCAGCTCTTCACATCAGGTGGCCAAAGTATTGGAGTTTCACCTTCAGCATCAGTCGTACCAATGAACACCCAGGACTGATCTCCTTTAGGATGGAATGGTTGGATCTCTTTGAGTTGGTACTCTCAAGAGTCTTCTCCAACACCATAGTTCAAAAGCATCAATTCTTCGGCAGTCAGCTTTTATAGTCCAACTCTCACATCCATACATGACCACAGGAAAAACCATAGCTTTGACTAGATGGACATTTGTTGACAAGGTAATGTCTTAATATGCTGTCTAGGTTGGTCATAACTTTTCTTCCAAGGAGTAAGCATCTTTTAATTTCATGGCTGCAATCACCATCCACAGTTATTTGCATCTCAAAAATAAAGTCAGCCACTGTTTCCGGTTTCCCCATCTATTTCCCATGAAGTGATGGGACCGGATGCCATGATTTTAGTTTTCTGAATGTTGAGCTTTAAGCCAACTTTTCGCTCTCCTCTTTCACTTTCATCAACAGGCTTTTTAGTTCCTCTTCACTTTCTACCATAAGGGTGGTATCATCTGCATATCTGAGGTTATTGATATTTCTCCCAGCAATCTTGATTCCAGCTTGTGCTTCTTCCAACCCAGCATTTCTCATGATGTACTCTGCATATAAGTTTAATAAGCAGAGTAACAATATACAGCCTTGACGTACTCCTTTTCCTATTTGGAATCAGTCTGGTATTCCATGTCCAGTTCTAACTGTTGCTTCCTGACCTGCATACAGATTTCTCAAGAGGCAGATCAGGTGGTCTGGTATTCCCATCTCTTGAAGAATTTTGCACAGTTTTTTTGTGATCCACACAGTCAAAGGCTTTGGCATAGTCAATAAAGCAGAAATAGATGTTTTTCTGGAATGCTCTTGCTTTTTCGATGATCCAGCAGATGTTGGCAATTTGATCTCTGGTTCCTCTGCCTTTTCTAAAACCAGCTTGAACATCAGGAAGTTCACGGTTCACGTATTCCTGAAGCCTGGCTTGGAGAATTTTGAGGATCGCTTTACTAGCGTGTGAGATGAGTGCAATTGTGCGGTAGTTTGAGCATTCTTTGGCATTGCCTTTCTTTGGAATTGGAATGAAAACTGACCTTTTCCAGTCCTGTGGCCACTGCTGAGTTTTCCAAATTTGCTGGCATATTGAGTGCAGCACTTTCAAAGCATCATCTTTCAGGATTTGAAATAGCTCCACTGGAATTCCATCACCTCCACTAGCTTTGTTCATACTGATGCTTCCTAAGGCCCACTTGCTTCACATTCCAGGCTATTTGGCTCTACGTGAGTGATCACACCATCATGATTATCTGGGTCGTGCCACCTCTTCTTAATATCTCCTGCTTCTGTTAGGTCCATACCATTTCTGTCCTTTTTCAGCCCATCTTTGCATGAAATGTTCCCTTGGTATCTCTCATTTTCTTGAAGAGATCTCTAGTCTTTCCCATTCTATTGTTTTCCTCTATTTCTTTGCATTGATCTCTGAGGAAAGCTTTCCTATCTCTACCTGCTCCTTGGAACTCTGCATTCAAATGGGTATATCTTTCCTTTTCTCCTTGGCTTTTTGCTTCTCTTCTTTTCACAGCTATTTGTAAGGCCTCCTCAGACAGTCATTTTGCTTTTTGCATTTCTTTTCCATGGGGATAGTCTTGATCCCTGTCTCCCACACAATGTCACGAACCTCATTCCATAGTTCATCAGGCACTCTATCAGATCTAGGCCCTTAAATCTATTTCTCACTTCCACTGTATAATCATAAGGGATTTGATTTAGGTCATACCTGAATGGTCTAGCGGTTTTCCCTACTTTCTTCAACTTGAGTCTGAATTTGGTAATAAGGAGTTCATGATGTGAGCCACAGTCAATTCCTGGTCTTGTTTTTGTTGACTGTATAGAGCTTCTCCATCTTTGGCTGCAAAGAATATAATCAATCTGATTTCGGTGTTGACCATCTGGTGACGTCCATGTGTAGAGTCTTCTCTTTTGTTGTTGGAAGACAGTGTTTGCTATGACCAGTGCATTTTCTTGGCAAAGCTCTATTAGTCTTTGCCCTGCTTCATTCAGCATTCCAAGGCCAAATTTGCCTGTTACTCTAGGTGTTTTTTGACTTCCTACTTTTGCATTCCAGTCCCCTATAATGAAAAGGATATCTCTTTTGGGTGTTCTAAAAGGCCTTATAGGTCTTCATAAAACCATTCAACTTCGGCTTCTTCAGCATTACTGGTTGAGGCATAGACTTGGATAACTGTGATATTGAATGGTTTGCCTTGGAGACGAACAGAGATCATTCTGTCGTTTTTGAGATTGCATCCAAGTACTGCATTTCGGACTCTTTTGTTGACCATGATGGCTACTCCATTTCTTCTAAGGGATTCCTGCCTGCAGTAGGAGATATAATGGTCATCTGAGTTAAATTCACACATTCCAGTCCATTTTAGTTTGCTGATTCCTAGAATGTTGACGTTCACTCTTGCCATCTCTTGTTTGACCACTTCCAACTTGCCTTGATTCATGGACCTGACATTCCAGGTTCCTATGCAATATTGCTCTTTACGGCATTGGACCTTGCTTCTATCACCAGTCACATCCACAACTGGGTATTGTTCCTGCTTTGGCTGCATCTCTTCAGTCTTTCTGGAGTTATTTCTCCACTGATCTCCAGTAGCATATTGGGCACCTACTGACATGCGGAGTTCCTCTTTCAGTATCCTATCATTTTGCCTTTTCATACTGTTCATGGGGTTTTCAAGGCAAGAATACTGAAGTGGTTTGCCATTCCCTTCTCCAGTGGCCCACATTCTGTCAGACCTCCCCACCATGACCTGTCCATTGTGGGTGGCCCCACGGGCATAGCTTAGTTTCACTGAGTTAGACAAGTCTGTGGTCCATGTGATCAGAGTAGCTAGTTGCCTGTGATTGTGGTTTCCGTCTGGTGTTCAGTTTTATGTCACCATAAAACAGTATGGTGTTTCCTTTAAAACACAGATTCCTGAAGTTTGGGGGAAATGAACTCAATGGAAAATAGGTAAAATAGATCTAATTTAAAAATCTGTCATTTTTCAGTTCTTAGTAAATCAAAAAGTTTGAAAGTATCAATTTTTATCTAATGCTTCTTAATTCTTAAAAGACCAAGGGTACAAATATAGACACACTCTTCATTCTTAGTTTTCTCACTGCTAATGTATACCTTCATATGTTTATATATTGCATTCAATGTATGTCAAAGCCATGGAAAGAAGCTCTCTTAAGCAAAGACAAGAAACACGTGCTAAAAAATACATAGTGTAGGATTTTATGGATGTTAGTTCAGAATATTAACGTGGCTTTTACTTTTAGTTCTTGTCCATTTTTAAGGTTTGCACTTGGTAAAATGAGACTGTGGCAGTCTGTGGAATGTCTCTGTTCCACAAAGGACCACAAGGGAAATGAGGGAGGTGAGTTGATGACTCTAGGTCCTGAGAGAATTCACAGGCAGCCTTGAGGGCCCCCTGAGGGAGATTAGGCTAGAACCCGGCTGAGAAAGCTCCAGTACTTGGGGTTCAGACCTTTATAAGGGACCCTGGGTGAAGTGCTGTGGGCTCCCCATGCTGAGAGTGGATGGGTCCATTCAAACCAGAGAAGCAGGATTCTGGTGAGTGCTGTGAGGGTGTCATTGAAGGGGGTCCTGTGCAGTAGACCCTGGGGTTCAGCAAGACTGCTGATCTCAAGGAAGGTGGTCATCTAGTGGAGGTGCTCACAGGACTGGCTGGTGTGACTTCACGGACCTGCAGGCTGCCTGCTCCCCAGACAGACACTGAGGCAGCAACATCACGGAGCAGTTCAGGAAACTGTCAACAATACCTGTATAATCTTTCTTATTAGAACCGTCACAATGTCCCAGCAGTTACAGAGAGAGAAAACGTACAATGTAGAAACGATGGGAAATACAGGAAATTATTTGAGGTTTAAAGGCACTAAGGAAGCTAATTTCTACAGATGCCATCTCTCTGTGCTAGAAGTAGTTTGTTGTTATAATACCTTCCCTGCAAACTTAAAAAACATGAGAGAGGTTAATTTTGGCAGTTGGTTAACACTTCATTACACATGAAATGTAACACTACAAGCCATTCTTTCTATTAATCAACATATATTAATTCACACATAGTCAACATAAAACATTTTACAATCCACTCTATGGTCCTTGGGCTTCTGAGGTGGCGCTAGTGGTAAAGAACCCGTCTGCCAATGCCAAAGACACAAGAGACGCATCTTACTGTGTGATCACTGTGTGATTTTTGATTAAATGCAGATTACAAGCTTTCAGAAACATTCCTGTTCCTATGATAAAATGATCTGAGAATTGTGGTTTCTATGCTTTACAAAACAGAGGCTAGTTATTTAGTAAACATGGATGTACATAACTATATGACTTTTCCAGGGAGGGTTTTCTACACTTTTCTCAGGGAGAAGGAAGATGCCCTTACCTCAAGTCTGTCTGGTAATACGCATGATTTCTCGTGTTGATGTAATAAAAATACATCAGATTTTTTTAATGGACTATACAGTTTTATTCTTAAAAATCAAGGGACATAAGTATTATAATTTTAGAACAAACCTCTGTCTTACATTGATACAGGGAATGATTCCTGAACACTTCCATCATGGTGACCTATAGAGATGTTTGACGTCAATGACATACACCACCACTTAGGTGTTCAGTGTACACATTACATTACTGTGTTCTTAATCTTCTAATGGAAAATAAATACAAATGATTTCTCTCTAGTTTAGAAGGGCTTCTCTTATATTTGAGGCAGCAACCATCAAAACCAAAAGTCAATTTATACACTGTAAATGAAGCTTACTATCTGAGAGTCGAAGTTTCTTAATAATCTCAAATAATGTTAGCATAAACCAAGATACATTGATGATAACTGTACCTCTGCAAACATCCACCCCTTATCTTGTGTTCCATACTAACATATCAATTTTCTATGCATTTTAACAATGGATTATCTTCTACAGTATTCTCAATTTAGAATCATTCCAGAAAAGAGGTATAGATGCAAGGCTTTCTAGTATGCATTTTCTGATATTTATTTACATTTGATTTTTAATTAAGCATTATTCTACATTTTTTACATTATTCACACATTTTTCCAGTGTAAATGCTCTCATTTTTTTTTCTAAAGTACATAAATATTTAGGTCAAACCTCTTTTATCACTTATTGACTCCTAGTGTTTTTCTCCAGTATGTGCTGTCTAATGTCAATGAGGTGATGGCTCTGATTAAAATCTTTGCCACATTCATTGCAAATGTAAAGTTTCTTCAGAGCATGAAATCTCTGATGTATAGTGAGACGTGAAAGTGAAGTCGCTCAGTTGTGTCCAACTCTTTGCGACCCCAAGGACTGTAGCCTACCAGGCTCCTCTGTCCGTGGTATTTTTCCAGGCAAGAATACTGGAGTGGGTTGCCATGTGAGATCTGGGTAAAAGCTCACACTCTTTACATTTGCATAATTTCTCCCCAGTGTGAGTTCCTTGATGTTGAGTAATGCTTCCAAACCACTTAAAAAGGTTTGGTCACATTCCTTACACTTAGAAGGCTTCTGGGGCTTCCCAGGTGGCACTAGTGGAAAAGAACCTACCTGCCAGTTCAGGAGACAGAAAAGTCTTGGGTTCAGTCCCCTGGGCTGGGAAGACCCCCGGAGGAGGGCATGGCAACCACTCCAGCGTTCTTGACTGGAGAATCCCATGGACCTCTGAAGAGCCTGGAGGGCTCGAAGAGTTGGACATAACTGAAGTCACTTAGCACACACACATGTGCTTGTACAAAGTTTCTCTCCAGTGTGAATTCGTAGATGTATAACACTTGAGCTCTGATTAAAGGCTTTGCCGCATTCTTTACATTTGTAAGGTTTCTCTCCAGTATGGATTTGCTGGTGCCCGAGCTGAGCAACGGGCAAAGGCTTTGCCACAGTCCTTACACTTATAAGGCTTCTCCCCAGTATGAATTACCTGATGCTGAATAAGAAGATTTGAACAACGGATAAAGGTTTTCACATTCTTTACATGTGTATGCTTTCTCCGTGGTATGAATTCGCTGATGTTGAGTAAGGCTTGCATGCCACTTAAAGGCTTTGTCACACTCCTTACATTTAAGATTTCTCCCTAGTATGAGTTCTTTGATGTTTAGTAAGTTTTGAGCTCTGATTAAAGGCTTTTGCACATTCTGTACATCTATAAGTCTTCCCCCCAGTATGAATTACCTGATGTTGAATAAAATTTGAACAGCAGCTAAAGGTTTTGCCACACTCTTTACATTTGTATGGTTTCCTCCCAGTATGAATTTGCTGATGTTGAGTAAGGCTTGATTGCCAGTCAAAGGCTTTATCGCATTCTGTACATTTATTTGAAAGGCTTCCTTCCTATATGAATTTGTCTATGTCTGTTTAGACTTAATGATTTACTAAGAACTTTTCCACATTTATTACGTTTGCAGCATTTCTGCTCAGTCTGAGTAAGTTTTGAAGACTGATTACAACCTTTACCATATTCACAACAATTATTTTTATCTTCAATATGAATGCTCTTATAACTAGTAAGATCTGAGATTTGATAAAAGACATTCCTTCATTGATTACTTTTAGAATCATTATCTGATAATTGAAGTGCCTGATATTTCATAATATTTGAGTCTTTGTCACGGTTATACCCAGTTTCATTGCATGAACAGCTTCTCACTCCATCATGAGTACTCTTGTAATTACTGGGAGTAGAGCTCTTATGGAAGGCATTACTCATTTTACTACACTTGTAAAGTTGTTCCACATTAATTATAACTCCATATGTATTGGATAGTGATGGTTCAGTAAGGTCTCTCCCAGTATTATCAACATTACAGATTTTGGAATGGGCAGAAAATATCTGTTGGTTGAGGAATAATAAACCCTTGCTAAAGGATTCATTAAATTGATTATATTGGGAATTTTCCCCCTCATTTTTAAATTTCTGGTTTTCAGGCATTTTTGAATGTATGTTTAATCGGAAACCTATGTTCAGAATTGTGTGACTGATTATTTGCAGTAGGGACTGGATGACTTTCCAGATTTTCCACATTTTTCTCAAGAGAACATGTATGTTTCAAACAACAATGTGGGTTTTTTCTTATCAACATACACTGCTCTGCAGATGTTGATGTCTCAAATTGGTGTTTTTCCCAATTTGACTCATATCCTTGATTTCTGTTGGCAGTAACGTTTGCATTATGGGAAACTGTCTCAATTTCTTTATGTCCATGTAAACATCCTCTCTGTCCTTCACATGCCCTTGTATATATTTGCAGTCTTTCATTAAATGTAAGTTGCCAAGGTGAACTCTTTCATATATTCTTAGCTTTGCTTTGGAGATTAAATCTTCTAACTCTGGATTTTTGGCATCAAATCTTGCATGTTGTGAGATGAGACAGCTGAAAGATACCAAAGAATGTGGTACTTTACTTACAAGTCTCAGTGAATATCCTTTAAAATTTACATAAAATTGATGAACCCTTAGCTAGATTGAAAATAAAACAGACACAGAAGGACCAAGATGGCAGAGGATTAGGCAGACATGGAGCTGATCTCTCCACAAACGCATCAAGAATACATCTGCAAGGGGAACAGTTCTCACAGAGCCTCTGCAGAAAACTAGCAGAGGACCTGGGACACGGAAAAGGACAAGAAGAAGTCCTGCTGAGCCAGGTAGGTCAAAAGAAAGAAGAAGGGAAAGGAGGAGGAAAAGAAGCGAGATGGGACCTGCAAGCCTGAGGGGAGCAGAAAGAGAAGGGTGGACTCCACATCCGGGGAAGAGAACATGGCAGCCAGCGGGTGGCGGCAGGACGGACTGAGACCTGCACCCGGGTACCGACCCCCGCCCTGCCCGCCCGGCCCGAGAGGGTGTCCCCTGCTGCGGACAAGGGCTCGGGGTGCTGAAATGTGGGGTTTGGAGAGCAGACCCAGGCGGAGGACTGCGGTTGGCTCTGAGGAGACATCCTGAGGGGACGGGAGTGAGGGAGGAGCTCTGCAAACAGGAGCTCTGCAAACAGGAATGCTTGAGGTGGGAGCCTGAGCCGCCATAGCGCAGAGCACCATTGGTGAGTGATGCCCAGAGCGAAGACCCACCGCTGTCTGCAGCCCCTCTCCCCTGTGCTGGCCCCTCCTCACCAGGCGGCACGAAGGGGCTCCGCCAGGGTGGGTGCCCTCACGCGGCTGCTGCCTCCTCCTCTGTGCCCCCTCCCTCCCAGGGTAGACTGGTGGGCTCTGCGAAACCTCGGGAGCGGGGGGCCTATGGGTCGTCCACATGCACAGAGGGGGCCAAACACTGCTGAGCCCCGGGGTCTGGAAATTAAGGAAGTAAAGCTGAAGTCTTCTACTGGAAGCTGCACACACTCGTTTCTGTACCATCACAACTGTCTTTGTAACCTACAGAGCATTTGAATGGACAACCAGGGCTCCCCCAGTCACAGCAGGCGGAGCTTTAGCAGCTGTAGACTTTGCGGGCTCCTACACTAGGGGGCGCGGCCAGGCCGGAGTCTGAGCTGCCCCACAGCACCACAGTGGGTCCGGCTCCATGATGCATGCCATCCTGGGACCTGACTTCAGAGGATCTATGCTGGTGACCTGCTGAAAATAACATCTGAGAGACACCAGGGCCATGTGCCAGCATACCCACGGTTAAAGTAGGGCCAAGGACAATGCCAACACAGGGCGACATGAGACTCACGCAATGGGTGAAATTGACCCACAGAGCACACAGAGGTGAACACCCCCAGAGGAGCAATCCTCAGGGTCTTCTCTCCCAGTGGGTGTGCGCCAATCCCACCTGCCTCGACCACAGATCAGAATCACAGCGAAGAAACAGATCTGGGTGGGCTCTATTCCACCAGCCAGGGAGCAGACCCCACCACAGACAGGGCAGTGACAGCAGAGCCAAGGGGAGGCTCGCTTCAATATCCAGGGCAGACTCGGGTCACAGTAACAGTCAAAGCCCAGATCAAAGAGATAAGGGCACAACCTCTGGACCAAACTCACCCATCAGGGTGCAGACACCACAGCAAGAGGAACTAGGATCCTGCAGCCTTCACACGAGAGACCACAGGCACACAAAAACTGGACGAAATGAGAGGACAAAGAAACATGCTGTAGAGGAAGGAGCAAGATAAAAACCTCCAAGAACCACTGAATGGAAAGGAGATGGGCAACCTAATGTTGGCTTTTTGCTTTAAGTCATGTTCAATTGAGACACCAGACATTTTCACAAATATTAGGTGCCTAATAATGCTTTAATCCACTTCTTACCATGTCTGTTTTTTATTTGAGCATATTCTAGTCAATGTTTGAATCTAAAAATCATAAATGATATTGACATACAACTAATCAGAAAGTGAGAATATATAGAACAAGTCTGGGGAAGCTGATAACAAAGAAGATAAACTGAAGTAGTAGTGCTTAAGATAGTAAATAAGAAATGAGACTTTAAAAATCTGATGGGAACACAGGGAATTCTGCTCGATGCTCCGTGGAGACAAGTGGAAGGAAATCTAAAAGAGAGTGGATATATATACGTATAATTGATTCTCTTTGCTGTACAGCAGCACAACATTGGAAAATAGCTACACCCCAATAAGAATTTTTTAAAAAGCTGTCTTCCTATAATCTAAAAATCTTAACAGTGAGAAATAACTATAAAAATATGGTAGAAAATGGTCTAAGCTCCCATGCCAATTTATTTGAAAATTCATTGAGTTAAATGAATACATTAAAGTAGTTTAGCATTGAGAAGTCAGAACAAATACACTTAAGACATTTAACATGAGTTCATATGAAGAAAAGGGAAACTTTGAAGTAACCCTGAAATTTGCATTCTCTCATTTTGGGGAGGTTTTGATTTACGCAGTGAAGACATTACTTGAGTTTAAAATTTACAAGGTCTTATTTGTAGCTTGCAGTGTTATAGATAATATAAATCAGGGGAAAAAAAGTGTATCCAGTTTTCCTAGAACTTTGGCAGTGAATCTACAACTCCACTCACACACTTCTGTCTAGAGGTAGAAACAAACTTAAAAAGAGTATCATAGAGTTACTCAGAAATGGGCACAGTTTTCCTAAGATCCCCAAGAAATGAAAGAGCAGCCAACTCATGCAGATTGTCACAGGCCAAGAAGAGAATTTCAGTTCTCACTGTGAGTGAGAAAAGTAATCACTGGAGATGAATTCATGATTAAAGAGACAGAATGGGGCAGATGTCCCTCTATGACAGCAACAGAAATAAACCCAGACTTCTCCAAAATCTTATCCACCAAAGCAGATCTTCCCAAATCACAAGACAAAGGATGACTTCCTCACAGATCCTTGGACCTCTCTCCTGAGTCATCGGCTCCATTCATTCACCCCTACCTGGGTATGTGGCTATTGTCTCCATTCTCCGTACATCCCACAGATGCTTCCTTTGCTCCAGAAAGATGACCAGATCTGGGTTAGAGACAACAAGACCTGTTCATCAGAAAAAGGAAACTTAGTTGTGCTGGAGATTTATCAGTTTCCAATCCCTTGTGTATTCAGATGAGAAGAGAAGGTGTGGTAGAATATTAACACAGCCTAGAAAACAATTTCCCCAAATATTTTATTGAAAGTACCTTTACAACACTAACAAATATATAAAAATGAGAACCTGAGATTCTGGTCAAGTACTACAAGGCAAAAGTAAGTAGTGGAAATCTGATTTTGAAATGAGGGCAAAACTATTTTATACCACTGAACTTATAACATTCCTAGTAATCCAGAGAGAAGGAGGCAGGTTACATCAAGGAAGAGAAAGGTTAGAATCATAAATTATCATGAAGTCTTTCTGATCTCACAAACTTTCATTTTTTTCCCTAAAAACATGGCTCTGAAACTATATTATAAGAAGCAGATAATTCCAGGAGACATTCTAGAAATGCAGGAACCAAAACCCTGAGGGTAGATAAGGGATTCTGGAAGGAAATTCTCCTCACCCAAGTCCCTGTACAATTCCTGCTGACCGAGGTCCAGGCACTCCCACTCTTCTAGAGTGAAATCTATAGTCACATCCCGGAACGTCAGCCCTCTCTGAAATACAAGTTACATGTACCATTTGGCCATACCAAGACTTCCTAATGTGACCCAAGAAGGAACCAGCAAGAGAAATGGTTTCAGTTTAGGAGAATGCCTGATATTACACAAGAATATAATTTTTACATGCTAATATTCTCTATCATATTTTTAACCCCAGAAAAAAGATGGTATGCAATTTACAAAACCACTGTAGAGATTCTTTTTATCTGGGAGAAAAACTGTACTATGATGTGATCTACAGAGGCATGTTTATTTAGAGTGTTGTTAGAATAAATCAAATCAAATCAAATCAACCAAACCTACATATTTTTCTCCAAACCAGGAATATTTTTTAAAAGTGGATTCAAATTCAGTAGTTCTGGAGTCAGACCAGAGTTGTTCTTCTTTAACAAGCTCATTTTAACTGGTTCAGATCAGATCGTGTCTGACTCTTTGCGACCCCATGAATCGCAGCACACCAGGCCTCCCTGTTCATCACCAACTCCCGGAGTTCACTCAGACTCACATCCATCGAGTCCGTGATGCCATCCAACCATCTCATCCTCGGTCGTCCCCTTCTCCCCCTGCCCCCAATCCCTCCCAGCATCATATTCTTTTCTAATGAGTCAACTCTTCGCATGAGGTGGCCAAAGTACTGGAGTTTCAGCTTCAGCATCATTCCTTCCAAAGAAATCCCAGGGTTGATCTACTTCAGAATGGACTGGTTGGATCTCCTTGCAGTCCAAGGGACTGTCAAGAGTCTTCTCCAACACCACAGTTCAAAAGCATCAATTCTTCAGCGCTCAGCCTTCTTCACAGTCCAACTCTCACATCCATACATGACCACAGGAAAAACCATAGCCTTGACTAGACGGACCTTAGTTGGCAAAGTAATGTCTCTGCTTTTGAATATACTATCTAGGTTGGTCATAACTTTTCTTCCAAGGAGTAAGCGTCTTTTAATTTCATGGCTGCAGTCACCATCTGCAGTGATTTTGGAACCCAAAAAATACAGTCTGACACTGTTTCCACTGTTTCCCCATCTATTTCCCATAAAGTGATGGGACTGGATGCAATGATCTTCATTTTCTGAATGTTGAGCTATAAGCCAACTTTTTCACTCTCCTCTTTCACTTTCATCAAGAGGCTTTTTAGCACCTCTTCACTTTCTGCCATAAGGGTGGTGTCATCTGCATAGCTGAGGTTATGGATATTTCTCCCGGCAATCTTGATTCCAGCTTGTGTTTCTTCCAGTCCAGCGTTTCTCATGATGTACTCGGCATTTAAGTTGAATAAGCAGGGTGACAATACACAGCCTTGATGTACTCATTTTCCTATTTGGAATCAGTCTGTTGTTCCATGTCCTGTTCTAACTGTTGCTTCCTGACCTGCATACAGATTTCTCAAGAGGCAGGTTAGGTGGTCTGGTATTCCCATCTCTTTCAGAATTTTCCACAGTTTCTTGTGATCCACACAGTCAAAGGCTTTGGTGTAGTCAATAAAGCAGAAATAGATGTTTTTCTGGAAGTCTCTTGCTTTCTTGATGATCCAGCAGATGTTGGTAATTTGATCTCTGGTTCCTCTGCCTTTTCTAAAACCAGCTTGAACATCAGGGAGTTCACGGTTCACATATTGCTGAAGCCTGGCTTGGAGAAATTTGAGCATCACTTTACTAGCATGTGAGATGAGTGCAATTGTGTGGTAGTCTGAGCATTCTTTGGCATTGGCTTTCTTTGGGATTGGAATGAAAACTGACCTTTTCCAGTCCTGTGGCCACTGCTGAGTTTTCCAAATTTGCTGGCATATTGAGTGCAGCACTTTCACAGCATCATCTTTCAGGGTTTGAAACAGCTCCACTGGAATTCCATCACCTCCACTAGCTTTGTTCGTAGTGATGCTTTCTAAGGCCCACTTGACTTCACATTCCAAGATGTCTGGCTCTAAATTAGTGATCACATCATCATGATTATCTGGATCGTGAAGATCTTTTTTGTACAGTTCTTCCATGTATTCTTGCCACCTCGTTCATGGTTATTACATCAAGGTTGTATATTGTTACCCTGCTTATTTAACTTATATGCAAAGTACATCATGAGAAACGCTGGGCTGGAAGAAGCACAAGCTGGAATCAAGATTGCTGGAAGGAGTAGAAATCTGCATTTTCTGGGGTGGCGGCTGCTACAACCACGGAGAGATGAGGCAGAAGCGCAAAGGAGATCTCAGCCCTGCTCAGCTAATGATGCTGACCATAGGAGATGTTATTAAACAACTAATTGAAGCTCACGAACAGGGAAAAGACATCGATCTAAATAAGGTGAAGACCAGGACAGCTGCCAAATACGGGCTCTCGGCGCAGCCCCGCCTGGTGGACATCATCGCTGCGGTCCCGCCTCAGTATCGGAAGGTCTTGGTCCCCAAGCTCAAGGCGAAACCCATCAGAACTGCCAGTGGGATTGCTGTTGTGGCTGTCATGTGCAAACCCCACAGATGTCCACACATCAGTTTTACAGGAAATATATGTGTGTACTGCCCTGGCGGACCTGATTCAGATTTCGAATATTCCACCCAGTCTTACACTGGATATGAGCCAACCTCCATGCGAGCTATCCATGCCAGGTATGACCCTTACCTGCAGACAAGACACCGGATAGAACAGTTAAAACAACTTGGTCACAATGTGGATAAAGTAGAATTTATCGTGATGGGTGGAACATTTATGGCCCTTCCAGAAGAATACAGAGATTATTTTATTCGAAATTTACACGATGCCTTATCAGGACATACCTCCAACAATATTTATGAGGCCGTCAAATATTCTGAAAGAAGCCTCACAAAGTGCATTGGAATTACTATTGAGACCAGACCAGATTACTGCATGAAGTGGCATCTCAGTGACATGTTGACCTACGGCTGCACAAGGCTGGAGATTGGGGTGCAGAGTGTCTATGAGGATGTGGCCAGAGATACCAACCGGGGCCACACTGTGAAGGCAATGTGCGAGTCCTTCCACCTGGCCAAAGATTCTGGCTTCAAAGTGGTGGCTCATATGATGCCTGATCTGCCAAACGTGGGGCTGGAGAGAGACATTGAGCAGTTCACAGAGTTTTTCGAGAACCCAGCTTTCCGTCCTGACGGTTTGAAACTCTACCCCACCCTGGTGATTCGTGGGACAGGGCTCTATGAGCTGTGGAAGTCAGGAAGATACAAGAGTTATTCCCCCAGCGACCTGATCGAATTGGTGGCCCAGATCCTGGCCCTCGTACCCCCGTGGACTCTAGTGTACCGCGTGCAGAGAGATATTCCAATGCCATTAGTCAGCTCAGGAGTGGAGCACGGAAACTTGAGAGAGCTGGCATTTGCAAGAATGAAAGACCTTGGAATACAGTGTCGTGATGTGAGAACCAGAGAGGTTGGAATCCAAGAAATTCATCACAAGGTCCGGCCATACCAGGTTGAATTGGTGAGAAGAGATTATGTTGCAAATGGAGGCTGGGAAACCTTCCTATCACATGAAGACCCAGATCAGGACATCTTGATTGGCCTCTTGAGATTACAGAAGTGTTCAGAGGAGACATTCCATTTCGAATTGATTGGGGGTGTGTCCATAGTCCGAGAGCTACACGTGTACGGAAGTGTGGTCCCCGTAAGCAGTCGGGATCCCACTAAATTTCAGCATCAGGGCTTTGGCATGCTGCTGATGGAGGAAGCAGAACAAATAGCCAGAGAAGAACATGGATCTGGGAAAATAGCTGTTATATCAGGGGTCGGCACCAGGAACTATTACAGAAAGATTGGCTACAGATTGCAAGGTCCATACATGGTAAAGACGCTAGAGTAACACCACACCAGTCCACCTTGAGGCATCTTCTCCCTGGCAGGAAATGGATCCTGGATGTCTTGAAAACTCAGCACAGAAGCTGAGCAAAGCAAATGGACCTCCCTGAGCCCCTGGCGGGAGGCTTCCCCCTCACCCTGGAGCCTGGAAACCTTGCTTAGGACTGGGTCGGGCTTCTGCTGACCAAGCCCATGGAGCCTGGACACTCAGACCGCCACTACCACACCACTCGCTCCTGCATGTTCTCAAGACGTCACCTGTTTTCAAGGCTTAACTCCTGTATCTAGTTTCTCGGTTTTGCATGAGACCTAACCGTGACTCAGGCAAAGAGACAAAAAGCAAGTTAATCAGCTCATTTGGACACCACAATTCATGAACTAAAACTGGCTATGTCACTTAAGGAGTAAACTTAGGGTAGGTTATTTATATAGAGTATAAATAAAGAGTCGTGTTGGGATCATGTGAAAACTGTCAGACGTTGATCTCTGTTCTGTTAGTATAATACGTACGCATTCCAGCACTAGTTTTAAAAATGAGCTTTCGTTTTAATGGCAGTCATTGTGGTTCCTGCGCTGCTGTTTGAAATAACTGTGATGTGGAGAGAACAGGTGAGGGTTCCAGCTTGAAACCAGCCTTTCTCAGTTCACAGGCTGCCATCGACAGAGGCCCTTACAGACATCCATTTATTTCAGGGTTTTTATTGCCTGTACTTCCCACACACTTGACAACTGCTAAACGCCACGGGCGGCACTTGTGCACAGAGAAGCGTTTGGGTCCCGGTTGGTCTGTCCTGAGCACGCACTCTGCCACACACGTGTCTGGGCTTGTGTGTTTAAGTCGAGACACATAGACACAGCCATTCTTCCCTGCATTTTAATTCTTCCAGTTTTAAATGGGGAAAGGTCAGAGTTAAACTCATATATGAAAGCTAAAAAATACACTGGAAACAGGCCCAAATCTAAAAATAGGAGAAAGACTGGCTTTTTCAAAGCATCATCGTCTAGGACTGCCTCTCTGTGACTTCCAGGTAAGCTATTATTAAGGAGACTCAGCCTGGAGAGGGTCTATTCTTAAGAGCATGGCTTAACCTGCATCCCTG
Source organism: Nanger dama (assembly GCA_917880005.1). Taxonomy (NCBI): domain Eukaryota; kingdom Metazoa; phylum Chordata; class Mammalia; order Artiodactyla; family Bovidae; genus Nanger; species Nanger dama. Next base: position 554,223 of record CAKJTW010000155.1, read on the forward strand.
GGATTTGGTGGCATTTTACAAAAAGTTTTAGTAAAGGGAGTTGATTCCTCTAAACGTTTGAAAAATAAAATCAACACACAAGGAAAAAAAAAAAAGATTGCTGGAAGAAATATCAATAACCTCAGATATGCAGATGACACCACTTCTTATGGCAGAAAGTGAAGAGGAACTAAAAGCCTCCTGATGAAAGTGAAAGTGGAGAGTGGAAAAGTTGGCTTAAAGCTCAACATTCAGGAAAACTAAGATCATGGCATCCGGTCCCATCACTTCATGGGAAATAGATGTGGAAGCAGTGTCAGACTTTATTTTTTTGGCCTCCAAAATCACTGTAGATGGTGACTGTAGCCATGAAATTAAAAGACGCTTACTCCTTGGAAAGAAAGTTATGACCAACCTAGATAGCATATTCAAAAGCAGAGACATTACTTTGCCAACAAAGGTCCATCTAGTCAAGGCTATGGTTTTTCCAGTGGTCATGTATGGATGTGAGAGTTGGACTGTGAAGACAGTGCCGAAGAATTAATGCTTTTGAGCTGTGGTGTTGGAGAAGACTCTTTGAGAGTCCCTTGGACTGCAAGGAGATCCAACCAGTCTATCTTAAAGGAGATCAGCCCTGGGATTTCTTTGGAAGGAATGATGCTAAAGCTGAAACTCCAGTACTTGGCCACCTCATGCGAAGAGTTGACTCATTGGAAAAGACTCTGATGCTGGGAGGGATTGGGGGCAGGAGCAGAAGGAGACGACAGAGGATGAGATGGCTGGATGGCATCATCGACTTGATCCACATGAGTCTGAGTAGTCTCCGGGAGTTGGTGATGGACAGGGAGGCCTGGCGTGCTGTGATTCATGGGGTCACAAAGAGTCAGACATGACTGAGCGAATGAACTGAACTGATATTCTCGTACTTTTCTGAATTTTCATTCCATTAATTTTGGAGAGTTGACATTGAAACACCAATTAAAAATCATAATTTGTCTATTTTAAAATATATAATAGAATTTATATGTGACTTTTTTCTGTATTTCACATGTCTCTCACGTGTACTTTCATAATATAAAAATAAAAAGAGAAAAATAAAAAAGGAACTCAGACAAATACAGAGACAACTCTAATAAGTATGTATACCAATATAGGTAACTGGGAAAAACATAAAAATATACCTCAAAATGGATCAAATATTGTTATCATTTTTGTGCACACACTTACACTAAAATGGGAAGTATATACATTTTAAAAGTGAGAAAAAGTATTCAAGTCAATAAAGTCTGGTTAAATTTTATTTATTTGTGGATAATAATCTGTATGCTTTAAATACAGTAACATACAAATGCACGTAACAATATAAAATAGAGTTCTTGGTTCTGAGTCCTTTCTTACAAAATCTATATCATTTGTGTTGAGCTATATTTTAGAAATTTAACATAGTTCACAAACATTAGGAATAATCATAACTATTTGTGAAAGTAAAAATTGTGATAAGATGATTATTTGAGATATGCCAGTGGAGTACAATGTAAACTCAGACCTGGACTTGCGTAATGAAAACCTCCACTTCCAAAACTCAGTATGCCCACGAAACACAGGTTTGTTCAGTATCCAAAGCAAAGAGAAACTAAGAAGGTATGGATTTCTACTGTAACTGGTGGCTTCTGTATGTCCCTAACAATCATCCAAAACCTTTCTTAAAGATGAAGAGGAAAATGTGAACATCACAGTGCTGGAATCTCACATAAGACTCTGAACCAGGAAAGATGCAGTATAATGGGACAAATGGTAACAGGTGATCTGAATCTACCCTGAAAAATGTCAGTCATGCAAATTTCAGTTCACATATACCTCCCCTGTTCTGCATCCTGTATTTTAAGAGCAAGTTATTTTAATGGTATAGACCTTACACTATTATTTCTGTTTCAAAATTTTCTGAAAAATTCCAGACCACTGAGTTCATTCTATCTACAACTGCATTTTCTTACTCCTGTTCTAGAGATCTGAAGTTTCATACAGCTGGAAGCTCCTTACTGCAGTTTCTCTACTTCCCTAAGATCCCAACAGCAAACCACATCCCAGTGGGAATCTTGGATACCAGTGACTCCTCATGTTGATCTCTCACAAAGGGAATATACTTTCAACTTTCACCAGTTGAAAGTCACTAAATCGCACGGAGAATTCATCTTGCTCTATAGAAAGCTGGGATACAGACAATGGAGAAAAGGCTCTGAGACATAAGGGAGAGGTGGTCTAAAGAGCTGGTCTTCACTATTGTAGAAAAAAGCAAATAGTTGAAAACAAACAGCCCAAGCCCCCGCCCCCCGCCCCCCAAAAAAAACAAACAAAAAAAAACAAGTAGAGAATTAAAGGTTTGCAGGTTCTCAGTCCAGGCATTTCAGGAGGAAAAGCAGACACAACCCCAGACCCGGGACAAGACATGTACCTGAGAAGCCGCCATTTCCTCCTCTTCTGCATCTTCTCTGGGGGATGTTATGCAACAAAGACACCTCTGCATCTTGAGAAAATACGTTTAAAGACATTTGTGCAGCTCTATAACTTGCAACCACCTCTCCTGTCCTCTGTCTCAGAAAAGATTCAAGAACAATCACTTCCTACCTGGAAAACCAGCCTGTGAACTTACTTCTTGATTGTTCTCTCCCCACAGAGAGCTCCTAACCCTCTGCTCACACAGACCATATGAGCTGACTTCCTGGTCCAAATCCAGCTAGTCCAACCCTGCTGCCTCTCCTCAGACTGAAACCCAGCCTCAGCTCACAAGTGGACCAGGAGCCAAATGCTTAACCCGGGCCTCCCCTTAGAATCCCCTGGAGCACTTCTTACACAACACACTGATGCTCCCACAGGACCAAGAGAGAACTCTGTGAGGAGGGCACAAGGGAAGGCATTTCCTAATATTGATCACATGATCCTGATGGAAGCAGATGGAAATTCTTTCTGAACCAGTTTAGTGAATACAAACCCCTCGAGGTCAGCTTCCCCACTCTACGAGGTTATTAATCTGCAGGTCTGAGGTGGGGCCATGAAAGGAGTCTTTAGCAAAGTTCCCTGTTTATTCTGATGCTTCTTCCCCAAGACCCACACTCAGGAGCGCTGAGCTCGAGCCCTCTCACTCAGCACAGCTGAGACATCTCAGGAGGGGAGGGTTTAGGGTGGGAATTTCTGAGGGAGGTTAGGCTAGAACCAGGTAGAGAAAGCTCCAGTACTTGGGGTTCAGGCCTTTCTAAAGGACCCTGGGTGAAGTGCTGTGGGTTCCCAGGCTGAGCGTGGATGGGCCCATTCAAACCAGAGGAGCAGGATTCTGGTGAGCTCTGAGGGTGTCATTGAAGGGGGGCCTGTGCAGTAGACTCTGGGGTTCAGCAAGAAAGCTGATCTCAAGGAAGGGGGTCACCTAGTGGAGGTGCTCGCAGGACTGGCTGGTGTGAGTTCAAGGACCTGCAGGCTGCCTGCTCCCCAGACAGATGCTGAGGCAGCAGCAGCACGGGGCAGTCCGGGAAGCTCTCAACAATACTCTGTATATTAGAACCATCACAATGTAGCTACAAAATATAGTTACACAATATCTGAAGCAACAGCACGGAGCAGTCAGGGAAGCTTTCAACAATACTCTGTATGGTCCTTCTTATTAGAACCATCACAGTGTAGTTACAAAATGAGAGAGTAGATGCAACATAGAAATGGTGGGAAATATCTGAAGTTATTAGAGGTTTAAAGCCAGTAAGTAACTAATTTCTACAGATGGCATCTCTCTCTGCTACCAAATAGTTTGTTACGGTCTCTTCTCAACAACCTTAAAAAAGGTGGGAGAGGTTAATGGTGGTGGTGGTGGGTTAACATTAAATTCATTACAATCAACCAAAATACTAAAAACTATTCACTTTTATTAATCAGCATAGTCAGCACATCATTGAAATAAAACCTTTTACAACCCACTGTGTGATCCTTGATTAAAATACAAATTACAAGTGTAGAGAAAGATATTTATTTTTCTGATACAATGACCTGAGAATTGTGATTTCTATGGTTTACAAAACAGAGGCTAGGAATCACTTAGTAAATTGCCAAACCCTAATTATATGATTTTTTCAGGAAGGATTTCCCATATATTTCTAGGTTATCACAGAAGGCGTTTTTATTTCAATGTTGTCAGCTAATATCCATGACTTCTGTTGACATTATAGATACATCAATATTTTAGTTAACCATCACTGAGTTCTTACAAATCAAGTGATGTAACTACTGAAAATTTAGAACAAACCTGTCTTAGTTTAATACACGGAAGGAGTCCATCGTCACTTACGTGATGTGACCTACAGGGATATTTGACATCAATGACAAACACCTCCATTTAGATGTTCATTGTACATTTTACATTACTGTGTCTTTAATCTTCTAATGGAGATTAGATATAAATGGTCCCAACACAATATGGAGGGTCTTCTCTCATCTTTGAGGTAGCGACCATCAGAAAAAGTTTGAGAGTTGAATTACATTCATTTTGGTTTTCAAATAATCTCAAATCATGTCAGTCTAAACAAGGATACAATGCTAATAACTGCAACTTCTTAAACACCAACCGTTCATCTCATGATCCATACTAACATATCAATTTTCTATGTGTTTTAACTACAGATTACTCTCTGCAGTAATTCTCCTTCAGAGTAACTTCAGAAAACAGGATTGACGAAATGCTTTCTAGTAAGCTGTCTCTGATATTTGAGTTTTGATTAAATACTTTTCTACATATTTATTACATCATTCCCATGTGTTTCTTGTATAAACTCTCATGTTTTCTGGTGTATGTTTAGGACAAATCTCTTCCATCCCTGGTTTCATTACTAGGGGGACTCGCAAATGTCTAGTGAGATGACCACTCTGATTCAAGCCTTTGCCACATTCCTTTCATTTGTTAAGTTTCTTTTCAGTATGAATTCTCTGATGTTTATGAAAACTTGAGCTCTGACGAAAGGTTTTGCCACATTCTTTACATGTATAAGGTTTCTCTCCAGTATGAATTCGCTGATGTTGAGTAAGGCCTGAACTTTGGGTAAAGGCTTTGCCACATTCCTTACATTTATAAGGCTTCTCTCCAGTATGGATTCGGCAATGTGGAATAAGGCTTGTAATTTTGATAAACCTTTGGCCACAATCCTGACATTTATAAGGCTTTTCTCTAGAATGAATTACCTGATGTTCAGTAAGACTTGAGCAGCAAGTAATGATCTCATTGCATTTGTTAAACTGGTCGGACTTCCCAGTATGAAGTCGCTGATGATGATTAAGACTTGCCTTCTGTTTAAAGGCTTTGCCACACTTTGTACATTTATAAGGCTTCTCTTCAGTGTGAACTCGCCGATGTCTAGTAAGACTTGAGCTACAGTTAAAGGCTTTGCCACATACCTTACATTTATAAGGCTTCTGGCCAGTATGAATTCGTTGATGTTGTGTAAGATCAGTACCACGCATAAAGCCTTTACCACACTCTGTACATTTGAAAGGTTTCCTTCCTGAATGGATTTTCCTGTGTCTAGTTAGATTGCATGAGTAAGTAAACACTTTCCCACATATATCACACTTGTTCTCTTTCCGTGGATTCGGAATCCTCTGCTGTCGAGTAAGATCTGAAGACGGATCAGAAACTTTCCGGAGTGCTCCAGGTAATTCTCTCCTGCTGTTCCCCTTGCGATCTCCACGCATGGTCGCCATGCCTTGCAAAACGGAGGAAATCGAGGACAATCGGCTCACAGCTGGGCGAAAGGACGCCAAATCTGTCAAGATCAAGAAAAATAAGGATAATATGAAGTTTCCAATTCGATGCAGCAGACACCTTTACACCTTGGTCATCACAGACAAGGCAGAAAAGGTGAAGCAGACTCAGCCCCCAGGTTCAGCAGTGAAGGAGCGGAAATGAACCACACACACTGATTTGAACTGGATTCAAATTTTTAAAATCTCAAAACAAGAAAAAAAAAAGAAACATTATCATATTCATTACAGTTATAAGTCTGCTCTCTGATATGAATACTCATATATAAAGATGTGAAGTGAAGTGAAGATGCTCGTGTCCGACTCTTAGCAACCCCACGGACCGCAGCCTACCAGGCTCCTCCGTCCATGAGATTTTCCAGGCAAGAGTACTGGAGTGGGGTGCCATTGCCTTCTCCACTATATATAGATGTGTTCACTGATAAAAGATATTCCTACATTTATTACTTTTAAAAACTTTGTGTGAACATTGAGGTCCCTGATACTTGCTCAGGTGAATTGTTCAACCTCATGCCCAGTGTCATTGCATGTATAGCGTCTCACTCCATCACAAATACCCTTGTAATTATTGGGGGTGCAGCTCTTACTTAAGGCCTGACCTATTTTAGTACACATGAAAAGTTGTTCCATATTAACCATATCACGATATGCATTGAACTGTGGTGGTTGGATTAAGTGTCTTGTATTATTATCAACTTTACAAATATTGGAACAGAGAATAATCTGTTGTTGGAAGACTAATGACCCCTTGCTTACCGATCTCTCAAACCGCTTATATTGGGAGCTTTTCCCCTGATTTTTAAATATCTAGTTTTCAGACATGTTTGAATTTATGTTTAATTGAAGCCTATGTTCAGAATAGTTTGAATGAGTATTTGTAGTGTAGACTGGATACCTTTCCAGATTTTAGACATTTCCTTTCAGAGAATATGTATATTTCAAAAAACGATATGGGTCTTTGCTTAAAAACATGCACTCTCTGCAGATACTGATGCCTGAAATTGGTGTTTTTCCCAAACTGACTGATAGTACTTTTTTGTGTGTGTCAGTCATATCTGTATTATGTGAAACTGTCTCAATTTCCTTATGTCCTTGCAAACATCCTCTCTGTATTTCACATGCCCTTGTATATTCCCAGACTTTCATTAAATGTAAGTTGCCAAGGTGAAATCTTTCATTTATTTCTAGGTTTGCTTTTGGGAATACATCTTCTAACCCTGGATTCTTTGGCATCAAACCCTGGATGTCCTAAGAAGACACAGCTGAAAGATACCAAATAACAAGTCATTTTAGTGTTTTCAGTGAACATCCTTAAATGTTTACATGACATTGATGAACCCTTCACTAGATTAAGGATAAAATAGAGATAGAAATATCAAAATGGCAGAGGATTAGGAAGACTTGAAGTTCATCTCTCTACAGATGCATCGAGAATACATGTGCAAATTGGACAACTCTCACAGAGCCCAGCTGAGCACTAACAGAGGATCTTGGACACCTAAAAGGACAAGAAAGTTTCCTGCTTAGCCAGGCAGGACAAAAGAAAGAAAGAAATGGAAGAGGCAGCATGGAACCCCCAATCCTAGTGGAGGAACTGAAGAGAAGAGAGGTTGACGTCCGGGGGAATCCCGTCACTGGGAGGGGATGGGAGCTCAGCTGGGGTAGAAGAGGAGCCTCATCCTCTGTGGGAAGAGAACACAGCAACAGTCTGCGGCAGCAGGACAGAGGGAGACCTGCACACAGGCTGCTGACCCCAGCCCTGCCCACCCAGCCTGAGAGGGTGTCCACCACTGCAGACAAGGGCTGGGTGCTGGAATGTGGGGTCTGGAGAGCAGACCCAGGCGGAGGACTGTGGTTGGCTGTGAGGAGACCTCTTGAGGGGACAGGAGGGAGGGAGGGAGGGAGGAGCTCTGCCAACAGGATGCTTGTGGACGAAGCCTGTACCTACCTCTATAACGCAGAGCGCCATTGGTGAGTGATGTCCAAAGAGAAGACCCACCATTGCAGCCTCTCTCCTGTGCCAGCCCCTCCTTGCCAGGCTCTAGGAAGGGCTCTCATTGGGCTCTACTTCTTATCACATAGGTTTTTATCTGAGAATGTTCTATTAGATGTTTAAATCTAAAAGTCATAACTGATATTGACAGAGAACTCATCAGAAACTGAGGACATGTGGGAAGTCCAGGGAAACTGATGAATAAAGTAGTCATTCTTCAGAAATTAAATAAGAAGACTTTAAAAATATGAGGAGAACACAAGAAATCTACCTAGTGATCTATGGAGACCTTAATGAGAGGTAATAAAAAAAAAAGTAGATATGTAGTGGATATTCATATATATGTATAATTGATTCTCTTTGCTATACAGTAGCAGAGCATTGTAAAACAGCTATACTCCAATAAGATCATTTTTGAAGGATTTCCTTATATTATCTAAAAATTCTAATAGTTTAACAACCATTAAAAATATGGTGGAAAATGTTCTAATCTCTTATGCCAATTTATTTTAACATTCTTTGAGGTAATTAAATATATTCAAGTATTTTAGCATTGAGGAATGTATACTTAATATATTTAACAGATATTTAACAGATATATTTAACAGATATTTAATACATACTTAATATATTTAACAGATATACTTAATATATTGAACAGGAATTCATATAAAGAAAAAAGAAACGTTGAAGTAACCCTGAGATTTGCATTCTTTCATTTTAGGGAGGTTTTGACTGATGCAGTAAAGAAATGACTTGAGTTTAAAACTTATAAGTTCATATTTGTAGCTTCCAGTGTTTTAGAAATTATAAATCAGAAGAAAAAAAAATCTGTCCCCAGTATTCCTAGAACTTTAACAGTTTGTCTACAACTCCACTCACACACTTCTGTCTAGAGGTAGAAATAAACTTTAAAAGGAGCATCATAGAGTTATTCAGAAATGGGCAGTTTTCCCAGGATCCCCAAGAAATGGACGAGCAGCCAACTCATGCAGGTTGTCACAGGCCAAGAAGAGAATTTTAATTTTCACTGTGAATAAGAAAAGTAACCACTGGAGATGAATTCATGAATGATTAAAGAGAGAATGAGGCAGGAGATGTCCGTCTATGACAGCAACAGAAATATAACCAGACTTCCCCAAAATCATACCCACTGAAGCAGATCTTCTGAAACCATACACGAAGGATAGATTCCTCTCTGATGCTGGGACCTCTCACCTGAATCATCTGCTCCCTCCATTCAGACATACCTGGGTGTATTGCTGTTGTCTCCATTCTCCTTACATCCTGAGGATCCCTCATTTCTCCAGAAAGGTGACCAGGTCCGGCTTAGAGACTACGAGACCTATTCATCAGAGAAAGGAATATTTTTTTTTGCTAGAGTTTCATCAGTTTCCAATCCAATATGTATTCATGCATGAAGAGAACGCATGGTTGACTGTTAATACAGCCTAGAGAATGATTTTCCCAAATACTTTATTGAAAGGACATTTACAACACTAACAAATACATTAAAGAACAGATCTGAGAGTCTAGTGAAGTACCACTAAGGTAAAAGTAAGTAGTAGAAACCTGATTTGAAAAGGAAAGTGACCCCCTTTATACAAAACTTACAGAATTGCTGCTGACCTACACGGTGGCAGATTACATCAAGGAAGAGAAAGGCCACAGTCAGAATCATCATGAAGTCTTCTTTCTAAACTCACAGATTTCCATTTTCCCCTAAAAAGCAGGGATCTGAAACTCTATTCTAAGAAGCAGAAGATTCCAGGAGACATTCTACAAATGAAGGGACCAAAACCATGTGGCTAGATAAGGGATTCTGGAAGAAAGTTATCCTCACCCAAGGAGGCCAGGTTTCCGAAATTCTCTAACATCACGTCCCTGTACAATTCCCGCTGGCCGAGGTCCAGGCACTCCCACTCCTCCAGAGTGAAATCTATGGCCACCTCCTGGAACCTCAGCCATCCCGGAAATACAAAGTACATGTGTCATATGGCTGTGGGAAGACTTCCTGCTGCTGCTGCTGCTGCTAAGTCGCTTCAGTCGTGTCCGACTCTGTGCAACCCCATAGAAGGCAGCCCATCAGGCACCCCCTGTCCCTGGGATCCTTCAGGCAAGAACACTGGAGTGGGCTGCCATTTCCTTCTCCAATGCATGAAAGTGAAAAGTGAAAGCAAAGCCGCTCAGTCGTGTCCGACTCGCAGGGACGCCACGGACTGCAGCCTACGAGGCTCCTTCGTCCATGGGATTTTCCAGGCAAGAGTACTGGAGTGGGTTGCCATCGCCTTCTCCGGGAAGACTTCCTAATGTGACCCAAGATGAAAACAGCAAGTTCAGAGACCTGGTTTTGGTCTAGGAGAGTGGCCAGTATTACACAGTAATATAATTTGATATAATATTTTCTACCATATTTCTAACCCCAAGAGAAGAGGATGAGATATGATCCACAAATCACTACAGAAACTATTCTGTGAAAGAGAAATTGTAAAATAATCAGATCAACATTGGCATATTTATTTTTTAGTGTTTTACTCATGTGACACGGGATAAATTGTTATCAAAGAAACAGAAAATATTTTTAAAAAGCGTACTCTGATCCAAGAGTATGGAGTGGGACATATGTGGCCCATTTTTAACAACTTTATTTTAACTAGCCATGTTGAAAACTGTGTTCCATTAATGACCATTTTTGAACAGCAACGAAGTGGAAAGTAAGGGAAGAATTCATACTTAACTTTCGACTTCAAGCGTTTTAATGATTGTACAGTCTAATAGGATAGTAACCTTGGCAGTAATAATCATTTTAATTTTAGTATATATTATATATCTTTCTGACAATTTTAGAAGTCTTGAATATGCAACAGAAATAATGTAAAATCAATAATGTTGCTGATGCACCTTTGGCAAATATTTTAACAAACATTCTGTAAATGGCAGAGCTTAAATTTTACTTCAATTTATGGACTTTAGATTTTAGTAAAATAGAAAAATACACAGAGACAACTCTAATGAAAATTTATAGAAATTTCTATATTTGTAAATAATATTTGATAATATTTGTAAATAAGAAAGTGTTAGTCACTCAGTCTTGTCCTATTCATTGTAACCCCATGGACTGTATCCTGCCAGGCTCCTCTGTCCATGGAATTCTCCAGACAAGAATACTGGAGTGGATCATGATTCCCTTCTGAGGGACTCTTCAAAGAAAAAAATAGATCAAATCATATCAACATGTTCTCGCACGTAAACATACACTAAAATGGGCCTATAGACTTAGTAACAGAGAAAAACTGTCATGTCAATAAAATCAGTATAATTTTTAACTGATTAAAAATGTGCATAAGTATTTGAGGATGATATTATTAATTTTTAAAAACAGACTAGGATGCAGACATACACAATGATATAAAATAAAGTAGAGCTCTGGTTCTGAATTTTTAATTTCCTGAAAATCTGTGTCATTTGCACAGAGCTATATTTTAAAATTTAGCACAGTTGAACATAGATTAGCACTAACATGATTCTTGTAAACATTCTGGAAAATTCAAAAATGTAATGAGACTATGTGTGTGATGTGAGCATGGAGTGTACTGGAAATGATCGGACCTGGATCTGAGTACTGAAAACCCTCCCTCCCAAAACCCAGCATCTCTACTGAACACACATGAGTGTTGTCAACCGCAAACTGGCACTGGCCAAGAGCACTGCCAGCAACTGAACAACAAGGGAGTTTGCCATCTGCCTCTGGGGAGAATGAGCCCTGTGGTTCCTGCAGCTGTCAACTCTCCCCAGAAGGAGTTCAGGGTGGAGTGAGGCACTCTGCTCCAGGGACTCTGGTGGAACAGGTCTTGTCAGGAACTGATTTCATGATCCAAACCCTTGCATCTCTTTATATCTAGAAAATCACTAAATGGTGACGCCAGCTCCTCACGACTGGCAGAAAACCTTTGTAAAGTAAGAGCTTGACTGCACTGAACTCTCCCTTGTTAGGGAAATGAAATGAATAGTCTGGTTTAGGCCTCAGAGACAAAGCCGAGCGGGCCTCTGACCTTGCTTCTAACCTGCCTGGACACTGCCCTGACTGAAAGTGCCTGAGTGACTGCCTGCGGTGAGTGCAAGACTTGCAGCACCCGAGATAAGATAGGGGAGAAATCTTGAGATTGTTCAGACCTTGGGGAGCCCAGCCAACCAAACCCCAGGCTTAGCAACATTCCAAGTTTTAAGAGACAAAACAAACAGCTTTAACATAGAACCAGGCTTGCAATTTGGTCACAGATTGGTGAAGTTATCAGTTTGTATCCCTCCTGGGATTATAAACCAGACCCGAAATGCAGAGTCTGAAGTCTCACCCAATGAGCAGAAGCTCTGCTTGGGACCTTTTCCCCATTGGAGACTCCAAATGTGCTGTGTCCTGGGACTTCCCAGTGCTGTTCCGAGTCTGGATGTTGGTCAGAAGCCAATTTGATGATGTATCCTCTGTTGTTTTTACTTCTCTTTTCTTTTAATGTTAGTATATTGAAAGTAAGTAAGTTTGGCAATTTTTAAGTAAATATCTGTATTATTTATTTGTATGTAACAAGTGATTTATTTTGTTAAAAAAAAAAAAAACCTTTCAACCTGAGACAAAAGCAAAAACTTTCAGCAAAGCACCTCTTCACCAAAATCTTATATAGACTGACTTTCCCCACTGCCACCATAAAGCAGTCTCTCAGAGCTCTTTGAGGTGCGTCTCCAGGGCTACAGTCCTCACTTTGCCCTAGATAAAGCTTGATTCGCAACTATCAAGCTGTGCATTGGTGTTAGCCAACAGTGTTCATTTTCCAAACTAGAGAGAAACTAAAAGGTACTGAGTTTCCCCATTAACTGTGATAGTTAGGCACATCCCTCAGTTTTTCTTTCCAAGACTCTTGTTCAAGACAGACAGAAGAAAAAAAATAAGAATAATAACTTCATAGCATGGGAATCTCACACAAACACCTAAACCAGTGAACATCTGAGGTCATGGGGTAAGAAGTACAAGGAAAAATGCACTATTACCACCGAATATTTTGGCAATATTATGGAATCCATGATCTGAACCTATGGTGAAAAGATGTCACATTTAAGCAAATTTCAAATCATATATACCTCCCATGATCTGTAACCTCATAATACGTTTAGCAGCCATTGTTTCTTACAGAGAGGATAGTGTCTGCTACTTTTTTCATTTCTGAAAAATTCGGGACTGCTGAGTTCATTCTACTTATAAGGACATTTTCTTACTCCTGTTCTAAAGAACTGAATTGCATCCAGATGTAAACTCATCACGGCATTTCCCCTACTTCTCTGAGATCCCAACACTGAGCTTCATCCCAGTGGGAATCTCAGATACCAGTGCCTCTCCGAACTGATCTCTCACCAAGGGAGTACATTCACCAGTTGAAAGTCACTAATTCACGTTGGGAATGCATCAGTCTCTCTAGAAAGCTGGGATACAATGGAGAGAAGGCTCTGGGACACAAGGGGGAAATAGTCTAAGGAGACTGGTTTCTCTATTAAAAGAAAAAAGAGAGAAAATAAGGCTTTGATAACAAACACCCCAGGCAGAAAAATCAGAAGCAGATAACTAAAGGTTTGCGGATTCTAAGTCCGGGCATTTCAGAAGGAAAAGCAGACACAGCCCCAGACCAGGGACAGGACAATTACCTGAGAAGCTGCCATTTCCTCCCTCTTCTTCCTCCTGCTCTGTGGCTTCTCTGGGGATATTATGTTGCAAACTCATAACTACATGTTGAGAAAATACCTTCAAATGCAACAACACAACTCTTAAACCTGCAACTGCTGCAGTGAACAAGAAGAAAAAGTTTTCTCGGTTCTCTCACCCTTTTCTGACTTTCTGTGTTCTTGTAGTAGGTAATCAAGACTAACTTGATATGCTAATCACATCCTGGGTTTCGTGCTCACCTTTCCTGCACGCTCGTCGCAGACCACCCCTGCGAGTTCTCCTTTCTTCTTGCGTTACAGAGAGCAGGCCGCAGGACAATTCACGAGAGACAATAATGAACCCGCCAGCTGGGCTACCAGACCCAAGCTCTGAGGGTTTCTGAAATAAGGCAGGAGGAAGACCCGCATTTAGGAGCCCGGAGCTGCAGCCTCACACTCAGCACCCAGGAGACCTCGGAAAGGGAGGAGTTAGGGGCGGGAACGTCTAGAAACAAAGACTGTCAGCCTGATTCCCTGGGGAGAGGCTCTTTCTAGGATGGGTGTGGCCTGTGCTGTGCCCTTGAAGGAGGGGGAGGGGGAGGTGGGGGATGACTGCTTGGTGGCAATCACCTGGGGGCTTCAGGTTTTGAAAAGGCTTTGCTCTCAGCTGTGCATACTCAGTATCTCAGTTGTGTCCAACTCTTCGCGACCCCACGGACTGTAGCTCTGTCCATGGAACTTTTCACACAAGAATACAGGTTCAGTTCAGTTCAGTCACTCAGTCGTGTCCGACTCTTTGCGACCCCATGAACCACAGCACGCCAGGCCTCCCTGACCATCACCAAATCCCTGAGTTCACCCAAACCCATGTCCATTGAGTTGGTGATGTCATCCAGCCATCTCATCCTCTGTCGTCCCCCTTTTCCTCCTGCCCTCAATCTTTCCCAGCATCAGGATCTTTTCAAATGAGTTAGCTCTTCACATCAGATGACCAAAGTATTGGAGTTTCAGCTTCAATATCAGTCCTTCCAATGAACACCCAGGACTGATTTCCTTTAGGACGGATTGGTTGGATATTCATGCAGTCCAAGGGACTCTCAAGAGTCTTCTCCAACACCACAGTTCAAAAGCATCAATTCTTCGGCAGTCAGCTTTCTTTATAGTCCAACTTTCACATCCATACATGACTACTGGAAAAACCATAGCCTTGACTAGATGGACCTTTGTTGACAAGGTAATGTCTCTGCTTCTTAATATGCTGTCTAGGTTGGTCATAACTTTCCTTCCAAGGAGTAAACGTCTTTTAATTTCATGGCTGCAACAGGAGTGGGTTGTCATTTCCTAAGCCAGGGATCTTCCCGACCCAGGGATCGAACCCATCTCTCTCACGTCTCCTTCCTCGCCAGGCGATTTCTTTACCATTGTGCCACCTAGGAAGATCAAAATTCTTTTCAAAGATATCTTGAGTCCTTCATTTCTTTCATTCCCCTCTGCAGCCTGGGGACACAGGTTTTCACAAAATAATTTGCATTGTGACCACCTGTCTACAGGTGGGGAGTCTCCAGCTTCAGAGACCAGGAGTCTGAAGGGGTTTATATCACAGCTTTCTTTGAACATAAAACAAGGGCAGCAGAGGATGTTGGGTTAACAGTGTGTGGGAAAGAGACAAATGCCTTTGAAAATGATTCTCTAAATGCTTTCTGATGACCGAGACCAGGAGTCTGAAGGGGTTTATATCACAGCTTTCTTTGAATATAAAACAAGGGCAGCAGAGGATGTTGGGTTAACAGTGTGTGGGAAAGAGACAAATGCCTTTGAAAATGATTCTCTAAATGCTTTCTGATGACCAAGCAAGGAAATAATGATCCTTGTTCACTAGTAAGTGACCTTATCTGTGAAATTAGAATTGAGAACATTGTTGCTCTGCTTCCTGTGTGTGTTTTTCTAGGATTTGTGAATCATCTGCTACAGTTTGTTGTCTGCTCCATTTAGAGAGCTCTATTTTCTCACACCTTTAAAGTATAATAATTAAGGAAAAATTAAAGATAGAAGCATGTCCATTTTTTTTCTAATGTTATATATTCTAAAAATATTCAGTGTGCATGCACTGGTACCAGTTTTTTAGATTATTTAGTTTCACAGCAAAGTTGAGAATAAGGTACAGGGATTTCCCATATACCTCTTGTTCCCACATGTGGATAATCTCTCTATATATCTCTCCTCACCAGAAGACACATTCGTTACCACTGATGAATCTATGTGTACATTAAATAGATAAAGTCCCTATGGACTTCCCTGGTAGCTCAGATAAAGCGTCTGCCTACAATGTGGGAGACCCAGGTTTGATCCCTGGGTCAGGAAGATCCTCTGGAGAAGTAAATGGCAACACACTCTAGTATTCTTCCTTGGAGAATCCCATGGACAGAGGAACCTGGTGGGCTACAGTCCATGGGGTCGCAAAGAGTCAGATACGATTGAGCAACGTCACTTTCTTTTCTTTCCTAGTTTACCCTTATGCTTCTCTTTAGGGATGTGCACTCAATGGGTCTGGGCAAATGTATAATAACCTGTGTCCATCATGACAGTTTAACATAATTTCGTGATCCTGAAAGTTCTCTAGACTCAAGATATTCATAGCCCCTTCTTTGTAACCCAAGTCAACCACTGACCTTTTAATCTCGTCTATATTTCCTACAATGTAGTTTCTTTTTAATCTCTTTTAATGTAATACAATCTCAGTTGTATTCAACTCTTTGGACTTCTTCTGTGGCTCAGATGGTAAAGCGTCTGCCTACAATGCGGGAGACCTGGATTCGATCCCTGGGTTGGGAAGATCCCCTGGAGAAGGAAATGGCAACCAACTGCAGTACTCTTGCCTGGAAAATCCCATGGACAGAAGAGTCTGGTAGGTTACAGTCCATAGCGTCACAAAGAGTCGGACATGACTGAGCAACTTCACTCGTTCACTCTCAACTCTTTGAGACCCCATGGACTATACAGTCCATGGAATTCTCCAGGCCAGAATACTGGAGTGGGTAGGCTTTCCCTTTTCCAGGGGATCTTTCCAACCCTGGGATTGAACCCAGGTCTCCCACATTGCAGGCAGATTCTTTATCAACTGAGCTATCAGGGAAGCTCTTAATCTCTTCTACATTCCCTACAAAGCAACAGTTAGAACTGACATGGAACAAGAGACTGGTTCCAAATTGGGAAAGGAGTATGTCAAGTCTATATTCTGTCACCCTTCTTATTTAACTTCTATTCAAACTCAGTTCAGTTCAGTTGCTCAGTCTTGTCCAACTCTGCAATCCCGTGGAGTGCAAGCATGTCAGGCTTCCCTGTCCATCAGCAACTCCCAGACCTTACTCAAACTCATGACAATTGAGTTGGTGATGCTATCCAATCATCTCATCCTCTGTTGTCTCCTTCTCCTCCTGCCTTCAATCTTTCCCAGCATCAGGGTCTTTTCCAATGAGTCAGTTCATCACATCAAGTGGCCAAGGTATTGGAGTTTCAGCTTCAGCATTGGTGAATATTTAGAACTGATTTCCTTTAGGATGGACTGGTTGGATCTCCATGTTGTCCAAGAGACTCTCAAGAGTCTTTTCCAACATCACCGTTCAAAAGCATCAATTCTTCGGTGCTCAGCTTTCTTTATAGTCCAACTCTCACATCCATACAAGACTACTGGAAAAGCCATAGCCTGGATGAGACAGACCTTTGTTGGCAAACTAATGTCTCTGCTTCTTAATATGCTATCTAGATTGGTCATAGCTTTTCTTCCAAAGAGCAAGCATCTTTTAATTTCATGGCTGCATTCACCATCCAAAGTGATTTTGGAGCCCCAAGAACAAAGTCTTTCACTGTTTCCATTGTTTCCCCATCTATTTGCCATAAATGATAGGACCAGATGCCATGATCTTAGTTTTCTGAATGTTGAGCTTTTAGCCAACTTCTTCACTCTCCTCTTTGACTTCCAAAGACTAAAAAGGCTCTTTAGTCCTTCTTTGCTTTCTGCCATAAGGATGGTGTCATCTGCATATCTGAGATTACTGACATTTCTCCAAGAAATCTTGACTCCAGTTTGTGCTTCATCCAGCCCAGCATTTCTCATGATGTACTCTGCATATAAGTTAAATAAGCAGGGTGACAATATATAGCCTTATGTCCCAATTTGGAACCAGTACATCATGTGAAATGCCAGGCTGGATGAAGCACAAGCTGGATTTGAAATAGCTCTACTGGGATTCCATCACCTCCACTAGCTTTCCTTGAAGTTATGCTTCCTAAGCATCTGGATGAAGCACACGCTGGAATCAAGATTCCCGGGAGAAATATCAATAACCTCGGATATGCAGATAACACCACTCTTTAGCAAAGAACCTCTTTAGCAGAAAGCTAAGGAGCCTCTTGATGAAAGTGAAAGAGGAGACTGAAAAAGTTGGCTTAAAACTCAACATTCAGAAAACTATGATTATGGCATCCAGTTCTGTCACTTCATGGCAAATAGATGGGGAAACAGTGGCTGACTTTATTTTGAGGGCTCCAAAATCAGAGCAGATGGTGACTGCAGCCATGAAATTAAAAGATGCTTGCCCCTTGAAAGAAAAGCTATGACCAACCTAGATAGCACGTTAAGAAGCAGAGACAATACTTTGCCAACAAAGGTCCATCTCGTCAAGGCTATGGTTTTTCCAGTAGTCTTGTATGGATGTGAGAGTTGGACTATAATAAAAGCTGAGCACTGAAGAATTGATGCTTTTGAACTGTGGTGTTGGAGAAGACTCTTCAGAGTCCCGTGGACTGCAAGGAGATCCAACGAGTCCATCCTAAAGGAAATTAGTCCTGAATATTCATTGGAAGGACTGATGCTGAAGCTGAAACTCCAATACCTTGGCCACTTGATGTGACGAACTGACTCATTGGAAATGACCCTGATACTGGGAAAGATTGAAGGCAGGAGGAGAAGGGGACAACAGAGGATGAGATGATTGGATGGCATCATCTACACAATGGATATGAGTTCAGGCAATCTCCAGGAGTTAGTGGTTGACAGGGAAGCCTGGTGTGCTGCAGTCCTTGGGGTCTCAAAGAGTCGGAAACAGCTGAGCAACTGAACTGAACTGATGAAGCAGGATAGGGGCGCTCACTCAATATCGAATCTGCTGGTGCCTTGATCTAGAACTTATTTATCTTTTAAAACTGTCAGAAGTAAATGTTTAGTGTTTAAGCCACCAGCCTTATGATATAGCAGCCTAAAAGGAGTAAGACAACTGGGATAAGTAAGCACTAATTAAGTAAATTACAGTGTGATGATAAGTCTAATGAAAGTGCACTTGTTGGGGTCCTGGTGTGCCAATGTAAGTCTGTGCTTGTGAGGACTTCCTTGGCGGTCTAGTGGTTAAGGCTCCATGCTTTCACTGCAGGGGGTATGGGTTTGATCCTCAGTTAGAAAACAAAAATCCCACAAGCCATGTGGCACAGCCAAAATAATTTTAGCTATAACAGATCATAGAACTCAGAGAAATATTTATTGAAGCTAACATTTATGAAATGATATGGTAAAGGTTGGAGAAGGAAATGGCAACCCACTCCAGTATTCTTGCCTAGAGAATCCTGTGGACAAAGAAGCCTGGTGGGCTGCTGTCCATAGGGTCACATAGAGTCGGACACAACTGAAGTGACTTAGCAGCAGCAGCAGCAGCAGCAGCAGCATGGTAAAGATTATTGATGAATAGCCAGATGAATAGACACAGAGGAGAAGGTCTGAGATGGTCCCAGTCGTGGGAGCTTTGGCACTTGTGGATTTGGGCTGCTTCACCCTCCCAGTGTGAACATGCCTGCCAACCTGGAAATTCACCAAACATTCCGAGAACTGAGATTTTATGAAGGATTACTCATGGAGGCATGATCAATAATTAATTCTGTTCCTAGCCCCTTCCACCCTCTCTGGAAGGGCAGGTTGAAAATTCCAAGCTTCTAATCATGGAAATCAACCCTGAATATTCACTGGAACGACTGATGCTGAAGCTGAAGCTCCAACACTTTGTCCACCTGATGCGAAGAGCTGACCCATTGGAAAAGACTCTGATGCTGAGAAAGATTGAAGGCAAAAGGAGAAGGGGGTGGCAGAGGATAAGATGGTTAGATAGCATCACCGACTCCGTGGACATGAATTTGAGCAAACTGCAGGAAATAGTGAAGGACAGGAAAGCCTACGTGCTGCAGTCTATGGGGTTGAAAAGAGTCAGACACGACTTAGCGACTGAACAACAGCAACAAAATCATGGCTTGACCTTTCCAGTGATCAGCCTCCATCCAGGAGCCCAACTCAAGTCACCTCAATAGGACAAAATGTGCTGCTAATGTAAGTGAGAATGGGGTCCGGCTGCTCACCTGCTCAAAAGCCAATAAACAGTCCAGGCTGGTGGAAAGGAAAATTTGCTTTATTTTGAATGCCGGCAACCAGGGGTCATCCAAGAATGGATTCCTGTCCAAAGGCTAACTCTTCGCCCATATAGCTTTTATAGATGGAGAGAGGAGGCTACATGCACAAACAACAGTTAGCTCTGACAGTCATCTTAAAACTGGTCTTCGGTGGTCTGACCAGTGTTGTCTTGATTGTTTTAGGTACAGCTAATCTTCAGTCACAAGATCAGTTTGTTCCCATTTCTTTGAGGTCCAGTCTCAGAACTGAGTCAGCTGTTGTCATGGCTACAGTCTTATTATGTACTTGAGAAGAAACTAAAGGTCCTTGACTTTGCTTAATAACCAAATTGTTGTTATTTAGTCTTGTTGTACTGTTTGCCTTTGTTTCTGCATTTTCTCACTTCTTTGATTAAACTTCTTTGGCTAACATTTTTCCCACAGACAAAAGGCAATCAGAGGACACAGGGGGAAAACCAGAGGGTCTTGTTCCATTTCACTAGTATTCTTATCACTTAGGAATTTACATGGGTCGTACAAGCTCTGAGGATGAGATGGTTGGATGGCATCGCAGGCTAGATGGACATGAGTTTGAGTAAACTCCGGGAGTTGGTGATGAACAAGGAGGCGTGGCGTGCTGCAGTCCATGGGGTCGGAGAGTCGGACACAACTGAGCGACTGAACTGAACTACAAGCTAGGTGCCAGGAAGTGAGGGGGAAGAGATCAATATTCATATTTTCAATATTTTCATGTGTGTATGTGTGTGTGTGCTCAGTCGTGTCCTACTCTTTGAGACTCCATGGACTATAGCTCGCCAGGCTCATCTGTGCATGGGACTTTCCAGGCAAGAATCCTGGAGTGGCTTGCCGTTTCCTACTCCAGAGCATCTTTCCAAACCAAGGGTTGAACCCACCTCTCAGGTGTCTCCTGCATTGGCAGGCAGATTCTTTACCACTGCACCACCTGGGAAATCCCAATCGTCTCACACCATGCCAAATATCTCTGGGAGCAGGAACCAGTCATGACAATTTTTAAAGCTCACCATGTGATTCTGATGTGCAAAGTCAGGTCCAGTTTATTTTTGCACTTATCAAGCTACATATGAAACACCTAGAATTGTTAATAAGATTCAAGATAGTTTGAGAGTACTGGCTTGTGGCTAAGGATTTGCACTTCTTACAAGCTACAGTCCCTGGACTTCACTGCAGGTACCAAGATCCTCTTTACTCAAGAGAATTTGATGAAGAAAAATAAAGAAAATTAACTCTAGGTGACAAACAGAAATGAAAACACCTACAATATACATTCTATTTCAGAGCATTTTATTAATACTTAAAGAAATCAATCCAAAAATAACATTATAATGGTTTTTGATAACAAACTGTAAAAAGTTAAGAAAATAAGTGCCCTTAACCAAGTGAAAAGAACTTCCACTGAAATTCTTCAGACATTTTCCAAAATCATAAAGAGGCCTTTTGCCTAGTTACCCATATTTCAGTCATTTACTCATCCACATGGATGAATTTCATAGCTTTCTATTGACATTATAACAGTTTCATTGTATTCCACTTCTTACATAGCTAACTTACGAAGGACTACCTATGATAATTTCACAAGCTCCATTTTAAATACAACATGAATTTACAAAACGTCAAGGCAGTGTTTCTCCCTCGGTCCCCAGTCATGTCTGGAGTTCCAGAATCTGCACACGCAAGTGCAGATTCACCGGACTCAGGGATGCCTACGTGTTTCTAACTCTCCGCCACTCAGTCTCATCCTAATCTCGCGATACTTAAGATGAGCCTCCCTCCATGGGAGCGAGGGGGTGGGTCACACGGTCACTCAGGAGAAAGAGACGAGGACGCACCTGTCCCCTCAGATTCCTCGCTGATGTGAGGGTTCTGACCAATGAGTGTAGACTTCTTGAGGGGACGAAGCACCTGAGATTGGAGCTTGGCCGGCCCTCATCCCATCTTATAAAGACAGTTCACTCTGGCTGACCAGAAACACTCATGGTGTGGATTGGAGACACTCCAGATCTTTTTTTTTTTAATTTAGTTTTAACTGGAGGATAATTCCTTTACAAGGCTGTGTTGATTTCTGCCACACAACAGTCAGCCATAAGTCTACATATGTACCCTGCCTCTAGAAACTCCCTCCCACCTCCCACCCCACCCCTCCCCACCCCCTCCAGGGTATGACAGAACCCTGAGCTGAGCTCCTGTGTTCTACAGCAACTTCCCACTAGCCATCTATTTCATGCATGGTAATATACGTGTTTCAGTGCTACTACTCAGTTCGTCCTCCTGCCTCCTTCCCACCCCTGGGGACACTGCAGATCTTGACAGGGCTCAGCCAAACTGAGTTGGGTGGAGCCTGCAGGCATAAAGGGGCTTTCCTGGGGGCGTGCAGTGGTTAAAACTCCACTCTCCCAATGCAGGGGGTGAGGGTTCGTTCCCAGTTAGGGAGCTAAGGTCCCACATGCCGCAGAGTGCAGCCAGGAAAAGTTGGGCGTCACGGCTGGTGTCTTCCTGGTCACGTGGGTGCTTGTTAGGATCCAAGTCCAGGTGTACTGAGGGGACATGGAGAGCCTGGCAGCCCCAGAGCAGGTGGCTGAGAATGGGGCGGGGAGCTGTAAGATAGGCCAAGTTTGCCTTTTGGTGAGAGATTCTGGCAAGTCTGCATGGGGATCTAGGAAGCCCTCTCAAGTCATGCCTGGATGCTGCACTGAGTTCTGGGCACGCTGTTGTGCAGCACGTTGGGGGCTGGGCTTTAAGCCCACATCAGGACATTAGCTTTGTGCCCAGAGGTCACAGACACAACCCAGGGCAAGCCGGGTGGAGCGGAATATCCCACGGGACACCATCAGGCCCACTGGCTGTCAATTTGGCCATGAGACGGGCCTCCAGGCAGAAGGTCTGCACAGCTGGGTGGGTGAGGTATTAGTGTCCACCTCATGTCTTGTGTCCACAAGCACTCAGTTCAAGGGCAGAGTCATCTCTTCTTGGGGATCTGGACCAGTGGCTGACCCATGACGACAGGGCCTAGGACAGGTCTCCTCTTGGACGTTTGGACCGGCATCGGCCGGGTGGGTTGCTGTGGGAGAGGGAACCGCATTAGATACCTCGGGAGTCAGAATTATCTAACTGAATGCAACACGGCACTGATCATTTCAACCATATAGTAATAGAAAACAGGAATATCATAAGCAATTTGGGACAAATGTATTAGCTGGCAGACTAATACAATATAATTATATATATGTAATATACATATAATAAAATAAAATGAAATACAATAGAAAATAAATATACACTAGGAGTTTTTTTCTACAACAGGAAGAGGAACAAGCCAATTAGATACAGACAACACATGCAAAATTAAATTTCACAGAAAAGACATGCAAATAAATGGTCATTACACATTTGCAGAGAAATACACCTCAGAGGTGGTCAAGGGAAAAATTACAATACCAATCTGAGGCTTTTGCCCATCAGTTGTGGCCATGAAAACTTCCCTATATTGTCTATTGTTAAGGTCAATTTTCCTATGCAATGTGGAGAATGTCAATAGCAGCTATCTTTTGAGGACAATTAGGAGTAATTGCAAGTTAAAAGATGCCTCATCTGGACTTGGAAGTCAGAGAAGGCATCTGATAAAACAGTTTGTATGCTAAAATCATCCCTGATTATTCATTGGAAGGACTAATCCTGAAGCTGAAGCTCCAATAATTTGGCAACCTGATGTGAAGAGCCAACTCATTGGGAAAGATCCTGATGCTGGGAAAGACTGAGGGGAGGAGGAGAAGGAGCAACAGATGATGAGATGGTTGGAGAGAATTACCAACTCAATGGACCTGAATGTGAGCAAACTTCAGGAGATGGTGAAGGTCAGGGAAGCCTGGCATGCTACAGTACATGGGGTGACAAAGAATCAGACACAACTGAGCCACTGAACAATGAAAATGCTGAAATGCCTTCACTAGCTTTTGCTGGCCTACTTGCACAAAAGAGAGAAAAATTAAAATAAAGTGGGACCAGAATTTTGGATTCTCCAACCCATAGTGTAAAAAAAAAAATGGAACCTGAAAAATATAGAAAATGAAAACAAAAACGACACCTAGCGGTCAGCCCGGGTTTAACATGACCTTGCACACGTGCGAGGCATGAAGTGAAGTTGCTCAGTCGTGTCCGATTCCGTAGCGACCCTGTGGACTGTTGCCTACCAGGCTCCTCCGTCCATGGGATTTTCCAAGCAAGAGTACTATATCACATAGAAGCACAAGGGGGATGGAAGGGAGGAACAGAGCAGGGGGACTTGGGCAAGACTCACTCTCATGAAGGCACACAAATCCTCAGGCTCCTGCCAGGGTTTCTGCCTCTTCCCTTGGCAACTCACGGGGTGGGTCTGGGGAACAGCATTTCTCTGCTGCACCTCTTGCCTGCAGAACAGTTCATGTTAAGTGTCTGGATGCCCCCACCTTTCTGTCTTCACCACTGACCAGGAACCAAGAGCAGCCCTGTAGCCTGGTCCTAGCCCCTGTTTGGGGTGAGGAAGGCGGCCAAGGTTCTGAGATTTTTGCAAAGGCAAGTCCTTCCACCATTTCAGAGGCAGCTTCCTCTCCCGGGAAGCGCCTCTTCCCCTCCTGAGGTCTCATCCTTGAACACTCTCAGGTGGTTCTCTCCATCCTTTCAAGAGAGCTGCTGGCCCTTCCCCCATCGTGATTCTCAGGACTAGAATGAGCTCTGAGGGTGTTCCCGGCACCACCACAAATCATTCTGAATTCCAGGATTCCTCACCTTGGTTCTGGTTCCTGCTCTCTGACAGCCTCATTAAAGAACGGT
The DNA here is from genome assembly GCA_917880005.1 of Nanger dama. Taxonomy (NCBI): domain Eukaryota; kingdom Metazoa; phylum Chordata; class Mammalia; order Artiodactyla; family Bovidae; genus Nanger; species Nanger dama. The sequence goes on from CAKJTW010000155.1 coordinate 578,944, forward strand.
GGAGTCTGGATGTCCTGGGGTTTCCTCCTCGGTTCCAGATTCTCCTTCTTCTTGGAGCCCAAAGGCTGTGGAGCAACTGCCCCAGCCCAGGACTTCATGGGGCACCACTTGCTGGTGGCCATGTGTCCAAAAGCACCACAGTTTCTGCACTTCACCTGGGGGTGGGGGAGGAGCGTGGAGTTAACAGGGTATCACAGGCAATCTTTTTCAAAGATTAATTTATTTTATAGTTTTTTTCAACTTTTTAAAAGCCATACCAATGTAGTATGTGGGATCTTCGTTCCCTGACCAGGGATCGAACCCATGCCCCCTGCACTGGAAGCATGGAGTCTTAACCACTGGACCACCAGGGAAGTCCCCACAGAAATTTCAAAGGTTAATACAGTTGACTCTTTGAGACATGGGTTGAACGGGGCAGATCCATTTACACTCAGATATTTTTCATACATACATACTGTAGGACGACCACATCCAAAGCTGGTTGAATTCTCAGATGGGAAACCAACTGCAAGTACAATGGACCACAGGGCTGGCTCTAAAGTCATAGTTGGATTTTCCACTGACTAAGGTTTGCTGCTCCTAACTCTTGCATTGTTTCAGGCTCCGCTGCATAAGGACAGATTTTTGAAGTTGCATATTGATTTGGGATAGAAGACATGGACCAGAGCTGCCAGGAAATTTGAGATACCATGATGCAAGGAGATCCAATGAGTCCATCCTAAAGGAAATCAGTCCTGATTTTTCATTGGAAGGACTGATGCTGAAGCTGAAGCTCCAATACTTTGGCCACTTGATGAGAAAAACTGACTCATTGGAAAAGACCCTGATGCTGGGAAAGATTGAAGGTGGGAGGAGAAGGGGACGACAGAGGATGATATGGTTGGATGGCCTCACCGACTCAATAGACATGAGTTTGAGTAAACTCCGGGAGTTGGTGATGGACAGGGAAGCCTGGCGTGTTGCAGTCCATGGGGTTGCAAAGAGTCAGACACGACTGAACTGAACTGAACTGAACTGATGGTGCTGCCCACATTTGAGAGAGAGTCAAGGAGAAAAGAACCTGTGTCTAAAGGTGATAAAAATGAACCAGGTTTGTGCACTGGAAAAACACCCAGCTTGACATGACACAGAACACTGAATAAAGCTGCTCCTCAGCGGAGTTGATGGGTCAATTGCCCTGGTGAGGATACTGCAAACCAAGCCAGCCTTGGAAAAGTAAGAACATCTGAGTCATAAGACACAGATATTTCTGAGTTCTCTGGTGGCCCAGTGGTTAGGACTCAGCACGTTCACTGCCCCAAGCAGGGGTTCAATACTTACTTGGGAACTAAGAGTCTACAAACATTTCCACAGTAAAATCCACTCTCTGGGATGCATGCAGACACCCTGGTTCTTGAAACATCCAAGCTTCCACCTACCTTGTTATTCTCATCTGAGAAAGTAGTCCTCTGCTCCACAGGTCCCCTCAGTAGCTTCTTCACATCCTGAGCCATAGTGGGTCTCTGGGGCAGTTGGTGAATGTAGTGACTTTTTATCTGCCTCACCTCCTGGGGCTTCTGGGCATTCTTCCTTGGGAGTTGACTGTTGGATTTTCTAGTCACAAGAAAAAAAATAAAGGTAAACACAGAGACCCTGATGGAAAAGACACTGATGCTGGAAAAGACTGAGGGAAGGAGGGGAAAGGGATGACAGAGGATGAGATGGTTGATGGCATCATCGACTCAGCGGACATGAGTTTGAGCACACTCCAGGAGCTGGTGATGGACAGGGAAGCCTGGCCTGCTGCAGTCGATGGGGTCACAAAGAGTCGGATGCACACTAAGGCACACCCTCTGTGAGTTGGTCTACTCATGAACCCATGTCCCATTCTGTGAAATGTGTCATCTTTTCCCGTCATTACTTAGTTCCCGAGTAGGACACTGCCTGAGATGAATCCTCTTATTAACAAACAGGGAAATTAGATTTGCAACCTTGAATGCCTGGTTTTGATGACTTGGCTATGATCAGGGCTACTTCTAATGTTTCTCCCTGAGAATTTCAACATAAACTTGGGCCTGAATTTTAGATTTTTAGCCAGGTACTCCCTCCAACATTTAAGCATCTACCAATATTTATTAAAGCCAAAACAGAGGCAGCCAGCAACTATGGAATTTTCCCCACGTCTTTTCAGAAAACTCACAATTTTCACATAACAACTGCTCACTGAGAAAACCTGCCAGTTCTTCTGACAAAGCGTTGCAAAGATGTGACATGTAAATTTCAGACATGACTCCAACCCCATAGGTCAACGTTCAATAGAGGCTTTTTGCGCAAAGTCACAGATGAACAAGCAGTCTGAGGGTCCTTGTACAAGCTCACATATATGTGCAAACTCACACCAGGCTGAGGCTGTGCTGTGCAGAGGGACACACAAGTCAAAAGTCTATTGGGGGTGGGGAGGGTCTTCCTGGTGGCTCAGTGGTGAAAAATTCACCTGCCAAGGCAGAAGACAATCCCTGGTCCGGGACGAGCCCACATGCTGTGGGGCAGCAAAGCCTGTGTGCCACAACTACTGTGCCTAAACGAAAGCTATTGCGCCTAAATAACTATTGTGCCTAGAGCCCAAGAGCTGCAACTGTTGAAGCCGGAGTCCTCTAGAGCCTGAGCTCTGCCACGGAGAAGCTCACACACCGCAACTAGAAAGAGGACCCCACACACACAATGCCGACCACGCCTACAGAAAAGCCCGTGCAGCATCCAAGACCCAGTATGGCCAATAGCTAAATAAACAATTGTTTTAAAGTCTACTGGAGGGAGGAATTGGGATCGACACATATACACCATTGATACTATGTATAAAATAGATAACTAATGAGAACCTAGTGTATAACCCGGGAGACTACTCAAAGCTCTGCGGTGACCTAAACGGGAGGGAAACCCAAGGAAGAGGGGATATATGTATACATGTGCCTGATTCACTTTGCTGTACAGCAGAAACTGACCTATTATAAAGCAACTATACTGCAGAAAAAAAAAAACAAAACTTTTTTTTTTTAATCTATGCAACCAGAAATCTACAGCTACATCTGTGCCCTTGGGAATCCCTCCAGGCTCTACCCACATCACTGTCTGACGTCTGACCTACCTCTCCTCTTGGACTCCAGGTCTCTGTGGAGCTCCGTGAGGCTTGTGCACTGGAGGCTGACATTTCTTATCGGGGACACAGCGGGCAGTTGGGTCCTCTCCTGGCAACAGAGGGAACCGTAGCAGAACCTCCACGGAAGCATCAACTACCCATTTCTCTGTCATCAAGTCGAGCTGATGGAGACAAAAGAGAACCAACATACAGTCTGAGTTTTGCACCCAGGAAGAAGCCTTGGGATTACAGAAGATGAAAAAGACTCCCAGTTTCCTATGGTCCTTAATGTAATGCTATTCTGAGCGTAAATGTTCTTTCCTCTAACCCCATAATGAGTTTTCTCGTTATCTTCAAGGAGCAGGCAGCAGGGACTGAACGTGGGGTGTTAAGGGAATACTGGGAATCTCCAAGTGAGAACTGAAGAGCCAGAGCTGTAACATGCTGGTTCTCTTTTGTCTCCATCAGATCGAAACTCAATTTTTGATTGAGTTTGATTGATTGAATTATTGGTCATATGATTGAACTCAATCTCCAAGCACCCTTTCCTATGTGCACCCATGTTGTTCATCACTGAATTTCACCCCTGTGCACAGGAAAGCCTGCCTTAGCACTGACACCAGAGCAGAAGTCCACCTTATTCCTCAACATCCTACTTGCCCGACCTAAAACCTCAAGTACTTACATCTCTTTGTGGGATCCCGATCTCCTGTAAGAATGCTTTACCCTGTTTCATGGAAAGTTTGCTGGGGTCCATCACTGCTGGTTTTACCCCAGAGATTCTTTTTCTCTGTGGAGTAAAGAAAATGAAATTTTATTTTAGACATTGAATTTTAGGCCATTGAATTTTAGACATTCTTAGAACCTTCCACGTACAGGACAGTCAAGTCCCATCCCTCTTCTCTGCCTACCATCTCACCTGCTACCTTTATTCAAAGTATATGTACATATTTTTCTACTAGGAACAGAGTACCAATTAATGAAAAATAAAGTGATACTACTTACAATAGCCAAGACATGAAAACAACCTAAATGCTCATCCACAGATGAATGGATACAGAAGATGTGGTAAATATGAGTATTACTCAAGCATAAAAAGAATGAAATAATGCCATTTGTATTTGTAGCAATATGGATGAACCTAGAGATACTCATACAAGTGAAGTAAGTCAGAAAGACAAATATCTTATGATTTCACTTATATGTGGAATCTAAAATATGAGATAGGTGAACTTATCTATGAAACAGACTCACAGACAGAGAACAGATTGTGGTTGCCAAGGGTGACGAGGGGTGAGGGAGGGATGAAGTGAGAGACTGGGGTTAGCAGATGCAAACTATTATATATAAAATGGATAAACAACAAGGTCCTACTGTATGGTACAGGAAACTATATTCAATACCCTATTACAAATCGAGTGGAAAGGAATGTGAAAAAAGAATACATATAAATTTATATAACTGATACATCGTACTGTATACAAGGCATTAACCTTCATGTAAAAATTAACACTTCAGAAGTATTTTGTGAATCAGCACTGTGCTAGAAATTCTAGCAAAGAATTAACTAATCCTTACCTCAATGCCTGAAAATGGACCGCTGCAGAGTTTTCCCCAATCTCCTAGTTTGCTGAGGACAAACTGAGACCAACTCAACTGTGCTTTTACCGTCTGTCCAGAGCCGCTCAGATATGTGGACACCGGGCAAAACCGCTGGAGACAGAGCATTACCGGATGAAAGAGAGAAGAGACCACTGACCAGAATGCCTTCTGCTGGCCTTTATACTGTCTTAGGACCAGCGCCCCCCACCCCCGCTTGGCCACGCCCTCCCAATATCCCCATTTCCTTTACCTAATCACGTGACAAAGCACCGCCAACCTAACCTGATTGGATAGAATGTTGTATTGCGTTTTTACCATTCTTTTACACTCCCACTTTATTTTGAAGTATAAACCTGAAAAAAATAGTCGAATTTGGTCTTTGCCATTCCCTATGACTTTAGAAAGATACATGTATAACTACTTCATTTAAACAATATAGTGAAAACATTAGTCCCTCAGTGCTCGCGGACTCTTCTGACCCATGGACTGTAGCCAGTGAGGCTCCTCTCTCCATGGGTTTCTCCAGGGGAGAATACTGGAGTTGGTTGCCAATTCCTCCTTAAGGGGATCTTCCCAACCCAAGGATCAAACCCATGTCTCCTGCATTGCAGGTGTATTCTTTACCCTTGAATCTCAGGGAACTACTTTGAAAGGATGGAATGGGTTGACTAAAAATCAATAGGATGTAATGGAAATACATATAGATTGCAGTGGGAATATATCCTATTCCACAAGCTGTCATAAGAAGTAAATAAAATTTACCGTAAGGGATTATATTAAGAATAAGAAAAGACAGTTCTGCCAGGAACAGGAAAGAAAGGGCCAGCACACAGTATATCTGATCATGGGACTGGGATATTTGATGATCTAGAATAAAGTGGGTTTTCCTCTTCATATTTTCAATGACCAATTTCAAGTACTGAGGAAGCACTTCCCAAACACAAATTAAATTAAAATAACTCATCTCTGGGACTTCCTAGCAGTCCAGTGGTTAAACTCTGTGCTTTCATGGGAGGAGGCCAAAAAATAAAAATATAAAATAAAATTTCTAAAAGAAAATGTAACTCTGGTTTCCACATAGCTCTTACAGGTTTATGGTCAGGGTCCTAAATTTCAACCAGCTCCAAATATGTTCTGCTAAACACACTGGGATAAAAATAATTGAGTAACTCAGTATTTTATGTTTTTGGCCTTCTCCCATGGAAGTGCAGAGTCTTAACCATCGGACCTCCCGGCCACACCCTCAGGTAACTCTATCATCCTAATCTAATCACATGGTAACAGAGCCCCGCCCACCTCCCCTGATTGGATGGAACGTTCTAGTGGTTGTTAACCATTCTGTCACACTCCAAATTATATCCAGTGTGTAGAAATGAAGAAATATAATTTGGTCTTTGGCATTCCATATGATGTTAGAAAGACAGACATATGACTGTACAACTTTGCAATTATATACTACGTTTAAAATATTTAAGCCTGTGCTGCCAGTGGGAGAGGATATGCATGAATTGGGGGGGTACATGGAAATATTTGAGCTTTCTGCTCATTTTTGCTGTGAGCTAAAAACTGCTATAAAAATAGACCCTGTTTAAAAAAAAAAAAAAAGCCTCATGCATTAAAAACATTCAGGGTCCTGAATTTAAATCAGCTACAAACTAATTTTCCTGAGCACACCAGGATAAAGAGAAGTTAATAACTCACAATTTTTAAAAGCCCTTGCTCAAAGACAACAGGGCTCCATAACTGATAATCCAACCGCTCACCACCCCCATTCCCCCCACACACAAATCAGTTGACTTTCATCTAAAAATGGACATTTTAGAAGTAGTTTGTGAATCAGGCACGATGCCAAGAAATGCTATTTAACAAATAACTAATCCTCACCTCAAGACTCAAATTGATCCTCAATAGATTTGTCTCGCTCAGCAATTTCTCTGAGGGAGTCCTTGAGTTCTCAAGGAGAAATCAGAACTAAGCTGTGTCCTTGCCCTCTGTCCTGAGCCGATCAAATACGTGGACACTGCAGAAAACCACTGGAGACAGAATGTTCACCAAGATGACTGGAGAAGCAACTGCAGACTAGATTTCCTTCTTCTGCTGGGCATTATACTGTCTCAGGACCCACTGGTTGTGTCCTCCAGATAATCCCATCATCCTAACTTAATCACCGATCCCATCCCCCTGATTGGATGGAATGTTTTAACAACGTGCTACAATTAGGTTTTGCCAATTTCTATAATATTTAAAACCATAGCTTCCCTGGTGGCACTAGTGGTACAGAACCTGACTGCCAGTGCTGGAGACCTAAGAGCCGAGGGTTCGATCCCTGGGTCGGGAAGATTCCAGGGAGTAGGAAATGGCTGCTGCTTCTGCTAAATCGCTTCAGTCGTGTCTGACAGTACAATCACAAATAAGGCTCCTAATCTCACGAGAAGAAGGCGTAATCCAATCAGCCAATAGGAACAAGCCACTCCCCCTGAGGGTCTAATAAAAGGCCAGTTCATCCTTCCAGTGGACACGTCTCACTCCGAACCTGAGAGCAGGCCTTTCGTTTGAAGCTCCAGATGGAATCTGGCACAGAAGACCGGCACCCCCACAGCCCTTCCATGGAACAACCCACTGACCAGACCCCCTCTCAACAGGACTCCTTTGAAGAAAAGAGCTCTGATGTGGAGGAGAAACTCTCTGAAGGGAAAGGCGAAATAGTCTCTTTCCAACTCCAACAGAACTCCGTGGAAGAAAGGGGCTCAGATGGGGAGGAGAAACGATCCGAAGAAAAGGCAAGACCTTCTCTTTCCACTTAGCCACGTCCAGAGGCCAGATAGGAACCTGAGCTGTTGGTCTGGGGGTGGAAAGGAAGAATGGAAGCGGGGACATCTAATTTGTGGGTATTTTATTTGGAGATTGGTGATAGGAGCCAAACCCCAGTCCTATGATGGCTCTGAGTGCTGTGGCGATGATCCCCCAGAACCGTATGGCTCCAGTTAGCATAGGATGCGTCTGCAGGGCCTCAGTTGAGAGATTTGCCCAAAAATACGGGTGAGGGATGGACTAAACACTCAAACGTCCCTCAAGGAGGGCAGTCATTTCATCCCCTCTTTTTCCAGGGTCGGAGCCTGAGATGGATGAGAAAGAGAATTCGAAGGAAAATGAGACCCAAGACAGAAAGAGACGCACTGCTCCTTCAGGTAAGACTTCATTTTTCTGGAGAAGAGGGACAGGATAGGGGGTACCCCAGTCTCCCTGGGCAGGGAACTAGGTGAGCCTTGCCCATTCTGAACTCTAGGATGCGTAGCAGGCAAACCAGCTTTTGTTGCGATCTTGGCTTCTTGTGTGTCGGGGATCAGCTAGGTTGTCAAGGCACGGGTTGCAAGCAGTCACTGAAAACTCTCACCTGATCCACAGATTCAGAACGCGGTTCCAGTTCCGAGAGTTCCAGAAAGCGGAAGATGGATTCCAGGGACCGTACCTGCGATGGAACAGGTAGGATCTTGCTTTGGGGTCTCGAGGTGTGTGAACAGAGGACAGGTGACCTGTCCAGTGCGTGGTTGTCCAACTGCTGAAGGCGTTTAGAAACTCTGGGATCCCTGGAGCATTTGAGCGCCCAAGATGGGCACAGCATCACCTCGTTCTAGAGCTGAGAGTGTGGCGCAGGAGAGGTGGGGTGTACCTGAAGGCGTGTGGTGAGATCCCTGGGATGGGGGGGGGGTCCTTGGGAATTGATGTGGCGGGTCTCTCACCCGCATGCTTTGTCCGTAGGGGCCTCTCCAGATGAACCCAGTGTGACTTCGGAAAACAAGAAACGGAAGGTGCTTGAGTCTGGCCGCAGCAGCTCCAGAGAAAAGACCCGGGCTCCTCGCTCCAGAAGACCCCACCCGAGGCACCCTGGGCGCAGCCAGCGGCCCAGATCCAGGTCCCCGAAGACCAGCTGCTTCCACTCCGAAAGAGCCTCGTGACCTCCCTGCGCTATATGTCCGAGGCCATTTATCAGAGCATAGTCTACATGCACAAGCAGCCGGGATATTCCCCGCAGTGCTGGCAGCGGCTGGCCCAGCTCCGGGGTTCTCTGTGGGCCGCAGCGCAGACCATGTACGCCATGGCCAACCAGGCGGCCTATGCCTTCCCCGCCGAGGGCTGGCTCTCTCCGGCCCCAGCGCAGGGTACCCCGGGGCCAACCAAGGATGGAGGAGAAGGGCCGAGCTCCGAGGCCAGTCCACCTCTTCCGTAGACGTCAGAGCGTCAGAAGAAGCTTGATTTGAGCCAGGGGGACCCAAGCCTGCTCAGCAGAGACCACAGCTCTGACAGTGAGAGCCAAGCCTTGAAACCCCCAGATTCTCCAAAATGACCAGCAGGGCCGATTGTTCGTCACAAACCCGGGGTGGTGATAGGAAAGGAACTTGAGAAATGGACTCAGAATGGTGAAATCTGGGTTTCCTTGAGGACTCAGATTACAGAGTTTAAAATTCATGCTAGACAATGCATGCACTTTGAGTATCTTGGAAAATCAAGTTGGTGTATTAATAACCACCACCCTTCCCGCCTGTCTACCCGGCCCTCTCCCTCTGCTCCCCCACCCTACCCCACCGACTCCCAGGCCCCTTGCCTCTCTGGAGGGCTAAAGCTGAGGTGCATGTACCACACTGGCAGTATTTTATGAGAGCAAATATCAGGATATAATTCACATGTATTTGCACACTTTGAAGTGTAGAACTGAAAACACATTCATATCCTTTTTTTTTTCTGAAAAAGCACTAGATATTCACAAAGCTTTAATAAGAATCTGTCTTGGGAAATGTTTATAGTTTTCAATTTGATGAAAGATGGTAAAACCACCACGTATTTTTGTTTAATTTATATAAAACCTAAGTCAAGATATATGAAAAGGTTTCTTGACCTTGTGTATTTATTCTTATGTACCTACTTTTAGATTTCTCCTACTTCATAGATTTCAATTTGCTGTGGTTTCATAGAGGATATTAAATCTCATATATATATTGTTGTTGGCTTTATATATTATTATATTTAATTCTGTATAGTTTTGATTTGCATTTTACACTGGGATCATATAGTCTCAGCATATAAATATATATAATTTTTATGTAACAAAAATGATATTAAAGTTTCAGAAATCTATTTTAGCCTTTGTCGTCTTATTTCCATATCACTTAGTGGCAAAGTAAACAGTAATGTTTTGGGGGAAGGAAATGGCAACCTACTCAAGTATTCTTGCCTGGGAAATCCCATGGACAGAGAAGCCTGGGGGCTGCAAGAGTCAGACACAACTTAGCGACTAAACCACCATGGTGATGGAGTTAACTATAAGTATAATGGTAATAAAAAAAATAGTAATAACGCAGAGACACGCACACATTCACAGAGCTCAAATATATCCACATTGTTAGGCAACGGAGTTCTAGAACTTTCTTCACCTTGAATAATTGAAACTGTACCCATTAAATTATTCTCTGGGTCTCCCCTCCCCTCAGTTCCCAGTACCTACCACCCTACTATTTCTGTAACTATGAATTTGACTACTCTAGATATTTCAGTAAGTGAAATCATATGATACTTGTGTTACTGTGACCGGCATAGTTTGCTCAGCATAATGTCCTCAAGGTGCATCCATTCTGTAGCCTGTGACAAGATTTCCTTTCTTTCTAAGGCTGAATACTATCCGTTTGTATGTTTCTGTCACTCAGCATAATGCCTTTGGTATTCAGTCATGCTTTTGCACAGAGTAAGAGTTTATTATTTTTCACTGCTGACTGCCATTCAGTTTTACAGATTGACTAGTAGTGGTTTATCCACCATTTGTTGGACATTTGGGTTCCTTCCAGTTTTGGGGCGTGCATGTGCGCTAAGTTCCTTCAGCCGAGTCTGACTCTTTGTGACCCGTGGTCTGTAGCCTGCCAGGCTCCTCTGTCCATGGGATTCTCCGGCAAGAACCCTGGAATGGTTTGCCCTGCTCTCTTCCAGGGGATCTCCCTAACCCAGGGATCAAACCTGCATCTCTTGCATCTCCTGTATTGGCAAGCAGGTTCTTTACCACCAGGAAACCCTCTGTTTTAGAGACAACATAATTCTATAAACATGCCATGTAGGTCTCTTTTGGTGATGTAAAATTTTTTATTTTCATGGGTAATATTTGAGATATTCTGAAAACTGTACCATTTATAGCATTTGTTCTTTATATTAAAATTTTAGATCCCATCTGAAATGAGGTCAGTTTTACAAGCCATGGAGTGTTCACAAAACAAAACTTTTGAGCACTACCAACATACCACGAAACACAAAATTTTTATGAAAGTTGCATCAGTAAACATCTGTCAAAACAGGAGAACAGAGATGCTACTGAATTAGTCCCACATGAACAAATGGATGCTTTATCTGTTCCCTCTCCTGATGTGATGATCCTAGAAGAGATAGAATCCATTCATAAATTTTAAGAAATTTTATTCTGCTTCCAAGCATTTACCCAGATAGCCTAGGTTAACTGTAGAGTTGTCAGAATGGCTCTGGGGCAGTGTGGAGGGCAGCTGTGAAAATTTCATCTCATCACTGTCACCCTGATCTAGATCAGGCTCTTGGAGTCAGTCACCGTACAATAAACTGATTTATGGATTACATAAAGATCCTTACCTCCCTGCTTTGGTTTCAAGATGCCTTCTTGTTTCATTGGGCTTTTCATTCCCTGACATCCAATATAATGCAATCACATGAGATCTAATCATGGGTGTCCATGGGAATTGACCTGGCAGGTCTCATCCACAAGACGGGAAGAGAAATTTATTTCCTGTTTACTTTGCATTTTCATTTGATCACATATGTATCTGATACATAACTATAACTTGATCTTTGTCTTTCCCAAGCATTTTTAGAAATTCTAACACATACACACATACTTTTAACACTAAATATTATTTTCTATGAGTGAAAAATGCTTATAAGCATGCCTATGCTATCTAATTTTGTATCATGACTTTTCTCCCAATTGTTTTTGAGAAGATTTTCTTCTTACATATGTACCTCTGGTTCATTGAGGCTCACCACTGTGTAATATTCCAATTCTCTCATAAGCTGGTTTTTCTGGGGTCCAAGCTCCTATGGAACCCCCACTCAAAGTTACCTTATTAACATAATAACAAAAACACATCTGTCATTCAGGAAACTCCAATCGTGTTTTTTATTTTTAATTGAAGGGTAGTTGATTTACAATGTTGTATCAGTTTCTGCTGCAGAGCACAGTTGTCACTTAGTGGAAATTCCAAAGGTTTTTGGAGCTTTGCCCCAGAGCCTTGGACAAAGGAGATATGTTTATTCTCAACTGATAAATCATTCAGAAATATGTCAAAGTGCATAAGAAAAGTTAATAAGCAGTAAAACATAATGAAGATAACATTAATAGTTGATATTTGGGAAGTGGAAATTTCTATCAAAACGGTCTTATTCTTCAAATCCACTAGCCCGATACAAGTCAAAGAAAAAAAATTTATACAGTATATATATATATATATATATATCCTTCCTAAAGCTTCTTTCTCAAGCGCCCGACTGTAGCCTACTCCTTATGCACAATCTCCAAAGGCGTCCCTTGGATAATGACATATTTAGGGCTGAAATTTTTCCTCAGTTTCTGATGCCTCCAAGTGAATGGGAAACAGAAATTTAAATTATTCTCTGGAGGGAAAGTGAAGTTCGACTCTTTTCGACCTCACGGACTATACAGTCCATGGAATTCTCCAGGCCAGAATACTGGAGTGGGTAGCCTTTCCCTTCTCCAGGGGATCTTCCCAACCCAGGGATTGAATCCAGGTCTCCTACATTGCAGGTGGATTCTTTACCAGCTGAGCCACAAGGGAAGCCTAGGAGGAAAGTGAGTATAAAACTGCACATTCTCCACATGCACAATTCCGCATTTCCTGTCACACTACCAGTGTCCATCACTCGCTCTAAAACTCAAGCTCTCGTTTAAGTAAGTAAAAAGCTGTGGGACTTCCTTGGTGGTCTGGTTAAGAATCTGCCTTCCAATGCAGGGGACAAGGGTTCAATCCCTGATCAGGGAGGATTCCACATGCCACAGGGCAGCTAAACCCCTGCACCACCACTACTGAAGCCAGAAAGGTCTAGATCTCAGGCTTGGCAACAACAGGAGCCACTGCATGGAGAAGCCCACACAAGGAAACTACAGAAAAGCCCAAGGAGCAAGGAAGACCTAGCACAGTCAAAAATAAATAAGTTTAAAATAAATAATCCTGGTGGCTCAGAGGGTAAAGAGTCTGCCTGCAATGCAGGGCACCCGGGTTCGATCCGCGGACATGGAAGATCCCCTGGAGAAGGAAATGGCAACCCACTCCAGTATCCTTGCCTGGAGAATCCCCATGGACAGCGGAACCTGGCCGGCTACAGTCCTTGGGATCGGAAAGAGTCGGAGACATCTGAGCAACTTCACTTTCACTTTCAAAAGGTGTGACTGCCTGAGGTCTCAAGTTCCGGGATCCCACCCCGCCCACAGCGCCAAGCCCCGCCCTAGGTCCAGGGCTCCTGCATCCTCGCTGCTCCGAGGATCGTTTTTTCATCTGCTGGCTCTTTCCACGAAAGTGGGTGCGGGGGTGGTGGTGGGGGGTCGTGAAAGTGTTAGTCGCTCAGTAGTGTCCTACTCTGTGCGACCTCATGGACTGCAGCCCACCACGTTTCTCTGTCTACGTTTCTCAACTTTCAGCTTCTAATAGAAGTGGCCTGCGCATCTCTAACTCTGCACCGAGGCCTGGCTTCAAAGGACAGCAGACAAGTGCAGAGGATCCAAAGTAGAGAAACCTGTCCAGAGGGAAGAGGAGCAGACCAGAAACTCCCAGGGGCAGGTCCGAGGACCACAGGCGGAGGCCCCCTCCGTCCACCCGAAAGCCAGAGCCCCGTCCCCCGGCGGCCCAGGCCCCGCCCCGCCCCAGTGAGCACGCGCAGTTCCCTGAAGAGCCGGAAGTGACTTCCGGGAGCAACTGGTACACTCGGAAGAGAAAGTCTTGGTTTCCTTGGTGACCGGGCTCCGCGTTCTTCGGGCATCGCGGCCCTGACTGGGGTTTCAGAGCGGCTTCCAGTAAGTTAAAACCCCTGAACGCGGTCGTCGCTCTCGCTCTGGGTCCTCTCATTTCGCCTGTTGCGGCATCAGCTGAAGACTCGGTCCCGGCAGTCTGGGCCCGGCTCCTGTTAAAATCGCTCTGAGGCAGGCACCGGCCCCAGCTTGCTGCCTTCGGTCAGTATAGACGCTGACCTCCTGCAGCGCTGTTTTCCTGCTCTGACTTCCTTTCTCAAACTTCTATCCGACCCCCGGCTCCCCTGCCCGACCTCACCCTGCTTGGGCCGATTTCGTTCTGACAAGTCCTCACTCCTGGAGGATGGATCATCCTTAACCTCCCTCTAAGGAGAGCGGAAAGGGAATACTGAGACAGAGGTTTCTGCAACTAGTGAGGCATCCGAAATACTGTGCAGGAAGAACGTCAGGTATTGCGACAGGGGAGGCCAGTCTGCGGGAGGAGGAACAGAAAGAGAAGGGAACAAAAGGATGCGCAGAAAAGAGAGGAAGAAACGCAGAAATGGGCAAAGGAGAAGAGAGAAACAAAAGGATCCGGGGAGATATACAGAGGGGAAAAAAAAGCACATAGTGGTAGAGAAAGCGGGGGTACCCAAACCTAGGTGAGTATTGAGCAGACTGGGTATGGGCTGTTAAGTTCTGAAGTCGTGAATTTGTGGCTCTACAACCTAATTTTTATAAAATTTGTTGACTTGTCTAAATTATGCAGAAGAGACGAGAGTTGCAAAACCAGGTGGTGGAATCAGATGATAATTCTATTTGCAGTCCCTGTTCAACCTGAAGGCAGAGGCTGAGCTCAGTCACTTCTACGTCTTCCTCCGAGAAATGGAGGACGGACTTCTTTCACCACGTGGTGCTTTTGCTTAAATGACTATTTTAAACATTAACTTATTTATGTTTGCTTTTGGCTGTGCTGGGTCTTCCTTGCTTGCAAGGGCTTTCTCTGGTTTTGGCAAGCAGGCGCTACTCTGACTCACGGTGCACTGGACTTCTCGTTGGCTTTTCTTGTTGCAGAGCACAGGCTTAGAGCTTGCAGGCTTCAGTGGTTGCAGCACATGCTCTCAGTAGTTGTACGCACCAGCCTAGGTGCCCTGAGACGTGTGGGATCCTCCTGGACCATAGATTAAACCCGTATCCCCAGCACCGGCAGGCAGACTCCCAAACACCAGGCCACCAGGGGAGCCCGCTAAAATGGCCATCGTCAATGGTACTGCTTTCCTCTCCTTTAAATTGACAGATTATTTTCCCTCTTAATTTGATTGTTCACATTATGAGGTTTATGTGCTTTATATCCTAACTTGGAGCTCTTCTTTGATGTCTGGTAAATAACTTTACAGTATTTCACTAGGCCTGTGGCTATGGATGTTGATAATCTTTTAAAACTCAAAGCCTAGATTCACCAGTTACTTTGGTATTTAACAACTTTATTCTTCCCTTAAAAGATCTGCTAAGGTAATGAGCTCTGAGCTGAAGTCTCCAGCTAAGAATTGAATAGATGTTCCTCACTCGTCCCCTTCATCCTTTTTCTGCAGATGTTGAAGGGTGGGCTGGATTGATGTGCCTTGCATTTTTGTTCTTTTTTTTTCTACAGTAGAGGAATTAAATGTTTGTCTTTCATTAAACCCTGAAAAAGAAGCCTCTCTCTCTCAGAAATAAATAAGGTAATCTGCAAATAGGACAAACTCTTTCTACTTAAACCTATACAGGCTGCCACTTACACTCAGTTCTGCTCACTCAACTCAGACTTCTTCAAAGTAACTTGGTAAATCCCTTCCCCTGTGAGATGCATGCACCACCTGTAACATGGAGAAGTAAAGTAGACCCGGTTTTCTGAGTCTGAGCAAATGAGATCCTCTGAGAGAAATAATTTACAAAGTTGGTCTTGTTTTTGCATCTGGTGGTTTTCTGGGATGAGTGGCCAGTTACAATGAGAATTTGAAATGTGCTGCGGTCCTCCAACAATTATGAAAAACTTAAGGGCAGAGGGTATAAGACCAGAGATAAAGACATCACTTTTCTCTCAGCTTGTGTCTATCTCTGTATCATAACATGAAGTCTTTTTCTTAAGACTTATTGTGATCATTTCATAATGTTCGAAAATGTCAAATCACTCTGTAGTATACTCAAAACTAACATAATATTGGACATCAGTGATATTTCAACAAAATAGAAAAAAAAGTTAAAGTGACTTTGTTGTTGTTGTTCAGTTGCTCAGTCATGTCTGACTCTTTGCGACCCCAAAGACGGTAGCCCACCAGGCTCCTCTGTCCATGGGATTTTCCAGGCAAGAATGCTGGAATGGGACGCCATTGCCTTCTCCAGAGGATCTTCCTGACCCAGGGATGGAACCCACTTCTCCTGCATTGGCAGGAAGATTCTTTACCACTGAGCCATCAGGGAAGCCCCCGTGTGACTTTAGAATAATTGTTGAATTACAGTCTTCACATAAACATTGGAGCACAGTAACTAAATGCAAAAAACAGTATTTATTGGTTTATGACATTTGTCGTAAAAAAATACAAAGTATATTTTACTGAAGGCAGAGATTATGGACAAAAAATTAAGCAGGCAAGAATACTGAAGTGGGTTGCCATGCCCTCCTCCAGGGGATCTTCCTGACCCAGGGATCGAACCTGGGTCTCCTGTATTGCAGGCAGATTCTTTACTGTCTGAGTCACCAAGGAAACCCAGATTGTTGGATGGATGAGCATCTAATCCTGTATCAGCCAGTCCTTAGATGCTGGCTGCCCAGGGAGGAGCCAGGAACCGGGAGGAGACAGTTTCCTTTGGCTGAATGTCATATGGGCAAAGGACGGTGCGGTTGCAGCAGAGTGGGGGTTCCAGCAGGAGAAAAGGTTGAAGAAAGGGGTGAAAACTCACATATTGGTCTCCTGATAGGAGTTCTGTGTCTCCGATCCCTCCAGTCACTGGGGACCTTCTTTCCCCTAGAGGAAGTTTCTTTCTGTGTGGATACTTGTGGCAGGGGAGGGAGGTTTGTTGATTCTAAACATTAAAAGATGTGGGTTGTTTTTTTTTTTTTTTTTTTTGTCACATAGAATAATCTTACCTAAGAAAGAAGCTCAGAGGAAGAGGAAAGAAAGGAGAAAGGATGGCCCTTTCCCAGGTAAAAGTCATATTCTTTGTTGATCTGTTAAGTCTTTCCTAAAATGACATGAATTGGACTTGTTAAACTTCTCTATGAAGTTTCCTGCCTAAAATATTTAATCAGACGCAGGGCCTTCCCTGAATCTCCTCTCATCTCCCTGCAGATTTCCTCCTCAGTGTGGCTTAGTGACCTGGCATTTGGGAAGACGGTCCTTTTAGGTGATCCTCCTGTGAAAGGTTTTGTACTCAGATGTGGATTGGAGGTAGGAGTAGGCTCTGTGGTGTCAGTGAGGTAGGGCACTAAGGATTGTTCAGAGAACCCTTCTGCAAGCCCATTTAGCTCCATGTAAACCAGGGTCAAAGAGACTGCATATGATAAGTGATGTTCCAGTGGTCACAATACCTGAAGAAGTCTGAAAGGAGGACTTATATGGGGAAACATGCTTTTGAGTGCATTTGAAGTTGAGTGAATCATTGTGTTTCTGACTCTAAAATATCAGTACTTTAAAATGGGAAGTTCCAAAATGGAAACAGGATGTAGAAGAGGGTGTTTTAGTACATGTGCTATGCTAAGTCACTTCAGTTGTGTCCAACTTTTTGCGACCCCATGGACTGTAGCTGCCAGGATCCTCTGTCCATGTCCTCCAGGCAAGAATGCCAGAGTGGGTTGCCATTTCCTTCTCCAGGGGATCTTCCCGATCCAGGGATTGACCCTGAGTCTCTATGTCTCCTGCATTGGCAGGTGGACTCTTTACCACTAGTGCCACCTGGGGAGTCATGTTTTAGTACATAATTAGTTGTAAAAAATGGAATTAACTTAATTGCCTAACAGGAAAAGCTCTATAAATCATTCATACCACATTCATGTCTGAAAGACCCAGGTATTCCAGTAGGGACTCTCATGTAGCAGGTGTTTTCGATTAAAATGGTTATAATTCAGCCAAGACATAGGAGCAGAACCCTCTGCCATCAGAAAGCCTGGCTATGATCTGATTCTACCATTATAGTTATTCAGTGTTGTATATTGATAAAAAAGAATGCTAACCATCATCTGAGCCTTCAGCATGTTTCAGCCTTCAGTTATGTTTTAGTCATAACATCAGAGGTCACAGATCACCATAACAAATAGTGTTATTTTTTTTATTAAACATCTCATGTATATACACTTGTGATTCAACTCACATAGTGATGCAGATTAGAAGCTTTAAGTACAACGTCCCTTTCTCTGTCATGTCTTCCAGCATCACTTAATGTCTCCATCAGGAACAACTCTTTGTTCTCAACCCAAATCTTAATAAAAATGCATCTTATATTGTAGTAATGTGATTTTAGAAAATATTTTTCAGTAATTTTTTTCTAATGGTATTTATTCTGCAAGTTTAAATTTTTACAAGCCATACATGTTGGAGTTATTTTCACTTTAGTAAACACAGAGGTGATTTTCCTTTTTACATCCTCACTGAATCATTCTCTTCATGAAGACACAAGGGTTTCACATTTGTTACTGTTATAAAAGATTTCACAGTGGCTGCTTTTGAGCAGGCTAGCTTCAGTACAGATGCCTAAGAATTTCTCCAGATTGAGCAGCTTAAGCATGTTATTGTTGTTGTAGTTGTTTAGTCACTCAGTTGTGTTCAACTCTTCTGCGATGCGGTAGACTGTAGCCTGCCAGGCTTGTCTCTCCATGGGATTCTCCAGGCAAGAATACTGGAGCAGGTTGCCATTTCCTTCACCAGAGCTTAAGCATGATTTCTGCATTAATGATGGTGTTTCTAAGGAAGAACAGAATTTGCAAGTTCTAAGTAAAGATTTTAAATCAACCATCTTAAACTTCCTTAGAGAGCTACGGGGAGCCACAGACAAAGAACTAAAGGAAAGTGGGAGAATTGTGTTTAAACAAATAGAAAATATTAATAAAGCGTCTTCCTTGGTGGTCCAGTGGTTAAGACTCTGCACTTCCCTGTAGGGGGCACAGGTTCAATCCCTGGTTGGGAAACTAAAATTTAAGATGCCACATACCACAAGGTGCAGGCAAAAAAAAAAAAGTTAAAAATAGGTATTCGCACACATACTTGTACATGAAAGTTCCAGCAGAACTGTTAAAATTAGGAAAGAAGTGGTAACAAACTAAATGGCCATCAGGGGATGAGTGGATATGTAAAACGTGTTGGAGTCATAGAATTAAATATTATTCAGCCCTGAAAAAGGAATACTTTAGGAAGGTAGTACTGATACCATATCATGGATAAATTGAAAAAACCATTCTAAGTGGAAGAAGCCACACAGAAAAGCTCACATTTCGTACCATTGCATTTATATGAAAATATCACAAGTAGGTAAATGCATAATTGACAGTAAGCATTATGGTATATAGGGATGGGGGCAAAGAGGAACAGGAAGAGATTGTTAAATGGGTAAATTTCCTTTAACAATGATAAAATGTTTTTGAACTAGGTAGACAAGTGTTTGTTCAACATTGTGAGGGTACTAAATGCCACTCACTGAATGGTACCTTAAAATAGCTACCTTTATGTTACATGAATTTCACTTCAGTTTTAAAAAATTTGAGAAAAGTAACTTGCTCAAAATTATCTTACAGATCGGTCAGGACATTCGCTCCAGCCAAGTTAGTCCTTACACATGTTTGTTTCTGTACTTCTGTCAGACTTGGAGTTTGCTCCTTGTCCACTTGGCGAAGTGTGCTTTCCTTTCAGGGACTATTTACATTCAAGGATGTGGCCATCGAATTTTCTCAGGAGGAGTGGGAATGCCTGGCGCCTTCTCAGAGGGCCCTCTACAGGGACGTGATGCTGGAGACCTACAGGAACCTGGTCTCCCCTGGGTGATGATAACTTCTCTCCGGAAGTTGGTAACTAGTTTTATGTATCTTTTGAGTTTTCCCTTCTGAGTCTCCAACTTGGGACCCTCAGCATGCTTGTTACAGTTTCAAATCCCTGTTCTTAAGAGAGTGATTGAAGCTGTTTGGATTCAGAGTGAAAAGGCTTCATGACATGGCTTACCACTCTATAACTTCTCATTTCTTCAGAAGTTGGGCATTCGTGCTTGATCAATGGTGGTTGCAGAATATTCGTAGGCAGAAAGCGTTACAGCACATTTTTTTAAAACATCTCATTCTGTGCTTCCACCCTTGTGTTTTTGATTCAGTAGTTCTTCAAAGTTAATTAGATAATCTGCACGCCGTGCTGTGGTGTGCTTCCTGGCTCAGCTGTGTCTGACTCTTTGCGACCCCATGGGATTTTCCAGGCAAGAATACTGAAGTGGGTTGCTATCCCCTCCAGGGGATCTCCCCAACCCAGGGATCAAATCCAGGTCTCCCCACATTGCAGGCAGATTCTTTACCAGCTGAGCCACCAAGGAAGCCCGTGAATACTGGAGTGGGGAGCCTGTCCCTCCTGCAGTGGATTTTCCTGACCCTACTTAATCTAAAACTTCAGCAGGCAGTCAGTTGACTAATTTTTATGATGCGTTTCTAGACCCATCTATAATTTTCCTTCTTAGCTGAACAAAGAGTGGGTATGTGTTCTGTAATAGCCTAGCATGTCGTGTCCCATTTTACTTGAAATCTCTTATAAGCTGAATGTTATTTTCATCTTAGAGCAAGGGAAAGAGCCCTGGACTTTGGAAGGCAAAGTGAAAATCGGGGAAAATCAGACAAGTATGAATAGATTGAGATGTGAATACAGATAGGAGCTCAAGTGGGCACAGAGTAAACTGCTCCATTAAATATTGCTTGGGGAAATTCTTAAGTGGGAATTATCTGTAGAAAAATAACAGTTTGTTTCTTAGCGGATCTCAAAGGAGATCCATCCCATACACTCAAACTTGTCACTCTCTTGTTCAAATATATGAAAGTTTAAACTCCATTCCACCATGATGCTGTGGCTCATTCAGAGCTGAGGAAGGGCTTTGTTTTGACCTACAGCATTCTGTTTTCTATTTTATAATGGACACCACTGACCATTTCGATGCTTTGGTTTGAGAGGGACTAAGATGGCTCTCTCAGGAGTCATCTTTTCCCTTGATCTCTCTTGGTTTTCAGTTAATACATATCAAGTTCTCTGTTGTCCTGACCCTAGGACTGTTTCGTTCGTTCCCTTTCACATTTTATATCCTTGAGAGAACTTCTCAGAAGATAGACAAACTTCAGTAATTCTCAGAATATATTTCACTTTTCCTATAATATATTCCTTCTGGAATATATATTCTTTCATCTGTTTTTATGGAAGAATCCTTTAGAATGCCAGAAACTGTTATTTGGTATAATTGAGGTTATTTATTAACTTAACCTGCTAGATTTATCATGGGTTGCATGCATGCATGCCTGCTAAGTTGCATCACCTGTGTCTGACTCTTTGCAACTCTATGAACTGTAGCCCACCAGGCTCCTCTGCCAATGGGGTTCTCCAGGCACGCATACTGGAGTGAGTTGCCAAGCCCTCTTCCAGGGGATCTTCCTGACCCAGTGATCAAACCCACATTACTTATGTCTCCTGCATTGGCAGGTGAATTCTTTACCACTAGCGCCACCTGGTAAACCCACTGTGATATATACACTTTTTAAAATATTTTTTTCTTATATTGCCACATGCTATTAAACACTTTTCTGTATAATTATGTAATTCAATATATTTATTTTCCAGATTATCTTATAGGAATCCTTTCTGCTGGATTTGCAATTAACAAATTATCACCAAGAGAGAACACTAATTTAGGAGAATTATATGGAAATGAAAACCATGGCATCAAGGATTTTGACCTCAAGGAAGTCTGTGAAAATATGCAGAAGAGTGAGAGTGAGTGGGGATATGATACAAGAAATGACAAAGAAGTGCTTTTGACCCGTAACAAAAATCTCAGTCAGAGAGAAGATCAGGATAATAAATCCTTAATTAATTTTCCTCAGAGTGTTTCTGTAAGAAGTAATACATATGAATATTTCATGCATGACAAGCAATTCATAAGAAGTTGGTTAACAATGAAAAATAATATGAGCATTGCTGGAAGCAAAGATATAAAGTATTTGGACAATAGAACTGGAGCAAGGCTGCAGGCACAGGTGGCTGAACTGCAGAGATTTCCAGCTGAGGAGAAAATGTATAGAGGCCCTCAAGTTGAGAAGTCAGTTAACAATGGTTCATCAGTTTCCCCACTTCATAGAATTCCTCCTACTGTGGAACCTCCTGTGTTACCCACACAACACAGGAGAACACACATTGAAGAAAAATCTTACAACTGTAATGACTGTGGGAAGGCTTTTAGCAAAAGCTCAAACCTCAGAAATCACAAGAGAATCCATTCTGGACAGAAACCTTACAAATGTAATATGTGCGGCAAAGCCTTTAACCAGGGTTCTAATCTCACTACACATCAGAGAGTGCACACAGGAGAGAAACCGTATAAATGTGATGTCTGTGGCAAGGTCTTTAGTAGAAACTCACACCTTGAAAATCATCAGAGGATGCACACTGGAGAGAAACCTTACAAATGTAGTGAGTGTGGTAAGGCCTTTATCCAGCATTCACTCCTTTGGAGTCACGAGAAGATACACAGTGGTGAGAAACCTTACAAATGTAATGAATGTGGCAAAGCGTTTGCCGAGCAGTCAAGCCTTAACAAACACAAGAAAATCCATACCGGAGAGAAACCATACAAGTGTACTGTGTGTGGCAAAGCCTTCACCATGAGGTCAAATCTTACTCAGCACGAGACAATCCATACTGGAGAGAAACCTTACAAATGTAGTGAGTGTGGCAGAGCTTTTACTCAATTTGCACGCCTTACTCGACATCAGAAAATGCACACTGGAGAGAAACCACACAAGTGTAATGTGTGTGGTAAGGCCTTTATTGAACTTTCACAACTTTGGGGTCATGAGAGAATTCATACTGGAGAGAAACCACACAAATGTAATGTGTGTGGCAAGAGATTTACCCAACGTTCAAGCCTTATGGCACATCAGAGAATTCATACAGGAGAAAAATCTTACAAATGTAAAGACTGTGATAAGGCTTTTATCCAACGTTCCCAACTTTGGGGTCACGAGAGAACTCACACTGGAGAGAAACCTTACAAATGTAATGAGTGTGGCAAAGCTTTCACAATGCGTTCATACCTTAGTCAACATAAAACCATCCATACTGGAGAGAAACCTTACAAATGTCATGAATGTGGCAAAGCTTATACCCAATTTGCAAGCCTTACTAGGCATCAAAAAAGGCATACTGAAAACAGACAGAAATCCAACACATGTGACAGTGCTTTTATTCAGAACTTGAGAATTCATAGTAGAAAGAAACCTTAAAATGTAATGCCTGACCCAAAACTTGTGCAAGCATTCAAGCCTTACTCAGGCTGAGAGACTCCGTCATGGAGGAGGAGCCTTGCAGATGGCCGAAAGGTACACGATGCGGTGCACAGCATCACTAATCATCGGGGAAATTCAAGTCAAGACCACAATGAGACACCACCTCACACCTGTCAGAATGGGCTGGCATCGAAAGGACAAGTCACAGTGTTGGTGAAGATGAGGAGAGAAGGGAACCCTCAAGCACTGTTGGTAGGATTGTAAATTGGTAGCTACTATGGCAAACTATGGCCACTCCTCAAAAAATTAAAAATAGAGCTGCCATATAATCCAGCAATTGCACATCTGGGCATTTACCTAGAGAAAACAAAAATGCTCATTCAAAAAATATATGCATTTTGTCGTTCATTGTACCATTATTTATAATAGCCAAGGTAAGGGACTTACCTGGTAGTCTAGTGGCTTAGAATCTGCAATTCCATTGCAGGAGGTATGGGTTCAATTCCTGGTCAGGAGGTAATCTCACATGCCTCGAGGCCAAAAGAACAAAACATAAAACAGAAAGAATATTGTAACAAATTCAATAAAGACTTTAAAATGTTCCACATTAAAAAAAAATTTTTTTTAACAAAGTAGTCAAGGTAAGAAACCTACCAAAAGTCCACCAATAGATGAATCAATAAAATAGATAAAGGGAAAAAATATATATATACATATACACACACATCCACATATATACACATATACAGTGGAATATTAGTTGTGAGGAAAAACCAAAATCTTGCCATTTCCAGTAACATACACAACTCTACAGGGTATTTGACTGGGTGCAATAAGTCAGAGAATGACACAGCATGTGATTTCACTTATATGTGGAATTTAGAAAACAAAAGGAAAATAGTCTCATACATAGAACAAATAGATGGTTGCCAGAAGGGCAGATGTGTGTGAAGTGAAAGAAAGTGAAAAAGTGAAAGTAAAGTTGCTCACTCATGTCCAACTCTGCAACTCCATGGACTGTAGCACACCAGGCTCCTCCGTCCGTGGAATTTTCCAAGCAAGGATACTAGAGTGGGTTGCCATACCCAGGGATGGAACCCTGGCCTCCTGCACTTCAGGCCAACTCTTTACTATCTGAGCCACCAGGGAGGCCCTTGTGTGTGAAGTATGAAAGGTTTAAGAGGTACAGGTCTACAGTTACATAACGAAGTGTAGGGTGTAATATACAAAATAAGGAGTACAGTCAGTGATAATAACTTTGAACGGGGACAGATGGCTACTAGACTTAGCAGGGTGATTAGTTCATCCTGTATGCAGTTGTTAAATAGTTATGTGGTACACCTGGAACATAATGTTGCATTATCCACTGCATGTGCGCATGCTAGTGACTTCAGGGATGGCATATGTGGGAGAAAAAAATGGGGGTGGAACAATGGTCTCCCTGTGTTTTGAAGGGGAATAGCTACTGTATATATAAAATATTCAAAATTGGTCTCATTTTCGGAAACCAAAGGGATAGTGTTACAGAGGACAGTCATCAAAAGAATCCGAGTGGTGTATCTGTGAAGGCTTGGATTTGGCCTCTAGAGTTGCATTTTGATACCATTTTATTTATTAGAATGTATCATACTTCTCATATCCAAATGAATAAAGTGTAATCTTTTTTTTTACAGTGTTAGTTTCTCAGTCGTGTCTGATTCTTTGCGACCCCATGGACCATAGCCCACCAGGCTCCTCTGTCCGTGGGATTTTCCAGGCAAGGGTATTGGAGGGGGTAGCCATTTCCTTCTCTGGGGAGCTTCCCAACCCAGGGATTGAACCCAGGTCTCCTGCAGTACGAGGCAGATTCTTTACCATCTGAGCCAGTAAGGAAACCCAGTCTTTTTGTAATCCTTAGTGAATCGTGTGCCTTCTGTTAATGCAGGCATATCCCACTGCATTGGGGGCTTCATAATAATGACCCATAATGATCATCATGTTCTCTAGGCTGAATGGCATCTGTGACAATTTCTTTTCAAATTAGATTTAAACAAAGTACTTGATATATATTCACAATTTACATTGGAGTTACAAAACTCCATAGTGTAACCGAGATTATTTCTGTACAATTTCAGACTCAGCCTCCTGAAATCTGCCTTGGTTGTAAATCTACACTGTATGATTATACTCCTACATACATTTGTGTGTGTGTGCACTTGAAGCTTTACGTGAAGTGACAAGATATGGTGAACATATAAAAAATACTAGGAGATAAAATTTCAGAAATATCTTTGTGTGTGTGTGCTTGGAGTCCATATTTTAATAAAATTTATATTTCAAGGCAAGACAAAAAAAAAAATTTCTGTTTGCTTGGGCTCCCTCCCTCCCTCCCTAATGTGCAGTGGACATCTGCGTTACACATAAACCACAGCTCCTCAGAGGTGGGAGTGCCTCCTTGACCATAGAGGTCAACTTACTTTTATCTCTGACACTAGTGATCTAACTTCTTAAAAGTGTTCTAGGATCTTCCCTAGTGGTCCAGTGGCTAAGACTTCGAACTCCCAATGCAGGGGTTCTGGGTTTGGTCCCTGATCAGGGAACTAGATCCCCCATGCTGCAACTAAGACCTGGCCAAATAAATATTAATTAGATATTTTTTAAAAGAGTAGTGTTCTTTCTCAACTCTGTGAAAGGTCATGGTGACTTACTGCTTGCTTTGTACATGGTTACCTGGACTGTATGTCCTTGGTGAAGTTTATGAAAAATGATCAACATGTCATATTGATGAATTATCCTTTATCTTGAAAATGTATATTCAAGTGTGCCTTCGACTTCTAACAGGCAGAACAGTTTTGAGCTTTATGAGAATCTCCCAAATTACAATCCTCAGCTTGGCTCAAATAAAATTAACTTTTTCCTTCTTGATTGTTAATGGAATTTTGTTGACATTTTCTTGTAGTCAGTAGGCTATCAGGGACACCTACTGGAGGACCCTGGAGTCCGTCCCAAACCCATGCTTGGTACCAGCGTGGGTCCTTTGAGCCCCACCCACTTCTTCAGTGTTTCTTGGGTACTTTAGTGATTTCTCCGGATATTCAGACATCATTGCTTTAGATGATGTCGAGTTTTATTCGAGCTTCAGAAGGAGTATGGTTTAACATTCCCTAGGCAGGGGACTTCCCTGGTGGCCCAGTGGTTAATAATCTGCTTGCAATTCAGGGGATGCAGGTCAGGGAACTAAAATCCCACATGCCATGGAGCAACTAAGCCTGAATGCTGCAGCTACTGAGCACGCATGCTCTGGAGCCCATGTGCCACAGTGAGAGATCCTGCATGATGCAATGAAAATCCCACATGCCACAACTAAGACCCAGTGCAGCCGAATGTTTTTTTTTTTTTAATTTCCCTAGGCAGGGAACTTGAGGGAACTTTGTAATGAACTGGGTTGGCTGGCCTTTTTTTTTTTTTTTTTTTTTAATTTGGCTTAAATTGGAAAGATATGTGATCTGAACAAACTTTGACAGTAAAATGAGACTCATCCTGGGTTTACTGAAATAAAAGTAGTATATCTCTTTGAGATGTTCATGTTATCTCTGTCACAATATTTGTCCACAAGAAAATTAATGGTACAAACAAAATAGCATGACAATTTATCAGAAATGTTCAGAATGTTACGTTGTATGATATGGGAGTAACGAATCGGATGCTGTTACCAAAAGGTATGGGTAGGGGGTCTGGCTGCTCACGGCTCAAAAGCCAGTAAAGGGGCCAGGTTGGGGGAAAGGAAAGTTTATTTCAGTGGCTGGCAACTGTGGGGGAAGGGTGGTGGACATCTGTCCAAAGGCTAACTCCCCACCCTGCCCCCAACAAGCAGGGCTGAGAGCTTTTATAGACAGTGTGTGTGTGTGTGTGGGGGGGGGCAGATTACATGCAGAAATAGCAGTCACCTCTAACAGTCGTCTTCATATTGGTCATCAGTGGTCTGACTAGCAGTAGTGTCTTGGTGGTTTTAGGTACAGTTAATCTTTAGTTCTGGGGTGCACTTGTTCCCATTTCTTTGTGGTCAATTCTTGGAATTGTGGCAGCTCAAGTCCTGGGTACAGTCTGGCCATCTTGTAGTTAACTTCTCCATCTGGGGTTTTGGTATCTATAGGACAGCTCACAGGATATGGTTCAGAATATTATCTACAGCCCTTAAGAAAGTACTAAAGGTCCTTGACTATGCTTAATGACTACATTATTATTATTTAGTCTCCTTCCTTTGTTTAAGCATTTCTCACTTTTCTGATTAAAACTATTCTTTGACTGAAGTGTTCCACAAGCAAAAGGCAGGCAGAAGACATGGTGAGGGGGTGGGGAGGAGGCAAGGATCACAGGCCAGCTCCATTTCAATGCCACAAATATAATTTGAGGTTTACCTGATGACAACCCACTGATCTATAAACCTATGCATTACAGCAGCTTTCTTCTTTGTAGTGATAAAATGCATTCACTCATTCTATCAATAAGGAACAATTCTAATCACTCATGATACAGCAGGGAATCAATGACCATCTTCAAATAGCTTATATTCTGTAAAGGAAGTCAGCAATAATAAAACAGGATGGTGATAAATACAATGAAGGTGTGCATGTACAATGATAGACTGAGAGTCCTGATTTAAACAGTGTGTTCAGAGAATGCTCTATGATAAGGTGATATTTGAGAAGAATCACTCGTTAACTGAAGAGTGTCATGCAAATGGAGAAAGGCCATTGGGTGGACAAAGTAGGAGAAAATTGCCAGGACAGGAACATTTACAATGACTGAGGACTAGTTACAACTGATGCGTGGCTTGGTGGGGGTGTGATACTAAGTTTCCACTGGAGACATTTAAAATTTGGGACTTCCAGTTAGATTTTTTTTTTCCAGGACTTAGAAGCAGCACTATATAAACCAGCTGTGTGTATACTTTTGTATGAACCAAAAAAGGGTTTAGAAACCCCAATCTAAAGCCAGCTGGTCAGAAGCAGAGATGACAACCTGGACTTTTACTGGCATCTGAAGTGTGTTGTGCGGGGAGTGGAGTGGGGACAAGGGAGTGGCAGATTTGTGGGATGTGTGGGATCTGATGCTATATCGGATAAATGCCGAGGTTGAGTTGAATTGTAGGACACCCAGCTGGTGTCACATGCAATTGCGTGTTTTGGAAAAACACCCACATATTTGTTGATCAGAAGTGTCAGAAAGTGGAGTGTTCTCTGTCAGTGTGGTAGTAGTTTAAGGGTAAAGGAGACAGAGGGAAGAAACACACAGGTAGGAGGAACTGGACTTTTCCCTCCACAGGAAAAAGGACACAAACAGGCTATCTTAGCATAAAATTCAGGTTAACTGAAATCAGAACGACTTGCCTACTTATCAATATGTGAAAAATTCTTTGACCAGTCCTGTCGCTATCAGCCTCTGGAATAGAGCACAGTGCCAAGGTGGCCTCCTGCAAGAACAGGGTATAGCAGCCGAAATGCTATTCTGTAGAATGCCAGTGCAAAATAGCTACTTCCACGCATGCAGAGCTTGTATTTCACATTCTAGTTTGTATGAAACAACTGCAGACTGCTTAAATTAAATCCAACCGCAGGGAATGTTTCTGGATCTAACCACCACCACATACAGACTCTTCTTCGAGATCCCAGACCGCTGAAATTGCTTCAGTCTCACAGGACTGGGTGCAACCTACTGACTGGCACAAACAAGCTTTTGACTTAAACCGTTTTCAGTGTTAGAGGAAAACATTTTCAGTTCAGTTCAGTGGCTTAGTCACGTCCGACTCTTTGCGACCCCATGGACTGCAGCACGCCAGGCCTCCCTGTCCATTACAAACTCCCGAATCTACTCAAACTCATGTCCATCGAGTCGGTGATGCCATCCAATCATCTCGTCTTCTGTCGTCCCCCTCTCCTCCCGCCTTAAATCTTTCCCAGCATCAGGGTCTTTTCCAGTGAGTCAGGTCTTCACATCAGGTGGTCTAAGTATTGGAGTTTCAGCTTCAGCCTCAGTCCTTCCAATGAGTATTAGGTGTGATTTCCTTTAGATGGAGAGACCGTAACTCAATCTCTTAGCAGGGAGCAACGATGCATCATCAAGAGACGCAAAAGATTCTCAAGCGTTTCTAACCCAGAGAGCTACGCCTCCGACCCGGAGGGACGCGCAGGCCCCGCCCCTTCCCCGCCTTCTCGCCCGCCCTGCGCGGACCTCGGTCCCACGCCCCGCCCCTCTCCGGCCGCGCTCCGCCCTGGCTCCGCCCCCGCCGCCGTGGCTCCGCCCCCCGCCGCCGTGCCTCCGAGTCCGCGCGTGCGCAGCTGGCAACGGACCCGGAAGCGAAGATCGCGGAGCGAAGGTCATATTGCGGCGCGTTGTTTCTTGTTTTTCGTGTAAATTTGCGCTTCATAGTCGCGCGCCCAACCCTTCCTCAGGGTGAGGGAGTCACTAGGGATCTGAAAATCACCGCACCTACCACTCTGTGCCCCGTAAGTCCAGACGTCGCCGTCACAGGGGGCGTTTCCCTGTGCGTTTCAAATCTCTCTGAGGCGAGTTCGGTGCCTTGGCTTTTTTTCCCCCTTTGGTTTTCTTCTTCGCTCTATGTTCCTGCTTAAAATCCTTTACTGACCGCCGCCCCCCGCTGACCCGCGTAAAGCCCTCTCCCCAGACATGGATTCGCTCTCCCCTCCTCCCCTTCCTCGAACCCCATAACCTCGTCTTGGAGGCCGCGCCCGTCCCCGCTCCCCCGGTCCTGGGGTTCTGGGGAGCCCTCGCGGCTCCCGAGACCCCCGCCCTCCCAGCCCCTCTGTTCTCGCGTCGGGCCGGTCCTTCTGCGGTACAGGCCTCTTCATAGTGACGTTTCCCCGTCCGCGTGTGGGGGGAGGTAACATGGGTCAGCCTCGTGACACCCAGCTTTCTCGCTGGGAAATGCTGTCTTCCGCTAGGCGGTCATCTTATTCGGTCGACATCCCTGTAAATATGTGGGCGAGGGGGATCAGGAGAAGCCGAGACAGCGGTTCACAGAGAAGTAGGAAAACTAAGGAGCAAATAAGAATGAGTGAGGACAGATGGCCTCGTAGAGGACGCGCGAGGGCCTGTTTCAATGAGTACTTGGTAAGGATGTCAGTAATTATTTTTTAGCAGTTGAAACCTAGTTTAGTCAGTCTAATATTCCGTTGTCTTCCATTTTATGCGATCTGTTAAAATAGTGAGGTACTAAGTGGATGTTCCCTTCAGGTCTGTCTTCTGTGTTCTCTGCCGGTGATGCAGAATGGGCTGATTGACCTCAGACCTTCCAACAGAGCCCCTCTATTCATGATGAGCACATTCTCGCAGAGCTTATTTCCAAGCTAACCCCTTCAGTATTTTCCCAGAAGGGTCAGCTTCTTGGTCTCCATTCTTGGACACTCAGAGTCCTTGGATTTGCAGCTTCTGTGCGTTCCTCGTAAACACTGCTGGTGCCCAGAGGTCTCTATGCCTTTCAGCTCTGTTTGTTCATGCCTGCATGAAGGAGAGGAGGAAAAATGGAGAAAATGGAGGGGAGCCTGTCGGAGTCTGCAGGAGAGCTGTGGGAGCAAGTGCGGACCTCTGGATGAGCCCAGTGAATTTTGTGTGTGTGTGTGTGTGTGTGTGTGTCCCAGGCATAGTTGTGGGATCACGGGTTATACGGAACTGTTTGCAAAGGATGTTGCTGTTCTGGCTGGAGCATCTGCAAGTGGGTTTATGGGTGATGTGGGCTGTGTGAAATCGTGTGGATATCATAGCATCTTAACTCAGGTTTCCTGGGACACAAAGATGCTGAGGCTGATATGTGCATGCATGGGTTGAATTGAGTAACATGATCTCACCTGTGGAAGAAAGGAGGCAGTGGCTTTGGCAGAGGTAAATGTATTCCTGTGATGTTGTTAAAACAGGTTCTGGGCTGAGCCCATGGGAGCGCTGTGTGCAGGAAGATGGGTGCCTTAGTCCTGGCGGGTGCCTACACGCACCTCTTGCGACAGTGGGCAGCAGAAGACTGTCCCTTCAATATGGTGAGGTCGTCTCTGTGTGTATGGTTGTGGCACAGGAAAGGGGATGTTGATTCTAAGCCTTAAACAGCCTGTTTTCAACTTTCAGGATTGACTTCGAAAGATTCACCTCTGAGGAAGAAATCCAGAGGAGGCAGAAGAGGAAAGAAAAGAGGTCAAGAATGGTTCTTTCTCAGGTGAAGTCATATCCTCAGTTGATTGTTTTGTCGGTCCTTCCAAAATGCCCTGCTTCAAAATTACCAGTCTTCTCTGATGGTTAAGTATGTTCTTGCTCAATAAAAGTGGGTTTTTTTTTTTTCCTCCAATTTTTAATTCAAAAATTTTTCAACCCTGTTGTTTTAATGTATACCACTAATGGTGGTTAGTTGCCAAGTCGTGTCTGACTCTTGCACTCTTGCCACCCCATTGTCTAGCCTGCCAGGCTCCTCTGTCTATGGGATTCTCTAGGCAAAACTACTGGAGTGGGTAGCCATTTCCTTCTCCAGGGGATCTTCCCAACCCAGGGATCGAACCCGGGTCTCCTGCATTGCAGGCAGATTGTTTACCAACTGAGCTATGAGAGAAGCCCCTGTATACCGCTAATATCCTTTCCAATTTTGAATCAATATTTTGTTAGTGGAATAAACAAACTCTGGCTTTTGTTCATAGTTACTTATCTGGATTTAAATGGGTAAAATTATATTTGCATCTTGAGTTATATGTATTTTACAGAGATTGAAGTATTATATATTTGTTCATGCTTGTACTGGTTCTTTGCTAACCTACTGTAGAATAATGTTGACAAACTAAATTACGTAAGATTAGAACATTTTCCTTGTCCCAGAGATGCTGAACTACGTTAAGTAAAAATGATAATTTAAAAACTTACCCAAAATATGTTGAAACAGCTACTCTCATTTTAGTGAATTGGATATTTACATGTGTGTGTACATGCATGCGTGTGCAAGTTCATGGCTTTTATAAAAGACATCATTTTGTAGTATTTTATTTTTTGACACTTGAGATTATATCTTAATTTTTTTACACTGTCACATTAATAATTTAAGTAGGAGTAAAAATGGAAACATTATGTGTGGATGGGTACACACATTATGCATTTGCACATGTTCACCTTGTACTCGTTTCAACTTTCTCAGGGAACCCTCTATGTTAATACATGTAGTAACTGTCAGTACACGTAAAGCGTTAAGAGTAATGCTTAGCACATAGGAAGTATTGAAATGCTTTCACCATTTTTCTTGTTATCTTCATCTTGATATTAAGGTCCCAATCTTTTGTAAAGCTACTGTGGACTTTTTCATCTCTCAGGACACCACTCACCAGCTCATCTGTATATTGAATCCCACTCAGTGTGTACAACAGAATATTTGACTCTCCTGTGTAGCCAACCTGTGTTTCATTTTTGCTTGTATATTTCATGTATCATCCGCAGAAATCAGTCATCCACACTGATTTGGAGGATATCATATTCTCTTACAGAAGCAAAAGAAATGAAAATTCGAGGCACATAACTTGCTCAAAATGCCTGTACTGGAATCTGTCAAAACCCATTCTCCAACCCAGTTGATCCTCTCTCCTCATTTTGTATGAAGATAAGAATTCTCCTCGTAGTCCCTCAGTGTGATATATTTTTTATTTCAGGGACATTTGACCTTTAAGGATGTGGCCATCGAATTCTCTCAGGAGGAGTGGGAATGCCTGGACCCTGCTCAGAGGGCCCTGTATAGGGACGTGATGCTGGAGACCTACAGGAACCTGCTCTCTGTGGGTGAGGATCACTTTCCTCTAGAAGTTGAGATCTGCCCTGGGGTATCTCTGCTTTTTCCCTCTGTGCCTCTTGGGAGCCCCTGTTTCGCTTGACTGACCTCAAAGCCTTGTTGACTCAGACATACAAAGCTCTGTGATTGACATCAGGAGTTTAACCATTTCTTCAGAAATATGCACATTTCATGATACACTAGGAGTTGTTCCAGAGCTTAAGTATTTACAAAGTCCAATGGCAAACTTGTAAAATCCTGAATTCCCTGTTTTCTCTCCCTCTGCCTTTGATTCAGTAGTTCTAGGAAGAGAGCTTGAGACCCGCATATTATGCTGTTGCCTCTGCGTTCCGAAAGAGCAGTAGATGAATGTGTGAAGTATTTTCTCAGACCTCCCCCTTATAATGTCCTCACTCCTCAGCTGAGTGAGGAGCTGAGAGTTCTTTTCTTTTATTCTAAATTATTTATTTATTTTTGGCTGCACTAGGTCTTCACTGCTTTGCTTGGGCTTTCTCTTGTTGTCACGAGCAGGGGCTACTCTTCCTTGTGCTGTGCAGGTTTCTCACTGAAATGGCTTCTGTCTTTTTTTTCCCCTCTTAAGGGAAGTTTATTTCCGGTCAGAGAAGAAGAATCAGGGACAGGACCCTGTGCATTCTAGGCCCGGGCCTGATCAGGGAGGGTGGGGTAGGGAGGGGGTGTGGGCAGAGGGGATGGCTCCAGCTGTGCAAGCTTGGTCCCACGGTTGTCCAGGCTGGTCCAGGGAGGGCCCACTGGGGATGGTGGCACCAAGCCTGGGGGCAGAGGTGGCAGGCCAGCGGGCCCAGAGGACAGTACATATAGAGGCAATAAATACTGACAGGCCAGGGCACACGACTCCAGGCCAGCAGGCCAGGAGGGACAGGTAAGGCTCGGCCACTGGCTTTGTCTGCTGAGAGCTCTCCCTTGGGGGGCTGTGGGCTCTAGGCACTGCCCACTGGGACAGAGAAGCCAGAGGCATGAGGACACCCAGCCTCCCAGATGGGAAGGAGGTTGCTTTGAGTCTTGGCAGTTTGGCTTTCCCAAGCCCTGGAGCCATCCCCGCGGTCCTGGGCAGACTGGGGACCAGCACATCCCCAGAAAGAAATGGCTTCTCTTATTGGGCAAGTGGGCTTCAGTAGTGGCGGCTCATGGGCTCTAGATCTCGGGTTTGATAGTTGTGGCCCAGGGGCGCAGTTGTTCCAAGGAATGTAGGATCTTCCTGGACCAGGGATTGAACCTGTGTCCCCTGCATAAGCAGGCAGATTCTTATCCACTGCACCACCCAGAGAAGGCTGTTCTTTTCTGTTTCTGAACGTTATCTCCATCTTAGAGCAAGGGGAAAGAACTCTAGATTCTAGAGAATGAAGTGAAAATTAAAAAAAAAAATAAACAAATGGGAATGTATCAAAGGTGCCAACACAGGTCAGAGCTCAGAAGGGCAGTGAGGAAACCGCACCATTAATAGTGTTTGGGAAACTCTCCCTAAGTGGGAGATGTCTATGGGAAAACAGAAGTTTATTTCTTGTGAATTTTCAGAGAAAATTTTTCTCCTCCCTGACTTGTTCCCCCCACCCCAGTACTCTTGCCTGGAAAATCCCATGGATGGAGGAGCCTGGTGGGCTGCAGTCCATGGAGTCACGAAGAGTCGGACACGACTGAGCGACTTCACTTTCACATTTCACTTTTATGCATTGGAGAAGGAAATGGCAACCCACTCCAGTGTTCTTGCCTGGAGAATCCCAGGGACGGGGGGGAGCCTGGTGGGCTGCCATCTATGGGGTCGCACAGAGTCGGACTTAGCAGTAGCAGCAGCTGACTTGTTCTGTCCTGCAATATGTAAAGTTTATCTTTTCATGTTCAGTGGTGCTACAACAGCTCCTACACACCAAGGCAAAGTGTTTATCACATCTACACTCCGTCATCTGGCTCCTGAGAATCCTTTGTTTCCTTGACTTTGAGGAGAATGGGATAGTCTTTTTCCGCTGGTCTCTCTTTCTTGATTCTATCAGATGTATTGGCAGGTGGGTTCTTTTACCACTAGTGCCACCTTGGAAGCCCAGAATTGCTCATAGTATTCTCTTATAATCCTTTTGATTTCTGTAGAATCAGTTGTGACCAGTTGTAATGTTCCCTCTTTCACTTCCAACTTTAGCTATTTGCATCTTCTGATTTTTTTCTTAATCTTGCTGAGTGTAAATTTTGTCTTTCTTTTCAAAGAACCAACTTTGAGTTTTGTGGTTGTAGTTTTTTATTCTCTAATTCCTTTAATCTTTTTCTTCCTTCCTTCTCTAGCTTTGGCTCTGTTTTGTTCTTCTGAGATCTTTTTTCCCAATCTTTTCTTCCTTTCTCTCTTTTTTTTTAAAATTCTTATTCACATGGTCAACCAGGATTTCTTTTGTGCACTCCTTTGTATTTTCTTTTTTCCCATATTTATTGACATGTAATCCACATATGTTATGTGGACACAGACCATAGCGTGAGTTCTGATAGCTCAGCTGTTAAAGAATCCACCTGCAATGTAGGAGACCCTGGTTCGATTCCTGGGTTGGAAGATCTGCCGAAGGGATAGGCTATCCACTCCAGTATTTTGGGGCTTCCCTTGTGGGTCAGCTGGTAGACAATCGGCTTGTAATGCAGGAGACCTGGGTTTGATCCCTAGGTTGGGAAGATCCCCTGGAGAAGGGAAAAGCTACCCACTCCAGTATTCTGGCCTGGAGAATTCCATGGACTATATATATAGTTCATGGTTTCGCAAAGAGTCGGACACGACTAATTTTCACTTCACTTCAATCCATGTAACATGGTATAAATGTGAAGTGTACAGTGATGATGTGATATACATATATTACTAAATAATTACCAGAACACACTTAACACATCCATCAAGTCACATAATTACAGTGTGTGTGTGTGTGTGTGTGTGTGTGTGTGTGTGTGTGGTGAGAATATTTAATGTCTACTGTCTAATCAAGTTTGAGTATATAAGACAGCTTTGTTAATAGTAGTCACCATGCTGTATATTAGATCTGAACGTATTCACCTTATAACTGAAACTGCAATAATATTCCCCTGTATGTAATAATATTCCCCTGCCCCTGCAATCACTCTTCTACTCTCTTTTTCTAATCATTTGGCTTTTGTTTTTAAGATTCCATATATATGTGATATAAGTGAGGTCATAACTGTATTTGTATTTCTCTCCTGACTTACTTCACTTAATATAATGACCTGAAGGTCTGTATTGGTACAGATAGCAGGATTTACTTTTTTACTGAATAATATTCCGTTGTATGTGTAATATTTTAAAATTTCTTTACACACTGTTGGACACTTAGGTTTTTTTCATGTCTTTGCTATTGTAAATAATGCTGCAACAACAGAGCAGTGCAAATATCTAAGAGAGTGCTTTCATTTCCTTTCAGTGTATTCCCAGAAGTGAGATTGCTATCTTATGGTCGTCCTTCTTCTTTTTCTTTTTTTTTTTTTTAATATTTTGAGGAATTCTACATACTCTTTTTCTATGGTGGCTGCACCAATTTACATTTCCACCACTATTGCAGTGGGTTGCCTTTTCTCCATATCTTCACCTCCACTTTCTATCTCTTGACTTTTTATGATGGCCATTCTGCTAGGTGTGAGGTGGTATGTCACTGTAGTTTTGCTTTG
The DNA here is from genome assembly GCA_917880005.1 of Nanger dama. NCBI lineage: Eukaryota > Metazoa > Chordata > Mammalia > Artiodactyla > Bovidae > Nanger > Nanger dama. The sequence goes on from CAKJTW010000155.1 coordinate 615,641, forward strand.
CATTTCCTCCTGAGGGCAGCTCCGGGTATTGGGAGGCTTTGAATTCAGTCTCAGAGCCTGCCAGTTCTTTTCTTCCAAGGTCTGTATTCTAGTCACTCTTATGCAATTCTATGGAAGCCCAGGTGGCACAGTGATAAAAAAATCCACCTGCCAATGCAGAAGAGATGTGGGTTCAATCCCTAGGTTGGGAAGATCCCCTGGAAAAGGAAAATGGTAACCCACTCCAGTGTTTTTTTTTCTGGGAAGTCCCATGGACAGAGGAGACTGGCGGGGTACAGTCCATGGCGGTCGCAAAGAGTTGGACATGACTGAGCACATATGCACGCATGTTCATCCACTGAACAACTTTCTCCTGACAGAACCTAAATCAGTATGTATAGGGCTGATGACTGAAAAGCAAATTCCAGGAGGGATAGCCAAGTCTGACTGTTAGAGCTCTTGTTATCTCCCATGAATTAGTTCTTTCTCAGCTCTGGTATTCATTGTAGTATTTTATAATGTGTGCTGCCTGAATAGCCAGTTGTGCTCAAGAACATGTTTTCTGATTGCTCTCGCTTGCTGTGTACATTGGTGTCAGGTACATAAATCCTGTGAGTCTGCTGTCCTTATTTTTAAAATAGTGGTTGTAGGGTGCTTGGGCTCCAGCAGTTGTAGCTTCTGGGCTCTAGAGCTCTAGGGTTCAATATTTGTGGCACACGGGCTTAGTTGCTCCACGGCATGTAGGATCTTACCGGGGATCAAACTGGTGTCCCTTGTATTACAAGGTGATTCTTAACCGCTGGACCCCCAGGAAGCTCCTGTGTATGTTTTTATTTTCCAATATGTTCTCAACAGTGTTGTCTCTGACCTTCGTTAATAAATTCTCAAAGCACATGCAATGTATCACATATGATTTGGGGCCAGTAACCAGGATAACTAAAGGGCAGTGCGTAGACAGGGAATTTCTCTATTAGTTGACTGTGATATAGCTGCAGTCATGAAATCATAATTGTGACTTCTGACTTCTTTTTCCAGTTCTTTTTATAATGTTATATATTTTCCTGACATGATAGTTCATAAGTCAGTGATTTCTATATAACTCCCAGCTCTCATATTGTGTGCTCCTTCTAGAATATAAGTTCTTTCTTTATTCTTAAGGGGGAATGTCTAGAGTTCTACAGAGTAAAAATTTTCTGTAATATAGTGATTTATTATCTATGTTGACTTTATCATGGTTTACTGGAATAATTTTCAATTTATATTGAGATTTATAGATGATCTTTCAGCATGCATTATGCAATATATCTGATACACAGCATCTCTTAATGCTGTAAAATGCTTTCTCTCAGTGGGTACATGTGGATATATAATGTGTATTAAGATAAATATTTTGTTTTCTTATAAGTTGTTTTCTCAGTTCTACAATGGTTTTGCAATTCTAAACTATAAGTTATTTAGATTATTTATTACATAAAGCTTGTTTTGGATTATTTAGCATTACAATCAGAGAAGGCAACCGCAACCCACTCCATTACTCTTGCCTTGAAAATTCCATGGACGGAGGAGCCTGGTAGGCTGCAGTCCACGGGGTCGCTTAAGAGTCGGGCACAACTGAGCGATTGCACTTTCACTTTCTACTTTTATGCATTGGAGAAGGAAATGACAACCCATGCCAGTATTCTTGCCTGGAGAATCCCAGGGACAGGGGAACCTGGTGGGCTGCTGTCTATGGGGTCGCACAGAGTCAGACACGACTGAAGCAACTTAGCAGCAGCAGCATTACAATACATTGACTCTTCTTTAGTACTTATATATGTATAGTAATTATGCATAAAATATGTATAATAGATTTTTCTCCTCAGTTATGAGACAGCAGTATGTTTACTGCCAAAAGGTATGTGATCTTTGAGGTCACGGTGGAAAATATCCTTTCTTTGAGAGCTAATGTAAGTTTGCACAATGTGATTGATTTTGTCGTTGAGTGACTAGGCTATCCTAAAATTAAGTTGAATTACATGCAGTTATTCTTTCTTTAATAAAAGATCCTGTTTCTCTAGTTGTATCTGAAAACTTGAAGGTCATGGTTGGGAAGTTTAATAACTGTCCAGGATTGGTAATGCCTTTGGTATAATATCACCTTTTCAACATGAAACATTTATTTACCATCTGTAATTAATAGGATACCTATGGTTCTTTATATCTTGTAGCTGTCTCTCATATACATGTGATCAAGAAATTGAAACCAAAAGCAAACAGTGATACAGGAGTATTCCAGAGAGTGATGTTGGGAAGATATGAAAGTCATGAAATCAGAGATTTTTACTTCATGGAAATCCAGGAAAATATACATGTCTTTGAGTGTCAGTGGACAGATGATGACGGAAATGACAAAGGAATGTCTGTAAACAATAATGAAAATCTCACTGATGGAAAAAATCAATATGGTAGAAGGGATCCAGGAAACAAACCTATTGAAAATAAGTTTGCATTAAGCTTTCAGGATGAATGGTGTATATTTAAAAGTGAAGAGAAAATTGATGAATTTAATGAAGCTGACAAGAGTAGCAACAGTAGCACCTCATTTTTACCATTGCAGACAATTTCTCCTATTGTCCAAACCAACATTTCTAATTTGTATGGGAATGATTTTATTCACCCTTCAATACTGACACAAAGCCAAAAAGCATACAAGGGAAAACATTATAAATGTAATGAGTGTGACAAAACCTTCCCTTACAGCTCAAACCTCAGCAGACATCAGTTAATCCATACGGGAGAGAAACCTTATAATTGTGATGTATGTGGTAAGGTGTTTAGTCGAAATTCACACCTCGCATGTCATCAGAGAATTCATACAGGAGAGAAACCTTACAAATGTAAAGAGTGTGGCAAAACCTTTAATCAGTGCTCAAACCTCACTAGACATCAGTTGATCCATACAAGAAAGAAAGTCTATGAATGTGATGTCTGTGGCAAGGCCTTCAGTCGAAAGTCATTCCTTGTAAGTCATCAGACAGTGCACTTTGGAGAGAAATCTTACAAATGTAATGAATGTGGCAAAGCCTTTAGGAAACGCTCAAGCCTTACTCAGCATAAGAGAATCCATACAGGAGAGAAACCTTACAGATGTAATGAGTGTGAGAAGGCCTTTAGGAAGCATTCAAATCTTACTCAACATAAGGTAGTCCATACTGGAGAGAAACCTTACAAATGCAATGAGTGTGGCAAAGCATTTAGTGTGCACTCAGCCCTAAGGAACCATCAGATAATCCATACAGGAGAGAAACGATACAAATGTGATGTCTGTGGCAAGGTCTTCAGTAGAAATTCAATCCTTGCAAGTCATCAGAGGCTGCACACTGGGGAGAAACCTTATAAGTGTAAAGAATGTGGTAAGTCATTTGTTCAACGTTCACTCCTTTGGATTCATGAGAAAATCCATACTGGTGAGAAACCTTACAAATGTAATGAATGCGGCAAAGCCTTTCCCGTGCGGTCAATCCTTACTCAACATATGAGAATCCATACTGGGGAGAAACCTTATATATGTACCAAGTGTGGCAAAGCCTTTACAAAACATTCAAATCTTACTCAACATAAGACCACCCACACTGGAGAGAAACCTTATAAATGTGATGAGTGTGACAAAGCTTTTACCCAAGTTTCAAGTCTTAGTAGGCATCAGAGAAGGCACAGTGGAAAGAAACCGAGTAAGTGCAATGTGTGTGTTAAGCCTTTGATCCAACATTCGCAGCTTTGGGATCTTGAGAGAACTCATACTGGAGAGAAACCTTACAAATATGATGTGTGCTGTAAGGCATCGGTCCAACATTCACAACTTTGCAGTCATGAGAAAACTCTCACTGGAGAACTCAAATGCAGTTTATGTGGCAAGGCTTTTATCCAGCATTCAAGCCTTGTGGCACATCAGAGAATTCATACAGGAGAAAGACCTTATAAATGTAATAAATGTGATAAGGCTTTTACCCAAAATTCACAACTTTGGCGTCATGAGAGAACTCATATCAGAGAGAATTCTTATCAATGTAACGAGTGTGGCAAAGCCTTTACAGATGGTTCACATCTCAATCGACATAAGATCATTCATACTGGTGAGAAACCTTACAAGTGTCATGAGTGTGGCAGAGCTTTTACTCAGTTTACAAACCTGGGTAGGCATCAGAAAATACATACTGAAAAGAAACATTATAAACTTAATCTATGTGGCAGTGCTTTTATTAAAAGCTGAAGCTTTGGGCATCATCAAATTAATAGAAATCTTAGAAATATAATGATTGAGATAAAATGTATGTAGGTAGTCAGACCTTAAAATCAGAGACCCCCTTAAGGAGAGAAATCATTTAAAACATACGTATGTGGCAAAGCCTGTAACTGTGCCTAACATTTATTTGGTGGCAGAATGTACATCTTTAAAAGAAACCATACAAAATTTTTGCAAAGGGTAGCCAAAGTTTAAGCCTTCTGGAATGTAACAAAATTCTTACTAGAGAGAAACCTTATAAATATGGTTCCTGTGATCAGCTTTGTCAAAAATATTTACTTTTGTGGTTGTACTCAGTCGCTCAATTGTGTCCAGCTATTTGCAGCCCCGTGGACTGTAGACTGCCAGGCTTTTTGGATTTCCCAGGCAAGAATACTGGAGTGGGTTGCCGTACCCTCCCTCTAGGGGATCTTCCCAACCTAGGGGTTGAATCCAGGTTTCCCGCATTGCAGGCTGATTCTTTACCATCCGAGACACCAGGGAAGCCCTTTAAAGATGGTAGAGTGCATAAAAAGGTTTAGAGGGTGTGTGTGTGTCTGTCTGTGTCTGTCTGTGTGTGTGTGTGTGTGTGTGTGTGTAGCAGAGGGGGAGGAATGCCATGCTGTCCTGACACAGAGTGGAGTTAGCATAAAGGCACAATTTCAGGATCACCAACGGCTAGAGGTGGGTTCAGGCTATTCACAGTCAATACTGAGGAGAGAACACGGGTCCTGAGGCAGACTGTTGAGGTAGTTAGAGGAGAGCTCTTCCTTTGCTCCAGGAGCTCAGTGGATAATAAACAGGATCTTTGAAGGGAAAAAAAAAAAAGATGGGAGAGGTGGAGGTGGACTTTTGAGGAGCTCCACAGGAAAGGTATGGAGCAGACATACAGGGAATGTGAGGGAACAGCCAGGAATCTGAATCAAGAACAGTCAATTCGGGGCTGTGTTTTTCTCCAGCTGTGATGAGCCACTCAGGGACAAGGTAGAGCTGGTGTGATGGCATCAGGGAGAGCAATGGGTCTGGGGGAGAATCCAGGTCCACACACCAGGCCTTTGGTTTGGGGTATTTGACTTGCATGACTGTAAGTGACAGAGGATGGTGTTTGTCTCCATGTTTTAAAAATAACCTAGATGAGGTGGTAGAGTGTATTCCATTGGCTTACCGTTTCATTATTGATGCAGACAAGCCTGGACTCTAGTTACATACTCCACAAATGGTCAGCAAATTAATGAGAAGAACACAAAATGAAACTAGTACACCCTCTGGTATGGCCTTCACTTTAGGGGGTTGATGTGTGCAGGGGTCCTTTGCCCCGGAAGAGTGGGAAGGGATCTGGCCAGGAACAGCAGAGGAGGGCAGAGGCAGGGTCCTCCCACCCCGACAGTCCTCCTCCACCCTCACCAAGCGCAGTGGGCGAGTGTAAGTTCAACTGGGACCGCAGTGAGCTCATCCAGGGGGTAGCTGCTTGAGGCTGAGTAGACCCACTTCGGAAATAAAAGCCTAAAATCAGGAGAGAAAAGGAAAAGCCTCCTCACTGCCTAGACCCTTCCATGGAGAAAAATTATGAAAAAAAAAAAAAATGCTGTTCTGTAGCGTTTAGTATTATATCGTCCATTCTACCCACTGAGAATTTTGTATTTCATATTCTAATTTGTAATCCCTACACAGATAACTCCAGTTCTTTTTAATTTAAATTGCTTAAATTAATTTTGATTGCAGGGAATGTTGCCCCACAGCTACTCCTCACTGAGATCGCAGTTTTCTCAGTTTAGGACCAACGGTCGGTCAACCGCTGGCAAAAACAGCTTTTGACTTAAACTGTTTTCAACTTGTTAAAAAGAAATTTCCAAAATAAGTGGTCCACACAACTGTAAGAGTTTAAAAGTTGTTAGAGACAGTAACTTAAGCAGGAAGTCATCCCTCAAGCATGTCTAAACCTGGAAAAGGTAAACTTGGGAGGGAATCCAAGGGACGTAAACACCACACCTCTACCCCGCTCCTGTCCCTCAGTCGTAGCGCAAGCCCGGGTTCTTCACGCCCCGCCCCTTGCCGGTAGTGCCCTGCTCAGGCCCCGCCCACAGTCCGTATGCGCACGCGCAGTTTCTTCAAGACCGAGAAGCTGGTAGTGCAGAGCACAAGTCACGCTGGGCAGCAAGAGTTAACACTTTTCTAGCTTGGACATGCGCCTCACAGTCCTCTTTCCAGACAGACGGTTAAAATTAGCAGTTTCAAGGTACGGAGAGGGACCTTCGGTCCCCAGCCGCCCGGCGCTCCTTCCTCGCCCCGCCCCTCGCCAGTAGCACTCGGCTCAGGTCCCGCCCTGGAGGCCGCGCAACGCCGCACACGCAGCTCCTTGAGGAACCGGGAGAATGCGAAGTCGGGTACGCTGTACCAGGTCTCTCGTTTCTTGGGTAAATCGGTGCTGCGCGGCACCCTAACTTCACTTTGAGGACCTTAAATCCTAGCATCCGGCCCTCCGCCCCCAGTAAATCCACACGTCGACCTTTCAATTCGACCATGTTTTCCTTTGGGTTAAAATCATCCTCAGGCGGGCCCCTGAGCCCTTGGCTCTTTTGCCCTCGATCCACGTAAACACCGCCTTTCGAGACATTTTCTTGCTTTAAATCCTTTGCCACCTCCGCCTCCAACGTCCTCTCCTAAGAGAACAAAGTGAATTCGATGAGGGCATCACCCGTCTCGCCTTGTCAGACCCTGGAGGTAGAGCCGGGGCGCTCCGCTCCTGGAGAGCAGTGTCCTCTCCGGGGCCCTGGAGAGCCCACCCCAGTCCTGAGACCCCCTCCCTGCCAGCCCCTCTGTCCTCGCCGGTCCTTCGGCTCCCCAGGCCTCCCCTTCCTGTCAGCCCGCCCCGTCACCCTACGGCAGGGTGCTACCTGGACCTGCTCGTGTGACACCAGTGTTCCGTGTCACATTCAACTCAGTTGGAAAACGGTCCCTTTGGGTCCCAGGGCATCTTATTCAGTCGCCACCCCTTAAAATTTGGGGGCAAAGGGAATCAAGCAGATACAGAGCGACTGAGAAAGAGAAAAGCATGAGGGAGAACCGATGAGAACACAGAACATGGCTCAGGGACTTGTAAAGAAAGAGAAGATAAAGTGAAAGCAATGAAGTCCTGATTGAATGTAGCAGGTGAATGAAACAGAAATTAAAGCCCGATCTCCAGAGGTTAGAGAGCAGCAGTGAGAAGGAACTTCACACAGGGTGTCAGGAGAGAAGATGAGTTGGAACTGTGGCCTTCAGAGTCTCCGGGTGCTGGGAGAGAAAGAGGACTAGTGGCAAGAGCTGAGGAAGAGCAGGAAAGATGTATCACCCTGGGGTGCCAGAGAGTGAGGAGGGAGTGTTAGGGAGAAAGAAGCGAAACCACACTCCAATTTGGACTGGAATCCAGGATCTTAATATTGCACACCTGGTCTCAGGATTTAATAATGCGGTTCTTTACATCGCAGTGCAGACGGAATTCAGCAAGAGGCAAACTGATAGTTAAGTAGTATATTTATTGAGAGAGATACACATTCCACAGGGCCTCCCAGGAGGCACCAGTGGTAAAGAATCGCCTGCCAATGCAGAATCTTTAGGAGACGTGGATTCAATCCCTGGGTCGGAAAGATCCCCTGGAGGAGGGCATGGCAACCCACTCCAGTATTCTTGACGGATTCTCCCATGGACAAAGAGCCTGGTGGCCTACAAGTCCATGGGTGTCACAAAAGAGTCGGACAGTACTGAGCCAATGCGCGTGCCCGCACACATGCCACAGCTATAAAGTAGGTCATCTCCAGAAAGTGAGAGGCCCTGTGATAACGCAAGTTCCATAGGCAGAATGCAGTCAGTCTTAAAGTGAAAGCGACCCTGAAATACAAGGTGGTTAGTTTTAAGGGGCTGAGGAATTTCACAGTCTACAGAGAGTGGAGTAATTGTTTAAGCTATTTCAGGGAGGGATGGAGACTTCTGGGAATTGGGCCCACCTCCCTTTATGGCCTTGACAGTCTATAGAGAGTGGAGTAATTGTTTAAGCTATTTCAGGGAGAGATGGAGACTTCTGGGAATTGGGCCCACCTCCCTTTATGGCCTTTGACGGTTGGCGTCAGAACTGTCATAGCACCTATGACATGTCATGTAACTAATATGTCACGACAAGCATAGAATGAGTTCAAGGTTTGTTCGCAGTCAAATCTTCCGCCATCTTGGGTCTAACTAGTTATAACTGGTTTTTGTCATAGGCTTAATGACTGAGTCATTCTTTTAAGGGTTGTGCCCTGTTCCCTTCCCTCCTGCGTCACGTGTAGGAGAGTTAGGGGAAGAAAGGACCAGAAATAATGGAGATTGAGGGCAGTCAGGTTGGGGGAAAGAGTGCAAGAGGGGGAGGGGAACAAGTTGAAGAGTGGGGCAGGACAGGTGTGAGGAAAAGAGACACAGGGATAGAATAGGGAGACATAAGGTGAGTGAAATGGAATAACCTGGTAGTGCAGGTAGAGGGAGTGGGTAACTGGCTCCAGCTGTTTGGATATGGATAATTAAGTTGTGATGTAGGAGTTGTGTTTTTAGAATCTAGTACATTTAAAATTTGTTTAAATCATACAGATGAGGGTGAGAATTGCAAAACAACTATCTTGTGCATCTTGTAATTATTTGAGAAGATAACTTCCATTTGCAGTTTTTATTCAGTGGGGGGCAGTGACTTGATTCACTCAGTTGCAGGTCACCCCTTCCTTTCCTTTTTCTGGCATGGAGTAGAGGTCAGAGAAGAGGGCACCTGGAACAAGAAATGACTGAGCTTATTTCTGAGTTGACCCCTTTACAGTGTTTTCCACATCAGCAGCTATGTTTCTGCAACTCTGTATTTTTAAATTATTTCAGTGAGATTCTTTCTCCACTTCTGCACTGCAACTAGCAAGTAGCTCCCACCACCCACTTCAACTAGAGAAAAGCCAAGCAGTAAAGAAGACCCAGGGCACAGCCAAAAATAACTAAATAAAATATATTTAAAAAAATTTTTTTAATACCAAGAAACAATAAGCTATTAAAAATAACTGCTTATGTGCACAGCTGTGACAAATTATGAATAACATACAAAAAGACCAAAACCCAACTGCGACTGCCACTTCTGGAGGTGAGGAGAACAAAATCAGGGTACTGAACATGGTCCCCTGCCCACAGCACCACCAAGGGGTTGGGCAGACCAGCTAGGGGAACCCACCCAATCTGCTCCTACTCTGCCCTCACCTTCACCCAGTTTAAGAGACCAGCTCACCCAGCCTCAGGGAGCAAGTAAATCACCTGTTTGTTCTCCACCTGTACTGCAGTTCAGTTCAGTTGCTCAGTCATGTCCAACTCTGTGACCCCATGGACTGCAGCATGCCAGGCTTCCCTGTCCATCACCAACTCCCAGAGTTTACTCAAACTTGTGTCCACCAAGTTGGTGATGCCATCCATCCATCTCATCCTCTGTCATCCCCTTCTACTCCTGCCTTCAATCTTTCCCAGCATCAGGGTCTTTTCCAATGAGTCAGTTCTTCGCATTAGGTAGCCAAAGTATTGGAGTTTTGGCCTCAGCATCAGTCCTTCCAGTGAATATTCAGGACTGATTTCCTTTAGGATTGACTGGTTGGATCTCCTTGCAGTCCAAGGGAGTTCCGATAAAGCTCTGCCTGAATTCCTCGCCTGGCCTTTTACCAATTTCTACTGATTAAAGAGTCCAAGAACCCAGGTTGGTAACAAATACAGTCTATTCTTTTAACAACTGTGCAGAGAGGACTTGAGGGGACAGTCACTTATAGGATTTAATATATATACACAGGTCAAATGAAACCACTGTATGTTCACATTTTTGATCACTAATAATTTATATCTGTTTCTTAATATTACAGAAGATGTTTAAAAATCTATTGCCATTGAGGAAATATCATTTTCTTATGAATATGCCCATTTGGCTGCCTTTAAATTATTAAAAACAAAACTCATCAGGAACAAAATGGACTCATGAATGCCTATAGTCAGTTTCTCCTATTGATCTGTGTTTGCTGAAAAGTTCCACTGTCAACTCCATGCTGAAATATCTTTCTTGTCACCATGACCAGCTGGCAATATTGCATAATACAGAGTAAACTACCTTATAAAGATCCCAAAATCTATCCTACTCACTAGATCTTTTACAAATGTAAGGATATATCTTCTATTCGAGTGTGCCATGCTAAGACATTTTGCTTATTTGTACGTGAAAATATTTGAATATGCTAATTACCCTATCCAAACATTACCATATTTCAAATGATTACCATTGCCTGCATATGATATCTTTCACATGTAAGGATGTGAGAACATACACCTTGCAGTAGATGTTAAGAAACAAGATATTGCCATAAAAGTTAGTGAGTGCAGCAATGACATTATTTGATAGTTGATAATCTAGCTTTACTTAATATACAATTCATATTAAAGAGAATATACATCCTACAAAATGCCCTAAGAAATACTGCAAACATGGTAATACTTCAGGTAAAAGTTAAATCCCAGTGTCTTCATGTCTTATAGGCTGTGTTATCCACATTTGACAAAACATTCCACGTTAACACAGAAAAGAGCTAAGCTATATTATAATTTTAAAATTAAACTGTCTACCCTCAAAATGAATATATAGATAATCTGAAATTACATTTAGACATTACTGATTTGAGTTTATGATATAAACAAGTTTTTGTCAAAGGTATTTGAAGGTAATTCATCACGAGTGTGGAATAAAGTATTTTAAACAATACAGTTCTCATTAAAAGGAAAAAAAATTATTTCTTTTCTCATTTTATTGTACCCATATGAGATGATGGATGCTAAGTAAACTTAATGATTTCACAATACATGTAAGTCAGACCATTCTGCTGTACAGTTTAAAGTTGATATATGTCAATTATAAAACAGATGAGGGAATGATAGTTTTAAAAAGGTAAATAAACACCTTAGCAAAAAATAAAGAATAATGTCTATTAAAAATTTTTTTTTAAAACACTGCTCTTTTTAGAGCAATGGTTAGTGACCTAAAGCATCATATACAGTAGTCCTCCAATTCTCAAACCCCAAATCTTGTCCTTATGAGTCTCTGAAACTGATGATGAACAGAATGAACAGTGATGAACAGAAACAGAAAGGCTGTTCTGGCCAGTATCCGAATGACACTGTTCATTATAATAAAGGAGAGTCTTGTATTTCATACTGTAGTGTGTAATCCCTCCACAGACAAAAATTACACATTAATTCTGTAATTGAAAGTATTCATTCAAATGATCTGTTTCACATCTGTGATTTCAGGTAGGTTCTTCCCTGGTGGCTCAGACAGTAAAGCGTCTGCCTATAATGGGGGAGACAGGGCTTCAATCCCTGGATCGGGAAGATCCACTGGAGAAGGCAATGGCAGCCCACTCCAGTACTCTTGCCTGGAAAATCCCATGGATGGAGAAACCTGGTAGGGCTACAGTCCATGGGGTCGCAAAGAGTCGGACACAACTGAGCGACTTCACTGTCACTTTTCTTTCTACCTTCACATGTGTTTTCAAGTATATACGTGTAGAGTATTTGTAACAGTCCTTTACTGTCCTTTTGATGTCTGCAGATTTAGTATAAAAAAATTCAATCAAGTAAATATTAAAAATCATATATATTAGTTTTGTATGGTTTCTCTCTAAGGTTGAATCTCTTTTATTGAAATATAATTGTATAATTGTTCATTTTGGCTGTACTACACACAGCCAAATTGCTGTGTGTAATTGCTTTATAAAAACAATTACAATGATGTGTGTAGCCATCTATCCTCTATGTTATGACAATATTTTTAAACATCTTCCTTACACAGGATATAACAGTCCCATGACATATATAAATACCTAGGAGTTTGCATGGCTTGATCCTCTTTATCTCTTTTACCTGGAACCACACCTCCCTTCCTTCTGGCAACAACCAGGCATTTGTTCTTCATTACCTATGAAGCTGTTTTCACTGTGTTTTGTTTCTTATATTCCACATATAAGGAGATCATGCAGTATTTGTCTTTCTAAGTCTGACTTCTTTCACATAGTATAATCCTCTAGATCCATCCATGTTGTTGCAAATGGCTAGACTTCTTTATTTATGGCTGAGTAATATTCCTGTGTGTGTGTGTGTGTGTGTGTGTGTGCACACGCACCTTGCACACAACACATCTCTAATTTTTCATTTATTAACAGACATTTAGGTTGCTTCCATATCTTGGCAATTGGAAATAATGCTACAGTGAATATTAAGAGTGCCTATATCTTCTCAAATTAGTGTTTTCTGTTCTGCCAGTAAATGGCCAGAAGTGTGAAACCTGGCTCACATAACAGGTTTTTTGCTTTTTAATTTCTGAGAATCTTTCATTACTGTTTTGCATAAATGGTGCACCAATTTACAACACCAGCAACAAGGCCCAAGAGTACCCTTTTCTCTACAGCACTGCCAATGCTTGTTATTCACTGTCTTTCTGATAACTATAATGTGGTATCTCATTGACTTTGTGTTTTGCACTCCCCTAATTAATGATGCTGAGCATCTTTTCATGTGTCTGCTGGGCATCTGTATGTGTTTTTCCACCCTGATACAGTCCCATTAGCTGAGTAAGGCTGGAATACACTCAGAAATTTTGTCTGAACTGTTTTAACTTTGAGCTTTGAATAAAAGCGTTGCCACATGTGTGAGGCATATGTTTTCAGTGTGTTTTTTCAGATGCCTCGTGAGGCTTGCAAACTGGGTATAAGCTCTGCCACACTCATTACATTTGTAAGGTTTTTTTCCAGTGTGGATGGTTTTATGTTGCGTAAGATATGAATGTCTTGTAAGGGCTTTTCCACACTCATCACATTTGTAAAGTTTCTCTCCAGTATGAGTTCTCTCGTGACCCCAAAGCTGTGACCGTTCAATAAAAGCCTTATCACATTTATTACATTTAAAAGGTTTTTCTCCTGTATGAATTCTCTGGTGTGCCCTAAGGTTTGAACGCTGGGTAAAATGCTTGCCACACTCATTACATTTGTGTGGTTTCTCTCCAGCATGCATCTTCTGATGTCTGCTAAGGTGTGAAAATTGGGTAAAAGCTTTGCCACATTCATTGCATTTGTAAGGTTTCTCTCCAGTGTGCATCCTCTGATGATTTGCAAGATGTGAATTTCGACTAAAGGCCTTGCCACAGACATCACATTTATATGCTTTCTCTTCTGCATGTATTCTCTGATGTGCTGTAAGGCGGGACTGGTGGTTAAAGGCTTTGCCACAGTCACTACATCTGTAACGTTTCTGTCCAGAGTGAATTCTCTTGTGATTTGTGAGGTTTGATTTTTGCTAAATGCCTTCCCACAGTCATTACAGTTGTAAGATTTTTCTCGAGTGTGTGTTCTCCTGTGTTGTGCAGATAACACAGTGGTTTCCACACTAGGAGGAATTTGATGAAGTGAGGAAACTGAGGAACCATTGCGGACTGACTTCTCAAGTTGAGGGCCTCCATACATTTTCTCCTCAGTTGGAAATCTCTGCAGTTCAGCCACCTGTGCCTGCAGCCTTGCTCCAGTTCTACTGTCCAAATGCTTTACATTGTTTCTAGAAATGATTATGTTATCTTTCATTGTTAACAAATTTCTTATGAATGGCTTGTCATGCATGAAATATTCATATGTATTACTTCTTACAGAAACACTCTGAGGAAAATTAATTAAGGATTTATTATGCTGATCTTCTCTCTGACTGAGATTTTTGTTGTGGGTCAAAAGCACTTCTTTGTCGTTTCTTGCATCACATCCCCATTCACTCTCACTCTCCTGCATATTTTCACAGATTTCCTTGAGGTCAAATTCCTTGATGCCATAAGTTTCATTTTTCTCTAATGTCATTAGGTGGCACAATTCTCCTTTACTGATGTCCTCTTTTGGGGATGATAATTCCTTGACTGCAAATGTGGCAGAATAGCTTCCTATTACATAGAGTTGGAAGATATTTCATGTTGAATTAGACACTTAAACAAAAATAATACAATGATTACAGAAGTTCTTCAATCATGGTCTTCGGAACACTACTATGATAGTTTTTTCTTTTTATACTTTTTCCAGCATTAATGTTTTCTCTTATCTCAGATAATAAAATTTCAAGTACATACAATGTACAACACACACTTTATTGCCATATAACTTGGATAATTAAATGATAATCAATAAGTAGAAAGTCTGTCTACGTACTGGCTTACAGAAGTGGAGGCATGAAGTCATAATTGAGATTTGAGACTGTCTTTCCTAATCCCTAATCTTTATAATACTGTTTAATCACATGTGAACATGATGCAAGAAAAATATTTGTACAAATCTATATATCACAATAATTGATACATTTTCATAAATCATGATAAATCTAGCAAGTAAGTTAATAAATAACCACAATTATACAAAATAATAGTCTCTGGAATTCTAAAAGACTCTTAAGTACAAATAAATTTTTTTTTCATTCCAGAAGGAACACATGATAGGAAAAGTAAAAAGTATCTTGAGAAGCACTGACTTTTGAAATATCAGGCTCAGATCAACACACATATGTATAAAGTTTAAGAATTAAGGAACACTGAAATCTCAACTATGGGATTTCATGGAGTATCAATTATATGGCAAACATATACATATAGAGTGTACAATAAATGTTCTGGAAATTTGTTACCTAAGGTCAGAGAGAGCATTCGTATGGGAAAAAATTACAAACAGAGATGTTTTCCTCACCCAGGGAGAGCAGGTTCCTGTAGGTCTCCAGCATAACGTCCCTGTACAAGGCCCTCTGAGTAGGATCCAGGCATTCCCACTCTTCCTGAGTGAATTCTATGGCCACATCCTTGAATGTAAACAGTCCCTGAAAGGAAGCATTTCACCAAATGAATAGGGAGAGAGTTCTGAAAATCAGTCTTACAGAATCAGATGTGTAAGGACTGGCTTGGCTGGAATGAATGTTGAGTGATCCATGTAAGATAATTCTAAGCAACTTACAGTCCTCCAATTGTTTTTTAACTGAGGTGAAATTCTTATTAACAAACTTAGCCACTTTTAAAGGAGAGTGAAAAAGTTGGCTTAAAGCTCAACATTCAGAAACTTAAGATCATGGCATCTGGTCCCATCACTTCATGGTAAATAGATCGGAAAACAGTGGAAACAGCGTCAGACTTTATTTTGGGGGCTCCAAAATCACTGCAGATGGTGACTGCAGCCATGAAATTAAAAGATGCTTACTCCTTGGAAGAAAAGTCACGACCAACCTAGATAGCGCATTCAAAAGCAGAGACATTACTTTGACGACTAAGGTCTGTCTAGTCAAGGCTATGGTTTTTCCAGTGGTCATGTATGGATGTGAGAGTTGGACTGTGACGAAGGCTGAGCACCGAAGAATTGACGCTTTTGAACTGTGGTGTTGGAGAAGACTCTTGAGAGTTCCTTGGACTGCAAGGAGATCTAACCAGTCCATTCTGAAGGAGATCAGCCCTGGGATTTATTTGGAAGGAATGATGCTAAAGCTGAAACTCCAGTACTTTGGCCACCTCATGAGAAGAGTTGACTCACTGGAAAAGACTCTGATGCTGGGATGGATTGGGGGCAGGAGGAGAAGGGATGAGATGGCCTATGGTATCACCAACTCGATGGACGTGAGTCTGAGTGAACTCCTTAGATGGTGATGGACAGGGAGGCCTGGCGTGCTGCGATTCATGGGGTCGCGAAGAGTTGGACATGACTGAGTGACTGAACTGACACATTAAATGTGTAGATGTATTTGAGTAGTTTGGCCATTTAAACCACATTCATTCTTCCAATCCAGGAGAAAATGTAGATTTGTTAATCTTTTAACAAAAAGAGTGTTTAAGTCTATATGACTATTAGCCAAAGAAAGTAGATAGAGGAAGAGGTTAACATACTTGAAAAACAGTATAACCATAAGTAAAAACTATTTCACAAAAACCAAAAAGGAACAAAACAGAAGCAAAATATAAAAGGAAATCATCAAACTGCAAAAGGAGAAACAGAGGGAAAAAAGAATAAATATAGAATCAACTGGAAAACAAGGTTTAAATTGGCAGTATGTACCTATCTATTAATAATTACCTGTAATGTCAATGGACTTGAATGCTCCAATAAAAGACACAGAGTGACAGACTGGATTGAAAAACTTGAGCATACCATATGCTGCCTACAAGAGACCCACTTTAGATGTGAAAAGGAATGTAGTATTGATACATACTATAACATGGCTGAACCAAAAAAATTATTTTTCTTAGGTCTGCCTCCCAAATCGATAGAAGTAAAAGTGAACATAAACAGATGGGACCAATCAAACTTATGAGGTTTTGTATAACAAAAGGAACCATCAACAAAACAAAAAAGACAACCTACAGACCAAGAAAAAATACCTGCAAATGATGCAACCAACAAGTACTTAATTTCCAAAATATACAGATATCTCACACAATTCAAAAACAAACAAAACAACCCAATCGAAAAATGGGCAGAATATCTAATCAGACATTTCGTGAAAGAAGACATACAGATGGGCAAAAGGTACCTGAAAAGACACTCAACACCAATTATCAGAGAAATACAAACCAAAACTAAAATAAGGTATCTCACTTCACACTGATCAGAATGGTCATTGTTAAAAAGTCTACAAAGACAAATGCTGGAGAGAGTGTGGAGAAAAGGGAACCCTCCTACACTGTTGGTAGGAATGTAAGCTGACAAAGCCACTATGGAAAATAGTATGGAGGTTCTTCAAAAAATTAAAAATAGAGTTTCCATATGATCCAGCAATCCCACCCCTTGGAAATATATGTGGACCAAATTATAATTCAAAAGATACATGCACCCCTATGTTCAAAGCAGCACTATTCACAATAGCCAAGACATGGAAACAACATAAATGTCCACTGACAGATGAACAAGATGTCATGCATACATACAATGGAATACTATGCAGCCATAAAAAGAATGAAGCCATTTCAGTTGCAAGAACATGGATGCATCTAGAGATTATCATACTAAATAACTCAGAGAAAGTCAAATACCATATCACTTATATGTGGATTCTAAAATATAACACAAATGAAAACAAATACAGTATTGTAACATAGAATAAAGTATGAAAAAAATGAACGTATCTATCAAACTGATAAAATTCGCCAACAGAGAACAGACTTGTGGTTGCCAAGGGGGAGGTGGGATGGGGAGAATGGATTGAAAGTTTGGAATTAGCAGATGCAAACCATTCTATAGAGAATGGATAAATAACAAGGTCATACTGTAGTACAGCAGAGAACTATTGTCAATATTGTGTAATAAACCATAATGGAAAAGAATATAAAAAATAATGAGTGAGTGAGTGTGTGTGAATCAACTACACTTCAATTTTTTTTTTTAAAGAGACTACTCTTTTAAGAAAAAAAAAAGATACTCTTTCTCTGTGAATGCTTCTGGCATTCTTTCAAAAAGAGGATTAGACTGGGACTTCCCTGGGAGTCCAGTGGTTAAGAATCCACCTTCCAATACAGGGGACCCAGGTTCGATCCCTGATAAGGGAAGTAAAATCCCACATGTTGTGGGGCAACTAAGACCACTCACTCTGGAGCCTGAGCACCAAAACTAGAGAGAAGCCTATGTGCCACCTCTAAGACCCAACACAGCCAAATAATTAATTAATTAAGAAAGAAAAAAGAAATATGGATGGGTTTACTTGTGGACTCAGTTTATCACTTTGATCTATATTACCCTTCTCATGCTAAAAACACAGATTTGTTTACCCCTGGTTTGCAGTATAGTTTGATGCTGCCCTCCAACTCTGTTCTTTTTCACATTATTTTGGCTATCTGGGATCCACATTTATTCAAAATGAATTTTAGGACCAAGGTCACATTTGTACAAAATTAACTGCTGGGATTCTAACAGGGATTGTTCTGAATCTTTCTAACACTCTGGCAAGTACTGCCATCTTAACTACTCTAAGTCTTCCAATCAGCAATCACAGAATATCTTGACATTTATTTTTCTTTTTTAACTCTTTCATCAATACTTGTAGTTTTCATTGTACAAATCTTGCAGTTCCTTAAATTAATTCTTACTCTTTCTGATGGTCTTGTGAATGCAACTGTTTTACTTACTTTCAATTTGTTTATTGCTAGTGTACGGAACTATTTCAGAGCCAGAAACATACTGATTCACTTCTTTAACTTTTAAAATCTCAAAAAGCATGCTTCCCCATCAGTCTTTCATTCTACACCTCCTCGGGTATTTACCCACATTAGTATTGCATCGGCCAAAAAGTTCATTTGAAGTTTTCCTTTTTTTTTTTTTAAACCTGAACGAACTTTTTGGCCAGCCAATACATTGCTTATATGTAGCCGCTTTGGTTTACATGGAACTGAAAGGGCATGCAGAAGGGCTTTCTGAACAGTCCTTACTACCGTACCTCACTGACACCACAGAGCCTACTCTCACCTCCAATCCACACCTGAGAACAAAACCTTTCACAGGAGGATCGCCTAAAAGGACCCTCTTCCCAAGTTCCAGGTCACTGGGTCACAGTGAAGATCAATCTGCAGGGAGATGAGAGGAGATTCAGGGAAGGCCCTGTGTGTGATTAAGTATTTTAGGAGGAAACTTCATGGACAGAGAAGTTTAACAAGTCCAAATCTTGTCTTTTTAGGAAAGAGTTAACAGATCAACGAAGAATATGATTTTTACCTGGGAAAGCTCCATTCCTCTTTCTTTCCTCCTCTTTTTCTTCTTAGATTCTTCAGGTAAGATTATTCTGTATGAGGAAAATATGTTGTTTAATGCTTACAATCAACATACCCCCCTGCTCTGCCAGAAACATACCAGAAGGAGAACCTTAATGTGGGGGAAAGATGGTCCTTTGCTGCCAACTGTAACCAGAAGGAGCCAGGGACAATAAATTTCTACAGGAAGACCAATTAGTAAGTTTTTCACCCACTTCAGGAAGCCCCTCCCTGCTGCCAAAACCCACACTCTGCTGCAATTACATCACCCACTCGGTCCAAGAAACCTGCCGCCTCCAAGTTCTCTCTTGCAGGTGGCCAGCATCCAATGACTGGTTGATGTAGGATATGGAAGCTGCCCCTTATGTTAACTGGAAGCAACTCTGGAGGGTCACCCCAGTTCTAGAGCTCCCTGTGAGCTATAATGAATAACTGAGATTTCTGTCCTGATGGTAATGGGAAACCATAAAGGGATTTAATGCCAAGGATGACACAATCAAATTTATGATTTACCCCTGATTCAGAGATAGAGAAAGACAAGCTGAGAAAAAGATGTGCCTCTATCTCTGGGCCTATGCCTCTGTTTCTTTCTTAAGTGTTTTTTGTAACTGTTGCAGGACTGGAACACATTTGAAGTTTTAACTGTACAGGCAAACTGGTCTACTGTGGGTTACAGGTGAGTATACTGAGGCTCAGAGCAGGAGTAATTTTACAAAGTTACCCAGAAAAAGCCTGAGTTGAGTAAGCAGAACTGGGTTGAAGTGGCAGTCTGGACAGTTTAAAGTAGAAAGGGTTTGTCCTAATTCCAGATTAGCTTTCATGTTCCTGAGCAAGAGAAACTTCTTTTTCATGGGTTTGAGTGAGTGAAGTCACTCAGTCGTGTCCGACTCTTTGCTACCCCATGGACTAGCCTAGCAGGCTCCTCAGTCCATGGGATTCTCCAGGCAAGAATACTGGAGTGGGTTGCCATTTCCTTCTCCAGGGGATCTTCCTGACCCAGGGATCAAACTCGGGTTTCCTGCATTGTAGGCAGATGCTTTACCATCTGAGCTATTTCAAACATTTAATTCCTCTTTTCCAAAAAAGATTATAATCAAAAAATATAAAATGAAAAATAGTTATTACTCCAGAAACACAAGAAAGAAGGTCACCCACAGAGATTTGCTCTGAACAATTTCTTCATCATGAACTGGGCTCTACTGGAACAAAGTTTCACATCAATCTGAGAAAGGCTGGAACCTGGGATCCCCTACAGGCACTGCTCTGTACCTAAACAAATGAATCCTGAGCACAGAATTTAAAAAATAATAAAATAACTAAAAATAACTGCATACATGCACAGCTGGGGCAAATTATGAACAGTAAGATACCACGCCCCCCCAAAAAAAAGTGACAGAGTCAAGGGATTAGATCTGATAAACAAGAGTACCTGAAGAACTATGGATGGAGGTTCGTGACAGTATACAGGAAGCAGTGATCAAGATCATCCCCAAGAAAAGAAATGCAGAAACACAAAATGGTTGTCTGAGGAGGCCTTACAAATAGCTGAGAAAAGAAGAGAAGTGAAAGGCAAAGTAGAACAGGAAAAACATACTCATTTGAATGCAGTTTCAAAGACTAGAAAGGAGAAATAAAGTTTTCCTCAGTGATCAATGCAAAGAAATAGAGGAAAACAATAGAATGGGAAAGACTAGAGATCTCTTCAAAAAAATTAGAGATACCAAGGGAACTTTTCATGCAAAGATGGGAACAATAAAGCACAGAAATGGTATGGACCTAACAGAAGCAGAAGATATTAAGAAGTGGTGGCAAGAATACACATAAGAACGGTACAAAAAAATATCTTCATGACCCAGATAACCACCATGGTGTGATCACTCACCTAGAGCCAGACATGCTGGAATGTGAAGTGAAGTGGGACTTAGGAAGCATCACTAGGAACAAAGCTAGTAGAGGTGAAGGAATTCCAGCTGAGCTATTTCAAATCCTAAAAGACGATGCTGTGAAAGTGCTTCACTCAATATGCTAGCAAATTTGGAAAATGCAGCAGTGGCCACAGGACTGGAAAAGGTCAGTTTTCATTCCAATCCCAAAGAAAGGCAGTCCCAAAGAATGTTCAAACTACTCCACAACTGCATTCATTTCACACGCTAGCAAAATGATGCTCAAAATTCTTCAAGCTGGGCTTCACAGTACATGAACTGAGAACTTCCAGATGTTCAAGCTGCATTGTGAAAAGGCAGAGAAATGAGAGATCAAATGGCCAACATTCACTGGATCACAGAAAAAGGAAGAGTTCCAGAAAAACATCTACTTCTGCTTTATTGACTACACCAAAGCCTTTGACTGCATGGATCACAATAAAGTGTAGAAAATTCTGAAAGAGATAGGAATACCAGACCACCTGATCTATCTCCTGAGAAATCTGTATGCAGGTCAAAAAGCAACAGTTAGAACTGGACATGGAACAACAGACTGGTTCCAAATCAGGAAAGGAGTACGTCAAGGCTGTATATTGTCACCCTGCTTATTTAACTTAAATGCAGAGTACATCATGTGAAATGCCGGGCTGGATGAAACACAAGCTGGAATCAAGATTGCCAGGAGAAATATCAATAATCTCAGATACACAGATGATATCACCCTTATGGCAGAAAGCGAAGAACTAAAGAGCCTCTTGATTAAAAAGGAGAGTGAAAAAGTTGGCTTAAAACTCAACATTCAGAAGACTAAGATCATGGCATCTGGTCCCATCACTTCATGGCAAATAGATGGGGAAACAGTGGAAACAGTGAAGGGGGCTCCAAAATCACTGCAGATGGTGACTGCAGCCATGAAATTAAAAGACACTTGTTCTTTGGAAGAAAAGCTATGACCAACTTAAAACAGGGAGGCCTGGCGTGCTGCAATTCATGGGGGTCGCAAAGAGTTGGACACGACCGAGCGACTGAACTGAACTGAACCTACACTGCGTATTAAAAAGCAGAGACACTACTTTGCCAACAAAGGTCCGTCTAATCAAAACAATGTTTTTTCCAGTGGTCATGTGAGAGTTGGGACTATAAAGAAAGCTGAGTGTCAAGGAATTGATGCTTTTGAACTGTGGTGCTGGAGAAGACTCTTGAGAGTCCCTTGGACTGCAAGGAGATCCAATGAGTCAATCCTAAAGGAAATCAGTCCTAAACAATCATTGGAAGGACTGATGCTGAAGCTGAAACTCCAATACTTTGGCGACCTGATGTGAAGAACTGACTCATTTGAAAAAACCTTGATGCTGGGAAATATTGAGGGCAGAAGGAGAAGGGGATGATAGAGAACGAGATGGCTGGATGGCATCACTGACTTGATGGACATGGGTTTGGGCAAGCTCCCGGCGTTGGTGATGGACAGGGAAGCCTGGCATGCTGCAGTCCTTGGGTTGCAAAGAGTCAACTGAGCGACGAAAAGGCCCAAACCCAACTGCCACTTCTTAGGTGCTGAGAACAAAAGCCAGATACTGCACAAGATCTCTGCACACAGCATCACCAAACAGGTGGGCCCACCATCTAAACCACACCTCCAGTCAGATCTACTTATCCGCCCCCACTCCCACCCCATTTAAGGAACCAGCCCCACCTCCCATCAGGGAACAAGCAAGGGTAAATGTTTCTTATTCTTGTTCACTTGTCTTGCAGCACAAGTCCCAGTAAAGCTTTGTCTGAATTCCCCACCTGGCCTGTTATCAGTTCCTATTGAGTAGAGCCCAAGAACTCAGATCGGTAACAAATCCAGCCCATCCTTTAACATCTGCACACAGGGAACAATCTATCTATTTGGACACTTCAGTTCAAAGCTCACCAATTGAGCTGATCAGTTAAGGCAAGAAAGAAGCTACTGAATATTAAACTGGTTAAACTAGGTTTTGAGTGTTAAAAGATGATCAACATCCATCGTTTCCACATGCACAGTAAACTTATCTACCAGACAAGTAGAGTTGATGTCTATTCAGAATAGTTCCAATACAGAACAGAGTAGAAAGCACATTAACCTGGTAATCTGAGCAATAAAATTTACAGTAAAAATAATTCGGATATTTATAACATATCCAGTGGTTCCTGAGATTAAAGCTAAAACAAGCGTGAGGATACATCAAATTTACAAAAGATTGACATGAGCCATAGAACAAAGGGTGTGATTGCAACAGTACTGGTAATAACGGCCATTTTCTAAAGAACTCTGTGGTAACACAGATTCTTTCCCCATTTCTTAGAAGGGAAGAGAACCACCTGGAACTAAGTCTCTGACCTCTGGAAGGCCTGGGATTGCAAATGGAATCATCTGAAGCAAAAATTAGAAAATGCAGATGCCTCAAACACCTGCTTTTGCAACTGTCACTCTCCTCTGCCTAATTTAAACATGTCAACACACTTTAAACAAATATAGTTTATAGAGACACTACTTAGTACTTCATAACTGAATAGTCCACGATTAATCAACTAGATTTGGGTTTTCCGCTTTCGCCACCACTGTGTGCTTTGTTCTCTATGTATCTCCTTCTGCTTCTCTCCTTTTGTGTCCTTTTCTGTGTTTCCTCCTCTGATTATAGGCATCATTTTGTTTCCCTCCCTCTCTATTCCTCTTCCCACAGACTGTTAGGCTTCACTCTGTTGCAATCTCTGTTCAGTCCCTGTAATTCTTTCTCCCCAAACGTTCTGATGCCTCGCTAACTGCATATACTTCTGCTTCAATATTCCTTCTGTGCTCTCCTAGGAGGGAGGTCAAGGGCGATCCACCGCCTGACTGAGGACGCGCTATAACGGAATAGGGCGGGGGGAGAGGGGAAGGAGTGGGGAGTCCGCCAAAGGGTTGAGAGAGGCAATCAAAGCAGGAAAATAGCGCTGCAGGCGTTTAGCGTCTATACAGACCGAACGCGGAAAGCTTGGGCCGGTACCTGAGTCGGAGAGATTTTAACTGAAACCGGGCCCGGACTGCCGGGACCGAACCGAGCCTTGTGGCGACGCCGCCACAGCGGGTAGGGGTGGCCTCAGAGCGAGAGCGACAACCGGGTTCGAGGTTTAGGTTACTAGGAGACGCCCAAAACCCTGCTGTGGAGGAGGGGGCCTGAACTCCACAGAGCGCGGAACGAGCCAAACACTCAGTAACTCACCCGAGCGCGTCAGTCTTTCCTCGGGATCCGCTTCCGCGTCCGGAGGGAATTGCGCATGCGCACCGTTGGGCCGGGGCCGGACTACCGAAAGAGGTCGGGATGGACGGCGGCTGGGTCCCTGGAGGAGCGGAGCCTGCGGACGCCTGGTCTGCTCCTGGGAGATTCTTGTCTCTTCCTCCTCTCCGAACGGGGTCTGCGTTTCTACTTTGGATCCTTTGAACGTGTCCGGTGTCCTTGGAGTCAGGCTCGGTGCGGAATTAGAGAGCGGGGCCACTTCCGGCTGAAAACGGTTTACGTGAAAACGTGAGCGGATGGACACAGACCCTCCGAGCCCCGAAGCGACCGATCGCTGGGACGTGGGGGGCGGAGCTTGGATTTTGGCCCTTCTGAGACTCCAGGCAGTTACAGCTTCTTTACTAAAGCGACGGCCTGAGTTTTAGAGTGAGTGATGGAAACTAGGAGTAACTGGAAATGCAAAATTGTGCTTGTGTGGAATGTGCAATTTTATACTCACTTCCCTTCGAGCGTTACTTTTTCTTTTGTTTCCCATTCACTTGGAGCCATCAAAAATAAGAATCTGAGGCGGGGGTGGGGGGCAGTTCTAGGTGATCTGTACTTTAGGATTCCAGGTTTTCGATGCCTTCCATGAACAGATCCCACAAGCCAGGCGACAAAAAAAAAAAAAAAGGAAAAAGGAAAAATTTCCACCCCAAACATGTCTCGCTGAGGGACTCCTTTGGAGACTGTGAGCAAGTAATTGGCTACGGTCAGGTACTTGAGAACCAAGCCTTAGTAAATAATTCAACCATATTTTAATTATCTTTTCAAGAATGCACAAACTAATGCACAATTGCACGCATCTCACACGCTAGCAAAGTAACGCTCAAAATTCTCCAAGCTAGGCTTCAGCAATACGTGAACTGTGAACTTCCAGATGTTCAAGCTGGATTTAGAAAAAGGAGAGGAACCAGAGATCAAATTGCCAACATCTGCTGCATCGTCGGAAAAGCAAGAGAGTTCTAGAAAAACATCTATCTCTGCTTTATTGACTATGCCAAAGCCTTTGACTGTGTGGATCACAATAAACTGGAAAATTCTGAAAGAGATGGGAATACCAGACTATCTGACCTGCCTCCTAAGAAATCTGTATGGTGGTCAAGAAGCAACAGTTAGAACTGGACATGGAACCACAGACTGGTTAGAAATTGGGAAAGGAGTACGTCAAGGCTGTATATTGTCACCTTGCTTATTTAACTTCTATGCAGAGTACATCATGCGAAATGCCAGGCTTGATGAAACACAAGCTGGAATCAAGATTGCCGGGAGAAATATCAATAACCTCAGATATGCAGATGACCATCCTTTTCTGCTACCCTTATGGTAGAAAGCAAAGAAGAACTAAAGAGCCTCTTGATGACAGTGAAATGGAGTGAAAAAGTTGGCTTAAAACTCGACATTCAGGAAACTAAGATCATGGCACAGTCCCATCACTTCATGGCAAACAGATGGGGAAATAGTGTAAACAGTGTGAGACTATTTTGTGGGGGCTCCAAAATCACTGCAGCCATAAAATTAGAAGACACTTGTTCCTTGGAAGAAAAGCTATGACCAACCTCAGTTCAGTTCAGTTCAATTCAGTCACTCAGTCATGTCCGATTCTTTGCAACCCCATGAACCACAGCATGCCAGGCCTCCCTGTCCATCACCAACTTTCGGAGTCTACCCAAACCCATGTCCATTGAGTTGGTGATGCCATCCAACTATCTCATCCTCTGTTGTCCCCTTTTCCTCCTGCCCTCAGTCTTTCCCAGCATCAGGGTCTTTTCAAATGAGTCAGCTCTTCGCATCAGGTGGCCAAAGTATTGGAGTTTCAGCTTCAAAATCAGTCCTTCCAATGAACACGCAGGACTGATCTCCTTTAGGATGGACTGGTTGGATTTCCTTGCAGTCCAAGGGACTCTCAAGAGTATTCTCCAACACCACAGTTCAAAAGCATCAATTCTTTGGTGCTCAGTTTTCTTCACAGTCCAACTCTCACATCCATACGTGACCACAGGAAAACCATAGCCTTGACTAGACAGCCCTTTGTTGACAAAGTAATGTCTCTGCTTTTTAAAATATGCTATCTAGGTTGGTCATAACTTTCCTTCCAAGGAGTAAGCGTCTTTTAATTTCATGGCTGCAATCAACATCTGCAGTGATTTTGGAGCCAAAAAAAAAAAAAAAAGTGTGACACTGTTTCCCCATCTATTTCCCATAAAGTGATTGGACCAGATGCCATGATCTTCGTCTTCTGAATGTTGAGCTTTAAGCCAACTTTTTCACTCTCCTCTTTCGCTTTCATCAACAGGCTTTTTAGTTTCTCTTCACTTTCTGCCGTAAGGGTGGTGTCATCTGCATATCTGAGGTTATTGATATTTCTCCCAGCAATCTTGATTCCAGGTTGTGCTTCTTCCAGCTCAGCGTTTTTCATGATGTACTCTGCATAGAAGTTAAATAAGCAGGGTGACAATATACAGCCTTGACATACTCCTTTTCCTATTTGGGACCGGTCTGGTATTCCATGTCCATGTTCTAACTGTTGCTTCCTGACCTGCATACAGTTTTCTCAAGAGCAGGTCAGGTGGTCTGGTGTTCCCATCTCTTTCAGAACTTTCCACAGTTTATTGTGATCCACACAGTCAAAGGGTTTGGCATAGCCAATAAAGCAGAAATAGATGTTTTTTTCTGGAACTCTCTTGCTTTTCTGATGATCTGAGGAGTTGGCAATTTGATCTCTGGTTCCTCTGCCTTTTCTAAAACCAGCTTAAACATCTGGAAGTTCATGGTTCACATATTGCTGAAGCCTGGCTTGGACAGCATATTAAAAAGTAGAGACATTACTTTGCCAACAAAGGTCCATCTAGTGAAGGCTATGGTTTTTCCAGTGGTCATGTATGGATATGAGTGTTGGATTATAAAGAAAGCTGAGCACCGAAGAATTGATGCTTTTGAACCATGGTGTTGGAGAAGACTGTTGAGAGTTCCTTGGATTGCAAGATCCTAAAGGAAATCAGTCCTAAACACTCATTGAAAGGATTGATGCTGAAGCTGAAACTTCAATAATTTGGCCACCTGATTCACGGAACTGACTCATTGGAAAAGATCCTGATGCTGGGAAAGATTGAAGGCAGGAAGAGAAGGGGATGACAAAGGATGAGATGGTTGGATGGCATCACTGACTCTATGGACATAAGTTTGAGTAAGCTCCTGGAGTTGTTGATGGACAGGGAGGCTTGCTGTGCTGCAGTCCATGGGACCGCAAAGAGTCAGACACAACTGAGTAACTGGACTGAACTACCTTTTACCCTTTGAC
Organism: Nanger dama; assembly: GCA_917880005.1. Taxonomy (NCBI): domain Eukaryota; kingdom Metazoa; phylum Chordata; class Mammalia; order Artiodactyla; family Bovidae; genus Nanger; species Nanger dama. Next base: position 643,182 of record CAKJTW010000155.1, read on the forward strand.
CTTTATCTGGATGTGTTTGTGCGCATGCTCAGTCATCTCTGATTGTTTGTGACCTCATTGACTGTAGCCTACCAAGCTCCTCTATCCACGGGATTTCCCAGGCAAGTGTACTGGTATGCATTGCCATTTCCTTCTCCAGGGGATCTTCCCAACCCAGGGATCCAACACCAGTCTCCTGCATTGTCAGGCGGATTCTTTACCACTGAGCTACCTAGGAATCCCTTATCTGGCTACTGAAGTGAAAGTGTTAGTTGCTCAATCGCATCTACTCTTTGAGCCTGGAGGGTTAGGAGCCTGGTCCTTCAGGCTCCTTTGACCATGGAATTCTTCATGGCAAGAATACTGGAGTGGCTTGCCATTCCCTTCTCCAGAGCATCTTCCCGACCCAGGGATTGAAGCCGGGTCTCCTGCACTGCAGGTAGAGTCTTTACCATCTGAGCTGGGTGTGACAAAGAAGACTATTTCTTGTCATACCAACCATATGAAGGGAAATCTCTGGTGAGAGAGTATAAAACACGTATGTGCAAAATGCCTCAACACCTTAATGTGAAGCCTGGGTTGAGCCCCAGAGGAGGCAAGCCCAGCACACCTCCCACTTTTCTTTTCTAGCTTCACTTAGGTATATTTGGTAAGTTGCAATGATGTACATATGAGGCATACAATTTGATTATCTGACAGATGTATACACTTTGTACTAATTATCACAATAATTTACACTTCCATCAGCTCACAATTACCAGTGTGTCTGTGAAAACATTTAAGTTTTACTTTCTCAGCAAATCCCCAATATACAGTATTAACTACAGTCAGCACACTGTACCTTAAATGTATATGTTGTACTTATTCATTTAACAATGAACTGTTTGTTAACTTTTGGCCAATCTCTCTCCAACGACCTCATCACCCACGTCCTCAGAAACCTTTCTATTCTGTGGCTCTATGAGTTTGACATGTCAGCCTTCCATATGTGTGTCTTTATCAACCACAGTTATGTCAGAAATAGTGACCACGTTATAGCCACTCAGGAAGCAAACTCACTCCAAAGGACAGCGGGGACAGTGGAGTGCAGTTCATCACGCCCGCGGGTCCGGCAGAGTCTCCTCCTTAGCCAAGGACCCCCTTTATACCCAAAGTATAACTGCCCAAGCCCACATGCCCGAATTCTCTAAAGTCCACTCTGGACAATGTTAGTAAGAGATGCAATCAGGTTACAGCCATAAATTTACATTCAATTTAATGTATCTCAGTTAGCATTATTAAGATGACATAGTGGACATTGCATTCCTTCTGGCTCTGGGAGGTCTAGGGACGGGGTCTGTCAGATCTGGTTTTTATCCGCCCAGAAAGCCTGCTCAGCTGTTGGTATTTTATCTCTATGGCCTTCCAGGTATGCCAAGAGTGTAAGATGGAGTTCCTTTTCTTTTAAAAATGGAGTCAATCTAGTCAGGGCAACCTGCTCCTTTAGTTCTTCAACAGCAATGCCAGAATGTTATAATTTATGGCTGACATAAATCTCTATATACTTTCACTTGTCAGCAGACATTCTGGTTGTTTCTACATCTGGGTTGTTGAAAACAATGCAATAATGTTCACTGGAGCAAATATTTCCCTCATTAGAATGACTGTTTCCTTTGAGTATCTAGTCTCAGATGGATTTCATAGATTGTGGGCCCGTTCTTTATTTAATTTATAGAGTAGACTCCATATCATTTTGCTAAGAGCTGAATCAATTACATTCCCACCAACAGAGCCTGGTGGCGATTCTAGGGAAGTCGAAATTGAATACCCAAGATTTATTCCACGCTACGAAAAGAATTAAATACAAAAAAAAAAAAAAAAGAGAGAGAGAGAAAATAAAGTGAATCCATTAGGGAAAAAACCACTTTTAATGTTCCATGCAGTTGTAAGACCTCGCGGCCTTTTCTCAGGATCTGTCGCTCCAAAGAGCACAGTGACTCGAATTCGATGCAATAAGCAAGAGGATTTATTAGGCCGGCGCGCCGGGGTTCAGTCTCCTCGGGAGGAGTGAACCTCGAACGCTAATCGTGAGGGACTTTTATACAAAAAAATCACAGGCAGGTGGGAATGAGGTCAGGATGTAGGAAACAATGTAATAAGGGGCCATAGGTGGGGTGGAGACACTTGATTGGTGGGAAAGGTTTACAGGTAATTAAGTTGAAACAGTTGGCTGACCACCCTGCGGCGTTTGGTCAATTTTTACCCGGAAAAGTCTGACAGAGAGATACATTCTTGGGAGGGGGTCTCCTACACTAAGTCATAAGTCATCTGTTAAGAATCAATCAGGAGGCTCTGAGTCACCAGGTAAGGGGAAAGCTATTTTCCATGAGGCATGGCCTGCCTCCTGGGCTTAAATTTTAACCTAAGTTCTTCACAGTGACACAGTCAGTCATCTCTTGCCCCACTTCTCTTCCCTGTCCTGTGTTTCAAGCCAGAAAAGGAAAGGGAGTGACCCACAGCGGGGAGGAAGATGCGGCCTCTCCAGGGGGCCGAGAGGGCAAGACTGCGGTGGCGGGAAACCATCTCGCAGAAGAGGGCTTTACAGGGGGTGGGAGAGGACGGAGAGAGTAAAGGGAAAGAGTGAAGGGCATTTTAAAAGTGAAGGAAAGGAGGCAACGGCGGTGTCCACGTGGACCAAAGGCAAAAAGCCAAGGGCTCCGGAACCCACCTCACAGCGATTTCAACCCCAAAGGACACCACCACACCTTTGAAAGCAACCTCTGGATATACTCGGGGTGCTTTCGGTCCGTCAATATTCTCAAGAAGCCAAGGATAGGGTAAGGTGGACAAAGAAGTTCAAATTTACAGTACAAAGGACAAACACGCCCCCGGGCAACTCACACTCCACGCCGAGTTCTCCACTGTAAGTTCTTGAATAAACTGCGCAGGCGCGAAGTTAGAGAGCGTGTTTCCGGGGGCGGGACCAGGACGGAGCGCTACCGGGGACGGGCGGGGCGAGTGAGCGCTCCTCTTCGCAGAGATCGCCGGGACGACGCGTGTGGGTTGGGGAGGAGGTAAGTGTCCCGGCGCTTTGAAACTGCTGATTTTAAGTTACTATCTGGAACAGTTTTGTGGTAAAAGCTTTGAGATGTGTGGGGCCCTGACGTCGGAAACGATCTTTCCTCCTAACAAGCTGAAAACGGTTTCAGTAAAAGCTTTTTTTTTTACAGCGCTTTCTCCCGTGCCCCTGGTGTGTGTGTAAGCTATTTTTTTACAGCGTTTTCCCCCGTGCCCCTGGTGTGTGTGTGCTACTGCGTTTCAGTCGTTGTGGGGCTCTGCGACCGCGTGGGCTGTAGCCCTCCAGACTCCTCTGTCCACGGGATTCTCCACCAAGAATACTAGAATGAGTTGCCATGCCCTTCTCCAGGGTTCCTCCTGAGGCTCAAGCAATTAAGAGGTTGAAACGTGGGTTTCCAAGCATATGCTGCGTGGCAGTGGTTGGATCGGGAACATTAATTGCAGTTAGAATCACTTTTAACAGTTTGAGGAAACAAGATCTGGGCTTCTCTAGTACAAACTAGAATGAGAAATAAAAAATTCTCCCTAGGCATTTCGTACTGACATCCTGCAGAACAGCTCTTGCGTTTCTATTCCCCATTTAGCCAGCAGACCAAACTCAACTGTCTGCTCAGTTCCAGAGACTCAGGGACAAAAAACCTAGTGTCTGAGACTGGAGAACTACAGCATGTTATAGTGTCCCTCATTAACATTTTGTTGTTGTTATAAATTGTGTTGTTCTTTCTTTGGGCTAGAGTGTTTTGTCTTTTAAAACCAACTTGCTCCCACCCAGCTTTATTGAGATATACTTTACATCTCTGTATAAGCGTAAGTTGTTCAGCATAATGTGCTAACTTACGTATACTGAAATAATTACCACAACTTTAGTATCCATCATCTCATACATACATTTCTTTTTATGAGAACTGCATCATTCATTAAAATGCCTGCTCTATTCTACTTTTTAAAAATTTTGGCTGCATCCTGCGACTTATGCGATGTTAGTCTCCCAACAACGGACCTGCATCCCTTGCACTAGAAGGCAGATTTTAAACTTATTTTTTAAGTGAAGGACAATTGCTTTACAGAATTTTGTTTCCTGCCAAATATTAACATGAATCAGCCACAGTTGTACATGTCCCTGCCCCCTTGAATCTCCCTTCCATCTCTCTCCTCTAGGTTGATAGAGCCTGTTTGAGCTCCCTGAGACACACAGCAAATTCCGATTGTCCCTTACATATGGTAATTGTTTCCATGTTACTCTCTCCATCTCATCCTCTGCTCACCTCTACCTATGTCCGTAAGTTTGTTCTCTGTGTCTGTTTCCCCATTGCTGCCTTGCAAATAAATTCACCAATACCATCTTCGTAGATCCCATATATATGCATTCAGTTCAGTTGCTCAGTCGTGTCCAATTCTGCGACCCCATGAACCACAGGACACCAGGCCTCCCTGTCCATCAGCAACACCCGGAGTTTACCCAAACTCATGTCCATTGAGTTGGTGATGCCATCCAACCATCTTATCTTCTGTCGTCCTCTTTTCCTCCTGCTCCAATCCCTCCCAGCATCAGGGTCTTTTCAAATGAGTCAATTTTTCTGATCCGGTGGCCAAAGTACTGGAGTTTCAGCTTCAACATCAGTCCTTCCAATGAACATGCAGGACTGATCTCCTTTAGGATGGACTGGTTGGATTTCCTTGCAGTCCAAGGGACTCTCAAGAGTCTTCTCCAACACCACAGTTCAAAAGCATCAATTCTTTGGTGCCTAGCTTTCTTCACAGTCCAACTCTCACATCCATACATGACTACCGGAAAAACCATAGCCTTGACTAGATGGACCTTTGCTGACAAAGTAATGTCTCTGCTTTTTAATATACTGTCTAGGTTGGTCATAACTGTCCTCTCAAGGAGTAAGTGTCTTTGAATTTCATGGCTGCAACACCATCTGGAGTGACTTTGGAGCCCCCAGAAATAAAGTCTGACACTGTTTCCCCATCTATTTCCCATGACATGATGGGACCAGATCCCATGATCTTAGTTCTCTGAATATTGAGCTTTAAACCAACTTTTTCACTTTCCTCTTTCACTTTCATCAAGAGGCTTTTTAGTTCCTCTTCACTTTCTGCCATAAGGGTGGTGTCATCTGCATATCTGAGGTTATTGACATTTCTCCCGGCAATCTTGATTCCAGCTTGTGCTTCTTCCAGCCCAGCGTTTCTCATGATGGACTCTGCATAGAAGTTAAATAAGCAGGGTGACAACATACAGCCTTGATGGACTCCTTTCCCAATTTGGAACCTCTCTGTTGTTCCATGTTCAGTTCTCACTGCTGCTTCCTGACCTGCATACAGTTTTCTCAAGAGGCAGGTCAGGTGGTCTGGTACTCCTCTCAGAATTTTCCAGTTTATTGTGATCCACACAGTCAAAGGCTTTGTCATAAAGCAGAAATAGATGTTTTTCTGGAACTCTCTTGGTTTTTCGATGATCCAGGGGATGTTGGCAATTTGATCTCTGCTTCCTCTGCCTTTTCTAAAACCAGCTTCAACATCTGGAAGTTCAGGTTCATGTATTGCTGAAGCCTGGCTTGGAGAATTTTGAGCATTACTTTACTAGCCTGTGAGATGAGTGCAATTGTGTGGTAGTTGGAGCATATATATGTTAGTATACACTATTTATATTTCTCTTTCTGACTTACATCATTCTGTATAATAGGCTCTAGGTCCATCCACCGCATTAGGACCAACTCAAATTGCGTTCCTTTTTATGGCTGGAATTCTCTGGTGGCTCAGATTGTAAAGTCTACCTGCAATGTGGGAGACCAGAGTTTGATCCCTGGCTCAGGAAGATCTCCTAAAGAAGGAAATGGCAACCCACTCCAGTATTCTTGCCTGGAAAACTCCATGGATGGAGGAGCCTTGTGGGCTCCAGTCCATAGAGTTGCAAAGAGTCAGACACGACTGAATGACTTCAGTTTCTTTATGGTTGAATAATATTCCAATTTGTGTATGTACAACTTCTTTATCCATTCATCCATTGATGGACATCTAGGTTGCTTCCATGTTCTAGCTACTGTAAATAGTGCTGCAATAACTATTGGGGTACATCTTTTCCATTTTGGTCTCCTCAGGGTATATGCCTAGCAGTGGGATCGCCAGGTCATATGGTGGCGGAAGGCAGATCCTTAACCACTGGTCCACCAAGAAGTCCCTCTCCCTCTTTTTTCTTCCCCTCTACTGGTGTTCCTGCCCCATTTCAATCCTCACATGGGTCCTACTACTCGTTTCCCCTCTTACTGCACTTTCCCCTCAACCTTTGCCCTGTTTTTGCCTTTCCCATCTCTGCTCCCTCTCTGCTTTTGGGGGTACACCTCACCTATCCATGTTATGCTCACTTCCACCTCATTCTCTGGCACCCCCAGGTGACTATGCATCAGATTTCCTGCTTTCTTTCTTCTTCTGCTCCTCCAATTGCTAGTTTTCTCTCCCGGGGTCCCAATGCTCTGAAAGCCAAGTTTCCAACTCCTAACTTAATCCTCACCACTGTTGCTCTCCCTCCTATCACTGACTCAGGACTCCTCTCCCTACAGTGCTCTCCTACCCCTGCAGATCCTGTTTTCATTACTACTTTTATAAAACTGACTTTCAAGGCTCAATTTCTTTTATGTTACTGTCTCTCTGCAAGATTCCCAGCCATCACCATCTGTATTCTCATTGGTTCCCCTCATTCTTTTCAGCTGTTTTTCTGTGTCCCTCTGTCTCTGCTTCTCCTACACCCTCTTACCTACATTATTTCCAGGGATGTGACTGAATAACACGCCTGCCTACAAGAACATTTTCCTATTGAGTTGAACTGGATACAGAAAAACAATGTCATATGACTGGCCGGGGGCACTTCCACAAGGGGATGAAAGAAAGGGCTGACCATAATGGGAGGCCTGAGAGAAAGGACTGCTCTGAGGAGACGCAAGGAAGAAGGGCTAGGGAAAGAGGGGGCCTCAGGTAAGGGGCAGGCTCTCCAGGATCCCAGGACCAGGGAGAGAACGTGGCATTTCCTGCCACCCTCCAAGGGTGGATAGGGCGAGGCTGGGGAATTGTTCCCCAAAATTCTCCAATGCTGAATAGAAATACGGTGACAGGAGGAGTAGAAAGAAGTAACTTTATTACTTTGCCAGGTAAAGGGGGAACACAGTAGGCCAGTGTGTCAAAAACTGTGCCCCTGCTTCCTGGGAAGTTGGAAGAGGTCTTAAGGTTTTCAGGTTTGTTTCTTTTTATCCAGGTGGAAAATGGGGCTGAAAAAAACAGTGAGGGCTGGTGTGGTCTTGCATTCTTCTCCCCTTCCTGGGTGAATTTAGATCATCACAGCTGGCATTGGGTGATTCAAGAACAGGTTCTGGTGGTCTCTGATGTCTTCGTCCCATGACATTCTTTTGGAATGAAGAATGCTCCGAGAGGAAAGTAATGTTTTCTTGGAAGGATAAATGCCAAGTGTAGCTAGAGGGCAATCATTTTCAGATTGCAAATAAGCAAGAAAGAGAGGGAGAACAAACATCTGTAGGTTAAGTGGATGGAGAGAAAAAGGACTGTATAAGGGCTAACATAATGGGGTGCCTCATTTAGTTTCTGCTACAGCAGGAGCAGAGGTAGTACACAGTTTGAAGAAACAAAATGTTTGAAAGGCACCCATGTGGAAGAAAAGCCAAGGGCAGGGACCGGCCCCAGAATGAATTTAAATTCAAAGGAAAATAAGTCATCTTTTCTCTGTAACATGCTCTGCCTTTGTATGTCAGCACATCACTGGGAAATAGCAGAATGACTCCCAGGCATTTGTCAATGGAGATTGTCTCCTTGTTACAAATTCACCATTACAAATTATCCAAAGACTTAAAAGAGTGAAACTTTGACTAAAGACGTTGCCACACTCACTTATCAGGTTTCTCTCTAGTATGAATTCAGTTGATGCTTTGCAAGGGCTGGCGACTCATGAAAGATTTTGTATAACTCAATTCATTTGCAGTTTTTCTCCAGTATGAATTCTCTGATAAACTGTAAGGTTTCCCTTGTGATTGAAGGCCTTGCCACACTCGCTGCATTTGGAAGGCTCTTCTGCCATATGAATTTGTTGATAGTTTTAAAGGGTTGTTTTCTCAAGAAAGAACTTGTCACACCCATATTACGTTTGTAAGGTTTCTATTATGAATTCTTGGGTGACTCACAAGGTTTGTTTTGACAAAAGATACCTATAACATTTGTAAGGTTTCTCTCTAGTATGAATTTTCTGATGAAGTCCAAGGGCTTCAGTGAAAGATTCTGCCACATACATGATATGTATATGGCTCTGCCTCCTGCATGGATTATCTCATGTCTGCTGATACCTGAGGAAGAATGACAGGCTTTCCCACAGACACTACATTTTTAAGGGTTCTCTCCAGTATGAATGCTCCCATGAATTACAAGGTCTGGATTTCAGCTAAACATCTTAGCATACATACCACATTTCTGAAATTTCTCTCCTGTATGGATTATTCAATGTCGACTGAGGGTTGAGCTCTGACTAAATGTTTTACTACAGTCGTTACATCTATAAGGTTTCTCTCCAGTATGAATTCTATGATGAATTGAAAGCTTTCTTTTTGACTAAAGACCTTGTCACATTCGTTGCATTTGTAAGGTTTCTCTCCAGTATGAATTCTTTGATGAATTACAAGGTCAGAATTTTGGCTAAAGACCTTGCCACATACATCACATTGATGTAATTTCTTGCCTGTATGGATTATCCTATGTCGACTGAGGATTGAGCTCTGATTAAAGGTTTTACCACACTCATTACATTTGTAAGGTTTCTCTCCAGTGTGAATTCTTTGATGAACTGAAAGCTTTCCTTTTGTACTAAAGACCTTGTCACATTCGTTGCATTTGTAAGGTTTCTCTCCAGTATGAATTCTTTGATGAATTACAAGGTCAGAATTTTGGCTAAAGACCTTGCCACATACATCACATTGATGTAATTTCTTGCCTGTATGGATTATCCTATGTCGACTGAGGATTGAGCTCTGATTAAAGGTTTTACCACACTCATTACATTTGTAAGGTTTCTCTCCAGTGTGAATTCTTTGATGAACTGAAAGCTTTCCTTTTATACTAAAGAATTTGCCACACTCATTACATTTGTAAGGTTTCTCTCCAGTATGAATTCTTTGATGAATGACAAGATCTGAATTTCGGCTAAAGACCTTGCCACATACATCACATATATGTAATTTCTCTTCTATATGGATTCTCTGATGACTCCTGAAATTTGAGCCCTGATGAAGCTTTTTGCCACACTCATAAAATCTATAAGGTTGTACCCTGTGAAGGATCTGGTTTTGCATCAGTATTGAAGGATACATTAAGTCTCTCCCATATGTATTATAAATATTGGTTTGGAGAGCAGGAGAAACTATTTGAAGAGGTAAAAATGAGGAGCTACTGTTGACATACTTATCAGCTTGATTCAATGCAATTTTCTGTCGATGTTTAAACATATGTAGTTCATCTGGAAGGCTTAACACAAGTCTATTTACAGTATGGTTGTTTACTGCATCCCTTCTACTATGTTGCCTTCTACTGTCAATGACATCTTGGTTAAGGGATGTATGGATATTTTTGTAATTTCTTTCATCATCTCTCCACTGAAACCGGAAGTCATTCATGTTCTCCTGACTTTCTGAAAGGTTAAAACGTTTGACTTCCAGGATTTCATTTCTTCCCCAAATCACTGTTTGGCATACTGCTCCTCTATCAGTGTGTGATTTTAGTTGTAATTTCCAGATGTGTATATGAGAAATATCTATAAGATATAAAGAACCATAAATATCCTATTCATTACACTGCATGAATATAAGTTTCAGGTTGAATATAAGATATTAAATAAAAGTAAACTTCAAACACAGTTATGAAACTTCTCAACCATGTTACATTTTTGAGGAACAATAAATAGGATTCTCCACTACACTTCTGGTGTATTATAAAGTGGCCAGGCCAGTTCATCAGAAGAAAGGGCATGTTTAAATTCCTGAGGCTACTTCATGAAGCTTTTCATGCCTGAGTCAACATGGCTTTGAGCTCAGTTAAGCAAGGTAGGGGATTTAAAAAGGCAAACAAGGGTAAATCCAAAGATACCTTCCCACCTTTTAGACGGAAGTTATCCTCACCCACAGAGAGCAGGTTCCTGAAGGTCTCCAACATTACATCCACGTATAAGGCCCTCTGAGCAGGGTCCAGGCATTTCCACTCTTCTGGAGAGAACTGGATGACCACATCATTCAATGTCAACTGTGACTTAAAGTTTAAAAAAAAAAAATTTCACCAAGGCCATGAGGAGAGTTCTTATTTCCATACAAAATGAATAGAGGTAAAAGATCAATTAAGTTGAAGAATATATTCTGACAGAGCCATGGAAAGGCATTTAGAGCTACTTGTATTTCTAATTTTAACTTCCTGTGCTTTGTCATTGAGATTATGATAGCTTCCAAATAGAAGCAGATTTCTCATTTTTGCGGGCAATACATGAAATATATACAAATAATACTTCAATACCAGTTTGTCTATGTGGAAGGGCTAGATATGCTAGACACACTGAGAATGATCAAACTTGGATACAGAGGAATATGAGTGGTGTTTTCAGAGATGACAAAGTCCACAGTAGTTTTAAAGAAAGCTCAAAACCTCCAAAAATGATGATGATGATGAGAGCAGCAAAGACAAACAACATTTGAATACTTCCAATATACTATGCATTACTCTAAATGTTTAACATTTTTAACTTGTTAGCAACATCATAGCTCATTAAAGAAAGAATTTTTACCATCTTACAGAGGAGAAAACTGTCAGAGACACTGAAAAACTCGACTCAGGTCAAGAACCTAATGAATCATATAGTAAGCACCTGAACTACCATGTTTGGGTTCTAGAACTGAAACTGAAAAATTAAAAGTAATGAGCATTGACAGAAGATTCCCTGAGAAAATTTGAGCATTGAGCATTGACAGAAGATTCCCTGAGAAAATCTGAAAGAAGTTCAAACTGAACAACATGGATCAGCCTAAGAGGTCATTATACATGTGTGCACACATGCACACAAACACAAAATGTTATTAATCTTATTATTATTTAAACTGAACATGGTAGTATAGGAAAAAAAATCAAGGCCAGAGAACATATTCAAAAGACACCATCAAATGCAAAACGACGAACATATTCAAAAGATACTATCAATGGCAAAATGATATGATAGTTTTAAAATCATGATATCTTTGTGACCCCATGGACTGCAGCCTGCCAGGCTCCTCTGTCCATGGAATTCTCCAGCTCAGAATACTGGAGTGGATAGCTGTTTCCTTCTCCGGGGAACCTTCCCAACCTAGGGATTGAGCCCAGGTATCCCACGTTGCAGGTGGATTCTTCACCATCTGAGCCACCAGGGAAGCCCCAAATCATGACATTGTTTACATGCACATCCATACACCTATGCATACAGGTCACCACTAAAATAACTGAGTAGTCTCCTGACAGTTTTTCAGTCTATTTTTTCAGTACTGTTTTTATTCACATGCATTCTAAGATCCTCCAGACAATGAAAATGTACAAATTGTACTCAATTGAGTTTCCCAAAAAGATTCTACAGTAGGATACTAAAAAAACTAATACAGACATAACACTGATTCAAAATTTTAAAAGTTATTACTGTTATACATTAACAGATAACAGATAAAATCACAATAATAAACTTAAAAGATTCTTGAAGCATTAAAAAGACAGAAATAATATTGAAAAATATATTATTATTAAAAAGAACATTTTACCAAATGTCATGATTAAAAGGAAACCCGAATGCATTCCTTTGAAGTTCCAATAGAGAGAAGGGGGCTGGTGAGAGTCCTGCCTTTCATCACTATACAGGGTGCCTGAGCAGAGACCAGAGAGGAAATGACCAGAAGAAAACAGACAGCTAGAGTGACAGAGTAATCTAAAGACAAGAAAAGCAAAGAGTGAAAAGAAGGAAAAGATATTTTATCCTATAGAGAGCAGAAGTGACTGCACAGTATCAAAAATAAACAGAAAAACTGACACAAGAGACAAAGGATATCACATAATCATAAAAGGGTCAATTCTATAAGAAGATGCAACAATTAATAAATATGTACTGAGGGAAGGCACTAGGTAAGGATGAACGTACAGGTGTCAAGAAAGAACACCTCAGAATCAGAAAGAAATCCAAAGAGAGGCATTTCAAGGACAGACTGAAGAATCAACTGAGACTATGACTTCACCTGAGAAACAGCCATCTTTTACTTTCCTCTTCCTCCTCTTCTTATGGGCTTCTTACTCAGACAGCTTGCATCTTTAGAGGTCAAGCTTCAAAGCTGAAAACAGGCAGTTTAATGGTTAGAATAAACATACTCTCTCTTCCTCTGCCCCAACCACACACACAGGGAAGATCCCACCATGTGGATTAAGAGTCCTGTGCTCCCCACTGTCACAGGAGGGACTCAGGACAGTAAACTCCCCCACAGAGTCCAATCAGCCACTTTTCCCACACTTTTCACCAGATCTCCCCACCCTCCTATGAGGCTGCTATGCCACACAGTAGCAATGGGCACCTGAGCTGACCTGACAACCCCTTCAGGTCACAGACCAGGCCCTGGTCCATCCCCACACAGAACAGAGCACCTACAACTCAGGCTAGATTTCAGTCCTCAGAAACAGGAGGACTCACAGTCCTGATGTTCAGTGACAAGTCCAGACTGGAATCACAGGGGCAATTAAATATTACTGAGATTTCCCCACATACCCACAATCTTAAGAATTCATGGTCAAAGTGTATAAAATATGTCTATACAAATGATTCATTGATCTACTATGAAGCCTGGATTGAGTACCACTAACAGAAGATTAAGCCCAACACATCTCCCACTTTTTCTTTTTCTTCTCCAGCTTTACTGAGATATAAAAGATGAATGAAAATGGAACAAGTGATTCTCTGACAAACATATACACTGTGAATAATTATCACAATCAAGTAATCCATACTTCCATCAACCCAAAATTACGATTTTGTGTGACTATGTAATTTGTGAGAACATGTAATTCTTTCTGAGAAAATTTCAAGTATACAGAAACACACTGTTGATGAGAATTCAAGTTGGTGCAGCCTCTGTGGAAAGTTCCTCAGAAAACTGAAAACAGAATTACCATACAATTTAGCAGTCCCACTCCAAGACATATAAACCACACCAAATTATACCTCAAAAAGATTCATGTACCCCTATGTTTATAGCATCAATGTTTATAATACCCAAGATAAGGAAAAACTAAATGTCCACCAACAGATGTATAAATAAAGAAGATATGGTACATATATACAATGAAATATTACTCAGCCATATAAAGAATGAAAGAATGCCATCTGCCACAATATAGATGGACCTATGGAGAAGGAAATGGCAACCCACTCCAGTGTTCTTGCCTAGAGAATTCATGGACGGAAGAGCCTGGTAGGCTGCAGTCCATGGGGTCGTTGAGGGTTGGACATGACTGAGCGACTTCATTTTCACTTTTACTTTCATGCATTGGAGAAGGAAATGGCAACCCACTCCAGCATTCTTGCCTGGAGAATCCCAGGGAAGGGGGAGCCTGGTGGGCTGCTGTATATGGGGTCGCACAGAGTTGGACACGACTGAAGCAACATAGCAGCAGCAGAGATTATTATAAAGCGAAAGAAGTCAGAGAGAGGCAAATATATGATTATCATTCATTTCTAAAATCTTAACAAAATGAAACAAGTGAACTGATTTATAAAACAGAAATAAGACTCACAGACTTAAGAAACAAAATTATGGTTACCAAAGGGGGAGTGCAGGGGGAATAAAATAGAAGGTTGGGATTAATATATAAACACTACTATATATACCACAGATAACTAATATAGACATACTGTATAGCACAGGAAACTAATTCAATACTCTGTGATAATCTATGTGGGAAAAGAATCTGAAAAACAATCAACATGTATATGCACAACTAAATCCCTTTGCTGTACACCTAAAGCTAACAAAACCTTCTAAATCAACTCTACTCAAATAGGAAAAAAAAGAAAGAAAGAAATTACTTGTGAGCCAATTTCTTCATCATGGATGGGCTCTGTTGCAAAAACGTTCCAAGTTAATCCAGCCCATGTTTCAGAGAACTTGCAGAAAATAGCCAAGAGGGACCTGAGGGAAACACCTTCATATCACCTCAGAGTTCACAATTTTAGTAGCTCACAGGAAGAAGAAAACAATACAAGGCAAACCGGTAAAACTGGATTTTGACTGTTAGTACAGAAGATCATTGACATTTCTGCCAACTACTCATCAACATATTCTAAAATTAGGTGCCAGCTTGCATCCTAAATAGCTTCAGTTGTATACAACTCTTTGAGACCCTATAGACCGTAGCCTCCCGGGATCTTTTGTGCATGGGATTTCTCCAGGCAAGAATACTGGAATGGGTTGCCAGGCCCTCCTCCTAAAATTATGTACTACTTACTAAAGAAACTTTACATTTACAAGAGGAGAAGAAGCCATTCGTGCCAGGAAAAAAATCTGAAACAATTTTTTAAAAGCCATAATTGGACACAGTTCAGTTCAGTTCAGTCACTCAGTCCTGTCCGACTCTTTGTGACACCATGAATCGCAGCACGCCAGGCCTCCCTGTCCATCACCATCTCCCGGAGTTCACTCAGACTCACGTTCATCGAGTCCGTGATGCCATCCAGCCATCTCATCCTCTGTCGTCCCCTTCTCCTCCTGCCCCCAATCCTTCCCAGCATCAGAGTCTTTCCCAATGAGTCAACTCTTCGCAAGAGGTGGCCAAAGTACTGGAGTTTCAGCTTCAGCATCAGTCCTTCCAAAGAAATCCCAGGGTTGATCTCCTTCAGAATGGACTGGTTGGATCTCCTTGCAGTCCAAGGGTCTCTCAAGAGTCTTCTCCAACACCACAGTTCAAAAGCATCAATTCTTTGGCACTCAGCCTTCTTCACAGTCCAACTCTCACATCCATACGTGACCACAGGAAAAACCATAGCCTTGACTAGAAGGACCTTAGTCGGCAAAGTAATGTCTCTGCTTTTGAATATGCTATCTGGGTTGGTCATAACTTTTCTTCCAAGGAGTAAGCGTCTTTTAATTTCATGGCTGCAGTCACCATCTGCAGTAATTTTGGAGCCCGAAAAAAATAGTCTGACCCATCACCCATTTGGATCCAGTTTTCCCCCGACCTGTACTACTAGGCGTTTCCATTTTATTCTGTTGACCTGTCTCCCTGTTTCATCGGTCGCGTGTATGTTTTGCTCCCCTCTGCTCTCCTGCTGTTTCTGCCCTCCTCTTTGTTTCTTCCCTCACACCTGTCCTGCCCCTCTGTGCAAGTTGTTCTGCCTCTTGAGGTTTTTCTCCCACCCTTTCTGACTGTCATAAATAAAATTTCTGTGTGTTTCTGTTTCTTCCCCCATCTCCGGCTCCTTCTCAGCCCTCCGGATACACTCCCTTCCTCCTCAGAGAACCCAGGTGGCGATGCTTCCTTCCAGCTCCTTCTTTCCCTCTGCTCTTCTTGTCACCCTCTGTCCACTTTTTCTCCCAGAATCACATGGCTCTGAAGGCCAAGGTTCCAACTCTTGTAACATTTCCTATTACTCTCTTCATGAAATGACCGTCCTCTGGGATCCCGCCTTCTCACGCTGATCGGGTTCCCTTCCTTATGCTGCCCTGAAATCTTGCAGATGCGACTTCGTCACTTTCAGGTTACTGCTTCTTCGCGTGTCCCTCAGCGACCCTCTACGTTCCCACTTGTTTTCCCTCACTCTTTCCCCTTCAGGTTTTCCACTTCTCCCTCGGTCTCTCCGTTTCTCCTTTTCCAGATACCCACTTATCCAAGTACAAAATGCCTGCCTTCCGGAAAGGACCACTTTCTAACGGAAGGGCAGAGAGGTCCTGGGGACCGAAGAGCACGGGGTATCACACAACCCGCCCAGCTCACCTTCCCCCAGGCGAAGGCAGAAGACGCGGCCTCTGCGGCAGCAGAGCGGCCGGGCGCGGCCTCCAGGGACCGAGAGGTCAAGGTTGGGGGAGGGGGCGCAAATCCACCCCGAGGACAAGTATTTTACATGGGGTGAGGGTGGGGCGCGGGGGTCAGTAGAGGATTTTATGAAGGAAGAGTCTTGAAAGGCGGTGTCTACGTGGGACGAAAGCAGAAAAGCCAAGGGCAAGGACCGGCCCAGAGCGACTTCACACCAAAAAGAAAAATACCGGAAATCCAGATTTTCTGGGGCGGAGGGCCGGGTCCTGGCATGTTAGATCCCTAGCGACTCCCACACCTTGAGGACTAGGGGTACCGCACAGCACAAGTTCACAGTAGAAAGAAGAAACTAACCTCAGGCCCGTGACCTTGGCTGCGAGCTCCCCACCTTCCGGGTCATTAGGCTGGGCTCCTCGGGTTAGAGGCCGGGTTTCCGGGCGGGGCCTACCGCCAAGGGGGCGGAGCGAGAAAAGGCCTAGCCCTGCGCCCGGTCAACTGGAGGGACTGGGAGAAGGGAGAGGTTGGCTGACTCAAGTTGTATACATGGCTACTGCGAATCTGCATTAAAACCTTTTTTCCTACTTCGGTGACACCCCCCGCCCCCCCAACGTTCTTGTTTCTATGGAACATGTGAATAATAAAAATTGTTGACAAAAACAAATATTTTTAAAGCACCCACACACACACGCGTGCACACGTACACTCCTTGGTCTCATCATTCAGGTCCGTCAGGATTGCCCTGGGCCGCCCCTCCCCGGACTCCGCAGGTGAGCCTTTACATCTCAACTTTGCTTCCCATAATCAGCCCGTGGCTGGTGCCTCCCGCAGCAGAGGTTTCCAGGGTCCTACTCCCCATAGGTGCTGAAGAGATGCAGTCTGGTCTCCAAAACCGAAAGCACCTGTTTATCCTTTGGAGGAGCTCTTTTATGTCCATCTTCTAGCCTTTTTCTGGGCTTCCCTGGTGGGTCAGAGGTTAAAGCGTCTGCCTCCAATGCAGGAGACCTGGGTTACAATCCCTAGGTCGGGAAGATCCCCCGGAAAAGGAAATGGCAGTTCACTCCAGTATTCTTGCCTGGAGAATCCCATGGACGGCGAAGCCTAGTAGGTTACAGTCCACGGGGTCGCAAAAGAGTCCAACACGACTGAGCGACTTCACCTTCTAGTTTTTTATTCTCTCTTGATTTCTGTAATATAATTTCCATATGACAATACTGGCTCTAATTAACACATGTGCGGTCAATTCTCAGTGTGAGTCCAGCTTTCCCTTGGTACCCTTTATAGGCAGTGGAAAACTTTGCTTCAGTACTTCATCGAAACAAAGCAATAAATAATACTATGATAAAACACAGGTAGACTGTACATACTTTGTTACATAATCAGCATGGAGCCCTATACCAAGGTCACAGGACAAAAATTTCTGGAACTAAGTCCCATAGCAAGTGTTGTCATGAATCTCCAGGTCTAATCCAGCCAGTTCTGTGACCCCCATATTAAGTACCTACCCTATTACTCATCCTATAGAATCCTAATCAATCACCTAATGCCACCCCCTCCAGTAAGAATCTTCTGTCTGGAGGTTATAAAAATTGGCCACTAGCCCAAGGAAGAGGTCAGCTCTCCCTTGAGCCATCCTGCTATTTTAACAGCCTCCCACTCTATTCTCCTCTCAGTCCGCCTCATGTCTGGAAATGCTTTTCCAACCTGCTCACAGACCAGGACAATCTGGAAGTTCACAAAAGATTAAATTAACTGTGAACCCAAGTGTAAAGATAGGCCGATTCTGTCTACCTATGTATCATCTGCATAATAAATAATTCAAAAAGATCTGAACACATCTCTTGCTAGCTTCTTCATATGTCATCTAGAAAGTAAAAGTTACATTTGCTACCTAATCTAAAATGGCTATATGGTGAAAATCTAAAAATATATAGGGTCCATTCTTTAAACATGCTTGCAAGCAAATGTAAAACGAGGAAGAAAAAAAGGAGGTCCTTATTAGAGTTGCACATTATTGTCACGACCTCCTGTCTTCATCTTCCACATGTGTGAGTGTCTCTGCAGGGGGTGCCATGTTCAGTGATTGTTCCTATACGAGTTGGTGCCCTTGACTTTGCTTGAGGAAGAGGGTGGGAAAGATGGGGAGGCGGGCTGTGGGTGCACAGGTTCCATCCAACTGAGTTTCTCTTCCCCGTTCCTGGCTTGTCTCTCACCCAAAAGGTATCTGGGTCCAGAGAGACTAGGGCTACGCAAGAATTGACCAGGTCCAAGAGATTTTCATGGACGTTTAATAATCCTTTCAGTCCAAATCTGATATTTAACACCTGGTATTTCTCATCTCTTCATGCTGCAGAGTAAGGCATTTCTTGCTACTAAAAGTATATAGTTAAGCTCAGTCATTAAAATACAACAACTGCTTGAACTTAGGCATCCTTCTTTCAAAATGGTATCTGGAGAGCTTGGTTGCAATCTGTAATGCATCCTGTCATGATTTTAGACACACAGTAAAATCCTTTTCTCTGTTATGGTTCAGCATTAAAAAAATTATACAAGGATAATTACAATAAAGGTATGAATGGCCCCGGGCTCCATTCCACTCTTTCCCTCTCTGTCTCAGAGGGAGTTCTGAGGAAAGCGAACCGATGAAGAGGGCCAGAGGGCAAGGACCTAGGCCCTCGCCACCAGCTAAGAGAGAGTTTGAAAGCCTGCCAATCCAGCCCTGAAGGAGCCTTCCTGTGGCTTCAACCTCAAGAGGCCCTGAGCCACACGCCACTAAGATGCTCCCACATGCACAGAAACTGTGGGCTATCATCAAATGCTCACTGTGAAGCCTCTAGGCTTTGTACTGGTTGGTTACAGACCAGTAGATCATGAATGTGCTCCTGCATGCTGTCACTCAGTCCTGACTGACTCTTTGCAACCCCATGGACTATAGCCATTCAGGTTCCCCTGTTCATGGGATTTGCCAGGCAAGAATATTGGAGTGGGTTGCCATTCCCTTCTCCAGGGGGTCTTCCTGAATCAGGGACCCAACCCACATTGGAAGATTTTTTTCTTTTAACCACTTAACTACCTGGGAAGCCTGATTTAAGCCTGATTCTGGCCAGCTACAGAAATGGATGTAAAATATATATGCCATGAAAAAGAGTGAAGGCACTTAAAATTCAAAATGAGATTCTCAAAGTAAGATGAATATGCACATTCACTTAATCTTATTGACTTCAAAACTGTACTACTTAGGGAATTTTCCAGTGGTCCAGTGGTTAGGACTCCATAGTTCCACTCTAGGGGCCCAAGTTCAATTCCTGGTTGGGGAATTAAGATCCATAAGCCCTGTGGCAGTGAAAAGAAGGAAAGTTTATTTCCTACAATGACATGATAAATTAAATAAGACACCTGGGCATGAGTGGGTGGAGACAGCTACACTGGCAGTGAGAGAGACTGGCAACTTAGCCATTGGATGGAGGTAGGGTGCTCTGTGAAGGGTCAATGGAGGTGTTGACTACCTCTAGAACTGGTCATTTAGTTAAGCAAAGACAGGATTGTCTTTGTAGGCAATTGGAAATTAACAAGTAAAATGCAAAATTCTGTTCATGCTGATTGTGCATGTTCACTCCAATGGTATCAAGAACATCATTTCCATTTAGAGTACACTAAAATCTGGGAGACAGAGATCAACTGTAGTCCAGGAAGTGTAGGTCAAAAGCAATCCGAGGACTCTCATGTGAATTACAAAGCTCTAAAGTGGTCCAAGAATTAATACTTTGGAGAGGAGAAAATCTTTTTAAATTTTAATTGGAGGCTAATTACAATATTGTAGTGGTTTTTGCCATCCATTGATGCGAATCAGCCATGGGTGTACATGTGTTCCCCATCCTGAACCCTCCTCCCACAACCCTCCCCATCCCATGCCTCAGGGTCATCCCAGTGCACCAGCCCTGAGCACGCTGTTTCATGCATCAAACCTGGACTGGTGATCTATTTCACATATGATAATATACATGTTTCAATGCTATTCTCTCATATGATCCCACCCTCACTTTAAATCATCTCAACAAGCAGGGTCCCCCTGCAGGGTCCTTTACCATTAAACAGCTTACACGCTGAGGTTCTTGGGCATATTTGTTATCATTATTACACTTTTTATTACTCCATTATTCATATATATGTGTACATTTTAGTCTTTGAATGTCTCTTGATGTCACATTACATCCAATGTGAGACTTTACTCCAACCCTGTAACTCTGGAAAATAGCCAACAGAAAAGAACTCCTTTTCTTCTTTTCTGTGGAAGGAGACCACTTACTTGCTAAGAACTATGCTTCCTCTTTAATTTCAGTAAGACTCAGGTTAGCTCATCTGTTTACTTCAGAAACAGCAAGAAAGAAATCTTCCAACTCCCCATCCATTACCTTATGAATGATTACTGTTCCTCTTTTAGATCTGCGGATGAAAAGCTTGTTAACATGATTTCATCAAAATTTACTTTAGCCTTTCTCCTCTCCCAAGTATGTTAATTCTTGGACCACTCTGGAGCTTTGTAATTTACATGGGATTTTGCCTAACTTGTTATACCTAACTTGTTTATATCCCTGAGTATAAAAGCTAAGTTTTCAATTTGACTTTTGAGGTTTTACAACTTTAGTTGTCACCATTCTATTTGAATATATTTTTTTGACTACCCACCAGGCAGCATGGCTTGTGGGATCTTAGTTCCCCTTCCCAAACCAGGGACTGAACCTGCACTGGACACGCAGAGTCTAAACCACTAGACTGCGAGGGAAGTCCTGCTAGTCACAGTTCAGTTCAGTCGCTCAGTCGTGTCCGACTCTTTGTGACCCCACGAATCGCAGCACGCCAGGCCTCCCAGTTTATCACCATCCCTCGGAGTTCACTCAGACTCATGTCCATCGAGTCTGTGATGCGATCCAGCCATCTCATCCTCGGTCGTCCCCTTCTCCTCCTGTCCCCAATCCCTCCCAACATCAAAGGCTTTTCCAATGAGTCAACTCTTCGCATGAAGTGGCCAAAGTACTGGAGTTTCAGCTTTAGCATCATTCCTTCCAAAGAAATCCCAGGGTTGATCTCCTTCAGAATGGACTGGTTGGATCTCCTTGCAGTCCAAGGGACTCTCAAGAGTATTCTCCAACACCACAGTTCAGAAGCATCAATTCTTCAGTGCTCAGCCTTCTGCATAGTCCAACTCTCACATCCATACATGACCACAGGAAAAACCATAGCCTTGACTAGACGGATCTTAGTCAGCAAAGTAATGTCTCTGCTTTTGAATATGCTATCTAGGTTGGTCATAGCTTTTCTTCCAAGGAGTAAGCGTCTTCTAATTTCATGGCTGCAGTCACCATCTACAGTGATTTCGGAGCCCCCCAAAATAAAGTCTGACACTGTTTCCCCATCCATTTCCCGTGAATTGATGGGACCAGATGCCATGGTCTTCGTTTTCTGAGTGGTGAGCTTTAAGCCAACTTTTTCACTCTCCTCTTTCACTTTCATCAAGAGGCTTTTTAGCTCCTCTTCACTGTCTGCCAGAAGGGTGGTGTCATCTGCATAGCTCAGGTTATTGATATTTCTCCCGGCAATCTTGATTCCACCTTGTGTTTCTTCTAGTCCAGTGTTTCTCATGATGTACTCTGCATATAAGTTAAATAAGCAGGGTGACAATATACAGCCTTGATGTACTCCTTTTCCTATTTGGAACCAGTTTGTTGTTTCCATGTCCAGTTTTAACTGTTGCTTCTTGACCTGCATACAGATTTCTCAAGAGGCAGGTTAGGTGGTTTGGTATTCCCATCTCTCAAAGAACTTTCCACAGTTTATTGTGATCCACACAGTCAAAGGCTTTGGCATAGTCAATAAACAAAAAATAGATGTTTTTCTGGAACTCTCTTGCTTTCTTGATGATCCATTGGATGTTGGCAATTTGATCTCTGGTTCCTCTGCCTTTTCTAAAACCAGCTTGAACATCAGGGGGTTCACGGTTCACGTATTGCTGAAGCCTGGCTTGGAAAATTTTGAGCATTACTTTACTAGCATGTGAGATGAGTGCAATTGTGCGGGAGGTTGAGCATTCTTTGGCATTGCCTTTCTTTGGGATTGGAATGAAACCTGACCTTTTCCAGTCCTGTGGCCACTGCTGAGTTTTCCAAATTTGCTGGCATATTGAATGCAGCACTTCCACAGCATCATCTTTCAGGATTTGAAATAGCTCCACTGGAATTCCATCTCCTCCACTAGCTTTGTTCATAGTGATGCTTTCTAAGGCCCACTGGACTTCATATTCCAAGATGTCTGGCTCTAGATTAGTGATCACATCATCATGATTATCTGGGTTGTGAAGATCTTTTTGTACAGTTCTTCCGTGTATTCTTGCCACCTCTTAATATCTTCTGCTTCTGTTAGGTCCAGACCATTTCTGTCCTTTATCGAGCCCATCTTTGCATGAAATGTTCCCTTGGTATCTTCTAATTTTCTTGAAGGGATCTCTAGTCTTTCCCATTCTGTTGTTTTCCTCTATTTCTTTGCATTGATCGCTGAAGAAGGCTTTCTTATCTCTCCTTGCTATTCTTTGGAACTCTGCATTCAGATGCTTATATCTTTTCTCCTTTGCTTTTCGCCTCTCTTCTTTTCACAGCTATTTGTAAGGCCTCCCCAGACAGCCATTTTGCTTGTTTGCATTTCTTTTCCATGGGGATGGTCTTGATCCCTCTCTTCCGCACAATGTCACGAACCTTATTCCATAGTTCATCAGGCACTTGCTCTACATCTGTTCCTGCCTAAAGGGAAATGGTTTTTATCTATTATAATCGTGACCTATTTTTTTGAGTAAACACAACTTCATCTTGGAGAATCTTTCTTGTAGAATTCTGTGGTAATCAGTGAAACTGCATCTTATTTAAATATTCATTCTTTGGTAATACTGACCTATGAGATAAAGGTACAAGCATACTTTGGAAATACTGCAAATGCAGTTCCAGAGAATGACAATAAAGTGAATCACACAATAAAGTAGCCAAAGTTGTAAAATACAAAGTTGTAAAATAAAGTTGCAAAATCACACTCAAATTTTTTATTCACACTACATATAAAAGTTCTTCTTTGGACTATAAAGTATGCAATAGAAATGTCTAAAACAATTTTTCAAATTTATCAACCAATTCATTTCCTGCACTGGGTCCTAATCACTGACGGTGTAACAAGAAATAAAATACTCTGCCTTCAGGAGGTTATAGTCTATAAGGGAATGGCAGCAATCATTAAGTAAGATATGACCCTAGTAATGAATTAATACAGTGACAGAGAGGCTGACCTAATTTAAACAATGTGTTGAGGAAGTGCTCATATGATAAGAGGACGTCTGAACAAAATCATTGATTAATTTAAAGAGCCTGTGATGCAAAACCACATAGAGATCACAAGAAAAAGCATGAAAATGATGTTGGAAATTCATAAAAGCAAGAAAACAAATTGTGACCTGGAGTACCCAAAAGAGCACAGAGCTTTGGATCCATTTAGAATTCTTGAATGGAAACAGAAGAGGATAAATCTATTTATTTAAGGCACTCAGTTTGCAGTAATTGGTATAGCAGAAATGGAAAATTTAGTATGGGGTATGTAGAAAAGCAAAACACAGTTTTCCAGAAATATTCTCATCTCATCAGGTATTTATGGTCCTTGCACTACAGTTGATGTGATGCTGCAGTTCTACAAACTCTAACAAAGCCGAAGATGTGGACACCTGTAAAAGCCTTGCCACTTGCTACACTGTTCAGTGTTCAAGATCATGGAACACCTGTAGGGATGTTTTAGGCTTAAAGTCACACTGAAGAAATCGCCACTCATTACGTTTGAAAGGTTTCTCTCCAGTATGAATTATCTGGCATATTATATATAAGGTATGAATTTTGACTAAACATAGAAATGGTCATTAAACTTGCAAGGTTTCTTCCCATTACAGATTATCTGGTGGTAAGTGAAAAAAACTTTACAACACTCATGATGGTTGTACAGTTTCTTCCCGCTATGAATTCTCCAACAAATTGTAAGCTGTGAATTTTCAGATCTGAATTTTCTTTGAAGTTTGAATTTTGAAGACCTTCCCAAATATAGTACAATTACATGGTGTTTCTTAAGTTGGATTTTCTGATGTGTGGTAGGGTTGAGATCTGAGTAAAGGCTTTTCCAAACAACAAATTTGCAACATTTCTATTCATTATGTGAGCTTTCCTGGTGGCTCATTAGGTAAAGTAAGATTCCCTGGAGACAGAAATGTCTACCCATTCCAGTATTCTTGCCTGGAGATCTAATGTACAAAGGAGGCTGACAGGCTACATGACTGTAGCGACTATCACTTTCACTTCCACTTATTCATTATGCAATCTGTGATGAATTCGAAGACATTGTTTGTAACCAAAGCCTTTGCCACACTGATCACATTTGTAAGGTTTCTCTCAGTATGAATGAACTGATGACTGATGAAGGTTGGTCTACTGCTGAACATCTTACCACACTCATTATACTTGAAAGGTTTCTCTCCAGTATGAACCCTCTGATGAACTACAGAGGCTTGAATTTCTACTAAAAACTCTGCCACACTCACTACATTTGTAAGGTTTCTCTCCAGTATGAATCCTCTGATGAGCTGCAAGGCTTGCTTTCAGACTAAACAGCTGGCTACACTGATTACATTTGTAAGGTCTGTCACTATTATGAATCGTTTGATGATGCACTAGATTGGATTTCTGATTAAAGAACTTGCTACACTCATTGCATTTGTAAGGTTTGTCTCCAGTAGGGACATGTTGATGCCGTATAAGGTTTACCTTCTGACGAAAGAATCTGCACACTCATTAAACCATGTTGATGCCGTATAAGGGCAGTTCTGTGATGAAAGTACTTGCCACATGCATTACATTTGTATGCTGTTACTGCAGTTTGAATTTGTCGATGCCTTGTAACAGTTTCCTTATCACAAAAAAACCTTGACACATTTATTAAATTTGTGAGGTTTCAGTCCCGTTGAGTACTCAGATGAGTTTTAAGATGTGCTTTTGACCAAAGACTTTGCCACATTCATTACATTTGTAAGGTTTCTCTAGTATGAATTCTGTGATGAACTGCAAGGTCTTTATTTTGATTAAAGAGTCTGCCACATACCTCACATTTAAATGGTTTTCTTCCAGTATGTTTTATCATATGTCTCCAGAGGCCTGAGGAATACCGAAAGGTTTTCCCACAGACACTGCATTTGTAAGGTGTCTCTCCAGTATGAACTCTCTTATGACATGTGAGATGTGAATTATGACTAAAGCTCTTGCCACACACATTACATTTATAAGGTCTCTCTCCAGTATGAGTTCTCCGATGAATTTCAAGCTCTGAATTTCGATTAAAGATCTTTCCACAAAACTCACATTTATGGAATTTCTTTCCTGTACGGATTATCTGATGTCTACGGAAGTCTGAGCCCTTAAGAAAGATTTTGCCACTCTCATTACATTTGTAAGGTCTTTCCCTGTGTAATTTCTGGTCTTGTGTCAATATTAAAGGATGCATAAAATCACTCTGGCCAATTTTGGATTGGCCAGAAGGAGAAGTTTCCTGAGATGGTAAAAATGACATACTACTGTTCATGTTGTCATCAGCTTGATGAAATTCATCAACTGTTTGTCTACTCTGAAACATGCACAGTACATCCCAAGAGCTTAATGCAAGTATATTTGAAATCAGCTGCTTTTCTGTATCCTTTCCACGGGGCTGAACTCTTCTGTAAGTGACACCTTCCTTATGGGATGTAGGGATATTTTTATCATTTCTTTCATCATCTCTCCACTGACACCCAAGGTCAAACATATTTTCCTGTAATTCTCGATGGTAAAATGCTTGATTTCCTGGCTTTCATGGTTTCCCAACATCACTGTTTGGAATCTTTCTCCTATCTCAATGTTTGATTTTAGTTGTGATTTCTTGATCATGTGTATATGAGGGATAGCTACAAAATAAAAAGAATCACAGATATATTACTACACTGTATGAATAAATATTTTTTCAACCACAATGTTAAAAATTTTTAGGAAAACTAAAGAATAAGATTCTTCACTATAGAAACAGTGGTTACCCATAATTCAAATCAAGCTTAGGGTAGTCTATTTTCAAACACACAATGATGTAACATTAAAATTGGAAAAACTTATATTAGCTCTCAAAAATAAAGGTACTTTTCCACTATAACCACAAAACCCAAAGAAATTAAAGACTAAACATACAAACACTAGGGAGTTTAGAAAGGAGATCATAGGTGATGCAAGAAAAAGTGAGTAGGGTAACTAACGCTGTTATTCAGGAATCCCTCTTCAAAATGGTTTCTGAGTCATCACAGCTGCACATAGTAAGTTGTATCCTGAGAAAGCTGTCCAAAGAATGAAACAAAATTATTTTACAGTGTGAATAATAAGAAAGGTGGAGTGATGGGTGAAGGAATACTTGGAAACTGAGGAGATCAGGAGAACCATTAAAATAAGTGAGTAAAGGCTAGTGTTTCTATCTGTATCAAGGGAACATGAAAAAAGAGTAAGACAGATAAAGGGTCTGAGTAGATTTCAGGGAATAATAAACAGGATATCACGGATTATGACTGTATATGTGTGTGAATAAAACTGTAAGTACAGGCAACTAAAAATACTGAGGTTAAAAGGAAAAAGAATTGGTTTAGCTATTCCATTTTTAACTATGGAAATTATACTGTGGGTATGTAGCCAAAATGAAAGAGATTTAAAAGAGAAGATAATGGGATATTTCAGATATAAAGTAGGTGTACATCTATTATATTATTTGCTAAGCAGGTTATCAAATTCAATACTTCACAAGCCCCATTTCCATGCATATTTTCACAAAGAACAGATATTATGTCGTATGAGATGTATAAGAATGATCTTTGTTGAAATCTGAAGGAAACACTAGAATAAGACCATCAAAAAGAAATGGATGTGTTTTTTTCTGTACACAAACATACAGATAGAAAAAAGTAAAAAGTATAAAAGTTCCCCAAAATCTTGCAAAAAGAACAAAACTATCATATAATGGAGCATATTAAGCTTTAGGGACTATATCAAACAAAATTAAATCACTGTGTTAAAAGATATCTGCACTCCCCACGCTCATGAAAGCAATAACCACAAATGCCACAACATCAGAACAACTGTATAATACAACAAATGAATGGGGAAAAAAAATCTGGGATACACAGTATATAGCCATAAAGAATAAAAATATCCTGGGTGTTTTCAACAACACAGATGGAACTTGAAGGTATATGCTCAGTAAAAATAATTCAGAGGAAAAAAAGTACAGAATTATTCCACGTATATATAAAATAAAGTTAATTTAGGAAAATCACACACACAAAAAGAGGCAAAGTAAGAGCAACATAGAATAGTTGTTAGCAAACTCAGGGGGTTAGTAGAATGGGGGATATTACAAAAAGGAATAAATTTACAGTTCTTAGTTAAAGACTTCTACAAATCTAATGTACACCATGATAATGATAGCTATCACTACTATATTACACGCTTAAAAGTTAATAAGACACTAGACCTTAAACAGCTCACCACTACTCAGAAAAAAAGTGGAACTATGTCACAGATGAATACATTCAGTAAGCTACCAAGGTAATTACAATAGAACCATCAAATCATTACACTATAGATCTTATACTAACACAATGATAAACATTAATTAAATTTCAATAAACCAGACAAAGAGAAAAAATGAGCATATAGACAAAACAGTCCTGGTTTATCAACTGAACAGAAATAAATTGAAGGAAAAATGATAATAAAAATTCAACTCAAATAAAACTGTTAGACATACACAATACACCTAAGCCAGCAGAAGGTAGAAGAAAAAACTGGATTAGAGATCAATGAAATAGCGAATAATAACTACATAAAATTGTAACACCACAAGTTGGTTCTTTGAAAAGAATAACAAAACTGACAAACCCTTATGTAGAATAACTTACAAAAGGAACAAAGACTCAAATTACTGAAATTAGAAATAAGAAAGACATTACAACTGATTCAACCAAAATCAAGAAAAATTAGAAGGAAACATTAAGAAAATTCCGTGTGTAGGTAATGGATAAAGTAGAACAAATGAATAAATTTCTAGAGAATAACAACCTACTAATATATTATTAGAACCAGGAAGAAATTAGTATCTGTACAAACTAGTCATGGAAAGGAGATGGAATTGTTAATCAAAAATCATTGTGAGGCAAGTCACAAACATTCACTGCACAATTGCAGAATACACTTCGAAACAGTTAAGGTCAAGCTTCCTTAAACTTTTCTGGAAAACACAGAATAAAAAGGGAAAGTTACAAACTCTATGAAGCAGGAATTCCTCTAATACCGATGCCAGTCAAAGACACAAGAGAACCACAGATCAACATTTCTAATAATGAAGCAAAATCATCAATAAATGTAAACTAAAATTAACACTACACTAAAAGGATTATATGCAACCATAAGGTGATATATTCTTGAAATGTAAGAATGGTTCAAAAAAGTATATTAATGGAGTGAAACAAAAAAAAAATGATCATCTAAACTAATGTAGTAAAAAGCACTTGACACAAGTCAACAGTTTTTCATAATAAAACACTTGATAAACAAGGAATTTAAAAAGCTATGGCAACATGCTAAAGGACAAATCTTATACAAGGACAGAAAGATGTGTACATTGTAAACTAAAAACATGGCTAAAAACATTAGAAAAGACACAATTGACACAAAGACATCCTAAACTCAAGGATTTAAAGTCAATATTGTCAAGATGTAAGTATTAACCAAGCAATCAACAGATTCAACCACTGCTTAGTAAAATCAATAGTACTTCTTGGAGAAATGATAAACACATCTTACAAATTCATTTGGAATCTCAAAAGATGCTGAAGAGCAAAGCACGCTTAAAAAGAACAAAGCCAGAGGTCTCATGGGTCTTTTATTTCAAAACTTACTCCAAACCTATATTAATAAAACAATGTGGTACAAAGATAAAGATAGAGCAACTGGTAGAATAGTACAGGGACATTTAAAAAAAATATCTCATATATGGTCAAATGTTCTAGAAGGGGGTCAAGACAACTCAATGAAGGAAGGGCAGTCTATTAAGAAAAAGAAAATGTGGAGAAAAACAGTTCTCCAAATATACAACAATTTAGCTGGACCATTACCTGACATGCTATACAAAACCAATAAAAGACCTAACCAAGCCCCAAATGCATAAAACTGCTAGAAATAAACATGCAGGAAAAGCTTTATGACATAGCAGTCACCAATGATTTATTATAAGGAATGATGCTGAAGCTGAAACTCTAGTACTGTGGCCACGTCATGAGAAGAGTTGACTCATTGGAAAAGACTCTGACACTGGGAGGGACTGGGGGCAGGAGGAGAAGGGGACAACCGAGTATGAGACAGCTGGATGGCATCACGGACTCAATGGATGTGAGTCTGAGTGAACTCCGGGAGATGGTAATGAACAGGGAGCCCTGGCGTGCTGCGATTCATGGGGTCGTAAAGAGTCGGACACGACTGAGCGACTGGACTGAACTGAACATGAAAAGCACCAGTGACAAACCTAAAACAGAAATATGAACTACCTCAAAATTATAAACTACTGTGCATTATATCACACCTAGTAGAGTGAAAAATCACCTATGCTATGGCAGGAAATATTTGCAAATTATTTATGTCATAATAAAATATCAAGAATATGTAAACAACTCTAAAAACAGCTAATCACTGGAATTTCCTGGTGATCCAATGGTTAAGATTCCACACTTCCAGTGTAGTAGGCATGGGTTCGATCCCTGGTCAGGGAACTAACATCCCACATGGCAAGGCCAAAAAATAAACCAATAAGATAAACATTTTAAAAATAAATAAAAATTAAAAAGAACTCATCACCAATTCTACCTGGATGGGGCTGGCTCATCTTCCGTCAACCAACCCACACACTGAAAACAGAAAACAAGCACTATAAGTAACATGAAATACATGAACTGGTGATTAAAGAAACAAAATCGAGACCATTTATTATGCATAGAAATATACAAAATGAAAGCAGCAGTGCCCAAAACACATGATGGTTCATCACTGAAGGTATCACTCCACCTCATAAGCTGTCTCAGTATTTTTTGGAGAAGAGGAGGGCTCCACACCATGGTTTGTGGGATCTTAGTTCGCTGACCAGGGATAGAGCCTGCACCTAACCACTGGACCGAGGGGGGAATTCTCAAGCTCTCTCATTAAGATGCTTCAAGCTTAAGTGTGGACATAGAATGGTGCACCCAGGCATCAAAAATATGGCATCAACAACAGTTTATTCAATACCCTAGCATGAGGATGTGGACTTGGACGATATTATCTCTAGAAAAATTCTCAAACCATTTCTTGAGGATCAAAGCAGGTGGTCACTAGGGGCTTCCCTGGTGGCTCAGTGGCAAAGAATCCAAAGCACGAGATACAGATTCAAACTCTGACCCAAGATCTCACATGACAGGGAGAAAATAAGGCCCTGAGCCACAACTATGGAGCCTGTGCTCTCAAGTCCAGGAGCCAAAACCATGAAGCCCTGACAGTTTAGGAGCCCATGCTCCGCAATAAGAGAAGACTGCACATCACAACTAAAGTAGCCCCCATTTGCTGCATCCAGAGAAAAGCCCACACAGCAATGAAGATCCAACAAAATAAAAATAAATTAATTATTTCTTAAAAGAAAAAAATGAGGGATAGAAAGTCAACTACTGTGTTTTTTCCAGAATCTCAACTCTGTGTTCACATGAGAGTGAGGACATTACAGGTGGCTCTGGAAAAATGTTTCACAAAATCATCAACTTGCCTGCCATGTTTTTGATTCAGAGGGGAACAACATAATATGCAGGTATCATCCAACAATCTTCTAATAAGTACTGAATCAAAAGCACAGAAGTGGAATACAGAGAATTAAAATATTTTAAAAGTTTCCAGATGGGGGGTTAGACATTGAGTGCTGGAAAAATTCCTAATGTGAAGTGGCCAGATCATCTGAAGGAAGGGCATGTTTAAACTCCTGAGCTTACATCATGAAGGTTTTAATGCCTGAGTCAACATGGCTTTGAGCTCCATTAAGCAAGATAGGGAGTTCCAAAAGGCCAAGAGCAGTAAATGCAAAAATACCCTCCCAACTTTTGGAAGGAAATTATCCTCACCCACAGAGAGCAGGTTCCTGAGGGTCTCTACCATCACGTCCCTGTACAAGGTCTTCTGAGCAGGGTCCAGACATTCCCACTCTTCTGGAGACAATTCAATGGCCACATCCTTGAAGGTCAATTGTGCCTTAAGTTTAAAACAAAAACACTTAACCAGCGGAACATGAGCAGAGTTCTTACTTGCATATAAAATGAGTAGAGGTGAAAAGATCAAGTTGAAGTAAGTATTGTGACAGAGCGATGTAAAGGTATTTGACGCTACCTCTGTCTAATTTAATTTCTTATGCTTTATCATAAAGATTACAGTATCTTCCAAACAGATACAGGTTTTTCATTTTCTTATGAAATACATGAAACAGATACAAATAAAAATTCAAAGCTGGGCTGTCTATATGAAAGTCTTAGTATGTTCCATCACTGAGGGATGATCAAAGCTGGATGTGGAGGAGCGTGAGTGACCTTCAGTGATGACAAAGTCTATAGTGTGTTTAAGGAAAACTCAAAATTTTTAATCACGATGACAGGAGCAGCAAAGATGAACACCATTTGAACTTCCTGTCTGAAATAAATTACTCTAAACGTTTTACATGTATTAACTTGTTGTCAGCATCACAGCTCATTAAAGACAGACCTATTCTGATCTTGCAGATGAGACCTGTGTCAAAGACACAAGGAGAAACTCCAATCAGGTCTAGAAGTTAAGGAATCACAGAGCAAGCAACTGAACTCCTAAGGCTGGACTTTAGAACTGAAGTTTAAAATGAAATAGTAACACAGAGAACATTATAAGTATATTGCCAGAATGTTTCATGGAGAAAACATGAAAGAAGTTCAAGGTGCACAACACAGATTGGCCTAAAAGGTCTTTATACATGTGTGTGCATACTCATGCACAAGAAATGTTAGTAATTTTATTATTACTTAAACCATTAATATGATAGTGTAGAAAAAGTTGGAAGCCAGAGAGTATGTCAGAAATATAATTGCTATAACAAAAAGATATTATAGTTTTAAAATCATGACTTTTACATAAAGCATGGAAATGCATATACTAAAATGCATGTACTTAAAATGCTTAAAACTCAACATTCAAAAACTAGGATCATAGTATCCAGACCCATTACCTCATGGCAAATAGATGGGGAAACAATGGAAACAGTGAGGGACTTTATTTTCTTGTGCTTCAAAATCACTGCAGATGGTGACTGCAGCCATGAAATTAAAAACGCTTGCTCCTTGGAAGGAAAGCTATGACAACCCTAGACAGCATATTAAAAAGCAGAGACATTACTTTGCCAATGAAAGTCAAAGGTATGGCTTTTCCAGTAGTCATGTATGGATGTGAGACTTGGACTATAAAGCTGAGCACCACAGAATTGATGCTTTTGAACTGTGGTGTTGGAGAAGACTCTTCAGAGTCCCCCAGACTGCAAGGAGATCCAACCAGTCAATCCTAAAAGAAATCAGTGCTGAATATTCATTGGAAGAACTGATGCTGAAGCTCCAATACTTTGGCCACCTGATGCAAAGAACTGACTCATTGGAAAAGACTCTGATGCTGGGAAAGAGTGAAGGCAGGAGAAGGGGATGACAGAGGAGATGGTTGGATGGCATCACCAACTCAATGGACATGAGTGTGAGCAAGCTCGGGAGTTGATGATGGACAGGGAGGCCTGGCATGCTGTAGTCCTTGGGGCCACAAAGAGTCTGAGAGACTGAGCAACTGAACTGAACTGAATGTCTGTATACACATCAACACTAAATTAATAAAAATGAGAGGAATATACTCTAGACAGATTTTTCAGATGTTTTCCTCATCACTTTCATTCATGCAGATATTACAGACAATGAAAATGACTGAAAGATCAACTGTACTGAACTGCATTTGTCAACATGATTTTATAACAGGCTACTGAAAAACAGTGCAGATATTTAAAAAAAGTAGAGTATTTTCATTCCAATATAAACAAAATAACTTTTAAAAATATAATTTTGTCCATTTAAACTTACACAGGAAGGTACTGTTGTCTTTCAGTCGCTAAGTCCTCTCTCACTCTTTGTAACCACATGAACTGCAGCACTCCAGGTTTCTCTGTCCATCACAATCACCCTGAGTTTGCTCACTCATGTCCATTGAGTCAATGCTGCCACCAACCATCTCGTCCTCTGTCCCCCTTTCTCCTCCCTGCCCTGTTTTTCCCAGCTCAGGGTCTTTTCCATGAGTCAGTTCTTTGATTCAGGTGGCCAAAATATTGGAGTTTCAGCTTCAACATCAGTCCTTCCAATGAATATTCAGGGTTGACTTCCTTTAGGATTGACTGGTTTGATTGCCTTGCTGTCCAAGGGACTCTCTAGAGTCTTCTCTAGCACCACAGTTCAAAAGCATCAGTTTTTCGGATGCTCAGCCTTCTTCATGGCCCAACTGTCACATCCATACTGACTACTAGAAAAACATAAATTTGACTATACAGACCTTTGCTGGCAAAGTGTTGTCTCTGATTTTTAAAATACTGTCTAGGTTTGACATAGCTATTCTCTTCCAAGGAGCAAGCATCTTTTAATTTTGTGGCCACAGTCACTGTCTGCAGTGATTTTGGAGCCCAAGAAAATGAAATCTGACATTTCCCCATCTACTTGTCATGAAGGGATAGGATCGGATACCATGATTTTCGTTTTTGAATGTTGACTTTTAAGCCAGCTTTTTCACTCTTCACTTTCACCTTCAACAAGAGGCTCTTCGGTTCCTCTTCACTTTCTGCCATTAAAGTGGTACCATCTGCATATCTGAAGTTGTTATTTCTCCTGGCAATCTTGATTCCAGTTTGTGATTCATCTAGCCTGGCATTTCTCATGATGTACACTGCATATAAATTGAATAAGCAGGGGTGAGAATATACAGTCTTGACATACTCCTTTCCCAGTTTGAACCAGTCCATTGTTCCATGTCTCATTCTAAGTGCTCCTTCTTGTCCTGCATACAGGTTTCTCAGGAGGCAGGTAAAGTGGTCTGGTACGCCTATCTCTTTAGGAATATTCCAGTTTGTTGTGATCCACACAAAGGCTTTAGTATAGTCAATGAAGCAGAGGTAGATGTTTTCTTGGAATTTCCATGCTTTTTCTATGACCCAGCATACATTGGCAATTTGATCTCTGGGTCCACTGCCTTTTCTCAATGCAGCTTATATGAAATGTTCCCTTGGTAAGTCTAATTTTCTTTAAAAGATCACTAGTCTTTCCATTCTGTTGTTTTCCTTTATTTCTTTGCATTTGTCACTGAAGAAGGCTTTCTTTATTCTCCTTGCTATTCTCTGGAACTCTGCATTCAAATGAGTCTATCTTTCCCTTTCTCGCTTCTCTTCTTTTCTCAGCTCTTTGTAAGGCCTCCTCAGGCAACCATTTTGCCTTCTTGCATTTCTTTTTCTTGGGGATGGTTTTAGTCATCACCTCCTATACAATACTATGTACCTCCACCCACAGTTCTTCAGGCAATCTGTCTACCAAATCTAATCACTTGAATCTATTCATCACCTCCACTGTATAATTATATGGGATTTGACTTAGGTCATACTTGAATGGCCTACAGGTTTTCCCCTACTTTCTTCAATTTAAGTCTGAATTTTCCAGTAAGGAGCTCATGATCTGAGCCACAGTCAGCTTCAGGTCTTTTTACTGCTGACTGTATAGAGCTTCTCCATCTTTGGCTGCAAAGAATATAATCAATCTGATTTCAGTACTGGCCATCTGGTTATGTTCATGTGTAGAATGGTCTCTTGTGTTGTTGGAAGAGGGTGTTTGCTATGACCATTGTGTTCTCTTGACAAAACTCTGTTAGCCTTTGCCCTGCTTCATTTTGTTCTCTAAGGCCAAACTTGCCTAATAATCTAGGTATCTCTTGACTGCGTACTTTTGCATCCCAGTCCCCTAAGATGAAAAGGACATCTTTTTGGCGTTAGTTCTAGAATATCCTGTAGATCTTCACAGAACCATTTGACTTCAGCTTCTCTAGCATTAGAGGTTGGGGCATAGACTTGGATTACTGTAATGTCGAATGGTTTGCCTTGGAAACAAACTGATATCATTCTGTTATTTTTGAGACTGTAACCAAGTGCTGCATTTCAGGGTTATTGTTGACTATGAGGGTTACTCCATTTCTTCTAAGGGATTCTTGCCCACAATAGTAGATATAATGGTCATCTGAAATTCACGCATTCCAGTCCATTAACTAAAATGGATTCCTAGAATTCCTAGATTCCTAGAATGTCAATGGTCACTCTTCCCATCCCCTGTTTGACCACTTTCAATTTACCTTGATTCACTGGACCTAATATTCCAGGTTCCTATGCAATATTGTTCTTCACAGCATTGGACTTTACTTTCATCACCAGATAGAACCACAACTGGGCACTGTTTCAGCTTCAGCTCAGCCTCTTCTTTCTTTTGCTCTTTGTCTACTTTACCCCAGAAGAATATGGGCACCTACCAACCTGGAGGGTTCATCTTTCAGTGTCATATCTTATTGCCTTTTCAATACAATTCATGAAGAACACTGAAGGCAAGAACACTGAAGTGGTTTGCCATTCCTTTCTCCAGTGGATGTTTTGTCAGGCCCTAACTAGCAAGGACATGCCCTTCAGCCTCTCGGTGTAGCTGGATGACATGCCTGGTACCCTCGTGGTCTGGTCCCCATTGAGCATTTAAACATTCATTGGCTGTGGAGTCTCTCAACGTGCAACCAGGACTTGAGGCAAAGGCCCTGCTGGAGTGGCTGGGAAGGGGGTCTGGGATGGGCTGGAGCTCACACTGGATGACACCTAAAAGTGCAGGGAACCCTGGCCTCACTGCTGCCATTGGCTTCCCTGGAGCCATCCACTGCCCAGGAGTGGCTGGCCTCCCTGGGGTCCATCCACAGACTGGAGTCACTGTCCACTGTAGAGACAATCTGCTGCCCTCCACTGTCTGCCAGAGGAGCTGATCAGCTGCATGTGAGTCTACCATACCCAGGCTTTTCTGCTGCCGCTGGTGGACCTAGGGCCAATCTGCTGCTACTGCAGGTTCCATGCTTGGAAATGGGGGTGCTGGTCACTACCCTGCTCCAGCCTCTGTTTCTGGGGTGATCTTTGTGAAGCCCATGGCCGTGGGCATGTTATCCCACAGTCATCTTAACCAAAAGACATTAATAAAGGCCAACGAGTTTGTTTTGGGCAGTAATTAACTTCGATTCAGATTTGGAAAAGTTATTATTATTACACATTATTTGTAGATTAATAACAAAACTAGCACCATAGTAAAATAAAAAACTTGATGGACAATTTAAAATCATGACAAAAGAAAACAAAAACAACATGGAAAAATATATTGTTATCAACCAAGAATATGTCACCAAACATTATGATCAGAAGAAAATACTTGATGAATTCTCACTGAAGTGACAGTGGAGTGAAGGGGGCTGGCCAGAGGTCCTGCTGCCTTTCACCATGGTACAGGGTGTCCAAGCACGGACCACCGCACAAAGTAACAGGAGGAAAACAGAGTGGGAGCAAGACACAGACAGCATGTCAGAGCTGGAACTGTGAACGTTCACAAGTCTAAGGTGAAAAGTGAAAGGATGGGAAAAGATATTCAGTTCTTAGGGGTTACTGCACAATATCAGACAACAGACAAAACAATCTAAGGAAAAACCTAACAAAAGACACAAAATATATTATGAAACAGGAAAAGGTAAATTTACCAAGAAAATATAACAATTACAAATATGTATATATCTAACATCAGAGTTACCCTGAAAATGAAGATCTTAACAGAAATAAAAATGGAAATAAATAATAGCACACCATTAGTATCAGATTTCACTACCGGAGTTTTACCAGCACATGGAAACTAAGAAGATCAACAAGGGAACTGAGCACTTGTACAACACTGTAGAATTACTGTACCTAACAAACATGTCGGAGAAGGCAATGGCAACCTACTCCAGTACTCTTGCCTGGCAAATCCCATGGACAGAGGAGTCCGGTGGGCTGCCGTCTCTGGGGTCGCACAGAGTTGGACATGACTGAAGTGACGTAGCAGCAGCAGCAACAAACATGTACAGAACATTCCACTCAACAACAGCAAAAAATCACATCCTTCTCCAGCATATGTCTTGAAACCTTCTCCATTTCACAGGCCACATGCTAGACTGTAAAACAAGGCTCAATATATGAAGGCTGAGAACATAAAAAGTATCTTCTAAAAAAGAAAAGCACCTCCTTTAACCACAGTAAAATGATACTAGAAATAAACAGCAGAAGGAAAACAGGAAAAGCTTCCAAAAGTGGAAAGTAAGCAGTTTATTGTTTAAGAAGGAATGAGTCAAAGAAGAAATCACACGGAGAATTGTAAAGTATGTGAATGAAAATAAAAACACAGAATATCAAATTTATTAAAGATAGTAGTCAAAGATGCAGTAGTAGGGAAGTCCACACTGCTAAATCTTACAACCACAAAAGAGAAAGATGCACACCCTGCATTACTCTTCAAGAAACTACTGAACAACCTAGCCAGAGAAATTGGAAAAGGAAAAAAAAAAATCCAAGTTATCTAAACTGAAAAGAAAGCAAAATTACCTGTTATTTTGTAGGTGACAGGATTTTTATATATAGAACCCAAAAGAGACTGTAAGAACTGACTACTCTAAAAACATTAAGGACTTTCCCAGTGGTCCAGTGGTAAAGAATCCGCCTGCTAGTCCCTGGTCCCGCAAGATCCCATATGCAGTGAGGCAACTAACTAGTGAAACCTGCCCACCTAGAGTCTGTGCTCTGCAACAAGAGAGGCAACTGTAATGAAAAGCACATGTACCACAACTAGCAAGTAGCCTCCAACTGTCACAACTAGACAAAGCCCACTCGAAGCAACAAAGAACTAATACAGCCAAAAATAAATTAATAAACAAAAATTTAGGAAAACCTTAGAAGAGTTGCAGCATAAAATATCTGCACACCAAAATCAGTTGCACTTCAATACACAATGAACAATGTCAAATCAGAGAACAATCCAATAGAATCCTTAGGGAAAATATCAGCCAACTAGGTCCAAGACCTCTAAACTGAAGAGTAGGAAACTCTTTAAGAAGTCCCTGGAGATATATATGAAAGAAACACACCCTGTAATCATGCAGTGGGAACTTTATGTTTTTAAAATGACCAAATCTGGGTGGAAGGGAAGCTCAAGAAATAGTGGATATATGTATATCCATGGCTGATTCATGTTGTTGTATGGCAGAAAGCAACACAACATTGTAAAGCAACTATCCTCCAATTAAAAATAAAATGTAAAGAATAGAAAAAAAGAAAGAAAGAAATTTCTTCACTTGCAACCCAGCAGATAAGACCTAACATACCCCCAAATTTTTAAGAGGCCAGTCAAACTGATTAAAAACAGGTAATACTTCCTTTGCTTAAAAGTAGCAAACTATAAAAATCAAGTCAATAAAGTTTCATTGCAAAATTTTCTTTACAAAAATGACCAAATTAGGGACTTCCCAAATTAGGGTCCAGTGGTTAGGACTCCATGCTTTCCCTGCAGGGGGTGTGGTCTATAGATATAAAGAATCCCTACCAAAATTTCAAAGGCAATTTTTGCACCTATAGAAAAAATAATCATTTGTAAATTCATAGGGAATCTCAAGAGCCAGCAAACAACCAAAAAACTCTTGAAAAAGAAGATGAATACACAGGTTATCAGGCAGGATACTTCAGATTCTTCAAAGATTAGCATGTCCAAAGAAGGTCATTTCAAGGACAGACTGGAAAACAAGAATATGACTTTACCTGAGAAAGAGCCATTTCTGACTTCTCTTCCTTTTGTTTCCTCCTCTTCCTCTTAGCAGGACACACAAAAAGAGAGAAAAACAAAATATTAGACTAACCGGTAAAACTAGAATTTGTCTGTTAATATAAAAGACCATTGATAACTTGACCAAATACCCAGCAAAACTATCTAAAATTATTTATTACATACCAGAGAGCTTTTCCAATACAAAAGAGAAAGAGGAGAAAGCAGGCAGGCCTCCAAGATATCTGAAACACATTTTAAAAGAAAGAGTTTGTGAATTTTTATCACCTAATAATTGTGGGTCAACATTTTACAAATTTCACAGTATATTAACATTTAGAAAAGAATTACTTGAGTATATAAGACCATCAAAGTTTGTTACAGAAGTTAATGTCCCTCTTCTAGGGAAGTAGAAACTGAACGAACTAAATCCATTTTCCATGCTACAAAAACAAATAATATGTAAAGATATAAAAAGAAAAGTAAGCCCATCACACACAAAAAACTCTCAATGTTCCTTTTAAGACACCATGCAGTGACAGATTCAATCACTTCTTGCCCCCTTTATCTTCTCCCTGCTCCTCTGTCCCACGTCAGGAAAACGGGAAGGGGATGACTCACAACTGAGTGAATCAAATCACTGTCCCTTGGAGAAACAGCATTTCCAAATGGAAGTTATCCTCTGATACAAAGAATTACAGAATGCACAAGACACAAGTTCTGCTATCCTCATCCTCATCTGTACAATCAGAGACATTTTATTACCTTCTTGAAATGAGAAATCATATATCATAACTTATCTACAACCAGACAACTCACCATCCATCTGCATCCAGTTCCCACTACCCACCTGCTCTACTAGGTGTTCCCATTTTAGTCGGTTTATCTGTCTCTTTTCTTCCCCTCTGCTCTCCTGCTGTTCCTGTTTCTTCCCTCACACCTGTCCTGCTCACTGTGTAAACTGTTCCCCTCAAGATGTTTGGTCTCTGCATCTTTTCTGACGGTCCTCCATCTGTGTTT
This sequence comes from Nanger dama, assembly GCA_917880005.1. Classification (NCBI taxonomy): domain Eukaryota; kingdom Metazoa; phylum Chordata; class Mammalia; order Artiodactyla; family Bovidae; genus Nanger; species Nanger dama. The sequence continues at coordinate 683,389 of CAKJTW010000155.1, forward strand.
CTGCCTCTTTCTTGCCCCTCCCTGCTCCTCTCTGCCTTCCAGTTACATCCCTTCTCTCCTTCTTCCACTCCCTTTTCCCCCTCTCTGACACCCCAGGTGGTGATGCATCCTTCCTGCTCTCACTTCCTCTTGTGGTCACACTTGATCCTCCTTCTTTCCCAGCGCCATGCTGCTCTGCAGCCCAAGTGTCCAGCTCTTTCATCCTCTCACCCCACTCTGTGTGAAGTGTGTCTCCTTTGGTGGCCCTGCCCCACCGCTGATCCAAGGCCCCTCTATGTTACTCTCTGTCAGCTACAAACTGGCACTTGCCATCTACCTACATGCCAGTAGTCATGTACGGAAGTGTGAACTGGATCATAATGAAGGCTGAGGGCCAAAGAATTGATGCTTTTGAACTGTGATGTTGGAGAAGACTCTTGAGAGTCCCCTGGATTGCAAGGAGATCAAACCAATCAATCCAAAGGGAAATCAACCCTGAATATTCATTGGTAGGACTGATACTGAAGCTCCAGTACTTTGGTCAGCTAATGTGAAAGCCAACTCACTGGAAAAGACTGTGATGCTGGGAAAGATTGAAGGCAAGAGGATAAGGAAGTGGCAGAGGATGAGACAATTAGACAGCATCACTGACTCAACAGACATGAGTCTGGCCAGATGGCGGACAACAGGGAGCCTGATGTGTTGCAGTTCATGGACTCAAAAAGAGTCAGACATGACTTAGGGACTGAAGAACAACAATCTACCTATCTACTTCTACGAGGATTAAATCATGTGCTTTTTGCAGGTGTTGATCTTCAATACCTTCTAAAAGGACTTTAGGGTGGAGGAACAGACATGAGGCACTCTGTGCTCAGGAAAACTGGAAGCCCAGGTCTTCAGATAGATATTTTTAGGAGCCAATCTTATGAGCCCAATTCTTGTTATCTCCCCATATCTAGAAAAGCACTAAAATCCTTCATGGTGATGACTGTTCCTTGTGATTAGCAAAGCTTCACAAAAGTAGAAATCTTCTGGAAAAAATATGTGCTTGATTACATGTATTCCCCCTTCACCAAAATCACATATATACTGACCTTTCCCCCTGCTTCTTTGTAGCAGTTTCTCGGAGCTATGTGAAGTGCTGTCTCCTGGACTACAGTCCTCATTTTGCCCCAAATAAAAGTTTACTTGCAAACCTCACATTGTGCTTTTTAAGTTGACAGATCCTATCAGTGGGAACCATCTTTTTAAAATTTTACTTATTTTATTCACCTGGTATTTTCAATACTTAACCGCTTTCATTTTGCTCTTTTAACAAGTCCCTCAGCCACCCTTTCTATTCCTAGCTATTCTTCCTCATTCTTTTCTTGTTCCCAGTTTTTCTAGTTCCCTCAGTTGCTCATTTCTCTGCTTTTCCTGGTCCCCTACATATTTACAGGGATGGCAATTGAATAGGATGCCTGCCTACAGGAAAAGGGTGTCCATCGGGTGGAATTTGTGACACATAGAAGAACACTATGTGTCACATGGCTGCCCCAGATCACCTCCGCCTGGGTGGGGAAAGGCTCCCAATGAAGGGGGAGGTCTGATGGACCAGCCTGAGAAGGGAGGACAGTGGGGCTGGGAGGGAGGGAGCTCTCAGGAGAGGGGTGGAGTCTCCAGAAGGGCAGTGATAGAGAGTAAAGGGATAAAGCAGGTTAATCTTGGGACTTCACTGGTGGTCCAGTGACTAGCACTCTGCACTCCCATGTAGGGGACCTGGATTTGATTCCTGGTCAGGGAGCTAGATACCACATGCCACAAATAAGACCCAGCACAGCCAAATAAATAAACTTAGAAAAGAAAAGAAAAGTTTATCCTACTAAGGGCATTGTCAGTAGAAAAATAAGGGGAGATGCCTGTAAGTCCATGATTACACAAGACATCAGATTTGCTTAACCACAAAACCTAGCAGGGTTACACAGCAATAAACCCACACAACAGAGCACAAGATGAGCCACAAAACAATAAAACAATGGAGGCATGAAACCCACATTGTGCCCAGTGAGTTCATTACGTTAGGACACTCTCTTTGCAAACATAAAAAGCAGTAATTTGTGGATCTAACTTGATCTTGCAGGAACAAGAAAACTCCACTGCCTAACCTGGAGGAGGGGCTGAAGACGGAAGCAAAAGGTCTACTCAAGAAAGACAAGAAAGATCTTCTCCTCCCCACTTTTCTCTTTTCAAACCGTAGCCCAGTAAGTCCTCAGGCCATGGCACCCTCTCGCCCGCCCACTTGTTAGCCTCACAAGGGGTCCTATTCTAGTTTCACTTATCTACCACTTTGCCTGTAGAAAAAGATGAGATATAAAGGATTCTGGCACGGAGCTCTTCAGCACCTCTTCGCGGGAAAAGACAAACGGTTTCACCAAGCTCTTCAGCACCTCTTCGCGGGAAAACTCACAAACGGTTTCACCAAGTCCAGGTTGAGGTTGAGGAGCTGGCCTCTACCCGGGTGGGGTGGGAAGCGCTGCCGTCCAAGGGCGAGAGGGCTAAGCTAGGAGGTGAGGGGCGTAAAAGGACCTCGCAAAAGGACTTTACATGAGGGTTGAGGTAGTAAAGAGTTTTAAGCGGGATAACGTAGCGAAGGGAGGCATTACGTGCACCGAAGGCAGAAAGGCAAGGTTAGGGGCAAACCTCGAAACGAATTTAAATCCAAAATGCCCGACCAGTAAGGGGACTACTCCGTTTACTTGGGGCGGAGGACCGGGTGCTGAAATTTCAGATCCCTAGTCACTCCGAAGACACTGAGGCTTGACTAAAGTCGGGGGCCTCGCAGCGCAAATCTACACATGGAAGGAAATGCTTACCCTGCACGGTCCGACATTCACTCTGGGCTCCGCACTTCCGTTTCCGTAAGAAACTGCGCAAGCGCGAATTTAGAAGCCGGGCTTCCGGAGGCGGGGCCTTGGCAGTGCACTACCGACGAGGGGCGTGGCGAAAGTAGCGGTAGTTCTATGCAGCCAGCAAAGGTTCGGTGGAGAGATGATTCCTCTTCATATCCTCAAAGTGCTCTGTTAACTTACTGTCGAACCTGTTGGACTAAGAGCTTACCGTTGTGTGGATTACTTAAGTGGGAAGCTAATATGTATCCCCCTAACAAGTTGAAAATAGCTTCAATAAAACCTATGGCAATAGGTTTGCTCCCAAGGTTCCTCCTTTGTTTACACTAAATAAAATTACTGATATTAGATAAAATAGGGGATATTACTACGGAACACGCAGACATGAAAAGGATAGAAAGGAACTCTTACAAAAGTTTACATGACTTAAGATGAAATGCACCAATTCCACGGAACCCATAACCTACAACAAATCACCTATGTGAAAGATATTTGGGTAATTGCTTCGAATTGCAATATAAATTTGTAACTTCAAAATGCCCACCGTCTAAGAAACCTAAAAGCAGAGGCAGTGACTGTGAAAGCTTAAACACTTCCATCATATGAGTGCTACTGTATTTCTTGTAGCCTACTGTTCTGGTAGCTCAGATGGTAAAGCATCTGTCTGCGATGCAGGAGACTGGGGTTTGATCCCTGGGTTGGGAAGATCCCTTGGAGAAGGAAATGGCAATCCACTCCAGTACTATTGCCTGGAAAAACCCATGGACAGAGGAGCCTGGTAGGCTACAGTCCATGGGGTCGCAGAGTCGGACACGACTGAGCGACTTCACATTAATCACTGTTCTGCCAGCTTCCCTGGTGGCCCAGACAGTAAAGAATTCACTTGCAATGCAGGAGACCTGGGTTCAATTTCTGGGTTGGGATGATTCCCTGAAAGAGGGTATGGCAACCCGCTCCAGTATTCTCGCCTGAAGAATCCCCATGGGTAGAGGAGCCTGGCGGACCACAGTCCCTGGGGTCACAAAGAGTCGACGGACTGAGTGACTAACCACAAGTGCCCTGCAGGGGTCTTGAACTGACATTGCCCATTCCCTTGACAATATATCCTAAGTAACAGCAGACACAGGATATGACTCCCCATCACCATCTGCCTTCCCCCTTTTTGTTCTTTAGATATGACTCCCCTCCCCTGACTGAAGCTTAGCAATTGCGTACTCTTTTGAGTTTGAATTGATCAATCCAATTCAAACAACCCATCTATGGATCCTAATAAAGGTATATGTCCCATGCTCTGCCAAGACCCTGCAGGACTTCTTACATGTTCCCTCCAGCTATACCATGAATCTCCACCAGAATCTGAGTAATAAATGTCTCCACTTCACTTTCCCTCGCAGTCTCAGGGGCTTTCCTTTACAAAAGGTAATTTTAAAAGTTGCAAGAATGGCATTTGACAATTCTATCAATTTTTTAAAAAGAATTACCAGTAATTCTATGATTTATTTTTAAGAACAGGAGAAAGCACTTGTCAACTCGATTTATAAGGCCAGAATTAGTGGGAAACAAAACTAGAAAAATAGAAAAAAGTAAAATGATCAATCCGTGGGAAGATTACAAAATTCATCATAAAATATTAATAATAGAAATGAATCAAAGAATTCTTATCAAAGGTAATATAAATCAGGGAATTCCCTGGCGGTCCAGTGGTTATGACTCATCTTTATTGGCAGGGCCCAGGTTCAATCCCTCTTTGGGGAACTAAGATCCTGCAAGCAATGAAGCTCAACTAAAAATACAAATCAAAATCAAGATCACTTATCAAATACATTATTCTTGGTTACAAACAAATTCTATGTGGAGGATACTGAGTGTCCCACAAAAAGATTGCATGTCACCCTTTTGCCATGCCAGTTCTTTCACTGAACTATAGCCCCAAAGTAACTGTTTTTCTTAAGGTTTACACTGCATCTACTTTGTACCTATGATGGCCTTATAGGCATTATCACGTCACAGGAGTCCCAAAACAACTCAGTAATCCCTTATGATAAACAGGACAAATACACATGGCAGAAAAAAATATTGCTAAGGAAAATGGAAAACACTTTTTATTACACTAGAAAAGTAAACAATGTACACATTGCATATTAGCCTAATTTGAATCTGAAATTTTAAAAACACTTGGAAAATTGCTGAAGTAAACTATTTCATTATATTATCTAATAAACATTTCCAAAGATTTTACTAAACTAGGGTAAAAATATCTCCAACAGATTAGTTTTACAAGCAGCTTCAAGAATCATATTAAACAACAGAATATGTGTGTGCTGTGGAAAAGAAATGTTAATAAATTATTAGCATGAACATAAATGTGCTTTTCCAAGTCAGAAAGCCAAGAATTTGAGAAATAAGCATTGTTGTTCCCCACCCCCACCCCCCACCTTCTTTTTGAATGTAGAAAATAGCTTTATTGCTTTTGCCAAGCAAAGGGGCTACAGCGGGCTTATGCCTTCAATACTGTGTGTCTCAAACAAGAGGGGGTAGGGAGTTTTATAGTAATGGCTCAAAGTGGATGTGGTCAGCTCGTGAACTCTTCTTTGATTGGCTGGTGGTGAGGTAAGTGGCAGTTAGCATCATAAACCTTCCGGCTCCAACTGCCCTGGGTTCTACATGCTGGTGGGCAGCGGGCTTAGTGTCTCTCACCTGGTAGGGGTTTCAGTATCTGGAGCCTAGACTTACTGAGGCTCAGGTTCTTTGTGTCTCAGCACAGAAGGAATTCAGCAAGAAGCAAAGTGACGGGCAAGAAGTAGACTTACTAATATAGGACACTTGTGAGGGATATAAGTTGGTAGGCAAGAGGGCTTCTGCCTCAGTGTTTTATGAAGTCTGACTCCATTAAAAATTTTTTTCTGGGATTACGGGATCTTAGATTCCTGACCACGGACTGAACCTGTGAGCTTGCCAGCGAAAGTACTAAATCCTAACAACTGAACCGCCAAGGAATTCCCAACTCCTTTTTTTTTTTTTTTTTTTGCTATTTTATTATTGAAACCTTTTAATGCTCAGGAAAAACCTCTTCTTTTTCAGGCTATCTGGACAAATCTTTTTCTTTAAAGCCTGAGAGTGCCTTCCTTTGAGACAAACTAGAAGTTCAAACTGTAAGCTTCACCCAGTAATTAAATTTTTCCTCTCAGATAAACTGCTCTCCCTTCAATTCGTAAGAATGTCTTATTAAACACAGATGCAGGGACTTCTTTGCCAGTCCAGTAGCTAAGATTCTGTGTGCCCACTCTAGGCGGCACTGGCTTGATTCCTGGCCAGGGAACTGAGATCATGCATGCCACATGGTGTGGCCAAAACAAAACATATAGATGCACATAACACTTATTCCCATGCAATGGAGAAAACAACCAACTTGTTCTGGGCACTGTTCCTACCACATAATCCATCCCTAGTAACCTGTCCCTCTCCTCTCGTGAATAGTCAAGCCCCTTAATGTCCTTACTGCTTTGCTCACAGTCACCTAGTAGAGGGTTCTGTCCACTGTGATCAATCCAGGGACCATGAACATAATAAGCACGATGAGCAACAGCAATTTTACACTATTCTCTAGAGCCCCTTCCTGATGCTAACTGACACACTGCTGAATTTGGTAATTCAGGGTCCTTGTTTTTTCCAGGGAACACAGATGTGAATGAACCACACCTAATGAAGCCGCCTCCTTCACCTTACTGACTCCTTCTCAGAGACCATCATCAAAGGCCTATAATGAAGGTGTAAGATCAACAGACTTCAAAATTAAGGTTGAAAGACATAAATAGTAATGTGGTCTTCAAGAAAGCTCAATAGAACATTTACACAGTTAGGTACTTGGTCATTTACACATATTCTTCTGTATGTGATATACACATCATTTCCTAAGTTTTAACATTCTGTGACTTCTAATGACTCTGAAGCACATAACAATCTCATATTACTCTTGGGAGAACTAAAGCCTTAACTTATTCCTATTATGGATTCTCTGATATGTAGGCTAATTTAAGAATTGTGTGAAAAATTCACCAAATTCATTACATTTGTAAGGATTATCCCCAGTAGCATGAGCTTTGTGATGAAACCTCAGGATGCATCATTTCATAAAATTCTTTCCACATTCAGTAAATTGCTATAGTTTCTAACCTGTATGAATTCTATCATTACATCAAAAGTGGAGCTACTTGACAAAAACTTTTTACAACATTTATTACACGTGAAACGTTGCTTTCAAACTAAATCCTCTATGTTTCAGAGGTTTCATCTTCAGGTACAAGCCTTAGCACACATATTAGTTTATGTGGTTTCTCTCAAAAGACATATATGAGAAGTCTGGTTAATTGTGCAGTTAGGATAAAGCTTCTGCTCATATGTCTGTAGGGTTTCTCTTCAATGGACTCTCCATTGTTGCCTCATACTTGAACTCAAGGTAAACATTTTGCCACTCTTGTTGCATTTAAGGGACTCCAGTATCTCCCTCATCTTATCTTTGGATAAAATCCTTGCCACACATATTATATTTGTGTGGTTTCTCTCTAGGATAAATATTCTAAGTCACGAGTGAGTACTAATTTGGAAGTCTGCCACATTCATTACATCTGTAATGTTCTATCCAGCATAGATTATTTGATGACGGGTAGAATGTGAGCCCCAAGTAAAGGTTTTGCCCATTCCTGGTATTTGTGAGGTAATAATCTCCAGAAAGAAATCTTTGGTGAATGAATTCCTTGTCTAAGGGCTGGTCAACTAAACATGCTTATCTGATTTCTCTCTCCAAGATGATATTTTCAATGAAGTCTAAGATGGCAACATCAGATAAATTAAAACACATCCTTAATGTTCATCATCAATGTGGATTACCTGATGGAAAGGTAGGTTTCAAAGTACACTGATGGATTTCTGAAACTCATCATAATATTTGTCAGGTTTCTAACATGAAACTTCAGTTCATGTTAAGGTTGGAGACTCTGTGGACTGGAGACTTTGAGACATTCAACATATTTCTAGAGTTTCGGCCTAGTACAGATTATGTAATGGCAAGGCTTTGCCACACTCAGGACATGTGCAAATTTCAATCCATTATGAATTTCCCAAGAATATACAGTGTCAATTTTGAATGAATGAAGACAGTCCCACATATATCACATTAAATGATTGCCCCATTGTATTTGTTACCTGGTGTGGAGTGATAGTTGAGATCTAATTAATGAAAGGTTTTCAACAGTCTTTGTTTTTGAAAGATTTCCCTTTTGTATGAACACTCTGATGCTTTGCCAGGTACGCCTTTCGACTAAAGCAGCTGCCACACTCATTACATTTGTAAGGTTTAACTCCAGTATGAATTCTCTGATGAATTGCAAGACTTGAATTCCGATTGAAGACCTTGCCACACTCGTTACATTTGTAAGGTTTCTCTCCAGTATGAGTCCTTCGGTGCCTTGCAAGATATGAATTAAAACTGAAGACTCTGCCACATATATCACATTTACATAATTTCTGTCCTGTATGGATTATCTGATGTCTCTTGAAGTTCGAGCTGTGATTAAAGATTTTGCCACAGTCTTTACACTTGTAAGGTTTTTCCCCAGTATGAATTCTCCGATGAACTGCAAGGTATGAATTTTGACCAAACACTTTTCCACAGACATCACATTTATATGGTTTATCTCCTGAATGGATAATTTTATGTTGTTTGAGGTGTGAGCCAAAATAAAAGGTTTTGCTGCACTCATTACATTTGTAATGTTTCTCTCCAGTATGGATGACTTGATGACTGATGAGGGTTGATCTACTACTGAACATCTTACCACACTCGTTACATTGGTAAGGTTTCTCTCCAGTATGAATTCTCTGATGACTTGCAAGGTTTCCTTTCTGACTAAAAGCTCTGCCACATTCATTACACTTGTAAGGTTTCTCTCCAGTATGAAGTCTCTGATGACTTGCAAGGTTGGCCTTGTGATGAAAAACCTTGCCACACTCATTACATTTATAAGGCTTCTCTCCAGTATGAATTCTGCGATGTTTTGCAAGGTATGAATTCTGACTAAACACCTTGCCACATTCATTACATTTGTATGGTTTCTCTCCAGTATGTATCCTCTGATGAACTGTAAGGTATGAACTTTGAGTAAACACTTTTTCACATATATCACATTTATATAAGTTCTCTTTTGTATGGATTATCTTATGCCCAGTGAGGTGCAAGCCATGGTAAAGGGTTTTGCCACACTTGTTATACTTGTAAGATTTCTCTGCGGTATGAATTGTTTGATGAATAGCAAGGTCTGAATGTCGACTAAAGACTTTGTGACATACATTACAATTAAACATGTTTTCTTCTGTATGGATAAACTGATGTTGGGTAAGGTTCAAGCCCTGATGAAAGGTTTCGCCACTCTGATTACATTTGTAAGGGCATTCCATTTGTGTGCTCTGGTCTTGTGTTAGTATTGAAGGATGCATAAAATCATTCCCATATGAATTAGAAATATTGGTTTGGACAAGGAGAGAAATTCCTTGAAGTAGTGAAAATGAAGCACTAATATTGATACTCTTGTCGGCTTGATTAAATTCATCAGTCTCTTCACTTTTGTAAACATACAGGTCATCCCAAAAGCTTAATGCAAGCCCATTTTCAATAGGCTTGATTCCTGCAATACTTCTACCGTGTTCCTCTCTCCCATCAGTGAGATTTTTGTCATGTGTCATAGGCTTTACTTTGTAATTTCTTGCCTCATCTCTTGCCTGAGACTCAAAGTCATATATATTTTCCTGGATTTCCCTGAGGTAAAAATTTTTTATTTTATTCCTTTCGTGTCTTCCCAATATCACTGTTTGGAATTCTTCTCCTCTATCAGTTTTTTCATTTAGTTGTAATTTCTCGATCACAAGTATATGAGAGATATCTACAAGATACAAAAACTGTAAGTATCTCACTTGTTATAACTCATAAATAAATATTTCACATTAAACATGATATCATACCAATCTAGTACTTACACAGAAAGGAGTTATGAAAATTGCCAACCATGATATAAAAACCTTTGAAACACAAATGGAATGATTCTTTACTAAAGGTAAACTGATCTGCGATAATATTACTTAATTTTAGGGCACCTAAATTTCAAACAGTTTGGCCACTTGATGGGAAGAGCCAACTCATTGGAAAAGACCCCGATGCTGGGTAAGACTGAAGGGAAAAGGAGAAAACGGCGGCAGAGATGAGATGGTTAGCTAGTATCACTGACTCAATGGACATGAATTTGAGCAAACTCCGGGAGACCGTGAAGGACAAGGAAGCCTGGTATGCTGCATTCCCAGGGTCGCACAGAGACAGAACTGACTTATCAACTCAACAACAACAAATTTTCAAACAACCTATAATAAGAACACTCACATTGGAAAAACTTTTGTTACCAATCCAAGAAAGTGTAATGTTCAACCATGACACCAAAGCACATACCAATTAGCAGTAAACTTACCTACTGGTGCCTCAAAACTGAGGGGAAAAGAATATTATACATATATTGGTCATACTTGTTTAATACAAATGAATGCTAAAAGCCAGACAAAATCTACTGTAACAGTAAATAATCGAAAACTAACTTATTCAATGAATAATCTCAAAGAGTGGTAGTTTCAACTTGGAAAACAAAGAATAGAGAAAATGGTGCATATGATAAAAAAGTTTTTTTAAAAACAAAGTGTTCTTCTAAGTACTCCCTGTAAAGCTATGTACCCATGAAGCAGCATAAAACATTTAGAAAGGCCACCTTCTGTAAATTAAAATTAAAGATTAGTAAATGAAATATTCTCCGTTTATATTGACATCCATTAAATAGAGCAATTCCCTAATTCTGCTGAGCCCTAAAATATCCAGTTCTTTGGCTCCAAAATGTATGTAATAAAGAGTGAGCAATTTGTGAATTTACTTTAACTAGGTTGATACACCATATTGCTGAGAACAAATTGAAAAGAAAAGCATACAATGTATAATGCAAAAAGGGATAGCATAATAAACATGCTAGACTATTCATGCATCTTTTTACACAAAAGACATTTTGACTTAGTATAAAAACTGCACTATTTCTGGGAATTTAAGAGTAGTCCAGTGGTTAGAACTCAGTACTTTCATTGCCATGGACCAAAGTTGCATTCCTTGAAGGAAGATCCCAAAAGCGGCACAGTGGGGCCAAAAACAAACACAAAAACAATACTATTTCTTTTTAAAGGCTTGAGTATAATTATCACAATTTTTCAAGTAAGGAAAGTGGAATCACAGATTTATGTACATGACCCCAACTGACACAGAAAGTAGTGAGAACCATGATGAGAACTGTGACCTAGGGACTGAGACAATATATTCTTAAACATGACCCTCATCCAAGCAGTATATTACAAAATACTGCAACAAATACCAGGAGCTTAGAAGAAAACTTCAAGGGAGATGCAAGAAGTGGGCTGTGTAACTAACTACTAAGGGGATTCAGCCACCCCTCCTGGAAATGGTTTCTGAGTTGTCACAGCTGCACACAGTGATTTAGGTTGGGTCATGAGAAAGTTGATCAATATACAGAGGTGTTATTTTTACAGTGTGAGTAATGTAGAAGTTGGAGGGGTGGGTGAAAGAGTACAGTGGAAATTGAGAAGTTCAGGAGAATAACTTAAAACATGTTAGGAAATAACAACCTTTCATCCACTCCAAGGGACCATATAAAGAAAGGTCAGAACTGAGAAAGGGACTGAGTGGAGCTCAGGGTATATGCATATATAGGAGCACATCTGTGTGATTATAACTGTGTGAGGACAATTAAAATACTGACCTTAAAAGAACTGGCTTAGCAATAGTATACTACTAGTCCATTTTTAACTAGGGGAATTATAGTATGAGTATAGGAAAGAACCACATGAGATTTAAACACTGCAGAAGGAAATTAACTTTTAATCTACTATACTATTTGCTATGCAAACTGAATATTCCAATGACTATATTTCCATGCATATGTTCAATAAACACATACAAAATATTTCAGGAGACTGTGCAATAATGATCTTAGCAGAAAGCAGAAGTGAAAACCAGGAGAAGACTATCAGAAGGAGATGAATCAGTTCCTTTGCGCACACAAACAGAGCAAAGTAAAGAAGGGAGATCGTGATTTTGGAATGAAGATCTCTTGGCTAGGCGAGAACACCCGGTATGGGGGAAAAAGATAGCAGAAAGTGTTTGCCGAAGCCTGAGCAATTTCAGGATATGATCACAATAGTTAAGTAAGTAAAGAAAGAAAAATGTTACTAAAATATTAATTACATAACATACTTTGAGTATATAAAATATTTACATCAACATCCCTTGTTATTAAACATGACAGTAGTTCTTTTAGCTAGCCTGTTTAAATACTGAAAGTCATATCATTAAATTTCTTAATACAAACTCTGCAAAGAAAAACAAAACCACGAGGGAGTGACGTCAGCAGGACAGTAAACCATAGGCAACCATTACCCATGAGGGAACCAAGTTAAAAACAATAAATGAAAGGCAATTGGGGAAAATTCAACAAACCAATCAAGAAGAGGCAGCACCCAAGCAAATGCTTGTCCTAAAACACTAGACAGAAAAACATAGGAAAGTTCATGACAATTTCCTGGCCTTCAACTTCCTCCATTGCATTGAGAGTTAACTGGCACAAGTCTCCCCATTCCCAGAGGTTCCCTCAGGTAGAAATGCTAAAAACATGATAGAAACACTCAGTAAACACTAGAAACAGAAAAAAGTGACCTAAACACAATAAAGGACATGTAATAAAAGCCACAGCTGATATCATCATCAATGGGGAAAGACTTAAACCTTTTCCTTTAAGACCAGGAACGTAACAAAGATGTTTGCACTACTTCTAAAAGAAAAGCTACGGAAATTCCTACCAAGAACATGTAGATATAAGAAAAACACATATAACCAATCCCAACAGCAAATGAAGCAAATCCATCTCTTCTGAAAAATGAAATGTTCAAATACATAAAACACCCCAGGAAATTCCCTGTAGTTCAGTGGTTAGGACTCCACACTTCCACTGTCAGGGGCCCAGGTTCAATCCCTGTTGGGAGAACGAGGATCCCACAAGCCACCTGCTAAGGCAAAAAAAAGAAAAGACACACACACACCTTGAATAGTTGGCAAAAAAAAAAAAAAAAGAAAGAATGAACTCAGAAAAACAATATACAAAACCAACAAACAAAAGTTAATACTGTTTCTATATATAAACAATAAAAAAATCATGAAGGAAATTCAGAAAACTCCATTTAAAATATTATTTAAAAACTAAAGTACTTGACAAAATTTTACAGAAGAAGGCAAAGATATATGCTCTATGAACTAAAAACAGCTGAAAAATATCCCGAAGGACACAAATTAATGCAGACATCTCAAGTTTATGGACTAGAAATAAACATGGTCAGGGTGTAAATACTACTCTAAGTGATCAACAGTCCAAGGCCATACCACCCTGAACAACCCCGATTTCCTCTAAGTAATCAACAAATTTAACCCAATCCCTAATAAAACCCTGACAGTGTGTCTTAAGTAGATAAACCCATTGTTAAGATCCAAATGCAACCTCAAAAGACACTGAAGGACTTTCCTGGTGGTCCAGTGACTGAGACTCCGCACTCCCAATGCAAGAGACCTGCACTCCATCCCCGGTCAGGGAACTAGATCTCACATGCTGCAACTGACACTTGGTGCAGCCGACAGAAAAGCCAAGGTTAAAAAGAACAGAGCTGGAGCTTTCACAATTACTTTTAAAATTCACAGAAACCTAAACTAAGCCAAGCAGTGTGGTATTAGCACAAAGACCAGTGGCATACAACAGTGGCATGAGAAATGAAGTCTTGTGTATGTGGTCCAAGGGGATCCCCATGTTCAACAAGAGGATGTGGGCCACCCAATGGGGGAAGGACAGGCTTTTAAACAAAAAATGAATTATGGTTCCTATTGAAAGTATCAATCCACTTCATAAGTTCTCTAATTTAGATGTTTTAAACTTAGTGGTTGATGTAAAAGAACAATGGCACACAAGTGACCAAAAGATGGCATTAGTAACAGTTTACAAAACAGCCTCACAAACGAGAATGGGAACTTGGACAGTGTTATCCTGAAGAGAAATCCCTATACTGCTTGCTGAGAATGTAAGTGAAGTCACTCAGTCGTGTCCGACTCTGCGACCCCATGGACTGCAGCCCGCTCAGGCTCCTCTGTCCATGGGATTCTCTAGGCAACAATACTGGAGTAGGTTGCCATTTCCTTCTCCAGGGGATCTTCCCAACCCAGGGATCGAACCTGGGTCTCCTGCATTGCAGGCAGACAATTTATCTTCTGAGCCACCAGGGAAGCCCCTGCTGAGAATGTAAGGGGATGGTTAATGCACATGTGAACATCACTGTCACGATACCATTGAGACAGGCTTTTGTGACATTGCTCAAAACCAGAAAAACACCCAGAAAGATTTATCAGCCAGGCTCTGGGGATATTTATTTCATATCATACAATATGCAGACCATATCAATATAGCATGAAGTGATTATTTTCTATATGAGCGACTTCACTTTGACTTTTCACTTTCATGCATTGGAGAGGGAAATGGCAACCCACTCCAGTGTTCTTACCTGGAGAATCCCAGGGACGGGGGGAGCCTGGTGGCCTGCCGTCTGTGGAGTCACACAGAGTCGGACATGACTGAAGTGACTTAGCAGCAGCAGCGGAAAAAGATTACAATATATGACGAATATTTCAGTTCAGTCGCTCAGTCGTGTCTGATTCTTTGCGACCCCATGAACCTCAGCACACCAGGCCTTCCTGTCCATCACCAACTCCTGGAGTCCACCTAAACAAACCCATGTCCACTGAGTTGGTGATGCCACCCAACCATCCCACCCTCCATTGTCCCCTTCTCCTCCTGCTCTCAATCTTTCCCAGCATCAGGGTCTTTTCCAAAGAGTCAGCTCTTCGCATCAGGTGGCCAAAGTATTGGAGTTACAGCTTCAGCATCAGTCCTTCCAATCAACACCCAGGACTGATCTCTTTTAGGATGGACTGGTTGGATCTCCTTGCAGTCCAAGGGACTCTCAAGAGTCTTTCCAAACACCACAGTTCAAAAGTATCAATTCTTCTGTGCTCAGCTTTCTTTATAGTCCAACTCTCACATCCATACATTACCAGTGGAAAAACCATAGCCTTGACTAAACAGACCTTTGTTGACAAAGTAATGTCTCTGCTTTTTTTTTTTTTTTTTCAAAATAATCTGTCAACCAGTAAACCCACCCCATAGATAAGTTACACAGAAGAAAAATTTCCTCTGAGAGTTCAGATAAGAAGTAAATGTTTATAAAAAAAAAAGAAGTAAATGTTTGTACTTTTCATAGAATTCTCTGATGAGGGGCAAGTCCGCATACACTATTAATAATGAAGCTTCCCTCGGCCCTTCCAAGATATGACCTATTATATCCTCAAAGGCATGTATCTCACTCCACAGACCAGGATTCTTTTTTGTCTCATTACAAAGTGGGTAAAATATTCAAATAAGAAACAGAGATACCTCCACATAAGAGGAAAGACACATGACGTGCTGTGGCTTTGCCAGAATCCTAGTCGCTTGCTCAACTGAGGGTTGATGGGAATACAGAGAGGAACAGAAAATATTTCCAAAATTTACCTGCTGTTTATCTCCTTCTGAATACAAAGTGAACAGTATAATGCACAGAAACATAGCTCTTTTCCTAACACTTCTAAATCAAAAGCACATAGGTAGGAAACAGGAAAAAGGGTGTGTTAAAAGTTTCCCATTGAACTTTATCACTACAAAAGCTCTGGAACAACTCCTGATGTATCATGAAGTGGGCAGATCATCAGAGGATAAGGTAGATTTAAACTCCTGAGGCTGCATCCTAAAGCTCTTCATGTCTGAATCAACAGGGATTTCAGATCAGTCAAGTAAAACCGGGGCTCCCAAAGAGGCACACAGTGGGAAATGCAGGGCAGATCCCAACTTCAAAGGGAAGTGATCCTCACCCAAGGAGACTAGGTTCCTGAGGGTCTCCACCATCACGTCCCTGTACAAGGCCCTCTGAGCAGGGTCCAGGCATTCCCACTCCTCCTGAGTGAACTCTATGGCCACATCCTTAAAGGTCAGCTGTGCCTGAAACGAAAACACATTTCACCAAGGGGCCATGAGAAGAGTTCTTATTTTCACACAAAAGGAGAAGAGGAGAGAGGGGTAAGGATGAACTCAGTCGAAGTAATACTCTGACAGATCCATGGAAAGCTATTTGGAGAAAATGATGGGCCTTTAATTTTAATTCCTTATGCTTTTACCCAGAGATTATGATAACCTCTAATCAATGTGGAGGATGATTGATGTCCAATGTGGAGGTAAATCAATGTCCATTTTTGTGGACACTACATGAAATACATGTAAATAAGATTTAATAATGAGCAGTTTCTCCAGAAGTGTTAGAGTATGTGTTTGTTACACACTGACTGCTGTTCAGTATCTAGATGAGCTACACTACGAGTGATGGAATCAGAAATGACCGAGTCAACAGTGCTTTAAAAAACGGTCAAAATCTTAAACCACAATTACAATGACTAACGGTGTTCGAATACTTCAAAGATGCTAAGCAATACTCTAAATGCTTTATGGCTATGAATTTTTTTAATCAATATCATAGCTCAGTAGAAAAAGATATATGCCATCCTACAGAGACATCTGGAGAAACTCTACTTAGTTCAAGAAGCTAAGTAATCATAGAGCAAGAACCTCAGTTAAGGAGAATGAGGTCTTGAACTCAAGATAAAGAAGCAAAAACTCAAGTAAGAGAAGCGCATTAGAAAAAAAAGATAAAGAAGAGCACTGGAAGCACACTGATAGAGGGTTCCCTGAGAAAACTTGAAATAAGGTCAAAGCAAACAACACAGAAGGCAATAAAAGATCATTACAGATGTGGGTGCACAAACACATATACATAACATGTTAGTAATCTTACTGTTATCTGAACCTTGAACAGGAGAGTGTAGAAAAAACTGCAAGGCCACAGAATATATTTATGATATAATTTTAGCTACAAAAAATGCAGTACATAGTTTTAAAATTATGATGTCTTATCAAAACCATGAACTTGCAGATCCATGAACTAACTTATGGACACATGTGTATTACAAATGCAGAAATAACGGAAATGAGAGATGTTGTCTAGGGACATTTTTTTTTTCAAGTGCAAATAATTTAAGAGATCATTCCAGAAATATCCAGCAGCATCATTCCAAAAAGGAACATTCCAGAAAGTTCCAGTGAGGAAGAGAAAGTTGCAGCCATGGGCAACTGGAGCTCTATGTGGATGGACATGCTCTGAGAGTCTGTGAAACAACCTCAGAACTGCCCCCACAGAGGGGTGAGGGAGCTTGGGTGTTTATCTACTTACTCCCACCCAGCCCTCATTTTTTTTTTTTTGGCCTCACGGCATGGCATGCAGAATCTTAGCTCCCCCAACCAGGAGTGAAACTTTTGCCCCCTGCAGTAGAAGTGCAGAGTCTTAACCACTGGACCATCAGGGAAGCACCGATCCCTCATTTTTGGGGGTTGTTCCTGGCCCACACAGGAGAGTTCAGTGTTTGCAGTCAGATGCCATCAAGAATGTACTGGAATGGTAAGACCCAAGAGAACCAGGAGGGACAGGACACCCTTATGCATTCCCTAACTAGCCTGAAATTCTTTAAGAAAAAGGAGTGAGTTCATAGAATTCACTATTCTACTCCCAACAGTCTGTGCAGGGTTCGGTATGCAATAAGTAAAAATAAGGATAGAGAGGATAAATCAATCAACATAAAGAAAATTTGAAACAACAGTTAAAGAGACTTCCAGGAGGTTAGGAATAAATATACACACTTGCTGCTATATATAAAATAGAGGGAATTACCTGGCCATCCCCTCTGGACATATTTTTGCATTAGTTTTTATCATCAGTTTTATATGTGTGAATTTCAGCATTTTTGGAACAACGAAAGAGTCACTTGTGCTAAATGGTACCAACAGGAAAAAAAGCAGGAAACGTTAACTACAGCTTCTATGGAATACCTATATATAAATACAACTTAAAACACAGTATTTATTTCTGTAAACACTGACTCCTAAAACATTGACTTGAATTTAGAAAAGTTACGGAAAAAATATATTGTAATTAAGAAAGAATATTTCTCCAAACATCATAATCAGAAGGAAACACTTGATGAATTCATACCGAAGTGACAGTGGAGTTCAGGGGGCTCGCCAGGGGTCTTGCTTTTCACCTCAGTACAGTGTGCCCGAGCAGGGACCAACAGAGGAAGTGACGAGAGGAAAACAGAGTGGGAGCAAGACACACAGCAGGTCAGAGCTGGAACTGTGAACACTCACAAATCTAAGTCAAAAATAAAAGGATAGGAAAAGACATCCAATCCTTAAGAGAGCAGGAATTACTGCACAATATCAGACAAAATAACCTAAGGAAAAAAACTAACACGAGACACAAATTACATCGTGAAGTAAGAAAAGAGTAAATCTGCCAAGAAGCTATAATAATTATAAATATGTACAGATCTAACATCAACCCAGGAGGATCTGATGAAGGGTTTTATAACAGTGATTCAAAGGTGGAGTCTCTGATAAAACTAGGGTGTGAGGAGGGCTTGTGTTCCCTAAATCTTATCTCCCCCAGGTAGGAAGGTGTTCAGTATGCTACTGGGGAAGAGTGGATGACAACTACTAATAAATCCAGAAAAAAACGAAACAGCTGGGACAAAACAGAAATCATGCTCAGTTGTGGATGTGTCTAGTGGTGAAAGTATGTCTGAGGCTATAAGGAACAATACTGCATGGGAACCTGGAATGTTAGGTCCATGAATCAAGGTAAATTGGACATGGTCAAGCAGGAGATGGCAAGAGTGAACTAAAATGGACAGGAACGGGTGAATTTAAATCAGGTGACCATTATATCTACTATCGTGGGCAAGAATCCCTTAGAAGAAATGGAGCAGCCCACACAGCCAACAGAAGAATCTGAAACGCAGTGCTTGGCTTCAGTTTCAAAAAGGATAGAATGATCTCTGTTCACTTCCAACACAAACCATTCAGTATCACAGTAATCCAAGTCTATGCCCCAACCACTAATGCTGAAGAAGCTGAAGTAAAATGGGTCTCATGAAGACCTACAAGACATCCTAGAACCAAAAAAAAGATGTCCTTTCTTCACAGAGGACTGGAATGCAAAAGTAGGAAGTCAAAAGATACCTGGAGTACCAGGCAAGTTTGGCCTTGGAGTACAAAATGAAGCAGGGCAAAGGTTAACAAAGAATTTTGTCAGGAGAATGCACTGGTCATAGCAAACACTCACTCCCAACAAGACAAGAGACAACTCTACAAATGCACACCACCAGATGAACAATTCTGAAATCAGACTGATTATATTCTTTGCAGCCAAAGATGGAGATGCTCTATACAGTCAGCAAAAACAAGACAGGGAGCTGACTGTCACTCAGATCAAGAGCTACTTATTGCAAAATTCAGACTTAAATTGAAGAAAGTAGGGAAAACCACTAGCCATTCAGGTATGACCTAAAGCAAATCCCTTAATGATTATATAATGGAGGTGACAAATAGATTCAATGGATCAGATGTGGTAAACAAGAGTGCCTGAAGAACTATGGACAGAGGTTTGTAACACTGTGTAGGAAGCAGTGACCAAAAACATCCCAAAGAAAAAGAAATGCAAGAAGGCAAAGTGGTTGTCTGAGCACACCTTACAAAGAGCTCAGAAAAGAAGAGAAGCAAAAAGCAAAGGAGAAAAGGAAGATACACCCAACTGAATGCAGAGTTCCAGACAATAGCAAGCAGAGATAAGAAAGCCTTCTTAAGTGAACAATGCAAAGAAATAGAAGAAAAGAAGAGAATGGGAAAGACTAGAGATTTATTCAAGAAAATTGGAGATAGAATATTTCATGTAAGCATGAACACAATAAAAGGACAGAAATGGCAATGACCTAAGAGAAACAGAAGATATTAAGGTGGCAAGCATACACAGAAGAACTATCAAAAAAAAGTCTTAACAACCTGGATAACCACGATGGTGTGGTCAGTTACCTAGAGCCAGACATTCTGGAACATGAAGTCAAGTGGGCCTCAGAAAGCATCACTACAAACAAAGCTAGTGGAGGTGATGGAATTCCAGCTGAGTTATTTCAAACCCTAAAAGATGGTGCTGTGAAAGTGTTGCACTCAATATGCCGGCAAATTTGGAACACTCAGCAGTGGCCAAAGGACTGGAAAAGGTCAGCTTTAATTCCAATCCCAAAGGACAGTGCCAAAGAATGTACAAACTACTGTACAACTGCACTCATTTCACATGCTAACAAGGTAATGCTCAAATGTGCTCCATAGTAAGAGAAGCCACTGCCTTGTGAAGCCTGAGCTCGGCACCACCCGAACTAGAGAAAGCCTGGTTGCAGCAACAAAAACACAGTGCAGCCAAGGAAACCCAGCACAGTCAAAAATAAATAACAAAATAAAATTTTTGAAAAATTTAGAAAAGTTGCAGCATAAAATATCAGCACATTAAAAATCAACTGCATTTCTATCTACACACAATGAACCATTTCGACAGAAAATGAGAGAACAATCCTATAGAAAACTTAGGAAAAAGATCAGACAAGTAGGTGTAAGACCTCTACACTGAAAAGTACTAAACTTTAAAACAAAAGTCCCTGGAGATACATATAAATAGAAACACACCCTGGAGTGAGAACTTTATGCTTTTACAATGGCCAAATTAGGGTGGGAGGGAGGCTCCCCCAGGGAGGGGATTTATGTATACCCATGGCTGATTCACATTCTTGTATGGCAGAAGCCAACATAACATTGCAAAGCAACTATCCTCCAATTAAAAACAAATTTTAAAAAATGTACGGGACTTCCCTGATGGTCCAGTGGCTAAGACCCCATGTTCCCAATGCAGGTGGTCCAGGTTCCATCCCTGATCAGGAAACTAGATCCCACACGCTGCAATGAAGAGTTGCATGTTGCAACTAAAGAACCTGAATGCTGCAACAAAAAATGAAGATCCTGCAATGCCGAAACTAAGACCCAGTGCATCCAAATAAATAAATATTAAAAAAATGCAAATAAAAATATATGATTTAAAAAATTCCTTCATTTGCAACCCAGCAAGACCTGGTATACCTCTATAATTTTTCAATGGAAATTAAGAGGCAGTTGAGCTGATTAAAAACAGATAACATTTTCTTTCCGTAGAAATAGCAAACTACAAAAATCAAGCCAATAAAATTTCATTGTAAAATTTTCTTTAAAAAAAAAAATGACCCAAAGAGAGACTTCCCTGGTGGTCCAGTGGTTAGGACTCCAGGCTTCCACTGCAGGAGGCACAGTATACAGATTTAAGGAATTCCTGTGCCATTTTTTGCAGCTAAAGAAAAAAAAAAATCATTCCTAAATTCACAGGGAATCTCAAGAACCAGCAAACAGCTAAAATATTCTTGAAAAAGAGGATGTATGTACAAGTGTCAGGCAGGATACTTTGGAGCCAGGGAAGAATAGAGAGCACAAAAAGGACATTTGAAGGACAGGCTGAGAATATGACTTTACCTGAGAAAGAGCCATTCCTGACTCTTGTTCTGTTTCCTCCTCTTCCTCTTAGCAGGACACACAAAAGGGAGAAAACAAAATATTAGACTAACTGGTAAAACTATGATTTGTCTGTTACTATAAAAGATCATTGACAACTTTACCAAGTACCCACCAAAAGATCTAAAATTATTTATTACATACCAAAGAGCTTTTCCAGTACAAAGGGAAAAGAAGAGAAAGCAAGCAGGCCTCCAAGAAACCTGAAACACATTTTCAAAAGAATGAATTTTTATCATCTAATATTTGTGGTGTCACCGTTTTAAAAATTTCACAATGTATTATATTACTATTTAAAGAATGATTTGATTATAGAAAAGCACCAAAGCTTATTAACAAAAGTTAATGATCATTTCCAGGGAAGCAGAAACTGAATAAACTAAAATTTTTTCCAAGCTACAAAAAGAATTATATGTAAAGATATAAGAAAGAAAAGTAGGCCCATCACAAAAAGGAGCATTTTCAATGTTCCTTTTTTTTTAATTGACTTTTTATTTACTTATTTTTTGGCTACGCTGGGTCTTTGTTGCTGTGATCAGGCTTTCTCTAGTTGTGGTGTGCAGGCTTCTCATCGTGGTGGCTTCTCTTGTTTCAGCACACGGGCTTAGTTGCCCCACGGCATGTGGGATCTTCCCGGACCAGGGATCAAACCTGTGTCCCCTGCCTTGGCAGGCAGATCCTTTACCACTGGACCACCAGGAAGGTCCTCAATGTTCCTTTTAAAAGGCACCACGCAGTGGCAGATTCAATCATTTCTTGCCCCATTTGTCCTCTCCTACTCCTGTGCCCCATGTCAAGCAAAGGGAAGGGGGCAGCTCACAACTGTGTGAATCAAATCCCTGGGTGCGCTGGTGGTAAAGAACCTGCCTGCCAATGCTGAAGACTTAAGAGATGCAGGTTCCATCCCTGGGTCGGAAGACCCCCTGGAGAAGGGCGTGGCAACTCACTCTGGTATTCTTGAGAATCCCACGGACAGAGGAGCCTGGCGGGCTACAGTCCATGGAGTCGCGAAGGGTTGGACACAACTGAAGTGACTTAGCAGCAGCAGCCCCTGGCTAAACAGGGCTTGCAAATACAAGTTATCCTCTGATATGAAGAATTACAGAATGTACAAGACACAAGTTCTGCTATTCTCATCCTCATCTGTATAATTAGAAAAATTTTATTACATTCTAAAATAAAAAATCATATATCACAACTTATCCACAACCAGACACCTCACCATCCATCTGCATCCAGTTCCCACTACCCACCTGCTCTACTAGGTGTTTCCATTTTAGTCGGTTTATCTGTCTCTTTTCTTCCCCTCTGCTCTCCTGCTGTTCCTGTTTCTTCCCTCACACCTGTCCTGCCCAATCTGTAAACTGTTCCCCTCGAGATGCTTGGTCTCTGCATCCTTTCTAACGGTCCTCCATCTGTGTTTCTGCCTCTTTCTTGCCCCTCCCTGCTCCCTCTCTGCCTTCCAGTTACACCCCTTCTCTCCTTCTTCCACTCCCTTTTCCCCCTCTCTGACACCCCAGGTGGTGATGCATCCTTCCTGCTCTCACTTCCTCTTGTGGTCACACTTGATCCTCCTTCTTTCCCAGCGCCATGCTGCTCTGCAGCCCAAGTGTCCAGCTCTTTCATCCTCTCACCCTACTCTGTGTGAAGTGTGTCTCCTTTGGTGGCCCTGCCCCACCGCTGATCCAAGGCCCCTCTGTTACTCTCTGTCAGCTACAAACTGGCACTTGCCATCTACCTACATGCCAGTAGACATGTTTGAATGTGAGAGCTGGACCATTAAGAAGATTGAGCACCGAAGAATTGATGCTTTTGTACTGTGGTCCTGGAGAAGGCTCTTGAGAGTCCCTTGGACTGCAAGGAGATCACACCAGTTAATCCTAAAGGAAGTCAACCAAGAATATTCACTGGAAGGACAGATGCTGAAGCTGAAGTTGCAATACTTTGGCCACCTGATGGCAAGAGCCAACTCACCAGCAAAGACCCTGATGCAGCAGAAAATGAGAAGGGTGCATACCATCACTGACTCAATGAGTATGAGTTTGAGCAAACTTCGGGAGATAGTGGAGGACAGAAGAGCCTGGTATGCTGCAGTCCTGGGGGCCACATAGAATCAAACAGGATTTAGCAACTAAACAATAATAATCTACCTGTCTACCTCTACAAGGGTTAATTCATGTGCTGCCGCAGCTGCTGACCTTCAATACCTCCTGAAAGGAGTTCACAGTGGACAGCAGAAATGAGGCATCTGTGATTGGGGGAGAAACTGGCAGATGAGGTCTTCAGATAGGTATTTTTAGGAGCCAATGTTACGAGCCTAATTCTTGTATTTCCCCATATCTAGAAAAGCACTAAAGTCCTCCATGGTGATGACTGTTCCTTGTGATTAGCAAAGGTTCACAAAAGTAGTAGAAAACTTCTGGAAAAAAATATGTGCTTGATTGCATGTAATCCCCCTTCACCAAACTCTATATACTGACCTTTCCCCCTGCCTCTTTGCAGCAGTTTCTCAGAGCTATGTGAAGTGCTGTTTCCTGGACTTCAGTCCTCATTTTGCCCCAAACAAAACTTTACCTGCAAACCTCACACTGTGCATTTTTTAAACTTGACATCTCCCATCCCTGGAGATCCAACTTTTAAAAAATCTACATTTTTATTCACCTGCTATTGTCAATGCTTAATCTTTCATTTCACGCTGTTTACAAGTCCCTCAGCCACAGTCTATCCCTATGGATTCTCCCTCATCCTCTTCTCATTCTGTTTTTCTCTCAGTTGCTCATCATCTGCTTCTCCTGAGCCCTCTGACCCACGTATTTACAGGGCTAAGACATCTGCCTACAGAAAAAAACAAACAAACAAACAAACTTTTTCCATCATGTGGAATTTGGAACAGAAGACCACTGTGTTTCACAAGGCTAGCTCAGGTCACCTCCCATTACAAGGGAGGTTTGCTGGGAGAAAGACTGGCCTCAGGAGACGGGGAGGACTGAGGTGATGGCAGGGAGGACAGGGTCTTAGGAGAGGGGCAAGCTGTCCTGAATCCCAGAGATAGGGACGGGAGTGAGGGGACAAAGTAGGTGATTAAAGAGTTAATCCAACTAGGGGATTGTCAGTAGAATAAATACAGGAGACTCCTGCAAGTTAATGATTACTCAAGAAAGCAGGCTTGTTCAGCAACAAAGCTATTCAACAGATGCTCAAGAGGACCCTGAAACATGTAACAACGGTGGCATGAGCCCCACGGCGGCATGAGCCCCACAGCCTCATCAGTGAGCTGGGTAAATTACCACACGCTCTGTGCACACATAAAAAGCACTAATTTGTGAAGCTAGCTTTACCAGGTAGGAACAACAAAAACCTCCCCTGCAACCGGTTGGTGGGACTGATGCAGGAAGGCTGACATCTACTCAAGAAAGACGAGGAAAGTCTTCTCTCCACCTCACCCCCACGCCACTTTCCCTCTGTTGATAAAGCTGTAGCCCAGCAAGTTCTCTGGGCTTTGCATCCTCTCGGCTGCCCACTTGTAAGACTCACAAACTTCCTATTCTAATAAATCACTTATCTATCACTTTGCCTCTCACTGTTTTTTTTTTTTTTTGCACCGAGACTGAAAGGACTGTGGTGTGGAAGCTCGGCGGCGACCCCTTCCACCGCCACCAACGACACAAAAGAGTGTCACCAGGTCCCGCCAGGAGGACGGGGCCTCTCCCTGGGCGGGAAGGCCAGCGCTGCCCCTCCAGGGCTCCGGAAAGCGGGCTGGCAGGAGAGGGGCGCGAATCCGCCTGGCAAAAGAGGGCTTAACTGGGGAGCGGAGGGACTAACGGGTTTTTCAGCCAGAAAATGTAGCTAACGGCGGCGTCGACCTGGACTGAAGGCAGAAGAGCCGAGGCACCGACCTCCGGACGAATCGAAACCCCAAACACCCGACCTGCACGAGGACTTCTGGATTTACCTGGGGGTGGAAGGGCCAGGTATCTAGTCGCGCCAAAGCTCCCGAGGTTTGAGTGACGGAGGAGGCGCAGCAGGAATTCCCACAGAAAGCTGACGCTTAACCCGCGGCGGTTCAACGTTCACTCCGCGCTCCGCGCTTCCCGTTCCGTAAGCGACTGCGCACGCGCGGACTTGGACCCGGGCGCCCGGGGGCGCTGGGCGGGGCGTCGGCCTCCGGCGGGGCGCGAGCCGCGTGTGAACCCCGACCCGGGAGGGCGGGCGGGGCCCGGCGCCTCCAGGAGCCCCGAATGTGCTGTTACCTCACCCTCTTGAACCTTTGGGAGTAAAAGCGTCCAGCCGTGTGGGCTACCTTGGTGGGAAGCTAATCCGTTTCTTCCTATCAAGTGGAGAACGGTTAGGAGAAAGCCTGCTTTGCCAGCAGGTTGCTCGCACGCTGTGGTCTCGACTCCGCGTGGTCGCTGTGCCAGTGAAGTTGCTCAGTCGTGTCCGACTCCGCGGCAATTACAATCCTCTTGAGCAAATGGGACGACAGAGGATGAGATGGTTGGACGGCATCACCGACTCAACGGACGTGAGTTTGAGTAAACTCCCAGAGTTGGTGATGGACAGGGTGGCCTGGTGTGCTGCAGTCCATGGGATCACAAAGAGTCAGGCACGACTGAACTGAACAGTTTAGGGAAACAAGAACTTGACATGCCCTTCAGTATTACAAAATTAGAATGAGTGATGAAAGTCTCCCACTGAAGAATGGGCCATTTCACACCGACATCTTACAGAATACTTTTCCCTTTCTATAATCTTCTTTCTGGCAGGACGATTAACTCAACGCCTTGGTTCCAGAGCCTCAGGGACATAACCTAGCATCTGAGACTGGAGCACCATGGCATGTAGTAATTTCTGTCACTAATCACTGCAATACATTTTTTAAATGCAATATTAAAAAAATTCTTATAAATTGCATTCTTCTTTTTGCTCGTGTTTTCCTTGCCTTTTAAAATCACATCCGCTTCCACCTCCAGTTTGAGATATACCTGACTGTGAGTTTAATTTGCACAGCATGATATTCTTACAGAGACTGAAATTATCGCAGTAAGTTTAATAAGCATTTCTCATCGCATGTTATACTCTCAGGATAAATAACAAACTGCAGACATGTTCTCTCCCTCACATCTTTTCACCTTTTCTCTGTTCTTTAGGTAGAAATGGGATATTGCAGAAATTAATTATTAAAACTATGATGGCCATTTAACTAGTAGCTAATATTAGGAAAATATGTGACTGACATTTTGCTGAAAATCAGACAAAATCTAAAAATGAAAAGGGTTTTACTTGAAACCTTCACCATTCTTGGTCACTCAGCAGTCATACTGCTACAAGGACAGTAAAGACTAAGTCTTCACAGATTTAGAAGGGGCAGAGGACACATCAAATCACACAGCTCACCCTCCAGACTTCCTCTTACCATCTGTCATTATTCACTTAGTGTATCTAAAATTGTCATTCGGCATAAAATTTCAGTCTATCCAAGGCCATTCTTGAAGTAGAAGACAGGGTTCACGCGCTCATTCATGTCTGACTCTTTGCAACCCCATGGACTGCAGCACACCAGGCTTCCCTGTCCTTCACCAACTTCCGGAGCTTGCTCAAGCTCATGTCCATTGAGTCAAGAGATGCCATCCAACCATCCCATTCTCTGTCGTCCCCTTTTCCATTTGCTTTCCAGCACCAGGGTCTTTTCCAATGATAGTTCTTTGCATCAGGTGGCCAAAATATTGGAGTTTCAGCTTCAGCATCAGTCCTTCCAATGAATATTCAGGACTGATTTCCTTTAGGATTGACTGGTTTGATGTTGCAGTCCAAGGGACTCTCAAGAGTCTTCTCCAACACCACAGTTCAAAACCACCAATTCTGCACTCAGCCTTCTTTATGGTACAACTCTCACATCCACATGACTACTGGAGAAACCTTAGCTCTGACTAGACGAACCTTTGTCTGCAAAGTAATGTCTATGCTTTTTAATGTTATCTAGGTTTGTCATAGCTTTTCTTCCAAGGAGCTAGAGCCATTTAATTTCATGGCTGCAGTTACCATCTGCAGTGATTTTGGAGCCCAAGAAAATAAAGACAGGGTTACATGAAGCAAATAAAAGCTTTGACAGCTTCCATTTAAACTTGAAACATGCCTCTCCACTCATACCAAATTGGCCCAGGAACTCAAAAAGACAAGCTTGTGTGAAATGGGCAAAAAAAAGTGCAAATCCTCTCAAGTGAAAGGGAGGGTTCCCTTAGTCTAGTGACCAAACTTGGTATCAAAGGGCAGACACACATGATCTCACAGGTTGGTAAATGGCTGTACATAATATTATTATACATAAATAACTGCAGCATCTATCAGAAGTGACTTTTCCCTTCATTTATACTAAATAAAATTACTGATATTAGATAAAATAGGGAATATCACTACAAACTAGGCAGACATGAAAAGAATAAAAAGGAACTTACAAAAACTCTACAAGATTATAAGATGAAATGTACTAATTCCATGAAACCCATAACCTACAACAAATCACCAACATTAAACATTATTTGGATAACTGCCTTGAACTGCAATGCAAATTTATAATTTCAAAATGCCCACCACCTAAGAAAGAAACTCAAAAGCAGAGATAGTGACTGTGAGAGCTTCATTAAACTCCTCCATCATGCTCTGCACAGACCCTGTCTGGACTTTCTACATGTTCCCTCCAGATGTACCTTGTAGCTCCTCAACAGTCTGTGTAATAAATGTCTCCACTTCACTCTCCCTTGAAGTCTTTGGCAGGACTGTTGCCTAACATTCAACACTCAGGGGCTCTACTTTACAAAAGGTAATTTAACAAAGTTCCAACAATGACATTTTACAATTCTATCAAATTTAAAAAGAATTACCAGAAATTCTATGTGATTTATTTTCAAGAAAAGAAACAGAGGAAACACCTGTCAACTCAATTTATGAGGCCAGAATTACTAGGAAACAAAACTAGACAAGAGACAAAGAGAAAGTAAATAAATTAAATCCCCCATGAAGATTCAAATCCCCCAGGTAGATTCAAAAATCCATCATAAAATATTAGTAATAGAAATGTAACAAAGATTTCATATTAAAGATAACATAAATCAAGGAATTCCCTGGTGGTCCAGGGTTAGCACTCATTGCTTTTACTTTTGGGGCCCAGGTTCAATCCCTGGTCAAGGAGCTAAGATCCTGCAAGCTATGCAGCTCACCAAAAATGATAATATAAATAACAATCAAGATCACTTAGCAAAGATAAATACATTATTCTTAGTTGTAAACAAATTCTATGTGGAAGATATTCAGTGTCCCACAAAAAGATTTCCTGTCACCCTTTTGCCATCTCAGTTCTTTCACTGAATTAAAGC
Source organism: Nanger dama (assembly GCA_917880005.1). Taxonomy (NCBI): domain Eukaryota; kingdom Metazoa; phylum Chordata; class Mammalia; order Artiodactyla; family Bovidae; genus Nanger; species Nanger dama. The sequence goes on from CAKJTW010000155.1 coordinate 712,372, forward strand.
CCCAAACTGTTTTTATGTTTATACTGCATCTACTTTGTACCCTTCATTGCCTTTTGAGCATCATTGCATCCTAAGAGTCCCAAAACAACCCAGTAACCCCCTGCTATAAAACAGAACAAACACATCTGTCAGGAAAATAATTCTGCTAAAGAAATGATTCAAAGTATTTTTATTACAGCATAAAGGTAAACAACAAAACATATCAGGTAATAGCCTAATTTGAAACTGAAATTTAACAGCATTTGGAAAATCGAGTAAATTGTTTCATTATATTATCTAGTCAACATGTCCAAAAAATTAAAACTAAAGTAAAAATATCCCCAGAAGTTTATTTAAATAGTATCTTACAAGTATTATCCAGAACTATATTGAACGTCTGCTGTGGAAAACAAATGTAATAAATTATTAGCAAGACAAAAAGTGTAATTTTCCAAGCCAATTAAGTCAGGAGGTTCAGGAGTAAGCAAATCGGTGTTTTGCCTTTTTTTTTTTTTCCAAAGTAGAGTTTAGCTTTATCGCTTTGCCAAGCAAAGGGGCCACAGTGGGCTAATGCCTTCAATACTGTGTTTCAAACGAGAGGGTAGGGAGTTTTATCGTAAAGGCTCAAAATGGGTGTGGTCAGCTCGTGGCCACTTCTTTGACTGGCTGGTGCTGAGGTTAGCGGGAGCCAGCATCATGAACCTTCTGGCTCCAACTGCTCTGGGTTCTACACGTTGGTTGGGCAGCAGGCTTAGTGTCTCCCCACCTGGTGGGGGTTCGGTAGCTGGAGCCTGGACTTACTGAGGCTCAGGTTCTTTGTGTCTCAGCGCAGAAGGAATTCAGTAAAGTGACAGGCAAGGAAGGAATATACTTACTAATATAGGATACTTGTGAGGCACACTAGTTGGCAGGTGAGAGGGGTCTGCTTCAGTGAAGTTTTATGAAGTCTAATCCCATTAAAAATTTTTTTTTTTTTTTGCTTATGGGCTCTTAGTTTCTTAAACATGGATTGAACCTGTCAGCTTGGCAGTGCAAGTACTGAGTCCTAACCACTGGTCTGCCAGGGAATCTCCCCTGATTTCATTTTTGATGTTTGACTATTGACACTTTTTAATGTTTAGGAAGAACTTTTTCAGCCTATCGGAACAAACTAATTAAAGGAAAAAAAAAAAAGTCTGAGTGCTCCTTTGAGACAAATTGGAAGTTCAAACTGTAAGCTTGCCCTCCATGAAGGCTCATCCCAGTAATTAAATTTTCCTCTCATCTTAACTGCTCTCCCTACAATAAGACTCATGTCTCATTAAACACAGAGGCAGGGACTTCCCTGGCAGTCCAGGGGTTAAGACTCCGGGCTTCTGCTGTAGTGGGCACAGGTTTGATCCCTGGTTAACTAAGATCACATGTGCCACATGGTACAACAAGAAAAAAAAAAAAACACCAACACACAGATGTAAACAACACCTATTCCCATGCAATGGAGAAAGTAACCAACGTTTTCTGGGCACTGTTCCTACCACCCAATCCATCCCTAGTAACCTGTCCCTCTCCTCTCATGAATAGTCAAATCCCTTAATGTCCTTACTGCTCCGCTCACAGTCACCTAGCAGAGGATTATGTTCTGTAACTCACTGTGATCTATCCATGGATTTTGAACATAACAAGCACGATGCACAACAGCAATTTTACACTATTATCTGCTCCTCCCTGATGCTAATTAATACACTACTGAATTTGGTTAATTCAGAGTCCTTGTTTGACCAGGGAACATGGATGTGAACCAACCAAATCTAATGATGTCAGCTCCTTCATTGACTCCTTACTGACTCCTTCCCAGAGACCATCATCAAAGACCTGTAATGAAGATTAAGGTCAACAGACTTCAAACTTCAGGTTGAATGGCATAAATTGTAATGTGGCCTCTTCAAGAAAACATAATTAATAGAATATTTACAGAGTGAAGACAATCGCCAATTTATACATGTTTTCATGTCATATACAAATCATTCCATAAGTTTTAACTTATTGTGACTTGTAATGATTCTGAAGAACATAATGATCTCCCATTAATCTTAAGAGAACTGCAGACTTACTTATTCCTTTTATGGACTGGCTGCCACACAGGCTAATTTAACAATTGTGCAAAAACTTTACCTACTTCGTTACATTTGTAAGGATCATCCCCAATACAAGGCGTTTGTGATGAAACCTTAGGAAGCATTATTTCATCAAATCCTTTCCACATTTAGTAAATCTCTTTAGTTTCTGACCTGTATGTATTGAACCATTAAACCAAAGTTGGAGATACTTGTTGAAAACTTTTATAACATTATATTTGAAACACTGTTCTCCAGATTAAATCTATTTCAGTGATTTTATCTTCAGGTACAAGCCTTAGCACATGTACTAGTTTGTGTGGTTTCTTTCAAAGGTATGTATTGAGAAGTCTGGTGAATTGTGCAGCCTGGATAAAACCTCCGCTCATAACTCGGTAGGATTTCTCTTAAATGGACTCTCCCCTGGTGCCTCATACTTGAACTCGAGGTAAAGATTTTGCTGCACTTGGTACATTTGTAAGGGATAATTCCAGTAACTCCCCACCTTATGATCTTTGGGTAAAATCCTTGCCACACATATTATATTTGTGTGGTTTCTCCCCAGGATAAATATTCCAACATCAAGTGATGAGTGAGCATTAATTTGGAACCTGGCCCCATTCATTACATATGTAATGTTCTGTCCAGCACAGATTATTTGATGACTGGTAGAATGTGAGTCCTGAGTAAAGGTTTTGCCCATTCCTAGCATTTGTGAAGTAATAATCTCCAGAAAGAAATCTTTGGTGACTGAATTCTTTGTCTAAAGGGCTGGTCAGACTAAACATACTTACCTGATTTCTCTCCAGAATATTTTCAATGAAGCCTAAGATGGCAACACTTGCTAAAAACACTTCCTTAAAGTCTGTCATCAATGTGGGTTATCTGACAGTAAGGTAGGCTTCACAATACACTGACAAATTTATCATTGTATTTGTCAGGTTTCTCTCCAACATACACATCGGTTTACCTTAAGGTTTTAATTTTGACTCAAAATTCATTGAGCCTCTAGCTCAATACATGCCTAGAGCTTCTGTCCAGTCGAGTAGGTGAAATCACCCCTGAATATTCACTGGAAGGACTGATGTTGACGCTGAAGCTCCAGCACTCTGGCTACCTGATATGAAGAGCTGGCTGATTAGAAAAGCCGTGATGCTGGGCAAGACTGAAGGCAAAAGCAGAAGAGGGAAACAGAGGATGAGATAGACAGCATCCCTGACTCAATGGACATGAGTTTGTGCAAACCCCAGTAGACAGTGAAGGGCAAGGAAGCCTGGCTGCAGCCCATGGATTTGCAAGGAGTCAGACATGACTTAGCAACTGAACAACAACAAATGTAGTGATGGCTGAGATTTAAGTAAAGGCTTTTCAACAGTCTTTACTTTTTAAGGTTTCCCTTTCGTATGAACACTGATGCTTTGCCAGGTACACCTTTCGACTAAAGCAGCTGCCACACTCATTACATTTGTAAGGTTTCTCTCCAGTATGAATTCTCTGATGAATTGCAAGGTTTGAATTCCGATTGAAGACCTTGCCACACTCATTACATTTATAAGGTTTCTCTCCAGTATGAGTTCTCCGGTGAATTTCAAGGTATGAATTATAACTGAAGACTCTACCACATATATCACATTTACAAAATTTCTGTCCTGTATGGATTATCTGATGTCTCTTGAGGTTTGAGCTGTGATTAAAGATTTTGCCACAGTCTTTACATTCGTAAGGTTTCTCCCCAGTATGAATTCTCCGATGAACTGCAAGGTATGAATTTTGACCAAAGACTTTCCCACAGACATCACATTTATATGGTTTATCTCCTGAATGGATGATTTGATGTTGTATAAGGTGTGAGCCAAAATAAAAAGTTTTGCCACACTCATTACATTTGTAATGTTTCTCTCCAGTATGAATGATCTGATGACTGACAAGGGTTGATCTAATACTGAACATCTTACCACACTCGTTACATTTATAAGGTTTCTCTCCAGTATGAATTCTCTGATGACTTGCAAGGTTTCCTTTTGACTGAAAGCTTTGCCACATTCATTACATTTGTAAGGTTTCTCTCCAGTATGAATTCTGCGATGTTTTGCAAGGTATGAATTCTGACTAAACACCTTGCCACACTCATTACATTTGTATGGTTTCTCTCCAGTATGTATTCTCTGATGAACTGTAAGGTATGAACTTTGAGTAAACACTTTTTCACATATATCACATTTATATAAGTTAGTAAACACTTTTTCACATATGTCACATTTATATAAGTTATCTTTTGTATGGATTATCTGATGTCCGGTAAGGTGCAATCCATAGTTAAGGGTTTTGCCACACTCATTATACTTGTAAGATTTCTCTGCAGTATGAATTGTTTGATGAATAGCAAGGTCTGAATGTTGACTAAAGACTTTGCGACATACATCACAATTATATATTTTCTCTTCTGGATGGATCAACTGATGAGTGAGGTTTAAGCGCTGATGAAAGGTTTGACCACTCTGATTACAACTGTAAGGGCTGTCCTTGTGTGCCCTCTGGTCTTGTGTCAGTACTGAAGGATGCATAAAATAATTCCCACTTGGATTACCAAGGTTGGACTGGATAGTAGAAGAAATTCCTTGAAGTGGTAAAAATGAGGCATTAATGTTGATACTCCTGTGAGCTTCATTAAATTCATCAATTTTCTCTTCACTTTTATAAAGCTGCAGTTCATTCCCAAAGCTTAATGGAAATCTGTTTTCAATAGGCTGAATTCCTGTAATGCTTCTACCATGTCGCTGTCTCTTACAGAGGAGATTTTTGCCATGGGATACAGGCTTTCCTTGGTAATTTCTTTCCTCATCTCTTGGCTGAAACTCAAAGTCACATATATTTTCCTGGATTTTCCTGAGGTAAAAATCTTCAATTTTATTCCTTTTATGTCTTCCCAATATAACTATTTGGAATCCTTCTCCTCTATAACTGTTTGCATTTAGTTGTAATTTCTTGATCACATGCATATGAGAGATATCTACAAGATATAAAGAACCATAAGTAATCCTATTCATTATAATTCATAAGTAAATACTTCATGTTAAATACATATTACACCAAACTAGTACTGACGTAAAAAAAGTTATGAAAATTCCCAGTCATGATATTAAAACCTTTGCAAACACAAAATGAATGATTCTTTAGTTACGTACTGAGGTAATTCCACTTAATTTTAGGGCACTCAATTTTCAAACAACCTATGTAAAAACACTTATTGTAAAAACTTCTGTTGACTATCAAAAGTGTATATTTCAACCATGACACCAAAGCACATACCAATTAGCAGTGAACATACTTACTGGTGCCTCATAACTGAGGAGAAAAGAATATTATTATACTATACATATATATACTTGTTAAATATAAATGAATGCTAAAATATCTGACAAAATACATTACAACAATAAATAATCCAAAACGAACTTATTTAATGAATAATCGCAATGAGTGGCAGTTTCGAATTCAGAAACAAATATAACAGGAAAAAATAGCAAACGTGATAAAGGTTTTTAAAAAACAAAATGTTCTTTGAAATACCTCCTATAAAACTATGTACCCATTAAGCAGCATAAAAATTCTAAAAGACTACCTTCTATAAATAAAATTTAAATGTTAATAAATGAAATATTCACCATTTACATTAACAGCTATTACACAGAGCAACTCACTACCTGTGCATGCCCTAAAATATCCAGGTCATTGCCTCCAAAATACATATTGCACATTTATTTATTTAACTATGGTCATAGACAATATGGTTGAGAACAAACTGCAAGAAAAAGGAATACAATATATAATAAACAAAATGGATATAACAAACATACCTGAATACTATCTTTTTATACAAAAGCCACTTTTGATTTGTTAGTATAAAAATGCACTATTTCTGGAGTAGGAAACGGCAACCCACTCCAGTATTCTTGCTTGGAAATTTTCATGAGCAGACTGGTGGGCTACAGTCCAAGGGGGTCACAAAAGAGTTGGACATGACTTAATGACTGAGCCTGCACACACACAATGAATAATATATAATTTTTACTATTGTAAAAATTTACTGCGTAAAAATTTTAAAGCAAATAAAGGTCTTTCTCAAAAGAAAAAAAGTACTATTTCTTAGAATTCCCTGGCAGTTCAGTGGTTAAAATTCAGCACTTTCACTGCCCTGGGTCCCAGGTTCCATTCCTGGCTGGGAAACTAAGATCCCACAGGCAGCATGGTGTGCCAAAAAAAAAAAGGACATTTCATGCCATCTAACATTACCAATTTCCTTTGAAAGTCTTGAGGAAAATAATCACAATTTTTAAAGTAAGGAAAGTGGAATCACAGATTTATGTACATGACCCCAACTGACACAGAACATAAAGTGAGAACCACAGTATGAATTTTGATCTACAGTCTGAGACAACATATACTTAAACATGACTGCCCACCCAAGCAGTGTAGATTACAAAATACTACAACAAATATCAGGAGTTAAGAAAGAAAACGTCAAGGAAAACACAAGAATTGAGCTGTGTAACTACTAAGGGATTCAGCCACCCCTTTTGAAACTCATTTCTGAGTTATCACAGCTGCACATAGTGATTTAGGTTGTGTCAGGAGAAAGCTGTTCAATACACAGAGGTGTTGTTTTTACAGTGTAAGTAAAGTGGAAGGTGGAGGGATGGTGAAAGAGTGCTGTGGAAATTAAGAAGTTTCGGATAATAACGTAAATATACTAGAAAATAAGAATCTTTCATCCACATCATGGTATCATGTAAAAATCAGAACTGAGAAACAGCTTGGGTGGAGCACAGAATACCTATATCTACATAGCTTTTGACTGTGAATACCACTGTACAAGGGCAACTAAAATACTGACCTTAAAACAAAAGAAGAATTGGTTTAGCAATAGCGTAGTTCTGTACCATTTTTAACTAGCAGAATTATACTATAAGTATGGGAAAGAACCAAATGAGATTTAAACACTGTAGAAAGAAATTAACTCTCATCTATTACACTATTTGCTATGCAGTGTATCCAACTGAGTTTTTAGTGACTGTATTTCCACATATATGCTCAATATAAACATACGCAGTGTTCCAGGAGACTGTGCAATAATGTACTCAAAAAGCAGAAGAAAAAACCAGGAGAAGACCATTACAAGGAGTCTAATCTGTATACACAAATGCAGAGCAAAGTAATAGGGTCAATAGTATTGTAAAGGAGGGAGATCATGATTTCAGAATGAAGGTCTCCTAGTTGGCTAAGCAGAGTTTATATGAGGAAACAAACAGAAAGTGCTTGACAAAGCCTGAAGATATAATCAGGATATAATATATTCCAGGATATAATCAAAACAGTTAAGTTAAAAATAAAAAAGTAACTAAAATAATAATTACCTAATATCCTTTTACATACAGAATTTTTATGCTAGCTCTCCTTATTATTAAACATAACAGTGTTTTTTTAGCTGGCCTCTCTAAAAACTGGAAATCATATTAAATTCTTAACACAAACTCTCAAAGAAAAAAATCATGAGGAGTTATGTCAGCAGGCCAGTAAACCACAGGCACTCATTACCCATGAGGGAACCAAGTTAAAACAAAGCAGGAAAAAAAATAAAGGCAGAAAACAGTTTGGGAAAACTCACCCAACGGGTAAAGAAGCAGCAGCACTCAAACAGATACCTGTCCAGAAAACACTAAATCGAAAAACATAGGAAAGTTCATGACAATTTCCGGGCCTTTGACTCCCCTCCTCCTCCTTACACTGCACTGAGAATGAATTGGCACAAGTCTCCCCATTCCCAGAGTTTCCCTCAGGTGAAAATGCTAAAAATATGACAGAAACATTCAGTAAATGAGAAATAGAAAAAAATGACCTCCAACACAATAAAGGACATGTATTGTATTAAAAGCCCATAGTTAACATCAAATTCAATGTGTAATGACTTAAAACTTTTCCCCTAACATCAGGGAACTAGACAAGAATACTTGCACTATCTCTAAAGAAAAGAAATTACTAGAATTTCTAGCAAGAACACAAAGGTAGCAAAAACACATAAAACAATCTCAATAGAAAAAATAAGAAAAACATCTCTGTTGACAAATGAAATATAAGAAACCCTGGAGAATTCCCTGGTGTTCCAGATATGGTTAGGATTCCAGGCTTCCACTGCCAGGATCGATCCCTGGTGGGGAATCTAGAATCCCACATGGTGCGTGTTGTGGCAAAAATAAAATAAATAAAAAGCTCTGAAGGTTCTGGAAGAAAAAAAACTGATAGGAACTGCTTCGACGGAACCCCTGTCGGGTCTGATTGTCTCTCACTCGCCGAGGGGGCTGGGTTGGCGGACAGCAGGCTCACCTCTCCCGGGGACCCCTCGGCTTTGCTGAGGGCAGTTCCACGGCCTCCGCTCCTTCTGCGGAGCGCCCCCGCAGAAACTGGCGCCCAACGTGGGGCGGGAAGCGGACGGACAGAGGTGGTGTCACCGTGCGGCTCTGAAAGAGGAGCGACGAAGGACCCTAGGCTGGTCGCAGCACGGAGCTCCCTTTAGAGGAGTATCGCCCGACGTAATCCGGACTTCAAGGCGGGCCCCCTCCTTTATGAGGGAAGTGGCAAAAAACTCTCCTGACTTATTTTCCTTCTCCTCTTCTTTCCTGATCTGGCCTTAATTCCTCTTTCCGGAGTTTCAGTGAACAGGCGAACGGTTGTGGAGGCAACTGATGAGTCCTGGCTAGGGCCACTCTCTGGCGGACTTTGAAGGCCCCGCAACAGGTAAGCCTCAGTAACTAGAGCCCGACCGGGTGAAACTCCCCTTTAATCTTTCTTAACTGAGGACGTGGCCTAGAATCTTCCCTGTGGGCACGGGTCAGGCACCTAAAGGCCATTAGGGCGCCTGCCACTTGAAGACTCCCGTGACAGGATAAGGGGGTCACGGAACGGGCTAGAAACCTCTAGGGTGCCCGCCCCCAGCAAGAAAACTTCCGTGCAACGACGCAGGCACATAAACGGTTCCAAAAGCATACCATAAGCCCAACTTTCTGGCCGCCACCATGCCCGGTAGGATTTTTGGTGGTTGTCCTCAGTGACTTTTCTTTCTATTCTGGGCAGCATGGGAAATAATATTAGCAAGTCTGATGAGCCTGCCCTCAAGGCGCTGAGATATATGCTCATAAGCAGGGGACTTGAGATTTCTGACGCTCAGGCCATTAAGGTCTGGGGGACCATTGTACGGTTGGGCCCCTGGGTTGCTTCAGCTAATCTGTTCTCTTGGGACACTTGGGATGAGTACAAACCCTTGCTAGGCAGAGAGAGGCTCGATAGGGTGAGGAGCCCCCCTTAGGGTTCTGTCTGATCATTTTGGCCCTCAAGCTCTGCTTTTCACGGAGCGAGGAGCATGTCACTGATACAGGTGCCAATTCAAAATCAGGAAAACAATGGGAAAAGTTTAATGAGGAACGAGTCATGTCAGACCAAGATATAGCAAAAGAGACTGCAGGGAATAAAGACTCTAGAGCAAATAGTGGGCCATGAGAGCCTTTCGGGGATGATAAGAAGGCAGAAGAGAATAGAGACTCCTCTGATGCCTTGGGACCGGGAGCCCAGGGAGAGATCTGTACCCCTCCCTGCCTCCCCCATTTGAGGAAGTTTCAGGAACACCTTGGGTGGGAGAGACAATGAGGTCACCTTGGAAAGGGAGAACGTATCCTGGGGACCCTTGGGGATCGCCACTGCCCTTTACCAGCCCGACTCAAGCCTTTCCTGTGAATGTTAAGGGGGGGATTGGCCGGCAGCCTGTTACCCCTGGGAGGCCAATGATTTAAAAGAGCTTAAAAGGCAGTGGCAAAAGATGGCCCGAACTCCCCGTGGGCAAAAACTATTCTCCAGGGCCTGGCTCATCAACCACAAGAGGGACACTTTAAAAGGAGTGCCCTCAAGGTGGGGGAAGACCTACTGGTCAGAGACCTCCCACTATCCCATTTATATACACCATCTTAGGGGTCATCAAAATTTACCTGGATTGCTTTCAATGGGAAATTCCTGGCCAATACAGCGGCCTCCCTTACAATCCAAGCTTGTAACTTACAAGATGCCTATGATCTTCACGATCTTACTCATATAAATTGGAGAGGGCTACATAAAAGGTTCCCACAGATCCCTATTAAAAAATTAAAGAAAATTATACAGACTTGTAAATCCTGTCTTCCTTATTTACAAGTACCACCTTTACAGCCCCCAGGAGTAAACCCTCGAGGGCTAAAACCCAATGTGCTGTGGCAAACTGATGTAACCCATTATTCCCCTTTTGAAAAACTTAAGCGTCACCATCAAAATTTAAAGGCTCAATTACAAAAACAAAAAGGGGGAATAAGCCCTCATCAGCAACTTGGAATGGCACTCTTTACTCTAAACATTTTCAATTTTTCAAAAAATGAACCAATACCGTGTTTTCAAAAACACTGGTCTAACCAAGAAATAAAACGTGAAATACAAGTGAGATGGAAAGATCCTATCACTGGTCAGTGGAAGGGCCGATCCACTCCTTACAATGGGGAGAGGATTCGGATGCATATTCCCCACTGGGGACCCCAGCCCTATATGGGTGCCCTCAAAGAATCTTAAATTTATACCACAAAAGAGAGGTCAAATCTGAAAACCTGACACAGATTAAAGAGACATTCACATATTGAGCCCAAGAACAAAAAGTTCTTGAGGCGATCTTTCTTCCCTTTCAGATCATCGATGCAGCGACCCTGCTGGACACTGCTCCTGGTGATTGTCGGATTACCTAGCCTCTCCGTGCTGACCTCCCTCATAGCCGTGGCTGTGCAAGAGTTTTTAAAATCTTTGAAGCCTGGGTTTAACGACACACAAGGCCATCAACCATGAGGGTGCAACAGTGTCAGCATCTCTGCTGGGAGTTCAACAAGCTCAGACCATCGAGGTTATAAACAACATATCCACTGCCTCTGCTCAAGGATTTCAAACCAGCTCGAACACCTGAGATCCGCCATGATGGGACTCCAACAACAGCTTGATCTCCACGCCAGAGCGATCGAGGCGTGTGTTCTGGCGCTCATAGACTGCGACATGAGATACCCCAGCTTTTGTCTGACAGCTTTTCCAGTGTTAAATGAGACTCTAACAGGTAAAAAGGGAGCAATGGATCTATGGGACTGGATACAAAGTCCATTCACCTGGTTTAAAAATGCCTTCTATTTGCTTGTTCTTGTTGTTCTGCTTGTTGTAGTGTTATGCTTGCCCAGGTCATGGAAGAAGAGCCCCACGTTGGGGACCCACAAAACCCCTGGATTAATTTAGCCCTTCAAGAGATTAACCGAGACAGATAAATAAAAGAGTTCTAGACGCCCATCACCTAGAGAGATTCTGCCTAGCCCCCAAGAGGTGGCTGGATAGCCAATGACGGGTAAGACTCTCAGAGGAAGGCAACCTAAGACAGGCACAGCCGCGAGAGGGGCCGGCGAGGCTGGAGGTTGGCCGCCTTGCTCTACAGAACAGCAATACAAATGTCTCGAGGGCTTAAATAAAATTAAACAAAACGGGGGATATGTGGGGCCCTTAATGGGAAACCTTAAAAACAAAGGGGCTAGCTTTGTGGTCGAAAACCTAAGATGGCACCTGGCGGAAGAGATGGGGGCAGGGTCTATGTTGTTTGTCAAAGTTTTTGATTGGCTCTCTTGATTTCTGTGCACGTAGACAGTGTGTGATCTCCATAGACTCCTGTTATAATGAACGGACATGACAATTTGACCTTTAACGTGATTGGTGCAACTATGGAAAGTCCCTCCTAAAACCCTCCTGTTTGTCTATATAAGCTGAGAGTTTGCAACAATAAACCGGAACTGCTTCGATGAGGAAAAAAAAAAAAACAAAAACTGATAAAAATAATGAACTCAGAAAAATGACAATATACAAAAATCAATACTATTTCTGTACATTAACAATAAAAAAATCAAGAATTAAATTCAGAAAATTCCACTAAAAAAATAAAGTGTTCACCAAAACCATACAGAAGAAGGGAAAGATATATGTACTATGAACTGAAAACACAGCTGAAAAATATCTGAAAAGTCAAATTAATGCAGACATCCCAAGCTCAATGGATTAGAAGTAAATATGATCAGGGTATAAATACTATCCTGAAGTGATCAACAGAGTCAACCCAATCCCCAATAAAATCCCAACAGTGTGTCTTGAAGAAACAGATACATCCTAAGAGTCTAATGCAATCTCAAAAGATACTCAATAGCAAAACCAAGATTGAAAAGAAGAAAGTTGGAAGTTTCAAAATTATTTCAAAATTCTTAGAAACCTAAACTAATCCAAGCAGTGTGGTATGAGCATAAAGAGAGAGAGACCAGTAGTACATAACACAGAGACATGAGAAATAAACTCTAGTGTATGTGGTCCAATGACGTTCCACAGGGGGTGAGGACTGCTCAATGGGGACCAGACAGTCTATTAAACAAAAAACAAATTACAGTTCAGATTGAAACTATCACTCCACGTAGTTCTCTGATTTAGATGTTTCAAAGTTAGCTGTTGATGTACAAAGAACAATGGCACACAGGTGAACAAAAGACCGCATTAACAACAGTTTACACAATAGCCTCAAAATATAAGGATGTGAACTAGGACAATGTTATTCGGAGAAAAAATTCCTATACCATTTACTAAGAATGAAAAGGGATGGTCACAGCGCATGTGAATATCACTGTCACAATGCCTTGAGACAGGCTTTTGTGACATTGCTCAAAACCAGAAAAACACCCAAAAGATTTTAGTCAGGTTCTGGTGGTATTTCCTATTTTGTATCATAGACTATGCAGACCACTTTACTACAGGGTGGTGAATTTCTATATAGCACGAAAATATTACAATGCATGAGAGAGAGTATTCTCCATCAAATTTATCTGTTACCCAGTAACAGAGAGTCCACCAGAAAGTATTAACTGAGAGTGAATTATCACAGCAGAATCTGAATATAATTTCAGAGCATAGGACTATGTATTTCACAAACAAATTTCAGAGGCAAAATCACACACAAAGTTACAAGAGTATGATATGAGGAAGAGAATACATTCCCAGACTAGACAGAACATTACAGGAGTGAAAAATACATGAGACATGTGTGTCATACATCACAGGATCTTCAGATGGAACAATGTGCTCCTGCCACCAACACCAAACTAAGAGCCCGAAAGACACACAAACGCTCATTAGGACTGGGGATCAAAGAGAGCACGACTGTGTCTACTGTATTTAGTTTTCCTGCAAAATAATTACAGGAAACACAATGCATCACCCTGTTACACAAGCCTGAAGAGTGTGGCCAAGGCAGAAGAGAAGGAATAGAATAGGGATGCAAACAAGCAGACAGGACGAGAGACAGCTGCATGCAGATTCTGGGGTGCCAAATGCAATCAGAGAGCAGCCAGTGCTTTTCCCCTTCTGATGAAGTCTTCTAAAAACATCAAATGGAGATGGAATGAGCAAGGGTTCAGGGACTGTTGTCTGCAGGTATCAGCTCTTATCTCTATCGACTGGGAACTGGACTCCCAATGGAGTGAAGTTGAGAAGGAGAGATGAGGGACTAAGATGTCCCTTTAAAAGTCCACCTCATGCTCCTCTAAAGCAAGCAACAGGAGTTCACAGGAGTCAGATGGCAGAGCACTACAGATCATGACAGAAGCTCTGCCTTTGTCCCTGGTGGGGATGTGGCACCATTAGAGGTAAAAGAATACATTTTACATGTGGAAAGACAAGAGGGATAGGTTACAGAGAAGAAAAATTTCCTCTGAGAGTTCACATAGTAAGTAAACGTTTGTACTTCCTATAGAATTCTCTGACAAGGGGAAACTCTATAAACACTATTAATAGTGAGGCTCCCTGGACTCTTCTGAGATCTGAACTGTGTTCACCCTTTGATATACTGCCAAAAGCATTCACCTCACTCTCCACTGACCAGGGCTCTTTGTCCTGTTACAAAGTGGGTAAAATATTCAGGTAAGAAACAGAAATACCGCCACATAAGAGGAAAGACACATGATTTGCTGTGGCTTTGCCAGAATCCTAGTCCTTTATTCAACTGAGGATTGATGGGAATACAGAGAGGAATAGAAAAATATTTTCAAAATTCACCTGCTGTTTATCTCCTTCTGAATATAGAGGTAACAGTATGATGTGACGAAACATAGCTCTTTTCCTAAAACTCCTGAATCAAAAGCACATGGGTAGGAAACAGGAAAATGGGTATGTTAAAAGTTTTCCATTGAGCTTTACAACTACAAAAGCTCTGGAACAACTCCTGATGTATCATGAAGCGGGCAGATCATCAGAGGATAAGGTAGATTTAAACTCCTGAGGCTGCATCCTAAAGCTCTTCATGTCTAAATCAACAGGGATTTCAGATCAGTCAAGTAAAACCGGGGCTCCCAAAGAGGCACACAGTGGGAAATGCAGAGATACCCCAGGGCAGATCCCAACTTCAAAGGGAAGTGATCCTCACCCAAGGAGACTAGGTTCCTGAGGGTCTCCACCATCACGTCCCTGTACAAGGCCCTCTGAGCAGGGTCCAGGCATTCCCACTCCTCCTGAGTGAACTCTATGGCCACATCCTTGAAGGTCAACTGTGCCTGAAATGAAAACACATTTCACCAAAGGGCCATGAGGAGAGCTCTTATTTTCACACAAAAGGAGAAGAGAAGGGAAAGGATCAGGTTGAAGTATGTTTTCCGACAGATCCAAGCAAAGCTATTTGGAGGAAATTATGGGTCTCTTAATTTTAATTCCTTTTGCTTTGAGAGAGATTACGATAACCTGTAATCAACATGGATTTTTCATTTTTGTGGACAATACATGAAATACATGTAAGTAAGATTCAACAATGCGTTGTTCCTCCAGAAGTGTTAGACTATGTTTTACACACTGCCTGCTATTCAATATCTAGATGAGCTACACTATGAGTGGTGGCATCAGAAATGACAGTCAACAGTGCCATAAAAAAAAGGTCAAAATCTTCAATTATCATCATAAGAACAACAGCAATGACTAACAGTGTTCAAATCCTTTAAAGATGCTATCCAATATTCTAAATGCTTTATGGCTATGAAACTTTTTAATCAACATCGTGGCTCAGTAGAGAAAGACACATGCTGTTCTACAGAGACAAGTATCAGAGACATTTGGAGACACTCAACTTGGTTTAAGAAGCTAAGAAATGATACAGCAAGAATCTCAATTAAAGAGAACGCAGTCTTAAACTGAAGATAAAGAAGCAAAAACTGAAGTAACAGAAGAACATTAAGGCTAAAAAAAAGAATAGCATTAGAAGCACACTGACAGAGGGTTCCATGAGACTACTTGAAATAAGTTCAAAGTGAACAACACAGAAGGCAATAAAGATCATTACAGATATGCGCACACAAACACATACACATAACATGTTAGTAAGCTTACTACTATTTGAACCATGAACAAGAGACTATAGAAAAAATGCAGGGTCATGGGATATATTTATACTTTCAACTATAATACAGTACACAGTTATAAAATCATGATTTTTTTAATGAAAACCATGGACTTCTAGATTCATGAACTCATGGACCACACATGTCAATGTAGAAATAACTGAAATGAGAGTAGGTGTCTCTGGACATATCTGTGCATGATTTTTTTCATCATTGTTTTCATTCATTTAAATTTCAGCATTTTGGGAAGAGTTAAATAGCATCAATTGTACCAAATGGTAGTAACATGGAAAAAAAAACAAACAGGATCCGTTGACTGCAATCTCTATGGGATACCTATATATAAAGACAATGAAAACCGTAACATTGACAAAGATATGTATTAACAAATGCAAAGCAGAGTTTATTTCTGTATTCCACTCATAAAACACTGATTCAAACTTAGAAAAGCTGTTACTATTATACATTGAGATGAAGAAAAAAATGATCACAAAGCAAAGTTTAAAACTACTCAAAGAATTAAATATCGCAACTATAAAGAAAATGGAAAAAAATACATTGTAATTAAGAAAGACTATTTTACCAAATCTCATGATCAAAAGGAAACTCTGAATGCATTCCCTCTGAAGTTACAGTGGACTGTACAGGGGATGACAGAGGATGAGATGGTTGGATGCTATCACCAACTGGATGGACATGAGTTTGAGCAAGCTCTGGGAGTTGGTGATGGACAGGGAAGCCTGGCGTGCTGCAGTCCATGGGTTCACAAAGAGTCCAACATGACTGAGCTACAGAACTGAACTGAACTGAAAGCATAAGAGACAGGAGAGGAAAAAACTGCCCAAGGAAGTAAAAGATTTGCTCACTGAAAATTACTAAAGTTTACTAAGAGAAATCTGAGGACATAAGTAAATAAAAAGACACTCTGTACTCATGAATTGGAAGATTTAACATTCTTAAAATGACTTTATTACTGAAAGTGTTAGATTCTAATGGAATCCCTGTCAAAATTTCAAAGGCAATTTTTGCCACTTAAAAAAAAATTACAATTCACAGGGAACCTCAAGGGACCCCCAAACAGCCAAAATATTCTTGAAACAGAAGACAGAGGCTGTCATTTTCAAAATTTAAAACATATTACAAAGTAATCAAGATGATGTTGTAATGGCATAAGCCCAGATACATAACCCACTGGAACAGATTCAGTTCAGTTCAGTTCAGTTCAGTCACTCAGTAGTGTCCGACTCTTTGTGACCCCCTGAATCATAGCACTTCAGGCCTCCCTGTCCATCACCAACTCCCGGAGTCCACCCAAACTCATGTCCATCGAGTCGGTGATGCCATCCAGCCATCTCATCCTCTCTTGTCCCCTTCTCCTCCTGCCCCCAATCCCTTCCAGCATCAGGGTCTTTTCCAATGAGTCAACTCTTTGCATGAGGTGACCAATGTATTGGAGTTTCAGCTTCAGCATCAGTCCTTCCAGTGAACACCAGGACTGATCTCCTTTAGCATGGACTGGTTGGATCTCCTTGTAGTCCAAGGGACTCTCAAGAGTTTTCTCCAACACCACATTTCAAAAGCATCAATTCTTCGGTGCTCAGCTCTCTTCATAGTCCAACTCTCACATCCATACATGACCACTAGAAGAACCATAGCCTTGACTAGACAGACCTTTGTTGGCAAAGTAATGTCTCTGCTTTTCAATATGCTGTCTAGGTTAGTCATGACCTTCCTTCCAAGGGGCAAGCATCTTTTAATTTCATGGCTGCAATCACCATCTGCAGTGATTTTGGAGCCCAGAAAAATAAAGTCAGCCACTGTTTCCCCATCTATTTCCCATGAAGTGATGGGACTAGATGCCATGATCTTAGTTTTCTGAATGTTGAACTTTAAGCCAACTTTTTCACTCTCCTCTTTCACTTTCGTCAAGAGGCTTTTTAGTTCCTCTTCACTTTCTGTCATTAGGGTAGTGTCATCTACATATCTGAGGTTAACATTTCTCCCAGCAATCTTGATTCCAGCTTGTGCTTCTTCCAGCCCAGCGTTTCTCTTGTTGTACTCTGCATATAAGTTAAATAAGCAAGGTGACAATATACATCCTTGACATACTCCTTTTCCTATCTGGAACCAGTCTGTTGTTCCATGTCCAGTGGAACAGAGTAGAGTACCAGAAATAACTCAGTGAATATGATATACAATGTACAGACAAGGGTGCAAAGACTGCACAAAGGGCAAAGGACAGTCTTGATAATAAATGATACAGAGCAACTATATACAACCCAGCAAAAGAATGAAGATGGAACCTTACTTGTAACAAAGGTAAAATCTTCTATATCACAGGATACAATCCACTAAGTGCAGAGACAACCTCTGAGGAATGGAGGTGACAAAAGTGATTTAAAGAATGTCCAGTTGTCAGAGATTTTGATTTCATAGGTCAAATTCAAAAATGGAATAAAACATTCCCTGGCAGTCCAGTGGTTAGGACTTGTGCTTTCACTGTCATGGATTTAGGTTCAAACCCTGGTTGGGGAACTAGGATAGTACAAGCCAACATGTGGCACAGTCAAAAAGGAAATAATTTCCTTATATCACTGATGTCTGTTTCTGAACTTTTCCTTCCATTTGCAGCTATTAAGATTGAAGTCAATAGAGAACAAACGTATGGTTCCCAAGGGGAAGAATGGGGAAAGGACAGTCAGGGAGTTTGGGATGGACATGCACACACTGCTGTATTTAAAATAAATAACCAACCAGGTCTTCATATAGCACATGGAACTCTGCCCAATATTATATGAGAGTCTGGATGGGAGGAGAGTTTGGGGGAGAATAGATACATGTGTATATATGGTTGAGTCCCTTTTCCTTCTACCTAAAACTATCACAACCCTGTTAATCAGCTCTACTCCAATATAATATAGCTTAAAAAAAAAGACTTGAAGTCAATGACTCATTCATTTAGCTTCAAATGCCTTAGAAAAAGAATGAATTACCCCTCATTGGTCAGTTGTCCAGATTTTATCAGATACTATGCATATTAATGTTCAACTTCTTTATCCTGGTTGACAGAGAGCAGATAGCGCATCCAGATAGGCTCTAAGCAATCCCTGCTGCCCAAGAGCACTGAGACCCCATCTCCAACCCGTGGGTGAGAAGTCTTGCCCAGGATGATGCCCAGGGAGCTTCCTCACAAGGACCAGGTCACCAGGTCATGGGGAGACGGGATCTAAGTGGAGATGACAGGTCCTGAGGGAAGGCCCGGGTGAGTGTGCGTGTATAGGAGTCAGACAGGATACTCCAGAGTCAGACACAATTAGCAAGTCCACAGAAGGGCATTTCAGGAAGAACAGACTGAGAATTCACTGAGGATATGACTTTACCTGAGAAAGAGCCATGCCTGACTTCAGTTCTTTCCTCTTCCTCCTCTTCTATGCTCTTCCTTGGGCAAAGTAAGTCTTTTGAAGTCAACCTTGAAAGTTGCAAAACTAATGTTAGAATGCATATCTTCTCTCTCTGTGCCCCAACCACACACATACACAAAGAAGATCTCATCAGGTGGAAAAGTGTCTTTGGCTGCCCACTGTCACAAGAGAGACCAGAGACCAACACAAGACTTTCCCACACTTGCCCTCGGATCACACTCCCCTCCTGGTGAGGCCTCAAGTACACAGCAGCAGGGGGCACCTCCGCTGACCCTATGACCCCCCTTCAGGTCACACAGCAGGGCCTGGTCCAGCCCCACTCAGAACAGAGCCCCTCCTCTGAGCCCAGATCTCAGCCCTCAGGACTGGGAGGATCTAGAGTCCTGATGCTCAATGCTAGATGCACCGGGGCCCCTTAAACACTATTGAGGTTGGACCCCACACTGATAATATAAAAAGGAATATCTGGTCAGGGGGTACAAAACATGCATACCCAGAACTCTTCATCGATCTAAGGCAAGCCAAAGGAGGCAAGTCCGGCCCACCCCCTCACATTCTATTTTCCAGCTTGACTGAGGCTAATAGATGAAGAACAAGTATGTACATATAAGGCATCCAGTGTGACTATCTGATGAAGTAATTTACACTTCTGTCAACTCACAACTAGCGTTTTCCTTCTGTGTGACAAGAATATTGAAGTGTCACTCTCTCAGCAAATACCAAGTATATAGAAACTCAGTATGATTAACCATAGTCAACATTAGATGCACATGCTGCAAATATTGGTCTAAACACAGTGATTTAATTTCCTCTGGATAGCTAGACAGGGGAATCTCTAAGTCATTTTCTGTAATAGCTGTACCATTTACATTTCCACTGAGTACACAAGAGTTCCCTATTCTGTGTGTGTGTGTATGTGTGTGTGCACGCGTGTTTTGGGACAGGGTGGGAGAGGACAGGAGAGAAACTAGCACTGGCTGGGCAGCAAGAAAGTAGCAGCTACACCTTCCCAAGGATGTCCCCCTGTACTACTGTTCACTTGGTGTTGCCAGTCCTCTTGATTCCTGGAAAAATCTCTCCCTACATTAAAGAACTTAATGGCCGCTCTCAAGTTCTGTCCACAGAAGCATACCTAGCAAAACCCCTCTAATGAAAACTTTCTGACATTTGAAGCTTAGTTCTCATTATTTCCTTCCCTTTTCAACTCAGATGAACTTACAAACTCTCATGGGGTCCAACACAGTCTCTATAAAACCGATACTGATCCACTCATCCTGCTATAAAAAATCACACACACACAAAATCCCAAACTCTAATAAATCATGCCAGAGAGAAAAGAATGTATGAAGACACCCAAGAATCCACTGGATGCAAAACACCATGTTTTCATTCACTGTAACCTCAGCCCAAAGATTGTCATCTTTGAAAACTACATATAAAAGATGTTTTCAGCAATGCACAAGCCCCCGCAAGACCCAAACATCTCCCAAAGAAACACCCCAAATCCCGTTGTAGCTTTCACAGTGCAACTGAAAATTTGTGACACAAAACACTGAAGAGTACTAAAGGTAAACAACAAAATGACCTCTGAAACTTTTCTTATATTACTCTAAAAACTGTAGAAAGATTCCTTTCTCTCTCTCTCTTTTCCCGTGGAGCAGGAAGGATTTACTACTTGCAAGAAGTAATGGAGATCTTTCTCAAAGCAGTGTCCGTATACAATGATTCTTGACACCTCCCCAAAGACCCAACACAAGTCACCTGTAGAGTGGATGCTGAAGGGCACCCTTCAGCTCCATCTCCTGAGCACAAGGCAGCCATCCTCCTGCATCCAAGGATCCCTGTGTGCTCAACTCAGGCTGTACTTCTAACATTGGAGGAAAATAATTTTCTGTGCCTGAAACCACTGGCTTCATGGAAGCCAAAACATGGAACCAACCTAAATCTCCATTAACAGAGGAATGGATAAAGAAAATGTAGCACTTATATATATAATGAAATACTACTCAGCCATTAAACAACAACAACAACAACAAAAAAATGCCATTTGCAGCAACATGGATGGATCTAGAAATTGCCATACAAAGTGAAGTGAAGAGGAGAAATATCTTATGACATCCCTTAGATGTGGAATCTAAAAAGAAATTATACGAATGAACTTACAAAACAGAAAGAGACTCACAGACTTAGAGAATGACTGTGGCAGGTGTGGGAGGGAAGGGATAAATAGGGAGTTTGGGATGGACATGTACACACTGCTATACTTTAAATGGATAACCAACAAGGACCTACTGTATAGCACATGGAACTCAATGTTATGTGGTAGCCTGGATGGGAGGGGAGTTTGGGAGAGAATGGATACAGGTATATGTATGCCTGAGTCCCCTCACAGGTCACCTGAAACTACCACAGCATTGTCAATCAGCTACACCCCTACACAAAACTAAAAGTTAAAAAAAAGAAATCCACACACTGACATTTAATGCTGAGAAATATTTCTACTATGGTCACTTCTACTCAGAGCCTGTGTTCCTGTCTCCAAGCCAGCATTTTTGTTTTCATTCTGGGAAGACAGGGACCCATATACAATTCTACAAAAACTAGATACTCTCTCCAGAAAAACTGCCACGCAGAGATTGGCCACGCAGTTTGGCCAATCACTTCAGGGTCAGTGTTGCTCTGACTGAGTTTCTGGTCTAGTCTCTCATCTGCATGTTATAAGTGGGCTCCCTGAGGCCCAGAAGGGAGACATTTTTTGAAAACGACTTGGTGGAGTGAACAGAATAGCGGTGTTTCCCAAATGAGATCCCCCAAGGTCAATGGGCAGAGTCTGTCCTTATCACCCGTTCCATTTAAAACACCATCTATCAGGTACTCGAAGAAAGGAAACTTCTCTTTCAAGGTCTGATCACACAGACACCAAACAGGTAATTCTTCTTTTCCAGAAAAATCAAAGTAAAATAATTTAAACAGTCACAGAAGCACAGCTGCTGGTGCAGAAAACACTGTAAGGGTTTAGCTTAGAAATAAGCTCTGAGTAAACTTCATCATGAACAGAGGAATAAAAGAGGCAAAAAAAAATATATAAGGGATTCAAATGTCTTATATAAACTGGCATAGTGTTTGCATATAACCTACACACACCTTGCTATATGCTGTAAATCATCTCGAGGTTACTTATAATACCAAATAAAATGTGAATGCTATGTTTAAAAAAAAATTAGACTAACTGGTTAAACTAGGTTTTGACCATTAATATAAAAGACATTTCTACCAAGTACTCATCAAAAGAATCTAAACCTATTTACTAGTTATGAAAGAACTTTTCCAATGTATTAAGAAGAAGCAAGGAAAGCACTCTGGTGTCAAGAATATCTGAATCAATAAAAGGAAATAATCTTGCTGTCAATGCTTTTAAAAATTGAGGATATATCATATTTAGAAAAGAACCACATGAGTAGAATACATAATGCCCCCAAACTTATTTCATAAGTTAATAATTATTTGCAGGGAATTAGACATTTAATGCAGTAGTATATATATATAAAGTTAATAACAAAGGAAATGTAAAGGAAACAGAGAAAAAAGTAAATCCATTATAGAAAAACAGCACTTTTGATGTTTCTTTAAAGAGGTACTATGTAGTGACAGAACCAGTTCTTTCTTGTCCCACTAGTGCCCCCTCCATCCCATGCCAGGAAATGGAAAGGGGTGACTCACACCTGTCTTGAGTCAAGTCACTGCTCCTTGGCTCAATAGGGACGTTATCTTGTCATCATACAATTACAAAATGTACAAACTTCCAAGCTTTGCAATATGAATCTTCGTCTGTATAATTTAAGCAAACAAAATTTAAATTTATTAGATTTTAAAGCCAGAAAACAGTGCAACATAACTTTGTCCAAATTCAATTAACTCACCTCTCCCACCTGGACCCAGTTTCCCCTCGACCTGCACTATTTTTTTTTTTACCTGCACTATTATGCGTTTCCATTTAATTGTCTATCTCCATTTCCTCCCCGCCGCTGCCCCCTCACCCGGCCCCGTTTCTATCTCCTTTTTAATCTTTTCTATTCTGCTGGTGCCCCTGCTGGTCTATTTCTCTCTGCTCTCTTGCCACACTTTGCAACTTGTTTCTCCTCTAGTTCCTCTTTCCCCTCCGCATCTTTACATTTCTGCCTCTTTCTTCCCGCAGCTCAATTCCCTCTGCCCTCCGGTTACAAACCTTCTCTGCCTCTTACTGTCCCTTCCTCCCCACTCTCAGGCACCCCACGTGGCTAGGCTTCCTTTCCGCTCTGCTAGTCACACGCTGTCATCTGTTCCTCTCCCAGGACCACGAGTTCTGAGGTCCACGGCTCCACCTTTTATCCTCTCGCAGATTCTCTGTGAAATGCCTCACCGCTGCTGCTCCTCTTACCACCAGTGATCGAGGCCCCTCTCCCCATGTTGCTGCCCAATCCCTGGAGATTCGGCTTTTAAAATTTCTCAGTTTTATTCACCTGCCAATTTTAAGTCTAAATCTATTTCATCTTACGGTCTATTTACAAGCCCCTCAGCCATCCTCTGTCTCCATCCGTTTTCCGTTATTCTTTCCACCTCATCAGTTTTCCTCTCTCTCAGGTTTCTTTTCTCTGCGGCTGCCGATCCCATTGCCCACTTATTTATGGCAAAGGAGACGCAGTAAGAGGGCCGCCTACGGGAAGAGACCGTTTTCCAGCCGAGGGAAGAACTGGGGACTGAAGACCGTTGGCCGGGGTCACCAGCCCCCACGCGGGGTGAGGGGACGGGCTGACAGGGAGGGAAGGCCCGCGGGGCGGGAGATCGGCCTGAGACGCGAGGCCAGGGGGCCGGGGTCTCAGGAGCGGGGCGGGCTCTCCCGAACCCCGGGACCGGGGAGAGGACGCGGCCTCCGGGGGCCAAGAAGGCGAGGCTGGGGGGCGCTGACCCACCTCGCGAAACGAGGGCTTTACATGAAGTGAGGGGCAGAGGTAGGAAAGGGTTTTAAGCAGGAAAATGTGCGAAAGGCGGTGTCTACAGAGACCAAAGGCGGAAAAGCCAAAGGCAGGGACCGGCCTCTGAGATTTCAACCCAGAGGAAAATACACCCAGTCCGTAACAGCCACGTCTGGATTGACTGGGGGCGGAAAGGCAGGGGCTGGGATTTTACGCCCGTGCCAACCCCCACGTCTTGAGGATGGAGTTGGAAGGGGGACCCCCGCCGGCACCGCCGCACAGTTACACTACCGACGAGCAACTTACTCTCAGCGGGGTGACCTTCTCTCCTCGGAGTCCGCTTCCGGCTCCGTAAAGGACGGCGCCAGAGGGGACGGAGAGGGGCTTCCGGGGGCGGGGCCTCGGCGGAGCGCTAGGTGCCCGGGGAGACCCCCGGAGGCCGCAGGGCGTGCCGGGAGGCAGGGCACGCGCAGAGCGGGGGGCGGGGAGAGGGAGGCTGATCCTATTAATTTGAAATTGCTTTTTTACTGTATTGTCCCACTTTGGGGGTCGGCGGCTGGTGCTGGGTGCTCCTTGCTGCCTGGGCACGTCTCCAACCGCCGCGAGCAGTCGAGCAGAGGACTGCTCTAGCCGTGTGTGGGCTTCTCACTGCGGTGGCGTCTCTTGCCAAGAGCACAGGCGCAGTAGCTGCAGCTCCCTGGCTCCAGAGCACGGGCAGTAGTTGTGGCCCACGGACTTCGTTGTCTCAAGGCACGTGGGATCTTCCCCGACCAGGGATGAACCCATGTCTCCCGCGGTGGCCGGCGGATTCTTTACCACTGAGCCACCAGGGAAGGCCCACTGTCACAGTTTCAACGTGAAAGCTGGGCCAGTTGCCTGGGCCAGTTATACTGAAACTAAGATGTATCCTAACACGTTGAAAACGGTTACAGTAAAAGTTGTTTTTTTCCAGCAGTTTGCTTACATGTCCAATTAACTGAATGTGTGAGATAAAAGGTTCCAGGTAAACTTTTAAAATATCTTTCCCCAACTCGTTGACAACCGGAAACCTTACATGTTTGATAAATTATATGTAGTTTATAAATATCTAGATCATTCCCAAATAAGAAAAACGAGTAAAATACTACTAAAAATAGTATTTTGCCTTACAGCTCCATAACCATTTGTTTTTGTCTTTGAAATCTTTGGGACTCGGAACACTGAACTACACAGAAAACAACACAGCATTTTCCCACACTTTGCATCAGTTCTTACTCCCTTCCTGGTGAGGCCCTCACATACACAGCAGCAGCAGGCACCTCAGAAGACGCAACAATCAGGTCACAGACCAGGCCCCGGTCCATCCCTACTCAGAGCAGAGCGTCCCCACTCCAGCCCAGTCTCAGCCCTCAGGAATAGGAGGAATCAGAGTCCTGAAGCTCAATGAAGGATTCAGATTGGAATCACCTGGGGAATCTTAAATATCATTAACATTGGGTCTCACCTCATTTATTTGAAAGGGACTCTGGTCAGGGCACAAACATGTATTTACAAAGTGCTTTTCTGATCTAATGTGAAGACTGGGTTGAGCATCAACGATGAATGAATGGATAGTGAAAATGTGGTGTGTATATAGAATGGACTATCACTCAGGCATAAAATCTTTTTTTTTTTTTTCCGCTGCACTGTGCAGCCTGGGGCATCCTGACCAGGGATTGAACCCAGGCCCTGGCAGTGCAAGCACTGAGTATCAGCCACTGGACTGCCAGGGAGTTCCCTAAAATAAAGAAATATTTCCATTTGCAACAACATGGAAGGTACTAAGCTAAGTGAAAAAAAAAAGTCAAAGACAAATACCACATGGTTTTACTTATCTATAGAATCTAAAAGAGAAAAAAATTGCAAAATACAGTGAAAACAGACACAGAAAAAATATGTGATTTCCAGAATGAGGTAGAGGAGTGAATTATGTGAAGGAGTTTAAAACAGGCACATTGACAATTACACACTAAGGAAGTCAGGAGCACGTATAATATATAGCATAAATAATAGGGTCAATAATATGGTAAGAATTTTGTTTGGGCACAGATGGCTACTAGACTTACTGTGGTAGGTCATTTTATAATATATGCAAAAATTAAACATTAAACATTACACCTGAATCAAAAATTGTACAGCAGTATGTTTCAACTAAAATTAAAAAGATGTTCCACTGTGGAGAGACACCATACTAAACTAATTAAGGGCAAGGCCCATAACCAGGGCAGTCACCTCACTTGATATCAGAATAAAGACTTTTGAGGAAAACCACAGAAATGCATGACAAAGCTGATCCAAATTTTAAGCCTGGTAGAACATAACGCAATTCCTTCTAGGGAGAAACTTGACAAATGCACTGAATGTGATCAACTTTATAAAAATATATATGCCTTTGTGGTCTTGAAAGAATTAATATAATATAGAAACCATACAAGAATGTTAAGACTTTGCAGCAATTACTCAGGATACTTCACAAAGAATTCACACTAGACAGAAACATGACAAATCTAATGGGGAGATAAATCTTCAAACAATCCTCTCAATGGACTTAAAAATAAGAAAACTTAAAGTGGGAGGAAACTCAGTCTATTAGGTTTGAAATAACCAATCTCAGATGTTAAATTCTACAGAGAATTAAAAGTTAAAATTTCTTAAAATTCATGAGTTGATACCTGTCAAAGGATCAAACATATGTGGAAAGATCTAATTATCTGCAGATGGTACACTGTTTATTCAATTATCTGAGGTCTCATAAAAGGGTCCATTGTTATTAATGACCTACAACCTGAAGTTTGGAATCTGTTGATGTTATTGTTCCATTATCTGCCTTTCATTTGTCACCATGATAGTCTCAGGGAAAAGATGGGTAAGACGAAACCCTACCTATTGCATTAGGTGAGGTTTATTCATATCCATGAGACCAGGAAAAACTAGGACACTGATTTTAAGAAGCTGCTGCTAAGTCGCTTCAGTCGTGTCCGATTCTGTGTGACCCCATAGACGGCAGCCTGCCAGGCTCCCCGTCCCTGGGATTCTCCAGGCAAGAATACTGGAGTGGGTTGCCATTTCCTTCTCCAATGCATGAAAGTGAAAAGTGAAAGTGAAGTCGCTCAGTCATGTCCGACTCAACGAGCCCATGGACTGCAGCCCACCAGGCTTCTCCATCCATGGGATTTTCCAGGCAGGAGTACTGGAGTGGGGTGCCATTGCCTTCTCCGGATTTTAAGAAGCAAGATGGTATAAATTTGAGAGCATGGGGACAGCCAGAGTAGAGATGTAAAAATATTATCTAAAATATGTTTTGGGAAAAAATAAATGAATAAATAAAATATGCTTTGGGGACCTCCCTGGTGTGCTTCCCTGGGTCAAATGGTAAAGAATCTGCCTGTAATATGGGAGACCTGAGTTTGATCCCTGGGTTGGGAAGATCCCCTGGAGAAGCGAATGGCAACCTACTCCAGTATTCTTGCCTGGAGAATCCCATGGCCACAGAAGCCTGGTGGGCTGCAATCCATGGGGTTGCAAAGATTCGGATATGACTGAATGACTAACACACAACACACACACCTGGTGGTACAGTGGCTAAGACTCCACCTAACTTAGTGCAGGAGGCCAGAGTTCAATCCCTGGTCAGGGCACTAGATCCTAAATGCCGAAACTAAAAGATCCCATGTGCTGCAACTAAGACCCAATGCGGACAAATTAATTTAAAAATAAAATATCACGTTTTTGGTGGCCATGACACCTTCTCTAGACATGTTGTTACGAATGAGGGCCATCATTGATGATTATATGAAAGATTATTCTAGCAGATGGTCAAGAAATAGAGTAGAACTTGACACTGTGAAAGTGAGGTTTTCATGTGTTTCATGATGGGTTACATGTGGAAGAAAAGAAAAAGCAGGGGAACAGTGGGGTTTTTTTGTTTGTTTGGCTTTTAGCCGCACCTCATGGCATGTGGGGTCTTAATTCCCTAACCAGGAAATTGAGCCTGTACCACTGGCATTCGAAGGCACACTCTGAACCACTGGACCACAGGAGAAGATCTTCTCTCCCTTTTAAAGGGAATAGCTGGTGGTGGTTTAGTCATTAAGCCATGTCCTACTCCTGTGACCCCACAGACTGAGGCCCACCAGGCTCCTTTGTCCTTCGGATTTCTCAGGCAAGAACTAGAGTGAGTTGCCATTTCCTTCTCCAGGGAATCTTTCCGACTCAGGGACTGAACTCGCATCTCCTGCACTGGCAGGTGGATTCTCTACCACTGAGCCACCAAGGAAGCCCTTTGTTGTCTACCATAACTGATGGAAAATTCGCTTTATTTCAGAACACTGCAGACAGAGTATTACTGAGGTTAATTCAATGAAAAGAACAAGAGTAGAGAGTGCTTGACAGGGATTCAAATATGCACACTGTTCTTACATTTTGATACTATTTTGTTTTCAATGTATCACTTTCCATATCTAAGTTAATGAGTGAATGAAACTTCCCTAGTGGTCCAGGGGCTACATTGTCAATGCAGGTGGCCTAGATTCAGCTCCTGGTCAGGGAACTAGGCCCCACAAGCCACAGCTAAGACCCACCAGAGCCAAATAAATAAATAAAAATAAATATTAAAATAATTAATACCTGCCTGCAATGCATTAGACCCAGTTCTGTGTTTCCTGCACTGGCAGGCAAATCCTGTGCCACTGAGACACACCTGGGAAGCCCCATAGCAGTTACATTACTATATAACTAATATGAGTCTAATCTTAAAATATATGTGGAAGTGATAGAATATTTCCCAATTACAAGCCTCCTGTATATTTCTCCCATTCAGGTAGGATGGCACGGTTATATCCTCGGTATAAAGAACAAAGTCTTTTGATATAATCTCTCC
Organism: Nanger dama; assembly: GCA_917880005.1. Classification (NCBI taxonomy): domain Eukaryota; kingdom Metazoa; phylum Chordata; class Mammalia; order Artiodactyla; family Bovidae; genus Nanger; species Nanger dama. Next base: position 741,223 of record CAKJTW010000155.1, read on the forward strand.
CTAACACTTTTTCCCCCTTTGTTTTTCTTGGTTCAAGAGAGAAATATTAAATTAGAAATTTCACATCTATTATTAAAATTATGGTGCCCATTTAATGCAAATGGCTAATAATATCAGAAAATAATGACTAGGATTATTGTTTCATGAAAATGAGACCAAATCTACAATCGAAAAGTGTTTTGCCTCTCAGCCTTCACCCTTCTTGGTCCTTCAGCAGCCATGTCGCTGTGAGGACACTGAAGACTAAGAGCTTATGGAGGCGGGAGGGCAGAGCACTCATCCCATCCCACAGAGCATCTTCTGGAGCTTCCTGTTTGGTGAGCATGATAAACCTAATTCTTTCAGTTACTCTTTGCCAAGTGGCCTCTCACCCACCAAAAAAACTATCCTACCCAAGAAACAGAATTACTATTTTGTCATGGGTGTAGAATGGAGCATTACTGAAAGAATCCTAAATTGAAAATGTGTATCATAGCCGGGTAAGGAGAAAGTGGAATGAATTGAGAAAGTAGCATTGAAACATATACATTAACATGTGTAAAACAGACAGTTAATGGGAAGTTGCTGTATAACACAGGGAGCTCGAACCCAGTGCTCTGTGACAATCTAGAGGGGTGGGATGGGGTAGGATGTAGGAGGGAGGTTCAAGGAGGGGGCCCTTTCACGTTGTTGTATGGGAGAAACCAACACACCACTGTAAAGCAATTATCCTCTAAATAAAAATAAATTTTTTTTTTAATAAAATTTTAAAAAAAGAAAATGTTGTGGATTAAAAAAACTTCATGAAGACATTTCTTCACTGATGAGTTAGATCTGTTTAGCACATGTTGGAGAAAATTCACAATGTGTGAATAAACCACACTGTGAGAATTTATGAGAAACATTCACAATGCTTGAGTGTAATTTAACAGAGTAAGGAATTTGGTGCCACAAATACAATATGATTACATGTTTAATATTAGACTGTTTGACTTACTGCTCTATGAGCCTACCTATTACAGAACTCTTTCCACTGATAAAGTGCATTCACACACCTGTCAGTTGAAAATGGTTTCAATCACTGGATATCAAGCAGGAAATAAAATCAATACCCTGCCTTCAAGGAGCATATTCTATAGGGGAAAGTCACCAATAATTAAATCACATATGATGGTGTTAAGTACTATTAAGGTGTACATGTACAAAGATGAAGTGACAGGGTGCCCTAAATTAAACAATGTGTTCAGAAAATGCTCATGTAACAAGAAGACATCTGAATAAAATCATTCATTAATTCAAAGTGTGTGCCATCCAGATACAAATGGGGACCCATGAAACAAAGGATCTAAGTGGCTTCTGGCATCCTGGAACATAGGGCTTTGGCTCATTTTCCATTTCTGACCTCCAGAACCATAGAGAATAAACTTGTGTTCCTTCAAGTCTCTCAGTTTGTGATAACTTGTTAAAAGTAGAAACAGGAAATTTAAGGAAATAATGCACGTAGAGAATCAAAAGAATCTGCAAATTTCTAGAAAAAAGTATAATTTGCAAGGTGTCAGGACATAAGGTGCAAACATCTGTTGTAATTTTATATGCATGCAATTTACAAATGGAAACTGAAATTAAATATAGAATACGATATTTGCTCAAAAAGAAGAAAAATGTGTAAATCTAACAAAATAAAGACTTTTACGCTTAAAACCTACAATGGGAAGGAATGAAATCAAAGACAATCTTCTATTTAGGTCATCTGAGAGAAACATATAATATTCACTGAACTGTTAATAAAACATACCAGATTAATTGACTGGAAGATACAACATAAGAAGTGATATTAAAATATCCCAAACTGACATACAAGTTTAATGCATTTTCCATCAAGATTTTTGTAGATTCAAATAAGATTATTCTAAAAATAACAGAGAGAGACAAAAGAACTAGAAGAGCTAAAACACCTAAAAATACTGCAGTGGTTGGAATCGCCCCACATGATCTCAAGATTTCTAATACAGTGACAGGAATCAAGACTGTGTGGGATTTGTGGAATAACAGATGCAAAGACCAACGGAACAGAATGAGGAGACAAGAAATAGCCCTCCATCACTACAGTTTTTCCCAGATGGCACAGGGGTAAAGAATCCACCCGCCAATGCAGGAGATGCAAGAGACACAGTTTCAATCCCTGGGTGGGGAAGATGCCCAGGAAGAGGAAATGGCAACCCACTCCAGTATTCTTGCCTGGGGAATCCCACAGACAGAGGAGCCTGGTGGGCTAAAGTCCATGGGGTCACAAAGAGTTAGACATGACTGAGAACACCACACAGGACATTAACCCTTGAACAGCACAGGTTTCAGCTGTGTGGATTCAATTATATGGGCATTTTTTCCTAACAAACACTACTACAGTACTACAGGATCTGAGGTCTGTTGAATCTGAGGATACAGAGCCACGGATATAGCAGGACAGCATTCAATTATACATGGATTTAGAACTGCTCAGGAGACTAAACCCTAACTCTCTGCCTTGTTGAAGGGTCAAGTGTACTTTCCATTACTTTTTCACAAAGGTAGCCAGGCAACTCAATGAAGGAAGGCCGGTCCCACACATGTGCTCATCAATGATATCCTCATAGTACAAAAGAAAATTTTTCCATTTAAACCTTACATCTGTTAAACATCAGCAAAAAGTTAATCAGTGCTCTAAAACAAATTATGGAACTTTACACTATAAGAGATTTTAGGAAAAATGCGATAGAACAAAAACTTCAGAATCTGGAACTTGATGCAGAGTCCTTAGACATGTCACAAGAGCGTGACCCAGGGAGAATATACAAAAACCTTAGAGTGAAAAGGGCTTTTGCCCTCAACCTTCAGCCTTCTCAGTCACAGAGCAGTCATGTTACTATAAGGTGAAGATTAAGTACTCACAGAGGTTACAGAGGCAGAGGACCCCATCACAACCTACATGGCAGCCTCTGGACTTCCTGTTAGATGAGAATGATAAACCTCCTACTACTTTCAGTCCCTGTTCTCCAGGTGGCCTGTCACTCACAAATAAAAACTCTCCTACCTGAGCAATAAGATGACTAGTTCATATCCATGGCATTTGTGGGATAATCTTGAGAATGAGCTAATTAATAAATTCCTTCTCTTAAGGCCTGACCACAATGAAATACATTTATCTGGTTTCTATCCAGAATGAATTTTCCAATGAAGCCTAAGATGTGGATACCTGCTAAAAGCCTTGTCATATCACTATATTATTAAAGTCTCTCGTCAGAATGGGTCACCTGATGGTAACTCGGGCTTGACACTGAAGGATTTCCCACACTCATTATATTTGAAAGGTTTCTCTCCAGTATAAGTTATCTGGCAGATCTCAAGGTATGAACCTGGGCTGAAGACTTTGAGATACTTAGTACATTTATAAAGTTTCTCTCCACTATAGATTATCTGATAGAAAATGAGACTTGCAGGCACAAAATATTTGGCATATTCATGACATTTGCTTAGCTTCTCCCTACTATGAAATCTCCAGTGACTTGTATGCTGTAAATTTTGAATGAAGACTTCCCACATATGTCACACTTACATAGTTTCTTTCATGTATAACTTATGTGATACTTAGTGAGGGTTGAGAACTCAGTAAAGGCATTTCAAGTTCATTGCAGCTGAAAGCCTTTTCTACGTTATGTATTCTCTGATGAACTGCAAAAAGTGAATTTCGACTGAAGACCTCCCCACACTCATGACATTTGTAAGGTTTCTCTCCTGTGTGAATTTTCTGATGCTTTCCAAGGTTTGGCTTTTGAGAAAACAACCTGCCACACTCATTACATTTGAAAGGTTTCTCTCCAGTATGAATTCTTTGATGACTTTCAAGATTTGAATTTCGACTGAAGACCTTTCCACACTCATTACATTTGTAAGACTTTTCTTCAATATGAACTCTCTGATGCTTTGTAAGGTATGCTCTTTGATTAAAAAATTTGCCACACTCATTACATTTGTAAGGTTTTTCACCAGTATGAATTCTCTGATGACTTACAAGATTTGAGTTTTGACTGAAGACCTTGCCACACACACTACAGTTATAAGGTTTCTCTCCAGTATGAATTCTTTGATGACTTGCAAGATTTGAATACTGATTAAAGACCTTGCCACAATCATCACATTTGTAAGGTTTCTCCCCAGTATGAATTCTCTGATGTCTTCCAAGATGTGAATTTTGACGGAAGACCTTACCACACTCATCACATTTGTAAGGTTTCTCTCCGTTGTGAATTCTCCGATGAATTCTAAGGCATGAATTTTGACTAAAGACTTTGCCACATACATCACACTTACATAATTTCATGCCTGTATGGATTAACTCATGTGTGGAGAGGTGAGAGCCACGAATAAAGGTTTTGCCACACTCATTGCATCGGTAAGGTCTCTCCCCGGTATGAATTCTTTGATGACGTTTAAGGGAGGAATTTTGACTACAGACTTTGCTACATACATCACATTTATACACTTTCTCTCCTGTGTGCCTTATCTGATGTCTATGGAGGGATGAGCCGTGATTAAAGGTTTTACCACACTCATAACATTTGTAAATTTTCGCACGAGTGTGAGTTGCCCAATGACTTACAAGGTGTGACTTTAGTCGAAAAACATTGCCACATATACCACACTTATATAATTTCTCCCTGTATGGATTAGAAGGTGTCTACTCAGGGAGGAGCCATAATTAAAGGATTTACCACACTCGTGACATTTGTAAATATTTTTCTTAAATATATGCAGTTCATCCTGAAAGCTTAACACAAGTCTATTTTTAATTGGCTTCTTTCCTGCATTCCACCTACCTTGTCGATCTCTTCTGTGAGTTACATTTTCCTTATATATTACAGGCATTCCTTTGTAATTTCTTTCATCATTCTTCCACTGACACCCAAAGTCATCTCCCTGGATTTCCGTGAAGCAAAAATATTTAATTTCAGGGCTTTCTTGTCTTTCCAATGTCACTGTTTGGAACACATCTCCTCTATCACTACTTGCTATTGGTTGTAATTTCTTGACCACATGTATATGAGAGATATCTACAAAATACAAAGAACCATAAGGTGTATTATTCAGTACAACTCATGAATAGAAGTGTAATGTTGACTATACAATATTAAACCAAAGGTAGGGAACTGCCTGGCAGTCCAATGGTTAGGGCTCTGTGCTCCCAATACAAGGGTGATGGGTTCGATCCCCAGTCAGGGAACTAAGATATTGCATAGCATGGTCAAAATAAAATAAAACAAACCAAAAGTACTACTTATGCCCAATAAGGTTATGAAACTTCCGAATCATGACCTTAAAAAATTTTAGGAACACTAAAGGAACAGGACTCTTTACTAAAGAAAAAGTGATTATATGTCAGGTGAGTATTGCATGGTTGGATACCATCACCAATTCAATGGATATGACCTTGGGCAAACTCCAAGAGATAGTGAGGGACAGGAAGGCCTGGCATGCTGCAGTCCATAGGGTTGCAAAGAGTCAGAGCACAACTTAGAACAATAACAACAGTGACAGCTGAGTTATAACACCCTGTGACAAAAACATTCACACTAGACAAATGTAGGTTAACTCTCAAAGAAAGAATATTTTGTCACTAGGACACCAAAGCATATACCAATTAATAATACATATACTGTGGTCTTGCTATTAAGGAGACAAAAAATATTATACTGTACATATATTCTGTATTCTATGTCATACAAATAAATGCTAAAGACCACACAATCCACTGTAATGTACATGCTGCTGCTGCTGCTAAGTCACTTCAGTCGTGTCCGACTCTGTGTGATCCCACAGATGGCAGCCCATCAGGCTCTGCCATCCCTGGGATTCTCCAGGCAAGAACACTGGGGTGGGCTGCCATTTCCTTCTCCAATGCATGAAAGTGAAAAGTGAAAGTGAAGTCTCTCAGTCGTGTCCAACCCTCAGCAACCCCATGGACTGCAGCCTTCCAGGCTCCTCCGTCCATGGGATTTTCCAGGCAAGAGTACTGGAGTGGGGTGCCATGTACATAATCCAAAACAAACTTATCTAATGAACAACTAACGGGTAGTGTGGAATTACAGAATTACAGCATATAAAAATGGAAGAATTTGTTTACACAATTTTTCACAAAAATTTTTCTGAACATCTGCTATAGAGCTATGTACCCATAAAGAATATGCATTTTACAACATGAACAAATGGTACATGTCAGTTGTACTCTATAATAAAAGCTGAAAAACCATCATATATTAATCACAATTAAGAGTTAACCAATAAAATATTCTAGAGTTATGTAACCTAACAGCAAATAAATAAAGTCATTGCCAGCCTTCACAGAACACTTAAAATTCTCCAGTTCATTAGCTCTAAAAAGATATATAATAAAGAGCAATTTGTAAATTTATCAACTAGGGTTAGATACAATGTTGATTAGCACAAACTGGAGATGAAAAGCATACAAGATGTGATTCAAAACAGTATTATAAGAAACATGACAGAATATTAATATAACTGTTTTATAAAAAGTAACTTTTCAGGCTTCCAAGGTGGCTCAGTGGTGAACAATCTGCCTGCCAATGCAGGAGATGTGGGTTTCACCCCTGATCCAGGAGATTCCACATTCCTCAGGGCAACTAGTCCATGTGCCACAACTACTGAACCTGTGCTCTAGAGCCTGGAAGCTCCACCTACCAAAGCTTGCACACCCAAGAGCCCTGCTCCACAACAAGAGAAGCCACAACACGAGAAGGCCGCACACAGCAGCCAGAGAGTGGCCCCGCCATCCACAACTAGGGAACAAGCACAGGAAGCAACGAACAGTCCGCACGGCCAAAAATAAACACAGAAGTTTTTTAAAGCAATTTTTCAATCATGATTATAAAACATACAAGAGTCTAAGCGATCAAAGAACACTAATTTTTTCAAAAGTCTTGTTTTTAAAGGTTTAAAAGGCATGTGTTTAAATCAACACAAGTTTTCAAATCACAGGTTTGACTCACAGATTTCTATGCATGACCACAATTGATACAGAAAGTACTGAGAGACACAGGATTTAAACCGGAACTTCCAAATAATAACAACACATTCTAAAGGATGACTGCTCACCCCAGCAGTATAGATTACAAAATATTAAAACAAATACTAGGAGTTAAAAAAAAGAATATTCCAAGGGAGACACAAAAGAAGTCAGCCATGTAACTAATAATGTTATTTAGCCACCCTTCCTGAAAATGGTTTTTCTAAGTCTTCACAGCTGCACATAGTGATTTTGGTCATGTCATGAGAAAGTCCTAGGACGAAAAAGAGGGACCATTTTTACACTGAGTGATGTGGAAGGTGGAGCAAAGAGTGAAGGAGTGCTGGGGAAACTGGGATGAAAATAATGATTTAAATATGCGAGCAAATCACATTCTTCCCATCCACATAAAAGTACCATGTGAAGAAAGGTCCAGAATGAGAAATGGCATGAGTGGAGCACAGGTATATGCATATGTGGGAGCATAGCTAGTGATTGTGTATCTAGATGAATATCACTGTACCAGAGAGCAGCCAAGATGGCGGAGCAGACGCATCCTGTGCTCACTTCCTCTCACGAGCACAATCATCTCACTTTCTTTCCCGAGCACCAAAATCACAATAATCTGCATTATGACCATCACTGACAAAGACTAAAATCTACCAGAAAATATCTGCTACAACTAAAGCCATAAAGAAAGAACCCCAACAACACAGGAGGGACGGGGCAGACCCGTGATACAATCAAATCTCATACTTTGTGTGGGTGACAGACAAACTGGAGAATAATTACGTACGCAGTTTCTCCCACAGAAGCCCCACATCAGACTCTCCAAACCAGGGGTCCGACATCAGGAAGAGGAGAATGCGAATCAAGTTTTCCTGGAATAAACTCCTACATCACTTTCTCTGGCTCACAGAGGATGGTCATTAGTATCTGGAAATGAGACTGACACCATGTCCTTGAGATGGGCTTTCATGGCAGTCCTCAAAGCCAAGAAAAGAAAAAAACAATGGGGAAAGACTCATCAGTGAGGCTCTCATGATACTTTCTACCGCGTATCCTACAAAATGCTGGCCAATGTACTAAGTAGCTTCAAGTGATGACTTAGTACACAGCAGGAAAATATTAAAACACTTAAGGAAAAGCATTCTCCATCAAAAACTTTGTTAGTAAATTCACCCCACAGAGTCTCCATTGGAGCTGTCTACTACAAGTGGATTATCACAGTAATGAAACTGGATAAAATTATAGACTCTAGGAATATCTATTTCAAAAGCAAGTTTCACACTCAAGATTATAAAACTTGTCTACTTGAAGGCAAGAATGTGCTAGTTATTTTTATATTTCCCCCAGAGCCTAATGAAAGCCAATAAAATAATCTATTTATTTATTGTTTATTTAATCACACATACACACAAAATCCCTCAAGTTTCAAAAGGTAAAATTCATGCAAAGGTAGAAGAATATGGAATCAGGAGAGTATACTGATTAGGTACAGCCATAGAAGAGCCATATATGAGTGGGAAAAATATAAAATTTGGTGAAGACATGAAACCATGCATTCAACCCAAGATGCCAAACCAATAGCTTGAAAGATACACATATTTTCCCCATGAGGAACTAGGAAGTAAAAGAAGAGGATCTCTGTCCACCATCTGTAGTTTTGCCATATAAAAATTAAGCGAGACCAAATCTACCCCCGTTTCACACATCCCTGAAGTGTGTGGCAAAAATCAGAACAGAAGAAATGGCTGTGAAATCTAAACAAGGTGAGGGGGCTCGAGACAACAGCTTCCTGAAGGTGCCACATGGAATCAAAAGCATGTGCCTTTGATTTTGATCAAAAGGCATGATCAATGCCTTCTGATCTTCTGATTAGATCTTTTAAGAACACAAATGGGGATGAAAGAGAGAAAAGCCCAGGGAGTGAGTCTGGAAGCATCAACTCTTATTTATATAGACTGAGATCTGAGCATCCAATGAAACTGAGTCGAGAGAGAGAAGTGAAAGAGGGTAAAAGACCCTTTTAAAGCAACCCTCTTCATGGTGCTCAAAGTCAACCAACGACTAGTTCACAGGGACCAGATGGCAGGGTGTAGATCATGATGAAGACTTTGCTTTTGTTTCTGGTGGGGCTCAGCCAGAGGGTGAAAGAATACATTCTACATGTTGAAGAACAGAATGATAACCCAGGAGTAAGAAAAATGTGCTCTCAGCATTCACAATAAATAAACTTCTGTTTTCTGAAAAGATATCTCCCACGTGGGTAGTTACCCAAAGACCAGTAATACTGCCACTTCCTCTCTGCCAATCTGAGATCTAACCTGTGTTCAGACTTTTGATACATTTCTATCCTTTTGGTGGTTTGCTCTTTTCATGTCACTCTTCACAGGCTAGGGCTGTTCCTCTTGTTCCAAGATGGAAATAATACTCTGATCAGAAATAGAAATTTCTGCTTCTCAAAAGAGTGAAATGTGAAGAGCTGGGGCTTTTCTAGCTCTTTGTTCAGGTGAGGAGTGAGGACATTGAACATGGGTCTGAGAAACTCTATCATAGGTTGGTCCACCACTTGCCTCCTACTGAATGCAGAGGAAACAGTGTAATATTCAGATAACGAGCTCTCTTTCAAGAAGTAGTGGAGCAAAAGAACAGGGGCAGAAAAAAAAGAGAATTTGATATTTTAAAAGTTTGCCCTCAGCCTTATAAATACTTAAGCTCTGGAACAATGCCTGATGTATCATGAAATGCATTAATCATTTGCAGAAAAGCTAAGCTTAAACTCATGATACCACATCATGAAATTTTTCATGTCTGAATCAACAGGGATTTCAGATCAATCAAGCAAAACAGGGGCTCCCGAGGGGCACAGAAGGGAAATGCAATAATACCCAAGGGCAGATTCCAATTTCTGAAGCAAAGTGATCCTCACCCACAGAAATCAGGTTCCTGAGGGTCTCCACCATCACATCCATGTAGAAGGCCCTCTGAGCAGGGTCCAGGCATTCCCACTCCTCCTGAGAGAATTCTACAGCAACATCCTTGAAGGTCAACTGTTCCTGAAACAAAAACATCTCATTAAAGGGCCATGAAGAGAGTTATTTTTGCACAAAATGAGAAGACGAGAGAGGAGTAAGGATCCGTTTAATTGAAGTATGTATTCTGATAGATCCAGGTAAAGGTATCTGGAGCAAATTATGCATCCATAATTTTAATTTCTTACCCCTTTTCATAGAGATTATGATATCCTCCATACAATGTAGGTTTTTCACTTTTTCTGGAAAACACACAAACAACCTAGAAACAAAATTCAATAACAGGTGGTCTATGCAGAAATGTTACCTATTATGTTTTATACACCATGTGATATTCAATATCTAGATGAGCTGCAACACCAGTGGGATCTTCCGAGATGACCAAGTCCACACTGGCTTTACAGAAAGGTCAAAATATGCAATTATGATGATTACAAGAGCAATGACTCAAAGTGTTTGAATACTTCCTATATACCAAATTTCATTCTTAATAAATTTCTTACATGTATGAAATTGCTATAAACATAACAGCTCATTGGAGATGATCTCTTCCCATCTTACATAGGAGAATACTGTGCCAGACACACTTGGGAGACACTTGACTCGGGTCATGAAAATAAATAGCAATATCAGAACTCAAAGGGTTGGCCTCTGGAATTGAAGCTAAAGAATCAAACAGTTGAATAAGAGAAAAACATTATTAAAGGCACACTGACAGAGGATTCACTGAGAAAATCTGAAAGAAATTCATGGTGAAAACACGGAAGAGCATAAAAGATCATCATATATGTGGGCTCACACAAAGACACATAGGATGTTAGTAATCTTATTGCTATTTAAACCATTAACATGATACGCCAAAAAATTTTTTTGAGGTCAAGGATTATATTTAAGATATAATTTCAAGTGTAAAGATAGGTTTGAAATATGATGTTTTTATCAAAACCATGGACTTGTACTTCCATGTACTCACACCCACATATGTAAACACACAATTACTTAAAAGACAGGAGTTCCCTGATGGTCCAGTGGTTAGGATTCAGTGATTTCACTGCCATGGCCCTGGGTTCAATCTCTAGTCGGGAAACTAAAATCCCACAAGTGGCTTGGCTTGGTCAAAATTTTAAAAAAAAAGATATAAACATTCAACTAGAAGGCTTTTCTTCTCAGATCAGGAAGAAGGCAAGGATACACACTTCTGCACTACTGTCCACCAAAGTACAGAAAGCCCTTTCAGAGAAATTAGACAAGAAAAAAAAATCAAACTTATCCAAACTGCAGAAAGTAAAATTATCTTTTTTGTAGATGACAACCTTTATGTGTAAAAATAGTACAGATTTCACAAGGATATTGCTACATCAAAAAATAACTCTAGAAAAGTTGCAGGATACAAAAGTCCATGTGCAAAAATCAGGTAAATTTCTATACATAATGGTAGGGGTGGTTTAAATTTCTGTGTGCTCAGTCCCTCAGTTGTGTCTGAGTCTTGTGACCACATGGACTATAGCCCACCAGGTTTCTCTGTCCATGAGATTTCCCAGGCAAGAATACTGGAGTGGGCTGTGATTTCCTTCTCCAGGGGATCTTCCCAATCCAAGGATAAAATCCAGGTCTCCCGCATTGCAGGAAGATTCTTTACCGACTGCGGCACCAGGGAAGCATATACACAGTGAACAATGTCAAAAGAAAATTTAAAAAGAATCCTATTTCTAAAGCACCACTTCATAAGAAATCCAACAAAGAGGTAAAAAACTTGTATACTGAAAACTATTAAACATTGCTATAAGTTATACAGAGAGATACAAATAAACTGACATCCTATACTCTTGGAATGAAGGACTAAATATTCTTAAAATGAACTTATTACCCCAAGTGTTTCACAGATTCAATCTAATCCCTATCAAGTCAAATGGCAATTTTGGTAGAAAATGTAAATTATACTAAAATTCATAGGGAATCTCCAATAATCCCAAATTGCCAAAGAAGAAAGGAAGGAAGGAACCCTTATAGATTTCAAAACATATTACAAAGTAATCAAGATGGTGTGGTACCAGCATAAACACAGATACATAAAGCAGTGCAAGACAACCGAATGCTCAGAATTGCAATACATCTAACAAACAGCATCTATTAATGTTATAAAATGCTTTCTCTCAGTGGGTACATGCGGATATATAATGTGTATTACGATAAATATTTTGTTTTCTTATAAGTTGTTCTCTCAGTTCTACAATGGTTTTGCAATTCTAAACTACAAGTTATTTAGATTATTTACTAGATAAGCTTGTTTTGGATTATTTAGTATTACAGTCGGAGAAGGCAATGGCAACCCACTCCAGTACTTTTGCCTGGGAAAATCCCATGGACAGAGGAGCCTGGTAGGCTGCAGTCCATGGGGTCACACGACTGAGCGATTTCACTTTTGCTTCCACTTTCATGCATTGGAGAAGGAAATGGCAACCCACTCCAGTGTTCTTGCCTGGAGAATCCCAGGGACAGAGAAGCCTAGTGGGCTGCTGTCTATGGGGTCGCACAGAGTTAGACACGACTGAAGCGATTTAGCAGCAAAATGCATTTTCAGTGGTGCCAGGACCACAGAATAGAAGGAAGACAGTCTCAGTAATAAACGGTGCTGGGAAACTGGGTATCTACCAATAAAAGTATAAAGCTGGAACCTCACCTGTATCAAAATGAGAAACTTCTGTGTATCAAAGGAGGCAATCAACACAGTGAAAAGGTAACCTCCAAGGAATGGAGATGATGAAAATGGATTAAGACTCTCCATGTTTCAGAGACTGATTTTATAGTTTAAAATCAAAGGAATGAAACACTCTGTATCACTGATATCTCTGAGCTTTTCATTCCATTCCCAATCATCATGATTTTTAAATCATCAATATACCCATATACCTTCTGCCCACTCACTTCAGTTGTGTCTCTTTGCAACCCTATGGACTGTAGTGTGCCAGGCTCCTCTGTCCATGGGATTCTCCAGCCAAGAACACTGGAGTGGGCTGCCATTTCCTTCTTCAGGGGATCTTCCCGACCCAGGGATCAAACTTGCATCTGCCTGCATCTCCAGGCAGATTCTTTACCACTGAGCCACCCGCATTAGCTTCTAATGCAGCATAAAAAGCCAGAACATATTTGCCATAATTAGTCTGTTTTCAAAAATGCACCAGGCGAAAATGCATATTAACACCTGACTTCCAAGTGCAGCTTCTTTACCCTGGTTGATGGAGAGCAGACAGCACATCCAGATGGGCCCTAAGCAACCCCTGCTGCCCAACAGCACTGAGACCCTGTCTCCAACCTGTGGGTGAGAAGCCCTGCCCAGGACGGTGCCCAGGGGAGCCTCCTCACAAGGGCCAGGATCTAAGTGGAAAGGACAGGCCCTGAGGGAAGGCTCTGGGTGAGTGTGCATGTACAGGAGTCAGACAGGACACTTCAGAGTCAGACACGATTAGTGAGTCCAGAGAAGGGCATTTCAGGAAGGACAAAGTATCCACTGAGAATATGACCTTACCTGAGAAATAGCCATTCCTGACTCCTTTTCTTTGCTCTTCCAGGCTTCTTCCTCAGTCTAATTGAGTCTTTAGAAGTCAATCTTGAAAGTTGAAAATAGGCAGTTTAATGCTTAAAATCAACACACCCCCTTCCTATGCCCCCAAAACACACACACACACACACACACACACACACACACACACATATGGAAGACCCCACTATGTGGAACAGACAGTCTTCTGCTGCATACTGTCCCAGGAGGGACTCAGAACAGTCAACTCCTACAGAGAGATCAAGTGAGTTCCTACACTTTTTTCAGTGCTTGATAGATCTTTGAAGATCAGATAGTGTAGGGTATCCTTTTTTCACTAAATATATATTTTTTCGGATTATTTTCCACTAGAGGTCATTATAAGATATTGAATATAGTTTCCTGCACTATACAGTAGGTCTTGTTTAATTATTCTATATATAGTAGTGTGTATCTGTTCATCCCAAACTTCTAATTTATCCCTCCTCCTCCTTCCATGTTTGGGAACCACAAGTTTGTTTCTGTGTCTGTGAATCTAGTTCTGCTTTGTAAATAAGTTCATTTGTATCATTTTTTTTTTTTTTAGATTCCACATATGAATGAACTCCAGGAGTTGGTGATGGTCAGGAAGGCCTGGCGTGCTGTGATTCATGGGGTCCCAAAGAGTCAGACACAACTGACTGACTGAACTGAACTGATAATATCATGTGTGTTTGTCTGATTTACTTCACTTAGTGTGACAATCATGTCTACCTACACCATGTGTTTCCACATATTATCCTGTCTCCCTATTTCTATATCTTTCTTTCTGTTTCCCTCTACTTTCCTGCTGTTCCTACCCCCTATTTTCTCACACCTGTCTCACTCCACTCTGCAGATCATTCCCTCTCCTGATGCTCCTTCTCTCTAACCTTTCTGACTGCCCTACATCTCTATGTATTTCTGCCTCCTTCGTGCCCTTCAGTTACACCCCGTCTGTTACACTCCCTTCCTCCCCACTCTCGGGCACCCCAGGTGGTGACGCTTCCTTCCTGCTCTCTCCCTTCACTCTTGCAGTCAATAATTTTCCTCTCCTCTCCCAACCACCATGATGCTCTGAAGGCTATGGTTCCACCTTTTATCCTCTCCCGAACTCTGTGTGAAGGGCCTCATCATTGTTGCAACCCTCCTACGAGTAGATCCAGAGCCCTTCTCCCTATGTCGCTATCCAGTTCCTGGAGATCTGGCATTTTTAACTTAGTTCTCTGTTTTATTCACTTTCTACCTTCAAGGCCTAATCACTTTCACTTTACTATTTACAAGTCCCTGTCTGTTCCCATTGGTTCGCCCTCATTCTTCATCCTTCTCAAATTTTCTGTCTCAGTCGCTCTCTCTGTCTGCTTCTCCTGATCCTCCTCGCCCCTGTATTTAGGAGAATGACGACCGAATAAGACACCGGCGGACTGAAAAGACCGTTTGGAACTCTGGACCGAAGAACACCGGGCGTCACAGAGATGGCCCACGTCACCACCTCTAGTTTGGGTTAGGGCTGACCAGGACGGGGCCCTTGACGAGCAGAGGACGGGCCTGAGGAGACGCGAGGACTGAGGGGCTGCGAGCGAGGGGGTTTTAGGAACGGGGCTGACTCTCCAGAATCCCAGCACCGGGGAAAGGACACGGCCTCTCCGGGAGCGGGGCGACCGGCGCGGCCTCCAGGGGCCGAGAGGGAGAGGCTAGAGGGGCCGCGCGAATCCACCTCGCGGACGAAGACTTTACATGAGGCGGAAGGCAGAGATAGTAAAGGGTTTTAAGCAGGAAAATGTGGCGAAAGGCGGTGTTTATGAGACCGAAGGCAGAAAAGCCAAGGGCTTCGGTACTGGCCCCAGAGAAATTGAAAACCCAAAGGGAAACGGTCTGCACACTCTTAACACACGTCTCGGTTTACATGGCGAGTAGGGGCGTGAGAGGGAATTTAAAGACCGCAGTGACTCTAAGACCCTGAAGATGGAGTCAAGGAACCTCAAAGCACGGATTTAAGCTAGAGAAGAGAAACTTACCTCTGCAGAGTGACCTTCATCCCAAGCATTCCGTTTCCGGGTCTGCAGAGAACTGCGCGTGCGTGAGGCGAAGGGGCGGGGCTTCATGGGCGGGGCCTGGGCGGAGCGCTAGAGACGGGGTGGTGGGCGGGGAGTCCAGGTCTGAACCTGGACCACCCGAAGGCGGAAAAGGGGGTGGGTCTCAAGGTCCCTCCCTGTCCTTGACCGGCTTATTTGAAGTTGCATAGAGTAACAACTTTAAGGTAAAGTTTGCATTTCTGTGGGCCAGTTATGTCCAAAAGTAACAGAACTTTCAACCTGTTCCTAAAAACGGTTTAAATAAAAGGGATTGTTTTTGCCAGCAAGCTGCTCTCCTGCCCTGCCAGTGAGGCCTAAAGACAATTCAGGATTCTGGAATTGTGGGCCTCCCAGAGTAGTTGATATAGGACAGTAGCTGGATGCGGGAACATTTTGCCCAATTAGATTTTAAGCAGTTTAAGGAAACAAGAACTGAATTTGTCTCTGTTTTACACAGTAGAATGAGAAATACAAAACTTTCCCTACCTTGTATGGTCTATTTCATAGTGCAGAACAGCTTCTCTACTCCTATCTCTCTTTCACTGCAGAGGCCAAACTAAACACTGTTCAGTTCCAGAGACAAGGACAAGATCTGGGATCTGATACCGGAATACTAAGGGAAGCGATCATTTAGATTATTAACCATGGCTTTAAAAAGAGCAATATTCTTTTTAAAATTGTTTTAAATTTTATTCTCTTTTTGCTAATGTGTTTTAATTATTTCCCTCTTTAAAACCAACTCTATAGTGACATATAAGAGCTATATAAACAGCTTTCATGCAATCATATACATGACTGTATAAGTTTAAGGTATACAGCAAAATAGTCTAATTTCCCTATATTGTGAAATGATTACCACAATATGTTTAACTAGCATACATCATTTAAGATGGATAAGATAAACAGAGAAATGAAAATATGGGAAATTTTTTTCTTTTGATGAGAAGTGCTTTATTGGGTAAAATTATTCTGTTCCACACTCAAATGCTTTTGAGAAAAGCTTGTTTACATCATAATATAATTAAGTCAATCATAAGTAAATATAATGAAATATCAAGTTCATTATATGTTCACTCTGAGAGTAATTAATATTTACCTTTTCTCTTGGTGTTCTATTGCTGAGAGTTCTATCAAATCTGGTTAATAGAGCCTGTAAAATATACAGTATTCAGAAGACACTGGGATTTATTTTCATCTAAAGAATATTAACTTTGCTATATTTCTGAGGGCATTTATTGGGGAAGTATATTCTGTTTAATATAAACCCTAAAGAAAGCAAAACTAGATTATCAACCATTTGATAACTTCATATCTACCCTCAATATTTTGATGGCAACATGTCATTAAACATCTACTTACTGTAGATTTTCCCACATCCCTACA
Source organism: Nanger dama (assembly GCA_917880005.1). Taxonomy (NCBI): domain Eukaryota; kingdom Metazoa; phylum Chordata; class Mammalia; order Artiodactyla; family Bovidae; genus Nanger; species Nanger dama. The sequence goes on from CAKJTW010000155.1 coordinate 758,308, forward strand.
GGTGGAAGATTTCATCCACAGAAAAATCAATTGACATGATGTTTACATAGAGATATTAGCATTTGGGGGCTTCCCAGCTGGCACTAGTGGTAAAGAATATACCTAATAATGCAGTGGGTGTAAGAGACTTGGGTTTGATCCCTGAGTGGGAAAAATCCCCCGGAAAAAGAAATAACAACCCAATCCAGTATTCTTGCCTCAGCACTCCCATGGACAGAGGAGCCTGGGGGCTACAGTCCATGGGGTTGCAAAGAGCTGGATGCAAATTAGCAACTAAACAACAACAAAATTTCAGTGCATTTTGTATATTGTTTCTGTGTTCTGACATTGTGAAAATCATACCTTCCCTTGAATATTTTGTATCAAAATCCTTTTGATTTTCTATATACACCATTTCATTAAATTTCCTATCCGTGTTGTAACAAATTACCACAAACCGACTGCTTGAAAACAAAACACATTTATTCTCTTGAATTCTGGAGTCCAGAATTTTAAAATGATTTAAAGCACTACCCAGGTAAGAATTGTTTTGTTTTGTTTTGTTTACTTTCGTGGGTTCCAGAGGCCATGCCATCCTTTGGCTCATGACTCTTTCAGTTTATTAACGATTTTGTTCAAATATCTCCTTATCATATCAGCATTTTGTAAACAAATTTTTAAAATTACAACACACTCTCGCTCCATCATTGTACCCATACACTTTCATGATACAAATCACCATCTTAGCTTTTTCTAAAACAATTTTTAATGTTTATTTTTGACCCCTCTGAGGCATGTGGCAATCTTAGTTCCCCAACAAAGAACAGAAGCTATGTCCTCTGCATTGGAAGTGCAGAGTCTTAACCACTGGACCACCACAGGGAAGTCCCACCATCTTATCGCATTTAATTATTATGACCTAACACTATAAAATATGAGCTGCATAAAGGCAGTGCATTGATTTTGCTTCCTGATAGATCGTCCATTGTTGAAATCATTCTACAGTGACAATAAGTGAGTGCACTCTATCAGTGCAAAGAAGGTTCCCATAAGTCAGTATAGCAAATCCTCAAGTAAACCAATAATATCTGGGACTTCTGAGGCGGTCCAGTAGATAAGAATCCACACTTTCAGTGCAGAGGGCATAGGTTGGATGGTCAGATCCCTGGTCAGGGAAATAAGAGACCTTCAGGCATAACCAAACGAAAACAACAACAAAATCCGAAACATGTAATATTTGTGGCAGCTGATTCCTTACCCTGGTAACATTTCAACCATTTTTCTGAACATTTATCATACATTCTCTTGCCTTACTTTGTTCACACATTGTGTTTTTATGCAACGTGTGGTCGACATCTAACTCATCAACAAAGGTATGTTTTCATGAAGCTTTCGCAAGCCATAAATTTTTAAGTTCTGGTTGTGAAAGGCTCCATTATACTCCGATCAAAAATAAAACCAGGGCTTCCCGGGTGACTTAGCTGGTGAAGAATCCACCTGCAATGCAGGAGGCCTGTGGAGAAAGGAAAGGCTACCCACTCCAGTATTAATTTTTAGGGACTTCCCTGGTGACTCAGACAGTAAAGAGTCTGCCTGCAGTGTGGGAGACTTGGGTTTGATCCCTGGGTCAGGAAGATCCCCTGGAGAAGGAAATGGCAACCCACTCCAGTATTCTTGCCTGGAAAATCCCATGGATGGAGGAGCCTGGCAGGCTATAGTCCATGGGGTCACAAAGAGTCGGACACAGTGAGTGACTTCACTAAATGAAGTAGGAGGTTTATCATTCTCACTTAAAAAGAAGTCCAGAATGTGCTGGGTGGTGAGGGGATGGATCCTCTGTCCTTTCTACCTCTATGAGCAGGAGCACTTAGTCTTCATGTTTCTTGCAGCAACATGACTTTTGTATGACTAAGAAGGGTGAATGCTAAGAGGCAAAACCCTTTTACTTTTCAGGTTTTATGGAAACAAAAATCTCACATTTTTTCCAAATATAAGCTAGTTGTCTTAAACAACCACCATAATTTTAATAAGAAATGAGAATTTCTGAATTTCATATTTCTATCTCAAGAAAAGAGAAAGGTAATGGGAAAAGATGTTAGGAACAGATTTGTCAACTTTCTCTGATGTTTATCTTGAGAGTATAATATTCCATGTGCCACATGGCCACTTTGCCCAGTGATGCAAATGAGAAGCTAAAATAAATACCTCAGGGCTTTTCAACTTATAGATTTATTTCCTTTCTGCTCTGTCTGTGATAAGAAGTCCATGGAATTCTCCAGACCAGAATACTGGAGTGGAATTCCACTCCTCTCACACGCTAGCAAAGTAATGCTCACAATTCTCCAAGCCAGGCTTCAACAGGATGTGAACCGTGAACTTCCAGATGTTCAAGCTGGATTTAGAAAAGGCAGAGGAACCAGAGATCAAATTGCCAACATCCGTTGGATCACTGAAAAAGCTAAAGAGTTCCAGAAAAGCATCTACTTCTGCTTTATTGACTATGCCAAAGCCTTTGTCTGTGTGGATCACAACAAACTGTCAAAAATTCTTCAAGAGATGGGAATACCAGACCACCTGACCTGCCTCCTGAGACATCTGTATGCAGGTCAAGAGCAACAGTTAGAACTGGACGTGGAACAGACTGGTTCCAAATAGGAAAAGGAGTACATCAAGTCTGTATATTGTCACCCTGCTTATTTAACTTATATGTAGAGTACATCATGGGAAATGCTGGACTGGATGAAGCACAAGCTGGAATCAAGATTGCCGGGAGAAATATCAATAATCTCAGATATGCAGATGACACCAACCTTATGGCAGAAAGTGAAGAACTAAAGAGCCTCTTGATGAAAGTGAAAGAGGAGAGTGAAAAATTTGGCTAAAAACTCAACATTCAGAAAACTAAAATCATGACATCCAGTCCCATCACTTCATGGCAAATAGATGGGGAAACAGTGGAAACAGTGACAGACTTTATTTTTCTGGGATCAAAAATCACTGCAGATGGTGATTGCTGTCATGAAATTAAAAGACGCTTGCTCCTTGGAAGAAAAGTTATGACCAACTTAGCATATTAAAAAGCAAAGACATGAGTTTGCCAACAAAAGTCCATCTAGTCAAAGCTATGGTTTTTCCAGTGGTCGTGTATGGATGTGAGAGTTGGAGTATAAAGAAAGCTGAATGCTGAAGAATTGATGTTTTTGAGCTGTGGTGTTGGAGAAGACTCTTGAGAGTCCCTTGGACTGCAAGGAGATCCAGGCAGTTCATCCTAAAGGAAATCAGTCCTGAATATCCATTGAAAGATCTGCTGCTGAAGCTGAAACTCCAATACTTTTGGCCACCTGATGAGAAGAACTGACTCATTTGAAAAGACCCTGATGCAGGGAAAGATTGAAGGCAGGAAGAGAAGGGGATGACACGGGATGAGATGGTTGGATGGCGTCACCAACTCAATGTACGTGAGTTTGAGTAAACTCTGGGAGTTGGTGATGGGCCTGGCGTTCTGCAGTCCATGGAGTCGCAAAGAGTCGGAAACAACTGACTGACTTAAGTGAACATGCACCTGTATACTGCTGCTGCTGCTAAGTCACTTCAGTCGTGTCTAACTCTGTGCGTCCCCATAGATGGCAGCCCACCAGGCTCCCCCGTCCCTGGCATTCTCCAGGCAAGAACACTGGAGTGGGTTGCCATTTCCTTCTCCAGTGCATGAAAGTGACAAGTGAAAGGGAAGTCGCTCAGTCGTGTCTGACTCAACGACCCCATGGACTGCAGCCACCAGGCTCCTCCACCCATGGGATTTTCCAGGCAAGAGGACTGGAGCAGGGTGCCATTGCCTTCTCCGATGCACCTGTATGTCCTCCCCTAATTTCTCAGTCTCTGCATCAAGGATAGACCATGAGACCAATTTTGCTAAAGATCTTTGTATGGAAGTAGTCCATTACTCATCTGAATAGCAAAACCCACAATTCTTACCCATCACTGTGTCACACCCAGCATTTCCACTTTTACAAATGCCCCAAAGACATTTGAAGCAATTTACCCACAGAAACGTCTTGTAAGAAATGTTTGATAGAAGTATTTTTATAATAGCCAAAATGTGGAAAGAACCCAAAACTCCGTCAATTGATAACAAGGTAAACAAAACTGTGGAATGTTGCTACTTCTCAATAAAAAATGTATGAGGCACTGATAAAAATTCCAACATGGATGGCACTATGAAAACATTATGTTAAGCAGAAGAAGGGAGAAATAAGGCTTTCTTTTTTTCTTGCCTTTTTTTTTTTTTCGGCCACACAGTGCAGCATTTTGGGATCTTAGTTCCCAGACCAAGGGTGGAACCCATTCCCCAGTCAGTGGAAGCCAGAATCTTAACTACCAGACAGCTAGAGAAGTCCAAGACCACATATTATATGACTTAATTTATATGAAATGTCCAGAATAGCCGTATCTATAGAGACAGAAAGTAATGTTTGCTTGTGGCTGCAGGTAGAATGTAGAATAACTGCTGACAGACAAAGGGGTTTTGTTTTTTGTTTTTGGGGGAAGCCTGGCATGCTGCGGTTCATGGGGTCGCAAAGAGTCTGACGTGACTGAGAAACTGAACGGAACTGATGTATAATGACATTATTGTGGTTGGACAGTATTGGAAACAAACTCTTGATAAACTCTTTATCAACTCTTGATAAAACTGCATTTTATTGTATGCAAATTATGCAAGTAAAAAGTCTCGGCTGAAATCTCCATAATCTCCCCTCACCTTCCCCCAAGCAAAGGCAGTTTTGTGCATTTATTCTCAGCTCCAACAGCTCCAAAGAGTGCATTGTCAAGACACAGCCTTTTGACACAGAAAACTGGGTGCAGTCGTGTCCCACACCTACTTCCCCATTCACACATCCAGGGGTGCCAGGGTAGCCCCCGGTCACAACTGCAGACCATACTCCGCCCACACTATGGTACACAGGCCACTGGGCTCGTGATGTCACACCAGCTCACTGACATGAGTTGCCTGACATGAGTTGTCAGACAAAAATTGCTGTAACCAATATGCATGCCCTTTACTTTTCTTGAAATGAGATCCCTACTTCCACAGAGGCATTTATCCATATGCCACAAGAGTTGTTTGCCATTGCACCGGATGCCTCCTTGCTAAGCTGGAAAGGGCCATGTGATGACATTAAAAGTTCTTTGGCCAATGAGTTAAATGATCGTTGTGAAGCTGAAATTTCTTTGAAACGAGGAAAGATTCCTAATTACTTGTTTTCTAGCTCTGCCTCCATGGGCATAAAACTGTCCCTACAAAGGCAAAATCAGAATGATGTATGCCTCCTCTGAGTTCTTGTAAGGCAACGCTTCAGTGAAACAGACTGATGACAGTTCTTTTTGATTATTTAAAGCAAATCGGATCCTGAATACAGCAGTAGCACTCTTGTCTACATATTTTCCAGCTGTCAAGGCAATGAAGCTTTCCTGGTAGCTCAGACATTAAAGAATCTGCCTGTAATGCAGGAGACCAGGGTTAGATCCCTGGGTGGAGGAGATCTCCTCAAGAAGGGAATGGCAATCCACTCCAGTATTCTTGCCTGGAGTATCCCATGGACAGAGGAGCCTTGTGAACTATAGTTCATGGAGTCACGGAGTCCGACAAGACCCAGTGACTAACACACACACATCAAGTCAATGACTTGTCCAGGCATAGAAGTCATTTCCAAAACTTACACACATGGAAGTGTAACCTGTAAGTCCCTCGCATAAGTGATAGCACTATGGATCCATTCAGTCGCACAGAGCAATCTTTTTGGCACCAGGGACCTGTATCTTGGAAGACAATTTTTCCATGGTGGCGGGGATGGTGAAAGTGGTGGTGATGGCGGTATGGTTTGGGGGATGCCTCAAGCACATTATGTTTATTGTGCACTTTATTTCTGGCCCACAGAGCTGTAAGCTGTTGTACCTTAAAACTGCTACAGGCAGTAGCTTCTACTAAGCACTGTCGGTTCAGTTCAGTCGCCCAGTCGTATCTGACTCTTCGCGACCCCATGAATCGCAGCACACCAGGCCTCCCTGACCATCACCATCTCCCAGAGTTCACTCAGACTCACGTTCATCGAGTCAGTGATGCCATCCAGCCATCTCATCCTCTGTCGTCCCCTTCTCCTCCTGCCCCCAATCTTTCCCAGCATCAGAGTCTTTTCCAATGAGTCAACCCTTCACATGAGGTGGCCAAAGTTCTGGAGTTTCAGCTTTAGCATCATCCCTTCCAAAGAAATCTCAGGGATGATCTCCTTCCAGAATGCACTGGTTGGATCTCCTTGTAGTCCAAGGGACTCTCAAGTGTCTTCTCCAACACCACAGTTCAAAAGCATCAATTCTTCGGCGCTTAGCCTACTTCACAGTCCAACTCTCACATCCATACATGACCACAGGAAAAACCATAGCCTTGACTAGACGGACCTTAGTCGGCAAAGTAATGTCTCTGCTTTTGAATATACTGTCTAGGTTGGCCATAACTTCCTTCCAAGGAGTAAACATCTTAATTTCATGGCTGCAGTCACCATCTGCAGTGATGTATGTGTATGATTGACATTTAATGGCTGCCATTACCTTTTGCTATTTTTATTCCTGTTTTAATTAAAATTTAATTATTCTTCATAACCTTGAATGAATCATGTTTATTTCATCAACACACATTTATTCCACCTGGGTACTTTTATTACAGAAGCAAAGTGCACCATTAAGTTCTTAGGATTGAAAAATGGTGTACAGAAATAGTTTTAATGTGAAAACTTGGCCAGTGTGCACCGGTGCTAAATGGAATTTTTAAAAGAGAGTTTTTGGTGAAATATTAATAGAAAGACCTTCCCTGATGGCTCAGTCCGTAAAGAATCCACCTGCAGCTTTTTCTTTACCGCATCTACTACGAGAATGAAGACCATTCTCAGCAATCAGACTGTCGACATCCCAGAAAATGTCGACATTAACTTGAAGGGATGGACAGTTGTTGTGAAGGGCCCCAGAGGCACCCTGCGGAGAGACTTCAATCACATCAGTGTAGAACTCAGTCTCCTTGGAAAGAAAAAGAAGAGGCTCCGTGATGACACATGGTGGGGAAACAGAAAGGAACTGGCTACTGTTCACACAATCTGTAGTCACGTACAGAACATGATCAAGAGTGTTACACTGGGCTTCCGTTACAAGATGAGATCGGTGTATGCCCACTTCCCCATCAATGTTGTTATTCAGGAAAATGGTTCTCTTGTGAAAATCTGAAATTTTGGGGTGAAAAATACATACGCAGGGTTGCCTGTTCAGTATCTCAAGCCCAGAAAGATGAGTTGATTCTTGAAGGAAATGACATTGAACTTGTGTCAAATTCAGCTGCTTTGATTCAGCAAGCCACCACAGTTAAGGATATCAGAAAAATTTTGGATGGTATCTATGTTTCTGAAAAACGAACAGTTCAGCAGGCTGATGAATAAGAGCTCAGTGATCCCGCTGCAGAAACAACAAGATAGCAGATGATTCTATGGACTCAGTTGTGATCTTTTAAAGAAACAATAAAAACTCTTGATTTGAAAAAAATAAAATAAAAAGAATCCACCTGCAATGTGGGAGACCTGGGTTTGATCCTTGGGTTGGGAAGATCCCCTGGAGAAGGGCATGGCAACCCTCCATTATTCTTTCTTGGAGAATCCTCATGGACAGAGGAGCCTGGCAGGCTGTAGTCCATGGGGTCTCAAAGAGTGGTACATGACTGAGTGATTAAGCACAGCACATTAATAGCAAAAAACAGTTTTATTGCTTTTATTGAAATTGTTTTCAGCTTGTTAGGAGGAAATATCAGTTTTAGATGTAAGCGGCCCATGCAAATACAAGCTTTTATCTTAAACCTGTTTCAGACAAGAACTTAAACTGAGCACTTTCAAGGTACTGGAAAGCACTGTTCCCTGTTCCATGTATGGGGCATCATCTTTTGGGATTTGAAATAGCTCAGCTGTAATTCAATTACTTCAGATTGTCATGAGGCCAGCAAATTGTCATGAACTTTTCCTACACTTGTTGGCTTAATGTTTCTGGACAGGTAGTGAAGTGTAGAGTTTTCCCAAAGGCTTTTCTGTTTGTTTATTTTATATTGAGTTCCTCATGGGTTAATGAGTGCCTGTTTAGTTTTCTGCTATCCTCTGACATCATTCGTCATTGGTTTAATTTTTTTCTTTGCAGCCAAATAATGTAATACGTACGATTTTAGTAGGTAGATGTGCATGGAATGTTAGCATGACTTTTGATATACCAAAACTTTTGATATTCTGGACCACCAGGGTAAGACCCTGTGTTGACACTCTTAACTAATGTGATCATATCCTTAAAATGCCAAGACCTTGCCTGTTACTTGGAGAACATTTCATTTATTATTTCATTTATTAATACTTAATTTTGATGTATAGATGATGTAACACTTCATTATGCTTCTTCATGACTGCATAGTTTTACAGGAGATATTTAGAAAAATATTTTCGTTATGTCATAGACATTTCATAGCAATTACTCTATTACCATGAAAGTAATCTCAAACTTCTTTTGTGTTCGGCAATAAGATTTAAAATTATATATAGATTTAGTATCATATGTGGGATATATTGAGTTTGCCAGAAAGTTCATCTGGATTACTTTATATTAGCTTTTAGAAAACTCGAATGAACTTTTTTTCCACTCCAAAAGATAAAAATATCTACAAACACCATCAGTGAGCATTATGTTAAATTATAGTACTACCAGACATGAATTATTGTGGTCTTCAGGAACTAGGTTTTTGCCTCAAACTTCATTCCACTTTCAGAATTATTTTTCCTTCCCCTCTCTCTTTGCCACTGGCTTCATTTGGACCCTAGATAAATGTGTGTTTGAGATGTGAACTCCTTTTTCCCCTTACAGACTCTTTGATGTCAGCAAAGTACTTAGCTAATGTTTTCCTGCTTCCAGAACTGTGGACTCGGTGTTGCCTGGGAGGTAGACAGCCAATCTCTGAGATGTGTTTTGTGATTTTGATATATCATGTCCTGGAAATATAATAGTTCAAATGTAGTGCAATGACTGTGCACACTTGATAAGCTGAGGTGGTTTCTGAAAAACTTTGTTGCCACTTACCAGTTCCCACAAACAATGACAAGTTCCTAAAGTATATCACCCAAGTGGAGTAGAAACTCTCCCTTTTTATGAGACCTGAAGGCCTCCAGGGGTGCCCATGGAAGAAACAAAAAGCACAGAGGTCTCAGGCTTGCTGGTTAATAATGTTAAATATATTTTCTTTTTCCTAATTTTACTCTGTATATTGATTTTCATGAAATATCTCTTCTTCCCCATTATCTATCTTCACAGCCCACTTTCATCAAGGCAAGATAGGAGACCAGCTTTGGCAAATAAGTTGTGAGTCATACTAATAAATTTCTCATCTGAATGACCGAGTCTGTATTTCTTATAAACCACAATGTCAAATCTAAGAATTCAGTTTTACAGATATACTAAGGGTGTTTGTGAACATTTATGTAAACATTTATTATTAATTTATACACATTAACATGCTGTAATTGTCAGTGTGTATGTACTTAAACTAAGATCATGGCATCTGGTCCCATCACTTTATGGGAAATAGTTGGGGAAACAGTGTCAGACTTTATTTTGGGGGCTCCAAAATCACTGCAGATGGTGACTGCAGACATGAAATTAAAAGACGCTTACTCCTTGGAAGGAAAGTTATGACCAACCTAGATAGCATATTAAAAAGCAGAGATATTACTTTGCCAACAAAGGTCCGTCTAGTCAAAGCCATGGTTTTTACAGTGGTCATGTGTGGATGTGAGAGTTGGACTGTGAAGAAAGTTGAGTGCTGAAGAATTGATGCTTTTGAACTGTGGTGTTGGAGAAGACTCTTGAGAGTCCCTTGGACTGCAAGGAGATCCAACCAGTCCATCCTAAAGGAGACCAGTCCTGGATGTTCATTGGAAGGACTGATGCTGAGGCTGAAACTCCAGTTCTTTAGCCATCTCTTGAGAAGAGTTGACTCATTGGAAAAGACCCTGATGCTGGGAGGGATTGGGGGCAGGAGGAGAATGGGACAACTGAGGATGAGATGGCTGGATGGCATCACTGACTGGATGCACATGAGTTTGAGTGAACTCCAGGAGTTGGTGATGGACAGGGATTTCTGGCGCGCTGCAATTCATGGGGTCACAAAGAGTCGGACACGACTGAGTGACTGAACTGAACTGAAGTGCTTAATCACTCAGTCATATCCAACTCTTTGTGACCCTTTGCACAGGCTCCTATGTCCATGGGATTTTTCAGGCAAGAATACTGGAGTGAGTTGCCATTTCCTCATCCAGGGAATCTTCTGACTCAGGAATGGAACCCATGTCTCCTCAGTCTCTTGCATGACAGGTGGATTCTTTACCCACTGAGCCATCAGCGAAGCCCCAGAAATTGTGAATAGAAGCTTTAATTCCTAACAGCCAAAAGTTTTAACTTCAAATTGGTCATTTTCTTAGTGCTATATTTGTCTCCCAGTTCTGAAGTGGCACTCATTTAAATTATTCATTAGATAAACCGGTTTTGTTTTTTCTTCTACTGTTACATCTTAGGTTCTTTACCACTCATTCATGTAAAATAAGTATGCAGTATATATAGTTTAATATCCTTTGCTCATCCTTTAATTGTAGCCATTATGTTTCCTGACAATTGGTACATGCTTTGCCATCATTTTGAAACTCACACTTTCTTTGATAGCTAACAGTTTTTCCATTGTGCATATTTTTGTCATATAAGCAGCAGCAGCAGGTTATTTTAAAGGGTGCCTTATAATTATTAGAATTTCCTCTGTTGACTTTTGCTTTAGTAAAGAATCATTCCTTTTGTTTTCCTATAAATTGTAAGATCAAGGTTGGTGACATTCATAACTTTCTTGATAAATGTATTATGTTTCATATAGAATTTATTTAACACGAAACATTTCTTCATGAGTTGTAATGAATGGAATACTTAGAGTTTGTTATATATTGTAGATGGCTCTTATACACATATGATCAAGAAATGGCAACTGAAACCAAGCACTGATATAGGAGAAGTATTTTAAACAGTGAAGTTGGAAAGACATGAAAGGAATGAAATGAAACAAAGAGTCGATATGACTGAGGGACTGCAAAATGAATAACAACAATGTGTACTGTGGGTTCACCAAATATTTCCTACTTATAAATGCAGTGAATATGTCTTAAGTTTCTTCTGATTGCTCACTGATCACTAAATATCAGAATATTTATAGTGAGAAGAAAACTCACATGACTGAGACTTAAATCAACTCAGTTTTCTTGATATGTATTTATAAATAGTAGTAGCAATACAAATTTAGGGGCGTCCTGGGGTAGAGTATGTAATATTATGCATATGAATATATTGTGAGATCAAATCTCCCCAGCAGTTTTGACAATGTTTACTATCCTTCCATTAACATCACAGATAATGCACATGCATGCCCTCTTTATAGTTGTAAGGATGCCAGAATGAAAGATGTTCAGACATTATTCACCCTGTTAACATGATTTTGGACCCAGTACTGATGGCTACACCTTCTAGGGAATTTCAGTTGTGTAAAAAAGCAGAATGGACATCAAAACTAAAACATAATAAGGATTATAAAGGGTTATCTTTTCAGTCATGAAAAATAAAAAGGCCCTTACTACCAGAAACTCCAAAATTTAATTCTTTCCAATAAAAACTTCATATAACATTTCACAAAACAACACAATTGTGGTGACAATTTGTTTGCAACCTGGCAGTTTTCTACTAGTTCTTCCGCTCGTTTCAGTTCAGTTCAGTCGCTCAATCGTGTCCAACTCTTTGCGATCCCATGAATCGCAGCACGCCAAACCTCCCTGTCCATCACCAACTCCTGGAGTTCACTCAGACTCATGTCCATCGAGTCAGTGATGCCATCCAGCCATCTCATCCTCTGTTGTCCCCCATGCCTCCCAGCATCAGGGTCTTTTCCAATGAGTCAGCTCTTCGAATGAGGTGGCCAAAGTACTGGAGTTTCAGCTTTAGCATCATTCCTTCCAAAGAAATCCCAGGGCTGATCTTCAGAATGGACTGGTTGGACCTCCTTGCAGTCCAAGGGACTGTCAAGAGTCTTCTCCAACATCACAGTTCCAAAGCATCAATTCTTTGGTGCTCAGCTTTCTTTATAGTCCAACTCTCAAATCCATACAGAACTACTGGAAAAACCATAGCTTTGACTAGATAGAACTTTGTTGGCAAAGTAATGTCTTTGCTTTTTCATATGTTATCTAGGTTGGTCATAGTTTTTTTTTCCAAGAAGCAAGTGTCTTTTAATTTCATGTCTGCAGTCACCATCTGCAGTGATTTTGGAGCCCCCAAAATAGTCTCTGTTTCCATTGTTTCTCCATCTATTTGCCATGAAGTGATGGGACCAGATGCCATGATCTTAGTTTTCTCAATTTTGAGCTTTAAGCCAACTTTTCCATATATTCTAAGGGTTATTTTTGTGTTTTCTGATTTGCTCCACTGGCTTCTGTATATTTGCTTACGCCTATACCACATCCCAGATGATTTCAACATTTTTCACATCTAAAAGTGTTGGCCTCCAATTCCTTTTGGAAGACTGTTTTGGCTATTTAGGTGTCTCTTGAGATTCTAGAGGAATTTTCACATAATTTGTTCTGTTATTACAAACATTGCCATTCAAATTTTAATAGAGATTTTATTGTGTCTGTAGAAAACTTTAGGGCTTCCCAGGTAGTGCTAGTGGTAAAAAACCTACCCGCCAGTGCAGGCAGAGACACAAAATATGTGGGTCTGATCTCTGCATTGGGAAGATCCCTGGAAGAGGGCATGGCAAACCACTCCAGTATTCTTGCCTGGAGAATCCCATGGACAGAGGAGCCTGGCAGGCTATATAGTCAGTATGTTCGCAAAGAATAGAACATTACTGAAGCGACTGAGCACACACACACACACACACACACACACACACACAATTTTGAGTATTGTGAGCATTTTAAGAATCCTGTCAGTTCCTGAATACAGGGTTTCTTTTATGTGTGTTTCCATGGACTTCTTTTAGCAGTGTTTGGCAGTATTCAGTGTATAAATCTTTTACCTTCTTTGCTAATATTTTTGCCAATATTTCATAAGTATTCTACCTCTTGATGTTATAATAAATAGGATTGTTCTCTAATTTCCGGTTGACATTGTTAATTGTGTATTCAATTGCAACTGATTTTCAGTGTTGATTCCTTTTCTTATGCTACAGCTTTTCTAAAGTTTCTCTTTTTTTAAGTATTTATTTATGCGATTGGCTGTGCCGTTTAGTTGCAAGATCCTTCTTCATTATGGCCTGTGGGTTCTTTTAATTGACATGTGGAATGTAGTTCCCTGACCAGGGCTGGGACCTGGGCTCCCTGCATTGTGAACTCAGAGTCTTGGCCACTGGACCTGCCGGGACGTCCCTAAAATTGTTTTTGGAGTAGTAATTTTCTTATGGAATCATTTTTCTCTGTACATGCTGACAACAAAACAAAACATAGAATGGAAGTAATATAATAGTAAATTCAACAAAGACTTTGAAAATGGTCCACATTCAAAAAATCTTACATATGAAGCATTTAGAGTAATGCTTAATATCTAGAAAGTATTTGGACACCTTAAGTCATTGCTATTCTTACCATCTTTGTCACTTAATATTTACACTTTGTAAAAATTCTACTGTGGACCTTGTCATCTCCCTCTGTTTAAATGTTTGGCCATGCCATGTGGCATGTGGCATCTTAGTTCCCCAAAGGAGTATTGAACCTGTGTCCCCTACAGTGAAGTATGGAGTCTTAACCACCTGACCACCAGGGATGTCTCAATTTTGTCTCTCTTAAGATGCCAATTATACTGTAAGCCATGTAGTTAAGGAATATCACTTATTATGTAAAACATAATAGATAACACTTCTGCAAACCTTTGTTGAATTTTTTTCTGTGTATTTCATATTCATATATTGCCCACAAGTATGAAAAATCTGCTTTAACTGGAGGATAGAGGAATTAAAATTAGGTACCCATAATTTGCTCCAGAGACATATAAGTTGATCTGTCAGAGTACATACTTCAACTGAAATGATTCTCACCCTTCTCTCCTCCTCAGTTTTTAGTGACAATAAGAACTCTTCTCATGACCCCTTTCTGAAATGTATTTCCTTATTGGAACAGTTGACATTCAAGGATGTGGCCACTGAATCCACTCAGGAGGAATGGGAATGCCTGGACCCTGCTCAGAGGGGCCTGTATAGGGATATGATGTGGGAGATCTATAGGAACCTGGTCTCTGTGGATGAGGATCACTTATTATAATTATATATCAGAGTGTTGATAAGTATATTCACCATACTGTAATTTGATTCCTATAACTCCTTCCAGTTACAACTAGAAATATATTCTTTTGACTAGTGTCTCCTCATTCTACAAACTGTGATACCTACTTTGTTTCTGTTAGTTTGACTCTTTTTTTTTTCTTTTTAATACTATGTTTTACTGAGGTCTTTATTTAAGTGAGGGTCTTTATTTTTGAATAATGTATTGAGCAAATATTTGCAGTATTCAACTATGTTGGTATAGTTGCTAGATTTCATCCTTTTTCAGGTTTTACCTGTTGTCTGTTGGACACTTAGATTGTTTTCATGTCTTGGCTATTGTAAGTAGTTCAGTAATGAACATGGGAGTGCAGGTATCTTTCTAAGACAATGATTTCGTAATGGAAATGATGTATTATATGATATATATTTAGCTATGCTATACTGCCTGCCAGATCTTAGTTTCTGACCAGGAATTGAGCCCATACCACATGCATTGGGAGCTTAAGTCTTAACCACTTGACCACCAGGGAAGTTTGTAAAAATACATTTTTAGGAACCTTAAACTATTTCTCAAAGTTGGTACACCAGTTCGCATGCTTCAGTATAATTATTAGAGTTCCATTTCTTCCACATTCACGATAACACTTGTCATCTCTTGTCTTTGTGTGTGTGTGTGTGTGTGTGTGTGTGTGTGTGTGCGCGTATGCATGGGTGCACGCACCTTAGAAGGTTGATTCCGGGAATCTCTGGATTTTTTTATTGGAGAATGATTGCTTTACAGTGTTGTATTGGTTTCTGCCATAAAACTGTGATTCAGCCATCAGTATACATATCTCCCCTCCATCCTGGTGACAGCTGTTCCAGTAGGACTGAGGTAATATCTCAGTGTGATTTTGTTTTGTATTTCCTTTGGAGGGTACACATGGGAACTGGGAGTCTTCTGTTCCTCAGTCTCAGTGAGCTGGGGCGTCAAAGGCCAGGAAATTGTCATAAACTCCTACACTCTTCATTTGAATATTTTCAGGATAGGCAATGTCTTAGGTCTGTGGTAATTTCACACTGAATAATTCTCACAAACACACAGGAATATGAAAGACAATGCAGGGAGAGCTCGCAGAAGAGCAACTTTGAGAAAATGCTAAGTGCATATTTATTGATAATTTATCTTACTATCTTTTAACTACGAGCAGTAAAGCCAGACAGAGACCAGAACTCTGGGATTAAGGAAGCTTCCTTTTGGAGGTCTGGAGGTAATCACAGGAGAGTTGTAAAGAAAGGTCTTTGAAGATAAGGTGGTTTGTTTTGCATGCAGAACTGCCCCTAGCTAATGCTCACGTGTCGACCAGAATGTCTAATTGAAGGACTGGAGTAGGGGAGCAATCAAGGAAGAGGGAATGAGTAAGATTAAATTCCTGGAGATATTTCTGAGAAAGCAGTAAACTATGGTTCCCACATAGGTCCTCTAGCTTCTCTACTGATTTGTACAGTTTCCCCAGCATCCTTCTTCCTCCCCACTGCCCCAAAGTCTTTCTTATTCATTGTTTTTAACTTGTTTCCCTCTTGCGTTGAGTACTTGTCATTTATAGTTCTATCATCTTCCTTATTATGTTTTTATTTTATTTTTTAACTAGGCTGGGTCTTTGTTGCTGCTTGCGGGCTTTATCTGGTTGCGATGTGTGGGCTTCTCATTACAGTGGATTCTTTCATTATGGAATGAGGGCTCACTAGTTGTGGTACCCCGGGCCTTAAGTGCTCAGACTCCGGCAAACACCTGCCAGCTTCGCTTCCCTATGACGATTCTGCTCATGTAGCCAGGAACTTCATTAGGAAATCGTGGTCTTCCTACTTTATGGTACTGTGGATTCTTTAGGTGCACACTATGTTTGCGCAGAATTAACTCACCTCCATTGGTTGGACTGTTCTTGTTTCTTCATTCTAGTTTCTGCTAAGGAAATGCTTGCCCAGTCACCTCAAATATTGTGTAGGTTTTTATCGAACATATGCATGGAAATGGAGCTTATGGAATATGCAGTATGGTACATGACATAATGATTAGCGTAATAGATGTAAACGTCTCTTCCTTTAATATCACAATCTCTTCTTTTTAAAATCTTTCAATGAATAAGATAATAAATTTTCTAGACTTCTGGCAGTAATACTAGATGCCAAA
This sequence comes from Nanger dama, assembly GCA_917880005.1. Lineage (NCBI taxonomy): Eukaryota > Metazoa > Chordata > Mammalia > Artiodactyla > Bovidae > Nanger > Nanger dama. Next base: position 774,861 of record CAKJTW010000155.1, read on the forward strand.
ATACACGGCACTGTATAAACATTTAGTCTTTGGGACTAGTTTGTAGTCCATGGGAACCTACGTAATTTTTATCCTACTGTTGTGTGAAAATTGTATAAATCTTAATTATGATGAATCACTTTCTCATGCTCTTCATGTCTACTGTGTTCTACTACTATGTCTATTCATTCTGTTAATTTTTGAGAGCTTGATATTGTAACTCCAACTAAAATCTTAAGCTATTTACTTGAAAAACAATTGTAATGTATAGCGGCATTCTATGTAACCTTGTTCTGTATTTTCCAGGTCTCCTATAAATGTGTTATCATACTTTCATAATTTAAAAAAGGAGAAAAAAGTTGTTTAATTCTTTCATTTCAGGGCCTTCTCTCGTTATCCAGTGGTTAAAAATCTGCCTTGCAGTGTAGGGGGTCACAGGTTTGATCCATGGTGAGGGATCAAATTCTTTTAAAAGATTGTTAGATGGCTTAAAATAGTACATGTCTTATGTTAAAGGCTCAAAAGTTACTTTTGTATAAAAAGACACACTAATATTCTGTAATACTTACTATGACATCCTTTGCATTATATTTTGAGTGCTCTCCTATCACACTTTATTCTCAACAATGTGGTTTCTGACCCTTTTAATAAAGTTACATAATGCTCTCTCTTTATTTCATGTGACTTGGAGCCAGTAAACTGGATATTTAATGGCACTGCATAGGTAGTAAATTGTACTATTTATTCATTTTTATATGCAGGTCAGCAAGCAACAGTTAGAACTGGACATGGAACAACAGACTGGTTCCAAATAGGAAAAGGAGTACGTCAAGGCTGTATATTGTCACCCCGCTTATTTAACTTATATGCAGAGTACATCATGAGAAACGCTGGGGTGGAAGAAGCACAAGCTGGAATCAAGATTGCCGGGAGAAATATCAATAACCTCAGATATGCAGAAGGCACCACCCTTATGGCAGAAAGTGAAGAGGAACTAAAAAGCCTCTTGATGAAGGTGAAAGAGGACAGTGAGAAAGTTGGCTTAAAACTCAACATTCAGAAAACGAAGATCATGGCATCTGGTCCCATCACTTCATGGGAAATAGATGGGGAAACAGTGGAAACAGTGTCAGACTTTATTTTTTGGGCTCCAAAATCACTGCAGATGGTGACCACAGCCGTGAAATTAGAAGACGCTTAGTCCTTGGAAGAAAAGTTATGACCAACCTAGATAGTATATTCAAAAGCAGAGACATTACTTTGCCAACTAAGGTCCGTCTAGTCAAGGCTATGGTTTTTCCTGTTGTCATGTATGAATGTGAGAGTTGGACTGTGAAGAAGGCTGAGCGCCAAAGAATTGATGCTTTTGAACTGTGGTGTTGGAGAAGACTCTTGAGAGTCCCTTGGACTGCAAGGAGATCCAACCAGTCGATTCTGAAGGAGATCAACCCTGAGATTTCTTTGGAAGGAATGATGCTGAAGCTGAAACTCCAGTACTTTGGCCACCTCATGCGAAGAGTTGACTCATTGGAAAAGACTCTGATGCTGGGAGGGATTAGGGGCAGGAGGAGAAGGGGAGGACCGAGGATGAGATGGCTGGATGGCGTCATGGACTCGATGGACGGGAGTCTGAGTGCACTCCGGGAGCTGGCGATGGGCGGGGAGGCCTGGCGCGCTGCGGTTCAGTGCTCAGCGACTGAGCGGCTGAACTGAACTGGTGACAATGCTGATGCTGAAATTATGGGTGAAAGTGGCTGGCTGCTTGAATGGAGGCTCCGTCGCGTTCACTGCTGTATGCTCAATTTGAGGCACAGAGTTGATGCTGAGTAAATTTTGATTGAATGAGAGAAAAAAATAAAGGGAACTCTTGTTTCTTTATGCATGCATGCCTGAATGCATGGATATGTAACTCCATGGTTTTCTTAGAAGACATTATCTCATAAATATGTTTTATGCTTTGTATCAGTTGCAACTGTATCTTAAGTGTATTCCATGGCCTTAAGCTTTTTCTACCTCATCATAAGAATGATATTTACATTGTGTAGGTTGGTGGGGAGAGGGTGTGACCCTGCATAGTGACGATGTGTGCTGTTCCACTGTATTTCAGATTCCTTGAATTTGTTTCACGTATTCTCAGGGAACTCTGTGGATGGTCTGTATGCTCTGTTACTTAACTCTTTGATTCCTTAGGTTCAGTTGTCACTCCCAACCACCTGAGCTCAGATGCTATTGCTTCATTGATTAAGCATTTGATCAGAGCAGTTTCTTAAAGTGAAAGTTTTCTCCCCAGTAAGATGGACACAGATCTTTCTCTAACATGCTATTATGTTGGTGACAGGTTCATCCATGTGAAGTCTTTAGAGTAATGCTTAGTGGGTAGGAAGTGCTGAAACACCTATCGTTAGCGTGATGATGTCGTCATCACAGTGGGTGTCCTTTTAAAGCACTGTGTACTCTGTAGTCTCTGAAGACACCAGTCTTGCTGTGATTCATCTACACAGTGAATGTCACTCAGTGTAGAGTGTAACACTTCTGCATAGACAACCCATTGATTGAAATTTTTTTTTTTTGTATGTTCTTCATGGAGAATTCATACTGGACAGAAACCTTCCATATGAAATGAGTGTGGCAAAGCTTTTAGTGCATATTCAGACTTAACTAGACATCAAGCAGTTCATACAGGAGAATAACCATATAAATGTGATGTATGTGGAAAAGCCTTTAGTCAAAACGCAACACTTACAGTTCATCAGAGAATTCATACTGGAGAGAAACCATATACATGTGATATATGTGGCTGGTGCTTTATTCAAACTGCACACCTTGGGATTCATCAGAGAATTCATACTGGAGAGAAACTGTATAAATGTGCTGAGTGTGGAAAAGTTTTAGGGCACATTCAGACTTAAGTAAACATCAAGCACTTCATACAGGAGGGAAACCATATAAATGTAATTTATGTGGCAAAGCCTTCAGTCTCAGGTCTTATTTTACACTCCATTGGAGAATTCATACTGGAGAGAAACCATATCAGTGTGATGTATGTGGCCAGTGCTTTAGTCGAAATTCTTACCTTAGGAATCATCGGAGAATTCATACTGGAGAGAAACCTTACAAATGTAATGAGTGTGGCAAAGCCTTTGTGGGAACTGATCAAAAATTGTCAAAAAAACTACTTTAACCAAGACTTGCTTTCTTTGAAGACTTGCTTTCTTTGCTTTTAATCAAGACTTGTTTTCTTTTCTGTGATCATGCTGCCATAGAGGCGCCACTGAGGAAATAAGGAGGGGGTCACGGGTTTCTGATTCCTTTAGGGACATTCCGGGGACTATGGAAAAAGGTTAAACATTACAAAAAGCCCTCAGAAGATGGACATTCTTCCTCGGGCCTTTTGTTAGTCATGACAGATCCTTCATCTTAAGAAACAGGGTGAACATACCTCATGTCCTAAAACCGTGTGACCCCCAGGAGTTGTTTTCGAGAAGTTGATTGTCTCAAACCGTGCAAGGAAATTGTTTTTCTGAAAAATAGCTGAACAAACTGAGTACCGTTCTGGGCCAGTGGCAGGGACCTATCACTAAAAAGGTCAGAAGGTGTGCACCAATCAGGGCACTCCTCCCCGGCTGCACCTGTCTGTGATTTTTGTGTTTATAAACTGCTCTGTAATGATTGTTCGGGGTTCGTCTCCTTCGGTGGAGATTGAACCCCGGCGCGTCGGCTTAATAAATCCTCTTGCTGTTTGCATCGAGTCTGCGTCTCGGTGATCTTTCCGGCGACGAGCCCTGGGCTGAGACCATAAGGTCTAACACCTTCAGTCAGAGTTCAGGCCTTATAACTCTTCAGAGAATGAATACTTTAGAGAAACAGTCTAAATGTGATGAGTGTGGCAAAATTTTTAGTGCACATCCAAACTTAACTAAACATCAAGCAGTTCACACAGGAGAGAATCCATATAAATATAATTTATGTGGCAAAGCCTTCAGGTACAGGGCTGCCTTCGCAGTTCATCACAGAACTCATACTGGAGAGAAACCATACAAATGTGATGAGTGTGGCAAAGCTTATAGTGCACGTTCAACCTTTATTTACCATCAAGCAATACATACGGGAGAGAAACCATATAAATGTAATTTGTGTGGCACAGCGTTCAGGTACAGGACTAACTTTTCGGTTCATCAAATAATTCATAATGGAGAGTAACCTTACAAATGTCCCGGAGTGTGGCAGAGTTTTTAGTTAGAGTTTAGTCCTTACAGTCAATTAGAGAGTTCATACAAAAGAGAAACCATGTAAATATGATATGTGTGGTCGGTGCCTTACTCAAATTGCACACCTTGGAATTAATTGGAGAATTCATACTGGAGAAAAGTCTCACAAATGTAATGAGTGGCAAAGCCTTTAGTGCATGTTCAGCCTTAACTGACCATTGGCAGTTCATACAGGAGAGAAACAATAGACATGTAATTTATGTGCAGAGCCTTCAGTCGCAGGAGTCACTTTTCAGATCTTCTGAGAATCCATACTACAGTGAAAATATGATGAATGCAGTAAAGCGTATTATCTGTTTGACCCTCAGAAAAGTCACACTCGAAGGAAAACCACACAAATGTGTTGTATGTGGCAAAGCTTTGATTCTATGTTCAGACTTAAGTAGCCATCAGGTAATTAATTCTGAATTGAGATCTTACCCACATCGTGAATGTGGCAGGTGTTTTGGAAGGCATTAATTTCTTACAAAGCAAGAGAAAATTCATGCTGGAGAGAAGCCATACATTTAGAGTGCAATCAATCTTAAGTGACCATAAGGTAGCTCTTATGCAGGGAACCATATACATGTAAAGTGTGGCCGGGTCTTCAGTAACAGGTCTCATCATTCACATCATCAGAGAATCCATAATGCGGAGACAGCTTACAAACATAAGGTGAGGAACATTGAAGGACTTAGGTTAAAATTTAAGCCCGGAAGGCAGGCTGTGCCTCAAGGAAAATAGCTTACTCCTTATCTGGTGACTCAGAGCCTCCTGACCGATTCTTAACAGATCACTTATGACCTGGTCAAGGAAACCCCTCCCAAGAATGTATCTCTCTGTCGGACTTTTCTGGGTAAAAATTGACAAAATGCCGCAGGGTGATCAGCCAACCTTTCAACTTAATTACCTGCAAACTTTTCCCACCAATCAAATGTATCCACCTCACCTATGGCCCCTACTTCATTGTATCCCATACCCTGACCTCATCCCCACCTACCTGTGATTTTTTTGTATAAAAGTCCCTCACGACTGGCGTTCGAGGTTCACTCCTCCTAAGGAGATCGAACCCCGGCGCGCCGGCCTAATAAATCCTCTTGCTGATTGCATCGAATTCGAGTCACTGTGGTCTTTGGGGCAATGGTTCCTGAGAAAAGGCTGCGAGGTCTTACATTTGGGGGCTCGTCCGGGATCGCCTCGCTCACTCAGACCCTTTGGCTTTTGAATTCGGAGGTACGCTCGAGCAATTCTGTGTCTCCGTGTACGTCTGTAAAAGGTCTGTGACTAGTCTGCTCTGTGTTAAATCTGTATTGTCTCACTTTTCTCTCCTGCTGCTTGACTTAATCCTTTGGAAGTTTCAGTGAACAGGCGAACGGTTGTGAGGCAACTGATTAGTCCCGGCCAGGGCTACTCCCTGGTGGACTTTGAAGGCCTTACGACAGGTGAGCCCCAGTAACTACCGCCCGGCTGGGTGAAACTTCCCTGTCTTTCTTGTGAAGATATGGCCTAATATTACCTTTTTGTGGGCACGGGTCAGGCACTTAAAAGCCATTAGGGCGCCTGCCACTTGAAGACTCCCGTGACAGGATAAGGGGGTCACGGAACGGGCCAGAAGCCGCTAGGGCGCCCGCCCCCAGCAAGAAAACTTCCGTGCAACGGCATAGGCACACGAGTGAACTCAAAGCACGCCATAAGTCCACCTCTCTGGCCGCCACCATTCCCGGTAGGATTTTTGGTGGCTATCCTCAGTAATCTTTCTTTTCTTCCCCCTGGTCTTCTCCGGCTGCTGAAACAAGGATCTGTGCCCTCGTGCACCTGTCCGCCTGTATCTGTGGCGTTTGCCAGGGACGCCTGGAACGCCGACCTGGGAGTGGGGGTCGTGAGATTCTTCTCCGTCTGAATTCTGTATCTGTGGAGCTAGGAAGCTCATCTGCTTAAGACTTGCCGAGGGCAAAAGTTTACAGCAGCCGCTTTTATCTGATTTTTCTGCTGTTACTCGTCTTACTTTGTACTCGTTAAGTGTTCATTTTTGTGACAAACTGACGATGGGACAGACTGTGACAACCCCGTTGTCTCTGACGGTAGATCATTGGACAGAAGTAAAAATCGGGCCCATGATCTTTCCATGACAGTGAAAAAAAGGAAATGGCAGAGCTTATGCGCAGTAGATTGGCCCAGTTTTAATACCGGCTGGCCGCCAGAAGGGTCATTCTCTTCAGAACAAGTCAAACAGGTTAAAACTGTAATTTTCACCCCTGCTACTGAGCACCCGGACCAGGTGCCATATATTATGGTCTGGGAAGACCTGGTCCGTTCACCCCCGGTGTGGGTTCGGCCTTTCGTTTTCCCCACAGGAAAGCCGTTGGAGCCTGCTGCAGAGATCTTTGCCCTAAAATCCACGGCAAAGAAAGAAGAGACAAAGGCTCCCGTCAAAAATATATATCCAGACCTGCAAACTGACTTCTTACTTTTAGATTCTCCCCCACTCTACCCGCCTGTACAGGTCCCACCTCCGGCACCTCAGAGGGCACAAGCGATCGCCTCGCCTGAACAGCCAAAAGAAGGGGGAAGAAATGGGCCCGGCGGCAGGAACGCGGAGCTGTAGAGCTGTCACCCCAGACTCCACCGCTCTCCCCCTCCGGGAGAACGGGCCCCCTGATGACCGTGGGGTTCGGTCACTCCAATATTGGCCATTCTCTGCCTCTGACCTTTACAACTGGAAAAATAACAACCCCTCTTTTTCTGATAACCCCCAGGCGCTGACCTCTTTGATAGAATCTCTTGTTTTCTCACATCAGCCCACTTGGGATGATTGTCAGCAATTGTTGCAGACCTTGCTCACTACAGAAGAAAGACAGCGAGTACTGTTGGAGGCCTGCAAAAATGTGCCGGGGGATGACGGACGTCCCACAGCGCTTCCTAATGAAATAGATGCTGGTTTCCCCTGACGAGACCTGATTGGGACTACAATTCTCCGGCAGGTAGGGAGCACCTGAGGGTCTATCGCCAGGCTCTGGTGGCGGGTCTCCGAGGGGCAGCAAGGCGCCCCACCAATTTGGCTAAGGTAAGGGAAGTGACTCAAGGGCCTACCGAGTCACCTACTGTATTCCTAGATAGGTTAATAGAGGCATTCAAGAGATTTACCCCCTACGATCCCACATCTGAAGAACATAGGGCTACAGTGGCCATGGCCTTTATTGATCAATCAGCCCTAGATATTAAGAGAAAGTTACAGAGACTAGATGGGTTACAGGGATTCTCTCTTCAAGATTTGATCAAAGAAGCAGACAAGGTGTTTAATAAAAGGGAAACAGAAGAAGAAAAAGAGGAAAGAAGGATCCGGGAGCAGAATGAACGGGAGATAGAGAGAGAGAAAAGACAGGCAAAAGACTTGGCAAAAATTCTGACCACAGTGATTAAAGAAGGAAAGAGAGATGATAGAGCTGGGCCAAGAGACCGCAGTAAAAGCAGGACAGGAACCAAGCCGCCACTAGACAAAGATCAGTGTGCGTACTATAAAGAGAAGGGGCATTGGCTCAAAGACTGCCCTCAGAAGAAGAGGGGAAGGTCCGCCACCCCCAACAAAATCCTGGCCATAGAAGAAGAAGATTAGGGGGAGGGGGCTCGGACCCCCTCCCGAGCCTAGGGTAACTCTAAAGGTGGAGGGGAAGCCTGTACAGTTTCTGGTAGACACAGGAGCCCAACACTCCGTCCTATTACAATCCGGGAGGGGCATTGTCCACAAAAAGGCATGGGTACAGGGCGCTACAGGGTATCGACAATACCCATGGACTACCCGAAGAACAGTGGACCTTGGCGTGGGCGGGGTATCCCACTTGTTCCTTGTGATCCCTGAATGCCCTTACCCCCTTGCTGGGACGGGACTTGCTCACGAAAGTGGGGGCTCAGATCCACTTTCACACCGAGGGCACCACGGTGACAGACGGGGAAGGAAGGCCGTTGCAGGTTTTGACCCTGAGGCTAGAAGATGAATACAGGCTATATGAGAGCCCTTCCCCGAGACCATGAATATGCAGGACTGGATGGCTAAGACCACCCTAGCCTGGGCTGAAGTCTCGGGCATGGGAATGGCCGTCCACCAGCCCCCAGTGGTGGTAGAAATCAAGGCCTCTGCCACCCCCATCTCAGTCCGCCAGTACCCGATGAGTAAAGAGGCTCGAGATGGGATCCGCCCACATATTCAAAGGTTTCTTGATCTGGGAATTTTGATAAAGTGCCAATCGGCCTGGAACACCCCGTTGCTTCCGGTCCGGAAGCCTGGAACGGGCGAATACCGGCCTGTACAGGATCTGAGAGAAGTCAACAAGCGGGTATCCGACCTACACCCAACAGTGCCCAACCCCTACAACCTGCTGAGCACCCTTCCCCCAGCCGGAAGTGGTACACTGTCTTGGACCTGAAAGATGCCTTCTTCTGCCTACGACTCAGCCCCGCTAGCCAGCCTATTTTTGCTTTTGAGTGGAAAGACCCTCTTACAGGACTCTCCGGACAGCTAACGTGGACCAGGCTGCCGCAAGGATTCAAGAACTCGCCAACAATTTTTGACAAAGCCCTCCACCAGGACCTCGCGCACTTCCGCGCCACAAATCCCCAGGTAACTCTGCTCCAATATGTAGATGACTTGCTTCTGGCCGCTGATACCGCAGAGGAGTGCAGGAAAGGGACTGAGACTTTACTGACCGAACTTGGCACCCTCGGCTACCGTGCTTCTGCCAAAAGGCCCAGATCTGGCGGCAACAGGTTAGTTACCTGGGGTACCAACTCAGAGATGGGAAGCGATGGCTCTCGGAGGCCAGAAAAGAGGCGGTGGCCAGAATACCGGCCCCCGAAAACTCCCGACAAGTTAGGGAGTTCTTGGGCACTGCAGGGTTCTGCAGGCTCTGGATTCCGGGGTTCGCAGAGATGGCCGCTCCCTTGTACCCCCTGACCAAGGGCAGTACACCCTTCGTCTGGGGAAAGAGCAAGCAAAAGGCTTTTGACAACATTAAGCACGCCTTGTTGTCAGCCCCTGCCCTGGGACTTCCAGATGTGGACAAGCCGTTCCATCTCTATGTGGCTGAAAATAATGGCATTGCCAAAGGGGTCCTCACCCAAAAGCTGGGACCATGGAATCGGCCGGTGGCATATCTGTCAAAGAAACTGGACCCCGTGGCTGCTGGCTGGCCGAATTGTTTGCGTATAGTGGCTGCCGTGGCAGTCCTAGTAAAAGATGCAGACAAGCTGACACTGGGGCAGAACTTAATTGTCACTGCGCCCCACGCTTTAGAAAGTGTGATTCGCCAACCCCCGAGAGATGGCTAACTAACGCCAGGATGACCCACTATCAGACGTTGCTCCTAAACTCTGAGCGAATCAGGTTCACGCCGGCTACCGGACTTAACCCTGCCACGCTGCTGCCGGACCCCAGCCAGTCCGAGGTGACCCACGACTGTCAAGAAATTCTGGCGGGAGTACATGGAGTTCATTATGATCTCTCGGACCAGCCGCTTCAGGATGCCGAGGTGACATGGTATACGGACGGAAGCAGTTTTCTTGAAGAAGGAAGGCGGCGGGCAGGGGCAGCGGTGGTCGATGGGACTGAGGTAATCTGGGCAGCTGCCCTCCCTCAAGGTACGTCAGCCCAAAAAGCCGAGCTGATTGCCCTCACAAAGGCCTTAGAACTGGCACGAGGGAAAAAGGCCAACATTTACACTGATAGTAGATATGCTTTCGCAACTGCACATGTCCATGGAGCTATTTACCAACAGAGAGGGTTACTTACATCGGCCGGCAAAGAGATTAAAAACAAAAACGAAATCCTGGCATTGTTGGCTGCCCTGATGTTGCCAAAAAGATTAGTGTAATCCACTGCCCTGGACATCAACGAGATCGGTCCCTGGTAACTGAGGGAAACAATATGGCCGATCAAGCTGCGCGAGAGGCGGCGACAAAAGACGGGCTATCGAGATTGCTGGCAATATGCTCAGAAGATAAAAATAATCCTAGCCCCTCTCCGCGGCCCAGAGGGAAACAGGCTACGTCGGAAGGAGAAGCCAGAGAAATGTTAAAACAAATGCACCATTGGACTCACTTAGGGGCTAAAAAGCTAGTCTCTCTTTTAATTAAAGCAGGATATGAGGTGCCGGGACTTTTTAAATTGACTGAGCAAGTGGTCCTGAGCTGCAGACCTTGCCAAGAGGTAAATGCCGGCCGAAACAAGACGGGCCAAGGTAAGCGGCTGCGTGGAGACCGGCCGGGGGGCTTACTGGGAAGTGGATTTCACCGAGGTATGTCCTGCGCGGTACGGCAATAAATATCTGCTGGTTTTTGTGGATACTTTCTCAGGATGGGTGGAAGCATTCCCCACCAAAAATGAAAGTGCCCTCATAGTAGCTAAGAAAATTCTAGAAGAAATTTTTCCGTGCTTCGGAGCGCCAAAGATGTTAGGGTCAGATAACGGGCCGGCTTTTACTGCCCAAATAAGTCAGGAGTTAGCTAAGTTTCTGGGGACCGATTGGAAGTTACATTGTGCATACAGACCCCAGAGTTCAGGGCAGGTAGAAAGAATGAATAGAACTCTAAAAGAGACCCTAACTAAATTGTCCTTAGAGACTGGCGGTACTGACTGGACGGTGCTCCTTCCTCTGGCTCTGTTCCGGGTGAGAAACACGCCCTCTCACCTTGGTCTCACCCCTTTTGAAATTTTGTATGGAGCACCCCCCCATATTGACACTTAGAGAGGGATTCGACCCCGAAACTTTAACAATGGTGATCTGTGTGCTAGGCTACAGGGACTCCAGCTGGTTCAGAAAGAGGTGTGGACTCAGCTTGCTGCAGCCTACCAACCCGGTACCCCAGAAGAGGCCCATCCGTTCCAGGTGGGGGACTCCGTCTACGTTCGTCGACATCGGCAACATAATCTAGAGCCCAGGTGGAAAGGACCCTACATTGTCCTGCTTACGACCCCTACTGCCATCAAGGTTGACGGAATCTCATCCTGGATCCACGTCTCCCACGTTAAAGCTGCACCAGAACCAACGCCTCAATGGAAGGCTCACCGCACCTCTCACCCTTTAAAGCTCAGGCTCTGTCGATTACCGGATTCCTGATCATCCTCTACCTAAACCTCCTGACTCTGCATCAAGGGACCGCTCATACGTATTGGGCCTACGTTCCTGACCCCCCCATGCTCCAGTCTGTAGGGTGGGATGAAGAAACATTGCCGGTATATGTAAATGATACTGCTCTTCTGGGAGGAGTCTCTGACGCACACATTCAACACCAACAAGCTAATATTTCCTTCTATGGGCTTTCTTCACGGTTCCCTATGTGTTTTTCATACGATACCCCCAAGTCTTACTGTATAAATGTCTCCCCTGTCACTTCCTACCCTCGTGTATATATTTCAGGAATTTCTGACGACGCTGGGGCCATTTCACACCAAAAGGGCGTAGGGCCGCTCGATATACCTTACTGTGGTCGCCATCTGGGAATTAGCGAGGGAATGGATGTGCCATGGACTCTGTGCCGGGACGCAATGCCACCGTTTATAACATAAATAATAATAACAGTGTTTATCTCTGGGACTGGGCACCTGCAGGTACCCCAGATTATCCTGAATATAGAGGACAACACCCTCCTATTTTGGCACTCGGTCATCGTCAGGTATTTCAAACTGAGATCTGGAAGCTTTTAGCGGCCTTTGGCCCCGGCAACATGCTATATAGACAGGCTAATAAAGGTGGAACAAGATATGGAGATATAGGGATTACTGGATTTAGATATCCTAGATCATGTGTGCCTTACCCCTTTATGATTTTGGTTGGAAATGTTTCTGTTAATGTCACTCAGAATGTTTACCATATGTCTTGTTTTAATTGTACTCTCACTAATTGTATCAGAGGCATGAGCGCCGGAGAGCAGGTATTAGTGGTAAAACAACCCGCTTTTGTTATGCTCCCCGTCAAAATAGAAGAAGATTGGTATGATGAAACGGCATTGCAATTACTACAACACATCAATGCCGTCCTCGGCCGCCCAAAAAGAGGCCTGGGATTAGTTGTTCTGGGTGTGATATCGTTGATCTCCTTAATAGCGACCGCTGTTACTGCCTCTGTTTCCCTTGCTCAATCCGTGCAAGATGCCAAAATTGTTGATTCTCTGTCTTATAATGTCACAAGGGTTATGGGAACACAAGAGGATATTGATAAAAAAATAGAAAATAGGCTGTCTGCTTTATATGATACTCTCAGAGTCTTAGGAGAAGAGGTTCAAAGCTTAGAACTCAGAATGAAAATTCAATGTCATGTTAATTACAAGTGGATCTGTGTCACAAAAAACCTTATAATATATCTGACTTCCCGTGGGAGAGGATCAAAAGACATTTACAAGGCATATGGTATAATTCTAATATTTCTCTTGATTTACTGCAGTTACACAATGAAATATTAGATATAGAAAACGCACCTTCGGCCACTTTAGATGTTGTTCAAACTGCTGAAGATTTTGTGAAGAATTTGGTTTCTAACTTTCCCAGTCTTCATTCTTTGTGGCAGAGCATGGTGGCTGTAGGCATCGTGTTAATTGCTATCCTTGCCCTGATGTGCCTAGCACCATGCCTTATTAAAGGAACTGTAAAAGAATTTCTGCATATAAAGGTGCTTGTCTACCGTAACATGCTGCACCATCACCATCTTTTAGAGCGCCTAAAAGATGAAGAAGAGGGAGCTGCGAGAGAATTGCCTGTAACGGGTTAAATCTTGAAAGCCGCCTGACCTAAGTAACAACCCAGGGCATTCCTTGGCTCCCTGACCCGTCTCCCTCAATGGACGTTTAAAATGCACCCGTCACGCTCCGGAGACGGGGACACTATGCTCTGCACACAATAAAATGGAAGATTGGTGGCTGTTTTCTTAATGATTGTAAGGTATAGATGTTAAAAAGGTTATATAAGTTTGTTTATGATACCATGACTATTCTTGTAATCCTAACTTTCTTCATCTCTTAGCTTTGCATTTTTAAGTAGTTGCTCTCCTTTATCAAGAAACGCACAAGCACCGTGCGAGTGCTCATGCCAAGGTAACGGTATGCCGCAATCCCTCACTCTATGATTTCAGGATTGAAATCACGGACAAGAAGAAGAGGGGAATGAAGGACTTAGGTTAAAATTTAAGCCCGGAAGGCAGGCTGTGCCTCAAGGAAAATAGCTTACTCCTTATCTGGTGACTCAGAGCCTCCTGACCGATTCTTAACAGATCACTTATGACCTGGTCAAGGAAACCCCCTCCCAAGAATGTATCTTTCTGTCGGACTTTTCTGGGTAAAAATTGACCAAATGCCGCAGGGTGATCAGCCAACCGTTTCAACTTAATTACCTGCAAACTTTTCCCACCAATCAAATGTATCCACCTCACCTATGGCCCCTACTTCATTGTATCCCATACCCTGATCTCATCCCCACCTACCTGTGATTTTTTTGTATAAAAGTCCCTCACGACTGGCGTTCGAGGTTCACTCCTCCTAAGGAGATCGAACCCTGGCGCGCCGGCCTAATAAATCCTCTTGCTGATTGCATTGAATTCGAGTCACTGTGGTCTTTGGGGCGACGGTTCCTGAGAAAAGGCCGCGAGGTCTTACAACATACTGGAACAGTACTTTACAAATGCATTGGGGGTGGAAAAAGTTTCACCTTGAGTCGGATGCATTTGACAACAAGAGTCCATATTGAAGAGGAGTCATGGAAATGTGTGGGCAAGGGTTTTCTCCAGGCTCTGAGTGCACTAGACTTCAAATTACACATCTTTCAGAGAAACTACACAGATATAATGTGCACACTAAAACTTTAACCCAGAGTTCAAATCTGTGAAACATGAAAGTATTTATATTGGAGAGCAAGCTTGTATAGGTAATGAATGTTGTATAGTTTTTTTCATCAGATATTCACACTTTGGGCATAATGAGATAATTTTGCAGATCAGAAACTGAACAGATACTGAATATGAAAACACTTCTAAGAAAGCCAGTATGTCTTCAAGATTCACTAAGAAATTCATATTGGGGAGAATCCTTACAGATGTAATGAATTTGCTAAGTTTTTAGACCAGTTCTTTCAGTAGGCCACACATCAGACAATTCATATTAGGAAAAATAAATCTTTAGTTTTCCAACATTAACCTCCAATACTATTGCAGAATAATTATATTAAATATGTTGAAACTTATGGCATGAGGTGTATATTAAATATGTTGAAACTGAAGGACATGTAGGATAGGAGGATAGCCCAGTATCTTCAGTGTGTAAAGTATTTAATTAGTGGAGTTTTCTTGAGAAGGCTATATTACTATTGAGAGGGTAACAGGAAGGAAGGCCAGTGGTCTCCAAATGGAGGAAATAGGCTGCAAGCGTCAGACGTTTTTATCTCCCTAAAGTGGCAGGAGGAAACAAACAAATGATATTTTTTCCTTCTCTATACAAATTTAAAAGGAGGTTTCTCTTAAAATTCTGTGTTCCCATAATGACACCTGGTTTCACCTGCAGGTAACTATTCTCAAACCTTGAGATAACCAGTGCATCTTTCTTATGGAAATATTTGTCTTAAGCTATGTTAATATACTATGCATTTACCCCAGACTCTGTCTTCAAACCAGTATGTTATACTCAGACATTGTTCCCCTAATCTATGTAAACAAAACTATTTGTATGGTAATATGCCCTTCGGCAAGATTCAAGGCAATAGTTTTTTGGCCTGGGATGACTCCTCTGGTGCCAAGATTATCCTAAAATACATTTTATGGATGAGGGCCCGGTGTCATTCTGAGTTTTAAGACATTTCCTTTCTTTTGTTAACAGACTGCTAGAGACTATGTAACATCCAGCTGAAGACTAGCAGGGGGCACTCTTTCTACCCCCTTCTGAGGGCTATGTCACAAGATTTCTCTATCTCCTTTATAGTTTAATAAAACTTTATTACACAAAAGCTCTGAGCAATCAAGCCTCATCTCTGGCCCCTGATTGGATTCTTCTCCTCCGGGGGCCAAGAATCCCAGTGTCTTTTCGTGGTTCAGCAACAACCTTTCACTATGACTTTTCTGCAGTAGCTTGAAAACCTTCTGTAGCTTTCTTACAGGGCTTTCATGGTAGTCTCTCCGGAGGAATTAGTAAGATGAAGAGGCTAAGCTGATTAAGTGTGGTTCATTCACATCCATCTTTCTGGAAAAAACAGGGACACTGAATTATTCAGTTCACTGGTGTGTGAATTGGCATCAGGTAAGGGCAGAGAATAATGTAAAACTGTACCATAACTTATCATGCTTGTTATGTTCAGGGCACCCTTCCATACACAGACCACAGCGTGTTGTGGACTGCGTGCTATAACCATCTGACCATTGAGAGAGCAGTTATCTGAGTGGAATTTAATTTAAAAAAATCAAATAGTATGTATATGTGTATGATTGACATTTAACTGCTGCTATTATCATTTGCTACTGTTTGATTCAGAATGTATCATGGATCTCCTCTTTTGACTCATAAAATGTAATCACTTTCTCCACAACCCTAAATGAATCATGTTCTTCCCACCAACAGGGTTTTATCCGACCTCAGTATTTTGTAATGTAAGACCTTGCGGCCTTTTCTCGGGAACCGTTGCCCCAAAGACCACAGTGACTCGAATTCGATGCAACAGGCAAGAGGATTTATTAGGCCAGGCCGGCGTGAAGGGGTTCAGCCTCTTTGGGAGAAGCGAACCTCGAACACTCACCGAGAGGGATTTTTATGTAGAAAGATCAAAGACAACTGGGAATGAGATCGGAATGTAGGGAACAATGCGATAAGGGGGTCTAGGGATGAAGTGGAGACATTTGATTGGTGGGGACGGTTTACAGGTGATTTAGTAAAGACAGTTGACTGACCACCCAGCGGTGCCTGGTACAGGGAAATGCATGCTTGAGGAAAGGTCTGTTATAAGTCATCAGTTAAGAATAGGGAGCAGTCAGGAGGCTCTGAGTCATCAAGATAAGGGGGAAAGCTATGCGGCACATTCTGCCTTCCAGGTTTAACTTTTAACCTAGAAGTTTTCCAGTGCCCTCCTCAGAAAGCACTAAATGAAGTTACATTCTTACAGAAAGACGAATACAATGATTTATAACAAAGAGAAATTCATTATCCCAAAAAGCCTTGTTTTGCTAACATCAAAACTACTATAATTCCTTAACCTAAAAGTTCTTCAGTAACAGATGATAACAATGCAGTGTTAGGCTCTTGGGGCTGAAACAATCTATGAGAATTGCTTTCCACAATGGAACCAAAGATCATGCAATTTGGGAATTACATATTCACAATTTGCACTTGAGTTACTTTGCTTCAGAACATTCAGACAGCTGTAATTAAAATACCATAGCAGTACATTTTCAGACTCAAAATATATTTAAATAGAAAAATTGTGGAGTTCCCCAGCAGTCCAGTGGTTCAAACTCTATACTTCACTGCAGAGGGCACAGGTTTAATTCATGATCAGGGAAGTAAGATTCTACAAGACACCAGGCAGGACCCTCCACCCCCAAAAAGGTACAAAAATTTAAACTTAGAAATTTTAAAGATCTAATTCATGAATCAGGCAGCACCCTATCTAGTTCATTCAGAGGTGCTCAAAGGAACTGTACAACATGGAAGGCTTCTGTAGGTAGAAACTAGATAGGACAAGAAAATTATTCGCAAACACATTGCTTCAGGTCTGGTCTCCTATGCAGGGGTGTGGGCAGGAGGAAGGTGTAGCCAGCGTCTTGCCCTGCAGATTATTGCACCAGTGTCCTGGAAATTCCAGTCAGTGACTGCTGGTCATGTTTTTAAGCAGGCAGATACCGCAGTGAAGTGTTGGTTTGCCCCTCCTGGAGGCAGAGGCTCCACCTTGGGTCTGTCTCTTCTTTTTAACACGACCTGAACCTTGCCGTGCATCAGTGAGTGTGCCCTGTATGAATAAGTGTCTTCATGTTTTTTCTGTATTGCTTGACATGAAGAGAAAATAAGCATACAGTTGTTTAGTCATGAAACTGTGTCCAACTCTGCGACCCATAGATTGTAGCCTGCCAATCTCCTCTGTGGAACTTCCCAGGCAAGAATACTGGAGTGGGTTGCCATTTCCTCCTCTGGAGGATCTTCCTGACCTGGGGATCAAACCTTCATCTCCTGCATTGACAGGCAGGCTTTTTACTGCTGAGCCAGCTGCGAAGCCCCGAATAACAAGGTGAGTCTTTAAATTCTAATGATAGATATTCTAATTCTAGCATCAAGGCAGGGAAATGAAAAGTACTCATTTTTGAAATGTCCTTTGTGCCACCCTACCTAAAAGTGAGAGATGAAGGCTTGTAGTTGGGAAATTTTTAAATTTTTTGTTATGTAAACTTTTAGGTTTGTTTTGAAAGACATGAAACAGTTCTTTTCTTGCAATCTTCAATTGTCTTCTTTTCTATTTCCACATTTAAATTTTCAGTAAATTTCACTCCAATGTAATGACTTCCTTTCCCCTTTTGATACCTTCACAAACATAGCCATGTGTATTCTTAATTTCTCCGCCACCGTGCAGCAAGGCCAGGCCATGAGACCAGCTTTACCAAATACGGTGTGAGTGCAAGCAATGCATTACTCATCTGAATGATGTTATAAATAAATCACCCAGGGAACTCCCTGGTAAACCAATTTGATTTCTGTGCTTTCACTGTCCGGAGGGCCTGAGTTCAGGCTCTGGTAGGGAACTAACATTCTGCAAACTGCATGGCATGTAAAAAAAAATCACCAAGACCCTTTGTCACTCTCCAACTGGATTAATTGACCCAAATGTGCCCTAGCTATTGCTCCAAGCAATTATTGATGCAATATCAGTATAGTTTTCTACCAGCCTGTAAATTGTTTTTTTAACTAAAGCTCTGTTTAATGTGGGGGTGACTCATTTGTTTATTTTTGGCTGTGCTGGGTCTTATTTGTTGGGCTCTGGTCTGCTCTCTAGTGGTGCTTCAGCCTCTCATTGTGGTGACTTCTTGTTGCAGAGCATGGATCTAGGTCCTTTGTGCTCAGTAGTTGTGATGCTCGGACTTAGCTGCCTTGTGATATATGATATATTCCTGGACCAGGGAGCTAACCCGTGTTCCCTGGCAGGTGGATTCCTAACCACTGGACCTACAGTGAAGCCTCTCATCTAATGTTTGTATAAGCACCTGTGAGATGCACTGAGGGGAAGCTGAAACCGCAAATAAATTCTCCCAGACTGAATTGTTTGTTTGTTTCGTTGGTTGTTTTAACTTATGGGGGTTCTTAAGGTTAACCATTATATGTCTTGGTATTCACCTTTTAATTTTATCTTTTCAGAGATACAAATAAAACGATAAGAAAGCTTTTTCTCTCTGTGTGTGTGTGTGCACACGCGCGTGCACTAGGTCACTTCAGTCCTGTCTGACTCTTTGTGACCCTAAGGACTGTAGCCTCCCAGGCTCCTCTGCCCTTTTGTCTCCTGCACTGGCAGGCAGACTCTTTACTACTAGTGCCTCCTGGAAAGGGAAAGCTATTGCTAATGAGTTCTAAAAATATCACAGTTTAGAAGTTTCTCTTATTTAAAGGATCCACCATCTGGCTATTGAGTAGTAATAGCCCAACAGCCCCTCAAGGCAATAAGACACAAGACAAGTCTCTACAAGAGGGTGCAAAGAATGCAGCCTTCAGATAGTCCAAGAAAGTGAAAGCCCTTGTAACAAGCAGACAAAAGGAAGGTTAAAATAATGGCTGGGACCCCTTATGACAAATTCCCATGAGAGCTGGTCCAGTCTACTTGACTGGCGGCCAAATGTAACCTTGTGTGTACCTTCCAGACCAAGTTCTCAAAACAGAAAAAAAAATGCCTAAAAAGATCAGATAGAACATTGATATTACAAAGGTACAAGGAGAGAAGTGCAGATTCCTCTTAGGACTTTATCCTTTAGGGTCGGAATTCTGAAAAGATGTTTTACAAACCTGGCTTTCTCTAGCCAGTTTTGGAATGTCAAAAAGAGCTCCTATGTTGGCCGTTTTTAAAGCAGAATTTCCTTAGGACCCAGTTAAGTACCCCAAGTATAAATTCCATACCTACATATAGCTGGCTCAGGTTTGGTTGGAGTCCTGATGCTTCTTCTCTTGGTCAGTCCAGATCACTCAGTGTTTGCTTGTTTTTCTGCTGTGCTGGATCTTGCCTTGCGTGGGCTTTCTCTAGTTTCAGCAAATGGGGGTTACTCTGTAGTTGCTGTGTGCAGGCTTCTCGTAGCTATGGCAGTGAGCCTACCGTAGCCCACTAGGCACTAGGAGAAATAGTGAAGGTCACTCAGCCGTGTCCGACTCTTTGTGACCCCATGGACTGTAGCCGTCAGAGGAGCCTGGTGGGGTCACAAAAAAGTTGGACACAACTGAGTGACACTTTCACTTTTCTCCTAGTTTTCAGATCTCCCAGTTATTGGTTGATCACCCTGAATTTTACTTGGCAGTGTATTAACGGACTTAATTCAAACACACTGAGTGGACCCTCAAACTTATCTGGACTTGCTGAGGAGGTCGATGGCCCCATGAGGCGCTTACTGATGTGTCAAGGTCAGTATTTCCAAAGCACAGACGGGTGCCTGTCTTTCTCCATCCTGAATTGGCTTTAGGGTGCACTGCCGCTGGGGCACTGTAGTGTCTAACGAACTTGATTCTTGAAGAACTGAGATGTCAAGACACTTTTCTCCTTACAGGTGTTAGTAGGAAGTAGCCGGTTGTAAGAGTTATGTGTTTCACATTCTAGCTTGTCATCCCTACACAAATCCAGTTGTTTACTTAAACTGCTTAAATTAATTCTAATCGCAGGAATATCTGGGTTTCTGGGTCCAGCCACCACCCTACATTAAACCCGAGCCCCGCCACCACACCAGGTTTCAGTTCCCAGACCTCTGAATATCTTCAGCCTCATCAGCCAGACTCCTGTTAAGAATAAACTTTGCTTTACAGCGTAATGATCCCACAGAATTTTAAGTTTTTACTTTAAAACTGTTCTGTGACAGTTACCTAAACTAGGGAGGAATCAATGGTGCAACATAAGACATGGAAGACCTAAAGTATTTCTAAACCCAGACAAGCTATGTTGAGAACCAAACAGAAGAACGTGCACCTGCTCGGCCCCGCCCCTCTCAGCAGGAAGCTGGCGAGTGCCCTACGCCCCGCCCTTCTCAGTGGCCTCTGCTCAGGCCCAGCCCCCAGCTCTTCCCTCTTTACCCAGGTCCGCGAGTTTCCACCAAATTCCGAAACCATGACTGTGGAGATGAGATCATTGTCGGGAACATGAGGTACCTTTTTTTTCCCTCTAAACTGCACCTGGGTGTCCCGTCTCCTCCATTTGCGAGGTCTTCGGACCATCAAATTACCCTCACCTGCTCCTCCACACCCGAGTAATTTCAGTTTTGACCCTCAGAGGCCAGACTCATGTATGGATGTGAGAGTTGTGCTACAAAGAAAGCAGAGCACCGAACTGATGCTTTTGAACTGTCATGTTGGAGAAGACTCTTGAGAGTCCCTTGGACTGCAAGGAGGTTCAACCAGTCCATCCTAAAAGAAATCAGGCCTGAATATTCATTGGAAGGACTGATGCTGAAGCTGAAACTCCCAATACTTTGGCTACCTCATGCGAAGATCTGACTCATTGGAAAAGACCCTGATGCTGGGAAAGATTGAAGGTGGGAGGAGAAGTGGATGACAGTTGATGAGATGATTGGATGGCATCACTGACTCAATGGACATGAGTTTGAGTAAACTCCAAGAGCTGGTGATGGACAAGGAGGCCTGGCGTGCTGCAGTCCATGGGGTCCCAAAGAGTCGGACATGACTAAGTGACTGAACTGAACTGAGTTTCTAAACATTTTGTAACTTTGGGTAATTTTCTTTTTTCTATGAAAGGATAAATGCGGATAAGGATGACTGCTTCAGCTCTTCTGCTAGAGTGGAGTAGGGCTGAGATGGAGTAGGACCCTCTGTCACTGAGAAAAGTCATGGGTGCAGGCCAGTCTGGGCGGATTTTCCAGTTGCGTCCAATACAAGTCCTGTCAGGGTTAGATTTAGTGATTTAGGTTAAGCATAAAGATTTGTTGTGGGTCGAATGGGTTTAAGCTGAATAGAGATTAGGCTGTTAATGTAATGAATCCAGAGCCTCAACTATGATTGTATAAAGTTGTTGAAGAGTGGCTGTATTTGTATCTGCTTGGCCGTGTCATCACCCAATAAATAGAAAAGGCATAATTCTGATCCCTTTCCCATCCTGTGAAAAGTTGGGAAAGAATGTGGTAACCAGAATTAGTAGCACTGTGGAAATCCCTGATGATCCTGTTGCAGGGCTTCATGCTCTCACAGCCAAGGGCCTGGGTTTGACCCCTGGTTGGGGAAAAAAATTAATATTGTGATAAAAAGCATGTGCTCAGTTGAGTCCAACTCTTTGATAAAACATCTGTTTCTGCTTTGTTGACTATGCCAAAGCTTTTGACTGTGTGGATCACAATACACTGGAAAATTCTGAAAGAGATGGGAATACCAGACCACCTGACCTGCCTCATGAGAAATCTGTATGCAGGTCGGGAAGCAACAGTTAGAACTGGACATGGAACAATGGACTGGTTCCAAATAGGAAAGGGAGTGTGTCAAGGCTGTATAGTATCACCCTGCTTATTTAACTTATATGCAGACTACATCATGAGAAACGCTGGGCTGGAAGAAACACAAGCTGGAATCAAGATTGCGGGGAGAAATATCAATAACCTCAGATATGCAGATGACACCACCCTTATGGCAGAAAGTGAAGAGGAGCTAAGGGGCCTCTTGATGAAGGTGAAAGAGGAGAGTGAAAAAGTTGGCTTAAAGCTCAATATTCAGAAAACAAAGATCATGGCATCCGGTCCCATCACTTCATGGGAAATAGATGGGGAAACAGTGGAAACAGTGTCAGACTTTATTTTTGGGGGATCCAAAATCACTGCAGATGGTGACTGCAGCCATGAAATTAAAAGATGCTTACTCCTTAGAAGAAAAGATATGACCAACCTAGATAGCATATTCAAAAGCAGAGACATTACTTTGCCGACTAAGGTCCGTCTAGTCAAGGCTATGGTTTTTCCAGTGGTCATGTATGAATGTGAGAGTTGGACTGTGAAGAAGGCTGAGCACCGAAGAATTGATGCTTTTGAACTGTGGTGTTGGAGAAGACTCTTGAGAGTCCCTTGGACTGCAAGGAGATCCAACCAGTCCATTCTGAAGGAGATCAACCCTGGGATTTCTTTGGAAAGAATGATTCTAAAGCTGAAACTTCAGTACTTTGGCCACCTGATGCAAAGAGTTGACTCATTGGAAAAGACTCTGCTGCTGGGAGGGATTGGGGCCAGGAGAAGAGGATGACTGAGAATGAGATGGCTGGATGGCATCACAGACTCGATGGACGTGAGTCTGAGTGAACTCCGAGAGATGGTGATGAACAGGGAGGCCTGGCGTGCTGCGATTCATGGGGTTGCAAAGAGTTGGACACGACTGAGCTACTGAACTGAACTGAACTAAAAGAGGGTTACAAAGTTGGCGATCTATAGTTAAAGAACCTGAAGCGAACAAAATTCATTTGTTCTTATTAGAAGCATTTTCATTTACTATCACAGGAGAAAATATTACCATATTTCCATCCCATTTACCTAACTGTATTACTTCTGTAAAATCTGGAATAGAACATTGGGTACAATGGAAATTATATAAAGCTAAAACTGGACATATTATGGGCAATACTTCTGATGGAGAAATTATTGATTGGAGTCCCAAAGGATAGTCTTTGGATATGTTAGGTAGGTAGAATAGGGAAACAGAGTCCAAAATGGCGGCTACAAAAACAAGGAAAGTCAAAGGAAGGTCTAAGGACCAGAGTGAAGACCTCAATTGGAACAAACAGCACTCCTAGCTAAGCCCAATTTGCATAGGGTGGGCCCAGGTGGAAGAAAACATATAAAAGGAAGAGCTAAAGCGCTCTCGCTCTCTCTCTCCGCTCTCTCTCTCTCTCTCTTTCTCTCCCACGTGCATGTGCTCTTTCTCTCTCTCTCCCATTCTCCTGCTATCTTCTAAATAAAATAGAGCTGTAACACTGATTTGCCTAAGAGCTGTAACACGGTTTGTCCAAGACCTGAGAGCTGTGATGCGCCGAGGGCTCTAATGTCCGTTGCTCCAAATCTTTGTTGTAACGAGACAAAGAACCGAGGAACATACACTCGCGTGACAGACAAAAATAATAATTATTTGGTGCTGGGGGCCAGCGTGAGGAACTCCGCCCTTGGCAAAGGTAATGAGGAAGGGGGCTTTGGCATACGAAAAGGCGTGATCAAGCCTCAAGAAATTCCCCTGCTCCCGAGCATCTAACCCCAAAACCAGAGTTTGTCTTGTACTCTCACCTACGGGGGGCACTCCCCATAACCCTTTCTCTCCTAGAAGGAGTAAACGTGCAGCTCCAAGGCAGTAAGAATTCCTGGGCGTGACTAGAGTGTTTCAACTTACGGGACTCCTCTGAAGGTTATCTAGCCTGCCTGTATAGGTTCCTCTGGCCACAACAGCCCTCCAACCTTGAGAGGCATGAGATGTTTTTGACTTATTAAAGGCGAATTCTTGTGGGAAGTTAGAACAGCACAGAGAGTTTTGGAGTATTTTGAGAGTCTTAATTAACATAAGGCTTTTTCTTCTTGTTGAGTCAGTGATTGCTGCCAGGCCTCCATATCGTTAGGCACCTGGGAGTATATTAATCAATGTATTTGGAATATAGGAAAGGAAATATAGTAGTTTTTGATGTTAGACTAGACTTAGATGTTACTAGACTTTTTGAGTTAATGAATTTTCTCTTTTGTTATAGATCACTGTACTTTGTTGTAAGTCACTGTGTCCTTGCTATGTAAAAATGTAACTTTATCACTATCTTAAGACTAAATAGATCTTAAGAGGAACATTGGTGAAAGGATTTTCATTTGTTGGACTGATGTTTGCTGCTAAATCTCCATATTCCCTGCCTTTATAATAAATATAACTAGCATATAGGAGAAATACGTATTAACCTTTAAGCATATAGGAGAAATAAGTATTAACCTTTAAGATTAATCATGTTAACCTTGGGTTAAATAAATTCCTTTCTTGATTGTAACTCACTACACCCTCACCCTATAGGAATGCAACTTTATTTGGAGGGTGGTGCCTGGTTTAAGAAAAAACACCCTTGGGAAAAAAAGTGTTTTGGTTATCAGGAAGAAAGGGTTGTAAATGTCAGCAGGCAGAAATGGCTTAAAAATGATGTAAAACCTCTAAGACCTTTTTTATGTAAAGCACCTGATTTTGATAAAGGTCAGGACTGCTGACCCCCACGTGATGCTGTATTCATCCCTATATGTAACAAAACGTATATAAGAAAATTGGAAAAATAAAGAAATGGGATCAGTTCCTGGAAAGACTGACTCCCCCATGTTGTTCTTCCTTACTCCCTGTTTTTCTGGCTGAATTCCCATCTGGACCATGGATACTATTCCGTGTGAACCAAGTTATTCAGTCTCTTTTTCTCCACTAATTTTCCTACTACACTATCTGTTTCTAATCTCTCTCTCTATCTGTAACTAAATATGTATTTTTCCAAGGAGGACGCCGACTCCGTCCCCACCTTCGAATCACCGTGGATCCACTGGGGCTGGACCCTGGCAATTTGGATTTGCCTATATTGTTAAATAATACTTTAGACTCCATGAATAACATTGTTAATAGCTCTGTATATTGGCATGGAGGGAGTTTCTCTCCTCCGTTACCTCAATCAATTACCTTATGTGCCTTTACATTCAGAATTGTGGAAAATATCAGCTGCCTTCCAACCAATAACAGCATGGAAGGGGCAATTTAATTTGACAGTATCAGTCATTGCTTACATTTTGATAAAAATTCAACCCATTGGATTAAAGTACGTGTTCATTTACCTTTCATATTTTTGATAGGACCTACTTTTTATAATGCCTCTTCTGGGTTACTTACCTATCAAAATTGTTTTTTACACTTGTATCAATTCTTCCCTCCAGTTTCAGAATGACTACTCTCTATATATTCTAAAAACCAGATCTGGAGTATGAAAGTGAAGCCGCTCAGTCGTGTCTGACTCTTTGTGACGCCATGGACTATAGCCTACCAGGCTCCTCCGTCTGTGGGATTCTCCAGGCAAGAGTACTGGAGTGGGTTGCCATTTCCTTCTCCAGGAGATCTTCCCAACCCAGGGATTGAATTGCATTGCAGGCAGACGCTTTACCATCTGAGCCACTAGGGAAGATCTGGAGTATGGCCTCCTGTAAAAATGAATAGACCATGGCAGGATAGCCCCACAGTCTATATTGTAGAACAGATCCTTAAGAAAGTATTAAAATGCACTAAAGGGCTTATTGGATTGTTAATTGCTGCCATTTTAGGAATTATTGCTATAGCTACTACAGGAGCAGCATTACATCAGAGTGTACAGACTGCACTTTGTGCAAGGATGGCATAAAGACTCTGATGTTCTTTGTTCCACCCAAAGACAAATAGATGGAAAATTAGCTGCACAAATGGCTGATTTACAACAGGTTGTATACAAGTAGGTGATCAAGTGAATACTCTTCAAAAACAGATTCGTCTTAAGTGTGATTGGAATATTCTTTTGTGTCACTCCTCATAAATATAATGAATCACCGTTTCATTGGGACAAAGTTAAACAACACCTGTTAAATCAAGGTAATCTATCTCTGGATATTAATAACTTAGAAGAGATTATGGAAACTTTCTCACAGAAACTACACCTTTTGTAAGGATCTAATCTGCTGGAAGTAGCAGCAGATGGAATTTCTCAATTAAATCCCAATCCTCACTTGAAAACTATTGGAGGATCAATGGCTGGTTTTATGTTAATTTTTATATGTCTTTTTTTCTGTTTCTACATAGTCTGACAGCAAATCACCACGACAGTCAACGGACAACAACAGTAATTAGCAACTATTGCTTTGGCTTCTGTGATCAACAATAATCATAAAAATAAGCCTCTAAAAAAAAAAAAAAGGGATATGTAGGGAATATGCTATGAACAGGCCTGTACTATAATTAACAGGGCTTCTTTGAAGAATAAGAATGACTTTCTTATCACCTCCAGGAAAAGGGCTGGGAGCAGTAAAAAGTACATCGTGGAAAAACATCTTAAAAACAAGATGTTGAAGTACTGATGTGACTGATGGAAAACCATTAGTGACTGTTCTCAGACCAGAGCCTTGACGGAGTTGCTGAGGAAGGTGGTCACTAGCTCAAGGGCTAAAGACAATCTTGAAAGGCCTGAAGGTTTGAACATTAACCAGAACATTGAGGACTGTGCATCATATATAGCTGTCCCTGATCTGAGATGGTAAAAAACAGACGTCTTTAGAGCATGTACAAGGAACTAGATGTTAGCAATAAAAAGCATGCAAGGATCAGGATCTTGGCTTTTGCCTGTGAATGGCATCAGCCCCTGATCCCCACCTTATTTCTCAGTCTTGTTTTTCTTTATACTTCTGTGGCCCCACTCACCCGGTTGGTTTGTTGTTAGGCTGGTCCCAACAAGTTCAGACTGGAGGACCTGGATGTGGGCTCATGGCTAATTGTCGGTGCCTGGAAGGGTGGGTGTGCCATAGTGTCTTAGCTCAGTTTCCCTGGGACACAGATGTTGTAACAGAGGTTTGCGTGCCTGGATTGATTTGGTAAGTCATGATCACACTTGTGGAAGAAGTAAGGAAGTGGAATTGGGAAGAGGACTGTTATCCTGCAGTGTGTTAGAATCAAGGCCTGAGCTGAGCCCTCAGGGAGGGATGGGTGCATTGGTCCTGGCGGTGGAATCCAGAAGGTTGCCCACAGCATCAACTCCATGGAGTAGATTTTGTGGGTTCTTTTGGAAGGACAAGAATCATTACGCAACCTGTAAAATAACTTGGTAAAATCCCGGAGATGATTTTGTCAGTTACCTTTAGTATTTTCTGTTATTTTGAGTTGTTAATGAAGAAGGTTTCCGATGCACTTGAAAGGGGGGAAAAAAGACCTTGGAGCCTATCCTTGGAAGATGTTGAAGTCTCACTGGGGGATGTGCATCAGCATACGCATCTGTCTTTTATTATTAGACTTTGGAGATCACAGTTTTTACACTGTCTGGGATCACTGTGACTGAAAATAGATGTCGAGTCCAGATGGTGCTTGGGTATATTCATGTATTATTCCATCATAAATACATGAGTTGTTAAACCTTGGAATCTTTCTGGGGATTGCATAGCACGATGGGTGGATTATTACTGGATATATAGAGAGTGTGTTGAACCAGATGAAATTTCATAAGGGTCTTTCAGCCTAGAGGGGAAATGAATAGTGCTAAACTTTGATGGCAGAGGGATTTCGTTAGGGAGGGGCCATAAATTCTCAGGATATAAGGAAGGCTCAGGCTCCCCAGGCGGTGCTAGTGATAAAGACTCACCTGCCAGTGCGGGAGACAGAGAGGCGCGGGTTTGATCCCTGAGTTGGGAGGAGGGCATGGCAACCTACTCCATGGGCAGAGGCATCTGGTGGACTATAGTCCATAGGGTAGCAAAGACTCAGACATGACTGAAGCACCTTAGCTCACAGGCACAGGGAAGGATTATTCGTAGACTCCCGAGGACCGTCAGCTCCGTAGCAATCTGGAGTACAAAGGCTTATTCTGGAGATGATGCAGCTGCTATTTCTTGCTGCCAGTGCAGTGGGGGTCTCTCCATGTCTTTCCAAATCACGTGCATGTGCCACATACTTGCACAACACAGATACACAAGAACTCTTGTGAATGGATGGTGGGAATGTAAATAGTACCTGGAAAACAGTACTGAGGTTCCTCAAATATTAAAAAGAGAACATGCATAGGATCTCAGAGTCTCACTTCTGATTATATAACCAAAGGAAGCAGAATCAGTATATATTTTAAAATATTTATTTGACTCCAATGGGCCTTAGTTGTGAATCAGGAGATCTTTTTCACATCACGCAGGACCTTTCATCCTGGCAGGGGGATCTGGAGTATGCCTGCTCTGTCTTTGCGGTACCTGGGCTTAGTTGCTCTACTGCATGTGGGATCTTATATCCCCAACCAAGGATTGAACAAGGATTGAGTCCCCTTTGTTGCAAGGCAGGTTCTTAACCTGGAATTCCTGTGACCACCAGAAATGTACTGTGAAAAATCAGTATTTTGAAGGAGTTACCTGCATTCATACAACCAATATTTCTTCATTTACAACAATCAGTTTTCTTCAAACAGCACAATTTTATCCCTTTTCAGTTCTTCAAAACAGAACCTAGTAATGCCCCAAAGGCTCTCAAGGTTGAAAGAAATCTATTAGCGTTTCTTTGCATGGTGAAATCAAAGAATAGTTAATTTGGGGATTATATACTAATAATTTGCACTTGAGTTATTCTCTCCACATTCTGTCCATAGTGGAGCTTTTCTAGACTCTGGCCCCCTAAAACCTACTCCCTTGTTTATGGATGTTCCTGTATGATATTTCCCAATGTCCTCTTTTGTTCCCAAATAAAACCATTAGTATGCACCTGATTTACATGAAGTGAAAATAGGAAAATAAACATGTAAACTATTAGGAAATAAACTTCAGAACTAAGGTTAAAAGTGGTATCTCTTTTTTACCTTGGAGAATTCTGAAATAATTTATTTGTGATTATTTATTTATTATTGGCTGAACAGTTGTGGCTCAGGGGCTTAGTGACTCCACAGCATGTGGGAATTTCCTGGACCAGGCATTGACCCCTCATCTCCTGCTTTGGCAGGCCGATTCCTTATCCCTGAGTCACCAGGGAAGTCCCAGAAATCATTGAGAATGCAGACTACATGGTGGCATTTTTTTTTTGTTTAATAAACTAGAAATTTCATAGATTCAATCCCAACTTTTTGTTCTTGTTACTCTGAAGTCACTGAAAGCACAAGATGGAACCAAACCCAAAGTATTGTTTGGATACTGGGACAGATGATGTGTTATGAGAATGTTTGTTAACTGATGAAGCTTTCTAGTTGGAGCACTACAGACTTCCAATCTGATGGGAATTTCTCAGCCTGCCCAGATAGGCAGCATAGGAAGCGGTTGGCTTTAAAGTCTAGAGGTATCAGTTGTCAAACACTGGAAAGCACAGTGAGACTGTTGAACAAAACACTGAATGTTTACTCCTGCTATGAATTTGTTACATTCTGTTTCCTGCTTTACAGATATGTTCCATTATTTTATCTGGTTGTTGAAGATGCTAGTAAATTACTATTTATCTGTTTTACTAAACAGAAAAATTATTATTTACTATCTATTGCCTGAGACATTTTTACATTAGCCTAATGACAGAGGATGAGATGGCTGGATGGCATCACTGACTTGATGGACGTGAGTCTGACTGAACTCCGGGAGTTGGTGATGCACAGGGAGGCCTGGCGTGCTGCAATTCATGGGGTCGCAAAGGGTCAGACACAACTGAGCGACTGAACTGAACTGAATAAACAGTATTTAGAAATATTTAATATTAATAAATACTAAATAGAAGTCTAGTTTTCCAAAGCATATTAAAATGTTGATGTAACATTATAGAATTAATAAATATGCTCCATATTCATTGTCAGCTGTAGTAGAATTTCCTTTCCTGAATTTTTTTTTAATACTGTGATGGTTTTTGCCATTCCTCAACATGAATAGGCCATAGGCATTCATGTGTCCCCTCCCTCCTTCCCCACCCTATCCCTCCAAGCTGTCACAGACCAGTGGCTCTGGATGCCCAGTCATATATCAAACTCCCACTGGCTATCTATTTTACATATGGTAATATATAGATATATATTTGTTTCAATGCGATTCTCTCAAATCATGCTACCCTATTTATTTTTTCAAGTTTTTCCTTAGCATGATTTTCTCTGTCCACATATTGTGACCGAGGTTTAAAGTGTAATTTACATTTCTTCTCTGCCTTACACTAACAAATACATAAGTCGGTGGGTTCTTTTGAGACTTTTGTAATGTGAAAATGCACAGAAGACAATGACAGGAAACATAGTAGCTGCCCTAGAAACATGAAGAAAGTTCCTTTAGGACTTGAGTTCAGTCAGTTAATAAACACAGAAATATTTATAAATAGTGCAAAATTGGTGATAATTTTGGTGAAAAGAAATTGTCATGTCTTCTCAAGATGTTGTTTTGTAGTCTGCTTTGTTGTCTGTATCTGACAGAGCTTTTGGAAACAACTAAGCAAAGAGAGAACAAAAATTAAAACTGCCTGATTACCACCAAATGATCATCTAGTCATTGTTGACATTCCGTTACATTGAGGAAGTACTCACTTATGGATTATATATTATGATGTAAACAAGTTTTTCTCAAAAGTATTTGAAGCTATGTCATCATAAGCATGGAACACAGTTTCTATAAAGAAGAATGCAGTTCTCATTATAGGAAATTTTTTCTCTCTTGTTTAATAACTTTAAAATTTTATTTTTGGCTGTTCTGGGTCTTCACTGTGCTCCTGGCTTTTCTCTCCTTGCGGCGAGCAGGGCTATACATTCTGTACATAAAATACATAAACGTGGCTGGTTGGTTGGAGACTGGCATTCTGAATCTCCTTTTTGGTCAGTCCAGATCACTCAATGTCTTTTTCTTTTGGCTGTGCTGAGCCTTTTTTTGCCGCACGTGGGCTCTCTCTGGTTGCAGCAAGCAGGGACTACTAATTGCTGTGCTGGCTTCTAACTGCTGTAGCTACTCTTGTTGCAGAGCACAGGCTCTAGAGCACCGGCTCAGGACTTGTGTTGCTCGGGCTTAGTTGCTCCAAGGCACGTGGTATCCTCCCGGAACAGGGATCAAACCTGTGTCCCATGCATTGGCAGGTAGATTCCTTATCCCTGGACCACCAGGGAAGCGTCACTGAGTGGCTTTCAACTGAGCAAATCCCAGTATATTTCAACCAGGATCCTCCTGTATCTTTTAACTGTTAATACCTTGCCAAATAAACTTTGGGGTCATCACCCCATAACTGGGAGATCCGAAAACCAGGAGAGACTCCCTGAAACTTACCTGGACTTCCTGAGGAGGTCGATAGGCCCAAGAGGCTGTTCCTGATTTACCAAGGCTCCTGTATCAGAAGCTCAGAATGGTGCCTGTTTTGCTCCAGCCTGCATTCCCGTCAGGGTGCATTGTCCTTGGGTTGCTGCAGTGACTAATAAGTTTGATCTTGAAGAAGTGGAATGTCAAGATATTTTTCTCCTTTCAGGTGTTACCTGAGCTGTTACTAAGAGCTGTGTGCTTGACATTCCACCTTGTCATCCCTACACAAAGCCAGTTGTTGTTTACTTAAACAGCTTAAATTAATTCTAATTGCAGGAATATTTCTGGGTCCAGCCACCACCCCACATCAACCCCCCACCCACCCCTACCCACCCCCAGCCCGGCCACCACACGGGGTTTCAGCTCCCATACCGAACTGCTTCAGCCTCATCAGCAGCAATCCTGTTAAGAGGAAACCTTTCTTTCCAAAGCAATTATCCCACAGAATTTTAAGTTTTTACTTAAAACTGTAAAGTTATGAGCAATCAATGATGCAACACAAGACAGCAAAAACCCTCACCGTACTTCTAAACCCTTAAAAGATAACCTGGGGACCAAAAGGAAGAACACAACGGGTGTCCTCATGTTCCTGATCGGCCCCCTCGGCTCCCCTCGGTCCCGCTCGGCCCCGCTGGATCCCGCTCATCCCAGCTCGACCCCGCAAGTCCCAGCTCGACCCCGCTCGTCCCAGCTCGACCCCGCTGGTTCCCGTTCGGCCCCCCTCGGCTCCCCTCGGCCCCCCTCTGCTCCCCTCGGGCCCCCTCTGCTCCCCTCGGCCCCCCTCGGCCCCCCCTCGGCCCCCTCGGCCCCCTCGGCCCTTTGGCTCCGCCCCTTCACCCGCCGGCGCGGGAGGCTGCCTTCGCCCCGCCCCCTCGCTGTGGCATCTGAGAGCAATGGCTGAGGCGTCTCGAGTCTCTGCTTCGACGCAAGCGAGTCTACAGCCTATTCCTGAAGCCGAGACTTGGTAGGTGCGGCGGACGATTGGAAACGGGAGGAGCTTTTTTTGTTTGTTGTTGCTGTTAAACTGCGCCTGTGGGGGCCCCTTCCTCCCTGACCGTGATCTCCAGTCACTTCGCTCCTCGCTATTCCCCGACCCTTCCTCCAGCCCAGAGAAATTCAGTCGTTGTCGGAGGCCCAGGTTCTGATTTCCTTTGGATGTAAAATCCTGAGGTAACACATACAGTGCACGAAATGCGTAGTATTTTATAAGGAAAAAGTCATTTTAATTATGATGTGGCACTTGATAATTTTATAAGTATGGAATCCCGTGTTCGGGAACTAGTTTAGAATTTCGACTTTGGGACTGGTGTTGGAGCTGAAGTTCTATCTGGAGTGGTAGGGAAGAGTATTACTGTGCTTTTTGATTTATTTGAGCATGGTAGTAAATGGACTACAAAAGTGAAAGTGAAAGCGAAGTCACTCAGTCGTGTCGGACTCTTTGTGACCCCGTGGAGGTATCTGGATACCAGGGGTCTACATCCATGGGATTCTCCAGCAAGCATACTGGAGTGGGTTACCATTTCCTTTTCCAGGGGATCTTCCGAACCCAGGGATCGAACCCAGGTCTCCCACATTAGAGGCGGACACTTTAACCTCTGAGCCACCAGGGAAGTCCCAAAGACTCTTCATTTTAGGAGATTAGTTTCAGTGATGCTGGTTACTTGAAAGAGCATTAGAATCAAAGGGAAATAGAAAATGGTCGCAGTATTCAGTCAGATCTCTTTGAGATCCCCAGGGACTGTAGCCCGCCAGGCTCCTGAGTCCATGGGATTTTCCAGGCAAGAATACTGGAGTGGGTCTCTGTTAAGTCGCTCAGTCCTGTCAGACTCTTGGCCACCCTATGCCAGCAGGCAGGGTTCCCGGCCCTTCACCGTCTCCGGAACTTGCTCAAACTCCTGTCCATCGAGTCCGTGATGACATCCAACCATGTCATCCTCTGTTCTGCCTGCCTTCCATCTTTGCCAGCATCAGGGTCTCTTCCAGTGAGTTGGCTCTTCACATCAGGTAACCAAAGTATTGGAGCTTCAGCATCAGTCCTTCCAGTGAATATTCAGGGCTGATTTCCTTTAGGATTTGTAACTGGAAAAGGAGAATCCAGTGTCGCAAAGCACACCTCGGAGGACACTCGAGACAGCGCAGTGCGGTTTATTACCCCAGCAGGCCCAAGGGGAATCGGTTCTGAACAAGGACCCTGACATTTTTGAGAGACTCGGTTTTATCCCCCACACTAAGTGCCTGTTACATGTTCGCAACTTTTTTT
Source organism: Nanger dama (assembly GCA_917880005.1). Classification (NCBI taxonomy): domain Eukaryota; kingdom Metazoa; phylum Chordata; class Mammalia; order Artiodactyla; family Bovidae; genus Nanger; species Nanger dama. Next base: position 808,520 of record CAKJTW010000155.1, read on the forward strand.
GGATGTATATGATTTAGTTTTACAACATGTAGGTGTAGGGAGAACTGACAAGGTTAAAGGGGAACAGTGATTATCCTTCAAGGGGGATATCGTCGTTGTTAATCTAACCTGGGCAGCCTGACCTTAACTCCAATTTTGCTATCTATGGGGAGGGAGGTCTCCAAGGAGACCTGGTTTTACTTTAAAGATAGTTTCCTCATTCTTGGGCAAAGTCGAGGCCCAGTTCGCCTGCTGTCTTAATATGGCTGACAGGCCTCCAGATGGAGTTCCTCCCGCCCTCCTCAAAGCAGCCCCAACAGAGTGATGGTCTTAAGGGATTCGTCTTGGTGTACAAGAATCTGCTCCAGCACCACAGTCCAAAAGAATGAATTCTTCTGTGTTCAGCCTTCTATATGGACCAGGATTCAAAAAGCAAAACTTTGATAATAATTTTTTATCATAGGCTCTTCAGATAAAACATTCAGTTGCTTAAGCGCTGCATAAGAACATTATAAAATTTTTATTGTCTACTGTTCCCCTTACATAATTGTTGAAATGGAGATGATCTGCAATGTATATATAATATTTAAATCGTGAATAGTGTTGATAATGCCATTTATCATGTTTTAAAAATAGTCCACAAAAATGTCTCCTTTCCTCTCATCCGGAGGGTTACTATATGCAACTGTTTTTGGTTAGATACCACTTCCAGACTCAATGGCAGTATGTTAGGGGCTTCCCTGGTGCCTCAGACAGTAAAGCGTCTGCCCGCAAGGCGGGAGACCCGGCTTTGATTCTTGGGTGGGAAGATCCTTTGGAGAAGGAAATGGCAGTCCACTCTAGCACCCTTGCCTGGACAATCCCTTGGACGGAGGAGCCTGATAGGCTGCAGTCCATGGGGTCGCAAAGAGTGGGACACGACTGAGGGACTTCACTTTTACTTTAGGTGACAAGTTAAAGCAAAGTCAAACAAAAAAACCCGTGAATTTAATTTGAAACTGTATATGATATTAAATATTTGCTGCTGCTGCTGCTGCTAGGTCGCTCCAGTCATGTCCAATTCTGTGCAAACCCTTAGACAGCAGTCCACCAGGCTCCCCCATCCCTGGGATTCTCACTGGAGTGGGTTGCCATTGCTAGGAATTTGATATTTGGAGAGAAGAAAATACAGTCGACCCTTTGTATCTGCATATCCATGGATTCAATCGAAGCATGGAAAATATTTGGGAAAAAAATTCCATGATATTCCAAAACACACAACTTGAATTTGCCACTCATCTCAACTATTTCCATAGCACTTAATGTTATACCTGGGCTTCCCTGGTGGCTCAGATAGTAAAGAATGTGCCTGCTTTGCAGGAGACATGGTTTGATCCGTGGGTGAGGAAGATCCCCTGGAGAAAGAAATAGCCATCCACTCCAGTATTCTTGCTTCCCTTGTGGCTCAGGCGGTGAAGAGTCAGCCTACAATGCGGTAGACAAGGGTTCTATCCCTGGGTGGGGAAATCCCCTGGAAAAGGAAATGGCAACCCACTCCAGTATTCTTGCCTGTAATTCCCCATGGAAGGAGGAGCCCGGTAGGCTACAGTCCGTGGGGTCACAAAGAGTCGGACGTGACTGAGCGACTTCACTTCCAGTATTCTTGCCGGGAGAATTCCCGGGACAGAGGAGCCTGGCGGATAGAGGAGTCCGACTCCATGAGGTCGCAAAGAGTCAGACACGACTGAGCAACTAACATTACAATATTTTGAGTATCGGGACCTTTGTTGTCAATGTGATGCTTTTGCTTTTTAACTTTCCTTCCAGGAAGCAGAGGTCTTTTAATTTCCTGCAGTCAGCTTCCTCAGAGATTACACTACTGAATTGTTGGGCCCCGCCCATCTCACTTTCCCAAGGTGCAGGGCAGACCCGGCTTCCCTCCACGACCCGCACCCTGACAGCCTGTCTCCCTTTAGGCCGCTTCCCCAGGCCGCCCCGCCTTTTCACTGCCGTCGCCGCAGCTTCCCACATCGGGAAGCGGAGAGCCGGCGGTGCAGCTTTCTCAGCAGCGTGGTGTGAGTTTCTCTCTTTCTTAGTCACACGTGCCGCTCTCATTCGGCTTACTTGTACCCCGGGTCTGAGGGTTGTTATGCTCCGAGTCCAAGTCTCCGATCTGACCGAATGAGCAAGTCAACCAAGGTAATGCAAAAGCCTGAAGGGGTTTTATTTCTAGCTCGAGCTAGGGCTCTCCCGCCCCATCCAACGAAGGGGAGTGGAGTAAGAGCCCTGAGCCCAGATTTACAGCTGCATTTATAGGTTTACAGGGAATTGGCAAGGGCTGATTGGTTAATCTTTATTGGCTGCAGGGGTTTCCTTGTATTTACTAATTGGCTAATCTTTATTGGCTGCAGGGGTTTCCTTGTATTTACTAACTGGTTAATCTTTTTTGGCTGCAGGGGGATGTCTTTTATGTCTTGATAAACTCAAACCGGGTTATGGGGAGTATGCTGATTGGACAAGTCCTGGCATCTGCAGGGATGACCTCACTGGGCAATGACTCAGCTTTTCCCATAAGGCCTATCTTAGTCCCTGAAACCTATCATGGCATTTGTTAGGTCCCAACAAGGGTCACTGCTGACTCTAAAATCAACGTGCCCGCCCCACCAACCCAGGCAAATTCAGACGTCTCAGTGAACTGCGCAGGGGTTTCTCACGGTTGTTTTCAAGTCCGCACTGCTTTTGGAACTTGGAAACGCTGCTTCTCGCACCTCCTTCCGTCTTAAACCATTTAGTGTCCCCTCTGCACTTCCTGCAGCACATAAAATTCTCTTTCACGAGGTGTGCATTTACTCCCTGGAGGCCGCGTCCTCGCCAGGTCCTGGGATTCTGCGGAGCGCACCCGATCCGTAGACCCACTCCCTCCCGGCGCACATATCTCAGCCTTGGCTTCATAATGACCTTTCCCCTGACCCTGTGCCGTGGTGGGTGACCTGGGCCAGCCACTTGACCCTCGTGGTTCTTCCATCCCAAATTCCACCAGCTGGAATTTGGCCCGTGCAGGAGGAGGGCTTCTTATTCAGCCGCCATTCCGGTAAGTAGTGGGGGGGTGGGGTGGGGTGGGGTGGGGTGGGGTGGGGTGGGGTGTCATGTGAGGCAAAGACATCGACTTCGACAGAAATAGAAAACGGAAAAAGCCAGAGGAAGAATCGATGTAAAGAGAATTGGTGAGGAGCTTGCTTAGAGAGGGCAGCATGAAAGAGAGGAAGCCTTGAAGGTTGCGGGTAGGCAAGGACAGAAGTTTAGAGGAAAGCAGGATCTCCAGAGAGTTAAAGGCCAGCAACATACGAAGGTGTTGTTCAGGAAGAGTCTTTCCGACCCCTGTATCTCCCAGTTTCCTCAAATTCATGTTCACTGAGTCCAGGGATGCTAGCTAACAATCTGATCCTCTGCTGACACCTTCTATAGCCTTCAAGTAGAGGGGCTGTAAATCAGGGGTCCCATGGAGGGAGACAGTGGAGAGGCGGTTCACACAGAGAGCCCCAAAGGGATACAAGAATTGGAACCTTGGCTTACAGAACAATATCCTGCTGGGAGAGAAATGGGACTCCTAGTGATTGGGCTTCCCTCATGGCTCTGCTAGTAAAGATTCGCTGGCAATGCGGGAGACCTGGGTTCGATCCCTAGGTAGGGAAGATCCCCCGGAGAAGGGAACAGCTACCCACTCCAGTATTCTGACCTGGAGAATTCCATGGACTACAGCCACGTGGTCGCAAAGAGTCAGACAGGACTGAGGGACTTTCACTCACATCCAGTAATTGGAGGAGCTGAGAAAGCAAGCAAGGTGAAAGGAAGCATAGCCACTTGGGGGTGCCAGAGAGTTGGGAGGAAGGTGGGGCAGAGATGGAGGAAGAAAGGCAGAAATTCATGGAGATTTAGGATCATGAAGGAGGTTGGATTAGAAGTATTTTCAAGGGGAACAGGAGGCAGAGAGAGGCCGGATGGGAGTCAGGGAAGAAGTAAAGAGTAGGACAGGCACAGCTGGAGCGCAGAGGGGAAGAGAAAGGGAGACAGAGGGAGAAAGAAGTAGGGAAGCAGATGAATTAAATGAAGTGGAAACAAGTAGTGTGCAGGTGGGGGAGGGGACTAGGTGAGGAGAGTGCTGAATTGGTTGGATAAGGATTATGAAGTCGTGATACATTGATTTTTGATTTACCTCATAGCTCAGTCGGTAAAGAATCTGCCTGCAATGCAGGAGACCCGAATTAATTTCTGGGTGGGGAAGATCCTCTGGAGAAGGAAATGGCAGCCCACTCCAGTATTCTTGCCTGGCGAATCCCATGGACAGAAGAGTCTGGCGGGCTGACGTCCATGGAATCGCCAAGAGTCTGGCACGACATAGTAACAAAACGACCAGATTGATTTTTGGTTTTAGGATCTAATAAATTTAAAACTTGTTTCTTTACATTATACAGATGAGAATTGCAAAACTTCTGTCTGTAAGGCTTGTGCATTTTATAATTGTTTGTATTAAAAGATAACATCCATATGCAGAACTGACTGACTCTCTCACTACATGATGCCTTTTCCAGGAACGTTAAATATGTTCTTTGTGATCGTTTTCCTTTTGCTTTCTGCTTTCTTTACATTTAATTCTTTTTGTAGCTTGGGATAGATTAGATCATTCAATACCGACTTTCTTGTAAAGAATTATTTGCTTCTGAAATAAAATTTGTTGCCCTCCTGTAATTAATTCATGTCATTGTTTTCTAAGTATGCTATATTCTCATTTTTTTTTTTTTCACTTGGCACCGTAATTCTTCAGTGGAAAAATTTTCAACAAGCTGATTCGCTTTAGGTCTGATTCATGTTTGAGGCCCATTTGCTGTTTCTTATTGATGTTTATATTTTCAAAGCTTTTTTTTTTTTTGGTAACTAGTAAATAGATGCAGACTGTTTTCATGAGTACTTAGGAAGAATGCCAGTGATCTTTTATATTAAGAGTGACAACCTAATTTAAGCAGTTAGTCTATATTACATTTTCCTCTCTCTTATGTGATCTGGTAAGTAGTGAGCAAGGAGGTCATCTGATGCTGTTTCCCTCAGGTCTGGAATCTGAGCAACAGTGCCCTCTGAAGTGATTGGCCAAATTGGGCATGTGACTGTGTGGCAGTTCTTCTTGGAGGGAGAGCCCAGGTGTTATTAGAATTTGAAATGGGTCCCAGTTTTGCAAAATGAAAAAGGACAACGTCAGATGGAGGCAGGAACATATGCTTAGAGTTAGATTATCAGCAGATGTCTTCTATGAATAAGGGTCAATCTGCAGGGAGGCCTCCCACCCTCACTGGCTTCCCCGTGTCCTCAGGGCAGCATCCTGACTCCTCAGGTGGCTCCACAGCCTTTTGAACCGTCAGGTCGTCAGGTCGCTGCCAGTGTCTCCAGCCTCTTCCTGGGAGCTGACCCCGTTCTCATGGTCAGTCTGTCTTGGTCACGTTCACTTAGTCCTTGTTTATCACACCAAAACCTTCTCCATCTCGGATCTTAGTTTCTATGCCTGCCTTTCATCATCAATCACTGTGGCCCTCGCTCTTTCTGTTCCTTCAGGTCTAGGCCAGTGAGGTCTCCTTGTCTCCTTCCCATATTAACCAGGTTTGCTGCCCCTCTGTTAATCACCTTCATCAGAAATGCCCTTGTCCTTTGACTGTTTGGAGTCTTTCCTCGTTTCCCTTCATTGAAGGATGCACCGTGTTCCTCTTCCTCCCTGGATGCTCACAGCATCTCACTCTGGGGGTGAGGATTGGGAATGTGGGTTGGGCTGAAGAATTATCAGTGGAGACAGGGGACAGGGTACGTGTTGATGGTTCCTGTATCTGTTCTGGACATTTCAACTCTAATTGATCCTCACCCCATGTGGACACCTAATCACTGAAAAGGAAAAGATGTGGGGCATCCTAATGAGCCCGATAGATCTAGTGTCTTGAGGTGTCCCCATATTTTAGTCTGCTGTGTCGCTGCTCACTGCAGCCCAGGAACAGATGCCATTTTGGACAGCAGCCAGTTCCTCTGCTCAGAGCAGGGCATGCTGAGTTTACTGTGGTTAGAGTGGCCAGAAGGTTTGGAATCCAGGGGATATGAAAGAGTCCCCCGCTCCTTAAATATCGGGGATGTCTTCAGTTAGCTCTCACTGGGGAGCACAAGGGTCAGTGAGACTGGGGTCTCTCTATCTTTGTTAATTCTTCACTGAGCTCAATCCCACCAAATCTCAAGGGCCTGTAAAATTTTCTGAGGTCCCAAGTTGCTGGCAGGTTTTCCCAGGAGGCCATCTCCTTGGTCTCTGTACTGAGTGCTGAGTATCCTTGGATTTGTAGCTTGTGGGCAACTCTGTTGTGATGCTCATGCCCCTGGTCTCTGCTGTTTAGCCCTTGTGTTCAACCATGCATGAAGAGGTAGAGAAATGGGGCAAAGTGAAGGGGAGCTTGTCAGAATCTCCAGGAGAGCTGTGGAAGGAAGAGTAGGTCTCTAGATGAATCCAGTGAATTGGGGTGGTGGTGTGTATATGTGTGTGTGTGTGTGAGAGAGAGACATTCATACTTGTGGGATCACGGGGCGTGGAACTGTTGACAAAGATGGTCTCAGTTCTACCTGGAGGACCTGGATGTGGGCTCATGGCCAACTGTGGGCTGTGTGGAATGGTGGGTGTGCCGTAGTGTCTTAGCTCAGTTTCTCTGGGGCCCAGATGCTGTGACTGAGGTTTGCATGACTGGGTTTCATTGGGAAACCCATGATCACACCTCGGAAGGAAGGAAGGAGGGATGTGGAATTGGGAAGAGGCCTGTTACCCTGCTGCACGTTAGAATCAAGGGCTGAGCTTAGTCCATAGGGAGGTCTGGGTGCAGGAGGATGGGCACAGTGGTCCCAGAGAAGGGGGGACGGGATCCATGTGTGCCCCACAGCACCCCTCCCCACAGTGGATTTCCTGGTGTCCTTAGGGAGAGCAAGAATCAGACCCATAGAATAACTGTCGTTAAAATTTGGGAGATCACTTTGTGGATTACCTAGCGTTTTTCTGTTAGTTTGAGTTACAATGAAGAAGATTTCAGATGGAAGGAAAAAAAAAGAGAAGTTGGCGTGTTCCTTGGAAGATGTTGAATTTGCACTGGGGGCGTGTGCATCAGTCTACACATCTGTCTTGTATTATTAGATTTTGGGGATGACAGTTTGGTGCTGCTGGGGTCACTGTGACTGATATGATGTCTTGAGTCTGGTTGGTGTTTGGGCATCTTCATGTGTATTATTCCATGATTAAAACAGGAGTTGTTAAAGCTTGGAACCTTCTGGGGATTGCATGACATGATGGGTGGATTATTAGTAGGTCTCTGGGGAGTGTGCTGGCCCAGATGCAGGTTTGGAAGTTTCTTTAAGCCTCAGAAGGTAATGGTTGGGCCTCAGCTTGATGGCAGAAGACTTTTGCATGGTGCAGTGAAGGCTTGTTCTTAGAATCTGAGGATTATCAGCTCCACAGCAAACTGTAGCACAGAGGCTTATTCTGGAGATGACGTAGCTGCTACTTGTTGCTGCCAGCACAGTCGATTCCTCTTCTATTCTCTTATCGTCTTTACAGATCTCGGGTGTCTGCCATGTACATGCAGAGTACAGTTAATGGTTGTAAAGGGTTGAAGGCAATGTAAATGGTACATGGAAAACAGTATGGAGTTACCCAAAGATTACAAATAGAAAATGCATAGGATCGCGCAATCTCACTTCTAATTATGTAGCTAAGAAAAGCAAAATTTTTAAAACTGTTTACGTATTTGGCTTTGCCTGGATCCTCCAGGATCTTTGGTTTCGGTGCACCGACTTTCTAGTGTGGTGCTCAGGCTTAGTTGCTCCGCCACCAGTGGGATCTTAGTTCCCCACCAGCGATTGAACCCACATCCCCCACAGAGCTAGGCAGATTCTTAACTACAGGGCCACCAGGGAAGTCCTGTGCAAAAATCAGTATTTTTGCAGGAGTAACCTGCACTCTCGTAACCCACACTGTATGATTCACAACAGCCACGTGTTGTAGAAACAACCTGAATGTCTGTTCTCGGCCGAGTGGATGAGGAAACCGTGATGTGTGAATGAGACAGGCTGGGGCCTGGGGCCTCTTACTGCAGTTCTCACACCTGCACGAATGTCTTCTCGGGCAACAGGCCACAAAGAAAGTGTAATTGTATACAGAAACTATACCCACATTCATGAGTGGACAGCAGTTCTGAACAATAAGTAAAAGGAGCACAAACCAAGGTTGATATCTGAGGCTCGAGAAGCAAAAGCAGGTCACTTCCCGTGATCCCTGCTCACAGCACCTCCGGGGGTGCCTGAGGCGGGGGCAGATCACCTCAGCTTCTTTCCAGCCTTAACCAATCAGCTCCACCCCCCTTTTGGGACCAGCACGGGCACACACTTCTTTTCTGTCTCTCCTTACTGCAGCAAGAGTTCCAATAAAGCCTTTCTTAAAATTTCCCTCTGGTCTCATAACTATTTCTATTGATTACAGAGCCCCAGGATCCAGATTGAGAACATATAAGCGTGTTAGTCACTCAGTTATGTCAGACTCTTCGCAACCCCAGGGACTGTACCCTGCCAGGCTCCTCTGTCCATGGAATTCTCTAGGCAAGAATACTGGAGTGGGTTGCCATTCCCTTCTCCAGGGGATCCTTCCAACCAAGGGATCAAATCTGTCTCTTCTGCATTGTGGGCAGATTCTTTACCTTCTGAGCTCCCAGGGACTTTCTCTGGCAACCCAGGCACATATACACACATCCTTGTAACGAAATACTCAATTCAGTTCAGTTGCTCAGCCATGTCTGCCTCTTTGCCAGCTCATGGACTCAGCATGCCAGGCTTCCCTGTCCATCACCATCTCCCAGAACGTACTCAAATTCATGTCCACCGCATCAGTGAGGCCATCCAACCATCTCATCCTCTGTCATCCCCTTCTCCCACCTTCAGTCTTTCCTGGCATGAGGGTTTTTGCCAGTGACTCCGTTCTTTGCATCAGATGGCCAAAGTATTGGAGTTTCAGCTTCAGCATCAATACTTCCAATGAATAGTCAGGATGATTTCCTTTAGGATTGACTGGTTGGATTTCCTTGCTGTCCAAGGGACTCTCAAGAGTCTTCTCCAACACCAGAGTGGAAAACCATCAGTTCTTCAGCACTCAGCTTTCTTTATACTCCAACTCTCACATCCATAGATGACTACTGCAAAAACCATAGCTTTGAGTAGATGGACCTTCGTTAGTAATGTCTCTGGTTTTTATGTGCTGCCCAGGTTGGTCACACATAGGTTTTCTTCCAAGGAGTAAGCATCTTTTAATTTCATTGGGGCAGTCATCATATGCAGTGATCTGGAGCCCCCAAAATAAAGTCTGACACTGTTTCCCCAGCTATTTGCCATGAAGTGATGGGAACGGATGCCATGATCTTAGTTTTCTGAATGTTGAGTTTTAAGCCAACTTTTTCACTCTCTCACTTTCATCAAGATGCTCTTTAGTTCTTCTTCACTTTCTGCCATAAGGGTGGTGTCTTCTGCATATCTCAGGTTATTGACATTTCTCCTGGCAATCTTGATTCCAGCTTGTGCTTCATCCAACCCAGCATTTCGCATGATGGGCTCCGCATGTACTTTAAGTAAGCAGGGTAATAGTATACAGCATTGATGAACTCTTTACTGAATTTGGAACCAGTCTGTTATTCCATGTCCAGTTCTAACTGTTGCCTGTTGACCTGCATGCAGATTTCTCAGGAGGCAGATCAGGTGGTCCGGTATTCCCATCTCTTTAAGATCTTTCCACAGTTCTTTGTGATCCACACACTCAAAGGTTTTGAATAAAGCAGAAGTAGATGTTTTTGTGGAACCTCTCTTGCTCTTTCGATGATGCAGTGGATGTTGGCAATTTGATCTTTGGTTCCTCTGCCTTTTCTGGAGTCCAACTTGAGCATCTGGAAGTTCACAGTTCACATACTGTTGGAGCCTGGCTTGGGGAACTTTTATCATTACTTTCCTAGCATGTGAGCTGAGTGCGATTGTGCGGTAGTTTGAACATTCTTTGGCATTGCGTTTCTTTGAGATTGGAATGAAAAGTGACCTTTTGCGGTGCTGTGGCCACTGCTGAGTTTTGCAGATTTGCTGTCGTATTGATTGCAGCACTTCCACAGCATCATCTTTTAGAATTTGAACTAGCTCCACTGGAATTCCATCACCTCTAGTAGCTTTGCTCCTAGTGATGCTCCTTAGCCTGACTTGATGTTGCATTCCAGGATGTCTCGCTCTGGGTAAGTGATCACAGCATCTTGGTTATCTGGGTCATGAAGATCTTTTTTGTAGAGTTCTCCTGTGTATTCTTGCTACGTCTTCTTAATATCTTCTGCTTCTGTTAGGTCCATACCGTTTTCGTCATTTATTGTGCCCATCTTTGCATAAAATGTTCCCTTGGTATCTCTGATTTTCTTGAAGAGAGGTCTTGCTCTGCCATTCTATTGTTTTCCTCTATTTTTGCATTGATCGCCATGGAAGGGTTTCTTATCCTTTCCCGTGTAGATGGAGACTTTTGTCACTTGGGGCAGCTTGGGTGAATAGAGAGAATATTGTGCTAACTGAATTAGGACAGACAGGGTAAGACTGATATGCTCTGTGCTCGCTTATCTGTAGAATGTAAAAACGTGAAACTCACTGGTACCAGAGAGTGGGATGGTGGTTATCTGGGGCAGGGAGGTGGGGAGGTTGGGTAGATGCTGGTTGAAAGGTACAGACTTTGAGTTGTAAAATGAGTGCGTCCTGGGGATGTGTGTGCAGCACGCTTACGGTTGTTATCCTATTCTGTTAACTTCATGCTGGAATTTTTCAGGAAGGTAGGTTGTCAGTGTTTTCACCACACACAGAACATGGGCATTTGGAGGTGATGGATGTGTTGGTTCGTGGATTGTGATAAATATTTCACAGTGTACACGTGTCACATGATCACACGGTATATGATATATGTACACAGGCCCTTCTCGTTAGTCTCAGTGAAGCTGGAAGGTGGCCTGGGCTTAATCCTTCACGAGTCCTCAACCCAGGCTTCCCATGAGATCATGAGGCATTTTGCCTGGGCATGTCTTGTACATCACTCCCACAGACATGGTCCTCAGGTTCTCGTGTGGGATCTTGCCCCAGGAATGTGCACAGGCCATGAATGTTTCTAATCTGGATCCTCCATTGAGCACCAGGTCTCTTAGCCTCCGCTTCTGAGACTGAGACAGGGCCCTGGGGGAGGGGAGGGCACTCTGCTCTGAGTGGGGCTGGACCAGGGCCTGCTGTGTGACCTGAAGGGGATCATGGGGTGAGCGGAGGTGCCCCCTGCTGTTGTGTGCGTGAGGCCTCACCAGGAGGGCATGTGACCTGCGGGAAAGTGTGGGAAAGTCCTGTGTTGGTCTCTCTGTGGGAGTTGACCGTCCTGAGTCCCTCTTTAGACAGTGGCCACAAAGCACTGTCTATTCCTCATGGTGAGGGCTTCCCTGTGTGTGTGGCTGGGGCTCAGGAAGGGGGTGTGTTGACCCTGAGCAGTAAACAGCATGTTTTCAACTTTCATGATAGAACTGTGAAGACTCATGGACGAAGGAGCCCAGAAGAGGAAAGAACAGGAGTCAGGCATGGCTCTTTCTCCGGTAAGGTCATATTCTCAGTGGCTTCTACACTGCCTTTCTGAAATGCCCTTCTCTGGACTCGCTAATCGTGTCTGACTCTGAAATATCCTGTCTGATTCCAGGACATGCACACTCACCCGGGGCCTTCCCTCAGGGCCTGGTGTCTCCACTTAGATCCTGTCTCCCCATGACCCGGTGACCTGGCCCTTGTGAGGAGGCTCCCCTGGGCGCCGTCCCGAGCAGGGCTTCTCACCCATGGGTTGGAGACGGGGTCTCGTGCTGTTGGGCAGGAGGGGTTGCTTAAGGCCCATGTGGATGTGCTGTCTGCTCTCTGTCAATCAGGGTAAAGAAGCTGTAGGTGGTCCTCACGTATTAACACGTACAGTACATGGTAAAATCTGCCAAAGAGGCCACTGAGGGGAAATCAGTTCTGACTTTTATAGTAGATTAAAAACTAAATGAGCACCTCCTTGAAAACTTAAGTGTTTGGGAATGGAAGGGGACATTCAGAAATAGATGTCAGGGCCAGGGAATGTTTCTTTACACCATCTAATTTAAACTGTGAAATCAGGCTTACTAATTTTTTCTTCTTTCTTTTTTGACCACATGATGCAGCTTCCAAGGTCTTAGTTCTCTGAGTAGGGATCAAACCTGAAACCCTACAGTGGAAGTGAGGGACCTTAACCACTGTACCATGAGGGAATTTTCCAACTTTACTAATCTTGAGTCAGTGTTTTCTTAGTGGAGTAAAATAATAAAGTTTGGAGTTTGTTAATCAGTACATACCTAAAATTAATGATAACAATCACAGTATTGTTTTAAAAATATATTAGTTTCCTGTACTGTATCTTCATTGCTCCACTGTCTTTCCCCTAGTTCTGGCGAGTGGTGGCCACTCTCTGGTTGCAATGCACACGCTTCCTCATTGCTGTCGCTTCTCTTGTCTGGCAGCCCAGGCTCTAGAGCGCGCCGGCTTCAGTAGTTTCACCTCCTGGGCTCTAGAGCTCTGGCTCAGGAATTGAGACTCATCTTCTTACTTGCCTCTCAGCATGTGGGATCTCAGACCAGGCAACTACCCACATCCCTTGCATTGTCCAGTGGATTCTTTACCACACACCGTAGGGAGGGCCACATATTTTTAAATACAGGTATTTTATAAAGATTGGAATAAATCCTCTGTATGTTATTTTCTGCTTGTATTACTTTTTTTTTTTTTTGAACTAGAATAAGGTAATGTTGACGAATTCCCTGGTGATCCAGTGGCTAAGAACATGCCTGCTAATGTAGGGTGCGTGGGTTCCATCCCACATCCGGGAAGATGCCTTAGAGCAACTAAGCCCACGGGCCACAATGACTGAACTCGTGCCCTAGAGGCCGGAAGCCGTAACTGTGGAAGCCCGCACTCTCCAGAGCCTGAGCTCCAAACAAGAGAAGCCACTGCAAGGATAAGCCCGTGCACTGCAGCTGCAACGCGAAAGCCAAGTCACAGCGATGAACACCCAACATAAGGAAAATAAATAAGCTTTGAAAAAGAAATAGAATGTTGACAAAGTTACTGTATGAAGAAGTAAAATAAAGAAGAGAATGGGAACCCACTCCGGTATTCTTACCTGGAGAATTACATGAATTGAGCTGGTGGGCTGCCGTCAGGGGCTTTGCAAAGAGTATGAGTATGCAGGGAAAGAAACACTTCCACACACAGCAGACTGAGCTCTGAAAAACTAATCTAAGTGTCCAATTTTCCTCCTGCAGATTCTTCACTGACTTCAGTAGCTTTTGGAATAAATTCCAAAATCCATAGATCTTGCATAAATTAGCTTCTGCCTGGCATCACCCCATGTACATTCCCTGTGTCCCAGCCACACTGGCTGACTTTCTGTTCAGTAAATATCTTCCTGCCTCAGAGCTGGCACTCAGGGTGTTCTCTCTGCCTGCAACACTCTTCTGCTTCCCGCCTCGCCAATCCTAAATTTCTTCCTCACAGAGACCTTGTCTGATTTCTCAATGTAGCTTAGACTTTCTGTTTAATGTTGTCTTAGCACCGGGCCTGTGTCAGAGCACTTATTTCATTAGTAACTTTAAAATTGTGGATGAAATCGGCTGGCTTGCTGCTAGATGATGAAATTGCTCCTAGGACTGTAACCTCCGTCATATTCACTGCTATATTTCAAGTTTGCGGCACAAAGCTGACGCTGAATGAATTTTGATAGAATGAAAGAAAAAAATAAAGACAAGTCTTGTTTCAGACAATTGTGTGTTTACACATGCATGCATGAATGCATGGATAATGTAACTCGATAGTTTTATTACAGAAACATCCTCTCATAAATAATGGTGTATGCTTTGTAGCAGTTTCAGTCATATCTTAAGTGTATTTCTTGGTGTTAAGTTTTTTCTGCATCATCACATGAATGATGTAAATTATAGTCAGATGGTTGACATTGTGTTGGTTGTGATGGGAGAGTGTGTGACCCTGTATCATGACCATTTATGCTGTTGTGTTGTATTTCAGCTTCCTTGAACTTGTTTCAGGTATTTTCAGGGAACTCTCTGTGGAAGCTTTCCTTTACTGGTAGTTAACTGGTTGATTCTTTAGGTTCAGTTGTCAATCTCAACCACCTGAGCTCGGCTGCTGTTGGCTCATTTTTAACGGTTTGATCTGAGTGATTTGTTAGAGTGAAAGAATTTACTCCTCAGGGTGACTGCAACCATGAGATTAAAAGACACTTACTCCTTGGAAGAAAAGTTACGACCAACCTAGATCGCATGTTGAAAAGCAGAGACATTATTTGCCATTAACGGTCCGTCTAGTCAAGGCTATGGTTTTTCCGGTGGTCATGTATGAATGTGAGAGTTGGACTGTGCAGAAAGCTGAGTGCTGAAGAATTGATGCTTTTGCACTGTGGTGTTGGAGAAGACTCTTGAGAGTCCCTTGGACTGCGAGAAGATCTAACCAGTCTATTCGAAGGAGATCAGCCCTGGGATTTTTTTGGAAAGAATGGTGCTAAAGCTGAAACTCCAGTACTTTGGCCACCTCATGTGAAGAGTTGACTCGTTGGAAACGACTCCGAAGCTGGGAGGGACTGAGGGCAGGAAGAGAAGGGGAAAGCAGAGGATGAGATGGCTGGATGGCACCACTGACATGAGTCTGAGTGAACTCTGGGAGTTGGTGATGGATAGAGAGGCCTCGTGTGCTGTGACTCATGGGCTCGCAAAGAGTCGGACAGGACTGAACTGAACTGAACTGAACTGAAGGTGGACACATGTTTCTCTAACATGCTGTTATATTGATGACAAGTTCATCCGTGTAAAGTCTTTAGTATAATGCTTAGTGTGCAGGAATTGCTGAAACACCTGTTGTCAGTTGATGATGTCATCATTACAAAGTGTGTTCTTTAAAAATAAGTGTGTTTTCATGTTCATCGCAGCACTATTTATAATAGCCAGGACATGGAAGCAACCTAGATGTCCATCAGCAGATGAATGGATGAGAAAGCTGTGATACATTTACACAATGGATTATTACTCATCGATTAAAAGGAATACATTTGAATCAGTTCTAATGAGGTAGCTGAAACTGGAGCCTATTATACAGAGTGAAGTAAGCCAGAAAGAAAAGCTCCAAAACAGTATACTAAGATACATATATGGAATTTAGAAAGAAGGTAATGCTAACCCTGTATGTGAGACAGCAAAAGAGACACAGATGTATTGAATGGTCTTCTGGACTCTGTAGGGAGGGTGAGGGCAGGATGATATGGGAGAATGGCATTGAAATGTAAAATATCATATGTGAGACAGATCACCAATCCAGGTTTGATACAAGATACAGGGTGCTCGGGGGTGGTGCACTGGGATGACCCAGAGGGATGACATGGGGAGGGAGGTGGGAGGGAGGTTCAGGATGGAGAACACATGTACGCTCATGGTGGATTCAAGTCAATATATGGCAAAACCAATACAATATTGTAAAGTAAAATTAATTAATTAAAAATAAAGTCACTGTTGACTTTGTCATCTCTGAAGACACCAGTCTTGCTGTAACTCATTGAGATAGTGACTTCCACTCATTGTGTTGAATGTTAACACTTCTGCATAGACAACCCAGTATTGCTTTTAATTTCTGTATTTTTCATGTATTGTCTACATACATGACAAATTCATGTTGATTGCAGGATATCATAATCTGAGGAAAAAGAGGATATTATAAGTTAGATTACAGACCGACAGTTTGCTTCAAGCAGCTTTTAAAGTATCTATCAGAGTATTACTTCATCTGAATTGAGCTTTACCCATCTCATCTCTTCTCATTTTGTGTGAAACTAAGAATCCTTCTCAGGGCCCGTTGGTGAAATGCGTTTTCATTTCAGGCACAGTTGACCTTCAAGGATGTGTTCCTAGATTTCACTCCTGAGGAGTGGGAATGCCTGGACCCTGCCCAGAGGACCTTGTACCAGGATGTGATGGTGGAGACCCTCAGGAACCTGCTGTCTGTGGGTGAGGGTCTATTCCCCTGAAGTGGAGATCTGCCCTGGGGTACCTCTGCATGTTCCCTCTTTACCTTTTGAGATCTCCTGTTTTTCTTGACTAAGCTCAAAACCTTTTGACTCACACATGTAGAGCTTCCTTGGCATCAGGAGTTAAAACTTGTCTTTCCTTCAGGTGACCTGCTCACTGTGTGATACACAAGGAGTTTCGCCACAGATTGAGTGTTTATAAAGCTGATTTCAAACTGAAATATCCAGTGGCCTGTTTTCTAGCCCTGTGTTCTTGGTTCAGTAGTTCTTAGATAAGAGCTAGATACCTGCTGCATGTTGTTCCGTATGTTATACTGTTCCATGTGCATTCAGAAGGAGGCAGAGAGTAAATTCATCTGAGAAGTATTTCATTGTCAGGTTGTAATGTCCTCTCTCCTTGGCTGACGAAAGAGCTGCATTATACACCTGCCAATGCAGGAGACACAGGTTCGATCCTTGGAGACACAGGTTGGATCCTTGGTCTGGGAAGATCCCACATGCCACAGAGCCGCTGCGCCTGTGTGCCTCAACTACGAGCCAGCACTCTAGAGCCTGGAAGCTGCAACTACTGAGCCCACAGGGGCCAAGTACTGAAGCCCGTGCTCCCAGGAGAAGCCGCGGCAAGGGAGGAGCACGCGCCCTGCAGCTGGAGCGTAGCCCCGACTTGCTGAACTTGGAGAAAAGACCAAACAACAACGGACACTCACCCGAGCAAGAAGAAATGAACACACCAATGTATTAAAAATAACAGATGCATTTATTAAAAAAGAGACATAGAGGTTGGATTCTGGACTAAGCCACAGTATGTGCCATTACTTCTGAGTAGGAATTTCTGTTTCTGATCTGAACATTACCTCCATTCTTGTGGCACAAGGAAGAAGACCCCTGGACTAAGGAGAATGAGGTGCTAATAGCAAACATCCAGATGAGCGAGAAAGTATCCACAGTGTGATCACAGGTCAACTGTCACAAGGACAGAGAGGAAGCCACACCATTCATGGTGTTTGGGAAAGTCTCCAAGTGGGAGAGTTCTGTGAGAAAACAGATGTTTAATGTTTGTGAACTCTCACAGGAGATTTTTCTTCTCCCTAACTTACGGCTCTGTTCTTTGACATGTGAACTATACAGCACCCTCCAGTGGTGCTCTAGCTCCCACAGCGATGAAGGCAAGATATGTATATTTTTTGGCCTGTACCGGGTCTTTTGCTGTGTGGTCTTTTGTCTGTTTGAGACGAGAGAGGACTGCTCTCTAGAGCGGGGAGCACGGTTTCTCATTGTGGTGGCTTCTTTTGTTGTGAAGCCCGGGCCCTAGGCACACGGGCTTGAGCAGTTCTACCATACAAGCTCAGACTCTGGCTCATCAGCTTATTCTCGGTGACATGTGAGATCTTCCCAGAACAAGAATCAAACCCATGTCTCCTGCATTACTAAGCAAAGTCTGACCATGGAGCCACCAGGGTGTTAGGGAAATTAAATAAATAGTCTTGTTTAGGCTTCAAGACAAAGCAGTGCATTCCTCTAACCTAGCTTCTAACCTGCATGGAAACTGCCCTGAGTGTGAATGTCCTGACTGTCTCTTGAGTGCAAGGCTTGCAGCACCGTAGATAAGATAGGGGACAAATCTTGAGATTGTTCAGCCTTTGCAGGGGCCCTTGCCAACAAAGCCCCAGGCTTAGCACTATCCAAGTTGGCTCCTGGATCCTTCTCTCTGCCTGCTGCTGCTATGTCGCTTCAGTGGTGTCCGACTCTGTGCGAACCCATAGACAGCAGCCCACCAGGCTCCCCCATCCCTGCGTTTCTCCGGACAACAAAAGTGGAGCGGGTTGCCATTCCCTTCTCCAATTCTTTCTGCCTACTGTGAGGTAAATAAATGTAACTTAAAACTGCAAAAAGAACTATCGGATTTGTGAGGATGATTATCCGTATTACAGTGTCACATTATATTTGGCTGATCAAATCTTCACTTTTCAAGTCGACTCTTTAGCCAGCTCACAGCTCTAATAGTGTCCCCATACTGCCCTTTCTCTCTCCATTCTTTGTCCTGTGTGGCCTTTCAGCCCTCCCAACCCCTCTGTCTCCCTCTCCATCAGCTGGTCCCCTTCTAACTGCCCCTTCTCTGAGCTGGGAGGGGGAGCACAGGTTCGCCCACTCTAGCAAGTCTGTTAACCCTTTTAGATTAAAGACCCCCATCACCCTGGAGAGACATTCCAAGATTTTTTTCAGGCCTCCTGTCCCTGTTATCTCAGTCAATTTGAGCACTGTTCAATCTGTATTGTAGCCATAAAGCTGTGACTATAGAAAGGAAAGATAACTTGTCTGATACAGGATGGCCATGATGTTGTTCAGACTCTAGAGAAAACTGGTTAAGATGATTTTTTTTTCCTTTGAAAGTGCAAAACGGGTTCTCTTTACATGTGGAATTAAAACCAGCAAGCTTATTAAAAAGATCTGCCGAAAAGAGCTGAAAGTTAACCTTTGCCAGGGCTTCCCAGATGACTCTAGCGGGAAGGAACCTGCCCGCCCCTGGGGGAGACATAGGAGACATGGATTTGATCCCTGGGTAGGGAAGATCCCTGGGAGGAGTGAATGGAACCCACTCCAGTATTCTTGCCTGGAGAGTCCCATCATGGACAGAGGAGCCTGGCGGGCTAGAGTCCCCCGGGGTTGCAGGGGATTGGACAGGACTGAAGTGACCCTGTATAGCTTGCAGCCTATGCCATGTCCTTGAAGTATGTAAGGCATTTTTCCAGGGATTTCAGTGTTGGCCAAATTAGAATTTTAAACTGCGGGGCAGGGGATGGGAAGAAAAAGGTGAAAGAGACATTTTACATCTCAAGCAGGAAAATATGAGAGCTCTCATGTCTGTTGATCTGCATTTATGTTTGTCTCAGCGTGTGTCTTTGTTTTTGGATAATGTTGCTGAGGTGAATTTGTAAATGAGTCTAATTCAATTGTTTGTTAAAAAAAAAAAAAGTAAGCACTTTCAAATCAAACAATTACAGGAGAAACTGACCTAAATGAATTTCAGATTCACGTGAATTAGGAAATATTCAATATTAAATATCTAGTATTAATATTTGTTTGCTAATCTAACCAGGACATGTCTTGAGTCTTCAACATTGTCTAATGCTTTTATTGTACCTAGGTTTAATGTTAAGCAAGTTTGTCAACAGTTAAAGTAACTTGACTGAAGAAAGTTTTAAGGAAAGAATGCAAATACAATTGGAGCTTTTAAATAAACTCTGTTAAGAATGATTATACTTTAGAAATGTCTGTCTAAAATAGTCTCTCCAGATTTGAATAACCTGAACTGCTGCTGCTGCTGCTAAGTCACTTCAGTCGTGTAGACTCTGTGTGACTCCACAGACCACAGCCCACCAGGCTTCCCCGTCCCTGGGATTCTCCAGGCAAGAATCCTGGAGTGGGTGCCATTTCCTTCTCCAATGCATGAAAGTGAAAAGTAAAAGTGAAGTCGCTCAGTTGCGTCTGACTCCTAGCGACCTCATGGACTGCAGCCTACCAGGCTCCTCCTTCCCTGGGATTTTCCAGGCAAGAGTACTGGAGTGGGGTGCCATTGCCTTCTCCAACCTGAACTCCTAGGGTTGTGCTAAACTAAGTAATGAAAGTTCATTGAATATCTAGGTCATTTCCAAATGAAAGAAGATTGCGAAACACAGATTAGTGAAAACTCATTTCTTCTTACAAACTAAAGAGATTTTGGACTGTTAATAAATACTTTTGGTGCCACTGTGAGACATTCTTTTTAAGAAAGCAAATATTCTTGACATTATCACTGGTATTTATGTTCACCAGTCTACAAAATGCTAATATATCTGATAGCTCATGGTTGCTTAAGCAAAGCAAGGTGTGTGTTTTCAGTTAGAAAGGTATGAGAAATGTGGGCCAATCACCTTGCTTTGTCCCCCTGGTTAATTTGTCTCAGGACCCTCCCCTTGGGTACACAGGCACACCCTGGATCTTGAAGTAAAGGCTTCTCAGAGGAGCAAAACTCATTATGGCCTGGACTGATCCTCTGACTTTGACTCCAAGGCGCCTTTCTGCACTTGTGTATTGTCTCCTGTATCAGACATCTTTTTTCCTTTCTTTGTCCTTGCCATGATTGTTGCTTTGAATTAAGAGACAAACTGCCTCTTTACCCTGTTTTTGTTCGCTGTAAATTCCTCAACCAGAGCCCACCTACATCTTATATCAGGGCATGCAAAGAGGAGGGTAGCTGATTGTAGATGTCCAACCTGCAGCCCATCCAACTGTTACCTCAAAATTACATTTTATTAAGGAAAATGGAAAGTACTTCTGACTTACAGATGGCTGTTTCTAAAGGAACAAAGCAATTTTTTTTTTTAAAAGAGAGGTTTCATGGAAAGTGGACTCCAAGAAAAGAGATCCCAAAAGGCAAGGCCTTTATATGTTCTGCAACAATCTCTCATTTGACTCCTGTCAGTTTTGTTGCCCTGCTGTGGGTAGCATGTGATGAAGTATTTCAAAGGTATTTACTTCCCCTTGTCCCTCTCCTGTGGTAAT
Organism: Nanger dama; assembly: GCA_917880005.1. NCBI lineage: Eukaryota > Metazoa > Chordata > Mammalia > Artiodactyla > Bovidae > Nanger > Nanger dama. The sequence continues at coordinate 829,206 of CAKJTW010000155.1, forward strand.
TAATGCTGTAAGGTGGCACTAAAAATAAAATAAAATAAAATTCATTTTTTAAATTTAATTTATTTTTTAATAAAATAAATAAAATTTGGCCTTCCCTGGTGGCTCAGAGGTTAACGTTTCTGCCTACGATGCAGGAGACCTGTGTTCAATCCCTGGGTCGGGAAGATCCCCTGGAGAAGGAAATGGGAACCCACTCCAGTACTCCTGTCTGGAGAATCCCATGGATAGAGGAGCTTGGTGGGCTACAGTCCACGGGGTTGCAAAGAGTCAGACATGACTGAGCGACTTCACTTCACTTCTTCACTTCAAATAAAATTCATTTGTGTTTGTCTTTGTTGCTTCAGGTCTTTGTTGCTTCATGGAATTTTCTCGACTTGCAGTGAGCAAGGGCTACCCTGTAGTTACAGTGCATGAACTTATCATGTTACAGTTGCAAGAACACTTTTTGGAAAAGTGTTTATGTTTTTATTTTTAGATTATATTAGGGAATTCCCTGAGAGTCCAGTGGATAGGATTCAGAAATTTCACTGCAGCTAGCCTGGATTTAATCCATGGTCAGGGAACCAAGTTCTCAGAAGCCACATGGTCCAGCCAAAAAAAAAAAATATATATATATATATATATATATATATAGTTTATAGAATTTTTACTTTCTCAATGCAGTATTTGTGGAACAGTTACTAACTGCCATTTATTTTTTACATTATTCATTAGAATGCTTCTTTTGCATTGTTTACCATTCCAGCGTATTGCCTGTTTGATGCTTGTTTGCTCAGTTGCTCAGTCCTGTTCGACTCTTTGTGATCTATAGACTGCAGGCTACCAAGCTCTCCTGTCCATGGAATTTTTTTCAGGCAAGAATAGTGCACTGGGTTGTGATTTCCTGCTCCAGGGGATCTTTCCGACCCAGGGATTGTATCCCTCTTTGCCGTGTCGTCTGCACTGGCAGGCAGTTTCTTTACCACTGAGTCACCTCTCTAGTCCTGTATGTTCTTTACCATTTAAATATGTAAAAATATGCATAAAGTGTGTACAATATACCATCAGTTTCTCCTCAATTATGAGACAGCTGTGTGTTTAGTACAAAGGAGGATGAGTTTTGAGGTCATGGTGGGAGAATATGTTTTCTTTGAGAACTGACATGAGTTTGCATAAAATGACTGTTTTCTGATTGTGTTTGAAACTACACTATCCTAAAATTAATTTGAATTACATATGATCATTCTTTTTTAAAGAGTTATATTCCTTTAGTGTTCTATAGGAACCATAGAAGATCATTTGAAGATCCCCTTTGTGAAGATTCGTCATTCTGTTCAGGATGGATATGACTTTTGGTATAAAAGTCATGTGTTTGACAAGAAATAATTTATTGATGAATTGAAACTAATAGAATATCTGTGGTTCTTTATGTCTTGTAGATATGTCTCATATAGAGATGATCAAGAAATTACAGGCAAGAGCAGACAGTGGTAAAGGGGAGATTTTTGAATGTTTGATGTTTGGAAGATCTGAAAACCTTGAAAGCAAACATTTTCACCTGAGGAAGATCCAGAAAAATATAGATGACTTTGATTGTCTGCAGACAAATGATGAAAGAAATGACAAAGGACTGTCTACATCCCATAACAAAAAACTTACGGATGGAAGAGATTATCATAGTAGAAGTGAGACAGAAAATGGAACTTTTAAAAGGCACAGATTAAGCTTTCATGATGAATTGCAGAGGATGCAATCTGAAGGGATAATTTTTGAATGTAGTCAAGTTGTGACAAACGTCAGGGCCTCAGGTTTATCATCTCAGAGAATTCGTAATGTCTGCAAAGACATTTCTCAAAAAGATGAGAATGCTGTTATGCATCCTTCAAAACTGTTACCAGACCATGGAACACAAAATAAAAGACCTTACAGATGTAATGAATGTGACATAACCTTTCTTCAGGACTCAGAACTCACTAGACATCAAAGAATCCATACAGGAGGAAAACCATATAAATGTGACGTGTGTGGCAAGGCTTTTAATCAAACTAGAAAACTTGTAATTCATTGGAGAATTCATACTAGAGAGAAACCACATAAATGTGATGTGTGTGGCAAGGCCTTTAAGCAAGCTGCAAAACTTGTAATTCATTGGAGATATCATATGAGAGAGAAACCATATAAATGTGATGTATGTGGCAAGGCCTTTAGTCAAACTGCAAACCTGGCAGTTCATCACAGAATTCATACTGGAGAGAAACCATACAAATGTGATGTGTGTGGCAAGGCATTTAGTCGTAATGAAACCCTTTCTGTTCATCGGAGAGTTCATACTGGAGAGAAATCGTATAAATGTGATGTGTGTGGCAAGGCCTTTAGTCAAGCTGCAGGCCTTGCAGTTCATCAGAGAATTCATACTGGAGAGAAGCCATACAAATGCAATGTATGTGACAAGACGTTTAGTCAAAGTCCAAACCTTACTGTTCATCTGAGACTTCATACTGGAGAGAAACCATACAAATGTGATGTGTGTGGCAAGGCCTTTAGTCAAGCTGCAGGCCTTGCAGTTCATCAGAGAATTCATACTGGAGAGAAACCATATAAATGTGATGTGTGTGGCAAGGCGTTTACTCATATTGGAAACTGTGCTGTTCATCAGAGAGTTCATACTGGAGAGAAGTTGTATAAATGTGATGTGTGTGACAAGGCCTTTAGTCAAGCTGCAAGCTTTGTAGTTCATCAGAGAATTCATACTGGAGAGAAGCCATATAAATGTGGTATATGTGGCAAGGCGTTTAGTCGTAATGGAACCCTTTCTGTTCATCGGAGAGTTCATACTGGAGAGAAACCATACAAATGTGATGTGTGTGGCAAGGCATTTAGTCATACTGGAAACCTTGCTGTTCATCGGAGAGTTCATACTGGAGAGTAACCATGTAATTATGGTATATGTGCCAAGGCTTTCACTGTAAGTTCAAGCCTTGCTGTTTATCAGAGAGTTCATACGGCAGAGAAACCGTAGAAATGATGTATATGTGGCAGGGCTTTCAGTGTGAATGCAAACCTTGCAGTTCATCAGAGAATTCATACTGGAGAGAACCTTACAAATATTAAAATTGTGACAAACCACTTAGGCACAGTCATCCATAACTCATCATCAGGAATTTCAGACAGGAGGGAAACCGTATAAATATGATGTATATGGCCGGTGCTTTAGTTGAAATGATGAACTTAGAAACCATTGGAGAAATCATACTAGAGGAATATTACATATGTGACAGTTGTGAGAAACATATTAGTGTAAATGTCGGGAGTGTGACAAAGCCTTTCGTCAAGTGTCCAGGCCTTATAATTCATCAGAGAATTCTTAGTGTATTAAAAACATAGAAGTGAAATGAATGTGTCAGAGTTTCTAGTGCATGTTTATGTGGCAAACCCTTCAGTCACAAGAAATGACATTGCAGATCATCTGAGAATCCATTCTGCATTGAAAACTTACACATGTAGAGAATGCAGTAAAATATATCAAGTTTTTGACCCTCAGAAAATTCCAACTGTAGGAAAACTACAGAAATGTGTTAGGTGTGGGAAAGCTTTGGTTACCTGTTCAGCCTAACTCACCATCCGTTAATTTTATTACTTTTTTTACAATATTATGATGGCTTTTGGTGTTCATCAAGATGAATAGGCCATAGGTGTACATATGTGCCCTCCCGCCTGACCCCGCTTCTCTCCCGACCGCATCCCTCCAGATTGTCTGAGAGCACTTGCTGGTACATCAAACTCCCACGGGCTCCTTTACATATGGTAATATATATGTTTCAGTGCTAATCTCTTAATCCTGCCATCCTCTTTCTTGCTTTTGTTCTTATTTTCCATAGGTTTTCCTTAGTGTTGCTTTTCTATCCACATGTTATGACCTAGTTTTAATGTTTAGTTTACATTTCTTTCCTGCTTTACACTAACAAATAGATAATTCAGTGGGTTATTTTGACACTTTTGTAACATTAAAATGCACGTAGACGATGATAGGGAACATAGTAGGTGCTTTGTAAATGTAAGAAGGACAGTTCTTTTAGGACTTGAGTTCAGTCAGATAATACACATAGAAACATTTACAAATAGTGCCAACTTGATAATTTTGGTGAAAAAAATTCTAGTGTCTTCTTAAGACTTTTTGTTTTACAATCTGCTTTGTTGTCCACAACTGACAGATCTTTCAGAACAGACAACAAAGAAATGATAGAAAATATATTACAATTTTTCAACAAGAAGTAAATTGCCTAATTACCGTCCAGTGATCATATATTCATTTGACATTCTATTACATTAAAGTATTCGCTTAAGTATTATGTATTATGATGTTAACAACTTTTTCTCATATAAGTATTTGAAGCTTTGTTATCGTAAGCATGTAACAGAAAGTTTTATAAAGAAGTATGTATTTCTCATTAAAAGTTTTTTTTCTCTCTTTAATAATCTTGAAAATTCATTTTTCGCTATGCTAAGTCTTCATTTGCTGGCTTCTTTCTCTTTTTACAGCAATCAGGCTATGAATTCTCCTCATAAACTTGGCTGGGGTATGGTTGGAGACTGGCATTTTGAGGCTTCTTTTGGTCAGTCCAGAGGACTCAACGTTTCTTTGTGTTTTTTTTTTACTGTACTGAGACTTTTTTCTTTTTCTTTCTTTTTTTTTTTTTTTAACTGTACCTGGGATTTCTCTAGTTGCAGCAAGCAGAAATGACTTTCTAGTTACTTGTGTGCAAGCTTCTCATTACTGGGGTAACTGTTGTTGCAGAGCACAGGCTTTAGAGCACAGGCTCAGTACTTATGTCGCATGGGCTTAGTTGCTCCGAGGCATGTGGCATCGTCTCCGACCAGGGATCAAACCCGGGTCCTATGGGTTGGCAGGTAGATTATTTACCACTGGACCACCAGGAAAGTTCTACTCAGTGTCTTTTAACTGCACTATGTGTGTTAATACACTGCCAAACAAATTGGGGTCATCAGCCAACAACTGGCAGATCTGAAACCAAGTAAGACTCCCCAAACTTCTCTAGACTTGCTGAAGAGGTGGATGGACCCAAAAGTACCGTCCTGAAATACCAAGGCCAGAAGGTCCAAAGCACAGCATGGTGCCTGTTTTTCTCAGTCCTGCATCCCCTCAGGGTGCACTTTCGCTGGGCCACTGCAGTGACTAATAAGTTTGATCCTTGAAGAAGTGGAATGTCAAGACACTTTTCTCCTTGGAAGTGTGAGTATGAAGTAGCCCTTTCTAAGAGTTGTGTGTTTCACATCCTAGCGTTTCAGTTCAGTTAGTTCTGTTGTTCACTCGTGTCCACCTCCTTGTGACCTGATGAATCGCAGCACCCCAGGCCTCCCTGTCCATCACCAACTCCCTGAGTTCACTCAAACTCATGTCCATTGATCGGTGATGCCATCCATCCATCTCATCCTCTGTTGTCACTTTCTCCTCCCCCAGTGCCTCTCAGCATCAGGGTTTTTCCCAATAAGTCAGTTCGTCGCATGAGGTGGCCAAAGTACTGGAGTTTCAGCATTAGCATCAGTCCTTCCAATGAACATCCAGGACTGATCTCCTTTAGAATGGACTGGTTGGATCTCCATGCAGTCCAAGGGACTCTCAAGAGTCTTCTCCAGCTCCACAGTTCAAAAGCATCAATTCTTCAGTGCTTCACTTTCTTCACAATCCAACTCTCACACCCATATGTGACCAGTGGAAAAACCATAGCCTCGACTAAAGAGACTTTTGTTGGCAAAGTAATGTCTCTACTTTTGACTCTGCTACCTAGGTCGGTGATCACTTTCCCTCCGAGGAGTAAGCATCTTTTAATTTCATGGCTGCAGTCACCATCTGCAGTGAATTTGGAGACCAGAAAAGTAAAGTCAGCCACTGTGTCCACTGTTTCCCCATCTATTTGCCATGAAGTGATGGGACCAGATGCCATGATCTTCTTTTTTCTGAATGTTGAGCTTTCAGCCAACTTTTTCACTCTCACTTTGATCAAGAGGCTTTTTAGTTCCTCTTCACTTTCTACCATAAGGGTAGTCTCATCTGCATATCTGAGGTTATTGATATTTCTCCTGCCAATCTGAATTCCAGCTTGTGTTTCTTCCAGCCCAGCGTTTCTCATAATCTACTCTGCATATAAGTTAAGTAAACAAGATGAGAATATACAGCCATGAACTCCTTTTCCCATTTGGATACAGTCTGTTGTTCCTTGTCCAGTTCTAACTGTTGCTTGCTGACCTGCATACAGGTTTCTCAAGAGCCAGGTCAGGTGGTCTGGTATTCCATCTCTTTCAGAATTTTCCAGTGTATTGTGATCCACAGAGTCAAAGGCTTTGGGATAGTCAATAAAGCAGAAATAGATGTTTTCTCTGGAACTCTCTTGCTTTTTCCATGATCCAGCAGATATTTGTAGTTTGATCGCTGGTTAATCTGCCTTTTCTACAACCAGCTTGAACATCTGGAAGTTCACAAATGCTGAAGCATGTCTTGGAGAATTGTGAGCATTACTTTACTAGCAAGTGAGATGAGTGCAGTTGTGCGGTAGTTTGAGCATTGTTTGGCATTGCCTTTCTTTGGGATTGGAGTGAAAACTGACCTTTTCCAGTCCTGTGGCCACTGCTGCGTTTTCCTAATTTGCTGGCTTATTGAGTGCAGCACTTTCACAGTGTCATCTTTCAGGATTTGAAATAGCTCCACTGGAATTCCATCACCTCCACTAGCTTTGTTCCTGGTGATGCTTTCTAAGGCCCACTTGAGTTCACATTCCAGGATGTCTGGCTCTAGATGAGTGATCACAACATTGTGATTATATTGGTCGTGAAGCTCTTTTTTGTCAAGTTCTTGTGTATATTCTTGCCACCTCTTCTTAATATCTTCTGCTTCTGTTAGGTCCAGACCATTTCTGTCCTTTATCGAGCCCATCTTTGCATGAAATGTTCCCTTGGTATCTCTAATTTTCTTGAAGAGATCTCTAGTCTTTCCGTTCTGTTGTTTTCCTCTATTTCTTTGCGTTGATTGCTGAAGAAGGCTTTCTTATCTCTCCTGGCTATTCTTTGGAGCTCTGCTTATATCTTTCCTTTTAGCTTCTCTTCTTTTCACAGCTGTTTGTAAGGCCTCTCCAAATAGCCATTTTGTTTTTTTGCATGTCTTTTCCATGGGGATGGTCTTGATCCCTGACTCCTGTACAATGTCTGGAACCTCCGTCCATAGTTCATCAGGCATTCTATCTATCAGATCTAGTCCCTTAAATCTATTTCTCACTTCCACTGTATAATCATAAGGGATTTGATTTAGGTCATACCTGAATGGTCTAGTGGTTTTCCCTACTTCAATTTGAGTCTGAATTTGGTAATAAGGAGTTGATAATCTGAGCCACATTCAGCTCCCAGTTTTGTTTTTGCTGACTGTGTAGACCTTCTCCATGTTTGGCCGGAAAGGATATAATCAGTGTGATTTTGGTGTTGACCAACTTGTGATGTCTGAGTGTCTCTTGTGTTATTGGAAGAGGGTGTTGGCTATGACCAGTGCGTTCTCTTGGCAAAACTCTATTAGTCTTTGCCCTGCTTCATGTCGTTTTCCAAGGCGAAATTTGCTTGTTATCCGAGGTTTTTCTTGACTTCCTACTTTTTCATTCCAGTCGTCTATAATGAAAAGGACATCTTTTTGGGTGTTGGTTCTAAAAGGTCTTGTAGGTCTTCATAAAACAGTTCAGCTTCTTCAGTGTTACTGGTCGGGGCATGGGTTTGGATTACTTTCATATGCTCAAAATTCTCCAAGCCAGGCTTCAGCAATATGTGAACTGTGAACTCCCAGATTTTCAAGCTGGTTTTAGAAGTCAGAGGAACCAGACACCAATTGGAACATCCTCTGGATCATGGAAAAAGCAAGAGCGTTCCAGAAAAACATCTGTTTCTGCTTTATTGACTATGCCAAAGCCTTTGACTGTGTGGATCACAATAAACTGTAGAAAATTCTGAAAAGGATGGGAATACCAGACCACCTGAACTGCATCTTGAGAAATTTCTATACAGGTCAGCAATCAACGGTTAGAACTGGACATGGAACAACAGACTGTTTCCAAATAGGTAAAGGAGTACATCAAGGCTGTATCTTTGGAGAAGGAAATGGCAACCCACTCCAGTATTCTTGCCCGGAGAATCCCATGGACGGAGGAGCCTGGTGGGCTACAGTCCACAGGGTCGCAAAGAGTCGGATGCGAGTGAGCAACTTCACTTTCACTTTTCAGTATCTCTGATAACCTGTTAAGTAAGTAAAAATTTTGTATTAGGGTCAAGATGACACTAGTCAGGAGATTTCTTTAGACCTGACCTGTTCGTCTTGATGTGATAATACATAACATTAAGTTGGTCTGAGAATATCATATATGACCTAATTCATAATTTCATAGCTTAAAAAGCCAAATTTTAAAAGCTTGAATGATCAGGGTAGTATTTATGAAGTTTTAATAGTTACTGAATACACGAAAATACATTAGTTTCAATGTTACTAGAAATTAAACAGTACACGAAGAATCAGCTTATTCAGCCAGAAAGCTTGCATCTGAACAGCGTGTCTTCATCATTAGAGATGTAATCGTTGATCACAGGATTGTGAAATAGGATTGTTTTGTAGAATTCTGGAGATGGAGTTGAGTCTTTAAAGTATAGTAGACCCTTCTCTGTCGTGGGCCCAAAGCCACAACCACTAAGAGCTTTAAACTGTCAGCAGCTGGAATCCCAACAAACAGCTGGATCAAACTTCATTAGCTAAGAACTTACATAGCCATGGGGAGGAAATGATTCCTTGATTCCTGTACATAATAACTGGCCTGCCACCATTTGTGGAATACAGTCTAAAAGTAAAAGGACTATTAAAAATCTTTGAACTTTATTTGGCAATTGTATGGCCCTTGTGAGTATTGTGTCTCTGTTTTGGAACTGTTATTCTCAGATAAAGTAAAATATTTACTGGTAAAAAAAAAAAAAAAAAAAGGCTGTATCTTGTCACCGTGCTTCTTCAAGTTATATGCAGAGTACATCATGAGAAACGCTGGGCTGGAAGAAGCAGAAGCTGGAATCAAGATTACCGGGAGAAATACCAATAACCTCAGATATGCAGCTGACATCACCCTTATGGCAGAAAGTGGAGAGGAACTAAAAAGCCTCTTGATAAAGGTGAAAGAAGAGAGTGAAAAAGTTGGCTTAAAACTCAGCATTCAGAAAATGAAGATCATGGTATCTGGTCCCATCACTTCATGACAAATAGATGGGGAAACAGTGGAAATAGTGTCAGACTTTATTTTTTTGGCTCCAAAATCACTGCAGATTGTGACTGCAGCCATGAAATTATAGGATGCTTACTCCTTGGAAGAAAAGTTATGACCAACCGAGATAGCATAGTCAAAAGCAGAGACATTACTTTGCCGTCTAAGGTCCGTCTAGTCAAGGCTGTGTTTTTTCCTGTATTCATGTATGGATGTGAAAGTTGGACTGTGCAGAAGGCTGAGTGCTGAAGAATTGATGATTTTGAACTGTGGTGTTGGAGAAGACTCTTGAGAGTCCCTTGGACTGCAAGAAATCCAACCAGTCCATTCTGAAGGAGATCAGCCCTGGGATTTCTTTGGAAGGAATGATGGTAAAGCTGAAACTCCAGTATTTTGGCCATCTCATGCGAAGAGCTGACTCATTGGAAAATACTCTGATGCTGGGAGGGATTGTGGGGGGGGAGAAGGGGACGACAGAGGACGAGATGGCTGGATGGCATCACGGACTCGGTGGATATGAGTCTGAGTGAACTCCAGGAGTTGGTGATGGACAAGGAGGCCTGGCGTGCTACGATTCATGGGGTCGCAAAGAGTCGGACTCAACTAACTGAACTGATCTGATGCACCTGATTCACATGAAATGAAAACAGAAAACTGAACATGTAAACTAGTAGGAAATAAAGTTCAGAACTAAGGTTAAAAGTGGTATCTCTTTTTGACCTTGGAGAATTCTGAAACAATTTATTTTTGATTATTTATTATTGGCTGAACAGTTGTGGCTCATGGGCTTCGTGGCTCCACAGCATGTGGAAATTCCCTGCACCAGGCATTGACCCCTCGTCTCCTGCATTGGCAGGCTGATTCCTTATCCCTGAGTCACCAGGGAAGTCCAGAAACCATTGAGAATGCACACTACATGGTGGCATTTTGTTTGTTTGGTAAACTAGAAATTGCATAGATTCAACCCCAACTTTTTCGTTCTTGTTACTTTGAAGTCACTGAAAGCACAAGATGGAACCAAACGCAAAGTTTAGTTTGGATACTGCGACAGATTATATGTTATGAGAATGTTAACTGATGAAGCTTTCTAGTAGGAGCACTATAGATTTCCAATGTGATGGGAATTTCTCAGCCTGCCCAGATAGGCAGCACAGGAAGCGGTTGGTTTTAAAGTCTAGAAGTATCCGTTCTCAAACAACGGAGAAACCACATGGCAACGGTTGCTATGGCGACCGACGAAAACAAAGCCACGGTTGCCTTGGCGAACGACCAAAACAAACCTATGGTTGCCATATCGACCGACAAAACCAAAACCCCACAACCGAGGTTGTGACTGGCGAAAACGTTGGAGGGTGGTCGGAGGCTGGAGCAAGAGGCGTCCCTGGGTCTGTTCCGTCCAAGCACTGTTGAAGCAAGAGAGGGATCCGTGGGGCAGAGGATTGCACTCCGAAATCCTGTGGCCAAGGCGGCTTCTTTTCTAGCGTGCAGCCCCTCGGAAGTGGGGCGGTCAGGGAGAGCGGTCGACCAATCTGCGTTGGCGGGAGGCGGGACCTAGTACCCCGAGGTGGGGAAGTCACGCGCCTGTACCAGGAGGGAGTTGGGAAATGGGAAATGGGGGGCTGCAGGTTTTGCAGTGGGCAAAGGCTTTGGGGCTAATTCCCTTGGGAATCCAAGGGATTCTGGAGTGGTCTCGATGATAGGTGAACGATTAATGAAGACACTGGGAGCCCTGCACAGTAATGATCCCTGGGTCCCCGGGATGTCTCAGGAAAGTAAGCTGGATTCTGGCATTGTGTAAGAGCATGGACGTTACTGGAACCCCGGGGGTTCCAAAAGGATTTCTAGGTAGGGGAACGTCTGATTGGTCCCTTTCTTTCGAAGGGTTGTGTGTTGGTTCTTGATTGGTCCCTATTGTCTAGGTAGATCACAAATTCCTGAGCATTCAGTCAGGAGATTTTGGTCTGGGGTCAGATTGGGTCATGGGAGGTGGGGTGGGGTCAGGGGATTTCCAAAGGCTCTTGGATTTCCACAGGCTCTTTTCCCAGAATCTTACAAAATGGAGTTTTTCTGTTAACAAAATGAGATAGCTTAGATTCTTCATTTCCCCCCTTCTCTAGGATCCAGGATAGACCCAATCATGGGTCTGGGCTCTGCGGTCAGCTCTTTATTGTCTCCCGCTAAGGGGACCGTTGGCACCGCAGTATATTGGGATCTGCACACCATGATGAACGCCACCAATTAGTTTAGTAAGCATGGCCCGAGGGTGAGTAGCAGTAACAAGATAATCAGGGGCCCTACCAAGGAAAATATGAGTGTTGTGAACCAGGGGGATGAGTTGAACCAGGATTCAAACCAATTTTGAGACATTTCTCTTTCTCTTTTTCTCTGACTCCGCCCTTCTCTTATCTTGGCCAGGGACTCCCTGACTACTCCCAAGTGATTCACATAAAAACAAAGTTCTTCCCCTAAGGGAGCACAAAGGCCCTCTGAGAAACGTCATACTCAAGATACTTCTTGGGAATTGAACCTCTGATCCACGCTACAAGGGTAAACCTTGAATACACTATGCTGAGTCAAAGAAGCCAGACACAAAAGGTCACCTGTCATATGTTTCTATTTATATGCAATGTCCAGAATAGATCAATCCGGATAAATCCACTCCCCTTTGCCATGACAACAGAAACAGAGTGATAGTTCACACCACAGGTACCATCTCATCTCCATCATAGCCCCATCTTGACTGGGGTTACCATGGGGACTGAGGCCTCCGGGAAGCCAAGTCCAACCCCCAAGCTAAGGCTACTTTCTTTCTTTATTCAGATGTTTCTCAGAAAAGTACTTGGGGCCTGGCCCAATATACTTGGTCTCTCCTTTACTGAGTTTACATGTATTCATTCAAGTGATAACTTATTGAGCATCCACACTGGGCATGCCCTGATGAAGTGCTAGGAATATGAAAACAGTTGAAACAATTCCATGACAAGATCTCAAATCTCTGTGCCCATTTTCTACACGACTGAGCGACTGAGCTGAACGGAAGACTTTGTGTTGAGAACTTCCTTATCAGCTTTCAACTTATCCATTTTGTCCCTGGGTCTGTTCCTTTTGAGGAATCAGAGAAACATCCTGATGTGCAAGGAATGTTCTTTTCCCATGGGATGAAAGGAGTCTTGGCTGAATATCACGTTTGCAAGAATGTTCAGCTCTGACTGGCAACCTTGTTTGCAAGCGTCTTCCCAGCCTCTCTTATACTTTGTTCCCTACAGTCTGGTATTCCTGTCTTGTTAAGAATTCAGAAAATTAAGATCATGGCATATGCTCTCCACATTTCATGGGAAATAGATGGGAAACAATGGAAACAGTGACAGACTTTATTTTTTCTGGTTCCCAAACCACTGCAGATGGTGACTGCAGCCATGTAATTTAAAGACGTTTATTCCTTGGAAGAAAAGTTATGACCAACCTAGACAGCATATTAAAAGCACAGATTTTTTTTTGCCAACAAATATCCGTTTAGTCAAGGGTATGGTTTTTCCAGTAGTCATGTATGGATGGGAGAGTTGGGCTATAAGAAAGCTGAGCACTGAAGAACTGATGCTTTTTCACTGTAGTGGTGAAGACTCTGATTCCCTTGGAGAGCAAGGAGATCCAACCAGTCCATCCTAAAGGAAATCGGTCTTGAATATTCCTTGAAAAGACTGTTGCTGAAGGGGAAACTCCAATACTTTGGCCGCCTGATGCGAATAAGTGACATTAGAATAGACCCTGATACTGGGAAAGGTTGAAGACAGGCGCAGAAGGGGACAATAGAGGATGACATGGTTGGGTGGCATCACTGACTCAGTGAGGTCCCAAGAGTCAGACACGACCTAGCGACTGAGCTGAACTGAATCACTCAGATGAACCGTTGGTATGAAATTGTAACCAGAGGCCTGCTTACAACAGGGCAGTTGGTTTTTCTCTTAGGAAGTGAGTCCAGAAGGAAAGAGAGGGACTGGAACCCACATTGTTGTTTATAACATAACCAGTGAAATGACATAGGTTACTCCTGCCAGAATCTGTTGATACAGATTGTTTCCGTTAAGTGTTGTTGCTGCTGCTGCTGCTGAAGTGATTATGTTCTACTTTTCATCACTGAGGAGACATCCATCTTCACTCACTCACACAAAGGGCTTTTGAATTTTCCCCATTTTTCAACTTGCTGAAAACACCTCGGCTTCACATAGAGACACCTCTCAAAATTTTTCTCTTTTGCCTTAAGTAGTTTGAAACAGTAGTTAGAACAGGCAGGAGACAGCTCTGCTCAGAAGGAATCAAAGAGATTTAAAGGCATCAAAAGGCAGAGAAAGGAAGCACAGCTGGACGGAAGGACCGCCAGACCCAGAATCGACAGGAGCAGGGGTGAGGGGAGGCCCGGCCCCGCCCCCCACTGGCCCCGCCCCCGCGCGCCCGCGGTGCTGGCCTCGCCCTCCCGCCACTCTGCTAGCCTCTCGGCCGCGCAGCCGCTCCCCTTCCTCTGTACCGGATCTTCCGCCGCGCGTGCGCTGCATCCTGCAGGCCCGGAATCGGGCTTAAATGAGTCACGGAGAGTTCTGGTGACTTTGTTTGTATGTTTGTTTGTTTAAAGTCTGGATTTCGTAGTCCCACAGCCTTTTGTCCTTCACACTTGGGTTGCGGGGCTCTCTGTGGACGTTCAGTCGGCCGTCCCGTGTCCCCGGCCCCAGTGTGTGCTCGCCTCGCCGTGAGTTCTGAAGTCCGTTAGCTTAGCTGCCGGGTCCCTGCGGCCCATGTCCGCTTCCTGTTAATATCGTTCTAGAGTCCATGTCCTTCTCTGGCAGCTCTGCCTTCTAACTTGTAGAGACCGCTGCTTAAAGTCCTGCATTGCCCAACCCCTAGGTCCCTGATCCATGAAGAGGTGACGGAGGCTCTATTCTGTATGGAGTTTGGCCAGGGTCTCGCCTAAGGTTTGAAGGGGAGGATCAGCCTAGAACGTGTGGTTTTCACAGGAAGGGCCGTGAGTTCAGAAGAAAAGAATAAAAACACCTCGTTTGATTCCATGCTCCAGAATCCCTGCTGTGTCAGTGGCCATAGACTATTGTGTTTTGTGCCTGTTGAGATCCTCCCTCTGTGTGGGGGCTGTGTTTCAGGGACCCTGGTGTGTGGCTGTGTTACAGGGACCTCGGTGTGTTTTTCTAAGCATTGAACTGCCTAGTTTCAACAGTCAGGGGTCATTTCCCAAGACTAATCTTACCTAAGAAGGAAGCCCGGAGGATGAGGAAAGCAAGGAGTCAGACATGACTCCTTCCGAGGTAAGAGGTATCGTCCTATTGTTTGTTTGTTCTGTCTCTCTTTCCTGAAACGCTCTTTTTTGGACTTGATAAGCTCCTTAACTTCTGAATGGGTTTGTCTGAACTTACCCATAGTCACCATCCCAAGGGACCCATTGCTCTCCTGGCATATCGGTGTGACAGAAAACAGTATTGCCAGCCAAAGAAGCTCACTCAGTGAGCTTCCGAGTTTTTATTGGCGTTTAGCTACGTAAGCATGGTTCATAACATCTCCACATTCTTCCCTCCTTAGAGGTTGGGCTAATTAGCCCACGTGGCTCAAATCCCCACACCCCTAGTGACTTTGTTGGTCTTTGTGAAATGACCAGCTTCCCAACCGGAGCCATTCCCTTATTAAACTAGGGGCCCACATAAGTCATCTTGTTAGCGTAAATTTTCAGGTCCCACGGAGAGTAGTAAAGCCACTGCAGTCACTAAGGAAATTCCGAGAATGAAAACACTTAAATTCCAAGAGAAAAAGCAAACTTCCAGAACCTGTGGATCAAAGCCTGCTAAATTCTATTTTTCTTTTTCAATTTTAATATTTATTTAGTTTTGGCTATGCTGGGATTTTGATGATGCACTTGGGCTTTCTCTGTTGTGATTAGGAGGAGCTACTATCTTGTTGTGGAGCTCTGGCTCGAAGGCGCGGGCTCAGTTGTTTTAATAACTGGCAGGCTCTGGAGCAGGTGGGCCTCAGTAGTTGTGGCACACTAGCTTAGTTGCTCCGAGGCTTGTGGGATCTTTCCTGACCAGGGATGGAACCCGTGTCCCATGCATTGACAGGCAGATTTCTCACTACTGGAGCATCAGGCAAGTCCCTCAATTCTTTATTACACGACGCTGAAATCTATATCTTTCCTTTATGCCCTGTGATATTCTCTCCCCCTCTGATTTTTGATGTTGCTTTGGAATACTTCACCTGATGAAACCTGTTGCGTTTCATCCTACTCTTTATTCTTGAAAATAAAGCCCAAGTCTCTCTTTACGTGAGCTTCTTTGGCCACCTTGTAGCTATTGGGCTTCATTTAGTTTAAAATTTCAACTAGTCTATACAGTGATAGCTTCATCTGTAATTTGGCAGGTTCTCTCTATTTAGGCTTTTATTATTATTATTATTCAAAATTATGTTAGCTCTCCTAGATACAGCTGAGACTTACATTTGATATACCCATGTTTGTTTTGAGTTTGAACTGTTCTGAATTTGCAGTCAGTGAATTCTTTATATCACTACATCTTCCGTGATTTTGAGACTTTATGTGCTTCAGTAAAGTTTTACAGTTTCTTCACATAGGTCTGGAAATGTGCTGTTCATAGGTGTGATGGTATATTTGGCAATAAAATGTAGACTCTTTCTCATATTGGGTTTTCAGTTACTGTTACTAAAGAGGACAAATTGTTTTCAGTGTACCCAGTTGGCTCAGCAGTAAAGAATCTGCCTGCCAATGCAAGAGACCTGGGTTTGATCCCTGGGTGGGGAAGGTCCCCTGGAGATGTAAATGGCACTCACTTCAGTGTTCTTGCCTGGGAAATCCCATGGATTGAGGAACCTGGAGGGCTACAGCCCATGGGGGCTACAAAGAGTTGGACATGATTGATGTAAATCAGAACACATTCATGCACAATTAGAAATAGTTGTTTTACCATATATGCTAAAATACACATGAGTTTTTGTTTTTTAAAGGTAGATTAAAAACGCTTCTTCCAAAAGATGTGTTAGTCACAGAAGATTGTTTTTACCTTATGTGTGTTTATGTGCATGTGTGTATGCAAGCAAAACCTACGTTATATATTAAAGACATCATCATTTCATGAATATTTTATTTATTCTCCCTGATGTTGAAGCTGGTTTTAGAAAAGGCAGCGGAACCAGAGATCAAATTGCCAACATCTGCTGGATCGTGGAAAAAGCAAGAGAGTTCCAGAAAAACATCTATTTCTGCTTTATTGACTATGCCAAAGCCTTTGACTGTGTGAATCACCATAAACTGTGGGAAATTCTTCAAGAGATGGGAATACCAGACCACCTAACCTGCCTCTTGAGAAATCTGTATGCAGGTCAGGAAGCAACAGTTAGAACTGGACATGGGACAACAGATTGGTTCCAAATAGGATAAGGAGTGCGTCAAGGCTGTATATTGTCACCCTGCTTATTTAACTTATATGCAGAGTACATCATGAGAAACGCTGGACTAGAAGAAACACAAGCTGGAATCAAGATTGCCGGGAGAAATATCAGTAACCTCAGATATGTAGATGACACCACCCTTATGGCAGAAAATAAAGAGCCTTTTGATGAAAGTGAAAGAGGAAAGCGAAAAAGTTCGCTTAAAGCTCAACATTCAGAATACGAAGATCATGGCATCCGTTCCCATCACTTCATGGGAAATAGATGGGGAAACAGTGGAAATAGTGTCAGACTTTTTTGGGGGCTCCAAAATCACTGTAGATGGTGACTGCAGCCATGAAATTAGAAGACGCTTACTCCTTGGAAGAAAAGTTATGACCAACCTAGATAGTATATTCAAAAGTAGAGACATTACTTTGCCAACTAAGGTCCATCTAGTCAAGGCTATGGTTTTTCCTGTGTTCATATATGGATGTGAGAGTTGGACTGTGAAGAAGGCTGAGCGTCGAAGAATTGATGCTTTTGAACTGTGGTGTTGGAGGAGACTCCTGAGAGTCCCTTGGACTGCAAGGAGATCCAACCAGTCCATTCTGAAGGAGATCAACCCTGGGATTTCTTTGGAAGGAATGATGCTAAAGCTAAAACTCCAGTACTTTAGCCACCTCTTGAGAAGAGTTGACTCACTGGAAAGACTCTGATGCTGGGAGGGATTGGGGGCAGGAGGAGAAGGGGACGACCGAGAATGAGATGGCTGGATGGCATCACGGACTCGAAGGACGTGAGTCTGAGTGAACTCCGGGAGTTGTCAAAGTCCTAAAATATAAGGGTCCTCCAAGCTTCTAGAACCTGTGGTTCTGTCATGCAGATGCCCCCTGAGTTGCCATGTGTCCCTCCCACGAAGTTATCCTAATTCTAGCTTCCCTCTGTCTATCCTCAGGTACTCAGCGAGATGCTCCCCCCACCCCTGAGGCTCCCTCCCCATCCTCCTGCTTTTCCTCCTCCCCAGTGTCCCGATGGAGCCCCACCCCCCACCCCCTCACCCCTGCCCCCATTTCCAGCCCCTGAGTGGGACCTCTTGTCCCCCGGGTGGCCCTGTCCAGGGGTACCCCCACAGGGCCCCCTCTGCTCTTTCTGCTGGAGTCTGGGGCCTTTGGGGGAGCCAGCCGGCAGCCCAGCTAACCGCAGTCGGCGAGGGGTGAGCTAGAAGCACCAGCCAGTCGCCATGGAGAGCTGGCCGTGTGTGATGCAGTCATCGGCTGGGTGACAGACCGCCAGACTGCTGTGGACCTGCGTGGGCGCAAGGTGGAGGTGCTGGGCGAGGTGCCTGCGGCTGGCGGTAGTCCCCTGCGCCAGTACTTCTTTGAAACCTGCTGCAAGGCTGCCAGTGCTGGGGAAGGTGGCCCTGGTGGGGGTGGAGGAGGCTGCTTGGGTGTGGACCGGAGGCACTGGCTGTCTGAGTGTTTGGCCAAGCAGTCCCTACGTGCGGGCATTGACCACTGATGCCCAGGGCCGTGTGGGCTGGCGATGGATTCGAATTGACACTGCCTGTGTCTGCACGCTCCTCAGCCGGACTGGCCGGGCCTGAGACCCAGGCCCTGGAACTGGGCAGGTAGAGGAAGAAGGAACTGGATGCTGAAAGACCTCAGGGGTAGCCTGGCTGCTCTAGGCCTCAGTCTGGGGACTTGTCAAATGGTCACACAAAATCACAGTGCTCTGGTTTTGAGAGCTCATTCTGGGAAAGACAGATGATGAAACCAAATGCGGTTTTGAAGGATGAATAGGAGTTGTCCTGGATGAACTTGAGGGTAAAAACGATGATAATGATGATGATGATGGCCAGTATTTTCTGAGTGTCTACTGTTTTTGAACTCTAATACAACTTGTCATATCAACTCTGGTGGATCTGACCATTGGAGTTCCTCAGCTTCTAAGCTGCTGACCATGTGATCTCAAAGGACATTACTTAGCTCATCTTGAAGAGAGTGACAAGGAGGGGATACTTAGGGGGATTATAAAACTGTAGGGGGGATTATAAAACCTGGAATATGTAGGCAACTAGTTGGGAGCTGGGGTTCAAATAAGAAACCTTATTTGGTCAGATGGGGCAAATGCATAGAATGTTCTGTTTTGAGGTAGTGAGCTACCTATGACAGGAGTACAAGCAAGGTTGAATGACCAGAGGTCAGGATGCTTAAGATTTTGGCCTTGGTGGGGAGTTGGAGTCAGGTTTCCATCCCCTTCCCTGTCCCAGCCTTTGCAATATACTCAGAAAGAAATAGACCTTATCATGTCCAGCTTGAGTAGGACATGTGGTTTTAACCAAATGGCCTGCCCCCTGAGTGAGATCAAGGGAGATATCTACACTGATCAGTCTAGAATGAGCTAGGAAAATCCAATAGATTAAGTGTCCCCAGAAGCCTGAATGAGGGGGTCTGTGGAATCCTGGGGCAGCTGCAGAAGGCAGTCTCAGTTTTCCCTGTCTGAAGAATGGGCTGGTGGGAAGAGAATGGGGACTGAGGAGGCAGAGGCTTTGATCAAAAGGGTTTTAAAGTGAGGAACTGACAAGAGAATTCAGAGGTAGACCCCACACCCTCAGAACACCCATTCATATGTTACCACAGGCACACATATGTGCACACTCACACACATGCACACACACATTTTTGCCTTTGTTTCTACATCTTGTGTTCTAGGTCTGTGGTTCCTGCTCTCTTCTGCCACCTCCTTTGCTGTTGCTGTCTAAATTCTTGTCCCATAATCTCTGGGTCACTAGTCTCTTTCTGTCCCTCACTCTTATATGTATTTTTCTCATTCATCAAAACTCTTTCCACATCCCCCTCTTTATTGCTAAGTATTTCCCCCTGGGTCTCTCCCTCTTCGCCCACCCCCATACCCAGGTGGAAGTTTTCAACCAAATCAAAGGCAGGCAGGACAGCCGAAGCCGAAGCCGATGCTGACTCCTTCAGCACACACAGGGAGGGAGGGCGAGCCCGGGGAAGTCTGGAAATCGTTACCCACCCCCTCACCCCCATCCTCCATCTGCTGCTGGAGGTGGGCTGCCCTGGCGAGGGAGCAGGTAGCTAAGAAGGCTGGGGCCTTATAGGGAAGGGGGGTGTTTTTCGTGGATTTCCTGATGTGCTGGGCGACTCTGTCCTCCTTCCACTCTGTTTCTCTTTCTGGGTCTCTGACACGCCCCCAGGTCCCAGCCCCTCGCTCTCTACTGCCTGGTCTCTGGGTCTCAGACTCTGAATTTCTATTCTCCTCCCTCCCCCCGCCTCTTACCCTCCTCTCCCTCTAGGTTTTCCCCCACCATTTACCTGAGCTTCTGTCCCCTTCTTGGGGGTCTCTGCACTCTCTCAAAATCCCCGTGCTTCCCCTGAGTCTCTTATTGTATCCATCCAGCCACACACTAATAGGCCCTCCATTGGCTGCGTTCAGGGTGGGCGGGTTCTGTCACCCGGGGCGACAGCAACAACAAGCCTGCTCCTGCTAGGCTACGGGGCAGGGGTGGGGCCATGGCGGGTCGGACCCTAGCTCTGCGCTATGGTCCCCCATCTCTGGGACCGAGGTGCCTGGATCCTGGCCCAACTGGCATCTCACTAGCAGTGGCGTCGCCCACCACTTTATCCCGCCCGTGTCCTTCCCCCGCCCACTGTGCAGGGGAGAGGACACTAGCCTCTTGGCCAAGAGAAGACTGGGGATTCAGACACTTGCTGAGAGAAAGGGCGATTTGGGGCTTCGACTCCTGTCTGACTGAAGGAGGAGGGTCTCGGGGTCTGGTGCCGAGAGAGGAGCGCCAGCGAACCCAGATGCCTGGAACTGGTGGGAAGAAAGGGCTGGGAGCTGACCAGACTCCTGAGTCCTTTCAGCTGACGGCCCGCGCCTTCTGCTCAGTCCACGGTCGCGGAGCCCCTGGCCCCGGCCGCAAAGCAGGATTTGCATATCTGGGCTTTTGACAAGGTCATCAGCAGATGGGAGACAACCTCGGGCTCAGCTCTAGTGCCTAAGACCCACGGAGGGCCCTACGCCCAGCCCAAGACCTTAGAACCTGCGAACCCCACCCGGACCATGGGGATCAAGGATTTAGAGGGAAAAGTAAGGTTCCGGGATGCCCAGGTCGGGGGTAGACAGGGCTGGGGGCCGCACTGGAATCCCATGCACCCTCACGCTGGGTCCCCGCCTCGCCTTCTCTCAGCTCAGACATCGCGGCTGGCGCCTCCCTCTGATCACCAAGCACCAGTGCAGTGAGACGAAGGCGCAGTACGGCGG
Source organism: Nanger dama (assembly GCA_917880005.1). Taxonomy (NCBI): domain Eukaryota; kingdom Metazoa; phylum Chordata; class Mammalia; order Artiodactyla; family Bovidae; genus Nanger; species Nanger dama. The sequence continues at coordinate 850,199 of CAKJTW010000155.1, forward strand.
CTGGCCCGACCTGGAACGGGGCCCCACCACCTACTTTGGGCCTCAGCCCCTAGAGCTTGCGGACCATCACCGAGGGGTCCCTTCCCAGGTAGCAGGGAACCGCAGTGGCAGGATCTGGCAGAACTTTGAACGCCTGGGTCGGAGGAGGAAGCTCAGAAGCTAGGAACCGGGCTGAGACCCTAGCGCCGGTTCAGAAGAAACTCCAAGTCTAGGGGCTATAGAATGGGACCGAATCTGAAGTTGCATCGACTAGGGGAGGGGTTTGGCACTTGAGAAGCGGAGCCAGGAGGAGGCAGGGACTGAAACCCGAAAGTCCAGCTCTGAGGCGGGTCTAGTAAATCCCGGGGCGGGCCTAGGAGCTAGGGGCGGAGCTACGCAGCCTAAAGTACTCGTGGGCGGAGCTCGAATATTCTGAGGCGGTTTGATACCCGAGAAAGGGCTGGCTTCTCCTCTTAGAGTAAAGTAAGGAGGAATGGTTTCTGTTGAATTCCAGTGGCGAGACCTGTGAGAGACTAGCTGCCAATAGAGACCACCAGTCAGAGTTCAGAGAAAAACAGTTTATTGGCAATTTCGGATCCGGGCCCCCACCAAGCCAATTGAAGGTGGGGAGCCCCGAACACCCGCTTTGGGAGCCTTTTATCCTATTGTGCAGGGGAGGAGGGGGAGGCTACTCGGCAACGCATGATTGGTGGGCAGGCAGGTAAGGTTTATGTAACCATTGGTGACAATTTGCAGTTAGCGTCGAGTCCCTGTTTCCTAGAGCTAGATCCTGTTTCTTAGGTTGCAGAGCAAACAGTGCAGTGACACACCTGGTATCCATTGTTCCCTTTAAAATTTTGGGGCTTTCTGTCCCAGTAAAGCTGACCTAGTATTCAACTCCCTGGGAAACATCTTACTTCCTTCTTCATTTTCTTCCTCCTTGAGAATTCCAGACTCCTCTCTCCTTGGGGACCCCTAGACTTCTTATCAACCTGCCTAGGAAATGACTCTCTTTCAAGACCAGTCTAAGGGAGGAGCCAGGGAGGTCTTTCAGTGACTAGGGACTTGGCGGGCAGAATATTTGGATTTTGGAGGTGAGGCTAGTAAGGGTTTTGACTTGGGGCGTGAAGTTGAAGTGCTGCTGCTGCTGCTCCTAAGTCACTTCAGTCGTGTTCCACTCTGTGCGACTCCATAGACTGCAGCCCACCAGGCTCTGCCGTCCCTGGGATTCTCCAGGCAAGAACACTGGAGTGGGTTGCCATTTCCTTCTCCAATGCATGAAAGTGAAAAGTGAAAGTGAATTCGCTCAGTCATGTCCGACTCTTAGCGACGCCATGGACTGCAGCCCACCAGGCTCCCCTGTCCATGGGATTTTCCAGGCAGGAGTACTGGAGTGGGGTGCCATCGCCTTCTCCTAGTTGAAGTGCACTGATGTGCAGCTGACCAAGGATTCTGATTCTGGGGGCGGGTATCAGGGCCTGGCTCAGAGGGGCTGTTGAGACCCAAGAAAGAGGAATTCTCAGTCTGGCACCCAGAGCATAGAACGGGTTGTGAAAGTTTTCTTGCTTATTCCTCCTCCTCCGATCTTCCTCAGGCTTTAATCCCTTGGACCAAGAACCCCGAGCTGCCGGCCGGCCTTTCACAATTTCTGACCGGGGCATACTGGACCGTCATCAACTCTATCTGACCACTTCGGTCCGGGACTTTCGGCCCTATTCGAAGTGAGCCTGCGTCCTCGCTTGGCCCCGTCCCCTGCATAACCCCGCAGAGGCTGGTGGGACGCCAAATCCCCCGGTGTTGACTGCCCCTCTCTGACTCAGTAGTCTCGGTCTTCAGTACCTGCGCGGGCAGGAACCAGACATTCAGACCCAGCCCCCTACTTCTTTTAGCGCTCTGGTTTACTTAGTGTCAACCCTCAGGAACTAGGAGCCCGCAAAGGGCCCATGAGGGAGTTCCAGATCTGAGGGCATGTCCCTGAGGGTTTAAGGCTGGCCTCTTTTTCTGTTTGAGTCCCTGGACAATTCCCCAGTCCCAAGCCTCCTAAAGGGTCCCAGACTCCTACAAATGTGTCTTCGAGGATCCAGCTGTGCCCTTCCGATCCTGCCTGCACCCCAACCCAACAGGAAGGAGTTGTCAAGCTATCCTCACAAGGATTCCATGACCTCAAACTTCGGGGAGACGCCCCAGGCCGGAGGCCACAGCCAGAAGCAGCTGCCCTGTCCGTCCTCCTCTCGGCCACCCCAGCAGGCGAAAATGCGCTTGCCTCGCGGCCGCCCGCCCGGTCATGCCCGTCGTGCCGCACCGCGGGGCGCTGACTCTGGCTCAGGAATCCTACAACCTCCCGCTGTACCCACTCCGCCGGCTGGACCGTTTCTGCCCGCTGGAGCTGCCCTGGGGCGGCCCCCACTGGAAGCCAGTGTCAGGCACCTACAGCGTGCCTCATGCCTCCAGCACCGAGAACTCCAACCTGGGCAGCTGGAAGCCAGCGTTGGTCTGAATCAGACCAGCCAGCCCCGCCCTGGACACCCCCCGCCCCCACCCCCGAGACAAGGCGGGGCCAAGCCTGGAAGACCGCGACTAGGGGCTCGCTGGGCGGGGCCCCGCCCATCTGGGGGCGGACCAGATCGTGGCCCTTGGGCGGGGCGAATCTAACATCCACTCAATTGCGGGGGCGGGACTTCTGCGGCCGAAGGGGCACAGCTTATCTTACTCGATGAGTTAGAGAGCCTAAATCACGCTCTTTGCCGGGTTTGGTTTCGGCATCCTGGCTTTGGGGCCCAAGTGTGGGGCAGGTGGGATTCCACTGAATCCTTTTGGAGGGGCAGCGAGTGGGACCCCACTACCTCTGGCCACAGAATCCGATATTGAAGCTAAGCCCCTCCTGAGAAGCTGGACTCAGGCTTTGGCCAGAGGAGCAGGGTGGAGGCTGCAGCCAATCACCATCGGAGAATTGTCAGAGGGGCGGTGCTGCAGCCTCTGCCGGGTCCCCTGGTGATGGGTAGAGGCGCGCTCACAAGGCAAGCGGCACAGCTGAGGGCCTCCAATATCCGATTTCTTGTACTCCCCACCACGACCTCCCTAGCACCTGGGGATTGAGTCTTTGAAGTCACTGTCTCCTTGGGTGTCTTCTTCATGGTGCGGGAGCCACTCAGGGAGTGGGGGGAGGGATGCGCCATTGAGCCACTCTTGCCTCTCCCTGACCTTGTCTGCCTCTCGCCCCAGGGAGATTAGTGTCTAGGTCACCCCACCATGCTGCCACCCCCGGTGGCCTCGCCGCCCCCACAGCCTGCAGGTATAAGACTAGGTAAACACAGCAGGGGAGGCACCAAGGATGGAGATGCTCCAGTAAGTCTGTAGGGCCCTTTGCGACTCCATCCAGGCCACAGCTGGCAGGAAGTGGGAGAGTCCGGGGACCTGGTGAAGGAGACCTATTTCTAGAAGGGTGTGGGGAGAACAGTAGGCATTCCGGGTGGAAGGAGGGCAGCAGGTGGGGTCTGAGGTGTTGGGGTGTCTGGGGTCCCTGGGGATGGGAAATCCTTGAATGGAAGGTGGCAGGCACAGGAGCTGGGTCCCTGAGCGTGTGCGTGCAGGTCTCGGGGGTGGAGTGAGGGCTCTGGCTGGCCCTGAGGCACTGGCCTTGTTCCAGGGACTGCTGCCGTGGCTGCTGCTGGGCGTGGCCGGGGTGTGGGCTTCCAGGGGGCCACTGCGGCCGCTGTGCCAGCCCATCAACGCCACCCTGGCGGCTGAGAAGGAGGCCTGCCCTGTCTGTATTACTTTCACCACCAGCATCTGTGCCGGCTACTGCCCCAGCATGGTGAGCTGCCAAGGGCGGGCGGGTGCTACCAACTCAGCTCCAGGCAGATTACTCAGGGCTAGGCCCATAGAAGTCCGGAAGTAGCACTGGGGGGTGGAAGGGTGGCCTGCTGCCTGGGGGAAGGGGCCGGGCAGGCAGGAGGGAGAGCACGGACGACCTCTGGGAGCTGTGGGGTGTAGTGGGGGCGCTCGGGAGAGAGCTCAGTCCCATGGAGACACTCAAGCTCCCTGCCCTCCAGAAGCGGGTGCTGCCTGTCATCTTGCCACCCATGCCCCAGCGGGTGTGCACTTACCACGAGCTGCGCTTCGCCTCCATTCGGCTCCCCGGCTGCCCACCTGGCGTGGACCCAATGGTCTCTTTCCCCGTGGCCCTCAGCTGTCATTGTGGGCCCTGCCACCTCAGCAGCACTGACTGCGGGGGTCCCAGAACCCAAACGTTGGCCTGTGACCAAGCCCCGCTCCCAGACATCCTCTTCCTCTAAGGATGCCCCACTTCAACCTACCATGCCCACCCCTAACTCCCAAAGCCAGCAGATGCTCCTCCCCTGCCTTCCCAATAAAGACTTCTCAAACTGCACTCCGGGGTTGTCTTTTGGGGGCTTGGGTGTGTGCACCCATGTGTGCACGCGCGCGCGCGCACACACACACACACACACACACACACACAATGGGTCCAGTTTCAGAACCATTTTATACAAAGTCACAGTGTCAGAACTCTAGTAGAAAATGGGGGTAGGGCGGAAGGGTGATCAGCTCAGGAGGTGTCCATGGTTTCACGTTCTGCGAGAGAAGGAAAGCCACATGGTCAGCACAGCCCAGCAGGCAGGGCCAGGGCTCCCTCCTCCCTCTCCGGGGCAGGCACGGTGGGGGACACTCACTGAGCTCGTTGAAGAGGAAGGCGTCTTGGTATTCCTTCATGTATTGCGTGGAGCGCGACTCGTCCAGGAAGAGAGAGTAGACCCGCTTGATGTTGTCCACCTGTACGTCGGTGCCCTGATGGGGGACACGAGAACTCAGGGGGGCCCCACCCAGGAGCCAGGTCACGTCCCACCATGGCCACCTCCTGGCTGTGGGCCCCACCGCTCGATCCCTCAGTTTCTTCACCTGTAAAATGGACTTAACGGCAGCCAGCAGCTATTTACCCAGCAGCTCCCATGTGTCAGGCTGGGAGCCATAGAAATAAACCCAAGGGCCTGAAGTTCCCGCCTTCGAAAACTTAAGTTCTGGGACTAAATGCAGCCGCCCAGGGAAAGCCCTGGGAGCAGCGTGTGGACCGCTCGCTCCTCCGACGCTGGGTGGACTCGGCGGCTCACCTTGCGTTTCCGGCACACCAGGCTGGCAGCCGTGATGAGCCGGATGGCATAGCGCAGCGAGGTCTCCAGCCCAATGTGGGTCAGAACCGTGTAGGCGTCCTCCCTCATCTCCACGTCTTCTTCCTCGCACTTGCGGGCAGGAGGGGCGGGGATGTTCAGCCAGGGACGGAGCCATGAGGAGTCAGAGTCCTCGGGAGCCCAGAACGCGGAGTGAGAAGGGCCCCGAGGCAGGAGCTGGACCTCAAACTCAGACCTCCCGAGCCTTCCCCTTTCAGGGCTCTTTCCCCAGCGCCAGCACCCGCACAGCCCCTCCCTTGTCCAGAGAGCCCCGGCCCCCGATCAGAGGCCACTGCTCGGATGCCCCGCCCAGCTCTGCTTCTGGAAGGCCCAGTGACCTCGCCCGCAGACCTCAGTGGTGCCCACATGTCAAGCAGGGTGGACACCAGCCCCTCAGGCCGGGAGCCTGGTCCTGCCCGCACCGGATGCGAAGGATCTGCTTTGTGTCTTTCTCGCTGTAGGGCGAGGTGGAGACGATGAGCAGACGGTCCAGCAGGTCAATGGGGATTCCGTGGGGGCTCTGGTACCTGGTGCCCCGGATCCTGCGGAGGAGGAAGGGAGGGCTGTCGGGGACGCTCCTAGAACCCGGCTCTCCCTTCTCTACACTTAGAACACCCCACCCCACCCCACCCCACCGCACCCCGCCCGCCCCTTCCGCCAGAGCCCACTCACTGGGCCAAATACCACTGAGCCTTCACTTAGGGCTGGCGTCACCGCCTGACGTGGTAGCCACCCCCTGACTGCGTGGCTCCTCCTCTGAAGCCAGGCTGGTCTGAGCTAGAGATCTAGGTCTGGGATTACTGGATCAAGGTCCCACTCCTCTGCTGGACCCAGAGCTCCACAAAGGGAGGGACTGGGCCCACCCTGTACCCCCACTGCACCTGGCCCAGCACAAGGTCAGGCACGTCTCGGGCGCCAGGAAATGGCAGATTCCTGTTATGTGTGGGAACTGTGATCTGTAACTGGGGCGATCACTCAATTACCAAGTACTGAACCACTGTCCATGGAGGAAACAGTAACACATAGCTAGGCTCTTGGCAGCCTCGGTTACAAATTTTGGCTACCAGATAGCCTGGTTTCAGGTGTTTCTATTTAAAGACACCCGATTCAGTATATATACTGACTTTTCATGCTGAACTCGTGCCCACAGCCTCTGAACTTGTGCCAGACGGATGCTATCTAACAATTGTTTTCTCTATACGGCCCATCCCTGCTGTGCTCAAAGACATTAGACAGCTAGGGGACATTTTATGATTTAATTTCTTGGCTGCTCCACACAACATGTGGAATCCTAGTTTCCCAAAAGGGGTCGAACCTTTGCTCCCTGCTTTGGAAGTGTGGACTCGCAACCACTTGACTGCCAGCAAAGTCCCCTAGGGGCCATTTTAAACCGCAAAATCACCAGCAACAAACAGCATACAGTGCGACGCCTGTGGCAACAAGGAGACAAAGAAAAGGACGCCTGATTGCAGCACGTGAGCTGAAACTAGGAGGCGGAGCACTGCCCGCTTTGACCCTCGCCTGGACTGTCTGCCGTGGGCCATTCAATTTTTCCCTGCTCTGCACACATCCATGAGTGACCCCCAAAGTGTAGCAAATATCAATGAGGGGCCTACAGATCATCTGTAGCAAGGAAGCAGAATCACAAATATGAAATTTGCAGGATAATGAGGAGTGACTGGGTTTGCAGCCTCTCACAGGTGATGCCCCTGATCCCATGGCCTGACCTGCATCTGCTACAAACACGCTCATTTGGATACCCAACTCCAGCCTGCTGCCTTCCACATGTGACCCAGGGCAAGTCACCGGGCCTTGCTGTCCCCCATCTTGAAAACAGGGCTGAGGGAACTCCTTGGTGGGCCAGTGGTTAGGACTCCGTGCTTCCACTGTAGGGGGCACAGGTTTGAGTCCTGGTTGGGAAACTAACATGTGGCAAGCCATGTGGCATGGCCAAAAAATAAAATTAGTAAGATAAGGGGCTTCCCTGGTGGTCCGGTGATTAAGACTCCAAGCTTCCAACGCAAGAGGCGCGGGTTAGATCCTTGGTTGGTGAACTAAGATCCCACAGGCCCTGCAGTGCGTGTTTGGCAGCGAAAGGAATGGAACAGAGTGGGGCTGAGACGATATCTAGCTCCTGAGCTCCTTTTGAGGAAAGGCTGAGCCAAAAGCCAGGGACAACCTGCCCATTATGCCTGGTAGTCGCCCCTTTCTTTCCTGTGCTTCAGCTGGCAAAAGGCCGCAGTCATGCACCGGAGCAGCCCCGGGCAGTGGGTCCAGCCTTCAGGCCCCGGCTCTCGTGAGCTCTTCGCCCCCTGCTTCCTTCTCCCTTCCTGTGGACTTCTGAAGGTGAGGTGAGGAAGAGCCAGCAGGCAGAACCGGGCACAGCAAAACCCTACGGCAGAGGTTCCCAAGTTTTGTGGGATCTGGTACTCTTCCTGCCTCAGGGATTTTTCCACTGTATCTTAGGTCAAGAGAAATACTAAGCTGCGTTCCCTTTATTTCTCTTCAGCAGCGAGGCATAAGCAACTTGCTCCCTGTTCTCCCAGGGGCCTCCTCAGGGGCTGGCGGGGCTCACCGGGTGATGCCGCAGTTGGTAGCCATGCCACTCGGACAGGCGCCATGTCACTCTCCAGGGCCCGGTGGAGGAAGGAGAAGCTCTCAGTGTCCAGCATGTGGACCTCGTCGATGAATAGCACCTGGGGGCCGTTGGGCAGGTCTCAAGCCCACCTCTCACGCCCCTCTTCTCCCGCGGCCCCCCCCGCCTGGTCTGGCCCGGGTGCTCACACCGCGGATGACCTCCGCCTTGCCCTCCTCCCCGCCATCCGGCCACCTTGGCGTTGATCTGCTCTCGGACTTCGGACTTGATCTCCCCTGTGTCGCCTGCGGGAGGCAGGGGTCGGGATGGGGAGCAGGGTGTCAGAGAGGAGAAGGGATCCAGGGCCGGGGGGTCGGGGAGGGCAGTAGACAAAGGCAGAGAGAGACAGAACGCCGGGGACACAGAGCAAGCTGGAGTGGCGACGTGACAGTGGCCGGGGGGCTCAGAGACGCCCGAGAGAGGCAACAGACGGGGAGAGACGAGCCAAACCACAGGTGGAGACGAGCGGAAGCGGGCAAAGAGGGACGGCGGAGAGGGCATGCGCCAGGCGGGGAGGGAGCCTCCTGGAGGGGGTGGCACGGGTGGGCCTCCCCTGAGAAGAGGGCCAGGAAGCCCTGGGTGCGGGAGTTGGTGACGTCGATCTCGTGGAGAGACACCGTGTGCACCACCTCCTTGCGCTTCTGCAGCTCCCCGTCGGGGCACTGCACGAACTTGGTCTGTGGGGCCAGGGCGGGGTTCGGGGTAGACAAGGGCAGAAAAGAGCATGAAGCAGGGGCCCCGGGGCCTGTCGAGGGGAGACAGACTCCCTGGCAGGGAGCTAGGAATCCAGATGGGGGTTATGCAGAAACCCCAAGCCTGAGGGGTAGAGACTTGGGCAGCCCAGAGCACTGAAGGATACAGGGGTTTCTGGAGGACCCCAGAAAACCCTGGCTGTCCTGGAGGGTACAGGGAGGCACCAGGAGGGCCAGGGACACAGGGCTGGGATAACAGGAGGGTCCGGACCCTGTGGGCGCCGGGAGGATGGGGGAGAGAGGAACATGCTGGTGCCTGAGCGAGGGGACCCAGGAGCCCTACCCAACTGGCAGCCCATGGCGTCATAGTCGCGAGCCCGTGTGAAGGAGCGTCCTAGCTTGGAGATCTTGCCTGTGGCCTTGTCGATGGTGATCACGTCCCTGCAGGGGAGGGCGGGCAGGGGTGAGGATGGGAAGGGCCGGAGCTCCCCTACCCTGGCCACCAGTGTGGCCCCACTGCTCACCCGGCCTGGAGCTTGTCCTTGGTCAGGGACTCGATCATCTTAGTGCCCAGGCCATATATGGTCTTCATCTCTGTGGTCTTGAGGGTCAGCTTGCCGACCTTGGAGCCCTGAGGGGTGACAGGTAGGGGGGTTTAGAGGGGGCCCTGCTGTCTCCCCAGCACAGCTTCAGAACCAGCAGACATGGGGCAGTGCTGGGGGCTTGATGAAGATATCTACTCTCACAGCCTCGGTGACAGCTTCGTGGGTATGTGCATGTCTAAAATCCTGAAAACTTTCTGGGGCATGGCTTATTGGAGGTCAGTTGTGCCTTAATAAAGCTTTAAAGGTCCAGTGGATAAGACTCTGTACTCTTAATGCAGGGGGCCCAGGTTCGATCCCTGGTCAGAGAACTAGATCCCATATGCCACAACTAAGACCTGGCTCAGCCTAAATAAATAAATTAAAACCAGTAAAGGAACAAACAGGGACTTCCCTGGTGGTCCAGTGGTTAAAACGCCACACCTCCTATGCAGGAGGCATGGGTTTGGTCCTGGTTGAGGAGCTGAGATCCCACATGCCGTGAGCACTGCCCCTGCCCCCCAAAGAGAAACAAAAACCTAAAAGAGAACAGGCACCTGAGGTCCCACCGAAGGGTCGAGGGGGGCAGGCCCCACTCTAACATTTGTTTTTCATACCCAAATAAAAGGTGGTCTTTTATTAACCACAAACCCAGAAGAACACAGCTAAACACAGCTAAGACGACAAAAATGCCACCCCCCATCCCCAAGAGATAAGCCAAGAAAATAAAATGTCACAGACCCTCCCCACCAGATAAGCTAAGAAAAGAAAATGTCACACTCCCCCACCTCCACACCCCCTCAAGGTAAACACTCACCAGGTCTGGGCTTTTCCCAGCATGTCCTGTCTCACCTGTTTCCTGGAGCTGTTTCTATAGCTCCCTTTGTAGGGAGAGGTGGCAAGTGGGTTTGGGGAGGGAGTTAAAGGGAGTTTTGGTTGTTCATTTTCAGTTTTTCTTTTGGCTGTGCTGGGTCTTGGCGAAGGCATGCGGATGTTAATTCCCTGACCAGGGATCAACCTAGGCCCCCTGCATTGGAAGCATAGAGCCCCAGCTACTGGACTACCAGGAAGTCCCTGGTTGCTCATTTTGATGAGGATATATCCATGGATTTCTTCCGTAATCTCTTTAAACTCTAAAGAACTATCTGGGGAATAGCTTTCCCTATACTTAGAGTCTCCCACCATGTTTTTTTTTTTTCCCCTACCATGTTTTTAGGATTCAAACTGTAATTGCCAATAGATAAGACTAATTTAGGAGGCTAAGTGCTAAGTGCAGGTGACTGCAGTTATTCACTTTAAGTCTATTTCCACTGAAAATGAGAAGCTAATGAAAAAAGAGGAGGGTGTTCCTACAAGACACAGAAAGAGAAGGTAGGACTGTGCATCAGGTCAATGGATTTGAAGCAATTTTAGACTTCCTTTTATTTAGCATTTCATTAACACCAGTAACTTAATATTTAACAGAGAACTAAACACGGCTGAACCTCGAAGACATACACAAAAGTCCTATATTTTCGGATTCCATCAGAGGCAAATCCATTAAGACAGGAAGTAGATTTGTGGTTGCCAGGGACTGCAGGTGGGGTGGGAGGGGAGGAGGAGCAACTCTGAAAGCGTTGATGGTTAGTTTATGTTGTGTGATTTTTATGTCAGTGAAACACAGACCTACAGAAAAACCGAAAGACAAAGAGAGATAGAGATGAAGGGGAAACCAGACTATGACAGAAGACTTTTAAAAGACATAAGTTTTTCAAATGGGCAGTCTTGGAATACACAGTTGGGTGATAAAAGCTAATGAAACTCAAACAGGTGAGGGCAGCTATTTCTATGGGGAACTGCAGAAAGAGGTAGAGGAAGGGGCAGGGGTGGGGGTGCTGGCTAAGTTTTAGTTTTTTTCTTAATCTTTTTTAAAGTTCTTTTTGGATGTGGACCATTTCTTAAAGTCCTTATTGAATTAGTTACAATAATGCTTCTGCTTTGTCTTGGTTTTATGGCTAAGAGACGCGTAGGATCTTAGCTCCCTGACCAGGAATTGAATCTGTAGTGGAATTGCAGAGTCCTAACCACTGGACCACCGGGAAAGTCCTGTTAATTCTTATTGGAGTAGAGCTGAGGTACTAGGATTTATAAATCCAACGAGTCTGTAAGCCTAACTATTAGGAATTAACTGTGAGAAACTTCAAGACCTCCTCTGTCATTCCACTGCTTGGTCTGATTTTTTGGGGAAGTATAGTTGATTTACAATATTGCCTTAATTTCTGCTGTACAGCAAAGTGATCCAGTTAGACATAAATATGTTCTTTTCCATATCCTTTTCCATTGTTCCACCACTTAGCTCACTGTGCCCCAACAAATGGACAAACCACCATCAATTCAACCAGCCCTCTCTTGCCCGCATAGGGATGATTCTAAGCTGCACCTCGAACTTTTCATAGGATTCTGACCTCAGTGCAGACCCAGCACACCCCACCCCACCCCAGCCCTTGGGGTAGCCTAGACTCGGGAGCAGACTCACCGTCCCTGTGGCCGGCCAATCACTCTGGATCTCCACCACCTCCGCTTCGATGATCTCGGTCTCCTCCCTGGCGAGAGAACAGATCTAAGGAGATAGCCCGTGGCCTGGGCCCCCAGGAACTGCTCACCCCTGTGGGCCCCTGGGCGCAGGACGAGCTGGCATCCCTCAGGGGGCGTCACGATGCTGCTGGGAGCTACTGTCACTCCTGCTTACTTGATGAGCACGCTAATGGAGCGCCGGAAGGCCTGGGTCAGTGCCTCTGTCTTGCTCATCTCCAAGGAGAAGATCTCACTGCCTGCGATGGCTGTGAATGGGGTGTCGGGCGCCAAGGCCTGTGCCATGCCTGAGGAAGAGGGGAGGCAGTTTGGGTAGGTGGTCCAGGCACCAGGTCCCCACACCTCCCCAACCAGCTCTTCTTCAGACAGGAGAGAGGGGCTGGGTGCTGCAGGGCAGACAGGGAGACTTGCAGAAAGCGAGTGATGGAGGGCCATGTTGGGAGGCCCGGGGTTGGAACCCCACGCTGCCCAGACCAAAAACTTGACGACTCTACAATCATGCTGGACTTGCCTCCCAACCTCTGAGAGCTGTTTAGCCTCAGGGCTTGGGAGACGAGCAGGGGTGGAGGCAAGGGGCTGAAAGAGGTTAAAAGAGACTGTGCAGGTTTGAATCCTAGCACCAAGTTATCTTAAGAAGCCTAAGCTGCTTCCCAAGCCAGCCTGCCACTCTGGGTAATGGGAACCATAACAAGCGCTGGCAGGGGACGACATTGCTGCATAGGAGCAATGATAAGGGCAGGCAGGCATGCCCTGGTGCTCAGCCGTGACCCCGACATGTGACCTGGGACCAGCACAGGGAAGGGCCTCCTCTATGGTCTGGGGCCTGGGGTCAGCTGGCAGGCAGTGGGCAGTTGGCTGCCATCACTCCAAGCTCCGGACCTCTCTGCCAGCTCCCTTCCTGGGGGCTCTGCCCAGCTCTGAGCCAAGTCTCCCAGACAGGAAGTCACTGAACCCTCCTGACCAGTGTGAGGGGGCAACTCTTCCTGGTCCTCTTTCCAGAGGCATGCCACACTCTGCACCTGGGTATCATGCTCCGTACTGTCTGTTCAGGAGACTCCCACACTTCCTGCGAGTCTCGGTTCCGGTACTGACTCACCTGGGATGTCCCTCCTGACAACTGCCACCCCATTCTCTCCCCATCACCCTTCATCGGAGGAGAAGCCTCCTCTGTTCTCTACACGGACAGGACTGTGTCCATGAACACCTGCCCCAGGCTAGAAGCCCCTCAAAGTCAGGACTTCGGTCTTAATCATCTTGGTGTCCCCAAATGTGAGTGTCACTTTTTCTTAACTGAGGACCTAGCTGTTATCTTGAGTCTCACTGCCTGGCCCCACAGTCCAGGCACAAAGGTGAGAGTGAGTGGGAAGAGACTCCAGGAAACCTTCAGCAAGGAAAAGATGTCAGAGAGCAGTTTTGAAGGACAGATAAGCGCTCCACAAGGATAAGGGACAGTTGTGAGTAAAAAGCTCTTAAATCACTAATGGATTGCAAAAGAAACTGCTGGTTGTCTATACAATGCTCATCTTTCACATCTTCCTTTGTTCCAGAACGCCCATTTCAGTAAGGTAGCAGCAGTCCCAATTATATAAAAATATATAAAAAAGTTTTAATGCCTCTCTCTCTCCTGTGCAGTAGAGTGTGGTCATTAACTTCTAGTCAATAAAATATAAGCAAGAGAATGTGGGTGCCCTGAGACAGCTGCTTACAAGGAGCTCCCTCTAGGACGTACACCCTCATTGCAATTCCTTTGTCCTCCTTCTTACATGGAGTATGGGTGGGATGGCTGGAGCATAGGCCACCTTTTGCAACTCGAGGTGTCCCTGCCATGGAAGCAAGTGATCCTGAGGCAAGAAGGTAGGAGCCCTCATAGAACTGCTCAACAAGCCTGAAGTGGCCTATGTTCAAACTCTTCTATGTGACAGAACAAAGCCTTAGTGTTGAAGCCACTTCCATTTTGTGATGTCTGTTAGACATGGCTGAACCTGACCCTGACTTACATGGGAGGGTCATCCGGTGAGGCCCAAAGAGCTACTGCCTGGAGAAGTTCCTTACCCATGGCAATGGCTGTCTTCCCAGTGCCCGGCTGGCCAGTGAAGAGAACCGCCCGGCCAGCGATCTTCCCTTCTCGGATCATCTCCAGCACGACACCGGCTGCCCTCCGGGCCGCCCGCTGGCCCAGCATGCCCTGGGAAGCCTGGGGGTAGGAGGTGACAGGACAAATAAGGAAGGTGACTTTCTACTGAGCTGCTACTGCATTTCTACCACCTTCAGGCCCAAACTGTTGGCTAGGCCTTCAGAAAAAAAAGGCTTTTCTGCATCCCTATCTTTTAGAGACCTATGTGTGGCTGAATTGTATACATACAGCACAGCCAAAGATCTGGAAGATCATAAGACATTCCCCGCATTCCCCAGGGCCCTGGGTCCCCTCCAGCTGAGGCCTCCCTGGAGCAGCCTTCCCAGCCTGACCCCCTGGGCTCTACCTGCCCTGGCTCCAAGGTATCATCGAGTCCCAGTCCCCGGAGGTGGGAGTGAGCACCTGCATGCGGGGAAAGAACCAGAAGACACGGTTACCTGCCAGCTCCGGTTGATGCATGGTGTGAGGGGTTGGGGCCTGGCAGGGTCCACCCTACCCCCACCCTTGGGCATCTGCTCTGCTCTGGAACTCAGGATCCTCCCTGCTTAGATAGGGGAGAGATGGGGGATGGTGTGCAGGACCTTCCCCTCTTGGGGGTCCTGAGTAGGTGGGCTCTGTCAAGGGCACAGGGGCCAGGCAGGCACTAGGGCCCATTCTGGATCCACGCTCACTCATCAATACATTCAATCCGTGTCACATCACGGATCTCTGGAACCTTGGTTGTGGCTGTCTGGGGTTGGAGGAAGAGGCGTCAGTACAGACTTTGTGGTCCTAGCTGTCCCTCCTGCCCCACTCCCATGAAACAGTCCTTTTCTCTCCTCCCCAGAGGCAGGCTGGCAGCCAAACACCAGACCCTCCTTGGCAATCACCCACTAAGGCTGGTGGGTTGACCCCACGACCCTGTCAGTCCCGGCTCCCTGTCACCAGGCCTCTGCATGTGCAGGTCCCTGGGTCCTGTGCTCTCCCCACCCTCCTCACTGAATTACATCAAGCACCAGTCATTAAGGGAGGCTTGCCTCACTTCAGCCCCTGCCTGGCTAGTTCTAGCGTCTCTGGACGTCCAAGCAGAAGGAAAGGCCTCCCCTGGTAGGTCAGTCTCATGCCCAGAAGAGAGACTGTTGGATCAACGTTCTCAGCTCCAATGGATGCTCTGTCCCATAAAGGGCACAGCACACATCTCACTGCTTTACCTCGGTGCTCAGTGTTTGGGGTTTGAATGAATGACATCCTGAGCTCATTCAACAAGCAGGTACTGAGGCCTCCAGTGTCCCCAGCTCTCCAAAGAGCAAAGTCAGACACTATCCTTTCTCATGAAGGGGGAGAGATCAGTAAACACTGCCTGGGATAATTCAAGAACCCAGTGGAGATCCTCTCAGATACTCATGGCAGAGTTATTCATAACCCAGACTATCCATCAGTGGATGAACAGATAACAAAATACGGGTAGCCATACAACATAGTATTATTCAGCCGAAAAAAGGTATGAACCTCTGATCCACGCTACAAGGGTAAACCTTGAATACACTATGCTGAGTCAAAGAAGCCAGACACAAAAGGTCACCTGTCAGATGATTCTATCTATATGCAATGTCCAGAATAGATCAATCCGGAGATATAAAGTAGATCAGTGGCTCTCCAGGGTGAATACAGAAAGGAGGCCTAAGAAGCCAGCATACTGACCCCACTCCTTGGCCACCTGCCCACAACCCTGCTTCTGCTCACAGGTCTCCTAACCAGAATGAGAAGAGATACAGTCATAGGACCCCAGGAAAACCCTCTCTTTGGAACCAAGAGTTCAGACTTCCTGATCACCATTAGGTCACATGCCTCCTCCCTTGCTGTTTGTGACCCTTCCCGCTCACTCTTCCTCACAGGAGGTTGGTCACTGCCCCCAAACCACTACCAGAAGATTGAGAACATACTCCCACTCACCCCTGCACAGCCTATTAGACACTACTTGAGACAGAAAAGAGACATTGATCCAGGAATCCCAACCTTTAGCCATCTCAGCATAAACAGACCTGCCTCCTACAAAACCTTTCCTTTCACCATAAGCCTCTTCTACCCCCTGCTGCGTACTGATCCCATGGAAATAGAGGTCCTTACGAAATTCTGCCCCTACCATCCCCTCATACTTCCAAAGCTTTATACACACCCATGGGAACTGTGTCTCAGGAGGGTGGCCACTGCCCTTTCCTCTTCCACTTCACCAACCACTCCCCGTTGCCATGACAACAGAAACAGAGTGATAGTTCACACCACAGGTACCATCTCATCTCCATCATAGCCCCATCTTGACTGGGTTACCATGAGGACTGAGGCCTCCGGGAAACCATGTCCAACCCCCAAGCTAAGGCTACATTCTTTCTTTATTCAGATGTTTCTCAGAAAAGTACTTGGGGCCTGGCCCAATATACTTGGTCTCTCCTTTACGGAGTTCACATGTATTCATTCAAGTGATAACTTATTGAGCATCCCCACTGGGCATGCCCTGATGAAGTGCTAGGAATATGAAAACAGTTGAAACAATTCCATGACAAGATCTCAAGTCTCTGTGCCCATTTTCGACTCTGCGTTCTCAACACGCTTTCTTTTGGCTCAAGACTCAGTAAGCAACTCCAGGATCTGAAGCTCATACGGCAGTTCCCCGCCCGTGTTTCTCCCTTGTACTCAGGTAACACACCATCGGCAACCCAAGACTGTTTTATGGCTTGCAGCCGAAGACACTACAACCCTTATCAGACTTCAAAGCAAAGAGGATTAGAAGTTGGAGTTCCTCCAAGATGATGGAGTCCGATATGACCACTGATACGATAAATATTCACTTGAACCCAAGCTTCTGTTCCCATTTGGACAATTTCATAGTGCTGAGCCCTGAACCTTGGCTCAGTACCTGCTTCACATGATGTGCTCTCAGCTGCTCAGACCCACGGGCCAGATTCTATTATGTGCCTTGAATTCCACACAGCCTTTGGAGGTCATCTGGGTGTATATCCTGATTACCACGGGTAATTCACACAGTAAATATCTCAAGTCACCCACATAAAGGAGCTGGCAATTCTATTAATACCGAACCTTCCAGAATGGAGCCACAGACAGTAACTTCTCATCTGAACCAGTTTCTCATTACTGATTAACGGCTGTCTGCTTCCAGGTACCAACCCCTGGTTTTACCAAACTCTCCCTGGAATCTGGGCTCTGCCCTTTTAGGAAGGGTAGTTAACAGCCTGGTGAAGCAGAGAACCTACTCCTTCAACACCCCACCGGTGTTATGTCTTAGAACAGTAAACCGAATCGACTCCTTTCTCCCTGCCAGCCCAGTCCAACTAGCTTTGTGAAGAGACCCCTCCCCGCCTTTTCCCAACCATGACACACACACAAAACCAGGACATGCTGCAAAAAGCTTTATTGTTTCCATTTGGTCCAAGGCTTGAGAGAGGGCTCCAGGGTGTTAAAAAGCTCCTGGTGGCTGCAGAGAGGGGCTTCAGGCAGCCCTGATGTTAGGCGGGTCCTTCAATGGCCTCTGGTCTCCAGAAACTCCTAATCGTGCTTGAGGGTAAGCCTTCCAAAGAAATACTCGCCCAACCCAGCCTGGGGACCAGCCAGCCTGCGGAGGTTGGTCAGGTGGTCACCCATCTTCTTGATGAGTTTCACTTCCCTATCTAGGAAGTGGTTCTCCAGGAAGCCACAGATCTGAGGAACAGAAGAGAAAATGTTGCCGCTTACAGATCTAATAATGGGACAGATCGGGCAGGGAGGCTCAGAGGGAAACCTGCTCATTCAAATGGTCAGTGCTTAGTTGGAATGCAAGTATCATTCTGGGTAAGGTCTTTGGAGGGGCAGACGTGAAAGATACTTAGGTGGGGGTCTCCGCGGGCAGAAGCCAGGCCATGCAGATCCAACAGGGCTTGATTCAGGTTCTTCTCTATGAGAAGGGCAGCTTCCATAGCGTCCTCGGTTTTACTCCGCTCATCTTGAGATGGCTTGTACAACAAAAACAGAAATGGCTCAGTACGTCAAGGGTTTAGGCAGAAAAAAAGTCAAAGAGCGTATACATTTCATCCTAAATATCCTACAAACTCCACGTCCCAAGACACCACACGCTGCGTCCTGGACCGCCACGTCTTGGGTGAATGGCTACGCCTCCATTTCCAGCCATAACAAACCACCCATAGAAAACTGAACGCAGTCTCTCAAGAACCTATGCAGTACCCAAACCGCTACAGTCAAGAGGTCTCTAGCGCAGGGATTGTTGGGAGATGTAGTCCGCTGCCCACACACTATTTACCTGCTCGTCCAGGAAGAGGGTGGTGCGGCCGCCACGCCGGTTTTTCAGTTTCAAGAGATGCTGAGCGCCCTTGCGCTTCTCCTGGCCAATTCGCGAAAAAAAGTGACCCAGACCCTCCAGGGCCACATCGTCGCGGTCCAAATAGAAGCCCTGCGGGAAGAGATGGCGGGAACAATGGTAAGCAGGAGGCGAGGCCAGGCAACCGGACTCTGCCTTCTGACTATCGAAGGCCAACGCGTGCGCAGAGGGCCGGAGGTGCGCAGCTGAGGGAAAATTGGGCTGGGGGGTGGTCTTGGGGAATCTCACCAGAGAGAGGTAGGCGCGGGAGGTCGACATTTGCATGTTAACCAGGCAGTTGATGGCGGCCTCCACCTTGGTAGAATAATTCTGACGAATCTGGGAGCTCATGATTGGTCGGTAATAGGAGTTAAAAAATGGTGGCTGGTCCTGGTGATCGCAGACAGCTGAGCGGTTGGCTCCGGAGGTTGCGACTGCAAAAAAGGTTGGAGGGTGGTCGGAGGCTGGAGCAAGGGGGCGTCCCTGGGTCTGTTCCGTCCAAGCACTGTTGAATCAAGAGACGTACCCGCGGGGCCGCCGAGCGCACTCCGAAAGCCTGTGCCCAAGGCGGCTTCTTTTATCTCGCGCGGGCCCTGGAAGTGGGCGGTCAGGGAGAGCGGTCGACCAATCTGCGTTGGCGGGAGGCGGGACCTAGTACCCAATCAGGAGCAGATGGGGCTTCCAGCTCCCCGCCTCCAGGTGGGGAAGTCATGCGCCTGTACCAGGAGGGAGTTGTGAAATGGGAAATGGGGGGCTGGAGGTTTTCGCAGTCGGCAAAGGCTTTGGGGCTAATTCTGGGAATCCAAGGGATTCTGGAGGGGTCTCACTGATAGGTGAACGATTAATGAAGACACTGGGAGCCCCAGGGTGTTTCAGGAAAGTAAGCTGGATTCTGGCGTTGTGTCAAAGCGTGGATGTTACTGGAACCCCCGGGGGGTTCCAAAAGGATTTCTAGGTAGGGGAACATCTGATTGGTCCCTTTCTTTCGAAGGGTTGTGTGTTGGTTCTTGATTGGTCCCTGTTGTCTAGGTAGATCACAAATTCCTGAGCATTCAGTCAGGAGATTTTGGTCTGGGGTCAGATTGGGTCATGGGAGGTGGGGTGAGGTCAGGGCATTTCCAAAGGCTCTTGGATTTCCAAAAGCTCTTTCCCCGGAAGATGCTTAGGAGGCTACAATTTCCAGGGAAGAGATGATGGCTTGGACTAAGAAGGTAGTGTTATTGAACTCAGGTTCAGCTATTCACTGCTGGGAAGTCAATACTCCAGAGATGAGTGTTGGTAGGAAAGGAAAGTTGCTTTATTCAGGAGGCCAGGCATCTGGGGAGAAGGTGGACTCATGTACCAAAGAACCAACTCCCCCTACCAATCAGAGCATGAAAACGTTTATTTATTTATTTATTTTGACTGTGCCATGCCACATAGAGGAATCTTAGTTCCCCAGCCAGGAATGGAACCCATGCCCCTTGCAGTGGGAGAGTGGAGTCTTAACCACTGGACCACCAGGGAAGCTCCACAAGAACTTTTTTTCCCCCTCTGTCTCTCTCTTTTTAATTTGGTTGCTTAAGTAAGTGTTAGTTACTCAGTCATGTCTAACTCTTTGTGACCCCATGAGCTGTAGCCCACCAAGCTCCTCTGTCTGGGATTCTCCAGGCAAGCACACTGAAGTGGGTTGCCATTTCCTTCTCCAGGGTATTTTCCTGACCCGAGGATCTAACCCACATCTCCTGCATTGGCAGGTGGGTTCTTTAGAGTCTAAGCCACCAGGGAAACCCTGGTTGCTTATTATTTATTCATAATAATGAAAGATGTTTATCAGTTTTCACAACCCGTAGCCAGACCAAAAAAAAAAAAAAAAGATAATTACAATTGCAAGCCATAATGGGAACATGAGTAACTTAACAATATAAAATAATTACATAACACTTGGGGGTCAAACAGAGTGATGTGGTAAGTGGAAATGCATACATGCCCATGTTCTCATCCACCCAGCCAGTCTATGTCTTTTGGTTGGCGCATTTAATCCTATTTACAGTTAAGGTAATTATGTATTACCATTTTCTTAAGTGTTTCGGGTTAATTTTCTGTAGGTTTTTCCTTGTCTTATGTTTCCTGCCTTAGAGAAGTTCCTTTGGCATTTGTTGTAAAGCTGGTTTGGTGGTGCTGAATTCTCTTAACTTTTTCTTATCTGGAAATCTTTGATTTCTCCATCAAATCTGAATGAGAGTCTTGCTGGGTAGAGTATTCTTGGTTGTAGGTTTTTCATCACTTAAATGTATCATGCCATTTCCTTCTGGCTGTAGTTTCTGTGGAGAAATCAGCTGATAAGCCTGATGGGAGTTCCCTTATATGTTATTTGTCATTTTTCCCCTGTTTGCTTTTAATATTTTATCTTTGTCTTTAATTTTTGTCAGTTTGATTACTATGTGTCTTGGTGTGTTCTTCCTTGGGTTTATCCTGCTTGAGACTCTCTGTGCTTCCTGGGCTTGACTATTTCCTTTCCCATGTTAGGGAAGTTTTCAGCTATTATTTCTTCAAGTATTTTCTCAGGTCCTTTCTCTCTCTCTTCTCCTTCTGGGACCCCTATAATGCAAACGTTCACTCATTTAATGTTGTCCCAGAGGTCTCTTAGGGGTCTTCATTTGTTTTCATTCTTTTTTCTGTATTCTGTTGTGTGGCAGTGATTTCCACCATTCTGTTCTCCATGTCATTTATCTGTTCTTCTGCCTCAGTTATCTGCTATTTATTCCTTCTAGTGTATCATTCATCTCTGTTTGTTTGTTCTTTAGTTCTTGTAGGTCTTTGGTAAACATTTCTTGCATCTTCTCCATTGTTTTTCTGAGATCCTGGATCATCTTCACCATCATTATTCTGAATTCTATTTCTGGAAGCTTGCCTATCTCCGCTTCATTTAGTTGTTTTTCTGGGGTTCTATCTTATCCCTTCATTTGGCTTTCCCTGATAGCTCAGCTGGTAAAGAATACACCTGCAGTGCAGGAGACTCAGGTTTGATTCCTGGGTTGGGAAGATCCACTGTAGAAGAGATAGAATACCCACTCCCGTATTCTTGGGCTTCCCCGGTAGCTCAGCTGGTAAACAATCTGCCTGCAATTCAGAAGACCTGGGTTTGATCCCTGGGTTGGGAAGATCCCCTGGAGAAGGGAGAGGCTACCCACTCCAGTATTCTGGCCTGGAGAATTCCATGAACTATATAGTCCATAGGGTTGCAAAGAGTTGGACATGACTGAGAGACTTTCACTTTCATCTGGGACATAACTTTCTGTTTTTTCATCATGATTCACTTTCTGTAACATGGTTTTTGTTTTAGCTGCTTGGGACTGTGCATCTTCTGTCTGCCCTCTGATGGATGGAGCTAAGAGGCTTTTGTAAGCTTCCTCATGGGAGGGATCGTGATGGAAAAAACTAGGTCTTGTTCTGGTGGGCAGGGCCTTTCTCAGTAAAGCTTTAATCCAATTATTTGCTGATGTTTCAGCAAATAATTATTGGCCTGAGGTGACCCAGCCCTGGGGTCTATAGGCTTTATGGTAGGGTTAATGGTGAACTCCCAGAGGGTTAAGGTCAAGGGGAACCTTCCTGATCTGATGCTTTGAGTGCCTCCATCCCTGTGGTGAGCCCCCTGCCAAGCCACACCTCCACAGGAGACCCTCCAACACTAACAGGTAGTTTTGGTTCGGTCACTTGTGGGGTCATTGCTCCTTTCTTCTGTATGTTGGTGCACACAAGATTTTGTTTGTGCCCTCCTGGGCTTCCCTGGAGGCTCAAACAGTAAAGAGTGTGCCTGCAATGCAAGAGACCCGGGTTCAATCCCTGGATTGGGAAGATCCCCTGGAGAAGGAAATGGCACCCCACTCCAGTATCCTTGCCTGGAAAATCCCATGGATGGAGAAGCCTGGCGGGCTACAGTTCATGGGGTCCCAAAGAGTCGGACACAACTGAGCAACTAACACTTTCTTTCTTTCCAAGACTGAACACTCTGTTTTTCCCCAGACCTGTGGAAGTCCTCTAATCGAATTCTGCCTGCCTTTCAGGCTAGATTTCCTGGGCATTCCTAGTCCCTTTGTAGGATCTCCAGGCTGGGGAGCCTGACAAAGGGTTCAGAACCTTCACAGCAGTGGGAGAACTTCTTTTGTATTATTGTTCTCCAGTTTGTGGGTCACCCACCCGGCAGGTATGGGATTTGATTTTATTGTGATTGTGCTCCTCCTACCATCTCGTTGTGGCTTCTTCTTTGTCTTTGGAAGGGTATCTTTGTTGGTGGGTTCCAGAGTCCTCCTGTCAATGGTTATTCAACAGCTATTTGTAATTTCAGTGTTTTCCCAGGAGGAGATGAGCGCACATCCTGCTACTCCACCATCTTGAACCGGAAGTGCCCCCCACAAGAACTTTTAAAAGAGTGTTTCAGGGATGTATAGGCAGAGGGAGGGAGCTACATGCAGAGCAGTACAGTCATCTCCGACAATCATCTTGAAATTCATCCTGCAGTTGTCTGACCAACATCATCTTGATTGTTTTAAGTACAGTTAACCTTCAGTTGGACCATAAAGAAAGCTGAGTGCTGAAGAATTGATGCTTTTGAACTGCAATGTTGGAGAAGACCCTTGAGAGTCTCTTGGACAGCAAGGAGATCAAACCAGTTAATCCTAAAGGAAATTAGTCCTGAATATTCATTGGAAGGACTGATGCTGAAGCTGAAGCTCCAATACTTCGCCACCTGATGCAAAGAACTGACTCACTGGGAAAGACCCTGATACTGGGACAGATTAAAGACAGGAGGAAAAGGGGACGACAGAGGACCAGGACCAGATGGTTGGATGGCATCATCGACTCAATGGACATGAGTTTGAGCAAACTCCAGGAGATGATGATGGATAGGGAAGCCTGGTGTCCTGCAGTCCGTGGGGTCGCAAAGAATCAGACATGACTGAGCGACTGAACGGAACTGAATCTTTAGTTCCAGAGGCAGTTTGTTCCCATTTCTTTGAGGGCAGTTCGGGAACTGTGCAAGGTGAAGCAGCTTATGCCATGGCCACAGTCTGGTTATCAGGCAGTTAACTTCTTCCACCTGGTGGAGGTTTTGGTATCTGCAAAACATCTCAAAGGAGATGGCTCAAAATATTATCTACAGCTGTTGAAGAAGAACTAAAGGTCGTTGAGTTTGTTTAATGATTAAACTATTATTTGCTTGACTGCTCTTCTTTTGCTTCTGCACTTTTTCATTTTTTTCTGATGAAATTTATTCTTTGGCTAAAAGTTTTTTACAAAAGACAGGCAGAAGACAAGGGTGAGGTGGAGGTTTGTCCTGGGAAGACCTCATAGGGTCCTGCCCAGTTAGTATAGCAGTGGAGTGAAAAGAAGTGGTAAGATTTAGGATTTATTGTGAAGGTGACCTCAGTTATTCAGTTGCTATAGGAGTGGAATTATTAGAAATAATTCCCAGAGGAAATTAAGAGACAACTCAGTGTAACGTGGGGTCCTGGATTAGATTCTAAACTGGAGGAAGAACATCACTGGAAAATTGTTGAGACTCAACTGAGGTCTGTAGCATTATTTGTCAATGGTAATCAGTTCAGTTCAGTTCAGTTCAGTCGCTCAGTCGTGTCCGACTCTTTGTGACCCCATGAATCACAGCAGGCCAGGCCTCCTGTCTATCACCAACTCCCGCAGTTCACTCAGACTCACGTCCGAGTAATATACCATTGTTAATTTCCTGGCAAATAATTGTACTATGGTTATGTAAGAAGCTGATGTTGGTGAAAGCTGGGTGAAGGGATATATGGGAAATTTGTGCTATTAATACCTTTTGCAAAGTTTCTGTAAGTCTGAAATGATTTCAAGATAACAAGCCTAAAGAAAAACTTTTAAAAGATTTGTGTTTGATGTAGGCCATTTTTAAAGTCTTTATTGAATTTGTTACAATATTGTTTTCTTTTTTTAAAAAATGTTTTGGATTTTTGGCCACTTGGCATGTGGGATTCTAGCTCCCTGACCGGGTAGTGAACCCACACCCCCTGCTTTGGAAGGGGAAGTTTCAATCACTGGACTGCCAGGGAAATCCCTAAGGAAAAACTTTAAATAAAGCTAATTTTCCATTAACAATAACTCTCACTCCTAGTTTTGTAGGCTGAGCAACTGGGTGACTGATGATGCCATTCATTTACAGAGGGAAGTCCTGGGGAAGAGTGGGATTATCGAGGAGGAGTTCTGGGTTTGGACATGTCAGAGATATCTGTTTGACACTCACATGGAGCTGTGGAATTGCAAGTTGGAAGATGTGGCAATTGAAGAAGAGTTCGGGGCTGGAAACCGAGATTTGGGGGTCATTGGAGTTGAGGTGGTACTTGAAGCCGTGTGACTGAATGAAATCCGCTATGAGAGAAGATGGAGAAGGGAACATGTCTGAGCACTGAATCTCAAGGCCCTCCATCAGAATTGAGATAAAGCAAGAAGATTCATCAAAGGAGACCGATAAATGTAGGAGAAAAGCCAGGAGAGTCCAGGGTCCAGGAAGCCAAGACGGAAAGTGCTTCAAGAAAGAGGCAGGGTCTGGGACTTCCCCGCAGTGGTTAAGACTGCAGGGGGCATGGGTTCTATTCCTGTTCAGGGAAATAAGATCCCCTCATGCAGCGTGGGAGGGCCAAAGGGCTGGGGGTGGCGGGGGGAGAAGGAGCCAGTGTCAAGATATGGAAGCAATCTAAGTGTCAATCAACAGATGAATAGATCAAGAAGATGTAGTATGCAATGGAATACTGCGCAACCACAATAAAGAATGAAATTTTGCCATTTACTGCAACCTGGATGAATTTGGAGGGCATTATGCTAAGTGAAATAAGCCAGAGAAAGACAAATCCTATATGATATCACTTATATGTGAAATCTAAAAACTACAACAAACTAGTGAATATAACACAAAAGAAGCAGACTCAGAGACATAGAGAACAAACTAATAACTACCAGTAGGGAGAGGGAAGGGGGCAGGGGCGTGATGAGGTGAGGGGAAAAGAGTAATTATGGAACTAGATGAAATCATGTGTGTGAAACTTTTGAAAACTGTAAAGCTCTGTAGAATTTAAAGAATCTTTCAATTTTAAAAAGGAGGAGTGCCGGGGTCCTGCCCCCGTTGGATCCAGGGTGATTCGAAGGTGGGGACGGAGTCGGCGTCCTTGGGAAAAATGCATATTTAGTTACAGATAGAGAGATTAGAAATGGATAGTGTAGTAGGAAAATTAGTGGAGAAAAAGAGGCTGAATAACTTGGGTTACATGGAATAGCATCCATGTTCCAGATGGGAATTCAGCCAGAAAATTGGGGAGCAGAGAAGAACGACATGAGGGAATCAGTCTTTCCGGAACTGATCCGATTTCTTTATTTTGGGGTTTGCTTATGTACCTTTTGTTACATATAGGGATGAATACAGAGTCACGCTGGGGTCAGCAGTCCTGACCTTATCAAAATCAGGTGCTTTACATAAAGAAAAAAAAAAAGGTCTTAGGGGTTTTACATCATCTTCAAGCCATTTCTGCCTGCTGACATTTACAACTCTTTCTTTCTGATAACCAGAAAACTTACTTTTTCCAAGGGTGTTTTTCCTTAAACCAAGCACCACCCTCCGAATAAAATCGCATTCCTATAGGGTGAGGGGTGTAGTGAGTTACAATCAAGAAAGGAATTTATTTAACCCATGGTTAACATGATTAAATTAAAGGTTAATACTTATTTCTCCTATAGGTTAATACTTATTTCTCCTATATGCTTAAAGGTTAATACTTATTTCTCCTATATGCTTAAAGGTTAATACTTATTTCTCCTATAGGTTAATACTTATTTCTCCTATATGCTAGTTATATTCATTATAAGGGCAGGGAATATGGAGATTTTAGCAGCAAACATCAGTCCAACAAATGAAAATCCTTTCACCAATGTTCCTCTTAAGATCTACTTAGTCTTAAGATAGTGACAAAGTTACATTTTTACATAGCAAGGACCCAGTGATTTATAACAAAGTACAGTGATCTATTACAAAAGAGAAAATCCATTAACTCAAAACGTCTAATATTGCTAACATCAAAAACTACTATATTTCCTTTTGTTAGGTAGGTAGAATAGGGAAACAGAGTCCAAAATAGTGGTGGCTAAAAAAAAAAAAAACAAGGAAAGTCAAAGGAAGGTCCGAGGACCAGAGTGAAGACCTCAGGTGGAACAAACAGCACTCCTGGCTAAGCCCAATTTGCATAGGGGGCGGGCCCAGGTGGAAGAAAACATATAAAAGGAAGAGCCAAAGCGCTCTTGTGCTCTCTGTCTCCTTCTCCCGGGTGTCTCTCTTTCTCTCCCACGTGCATGTGCTCTTTCTCCTTTCGCTCCCATTCTCCTGCTATCTTCTAAATAAAATAGAGTTGTAACAAGGTTTGTCCAAGACCTGAGAGCTGTGATGCGCCGAGGGCTCTAATGTCCGTTGCTCCAAATCTTTGTTGTAACGAGACAAAGAACCGAGGAACATACACTCGCGTGACACTTTTCTATATTCCAAATACATTGATTAATATATTTCCAGGTGTCTAAGGATATGAAGGCCTGGCGGCAATCATTGACTCAAAAGCCCTACGTTAATTAAGATTCTCAGAATACTCCAAGACTCTGTGCTGTTTATGCTTGAGAGGTTGTCACACAGCTGTCTGTCAGCAGAGAGGTTTGACTTGAGACGCCCTTGTCCCACCTAGGGCAGGGAATTAGCAATTATTGACACAACAAATGAAAAAACCCTTTCTCAATATAATTCCTAACCAACCCACTATACTAATAATTTCTAACTTCCCACAAGAATTTGCCTTTAGTAAGTCAAAACATCTCATGCCTCTCAAGGTTGGAGGGCTGTTGTGGCCAGAGGAACCTATACAGGCAGGCTGGATAACCTTCAGAGGAGTCCTGTGTAAGTTGAAACCCTCTAGTCACGCCCAGGAATTCTTACTGCCTTGGAGCTGCAGGTTTACTCCTTCTAGGAGAGAAACGGTTATGGGGGAGAGCCCCGTAGGTGAGAGTACAGGACAGACTGGTTTTGGGGTTAGATGCTCGGGAGCAGGGGAATTTCCTGAGGCTTCATCACGCCTTTGCGCATACTGAAGCCCCTTCCTCATGACCTTTGCCAAGGGCGGAGTTCCTCACACTGGCCCCCAACATCTCCCCTTTTCTTGTTTAAAAAATAATGAGGTACAATTCAGTTGAGAGCTTGTGAATGCTTTGGCGGAGAATCCTGACAATACAAGGAAGAAAGATTATAAGAAGCAAAATTAAAGCGCCAACAGCAACATAACTGAAGACATTCGACAGAATGTTTTTTCCAGAAATAAAGTTAGAAAAGGTGTGGAAAAAGTCATTAGCAGCTCCAGCTGCAGTAAAATCCAAGCGACAGTGCTCCAAGGTCTGTATCTGATTATCAAGTTTTCCTAAATCTAAACTAATATCTGAGCTATTCCAAACACCTAAAATATGATCTTTTCAACATATTGGGCATTTGCACTTGTTGAGTCAATGAATTGCTGCCACAGTAACAGTAATAGTAATAGTTGTTAAAGCTGAATTCCCTAAAATAGTAATTCCACAAACTGTCTTGATCGCATTAAATCTTAACAAGATAAGAGCATACATTGTTTACAAGACACTACATTAAGTCCACCTGTGTAATTCATATGAACATTCAGTTTCCCAGGATCATTAACAAAGAGAAAAACATAAGGAGAGGGTAGACAAGCTAAAATAGAATAAGTAGAATCATTTTTTTGGTCAGAGTTCACGCTGCAGCAGCTGACAGTCCCGCTGGATCTCGATGGTTCTCTTGCCTCTCCTGCCTGCGGCCAAGCATCCAGGCTGGCCCTGCCCACAGCTCCTGGTGCGCTGGCTGTTCCATGCGGCGGTGGCAGGTAGAGGAGTGCCCTTCAAAGCAATAGGGTATCAGTCTGTCTGGGATCCAAACTGGCGAATCTGTGTCCTGTGAAAAATACAAGCACATCCTCGACCACTAGTATGGGTCGGGACATTTTTTATTGTCCGGAGAGGAGATCTTTCCACTTTGCCAACGGCTTTACATTTAGGTTATTTATTACAAAGAGCATATTGCAAGATTTGATTGGAGGAGGCTATAGTTAAACTCCCCTTCTTTTAGTTTTTGAATTAGCGAAGCATGTGAGGGTAAATGATGTAAAATTCGACCACAATAATTTCCTATAGCAATCTGCCAAATTATCGTCAAACATTAGAAGAGCATCAAGTTGTTCCTTATTATATGGAATTCCAATCTCTGCTGGCTCTTTACCAAACAATTTACTACTCTGTTTTTTTCTTTTAATATCAATGTTGCTATCAAGCCCGGATAAGAAGCCACTACTTTTTAGCTTGGGCGGGAAGGTGGATCTATTCTAAGGGACCTTTCTGCCACAGAACTCCTGTAGGTGCTGTCAGGGTTGCTAGGCAAAGGAATTGTCAGTTTACTCTTCAGTCAATTCTTTTCTATAACTATCAGATAAAGCTGCTTCTACTTTGCCTGGGGCTTCCCAAGCCTCAGTAGTCAACTGTCTTTTAGAAGTGGGGTTAGAATCTCCTCATAAGATGTTAAAAGAGACTTTTAGTTCAGCAGTGGTTAAATTTAAATAAGGTCTAATCCAGTTAATATCACCTAAACTTTTTGATAATCATTTAAAGTAACAAGATGGTCTTTTTTCAGTTGCAGCGGGGCATGAGTCACGGTTTCTGAATTGATCACCCTTTCTAAGTAAGTTGTGGGTGGGTTAGTTTGAATTGTCCCTAGGGCAAGCTTGAAACCTCTAGCTGTCAACACCTTGGTCAAATCTTGGAAAATATCATCCATATAGTGAATCATATATACTTGTTTATATTTAATTCTAGTATCTTCTAGGGCAGCAGTAACAAATTTTTGGCATATGGCGGGGCTATTTTCATTTATTTATTTATTTTTTAAGCATCTCAAATATATAACTTGCTTTTATTAAACAGGGGAAAAAGTCAACATATTTTCTAAAGAGGCAGATATCCCAGTAACTAATGTAACATCAGTTTGTTTGACAAGACATTTACAATAAGCAAGCAATTAAATTCTTCAGGTAGGAACAGAACATCAACAAGCTTCAGATCCCAGAATCATTACAAGCCAACAAGTTAGGCATTGTTTTGCTGAACAATTTTAACGTTAATGTACATATATATTATTTAGAATATTAGCTTCTGAACTACATAATGACTTTATCACTATAATTGAAACCAGAATTTCTGAAACCTCCAAGTAATCTTTTAAAGTTTTTTAAATATGGACATAAACTAACTCCTATTTTCCTCTACATATCGAATTTGAAATAACTGTCACAAGATATCAACATTTTCACAGGAAGAATTTTAAGGCTTCTGGCACATAAAGTGTGCAAAGTCTGTGTGAAAATATTTAAAATTCTCCTTGAGCAACGTAAGTTCTAAAGATTGAAAAACTTTCAAGTGTCTATGTTAATAAAATATTAAAATACTATGAGCTTTTTGATAAACTTGACACTGATCTTGTAATTACATAAAGAATCTGTAAGATAAGACCTGCACGCTAAGTGATTTATCATTGAAATTAACTGTTAAACTGAATATAATTATTGCTATCATTAGTTTTCTAGCTCAAACTTTTAGCATAAACAGACTTTAATATAACTTAAAAACATTTCCGATTAAACTGTAACGTTGAGGCAGCAAATGTCAGATCTATGTTTGCCTATCTATTTAGGTGTCACATAAATAAGCCTATGAATCCTAATTTATCCTTTTGTCTAAGTCACCATTGTAGATGTTTTAATAAGTGGAAAATAAGTGAAATCAACAAAATTTTTACTTTGAAAAATGAGTTATCAACACCTTGTCTTAAAGTTCTGAAACAGCATATTCAGTTTTTAAGGTAAAAAAGGCCAAACTTATTATTATAAATTATAAATTCTGATAATTTTTCCTTTGGCATTAAAGGTCACAGCACAAATTTTTATGTCTTAATAGACAATATATTAATATATATCTCAATATACATTTGCTAACATTCTCCATCAGTATGAAGTCGGGCGAGGCTATTTTTCATTTCCTGGGGCAAAACTTTCCACTGAAACCGTAGGTAAGGCTGTTTAAGGTTTTTGATTGCAGGCTAAAGGCAAGTTGCTTTTTATCCTCAGGATTTAAAGGAATGGTGAAAAAGCAGTCTTGTAAATCAATTACAATTTTTTTTAAATACTTTATTCTACATTACAATACTGTATTTGTTTTGCCATACATTGACATGAATCAGCCACTGGTGTACACGATCTCCCAATGCCGAAGCCCCTCCCACCTCCCACCCCATATCATCTCCCTGGATCATCCCGTGCACCAGCCCCAAGCATCCTGTATCCTGTATTGAACATAGACTGGCGCTTCATTTCTTACATAATAGTATACATGTTTCAATGTCTTTCTCCTAAATCATCCCACCCTCTCCCTCTCCCTCAGAGTCCAAATGTCCATTCTATACCTCTGTGTCTCTTTTGTTGTCTCACACAGAGAGTCATCATTCCTATCTTTCTAAATTCCATATATATGTGTCAGTATACTGTATTGGTGTTTTTCTTTCTGGCTTACTTCTCTCTGTATAATCGGCTCCAGTTTCATCCATCTCATTAGAACTGAGTCGAATTTATTCTTTTAAGGGCCGAGTAATACTCCCTTGTGTATATGTACCACAGCTTTCTTATCCATTCATCTGATGATGGACATCTAGGTTGTTTCCATGTCCTGGCAATTATAAACAGTGCTGCAATGAACATTGGGGTACATGTGTCTCTTTCAATTCTGGTTTCCTCGGTGTGTATGCCCAGCAGGGGGATTGCTGGGTCATAAGGCAGTTCTATTTGCAATTTTTAAGGAATCTCCACACTATTTTCCATAGTGGCTGTACTAGTTTGCATTCCCACAAGCAGTGTAAGAGGATTCCCTTTTCTCCACATCCTCTCCAGCATTTATTGCTTGTAGACTTTTGGATCGCAGCCATTCTGACTGGTGTGAAATGGTACCTCATTGTGGTCTTGATTTGCATTTCTCTGATGATGAGTGATGTTGAGCATCTTTTCATGTGTTTGTTAGCCATCCGTATGTCTTCTTTGGAGAAATGCCTAGTTAGTTCTTTGGCCCATTTTTTGATTGGTTCGTTTATTTTTCTGGAGTTGAGCCGCATAAGTTGCTTGTATATCTTTGAGATGAGTTGTTTGTCAGTTGTTTCATTTGCTATTGTTTTCTCCCATTCAGAAGGCTGTCTTTTCACCTTGCTTATAGTTTCCTTTGTTGTGCAGAAGCTTTTAATTTTAATTAGACCCCATTTGTTTATTTTTGCTTTTATTTCCATTATACTGGGAGGTGGATCATAGAGGATCCTGCTGTGACTTATGTTGAGAGTGTTTTGCCTATGTTCTCCTCTAGGAGTTTTATAGTTTCTGGTCTTACATGTAGATCTTTAATCCATTCTGAGTTTATTTTTGTGTGTGGTGTTAGAAAGAGGTCTAGTTTCATGCTTTTACAAGTGGTTGACCAGTTTTCCCAGCACCACTTGTTAAAGAGATTGTCTTTACTCCATTGTATATTCTTGCCTCCTTTGTCGAAGATAAGGTGTCCATAGGTGTGTGGATTTATCTCTGGGCTTTCTATTTTGTTCCATTGATCTATAGTTCTGTCTTTGTGCCAGTACCATACTGTCTTAATGACTGTGGCTGTGTAGTAGAGCCTGAAGTCAGGCAAGTTGATTCCTCCAGTTCCTTTCTTCTTTCTCAAGATTGCCTTTGCTATTCGAGGTTTTTTGTATTTCCATGCAAATCTTGAAATTATTTGATCTAGTTCTGTGAAAAATAGTGCTGGTAGCTTGATAGGAATTGCATTGAATCTGTAGATTGCTTTGGGGTTATATACTCATTTTTACTACGTTGACTCTTCCGACCCATGAACATGGTATATTTCTCCATCTATTAGTGTCTTCTTTGATTTCTTTCATCAGTGTTTTATAGTTTTCAATATATAGGTCTTTAGTTTCTTTAGGTAGGTATATTCCTAAGTATTTTATTCTTTTCGTTGCAATGGTGAGTGGAATTGTTTCCTTAACTTCTATAGTTTACAGAATTTTTTATTTTCTCAATGCAGTATTTGTGGAACAGTTACTAACTGCCATTTATTTTTTACATTATTCATAGAATGCTTCTTTTGCAGTGTTTACCATTCCAACGTGTTGCCTGTTTGATGCTTGTTTGCTCAGTTGCTCAGTCCTGTCCGCCTCTTTGTGATCTATAGACTGCAGGCTACCAAGCTCTCCTGTCCATGGAATTTTTTTCAGGCAAGAATAGTGCACTGAGTTGTGATTTCCTGCTGCAGGGGATCTTTCCGACCCAGGGATTGTATCCCCCTGTGCCGTGTCTTCTGCATTGGCAGGCAGTTTCTTTACCACTGAGTCACCTCTCTAGTCCTGTATGTTCTTTACCATTTAAATATGTAAAAATATGCATTAAGTGTGTACAATATACCATTAGTTTCTCCTCAATTATGAGACAGCTGTGTGTTTAGTACAAAGGAGGATGAGTTTTGAGGTCATGGTGGGAAAATATGTTTTCTTTGAGAACTGACATGAGTTTGCATAAAATGACTGTTTTCTGATTGTGTTTGAAACTACACTACCCTAAAATTAATTTGAATTACATATGATCATTCTTTTTTAAAGAGTTCTATTCCTTTAGTGTTCTATAGGAATCATAGAAGATCATTTGAAGATCCCCTTTGTGAAGATTCGTCATCTCTTCAGGATGGATATGACTTTTGGTATAAAAGTCATGTGTTTGACAAGAAATAATTTATTTATGAATTGAAACTAATAGAATATCTGTGGTTCTTTATGTCTTGTAGATATGTCTCATATAGAGATGATCAAGAAATTACAGGCAAAAGCAGACCGTGGTAAAAGGGAGATTTTTCAAAGAGTGATGGTTGGAAGAGCTGAAAACCTTGAAAGCAAAGATTTTCACCTGAGGAAGATCCAGAAAAATATAGATGACTTTGATTGTCTGCGGACAGATGATGAAAGAAATGACAAAGGATTGACTACATCCCATAACAAAAACCTTACGGATGGAAGAGATTATCATAGTAGAAGTGAGGCAGAAAATGGAACTTTTGAAAGGCACAGATCAAGCTTTCATGATGAATTGCAGATGATGCAATCTGAAGGGATAATTTTTGAATGTAGTCAAGTTGTGACAAACGTCAGCGCCTCAGGTTTATCATCTCAGAGAATGTCTGCGAAGATTTTTCTCAAAAAGATGAGAATGCTGTTATGCATCCTTCAGAACTGTTACCAGACCATGAAACACAAAATAAAAGACCGTACAGATGTAATGAATGTGACATAACCTTTTTCAGGACTCAGAACTCACTAGACATCAAGGAAGGCATACAGGAGGAAAACCATATAAATGCGACGTGTGTGGCAAAGCCTTTAATCAAACTAGAAAACTTGCATTCATTGGCGAATTCATACTAGAGAGAAACCACATAAATGTGATGTGTGTGGCAAGGCCTTTAAGCAAGCTGCAAAACTTGTAATTCATTGGAGATATCATAGGAGAGAGAAACCATATAAATGTGATGTATGTGGCAAGGGCTTTAATCAGACTGCGAAACTTGGACTTCATCAGAGAATTCATACTGGAGAGAAACCATATAAATGTGATGTATGTGGCAAGGCTTTTGATCAGACTGCAAAACTTGGACTTCATTGGAAAATTCATACTAGTGAGAAACCATATAAATGTGATGTGTGTGGCAAGGCGTTTAGTCATACTGGAAACCTTGCTGTTCGTCGGAGAGTTCATACTGGAGAATCACTGTGTAATTATGGTATATATGCCAAGGCTTTCACTGTAAGTTAAAGCCTTGCTGTATATCAGAGAGTTCATACTGCAGAGAAACCATCCAAATGAAGTATATTTGGCAGGGCTTTCAGTGTGAATGCAAACCTTGCAGTTCATCAGAGAATTCATACTGGAGAGAACCTTGCAAATATAAAAAT
Source organism: Nanger dama (assembly GCA_917880005.1). Lineage (NCBI taxonomy): Eukaryota > Metazoa > Chordata > Mammalia > Artiodactyla > Bovidae > Nanger > Nanger dama. Next base: position 884,439 of record CAKJTW010000155.1, read on the forward strand.
TGTGACAAACCACTTAGGCACAGTCATCCATAACTCTTCATAAGGAATCTCAGACAGTAGGGAAACCATATGAATATGATGTATATGGCCGTTGCTTTACTTGAAATGATGAACTTAGAAACCATTGGAGAAATCATACTAGAGGAATATTACATATGTGACAGTTGTGAGAAACATATTAGTGTAAATGTCGTGAGTGTGACAAAGCCTTTCGTCAAGTGTCCAGGCCTTATAATTCATCAGAGAATTCTTAGTGTATTAAAAACATAGAAGTGAAATGAATGTGTCAGAGTTTCTAGTGCATGTTTATGTGGCAAACCTTTCAGCCACAAAAAATGACATTGCAGATCATCTGAGAATCCATTCTGCAGTGAAAACTTACACATGTAGAGAATGCAGTAAAATGTATCAAGTTTTTGACCCTCAGAAAATTCCAACTGTGGGAAAACTACACAAACGTGTTAGTTATGGGAAAGCTTTGCTTACCTGTTCAGCCTAACTCACCATCCGTTATTTTTTTTTCTATTTTTTACAATATTGTGATGGTTTTTGGTGTCCGTCAACATGAATAGGCCATAGGCGTACATATCTGCCCTCCCGCCTGACCCCGCTTCTCTCCCGACCGCATCCCTCCAGATTGTCGGAGAGCACACGCTGGTACATCATACTCCCCGGGCTCCTTTACATATGGTAATATATATGTTTCAGTGCTAATCTCTTAAATCCTGCCATCCTATTTGTTGCTTTTGTTTTTTGTTTTCCACAGGTTTTCCTTAGTGTTGCTTTTCTATCCACATGTTATGACCTAGTTTTAATGTTTAGTTTAAATTTCTTTCCTGCTTTACACTAACACATACATAATTCAGTGGGTTATTTTGAGATTTTTGTAACATTAAAATGCACGTAGATGATGATAGGGAACATAGTAGGTGCCCTGTAAATTTAAAGAAAGACAGTTCTTTTAGAACTTGACTTCCGTCAGATAATACACATAGAAACATTTACAAATAGTGCCAAGTTGATAATTCTGGTGAAAAAAATTCTAGTGTCTTCTTAAGACTTTATGTTTTACAATGTGCTTTCTTGTCCACAACTGACAGATCTTTCAGAAACAGACAACAAAGAAATGATAGAAAATATATTACAATTTTCAAGAAGTAAATTGCCTAATTACCGTCAAGTGACCATATAGTCATTTGACATTCTATTACATTAAAGTATTCACTTAAGTATTATATTATGATATAAACAACTTTTTCTCATATAGGTATTTGAAGCTTTGTCACCATAAGCATGGAACAGAAAGTTTTATAAAGAAGTATGTATTTCTCATTAAAAGTTTTTTCTCTCTTTAATAATCTTGAAAATTCATTTTTGGCTATGCTAAGGCTTCCTTTGCTGGCTTCTTTCTCTTTTACAACAATCAAGCTATGAATTCTCCACATAAACTTGGCTGGAGTATGGTTGGAGACTGGCATTTTGAGGCTTCTTTTGGTCAGTCCAGAGGACTCAATGTTTCTTTGTTCTTTTTGGCTGTACTGAGCCTTTTTTCTTTCTTTCTTTTTTTTTTTTTTACTGTACGTGGGATTTCTCTAGTTGCAGCAAGCAGAAGTGACTTTCTAGTTACTTGTGTGCAGGCTTCTCATTACTGGGGTTACTGTTGTTGCAGAGCACAGGCTTTAGAGCACAGGCTCAGTACTTGTGTCTCATGGGCTTAGTTGCTCCGAGGCATGTGGCATCGTCTCCGACCAGGGATCAAACCCGGGTCCTATGGGTTGGCAGGTAGATTGTCTACCACTGGACCACCAGGAAAGTTCTACTCAGTGTCTTTTAACTGTGCACTATGTGTGTTAATACACTGCCAAACAAATTGGGGTCATCAGCCAATAACTGGCAGATCTGAAACCAAGTGAGACTCCCCCAAACTTCTCTAGACTTGCTGAAGAGGTGGATGGACCCAAAAGTACCGTCCTGAAATACCAAGGCCAGAAGGTCCAAAGCACAGTATGGTGCCTGCTTTTCTCAGTCCTGCATCCCCTCAGGGTGCACTTTCGCTGGGCCACTGCAGTGACTAATAAGTTTGATCCTCGAAGAAGTGGAATGTCAAGACACTTTTCTCCTTGGAAGTGTGAGTATGAAGTAGCCCTTTCTAAGAGTTGTGTGTTTCACATCCTAGCGTTTCAGTTCAGTTAGTTCTGTTGTTCACTCGTGTCCACCTCCTTGCGACCTGATGAATCGCAGCACCCCAGGCCTCCCTGTCCATCACCAACTCCCTGAGTTCACTCAAACTCATGTCCATTGATCGGTGATGCCATCCATCCATCTCATCCTCTGTTGTCACTTTCTCCCTCCCCCCCAGTGCCTCCCAGCATCAGGGTTTTTCCCAGTAAGTCAATTCGTCGCATGAGGTGGCCAAATACTGGAGTTTCAGCGTTAGCATCAGTCCTTCCAATGAACATCCAGAACTGATCTCTTTTAGAATGGACTGGTTGGATCTCCATGCAGTCCAAGGGACTCTCAAGAGTCTTCTCCAACACCACAGTTCAAAAGCATCAATTCTTCAGTGCTTAACTTTCTTCACAGTCCAACTCTCACACCCATATGTGACCAGTGGAAAATCCATGGCCTCGACTGAAGAGCCTTTTGTTGGCAAAGTAATGTCTCTACTTTTGACTATGCCTCCTAGGTCGGTGATCACTTTCCCTCCGAGGAGTAAGCATCTTTAATTTCATGGCTGCAGTCACCATCTGCAGTGAATTTGGAGACCAGAAAAGTAAAGTCAGCCACTGTTTCCACTGTTTCCCCATCTATTTGCTATGAAGTGATGGGACCAGATGCCATGATCTTCTTTTTCTGAATGTTGAGCTTTAAACCAACTTTTTCACTCTCACTTTGATCAAGAGGCTTTTAGTTCCTCTTCACTTTCTGCCATAAGGGTAGTCTCATCTGCATATCTGAGATTATTGATATTTCTCCTGCCAATCTGAATTCCAGCTTGTGTTTCTTCCAGCCCTGCGTTTCTCATGATGTACTCTGCATATAAGTTAAATAAGATGAGAATATACAGCCTTGACATACTCCTTTTCCTATTTGGATACAGTGTGTTGTTCCATGTCCAGTTTTAACTGTTGCTTGCTGACCTGCATACAGGTTTCTCAAGAGCCAGGTCAGGTGCTCTGGTATTCCATCTCTTTCAGAATTTTCCAGTGTATTGTGATCCACACAGTCAAAGGCTTTGGCATAGTCAATAAACCAGAAATGGATGTTTTTTCTGGAACTCTCTTGCTTTTTCCATGATCCAGCAGATGTTGGTAGTTTGATCTCTGGTTCCTCTGCCTTTTCTAAAACCAGCTTGAACATCTGGAAGTTCACGAATGCTGAAGCCTGGCTTGGATAATTTTGAGCATTACTTTACTAGCATGTGAGATGAGTGCAGTTGTGCGGTAGTTTGAGCATTGTTTGGCTTTGCCTTTCTTTGGGATTGGAATGAATACTGACCTTTTCCAGTCCTGTGGCCACTGCTGAGTTTTGCCCCAGGGCAAAACGCTGAAAGGGGGACCTTCGGAAAAAAAAAAAAAGAAAAATAAAAAACCATGGGGAATTCCCTGTCTTTAAAGTCACAATATATGGAGCTGGTTAAGGGGCTCCTGCATTCTATAGGAATTAAAAAGTCTACTCGCCGTTTGAGTGAGTTGTTCTGCCTTTAGAGCAGCATTGCTATTGGTTTCAATATCAAACAAAAGTACAGCTGAATTTGAGGGCATGGAAAGTGGTGCAAAAGGAGTTAAGAAGGCAGAATCAAAAACGAAATGTGATACCGTTAAAGCTGTGGATTCTATGTAGCGCTATAACGCAGGCTTTAAAATTAATGGCTACTGACAGCGAGGTCACCTCATGTCCTCTTAAGAAGGATGATCCCCTGTATGAGGATGTGCCTGTGAGAGAGGAGAAGGAAGGCGAATGTGAGGGGTGGGGGGGCTTCACCTCAACCTCCCCTGAAACCTCCAGATGATAGTACAGATTCATTCAGCGAGACAGATGGAGAAGTGAGTTCGAGGGAGGATTCAGATTCGATAGAGGCAATGACTGCTGCCTTTCGGAGGTTTTCATTAAATAGAAAACGAACTGCCAAGGCTGTTAACCCTTCTGCACCACCTTACACATTTCTATTTCCAGTGGCCCAATGACTGGAAAAAAAGAGAAAAAGTCCTCTTATTTTAACAGGGTTAGGATCTTTAGCAGATGTGTGGAGAAGCACTCAACTTTTGTCATTCCTATTGTCTAATGGAATAAAAGTATTTGTTTCTTTTTACATTGTTAATATATATCCAAAGAGCAAAGTCAGACACTATCCTTTCTCATGAAGGGGGGAGAGATCAGTAAACACTGTCTGGGATAATTCAAGAACCCAGCGGAGATCCTCTCAGATACTCATGACAGAGTTATTCATAACCCAGACTATCCATCAGTGGATGAACAGATAACAAAATACGGGTAGCCATACAACATAGTATTATTCAGCCGTAAAAAGGTATGAACCTCTGATCCACGCTACAAGGGTAAACCTTGAATACACTATGCTGAGTCAAAGAAGCCAGACACAAAAGGTCACCTGTCATATGATTCTATTTATATTCAATGTCCAGAATAGATCAATCCGGAGATATAAAGTAGATCAGTGGCTCTCCATGGTGAATACAGAAAGGAGGCCTAAGAAGCCAGCATACTGACCCCACTCCTTGGCCACCTGCCCACAACCCTGTTTCTGCTCACAGGTCTCCTAACCAGAATGAGAAGAGATACAGTCATAGGACCCCAGGAAAACCCTCTCTTTGGAACCAAGAGTTCAGACTTCCTGATCACCATTAGGTCACATGCCTCCTCCCTTGCTGTTTGTGACCCTTCCCGCTCACTCTTCCTCACAGGAGGTTGGTCACTGCCCCCAAACCACTACCAGAAGATTGAGAACATACTCCCACTCACCCCTGCACAGCCTATTAGACACTACTTGAGACAGAAAAGAGACATCGATCCAGGAATCCCAACCTTTAGCCATCTCAGCATAAACAGACCTGCCTCCTACAAAACCTTTCCTTTCACCATAAACCTCTTCTACCCCCTGCTGCCTACTGATCCCATGGAAATAGAGGTCATTACGAAGTTCTGCCCCTACCATCCCCTCACACTTCCAAAGCTTTATACACACCCATGGGAACTGTGTCTCAGGAGGGTGGCCACTGCCCTTTACTCTTCCACTTCACCATCCACTCCCTTTGCCATGACAACAGAAATAGAGTGATAGTTCACACCACAGGTACCATCTCATCTCCATCATAGCCCCATCTTGACTGGGGTTACCATGGGGACTGAGGCCTCTGGGAAGCCATGTCCAACCCCCAAGCTAAGGCTACATTCTTTCTTTATTCAGATGTTTCTCAGAAAAGTACTTGGGGCCTGGCCCAGTATACTTGGTCTCTCCTTTACGGACTTCGCATGTATTCATTCAAGTGATAACTTATTGAGCATCCACACTGGGCATGCCCTGATGGAGTGCTAGGAATATGAAAACAGTTGAAACAATTCCATGACAAGATCTCAAGTCTCTGTGCCCATTTTCGACTCTGCGTTCTCAACACTCTTTCTTTTGGCTCAAGACTCAGTAAGCAACTCCAGGATCTGAAGCTCATACAGTAGGTCCCCGCCCGTGTTTCTCCCTTGTACTCAGGTAACACACCATCGGCAACCCAAGACTGTTTTATGGCTTGCAGCCCAAGACACTACAACCCTCATCAGACTTCAAAGCAAAGAGGATTGGAAGTTGGCGTTCCTAGAAGATGATGGAGTCGGATATGACCACTGATACTGTAAATATTCACTTGAACCCAAGCTTCTGTTCCCATTTGGACAATTTCATAGTGCTGAGCCCTGAACCTTGGCTCAGTACCTGCTTCACATGATGTGCTCTCAGCTGCTCAGACCCACGGGCCAGATTCTATTATGTACCTTGAATTCCACACAGCCTTTGGAGGTCATCTGGGTGTATATCCTGATTACCACGGGTAATTCACACAGTAAATATCTCAAGTCACCCACATAAGGGAGCTGGCAATTCTATTAATACCGAACCTCCTAGAATGGAGCCACAGACAGTAACTTCTCATCTGAACCAGTTTCTCGTTACTGATTAATGGCTGTCTGCTTCCAGGTACCAACCCCAGGTTTTACCAAACTCTCCCTGGAATCTGGGCTCTGCCCTTTTAGGAAGGGTAGTTAACAGCCTGGTGAAGCAGAGAACCTACTCCTTCAACACCCCACAGGTGTTATGTCTTAGAACAGTAAACCGAATCGACTCCTTTCTCCCTGCCAGCCCAGTCCAACTAGCTCTGTGAAGAGACCCCTCCCCGCCTTTTCCCAACCATGATACACACACAAAACCAGGATACACTGCAAAAAGCTTTATTGCTTCCATTTGGTCCAAGGCTTGAGAGAGGGCTCCAGGGTGTTAAAAAGCTGCCTAGTGGCTGCAGAGAGGGCTTCAGGCAGCCCTGATGTTAGGCGGGTTCTTCAATGGCCACTGGTCTCCAGAAGCTCCTAGTCGTGCTTGAGGGTAAGCCTTCCGGAGAAATAATCGCCCATCCCAGCCTGGGACCAGCCGGCCCGCGGAGGTTGTTCTGGAGGTCACACATCTTCTTGATGAGTTTCACTTCCCTATCTAGGAAGTGGTTCTCCAGGAAGTCATAGACCTGAGGAACAGAAGAGAAAATGTTGCCACTTACAGATCTAATAATGGGACAGATCGGGCAGGGAGGCTCAGAGGGAAACCTGCTCATTCAAATGGTCAGTGCTTAGTTGGAATGCAAGTATCATTCTGGGTAAGGTCTTTGGATGGGCAGACGTGAAAGATACTTAGGTGGGGGTCTCCGTGGGCAGAAGCCAGGCCATGCAGATCCAACAGGGCTTTATTCAGGTTCTTCTCTACGAGAAGGGCGGCTTCCATAACGTCCTGGGTTTTACCCCACTCATCTTGAGATGGCTTCTGTAGTGAAAACAGAAACGGCTGGAGACCAGTACTTCAAGGGTTTAGCCAGAAAAAAAAGTCGAAGAGCGTATATATATATTTCATCCTAAATATCCTACAAACTCCACGTCCCAAGACACCACACGCTGCGTCCTGGACCGCCATGTCTTGGGTGAACGGCTGCGCCTCCATTTCCAGCCATAACAAACAACCCATACAAAACTGAACTCAGTCTCCCAAGAAGCTATGCAGTACTCAAACCGCTAGAGTCAAGAGGTCTCTAGCGCAGGGATTGTTGGGAGATGTAGTCTGCTGCCCACACACTGTTTACCTGCACGTTCACGAAGAGGGGCGCGGCCGCCACTCCGGTGTTGCAGGTTCAAGAGAAGCTGCGCGCCCTCGTCTTCTCCTGGGCCAATTCAAGAAAAAGGGGGACCCAGACCCTGCAGGGTCACATCTTGGAGGGGGGATACAGATGCCCTGCAGGAAGAGATGGCGGGAATCATGGTAAGCAGGAGGTGAGGCTGACCTTTTCCAGTCCTGCGGCCACTGCTGAGTTTTCCAAATTTGCTGGCTTATTGAGTGCAGCACTTTCACAGCATCATCATTCAGGATTTGAAACAGCTCCACTGGAATTCCATCACCTCCACTAGCTTTGTTCGTAGTGATGCTTTCTAAGGCCCACTTGACTTCACATTCCAGCATGTCTGGCTCTAGATGAGTGATCACAACATGGTGATTATATTGGTCGTGAAGCTCTTTTTTGTCCAGTTCTTGCGCGTATTCTTGCCACCTCTTCTTAATATCTTCTGCTTCTGTTAGGTCCAGACCATTTCTGTCCTTTATCGAGCCCATCTTTGTATGAAATGTTCCCTTGGTATCTCTGATTTTCTTGAAGAGATCTCTAGTCTTTCCGTTCTGTTGTTTTCCTCTATTTCTTTGTATTGATCGCTGAGGAAGGCTTTCTTATCTCTCCTGGCTATTCTTTGGAACTCTGAATTCAGATGCTTATATCTTTCCTTTTAGCTTCTCTTCTTTTCACAGCCTTTTGTAAGGCCTCCCCAAACAGCCGTTTTGTTTTTCTGCATGTCTTTTCCATGGGGATGGTCTTGATCCCTGACTCCTGTACTACAATGTCTCGAACCTCCATCCATAGTTCATCAGCTATTCTATCTATCAGATCTAGTCCCTTAAATCTGTTTCTCACTTCCACTGTATAATCATAAGGGATTTGATTTAAGTCATACCTGAATGGTCTAGTGGTTTTCCCTACTTCAATTTGAGTCTGAATTTGGTAATAAGGAGTTCATAATCTGAGCCACAGTCAGCTCCCAGTTTTGTTTTGACTGACTGTGTAGAGCTTCTCCATGTTTCGCCAAAAGGATATAATCAGTCTGATTTTGGTGTTCACCATCTTGTGATGTCTGTGTGTCTCTTGTGTTATTGAAAGAGGGTGTTGGCTATGACCAGGCATTCTCTTGGCAAAACTCTATTAGTCTTTGCCCTGCTTGATGTCGTGTTCCAAGGCGAAATTTGCTTGTTATCCCAGGTTTTCCTTGACTTCCTACTTTTTCATTCCACTTGTCTATAATGAAAAGGACATCTTTTTGGGGTATTGGTTCTAAAAGGTCTTGTAGGTCTTCATAAAACAGTTCAGCTTCTTCAGTGTTACTGGTTGGGGCATAGGTTTGGATTACTCTCCTATGCTCAAAATTCTCCAAGCCAGGCTTCAGCAATACATGAACTGTGAACTCCCAGATTTTCAAGCTGGTTTTAGAAAAGGCAGAGGAACCAGACACCAATTGGAACATCCTCTGGATCATGGAAAAAGCAAGAGCGTTCCAGAAAAACATCTGTTTCTGCTTTATTGACTATGCCAAAGCCTTTGACTGTGTGGATCACAATAAACTATAGAAAATTCTGAAATGGATAGGAATACCAGACCACCTGAACTGCATCTTGAGAAATTTGTATACAGGTCAGGAAGCAACAGTTAGAAGTGGACATGGAACAACAGACTGTTTCCAAATAGGTAAAGGAGTACATCAAGGCTGTATCTTGTCACCGTGCTTCTTCAACTTATATGCAGAGTACATCATGAGAAACGCTGGGCTGGAAGAAGCAGAAGCTGGAATCAAGATTGCCGGGAGAAATACCAATAACCTCAGATATGCAGATGACACCACCCTTATTCCAGAAAGTGAAGAGGAACTAAAAAGCCTCTTGATAAAGATGAAAGAAGAGAGTGGAAAAGTTGACTTAAATCTCAGCATTCAGAAAATGAAGATCATGGCATCTGGTCCCATCACTTTATGGGAAATAGATGGGGAAACAGTGGAAACAGTGTCAGAGTTTATTTTTTTGGCTCCAAAATCACTGCAGATGGGGACTGCAGCCATGAAATTAAAAGATGCTTACTCCTTGGAAGAAAAGTTATGACCAACCGAGATAGCATAGTCAAAAGCAGAGACATTACTTTGCCAACAAAGGTCCGTCTAGTCAGGGCTGTGGTTTTTCCTGTGGTCATGTATGGATGTGAAATTTGGACTGTGCAGAAGGTTGAGTGCAGAAGAATTGATGCTTTTGAACTGTGGTGTTGGAGAAAACTCTTGAGAGTCCCTTGGACTGCAAGGAGATCCAACCAGTCCATTTTGACGGAGATTAGCCCTGGGATTTCTTTGGAAGGAATGATGGTAAAGCTGAAACTCCATTATTTTGGCCACCTCATACGAAGTGTTGACTCATTGGCAAAGACTCTGATGCTGGGAGGGATTGGGGGCAGGAGGAGAAGGGGACGACAGAGGATGAGATGGCTGGATGGCATCACGGGCTCGGTGGATGTGAGTCTGAGTGAACTCCAGGAGTACGTGATGGACAGGGAGGCCTGGCGTGCTGCGATTCATGGGGTCGCAAAGAGTCGGACTCAACTGACTAATGGAACTGGTCTGATGCACCTGATTCACATGAAAACTAAACATGTAAACTATTAGGAAATAAACTTCAGAACTAAGGTTAAAAGTGGTATCTCTTTTTGACCTTGGAGAATTCTGAAACAATTTATTTTTGATTATTTATTATTGGCTGAACAGTTGTGGCTCATGGGCTTCGTGGCTCCACAGCATGTGGAAATTCCCTGGACCAGGCATTGACCCTCATCTCCTGCATCGGCAGGCCGATTCTTTATCCCTGAGTCACCAGGGAAGTCCAGAAACCATTGAGAATGCACACTACATGGTGGCATTTTGTTTGTCTGTTTGGTAAACTAGAAATTGCATAGATTCAATCCCAACTTTTTTGTCCTTGTTACTTTGAAGTCACTGAAAGCATAAGATGGAACCAAACGCAAAGTTTGGTTTGGATACTGAGACAGATGATATGTTATGAGAATGTCTGTTAACTGATGAAGCTTTCTAGTAGGAGCACTATAGATTTCCAATGTGATGGGAATTTCTCAGCCTGCCCAAATAGGCAGCACAGGAAGCGGTTGGTTTTAAAGTCTAGAGGTATCCGTTGTCAAACATCGGAGAAAGCACTGTGAGACTGTTGAACAAAACACTGAATGTTTACTCCTGCTATGAATTTGTTACACTCCTTTTCCTGCTGTAGAGATATGTTCCATTATTTCATCTGGTTGTTGAAGTTGCTAGTAAATTACTATTTATCTGTTTTACTAAACAGGAAAATTACTATTTAGTATCTATTGCCTAAGACATTTTTACACTAGCCTAATGAACAGTAATGTTTAGAAATATTTAATATTAATAAATACTAAATAGAAGCCTAGTTTTCCAAAGCATATTAAAATGTTGATATAACATTATAGAATTAGTGAATATGCTCCATAGTTCATTGTCAGCTGTAGTAGAATTTTTTTTGTTGTTGTTAATACTGTGATGGTTTTTGCCATTCCTCAACATGAATAGGCCATAGGCATTCATGTGTCCCCTCCCTCCTTCCCCACCCTATCCCTCCAAGTTGTCACTGAGCAGTGGCTCTGGATGCCCTGTCATATATCAAACTCCCACTGGCTATCTCTTTTGCATATGGTAGGCCTGGCATGCTGTGATTCATGGAGTCACAAGGAGTTGGACACGACTGAACAACTGAACTGAACTGAACTGAACTGAATATATATGTTTCAGTGCGATTCTCTGAAATCATGCTACCCTATTTCTTTTGTTTTTTTTTCTATTTTTCTTAGTGTTATTTTCTCTATCCACATGTTGTGACCGAGGTTTAAAGTGTAATTTACATTTCTTCTCTGCCTTACACTAACAAATACATAAATCGGTGGGTTACTTTGAGACTTTTTAATGTGAAAATGCACAGAAAACAATGACAGGGAACATAGTAGCTGCCCTATAAACATGAAGAAAGTTCCTTTGGACTTGAGTTCACCCAGCTAAAACACAGAAAAATATTGATAAATAGTGCAAAGTTGGTGATAATTTTGGTGAAAAGAAATTGTCATGTCTTCTCAAGATGTTGTTTTGTAGTCTGCTTTGTTGTCCATTTCTGACAGAGCTTTTAGAAACAACTAAGCAAAGAGAGAACAAAAATTAAAACTGCCTGATTACCGTCAAATGATCATCTAGTCATTGTTGACATTCCGTTACATTGAGGAAGTATTCACTTATGTATTATATATTATGATCTAAACAAGTTTTTCTCAAAAGTATTTGAAGCTATGTCATCATAAGCATGGAACACAGTCTCTATAAAGAAGAATGCAGTTCTCATTACAGGAAAATTTTTCTGTCTTGTTTAATAACTTTAAATTTTATTTTTGGCTGTTCTGGGTCTTCACTGTGCTCCTGGCTTTTCTCTCCTTGCGGCGAGCAGGGCTATACATTCTGTACATAAAATACATAAACGTGGCTGGTTGGTTGGAGACTGGCATTCTCAATCTCCTTTTTGGTCAGTCCAGATCACTCAATGTCTTTTTCTTTTGGCTGTGCTGAGCCTTTTTTGCCGCACGTGGGCTTTCTCTGGTTGCAGCAAGCAGGAGCTACTCTAATTGCTGTGCTGGCTTCTCACTGCTGTAGCTACTCTTGTTGCAGAGCACAAGCTCTAGAGCACAGGCTCAGGACTTGTGTTGCTGGGGCTTAGTTGCTCCAAGGCACGTGGTATCCTCCCGGAACAGGGATCAAACCTGTGTCCCATGCATTGGCAGGTGGGTTCCTTATCCCTGGACCACCAGGGAAGCGTCACTGAGTGGCTTTCAACTGAGCAAATCCCAGTATATTTCAACCAGGATCCTCCTGTGTCTTTTAACCATTAATATCTTGCCAAATAAAACTTGGGGTCATCACCCCATAACTGGGGGATCCGAAAACCAGGAGAGACTCCCTGAAACTTACCTGGGCTTCCTGAGGAGGTCGATGGGCCCAAGAGGCTGTTCCTGATTTACCAAGGCTCCTGTATCAGAAGCTCAGAATGGTGCCTGTTTTGCTCCAGCCTGCATTCCCGTCAGGGTGCATTGTCGTTGGGCTGCTGCAGTGACTAATAAGCTTGATCTTGAAGAAGTGGAATGTCAAGATATTTTTCTCCTTTCAGGTGTTACCTGAGCTGTTACTAAGAGCTGTGTGTTTCACATTTCAGCATGTCATCCCTACACAAAGCCAGTTCTTGTTTACTTAAACTGCTTAAATTAATTCTAATTGCAGGAATAGATCTGGGTCCAGCCACCACCCCACATCAACCCCCACCCACCCCTACCCACCCCCAGCCCGGCCACCACACAGGGTTTCAGTTCCTATACCGAACTGCTTCAGCCTCATCAGCAGCAATCCTGTTAAGAGGAAACCTTTCTTTCCAACCCAATTATCCCACAGAATGTTAAGTTTTTACTAAAAACTGTAAAGTTATGAGCAATCAATGATGCAACACAAGACGGCAAAAACCCTCACTGTACTTCTAAACCCTTAAAAGATAACCTGGGGACCAAAAGGAAGAGCACAACGGGTGTCGTCATGTTCCTGATCGGCCCCCTCGGCTCCCCTCAGTCCCGCTCGGCCTCGCTGGATCCGCTGGTCCCAGCTCGACCCCGCTGGTTCCCGTTCGGCCCCCCTCGGCCCCCCTCGGCCCTTTTGGCTCCGCTCTTCACACGCCTGGGGCGCCTTGGTGTACCACAATCTGCTCCAGGACCACAATCCAAAAGATTGAATTCTTCTGTCTTCAGCCTTCTTTATGGACCAGCATTCAAAAAGCAAAACTTTGATTCTAATTTTTATGTCATAGGCACTTCAGATAAAACTTTCAGTTGCTTAAGCGCTGCATGAGAACATTATAAAATTTTTATTGTCTACTGTTCCCCTTACATAACTGTTGAAATGGAGATGATCCGCGATGTATATATAATATTTAAATCGTGAATACTGTTGGTAATGCCATTTATCATGTTTTGAAAATAGTCCACAGAAATGTCTCCTTTCCTATTTACACCTCTCGTCCAGAGGGTTATCATATGCAGCTGTTTTTGGTTAGATACCACATCCAAAGACTCAAGGGCAGTATGTTAGGGGCTTCCCTGGTGCTTCAGACCCTAAAGCCTCTGCCCGCTAGCGGGACCCCGGCTTCAATTCCTGGGTCGAGAGAATCCTCTGTAGAAGAAAATGGCAATCCACTCCAGCACTCTTGCCTGGAAAATCTCATGAACGGAGGAGCCTGATAGGCTACAGTCCATGGGGTTTGCAAAGAGTCGGACAGGACTGAGCGACTTCAGTTTCACTTTAGGTGACAGGTTAAAGCAAAATCAAACAAAACCCCCAGTGAATTTAATTTGAAACTGTATATAATATTAAATATTTGCTGCTGCTGCTGCTAAGTCACTTCAGTCATGTCCAACTCTGTGCGACCCCGAAGACGGCAGCCCACCAGGCTCCCCCATCCCTGGGATTCTCACTGGAGTGGGTTGCCATTGCTAGGAATTTGATATTTGGAGAGAAGAAAATGCAGTCGACCCTTTGTATCTGCATATCCATGGATTCAATAGAAGCATGGAAAATATTTGGGGAAAAAATTCCATGATATTCCAAAAACACAACTTGAATTTGCCACTCATCTCAACTATTTTCATAAAACTTAATGTTATACCTGGGCTTCCCTGGTGGCTCAGATAGTAAAGAATGTGCCTGCTTTGCAGGAGACGTGGTTTGATCCGTGGGTGAGGAAGATCCCCTGGCGAAGGAAATAGCCACCCACTCCAGTATTCTTGCTTCCCTTGTGGCTTAGGGAGACCGGGGGTTCTGTCTCTGGGTGGGGAAATTCCCCTGGAGAAGGAAATGGCAACCCACTCCAGTATTCTTGCCTGTAATTCCCCATGGACGGAGGAGCCCGGTAGGCTACAGTCCGTGGGGTCGCAAAGAGTCGGACATGATTGAGCGACTTCACTTCCAGTATTCTTGCCGGGAGAATTCCCGGGACAGAGGAGCCTGCCGGACAGAGGAGTCAGACTCTATGGGGTCGCAAAGAGTCGGAGACGACTGAGCAGCTAACATTACAATATTTTGAGTATCGGGACCTTTGTTGTCAATGTGATGCTTTTGCTTTTTAACTTTCCTTCCAGGAAGCAGAGGTCTTTTAATTTCCTGCAGTCAGCTTCCTGGGAGATTACACTTCTGAATTGTTGGGCCCCGCCCGCCTCACCTTCCAAGGTGCAGGGCAGACCCGGCTTCCCTCCGTGACCCGCACCCTGACAGCCTGTCTCCCTTTAGGCCGCCTCCCCAGGCCGCCCCGCCGTTTCACTGCCGTGGCGCACAGCTTCCCCACATCGGGAAGCGGAGAGCCGGCGGTGCAGCTGTCTCAGCAGCGCGCCCTGAGTTTCTCTCTTAGTCACTCGTGTGCTCTCATTCGGCTTACTTGTACCCGGGCCTGAGAGTCTCTGCTGACTCTAAATCCCGGCGCCCGGCCCACCAACCCCAGCAGATTCAGACGTCTCTCCGTGAGCCGCGCAGGGCCGCCTCGCTTTTGGTTTGAAGTCCGCACTGCAGCCGGTTCCTGCTTTTGGAACTCAGAAACGCTGCTTTTCGCACCTCCTTCCGTCTTAAAACCATTTAGTGTCCCCTCTGCACTTCCTGCAGCGCATAAAATTCTCTTCCACGAGGTGTGCATTTACGCTCCGCGGTCCTGAGCCTCTGCTCGGCCTCTGCAGGCCGCGTCCTCGCCCAGGTCCTGGGATTCTGCGGAGCGCACCCCGATCCTTAGACCCACTCCCTCCCAGCGCCCATATCTCCTCGGCCTTGTCTTCATAATGACCTTTCCCCTGACCCTGTGTCGGGGTGATTGACCTGGGCCAGCCACTTGACCCTCGTGGTTCTTCCATCCCAAATTCTGGAATTTGGCCCTTGCAGGAGGAGGGCTTCTTGTTCAGCCGCCATTCAGTAAGTAGTGGGGGTGGGGTGGGGTGGGTGTCATGAGAAGCAAAGACATGCAGAGAAAGAGAAAACTGGAAAACCTGAGGAAGAATCAATGACAAGAGAATTGGTGAGGAACTTGCTTAGAGAGGGCAGCATGAAAGACAAGAAGTCTTGAAGGTTGCAGGTAGGCAAGAACAGAAGTTTAGAGGAAAGCAGGATCTCCGGAGAGTTAAAGGCGAGCAACATAGGAAGGTGTTGTTCAGGAAGAGTCTTTGCGACCCCTGTATCTCTGTTTCCTCAAATTCATGTTCACTGAGTCCAGGGATGCTAGCTAACAATCTGATCCTCTGCTGACACCTTCTATAGCCTTCAAGTAGAGGGGCTGTAAATCAGGGGTCCCATGGAGGGAGACAGTGGAGAGGCGGTTCACACAGAGAGCCCCAAAAGGATACAAGAGTTGGAACCTTGGCTTACAGAACAATATCCTGCTGGGAGAGAAAGGGGACTCAAGTGACTGGGCTTCCCTCTTGGCTCAGCTAGTAAAGAATCCGCTGGCAATGCGGGAGACCTGGGTTCAATCCCTGGGTTGGGAGTATCCCCCGGAGAAGGGAACAGCTACCCACTGCAGTATTCTGACCTGGAGAATTCCATGGACTACAGCCACGTGGTCGCAAAGAGTCAGACAGGACTGAGGGACTTTCACTCACATCCAGTAATTGGAGGAGCTGAGAAAGCAAGCAAGGTGAAAGGAAGCATAGCCACTTGGGGGTGCCAGAGAGTTGGGAGGAAGGTGGGGCAGAGATGGAGGAAGGAAGGCAGCAATTCATGGAGATTTAGGATCATCAAGGAGGTTGGATGAGAAGCATTTTCAAGGGGAACAGATGGCAGAGAGAGGCCGGATGGGGAGTCAGGGAAGAAGTAAAGAGTAGGACAGACACAGCTGGAGCGCAGAGGGGAAGAGAAAGGGAGACAGAGGGAGAAAGAAGTAGGGAAGCAGATGAATTAAATGAAGTGGAAACAAGTAGTGTGCAGGTGGGGGAGGGGACTGGATCCAGGAGAGTGCTGAATTGGTTGGATGAGGATTATGAAGTCGTGATACATTGATTTTTGACTTACCTCATAGCTCAGTCGGTGAAGAATCTGCCTGCAATGCAGGAGACCCGAATTAATTTCTGGGTGGGGAAGATCCTCTGGAGAAGGAAATGGCAGCCCACTCCAGTATTCTTGCCTGAGCGAATCCCATGGACAGAAGAGCCTGGCGGGCTACAGTCCATGGAATCGAAGAGTCTGGCACGACCTAGTGACAAAACGACCAGATTGATTTTTGGCTTCAGGATCTAATAAATTTAAAACTTGTTTCTTTACATTATACAGATGAGAACTGCAATACTTCTGTCTGAAGGCTTGTGCATTTCATAATTGTTTGTATTAAAAGATAACATCCATGGGCAGAACTGACTGACTCTCTTACTACATGGTGCCTTTTCCAGGAACGTTAAATATGTTCTTTGTGATCGTTTTCCTTTTTGCTTTCTGCTTTCTTTACATTTAATTCTTTTTGTAGCTTGGGATAGATAAGATCATTCAATACCGATTGCCAAGGAAGGGTTTCTTATCCTTTCCCGTGTAGATGGAGATTTTGTCACTTGGGACAGCTTGGGTGAATGTAGAGAATATTATGCTCACTGAATTAGGACAGACAGGGTAAGACTGATATGCTCTGTGCTCGCTTATCTGTAGAATGTAAAAATGTGAAACTCACTGGTACCAGACAGTGGGATGGTGGTTATCTGGGGCAGGGAGGTGGGGAGGTTGGGTAGATGCTGGTTGAAAGGTACAGACTTTGAGTTGTAAAATGAGTGCGTCCTGGGGATGTGTGTGCAGCACGCTTACGGTTGTTATCCTATTCTGTTACTGCATGCTGGGAATTTGTCAGGAGAGTACGTTGTCAGTGTTTTCACCACACACAGAACATGGGCATTTGGAGGTGATGGATGTGTTGGTTCTTGGATTGTGATAAATATTTCACAGTGTACACGTGTCACATGATCACACGGTATATGATATATGTACACAGGCCCTTCTCATTAGTCTCAGTGAAGCTGGAAGGTGGCCTGGGCTTAATCCTTCACGAGTGCTCAACCCAGGCTTCCCATGAGATCATGAGGCATTTTGCCTGGGCATGTCTTGTACGCCACTCCCACAGACATGGTCCTCTGGTTCTCATGTGGGACCTCACCCCAGGAATGTGCACAGGCCATGGATGATTCTGATCTGGATCCTCCATTGAGCACCAGGTCTCTTAGCCTCCGCTTCTGAGACTGAGACACGGCCCTGGGGGAGGGGAGGGCACTCTGCTCTGAGTGGGGCTGGACCAGGGCCTGCTGTGTGACCTGAAGGCGATCATCGGGTGAGGGGAGGTGCCCCCTGCTGTTGTGTGCATGAGGCCTCACCAGGAGGGAGAGTGACCCAAGGGAAAGTGTGGGAAAGTCCTGTGTTGGTCTCTCTGTGGGAGTTGACCGTCCCTGTCCCTCTTGAGACAGTGGCCGCAAAGCACTGTCTGTTTCTCATGGTGAGGGCTTCCCTGTGTGTGTGGTTGGGGCTCAGGAAGGGGGTGTGTTGACCCTGAGCAGTAAACAACATGTTTTCAACTTTCATGATAGAACTGTGAAGACTCATGGACAAAGGAGCCCAGAAGTGGAAAGAACAGGAGTCAGGCATGGCTCTTTCTCTGGTAAGGTCATATTCTCAGTGGATTCTACACTGCCTTGCTGAAATGCCCTTCTCTGGATTCGCTAATCGTGTCTGACTCTGAAGTATCCTGTCTGATTCCAGGACATGCACACTCACCCGGGGCCTTCCCTCAGGGCCTGGTATCTCCACTTAGATCCTGTCTCCCCATGACCCGGTGACCTGGCCCTTGTGAGGAGGCTCCCCTGGGTGCCGTCTTCTCACCCACGGGTTGGAGACGGGGTCTTGGTGCTGTTGGGCAGCAGGAGTTGCTAAAGGCCCATGTGGATGCGCTGTCTGCTCTCTGTCAATCAGGGTAAAGAAGCTGTAGGTGGTCCTCAGGCATTAACATGTACAGTACATGGTAAAATCTGCCAAAGAGGCCACTGAGGGGAAATCAGTTCTGACTTTTTATAGTAGATTGAAAACTAAATGAGCACCTCCTTGAAAACTTAAGTGTCTGCGAATGGAAGGGAATATTCAGAAATAGATGTCAGGGCCAGGGAGTGATTCTTTACACCATCTAATTTAAACTGTGAAATCAGGCTTACTAATGTTTTTTTCTTTCTTTTTGACCACATGATGCAGCTTTCAAGGTCTTAGTTCTCTGAGTAGGGATCAAACCTGAAACCCTACAGTGGAAGTGAGGGATCTTAACCACTGGACCATGAGGGAATTTTCCAACTTTACTAATCTTGAGTCAGTGTTTTCTTTGTGGAGTAAAATAATAAATTTTGGCATTTGTTAATCAGTACATACCTAAAATTAATAACAATCACATTATTATTTTTACAATATATTAGTTTCCTGTACTGTATCTTCATTGCTCCACTGTCTTTTCCCTAGTTCTGGCGAGTGGTGGCCCCTCTCTGGTTGCAATGCACACGCTTCTCATTGCCGTCGCTTCTCTTGTCTGGCGCCCAGGCTCTAGAGCGCGCTGGCTTCAGTAGTTTCACCTCCTGGGCTCTAGAGCTCTGGCTCAGGAATTGAGACTCATCTTCTTAGTTGCCGCTCAGCATGTGGTATTTCAGACCAGGCCACTACCCACATCCCTTGCATTGTCCAGTGGATTCTTTACCACACACCTTAGGGAGGGCCACATATTTTTAAATACAGGTATTTTATAAAGATTGGAAGAAATCTTCTGTATGTTATTTTCTGCTTGTATTACTTTTTGTTTTTGTAACTAGAATAAGGTAATGTTGACGAATTCCCTGGTGGTCCAGTGGCTAAGAACACAGCTGCCAGTATAGGGTGCGTGGGTTCCATCCCACATCCGGGAAGATGCCTTAGAGCAACTAAGCCCACGGGGCACAACGACTGAACTCGTGCCCTAGAGGCCGGAAGCTATAACTGTGGAAGCCCGCACTCTCCAGAGCCTGAGCTCCAAACAAGAGAAGCCACTGCAAGGAGAAGCTCTGTGCACTGCAGCTGCAACTCGAAAGCTGAGTCACAGCGATGAACACCCAACATAAGGAAAATAAATAAGCTTTGAAAAGGAAATAGAATGTTGACAAAGTTACCGTATGAAGAAGTAAAATAACGAAGAGAATGGGAACCCACTCCGGTATTCTTACCTGGAGAATTACATGAATTGAGCAGCTGGTGGGCTGCCGTCAGGGGCTTTGCAAAGAGTATGAGTAAGCAGGTAAAGAAACACTTCCACACACAGCCGACTGAGCTCGGAAAAACTAATCTAAGTGTCTAGTTTTCCTCCTGCAGATTCTTCATTGACTTCAGTAACTTTTGGAATAAATTCCAAAATCCATTGATCTTGCATAAATTAGCCTCTGCCTGGCATCACCCCATGTACATTCCCTGTGTCCCAGTCACACTGGCTGACTTTCTGTTTAGTAAGTATCTTCCTGCCTCAGAGCTGGCACTCAGGCTGTTCTCTCTGCTTGCAACACTCTTCTGCTTCCTGCCTTGCCAATCCTAAATTTCTTCCTCACAGAGACCTTGTCTGATTCCTCAGTGTAGCTTAGACTTTCTGTTTAATGTTGTCTTAGCGCCGAGCCTGTGTCAGAGCACTTATTTCATTAGTAACGTTAAAATTGTGGATGAAATCGGCTGGCTGGCTGCTAGATGATGAAATTTTCTGCTAGACTGTAAGCTCCATCATGTTCACTGCTATATTTCAAGTTTGAGGCACAAAGCTGACACTGAATGAATTTTGATAGAATGAAAGAAAAAAATAAAGACAACTCTTCTTGTTTCAGTCAATTGTGTGTTTACACATGCATGCATGAATTCATGGATATGTAACTTTGTGGTTTTATTACAAAAACATCGTCTCATAAATAATAGTGTATGCTTTGTAGGAGATTAAGTTGTGTCTTAAGTGTATTTCATGGTGTTGTTACTTCTGCATCATCTCATGAATGATGTAAATTGTCGTCAGATTATTGACATTGTGTTTGTTGCGATGGGAGAGGGTGTGATGCTGTATTGTGACCATTTATGCTGTTCTATTGTATTCAGCTTCCTTGAACTTGTTTCAGGTATTTTCAGGAAACTCTCTGCTTCTCTGGTAGTTAACTGGTTGATTCTTCAGGTTCAGTTGTCACTCCCAACCACCTGAGCTCAGGTGCTGTTGGCTCATTCCTTAACAGTTTGATCTGAGTGATTTGTTAGAGTGACAGAAGTTACTCCCCAGGGTGACCAACCATGAAATTAAAAGATGCTTACTCCTTGGAAGAAAAGCTACGACCAACCTAGATAGCATGTTGAAGAGCAGAGACGTTTGCCATCAACGGTCCGTCTAGTCAAGGCTATGGTTTTTCCAGTGGTCATGTATGGATGGGAGAGTTGGACTGTGCAGAAGCTGAGTGCCGAAGAATTGATGCTTTTGAACTGTTGTGTTGGAGAAAACTCTTGAGAGTCCCTTGGACTGCAAGGAGATCCAACCAGTCCATTCTGAAGGAGATCAGCCCTGGGATTTCTTTGGAAGGAATGATGCTAAAGCTGAAACTCCAGTACTTTGGCCACCTCATATGAAGAGTTGACTCGTTGGAAACGACTCCGAAGCTGGGAGGGACTTGGGGCAGGAGGAGAAGGGGACAGCAGAGGATGAGATGGCTGGATGGCACCACTGACATGAGTCTGAGTGAACTCTGGGAGTTGGTGATGGATAGAGAGGCCTCGTGTGCTGCGATTCATGAGGTCGCAAAGAGTTGGACACGACTGAACTGAACTGAACTGAACTGAACTGAAGGTGGACACAGATCTTTCTTTAACATGCTGTTATATTGATGACAAGTTCATCTGTGAAAAGTCTTTATTATAATGCTAAGTGTGCAGGAATTGCTGGAACACCTGTTGTCAGTGTGATGATTTCATCATCATCACAATGTGTGTTCTTTAAAAATCAGTGTGTTTTCATGTTCATCGCAGCACTATTTATAATAGCCAGGACATGGAAGCAACCGAGATGTCCATCAGCAGATGAATGGATGAGAAAGCTGTGGTACATTTACACAATGGTTTATTACTCATCCATTAAAACAAATATATTTGAATCCGCTCTAATGAGGTGGATGAAACTGGAGCCTATTATACAGAGTGAAGTAAGCCAGAAAGAAAAGCACCAAAACAGTATACTAAGATACATATATGGAATTTAGAAAGAAGGTAATGCTAAGCCTGTATGTGAGAGAGCAAAAGAGACACAGATGTATTGAAGTCTTCTGGACTCTGTAGGAGAGGGTGAGGGCAGGATGATATCGAGAATGGCATGAAACATAAAATATCATATATGACAGAGATCACCAATCCATGTTTGATGCATGATACGGGGTGCTCGGGGGTGGTGCACTGGGATGACCCATAGGGATGGGGTGGGGAGGGAGTTTGGAGGGGGGTTCAGGATTGGGAACACATGTATGCTCATGGCAGATTCAAGTCAATATATGGCAAAACCAATACAATATTGTAGAGTAAAATCAATTAATTAAAAATAAATAAAGTCACTGTTGACTTTGTCATTTCCGAAGACACCAGTCTTGCTGTAAGTCATCTAGATAGTGAATGCCACTCAGTCATGTCTAATTCTTTGTGACCCCACGGACGGTAGCCTAGCAGGATCCGCCGTCCATGGAATTTTCCAGGCAAGAATACTGGAGTGGTCTGCCATTTCCTTCTCCAGCAGACTTTCCCAACCCAGGGATCAAACCCGGGTCTCCTGCATTGCAGACAGATGCTTTAACATCTGATCCACCAGGGAAGCCAAAGTACAATTAATTAACTAATTAAAAAAAAATAAAGTCACTGTGGACTTTGTCATGTCTGAAGACACCAGTCTCACTGTAACTCTTCGAGATAGTGACTACCACTCAGTGCATTGAATGTTAACACTTCTGCATAGACAACCCAGTATTGCTTTTTATTTCTGTATTTTTCATGTATTGTCTACATACATGACAAATTCATGTTGATTGCAGGATATTATAATCTGAGGAAAAAGAGGTAATTATAAATTAGATTGCAGACCAACAGTTTGCTTCAAGCAGCTTTTAAAGTATCTATCAGAGTATTACTTCATCTGAATTGAGCTTTACCCCTCTCACCTCTTCTCATTTTGTGTGAAAATAAGAATCCTCCTCAGGGCCCATTGGTGAAATGTGTTTTCATTTCAGGCACAATTGACCTTCAAGGATGTGCTCCTAGATTTCACTCCTGAGGAGTGGGAATGCCTGGACCCTGCCCAGAGGACCTTGTACCAGGATGTGATGGTGGAGACCCTCAGGAACCTGCTGTCTGTGGGTGAGGATCACTTCCCTTGAAGTGAGGATCTGCCCTGGGGTACCTCTTCATGTTTCCTCTGTACCTTTTGAGATCCCCTGTTTTTCTTGACTAAGCTCAAAACCTTTCTGACTCACACATGTAAAACTTCCTGATTGGCATCAGGAGTTAAAACTTGACTTTCCTTCAGGTGACCTGCCCACTGTGTGATGAACAAGGAGTTTCGCCACAGCTTGAGTGTTTATAAAGCTGACTTCAAACGTGAAATATCCAGTGGCCTGTTTTCTAGCCCTGTGTTCTTGATTCAGTAGTTCTTAGATAGGAGCTAGATACCTGCTGCATGTTTTACCGTATGTTATACTGTTCCGTGTGCATTCAGAAGGAGGCAGAGAGTAAATTCGTTTGAGAAGTATTTTCCTGTTGGCTTATAATGTCCTCACTCCTTGGGTGACGAAAAAGCTACATTCTGCACCTGCCAATGCAGGAGACACAGGTTCGAATCTTGGTCTGGGAAGATCCCACATGTCACAGAGCCGCTACGCCTGTGTGCCTCAACTATGAGCCAGCACTCTAGAGCCTGGAAGCTGCAACTACTGAGCCCACAGGGGACAAGTACTGAAGCCGTGCACCCAGGAGAAGCCGCAGCAAGTGACGAGCACGAGCCCTGCAGCTGGAGCGTAGCCCGGACTTGCTGAACCTGGAGAAAAGACCAAGCAGCAACGAACACTCTCCCAAGCCAAAAGAAATGAATACACCAATGTATTAAAAATAACAGATGCATTTATTAAAAAAAAGTGAGATAGAGGTTGGATTCTGGAAGAAGCCACAGTATGTGCCATTACTTCTGAGTAGGAATTTCTGTTTCTGATCTGAACGTTCTCTCCATTCTTGTGGCACAAGGAAGAAGACCCCTGGACTGAGGAGAATGAGGTGCTAATAGCAAACATCCAGATGAGCGAGAAAGTATCCACAGTGTGATCACAGGTCAACTGTGACAAGGACAGAGAGGAAGCCACACCATTCATGGTGTTTGGGAAAGTCTCCAAGTGGGAGAGTTCTGTGAGAAAACAGATGTTTAATGTTTGTGAACTCTCACAGGAGATTTTTCTTCTCCCTAACTTACGGCTCTGTTCTTTGACATGTGAAATGTACAGCACTCTCAGTGATGCTCTAGCACCCACAGCGATGAAGGCAAGATATATATATGTTTTGGCCTGTACTGGGTCTTTTTTTTCCTGTGTGGTCTTTTGTCTGTTTGAGACGAGAGGGCTGCTCTCTAGAGCGAGGAGCAGGGTTTCTCATTGTGGTGGCTTCTTTTGTTGTGAAGCCCGGGCCCTAGGCACGCGGGCTTGAGTAGTTCTACCATACAAGCTCAGTCTCTGTGGTTCATCAACTTAGTCTCCGTGACATGTGAGATATTCCCAGAATAAGAATCAAACCCATGCCTCCCGCATTACTAAGCAGATTCTTACCATGGAGCCACCAGGGTATTAGGGGAAATTAAATAAATAGTCTTGTTTAGGCTTTAAGATAAAGCAGTTCATTCCTCTAACCTAGCTTCTAACCTGCATGGAAACTGCCCTGAGTGTGAATGTCCTGACTGTCTCCTGTGAGTGCAAGGCTTGCAACACCATAGATAAGGTAGGGGACAAATCTTGAGATTGTTCAGTCTTTGCAGGGGCCCTTGCCAGCCACACCTCATGCTTAGCACCATCCAAGTTGGGCCCTGGATCCTTCTTTCTGCCTGCTGCTGCTACGTCGCTTCAGTGGTGTCCGACTCTGTGCAAACCATAGACTGCAGCCCACCAGGCTCCTCCGTCCCTGGGATTCTCCTGGCAAGAACAGTGGAGTGGGTTGCCATTGCCTTCTCCAATTCTCTCTGCCTACTGTGAGGGAAATAAAGGTAACTTAAAACTGTAAAAGAACTATGTGATTTGTGAGGATGATTATCCATATTACAGTGTCACATTATATTTGGCTGATCAAATCTTCACTTTTTAAGTCAACTCTCTTTAGCCAGCCCACAGCTCCAATATTGTCCCCATACTGCCCTTTCTCTCTCCATTCTTTGTCCTGTTGTGGCCTTTCAGCCCACCCAAACCCCTCTGTCTCCCTCTCCATCAGTTGCTTTCCTTCTAACTGCCCCAGTCTCTGAGCGGGGGGGGGAGCCCAGGTTCCCCCACTCTAGCAAGTTTTTTACCCCTTTAGATACTTCTGATCAAAGACCCTCATCTCCCTGGAGAGATGTTCCAAGATTTTTATCAGTCCTTCTGTGCCTGTTATCACAGTCAATTTGAGCACTGTTCAATCTGTATTGTAGCCATTAAGCTATGACTATAGAACGGAAAGATAACTTGTTTGATACAGGATGGCCATGATGTTTTTGACTCTGGAGAAAACTGGTTAAGATGATCTTTTTTTCCTTTGAAAGTGCAAAACCGGTTCTTTTTACACGTGGAATTAAAACCAGCAAGCTTGTTAAAAAGACCTGCTGAAAAGAAAGCTGAAAGTTAACCTTTGCCAGGGCTTCCCAGATGACTCTAGTGGGAAAGAACCTGCCAGCCCCTGGGGGAGACACAGGAGACGTGGATTTGATCCCTGGGTAGGGAAGATCCCCTGGAGGAGTGAATGGAACCCACTGCAGTATTCTTGCCTGGAGAGTCCCATCATGGACAGAGGAGCCTGGTGGGCTAGAGTCCATGGGGTTGCAGGGGGTTGGACAGGACTGCAGGGAACTTGGATAGCATTGCAACTTTGCCATGTCCTTGAAATACGTAACCCTTTTTTCCAGAGATTTCAGTTGGGCAAATTAGAATTTGAAACCCCGGGGTGGGTAGTGGGAAGAAAAGGGTGAAAGAGAGTTTAAATGTCAGACAGGAAAGTAGGAGAGCTCTCATGTCTGTTGATCTGCCTTTATGTTTGTCTCAGCGTGCATCTTTGTTTTGGGATAATATTGCTGAGATTAATTTGTAAATGAGCTCTAATTCCATTGTTTGTTAAAAAAAAAGTAAGCACTTTCAAATCAAACAATTACAAGAGAAATTAACCTAAATGAATTTCAGGTTCACATGAATTGGGAAATATTCAATATTAAATATCTAATATTAACGTTTGTGTGCTAATCTAATAAAGACATGTCTTGAGTCTTCAACATTGTCTAATACTTTTATTGTACCTAGGTTTAATGTTAAGCAAGTTTGTCAACAGTTAAAGTAACTCGAGTGAGGAAAGTTTTAAGGAAATAATGCAAATGCAGTTGGAGCTTTTAAATAAATTCTGTTAAGAATGATTATACTGAAAAAAAAGAATGAATGATTATACTTTAGAAATGTCTGTCTAAAATAGTCTCTCCAGGTTTGAATAACCTGAACTCCTGCTGCTGCTGCTAAGTCACTGCAGTCGTTGTCTGACTCTCTACGACCCCACAGACGGCAGCCCACCAGGCTCCCCACCCCTGGGATTCTCCAGGCAAGAATACTGGAGTGGGTGTCATTTCCTTCTCCAAGGCATGAAAGTGAAAAGTCAGAGTGAAGTCGCTCAGTTGTGTCTGACTCCTAGCGACCTCATGGACTGCAGCCTACCAGGCTCCTCCGTCCCTGGGATTTTCCAGGCAAGAGTACTGGAGTGGGGTGCCATTGCCTTCTCCAACCTGAACTGCTAGGGTTGTGCTAAACTAAGTAATGAAAGTTCATTGAATGTCTAGGTCATTTCCAAATAAAACAAGATTGTGAAACACAGATTACTGAAAACTCATTTCTTCTTACAGACAAACTAAAGAGATTTTGGACTATTAATGAATATGTTTGGTGCCACCCTGAGACGTTCTCTATAAGAAAGCAAATATTCTTAGACATTATCACTGGTATTTATGTTCACCTGTCTACAAAATGCTAATATATCTGATAGCTCATGATTGCTTAAGGAAAGTAAGATGTGTGTTTTTAGTAAGAAAGGTATGAGAAATGTGGGCCAATCACCTGCTTTGTGCCCCCTGGTTAATTTGTCTCAGGACCCTCCCCTTGGGTACACAGGCACACCCTGGATCTTGAAGTAAAGTCTTCTCAGCGGAGCAGAACTCATTATGGCCTGGACTGATCTTCTGACTTTTGTCTCCTTGGTGCCTTTCTGCACTTGTGTACTGTCTCCTCCATCAGACAGGGTGTTTTCCTTTCTTTGTCCTTTCTATGATTATTCCCTTGAATTAAGAGACAAACTGCCTGTTTACCCTGTTTTTGTTGGCTGTAAATTCCTCAACCGGAGCCCACCTATCACTTATCTCAGGGCATGCAAGAGGAGGGTAGCTGATTGTAGATGTCCAACCTGCAGCCCATCCAACTCCTTCCTCAAAATTACATTTTATTAAGGAAAATGGGAAGTACTTCTGACTTACAGATGGCTGTTTCTAAAGGAACAAGGTAATTTTTTTCCCCCAAAGATTGGTTTCATGGAAACTGGACTCCAAGAAAGGAGATCCCAAAAGGCAAGGTCTTTATATGTTCTGCAACAGTCTGTCATTTGACTCCTGTCAATTTTGTTGCTTGACTTTGGGTAGCATGTGATGAGGTATTTCAAAGGTATTTACTTCCCCTTGTCCCCTCCTGTGGTAATTAGTGCGGTAAGGTGGCACTAAGAAAGAAACAAAAATTAAAATAAAATTTATTTGTTTTTGGCTTTGTTGCTCAGGTCTTTGTTGTTGCTTCAGGGGATTTTCTCACCTTGCAGTGAGTAAGGTCTACCCTGTAGTTCCAGTGAGTGAACTTGTCATTCTAGTGGGTTCTCTTGTTGCAATGCATGGCCTCTGTGTGTTTGCTTAGTAGTTGTGACTCCCCAGCTATACACTGCAGAATCATCATGTGTGGCCTACAGGCTTAGCTGTTGTCAGACATGTGGGGCTTTCCCGGATCAGGGATCAAACCTGTGTGCCCTGCACTAGCAGGTGGACTCTTTACCTCTGAGCCACAAGGGAAGCCCCAAAGCTTGCTCCTTTACATGTATCTTGGAGCCAATGAACTGGGTGAATTTAGATTACTGTGTAGATAGGGAGTTGATGTATTGAATGATTATTGTGTAAGTAGAGAATATTCCCTTACAATATAACTGACAAGAACCACTTGTTAATGTCATAAAATGCCTATTATGTCTATCTACTGATAGATTTCTAAGAAGTATTTGGAAAAGTGTTTATTTTTTTATTTTTTGAATTATTTTAGGGAATTCTCTGGGAGTCCAGTTGATGAGATTTAGCAGTTTCACTGCAGCTAGCCTGGATTTAATATATGGTCAGGGAACCGAGTTCTCAGAAGCCACCTGGTCCAGCAATATATATATATATCTCTTTCAAGATGAATTGCAGATGATGCCATGAGAAGGGATAATTTTTGAATATATATATATATATATATTGTTTACAGAATTCTTTATTTTCTCAATGCAGTATTTGTGGACCAGTTACTAACTGCCATTTATTTTTTACATTATTCATTAGAATGCTTCTTTTGCATTGTTTACCATTCCAGTGTATTGCTTGTTTGATGCTTGTTTGCTCAGTTGCTCAGCCCAGTCCGACTCTGCGATCTCATGGACTGTAGGCTACCAAGCTCTCCTGTCCATGGAATTTTTTTCAGGCAAGAATAGTGCACTGGGTTGTGATTTCCTGCTGCAGGGGATCTTTCCGACCCAGGGATTGTATCCCCCTGTGCCGTGTCTTCTGCATTGGCAGGCAGCTTGTTTACCAGTGAGTCACCTCTCTAGTCCTATATGTTCTTTACCATTTAAATATGTGTAAATATGCATAAAGTGTGTATAATGTACCATTAGTTTCTCCTCAATTATGAGACAGCTGTGTGTTTAGTACAAAGTAGGATGAGTTTTGAGGTCATGGTGGGAAATATGTTTTCTCTGTGAACTGACATGAGTTTGCATAAAATGAATGTTTTCTGATTGTGTTTGAAACTACACTATCCTAAAATTAATTCGAATTACATATGATCATTCTTTTTAAAGAGTTATATCTCTTTAGTGTTCTATAGTTTGAGGATCATCTTTGCGAAAATTCGTAATTCTGTTTGGACGGATATGCCTTTTGGTATAAGTCATGTGTTTGACAAGAAATAATTTATTTATAAATTGAAACTAATAGAATATCTGTGGTTCTTTTTATCTTGTAGATATGTCTCATATAGAGATGACCAAGAAATTACAGGCAAAAGCAGATAGTGGTAAAAGGGAGATTTTTCAAAGAGTGATGTTTGGAAGAGCTGAAAACCTTGAAAGCAAAGATTTTCACCACAGGAAGATCCAGGAAATTATAGATGACTTTGATTGTCTGCGGACAGATGATGAAAAAAATGCCAAAGGATTGTCTATATCCCATAACAAAAACCTCACTGAGGGAAGAGATCATCATAGTAGAAGTGAGGCAGAAAATGGAACTTTTGAAAGGCATGGATCACTCTTTCAAGATGAATTGCAGATGATGCCATGAGAAGGGATAATTTTTGAATGTAGTCAAGTTGTGACAAACGTCAGTGCCTCAGGTTTATCATCTCAGATAACTCGTAATGTCTGCAAAGTCTTTTCTGATAAAGATGAGAAAGCTGTTAAGCATCCTTCAAAACTGTTTCCAGACCACGAAACACAAAATAAAAGACCTTACAGATGTAATGAGTGTGACATAACCTTTCTTCAGGACTCAGAACTCACTAGACATCAAAAATCCATACAGGAGGAAAACCATATAAATGCAACGTGTGTGGCAAGACTTTTAATCAAACTAGAAAACTTGCAATTCATTGGAGAATTCATACTGGAGAGAAACCACATAAATGTGATGTGTGTGGCAAGGCCTTTAGTCAAACTGCAAACCTGGCAGTTCACCAGAGAATTCATACTGGAGAGAAGCCATACAAATGCAGTGTATGTGGCAAGGCATTTAGTCATACTGCAAACCTCACTGTTCATCGGAGACTTCATACTGGAGAGAAACCATATAAATGTGATGTATGTGGCAGATGCTTTACTCAAAACTCAGAACTTGAAGTTCATCAGAGAACTCATACGGGAGAGAAGCCATACAAATGCAATGTATGTGACAGGGCGTTTAGTGATACTGCAAACCTCAGTGTTCATCGGAGACTTCATACTCGAGTGAAACCATATAAATGTGAAATATGTGGCAAGGCTTTCAGAGTAAGCTCAAACCTTGCTGTTCATCGGAGAGTTCATACTGGAGAGAAACCGTATAAATGTGATGTGTGTGGCAAGGCCTTTATTCAAGCTGCAGGCCTTGCAGTTCATCAGAGAATTCATACTGCAGACAAACCAAATAAATGTGATGTATGTGGCAAAGCCTTTAATCACACTACAAGACTCAAACTTCATCAGAGAATTCATACTGGAGAGAAGCCATACAAATGCAATGTATGTGACAAGGCGTTTAGTCGTACTGCCAACCTTACTGTTCATCAGAGACTTCATACTGGAGAGAAACCATACAAATGTGATGTGTGGGGCAAGGCGTTTAGTCATAATGGAAACCTTGCTGTTCATCGGAGAGTTCATACTGCAGAGAAACCATAGAAATGAGGTATATGTGGCAGGGCTTTCTGTGTGAATGCAAACCTTGCAGTTCATCAGAGAATTCATACTGGAGAGAACCTTACAAATATAAAAATTGTGACAAACCATTTAGGCACAGTCATCCATAACTCATCATCAGACAGGTCAGAGAGGACAGAAACCATATAAATATGATGTATATGGCCGGTGCTTTACTTGAAATGATGAACTTAGAAACCATTGGAGAATTCATACTGGAGAGAAATATTACATATGTGACAGTTGTGAGAAACATATTAGTGTAAATGTCGTGAGTGTGACAAAGCCTTTCGTCAAGTGTCCAGGCCTTATAATTCATCAGAGAATTCTTACTGTATTAAAAACATACAAGTGAAATGAATGTGTCAGAGTTTCTAGTGCATGTTTTTGTGGCAAACCCTTCAGTCACAAGAAATGGCATTGCAGATCATCTGAGAATCCATTCTGCATTGAAAACTTACACATGTAGAGAATGCAGTAAAATATATCAAGTTTTTGACCCTCAGAAAATTCCAACTGTAGGAAAACTACACAAACCTGTTCAGCCTAACTCACCATCCGTTAATTTTTTTCGTTTTCTTTTTTTACAATATTGTGATGGTTTTTGGTGTCCATCAACATGAATAGGCCATAGGCGTACATATGTGCCCTCCCGCCTGACCCCGCTTCTCTCCCGACAGTATCCCTCCAGATTGTCGGAGAGCACTCGCTGGTACATCAAACTCCCACGGGCTCTTTTACATATGGTAATATATATGTTTCAGTGCTAATCTCTTAAATCCTGCCATCCTATTTCTTGTTTTTTTTTTTTCTATAGGTTTTCCTTAGTGTTGCTTTTCTATCCACATGTTATGACCTAGTTTTAATGTTTAGTTTACATTTCTTTCCTGCTTTACACTAACACATACATAATTCAGTGGGTTATTTTGAGACTTTCGTAACATTAAATGCACATAGACAATGACAGGGCACATAGTAGGTGCCCTGTAAATGTAAAGAAAGACAGTTCCTTCAGGACTTGAGTTCAGTTAGATAATACACATAGAAACATTTACAAATAGTGCCAAGTTGATAATTTTGGTGAAAAAAATTCTAGTGTCTTCTTAAGACTTCATATTTTACAATGTGCTTTGTTGTCCACAACTGACAGATCTTTCAGAATGATGCAACAAAGAAATGATAGAAAATATATTACAATTTTTCAAGAAGTAAATTGGCTAATTACCGTCAAGTGATCATATACTCATTTGACATTCCATTACATTAAAGTATTTGCTTAAGTATTATATATTATGATGTAAACAACTTTTTCTCATAGAAGTATTTGAAGCTTTGTCATCCTAAGCATGGAACAGAAAGTTTTATAAAGAAGTATGTATTTCTCGTTAAAAGTTTTTTTCTCTCTTTAATAATCTTTAAAATTCATTTCTGGCTATGCTAAGTCTTCATTTGCTGGCTTCTTTCTCTTTTACAGCAATCAGGCTATGAATTCTCCACATAAACTTGGCTGGGGTATGGTTGGAGACTGGCATTTTGAGGCTTCTTTTGATCAGTCCAGAGGACTCAATGTCTCTGTTTTTTTGTTTTTGTTTTTGTTTTTGGCAGTACTGAGTTTTTTTTTTTTTTAATTGTACATGGGATTTTTCTAGATGCAGCAAGCAGAAGTGACTTTCTAGTTACTTGTGTGCAGGCTTCTCATTACTGGGGTTACTGTTGTTGCAGAGCACAGGCTTTAGAGCACAGGCTCAGTACTTGTGTCGCATGGGCTTAGTTGCTCCGAGGCATGTGGCATCGTCTCCGACCAGGGATCAAACCCGGGTCCTATGGGTTGGCAGGTAGATTATTTACCACTGGACCTCCAGGAAAGTTCTACTCAGTGTCTTTTAACTGTGCACTATGTGTGTTAATACACTGCCCAAACAAATTTGGGTCATCAACCAATAACTGGGAGATCTGAAACCATGAGAGACTCCCCCAAACTTCTCTAGACTTGCTGAAGAGGTGAATGGACCCGAAAGACCCGTCCTTAAATACCAAGGCCAGAATGTCCAAACCACTGTATGGTGCCTGCTATTCTCAGTCCTGCACCCCCAGGGTGCACTTTCGCTGGGCCACTGCAGTGACTAATGAGTTTAATCCTTGAAGAAGTGGAATGCAAGCCATTTTTCTCCTTGGAAGTGTTAGTATGAAGTAGCCCTTTCTAAGAGTTGTGTGTTTCACATCCTAGCTTGTCAGTTCAGTTAGTTCTGTCACTCAGTCGTGAACGCCTCCTTACGACCCAGTGAATCGTAGCACCCCAGGCCTCCCTGTTCATCACCAACTCCCTGAGTTCACTTAAACTCATGTCCATCGACTCAGTGATGCCATCCATCCATCTCATCCTCTGTTGTCCCCTTGTGCTCCTGCACCCCGTGCCTCCCATCATCAGAGTTTATTCCAATAAGTCAAGTCTTTGCATGAGGTGGCCAGCTTTAGCATCATTCCTTCTAGTGAACACCCAGGACTGATCTCCTTTAGAATGGAGTGGTTGGATATCATTGCAGTCCAAGGGACTCAAGAGTCTTCTCCATCACCCCAGTTCAAAAGCATCCATTCTTCAATGCTTAGCTTTCTTCACAGTCCAACTCTCACACCCATATGTGACCAGTGGAAAAACTATAGCCTTGACTAGACAGACCTTTGTTGGCAAAGGAATGTTTGTGCTTTGAATACGCTACCTACGTCGGTCATAAGTTTCCTTCAAAGGAGTAAGCTTCTTGTAATTTCATGGCTTCAGTCACTATCTGCAGTGATTTTGGAGACCAGAAAAGTAAAGTCAGCCACTTTTTCCACTATTTCCCCATCTATTTGCCATGAAGTGATGGGACCGGATGCCGTGATCTTTTTTTCTGAATTTTGAGCTATAAGCCAACTGTTTCAATCTCTTCTTTCACTTTCATCAAGAGGCTTTTTATTTCCTCCTCACTTTCTGCCATAAGGGTAGTCTCATCTGCATATCTGAGGTTATTGATATTTCTCCTGCCAATCTTAATTCAAGCTTGTGCTTTTTCCAGCCCAGCGTTTCTCATAATGTACTCTGCATATAAGTTAAATAAACAAGATGAGAATATACAGCCTTGACGTACTCCCGTTTCTCATAATGTACTCTGCATATAAGTTAAATAAACAAGATGAGAATATACAGCCTTGACGTACTCCTTTTCCTATTTGGAAAAAGTCTGTTGTTCCATGTCCAGTTCTGTTACTTCCTGACCTGCATACAGGTTTCTCAAGAGCCAGGTCAGGTGGCCTGGTATTCCCATCTCTTTCAGAATTTTCCAGTGTATTGTGATCCACACAGTCAAAGGCTTTGGCATAGTCAACAAAGCAGAAATAGATGTTTTTTTCTGGAACTCTCTCGCTTTTTCCATGATCCAGCAGATGTTGGCAGTTTGATCTCTGGTTGCTCTGCCTTTTCTACAACCAGCTTGAACATCTGGAAGTTCACATATGATGAAGCCTGGCTTGGAAAATTTTGAGCATTACTTTACTAGCATGTGAGATGCATGCAATTGTGCTGTAGTTTGAGCATTCTTTGGCATTGCCTTTCTTTGGAATTGGAATGAAAACTGACCTTTTCCAGTCCTGTGGCCACTGCTGAGTTTTCCAAATTTGCTGGCTTATTGAGTGCAGCACTTCCACAGCATCATCTTTCAGGATTTGAAAGAGCTCCACTGGAATTCCATCACCTCCACTAGCTTTGTTCGTAGTGATGCTTTCTAAGGCCCACTTGACTTCACATTCCAGCATGTCTGGCTCTAGGTGAGTGATCACACCATAGTAATTATGTTGCTCGTGAAGCTCTTTTTTTGTCCATTTCTTGTGTGTATTCTTGCCACCTCTTCTTAACATCTTCTGCTTCTGTTAGGTCCAGACCATTTCTGTCCTTTATCAAGCCCATCTTTGCATGAAATGATCCCTTGGTATCTCTAATTTTCTTGAAGAGATCTCTAATCTTTCCCATTCTGTTGTTTTCCTCTGTTTGCGTTGATGCTGAGAATGACTATCTTCTCTCTCCTTGCTATTCTTTGGAACTCTGCATTCAGATGCTTATATCTTTCCTTTTCTCCTTTGCTTTTCGCTTCTCTTCCTTTCACAGCTATTTGTAAGGCCTCCCGAGACAGCCATTTGTTTTCTTGCATTTCTTTTCCATGGGGATGGTCTTGATCCCTGACTCCTGTACAATGTCTTGAACATCCATCCACAGTTCATCAGGCACTCTATGTATCAGGTCTAGTACCTTAAATCTATTTCTCACTTCCACTGTATAATCATAAGGGATTTGATTTAGGTCGTGCCTGAATGGTCTAGTGCCTTTCCCTACTTTCTTCAATTTCAGTCTGAATTTGGCAACAAGAAGTTCATGATGTGAGCCACAGTCAGCTCCCTGTCTTGTTTTTGCTGACTGTGTAGAGCTTCTCCATCTTTGGCTGCAAAGAATATAATCAGTCTGATTTCAGTGTTGATCATCTTGTGATGTCTATGTGTAGAGACTTCTCTTGTGTTGTTGGAAGAGGTTGTTTGGTATGACCAGTGCGTTCTCTTGGCAAAACTATTAGCCTTTGCCCTGCTTCATTTCACCTTCCAAGGCTAAATTTGCCTGTTACCCCAGGTTTTTCTTGACTTCCTACTTTTTCATTCCAGTCGTCTATAATGAAAAGGACATTTTTTGGGATGTTGGTTCTAAAAGGTCTTGTAGGTCTTCATAAAACAGTTCAGATTCATCAGCATTACTGGGGGCATAGGCTTGGATTACTGTCATATGCTCAAAATTCTCCAAGCCAGTTGGAAAAAACCCTGATGCTCGGAGGGATTGGAGGCAGGAAGAGAAAGGGGCGAGGGAGGATGAGATGGCTGGATGGCATCACCGACTCGATGGACGTGAGTCTGAGTGAACTCCGGGAGATGGTGATGGACAGGGAGGCCTGGCGTGCTGCGATTCATGGGGTCGCAAAGAGTCGGACACGACTGAGCGACTGAACTGAACTGATGGTGGTCAGGCTTCTCTCCACCACCCACGGACGGCCTGGGCCCGCCTCCACTGATCTGCGCGTGCGCGCCCGTGACCCACGCGGAAGCGGAGAGTGGTGAGGGCAGGTCCCAGCGCAGCGTGAGTTTCTGTCTTTGGCGTCAAACCTGCCTCTCGCAGTCTCCTTTTCTTTGTACCCCGGGTCCGAGGGTCGCTACTGACTCTAAATGCCCGCTCCCGCCCCACCACCCCCAGCAAATTCAGACGTCTCCATAAGCGGCGAAGAGGCGCCTGCCTTTGGTTTAAAGTCCGCACTGAAGCCGGTTCCTGCTTCTGGAACACTGAAAGGCTGCGATTCACACCTTTTTCCGGCTTAAAACCATTTACTGACCTCACTGACCCCTCTACCCTTTTTGCACTACATACAATTCTATTAGGCGAGGTGGTTTATTCGCTCCACGTTCTTCAGCTTCTCCTTCTCGGGCCCTGGGGGCCTCTCCGGCCGCCCCTCTCCCGGAGAGGCCGCGTTCTCTCCCGGGTCCTGGGATTCTGGAAAGCCCACCTCGCTCCTGAGACCCCCTCTCTCCCAGCCGTCTGTCCTCACGTCTCCTCAGGCCGGTCCTTCTGCCCTTCAGAGTGACCTTTCCTCTGATCCCTGGTGGGAGGAGGTGACCTGCGCCAGCCACGTGTCGCCCATGGTTCTTCGGCCCCAAATACCAACCGCTGGAATCTGGCTCTTGCGGGAGGGCCTTTCTTATTCAATCTCCTACCCTGTAAATAGTGGGTGGAAGGGGGGATCAGGAGAAGCAGAGACAGCGACTCCTAGAGAAATGGGAAATTGAGAAAAGTCTGTGGGACAAGCGATGGCAGTTAAGAGGACTGTGAGGAACTTGGAAGAGACAGCTTCATGAAAGAGAATGAGCCTTGAAGGGAGCGGGCGAAGAAAGGCGAGAAATTCAGGGCAAAGCAGGGTCTGCGGAGAGTTAAGGGTGAGCAACATAGGGAGGTGTGGTGGTTCATTCCGACTCTTTGCGAGCCCTGTATCTCCCAGAGTTTTCTCAAATCCTTGTCCGTTGAGTCCAGGGATGGCATGTCACCATCTCATTCTCTGCCGCCCCCTTCTATAGCCTTCAAGGGAGAGGGTCTGTAAATCAGGGGTCCCAAAGAGGCGACAGTGGAGAGGCAGTTTACACAGACAGCCCGCAAAGGGGATACAAGAGCTGGGAGCAGAGAAACAATATCCTGCTGGGAGACAAAACCGACTCCTAGAGATCGGAGGAGCTGAGAAAAAAAGGGAGCTGAAAGGAAGCATAGCCACGTGGGAGTGCCAGAGAGTTGGCAGGAAGGGCGGGCAGAGGTGGAGGAAGAAAGGAAGAAATACAGGGAGTTTGAGGATCACCAGCGAGGATGAAGTGAAAGCAACTTGAAGGTGAACAGATGGCAGAGAGAGGCGGGATGGGAGGCAGGGAAGAACTAGAGAGGAGGACAGGCACAGCAGGAGAGCAGAGAGGGAGATGTAGAAAGAAGCAGGGAAACAGATCAACGAAATGAAGTGGAAACAGCTAGTGTGCAGGTGATGGTGGGGACTAGATCCCAAAGAGTGCTGAATCAGCTGGGTAAGAATTATTAAGTCATTATACATTGATTTTTGGCTGTAAAATCTAATGCAAATCTTGCTTGGAGAAGGCGATGGCACCCCACTCCTGTACTCTTGCCTGGAAAATCCCATGGATGGAGGAGCCTGGTGGGCTGCAGTCCATGGGGTCGCTAAGAGTCCGACACGACTGAGCGACTTCACTTTCACGCATTGGAGAAGGAAATGGCAACCCACTCCAGTGTTCTTGCCTGGAGAATCCCAGGGACGGGGGGAGCCTGTTGGGCTGCCGTCTATGGGGTCACAGAGTTGGAGACTACTGAAGCGATTTAGCAGCAGCAGCAAATCTTGCTTCTTTAAAGTATACAGATAAGGAGAATTGCAAAATTTCTGTCTGTGAGGCATGTGTATTTTGTAATTATTTTTATTCAAAGAGCATGCACGTGTAGGGCTTGTTGAGCTGGGGGCTGCAGCAGTGACTTGATTCTCTGAGTTGTGGTCACCCCTTCCCTATTCCTGGTGGGAAGTAGAGGTTATGCGAGAGAAGAAATGGAGCAAGAACTGACTGACTCTTACTACATGATGCCTTTTAAGGAACTTTAAACATGTATCTTAGTGATGGTTTTACTTTTGGCTTTCTGCTTTTTTTACATTTAATTATTTTTGTAGCTTGGGATAAAGATTTGTTTGTTCAATAGTGACTTTCTTGTAAACAATTATGGAGATTTGTCTCACTTGGGACAACTTGGATGTACACCATGTAGAGAATATTATGGTAAGTGAATTAAGACAGACAGGGAAAGACTGCTATTATATGTCCTTCCATTATAGGGAATATTTAAAAATTTAAAAATATTAAAAAAAAAGAAACTCACTCGTACCAGAGGGTAGGATGGTGGTCATCTGGGGCTGGGAGGTGGGGAAGGTGGGGAGATGTTGGTCAAAATGTACAGACTTTGAGTTGTGAAATTAGTGCGTCCTGGGGAGGTATGCGCAGCATGCTGACTATAGTTAATCCTGTTCTGTTACTGCAAGCTGGGAATTTGTCAGGAGAGTACATCAGCAGTGTTTTCACCACACACAGAACATGGGAATTTGGAGATGATGGATGTGTTGGTTCGTGGATTGTGATAACTATTTCACAGTGTACACGTGTCACATGCTCACAGGGTGTATGGTGTGTATACACATACTCCTTTGGTTAGTCGGTTCTCCCGATCAGACAGGCTCCTCAGGTTCTCGTGTGGGGCCTCGCCCCAGGAATGTGCACAGGCCGCAGGTGTGCCCAGTGGCTAAGAATATGCCTGCCAATGTAGGGTGCGCGAGTTCCATTTCAGGTCCCAGAAGATGCCTCAGAGCCACAACTGTGCCCATGGGCCACAACTACTGAGCCGGTGCTCTGGAGTCCGGGATCCATTCTACGGAAGCCCGCACTCTCTAGAGCCTGTGCTCCAAGACAAGAGAAGCCACTGCAAGGAGAAGCCCGGGCACTGCAGCTGCAACTCGAGAAAGCCCACTCACAGCAAGGACCCAACATAAGCAAAATAAATGAGCTTTGAAAAAGAAATAGAATGTTGACAGAGTTCCTGAATGAAGAAGTAAAATGAAAGAAGAGAATGGGAACCTACTCAGTATTCTTGCCTGGACAATTCCATGCATAGAGGAGCTGGCGGTTGCTGTCAGTGGGGTTGCGAAGAGTCTGGCATGAGTAAGCAGGTAAACCACTTCCACACACAGCAGACTGAGCTCTGAAAAACAAATCTAAGCGTCTAACCTTTGTCCTGCAGATTCTTCAGTGACTTCCAGTAGCTTTTAGAATCAAGTCCTAAATCCATATAACTTCCATAAATGAGCCTCTACCTGGCATCACCCCATCTGCATTCCCTGTGTCCCAGTCACACTGGCTGACTTTCTGTTCAGTAAATATTTTCCTTCCCCGGAGCCGGCACGCAGGCTGTTCTCTCTGCTTGCAACACTCTTCCATTTTCCACCTTGCCAATCCGAAGTGTTTCTTCCTCACAGAGACCTGGTCTGATTTCTCAATGTAGGATAAGACTTTTGTTTAATCTTATCTTAGCACCAGGCCTGTGTCAGAGCACTTATTTCAGTAGTGACATTAAAATTGTGGATGAAATTGGCTGGCTGGCTGCTAGACTGTAAGCTCCATCATGTTCACTGCTGTATTTCAAGTTTGAGGCACAAAGCTGACACTGAATGAAGTTTGATAGAATGAAAGAAAAAAAATAAAGACAACTCTTCTTATTTCAATCAATTGTGTGTTTACAAATGCAGGCATGAATGCATGGATATGTAACTCCATGGTTTTATTACAAAAACATCCCCTCATAAATAATGGTGTATGCTTTGTAGCAGTTTCAATTTTATCTTAAGTGTATTTCATGGTGTTGATTTTTCTACATCATCGCATGAATGATGTAAACTGTAGTCAGAGTATTGACATTGTGTGGGTTGCGATGGGAGAGGGTGTGACCCTGTATCGTGATCATTTATGCTCTTCTGTTGTATTTCCGCTTCCTTGAACTTGTTTCAGGTATTCTCAGGGAAATCTCAGTGGATACTCTTTCCTTCTCTGCTAGTTAACTGGTTGATTCTTTAAGGCCAATTGTCTCTCCCAGCCACCTGAGCTCAGGCGCTGTTGCCTCGTTTCTTAACTGTTTGATCTGACCGATTTCTTAGATGGAAAGATTTTTCTCCCCAGTAAGGTGGACGAGATCTTTCTCTAACGTGCTGTTATGTTGATGACAAGTTCATCCGTGTGAAGTTTTTAGAGTAATGCTTAGTGTGTAGGATGGCTCTTCTCATTATGTGTGAAACTAAGAATCCTCCTCAGGGCTCTTTGGTGAAATCTGTTTTCATTTCAGGCACAATTGACCTTCAAGGATGTGTTCTTAGATTTCACTCCTGAGGAGTGGGAATGCCTGGACCCTGCCCAGAGGACCTTGTACCAGGATGTGATGGTGGAGACCCTCAGGAACCTGCTGTCTGTGGGTGAGGATCACTTCCCCCTGAAGTGGGGATCTGCCCTGGGGTAACTCTGCATGTTCCCTCTGTACCTTTGAGATCCCCTGTTTTTCTTGACTAAGCTCAAAACCTTGTTGACTCACACATGTAAAGCTTCATGATTGGTATCAGGAGTTTAAACCTGACTTTCCTTCAGGTGACCTGCCCACTGTGTGATACACAAGGAGTTTCTCCACAACTTGAGTGTTTCTAAAGCTGATTTCAACCGTTGAAATATCCGGTTGCCTGTTTGCTAGCTCTGTGTTCTTGGTTCAGTAGTTCTTAGGTAGGAACTAGATACCTGCTATTCCCTGTGCATTCAGAAGGAGGCAGAGAGTAAATTCAATTGAGAAGTATTTTTCTGTCAGTTTGTAATGTCCTCACTCCTTGGCTGACAAAAGAGCTACATTCTACACCTGCCAATGCAGGAGACACGGGTTCGATCCTTGGTCTGGGAAGATCCCACATGTCACAGAGCCGCTACGCCTGTGTGCCTCAACTACGAGCCAGCACTCTAGAGCCTGGAAGCTGCAACTACTGAGCCCACAGGGGACAAGTACTGAAACCCTGCACCCAGGAGAAGCCGCAGCAAGTGAGGAGCACGTGCCCTGCAGCTGGAGCGTAGCCCCTACTTGCTGAACCTGGAGAAAAGACCAAACAACAATGGACACTCACCAGATCCAGAAGAAATGAACACACCAATGTATTAAAAATCACAGATGCATTTATTTAAAAAAGAGAGATACAGGTAAGATTCTGGAAGAAGCCACAGCATATAGCATTACTTCTGAGTAGGAATTTCTGTTTCTGATCTGAACGTTATCTCCATTCTTGTGGCACAAGGAAGAAGACCCCTGGACTGAGGAGAATGAGGTGCTAATAGCAAACATCCAGATGAGCGAGAAAGTATCCACAGTGTGATCACAGGTCAAGTGTCACAAGGACAGAGAGGAAGCCACACCATTCATGGTGTTTGGGAAAGTCTCCAAGTGGGAGAGTTCTGTGAGAAAACAGATGTTTAATGTTTGTGAACTCTCACAGGAGATTTTTCTTCTCCCTAACTTACGGCTCTGTTCTTTGACCTGTGAAATGTACAGCACCCTCGAGTGGTGCTGTAGCCCGCACAGAGATGAAAGGAAGGTCTTTTTTGGGGGCCTCTACCGGGTCTTTTTGCGATGTGGACTTTTGTCTATTTGAGATGAGTGAGGGCTGCTCTCCTGTTGCGGGGAGCATGGTTTCTCATCGTGGTGGTTTCTTTTGTTGTGAAGCCCGGGCTCTAGGCACACGGGCTTGAGTAGTTCTACCATACAAGCTCAGTATCTGTGGTTCAGTCTCCATGACATGTGAAATCTTCCCAGAACAAGAATCAAGCCCCTGTCTCCCTCATTACTAAGCGGAATCTTACCAGGGAGCCACTAGGGTGTTAGGGAAATTAAATAAATAGTCTTCTTTAGGCTTCAAGACAAAGCAGTTCATTCCTCTGACCTAGCTTCTAACGTGCATGGAAACTGCCCTGCGTGTGAATGTCCTGACTGTCTCCTGAGTGCAAGGCTTGCAGCACCATAGATAAGATAGGGGACAAATCTTGAGATTGTTCAGCCTTTGCGGGGGCCCTTGCCAACCAACCCCAGGCTTAGCACCATCCAAGTTGGCTCCTGGATCCTCCTGTCAACTTACCATGAGGTAAATAAAGGTAACTTAAAACTGTCTTAAAAAAAGTTACAACTGGAAAAGAATTGCACGATTTGTGAGGATGATTAGCCATATTACAATGTCACATTATATTTGGCTGATCATATCTTCACTTTTTAAGTCGACTCTCTTTAGCCAGCCCACAGCTCCAGCAGTGTCCCCCACTGCCTTTCTTTCTCCATTCTCTGTCCTGTTGTGGCCTTACAGTCCTCCCAACCCCTCTGTCTGCCTCTCCATCAGCTGGTTCTCTTCTAGCTGCCCCAGTCTCTGAGCGGGGAGGGGGAGCTCAGGTTTCCCCACACTAGCAAGTTTGTTTACCCCTTTAGATTCTTCTGATCAAAGACCCCATCTCCCTGGAGAGACGTTCCAAGATTTTTATCAGTCCTTCTGTCCCCGTTATCACAGTCAATTTGAGCACTGTTCAGTCTGTATTGTATCCAAAAAGCTATGACTATAGAAAGGAAAGATAACTTGTTTGATACAGGATGGCCATGATGTTTTTGACTCTGGAGAAAACTGGTTAAGATGATTTTTTTTTCTTTGAAAGTGCAAAACAGGGTTTTTTTACATGTGGAATTAAAAACAGCAAGCTTGTTAAAAAGACCTGCTGAAAAGAAAGCTGAAAGTTAACCTTTGCCAGGGCTTCCCAGATGACTCTAGTGGGAAAGAACCTGCCAGCCCCTGGGGGAGACACAGGAGATGTGGATTTGATCCCTGGGTAGGGAAGATCCCCTGGAGGAGTGAATGGAACCCACTGCAGTATTCTTGCCTGGAGAATCCCATCATGGATAGAGGAGCCTGGTGGGCTAGAGTCCCCGGGGTTGCAGGGGGTTGGACAGGATGAAGTGACCCTGCATAGCTTGCAGCCTATGCCATGTCCTTGAAGTATGTAACGCATTTTTCCAGGGATTTCAGTCTTGGGCAAATTAGAATTATAAACCATGGGGCAGGGAGTGGGAAGAAAAGGGTGAAGGAGACATTTTAAATCTCAAGCAGGAAAGTATGAGAGCTCTCATGTCTGTCGATCTGCATGTATGTTTACCTCATTGTGTTTCTTTGTTTTTGGATAATATTGCTGAAGTTTATTTGTTAATGAGCTCTAATTCAATTGTTTGTAAAAAAAAAAAAAAAAGGAAGCACTTACAAATCAAACAATTACAACAGAAATTAACCTAAAGGAATTTCAGGTTCACGTGAACTGGAAAATATTCAGTATTAAATATCTATTATTAATGTTTCTTTGCTAATCTAATTAAGACATATCTTGAGTCTTCAACATTGTCTCATATATTTATTGTACCTACTTATAAGTTTGTCAACAGTTAAAGTAACTCAAGTGAAGAAACTTTTAAGGGAAGACAGCAAATGCAATTGGAGCTTTTAGATAAACTCTGTTAGGAATGATTATACTTTAGAAAGGTCTGTCTAAAATAGTCTCTCCAGATTTGAATAACCTGAATTTCTAGGGTTGTGCTAAACAGAGTAATGCAAGTTTGTTCAATATCTTGGTCATTTCCAAATAAAATAAGATTCTGAAACACAGATTACTGAAAACTCATTTCCTCTTACAGACAAACGAAAGAGATTTTGGACTATTAATGAATACGTTAGGTGCCACCCTGAGACATTCTCTATAAGAAAGCAAATATTGTTAGACATTATCACTAGTCTACAAAATGCTCACCAGTCTACAGAATGCTCGCTAGTCTACAAAATGCAAATATAATGGACAGCTCATGGTTGCTTAAGGAAAGTAAGACATGTGTTTTTAGTAAGAAAAGTATGAGAAATATTGGTCAATCACCTTTCTTTGTCCCTCCTGGTTAATTTGTCTCAGGACCCTCCCTTTGGCTACACAGGCACACCCTGGATCTTGAAATAAAGGCTTCTCAGAGGAGCAATACTCATTATGGCCTGGAATGATCCTCTGACTTTTAACTCCAAGGCGCCTTTCTGCACTTGGGTACTGTCTCCTGTATCAGACAGGGTTTTTTTCCTTTCTTTGTCCTTGCCATGATTATTCTCTTGAATTAAGAGACAAACTGGCTGTTTACTCTGCTTTTGTTGACTGTAAATTCCTCAACCAGAGGGGACCTATCTCTTATCTCAGGGCATGCAAAGAGGAGGATAGCTGATTGTAGATGTCCGCCCTGCAGCCCATCCAACTCCTTCCTAAAAATTACATTTTATTAAGGAAAATGGAAACTACTTCTGACTTACACATGGCTGTTTCTAAATGAACAAAGTGATTTTTTTTTTAAGAGAGAGATTTCATGGAAAGTGGACTCCAAGAAAAGAGGTCCCAGAAGGCAAGGTCTTTATATGTTCTGCAACAATCTGTCATTTGACTCCTGTCAATTTTGTTGCTTGACTTTGGGTAGCATGTGATGAGGTATTTCAAAGGTATCTACTTCCCCTTGCCCCCTCCTGTGGTAATTAGTGCTGTTAGGTGCACTGACTGTTGCATGTTTTATAGAAAGAATCAGAAGTTACTTTTTTTTTGCTGTGTCACATGGCAGTCCGGTTCTTAGTTCCCCATTCATGGATGGAATCTGTGCCCTCTACAGTGGAAGCACATGGTCCTAACTAGTGGACCACAGGGAGTTTGCCTCAAAGGTTACTTTTGCTTAAAAGATATATTTGCTTCCTGTCATGCTTACTGTGACGTGTCTCTTTGTCTACATTGCATATTGTATGTTGTGATTTATATTTCATTCCCAAGAGAGTTGTCTCTGACTCTAGTTAACTAAGTTTTCCAACCACATTATTTTATCTGCATAACAGTACATTAAAATTTCATTTAAAATTTGTTTTTGGCTCCACTGGGTCTTTGTTGCTTCAGGGGCTTTTCTCTGCTTGCAGTGAGCAAGAGCTACCCTCTAATTACAGTGCATGGACTTCTCATTCTAGTGGGTTCTCTTGTTGCAATGCGTGGTCTCTGTGTGTTTGCACAGTAGTTG
The DNA here is from genome assembly GCA_917880005.1 of Nanger dama. Classification (NCBI taxonomy): domain Eukaryota; kingdom Metazoa; phylum Chordata; class Mammalia; order Artiodactyla; family Bovidae; genus Nanger; species Nanger dama. The sequence goes on from CAKJTW010000155.1 coordinate 929,155, forward strand.
TGACTCCCCAGCTCCAGAGCACAGAATCATCATGTGTGGCCTACAGGCTTAGTTGTTCTCAGGCATGTGGGAATTTCCCAGATCAGGGATCACACCTGTGTGCCCTGCACTAGCAGGTGGATTCTTTACCTCGGAGCCACAAGGGAAGCCCCAAAGCTTGTTCCTTTACATGTATCTTGGAGCCAATGAAGTGGGTCAGTTTAGGTTACTGTGTAGATAGGGAGTTGATGTATTAAATGATTATGTGTAAGTAGAGAATGTTTTACTTTTTTAAAATGATGGTCTTTTTGTATTACACAATATAACTGACATGAACCACTTGTTAATGTCATAAAATGCCTATATGTCTATCTACTGATAGATTTCTAAGAGGTATTTGGAAAAGTGTTTATTTTCTTATTTTTAAAATTATGTTAGGGAATTCCCTGACAGTCCAGTGGGTAGGATTCATTAGTTTCACTGCAGTGAGCCTGGATTTAATCCATGGTCATGGAACTAAGATCTCATAAGCCATATACTCCGGGGGGTGGGGTGGGGGAATATATATATATAGTTTACAGAATTCTTTATTTTCTCAATGCAATATTTGTTGAACAGTTACTAACTACCATTTATTTTTTACATTATTTGTTAGAATGCTTCTTTTGCATTGTTTACCATTCCAATGTATTGCCTATTTGATGCTTATTTGCTCAGTTCTGTCTGACTCTTTATGATCTCATCTCATGGACTGTAGGCCACCAAACTTTCCTATCCATGGCATTTTTTTCAGGCAAGAATAGTGCACTGGGTTGTGATTTCCTGCTCCAGAGGATCTTTCCTACCCAGGGATTGTATCCCACTGTGCTGTGTCTTTTGCATTGGCAGGCAGCTTGTTTACCAGTGAGTCACCTCTCTAGTCCTGCCTGTTCTTTACCATTTAAATATGTATAAGTGTACATAAAGTGTGTATAATGTACCATTATTTTCTCCTCAATTATGAGACAGCCATGTGTTTAGTACAAAGTAGGATGATCTTTGAGGTCATGGTGGGAAAATATGTTTTCTTTGTGAACTGACATGAGTTTGCATAAAATGAGTATTTTCTGGTTGTGTTTGAAACTATACTACCTTAAAATTAATTTGAATTACTTCACTCTTTTTAATGAGTTCTATTCATTTATTTTTCTATAGTTTTAAGATCATCATTGTGAAGATTCATAATTCTGTTCAGAATGGATATGACTTTTGGTATAATATCATGTGTTCAACAGGAAATGATTTATCATGAATTGTAACTAATACAATACCTATGGTTCTTTATGTCTTGTAGATGTGTCTCATATACATATGATGAAGAAATTACAGGCAAAAGCAAACAGTAGTAAAGGGGAAATTTTTCAAAGAGTGATGTTTGGAAGAGCTGAAAGCCTTGAAAGCAAAGATTTTCACCTCAGGAAGATTCAGGAAAATATAGATGACTTTGTCTGCGGACAGATGATGAAAGAAATGACAAAGGATTGTCTGCATCCCATAACAAAACCTCACTGATGGAAGAGATCATCATAGTAGAAGTGATGCAGGAAATGGACCTTTTGAAAGGCAGAGATCAGGCTTTTAGGATGAATTGTAGATGATACAATCTGAAGCGACAGTTTTTGAATGTAGTCAAGTTGTGACAGATGTCAGCACCTCAGGTTTACCACCTCAGAGAACTCGTAATGTCTGCAAAGGCTTTTCTCATAAAGATGAGAATGCTGTTAAGCATCCTTCAGAACTGTTACCAGACCATGAAACAAAAAACAAAAGACCTTACAAATGTAATGAATGTGACATAACCTTTCTTTAGAACTCAGAAATCACTGGACATCAAAGAATCCATAGAGGAGGGAAACCATATAAATGCGACGTGTGTGGCAAGGCTTTTTATCAAACTACAAAACTTGCAGTTCACTGGAGAATTCATACTGGAGAGAAATCACATAAATGTGATGTATGTGACAAGGCTTTTATTCAAATTGGAAGCCCTGCAGTTCATCATAATATTCACACTGGAGATAAACCATATAAATGTGATGTGTGTGGTCACTGCTTTAAAGTCCACAACTTGAGAATCATCAGAGAACTCATACTGGAGTGAAACTATATAAATGTGATATTTCTGGAAAGGCCTTTAGTCAAAATGCAAGCCATGCAGTTCCTCAGAGACTTCATACTGGAAAGAAACCATATAAATGTGATGTATGTGGCAAGACTTTCATTCAAACTGCAAACCTTGCAATTCATGAGAAAATTCATACTGGAGAGAAACCATATAAATGTGATGTATATGGCAAGGCATTTAATCAAGCTGCAAAATTTGTAATTCATTGGAGATTTCGTACTGGAGAGAAACCATATAAATGTGATGTATGTAGCCTATGCTTTACTCAGAATTCACAACTTGAAGTTCATCAGCAAACTCATATGGGAGAGAATCCATATAAATGTGACGTATGTGGCAAAGGCTTTAGTGAAAATTCAAGCCTTGCAGTTCATTGGAGAATGCATACTGGAGAGAAATGATATAAATGTGATGTGTGTGGCAAGGCGTTTAGTAATACTGGCAACCTTGCCGTTCATCAGAGAATTCATACTGGAGGAAACCATATAAATGTGATGTATATGGCAAGGCATTTAGTCGTATTGGATACCTTGCTAATTAGCGGAGGGTTCATACTGGAGAGAAACCATATAATGGTGGTATATGTGGCAAGGCTTTCAGTGTAAGTTCAAGCCTTGCAGTTCATCAGAGAGGTCATACTGGAGAGAAACCATATAAATGTGACGTATGTGGCAAGGTCTTTAATCAAACTACAAAACTTGCACTTCATCAGAGACTTCATACTGGAGAGAAGCCATACAAATGCAATGTATGTGGCAAGGCGTTTAGTCATACTGGAAACCTTACTGTTCATCAGAATCTTCATACTGGAGTGAAACCATATAAATGTGATCTGTGTGGCAAGACTTTCAGAGTAATTTCACACCTTGCTGTTCATTTGAGAGTACATACTGGAAAGAAGCAATATAAATGTGATTTATGTGGCAAGGGCTTTAATGAAGCTGCAGAGCTTGCAGTTCATTAGGAGATTCCATACAGGAGAGAAAACATATAAATGTGATGTATGTAGCAGAGCCTTTAATCAAACTGCAAACATTGTACTTCAGAGAATTCATACTGGAGAGAAATCTTATAAATGTTATGTATGTGGCAAAGGCTTTAGTGAAACTTCAAGACTTGCAGTTTATCCGAGAATTCATACTGGAGAGAAACTATATAAATGTGATGTATGTGGCAAGGCCTTTAATCAGACGGCAAAACTTGGACTTTATCGGAGAATTCATACAGGAGAGAAACCGTATAAATGTGATGTGTGTGGCAAGGCATTTAGTCATACTGGATACCTTGCTGTTCATCAGAGAGTTCATACTGGAGAGAAACCATGTAAATGAGGTATATGTGGCAGGGCTTTCAGTGTGAATGCAAACCTTGCAGTTCATCAGAGAGTTCATACTGGAGAGAAACTTACAAATATAAAAATTGTGACCAACCATTTAGGCACAGCCATCCATAACTCATCATCAGGCAGTTTAGACAGGAGAGAAACCATATAAATATGATGTATATGGCCGGTGCTTTATTTGAAATGATGAACTTACAAGCCATCAGAGAATTCATACTAGAGAGAAACATTAGAAATGTGACAGTTGTGAGAAACATTTTAGTACAAATGTGAGTGTGACAAAGCCTTTAGTCAGTGCTCAGGCCTTATAATTCAGAGAATTCATACTGCATAGAAAAGATACAAGTGAAATGAATGTGGCAGAGTTTCTAGTGCATAGTCAGCATGAACTATTAGGCAGTTCATACAGAAGAGAAATTAATGTGGCAAACCCTTCAGTCACAAGGAATGATGTTGCAGATTATCTGAGAATCCACATTGCAGTGAAAACTTACACATGTAAAGAATGCAGTAAAATATATCAAAATTTTGACCTTTTTAAAAAAACAATACTGTGATGGTTATTGCTATACATCAACATGAATATGCCATAGGCGTACATATGTCCCCTCCCTCCTGAACCCACCTCTCTCACCACCGTTTTCCTCCAGATTTTCCCAGAGCACTCGTTCATACATCAAACTCCCACTGGCTCTTTTACCTATGGTAATATATATGTTTCAGTGCTAATCTCTTAAATCCTGCCTTCCTATTTCTTTTTTTTTCAATACTTTTTGTTCACTGTTAGTTTTTCTATCTACATGTTATGACCCAGATTTAACGTTTAATTTACATTTCTTTCCTGCCTTACACTAACAAATACATAAGTGAGTGGGTTATTTTGAGACTTTTGTAACAGTAAAATGCACATAGACAATGACAGAGAACATAGTAGGTGCCTTGTAAATGTAAAGCAAGACAGTTCCTCTAGCACTTGAGTTCAGTCAGATAATACACATAGAAATATTTATAAATAGTGCCAAGTTGATAATTTTGGTGAAAATAAATTCTAATGTCTTTTCAAGACTTATATTTTACAATGTGCTTTGTTGTCCACAACTGACCTATCTTTCAGAAACAGACAACAAAGAAATGAGAGAAAATATACTACAATATTTCAACAAGAAGTAATTTGCCTAATTACCATCAAGTGATTATATAGTAATTTGGCATTCCATTACATTGAAGTATTCGCTTAAGTATTATATATTGTAAACAAGATTTTTTTTTCATAAAAGTATTTGAAGTTTTGTCATCATAAGCATGATAAAGAAGAATGGATTTCTAACTGAAAGTTTTTTTCTCTCATTAATAATCTTTAAACTTTAGTTTTGGCTATGCTGAGTCTTCATTTGCTGGCTTCTTTCTCTTTTGCAGCAATCAAGCTATGAATTCTCCACGTAAAGTTGGTTGGGGTATGGTTGGAGACTGGCATTTTGATGCTTTTTTGGGTCAGTCCAGAGGACTCAATGCCTTTTGTTTTTGGACTGTGCTGAGCCTTTTTTTTTTTTGCTGTACGTGGGCTTTCTCTAGGTGCAGCAAGCAGAAGCGACTTCCTAGTTACTTGCGTGCAGGCTTCTCACTGCTGTAGCTACTCTTGTTGCAGAGCACAGGCTTTAGAGCACAGGCTCAGTAGTTGTGTTGCACGGGCTTAGTTGCTCTGACGCACGTGGTATCCTCTCAGACCGGGGATCAAACCGGGTCCTATACATTGGCAGGTAGATTATTTACCACTGCACCGCCAGGGAATTTCTACTCCTGGTGGTGCAGGAGTAGGAGACGCGGGTTTGATCCCTGAGTCGGGAGGAGGGCATGGCAACCTACTCCATGGCAGAGGAGTCCGGTGGACTACAGTCCATAGGGTCATGAAGAGTCAGACATGACTGAAGCGACTTAGCTCACGGGCATGGGGAAGGATTATTCGTAGACTCCGAGGCCCATCAGCTCCATAGCAATCTGGCGTACAAAGGCTTATTCTGGAGATGATGCAGCTGCTATTTCTTGCTGCCAGTGCAGTGGGGGTCTCTCCATGTCTTTCCAAATCACGTGCATGTGCCACATACCTGCACAATACAGATACACAGGAACTCTTGTGAATGGATGGTGGGAATGTAAATAGTACATGGTGTGCCCTGCTTTTAAGAAGGATTGGACACGAATTCTCTTTGTTGCAAGGCAGATTCTTAACCTGGAATTCCTGTGACCACCAGGAATGTCCTGTGAAAAATCAGTGATCTGAACGAGTTACCTGCATTTGTATAACCAATATTTCTTTATCCACAACAATCATTTGTTGTAGAAATAACTTAAATGTTTATTGACAAGTTAATTATAAAAACGTGTGTGTGAGAGGCTTCCCAGGTAGTACTGTTGGTAAAGAACCACCTGTCCCTACAGGATACGTAAGAGATGAAGTTTTGATCCCTGGGTTGGGAAGATGCCCTGAAGGAGGGCATGCCAATCCATTCCAATATTCTTGCCTGGAGAATCCCATGGACAGAGGACCCTGGTGGGCTAAGGTCCATAGCATCACAAAATGTAGGACATGACTGAAGTGTCTGAGAACACAGCACATGAGACAGACTGGGACCTGAGGCCCTTTACTGCAGGGCTTGCTCCTGGACAAATGTCTCCTTGGGCAACAGAACACAAAGACACTGGAAGGGACCAAAGAAACTGTAATCACGCACATGTGCAGTCAGGGCAATTCTGATCGATAAGAAAAGGCCACAGACCAGCTGCTATTTCTGCAGGTCCAGAAGCAAAAGCAGGGCTATGCCCATGATCTTTGCCCACAACAGCCCCAAAGGGAGTGGAGGGGAGGAACAGGTCACCTCAGCTTCTGTCCTGCCCAACCCACCAGTCCCCACCCCCCCACGCCATTTAGAGGACCGGCCTACCTCCCACTCCCACCTGTTGGAAACCAGCAAGGGAAACCTACTTTTATTTGCTCTTACTGTGGCTGGAGCCCCAATAAATCCTTGCCTGAATTTGTCCTCTGGTCTGTTAATTATTTCTATGAATTAAAGACCCCAAGTTTCCAGGTAAGTTATGTACACACACACACACACACACATATGGACATATTATTCAGCCATAAAAATGTAGATTTTTGTCACTTAAGACAACTTGGATGAATGTAGAGAACATTATTCTAAGTGAATTAAGACAGAGGAAAACACGTATGTGCTGGCTTACATGTGGAGTATGAAGAAGTGACACTTAGTAGTACCAGACAGTAGGATGGTGGTTATCTGGAAATGGGACATGGTGAAGATATATGGAAGATCTTAGTCCAAAGGCAGAGACTTTCAGATGTAAAATGAGTACGTTCTGGGGGGTTCTGTGCAGCTTGCTGACTATAGTTAATCCTACTTTGTTACTACAGCTTGAAATTTGCTGAGAGAGGAAATCTGTGTCTCACCATACACACACACACAAAACATGGGAACTGAGAGTTGATGTGTGTTTTGAGTTGCTAAGTCATGTGCAACTCTTTTGCTACCCAGTGGACTGTGGCCCGCCAGGCTCCTCTCTCTATGGATTTTCCCAGGCAAGAATACTGGTATGGTTGCCATTTCCTTCTCTAGGAGATCTTTTGAGGTGGGGATTGAACCCAAAATGCCTGCACTGGCAGGCAAATTGCTGCTTAGCCACCACAGAAGCCCATTTTGATTACTGGATTGTGATAAATATTTCACAGTGTGCATATGTCATATCATCACATTGTGTGTGTTATATGTACATACCCTTTTCATTAGTCACTTCAATAAAACTGGAAAAGTGGGGAATATGCAGGGCTTAATTTCTCGAGTGGTGCTCATCCAGGCTGTAAATTATGGCAGTGAGGCATTTTGCAAATGCCTTTGTACCCTGATTAGAGATTTCCCTTCAGAAAGTCTGGGTGGGGCTGATTCCCAGTGATTTTTTTTTTTTTAAGGGGCCCCAGTGCATCTAGCCTTGAGATCAGGACTTTTGAGTCCTTCGCTCCTGAATGCTGAGGTGCTCCACTCTGCATGAGGATGGACTAGGGCCTGGTCTATGACCTCAAGGGGATTACTGGGTCAGCTGAGGTCCCCAGTGCTGCTGCTGTGTGTGACCTCATCTGGAGGGAAGTATGGTTGAAGAAAGTATGTGAAAACTCTTCTTTTTCTCAGTGTGGGCGTTTACTGTCCTGAGTCCCTCCTGTGAGAGTGGGCAGTAGAGGACTGTCTGCTCCACACGATGAGGTCTTCCCTGTGTGCGTGGTTGGGGCACGGGAAGGGAATGTGTTAATTGTAAGCATTTAGCAACATTTTTTCAACTTGCATGACAGACCTCTAAAGACTCATGATACCTGAGGGAAAGGCTCAAAAGATGAGGAAGAAGAAAGAAAAGAAGTCAAGGGATGGCTTTTTCTCAGGTAAAGTCATATTAGGAATTTATTCTCAGTCTGTTCTTATTGAAATGCCCTTCTCTGTGCTAACTAATCATTCTGACGCTGAAGTATCCTACCTGACACCTTTCTATTCACATTCACCCGGGACCTTCTCTTAGGGCTTGTCATCTCCTCTTAGATCCTGTCTCCCCATGACCCAGTGACCTGGACCTTGTGGGGAGGCTCCCCTTGGCACCGTCCTAGGCATGACTTCATACCCACGGGTTGGGGCTGTGGTCTCGGTGCCGTTGGGCAGCAGGGATTGCTGAGGGCCCATCTGGATGCACTGTCTGCACTCTGTCAACCAGGGTAAAGAAACTGTATCTGGAAGTCAGTTATTAACATGCCCAGTACCTGAAAAATCTGGAAAAGCAACTAAAGGGAAATCAGTTCTGACTTTTTATAGTACCTTTAAAACTATATGAGGACTGCCTTCAATTTCCTAGTGTTTGGGAATGGAATGGAAAGTTCATAAAGAGATCTCAGGACTAGATGGTGTTTCATATCATTGTCTGTTGCATCTTTTTTCTTCTTTTTCAATTTCTTTTTCTCTTTTTAAAAATTCTTTCCATTTTTAAAAATTCTTTCCATTGTCTATTTAAACCATGAAATCAAGTTTACTAATACTTTTTGTCTTTTTCTTCTTGGTTGCAAGTTGCATCTTGCAGCAGGATATTGGTTCCTGAGGAGGAATGGAACCTAAAATCCCTGCAGTGGAAATGCAGGGTCTTAACCACTGGACCACCAGGGAAGCCCCAACTTTACTATTTTGATTCATTATTTATTTCAGAAACAATATTTAATGTAGGCAATTAGATACCAAGAATTTGCTCCAAATAGCTTTCCATGGATTTATCAGAATATTATTTCTACTGAAATGATCCTTACCTCTTTTTCCTCTTCTCCTTTTGTGTGAAAATAAAAACTGCTCAGGGCCTATTGGTGAGGTGTGTTTTCATTTCAGGGACAGTTGACCTTCAAGGATGTGGCCATCAAATTCCCTCCTGAGGAATGGGAATGCCTGAACCCTGTTCAGAGGGCCCTGTACAGGGATGTGATGTTGGAGACCCTCAGAAAGGTGCTCTCTGTGGGTAAGGTTAACTTGCCTCTGAAGTTTGCGATCTGCCCTGGGGGTGTGTCTCTGCATTTTCTCTCTGTGCCTTTTGGTAGCCCGTTTTTGTGACTGAGGTCAAAGCCCTGTTGACTCAGGCAGGAAAAGCTTCATGACTGGCATTAGGAATTTAAACTTGTCCTAGCTTCAGGTGATCTGCCCACTACATGATACACAGGAGTTTTTCCAGAGCTTAAGTATTTGTAAAGCTGATTTCAACCTTTTCAAATATCCAATTTCCTATTCTCTACCCCTATGGTCTTTGTTTATTAGTTATTTAAAAGTAATAGATATTTTCATATTGTACTATTCCTTCTGCATCAGAAGGAGGCAGAGACTAAATGAATTTGTGAAGTATTTTCCTTTCCATCTTTAATGCTTTAATCAATATTCACACCTTGGAATTCATCAGAGAGTTCATGCTGAAAAGAAACCCTATAACTGTGATATATGTTGCAGGGCCTTTAGTCCAAATGCCAAGCTTGCAATTCATCAGAGAATTCATACTGGAGAGAAACCATATAAATGTGACATATGTGGCAAGCCCTGTAGTCAGACTGCAAGCCTTCTAGTTGATTGGAGAATTCATACTGGAGAGAAACCGTATAAATGCAATGTTTGTGGCCAGTGCTTTACTCAAAATGCCAGCCTTGGAATTCTTCAGAGAATTGATACTAGAGAGAAAACTTACAAATATAATGAGTGTGACCAAGATTTCTATGCATGTTCAGCTCTAAACAAGCATCAAGCAGTTCATACAGAAAAGAAATCGTATAAATGTAATTTATGTGGCAAAGACTTCTGTTACAGGGTTTATCTTATGGTTCATTGGAGAATTCATACTGGAGAGAAGCCATATAAATGTGATGTGTGTGGCCGGTGCTTTACTCAAAATGCACACCTTGGAATTCATCTGGGAATTCATGCTGGAGAGAAACGATATAAATGTGATGTGTGTGGCAAAGCCTTTAGTCAAAATGCACACCTTACAGTTCATCAGAGAATTCATGCTGGAGATAACCCATATAAATGTGATATTTGTGGCTGGTGCTTTACTCAGAATGCAAACTTTGGAAGTCATCAGAGAATTAATACTGGAGAGAAACCTTACAAATGTAACATGTGTGACAAAGCCTTTAATCAGATTTCTGGCCTTCTAATTCATCAGGGAACTCATACTAGAGAGAAATCATACAAATATAATTAGTGTGGCAAACCTTTCATTGCACATTAGGCAAAACCACATAAATGTAATTTATATGTCAAAGCCTTCAGTCACAGGAATCGTTTTGCAGATAATCAGTGAATCCATACTGGAGTGAAGCCTTACAGATGTAACAAATGCAGGAAAGTATATCATGCTTTTGACCTTCAGAAAAGTCAAACTAGGAAAACTGCACAAATAATGGTGGGCATGGTAAAGCTTTGGATTCTGAGTTCAGAGCTAACTAACCATCATGTAATGAATTCTGAGATCTTACCCATGTAGTGATTGTGGCAAGTGTTTTAGAAGGCATTCAAACCTTACAAATCGTGAAAATAAATCATCCTGGAAAGAAGCCATACATTTAGAGTGCAGTAAATCTTAAGGGGACCATAAGGTCACCTGTACATGAGAGAAAGGATGTAAATGTAACATATGTGACCAGTGCTTCAGTACAAGTCTCATTAGTCACACCATCAGGGAATTCATCATCCAGAGAAAGGAAATGTAAATAGTGGGGCAAATGCATCAGGTAGCATTCAGGCCTAAAAGACATCAGGTGATCCATACGCAAGAGACCTTACAAATGTAATCATTGTGGTGAGGCTTTTGTCAGGTGTTTCCATTTAGGCTTCATGAGAAAATTGATACTATAATACATAGAAGCCATGTTGATGTAATGTATGTGTCAAGGCTTTTAGACAATAGTCTGAATTTAAGATTCAGTAATGGAGTAGCTATCATGGTCAACAAAAGAGTATGAAACTCAGTACTTGGATGCAATCTCAGAAATGACAGAATGATCTCTGTTTGTTTCCAAGGCAAACCATTCAATATCACAGTAATCCAAGTCTATGCCCCAACCAGTAATGCTGAAGAAGCTGAAGTTGAACAGTTCTATGAAGACCTACAAGACCTGTTAGAACTAACACCCCCAAAAGATGTTCTTTTCATTATAGGGGACTGGAAAGCAAAAATAAGAAGTCAAGAAACACCTGGAATAACAGGCAAATTTGGCCTTGGAATACGGAATGAAGCAGGGCAACGGCTAATAAAGTTTTGCCAAGAGAATGCACTGGTCATAGCAAACACCCTCTTCCAACAACACAGGAGAAGACTCTACACATAGACATCACCAGATGGTCAATACTGAAATCAGATTGATTATATTCCTTGCAGTCAAAGAAGGAGAAGCTGTCTACAGTCAGCAAAAACAAGTCCAGGAGCTGACTGTGGCTCAAATTCATAATTAAATTGTAGAAAGTAGGGAAAACCACTAGACCATTCAGGTATGACCTAAATCAAATCCCTTATGATTATACAGTGGAAGTGAGAAATAGATTTAAGGGACGAGATCTGATAGAGTGCCTGACGAACTATGGACAGAGGTTCGTGACAATGTACAGGAGACAGGGATCAAGACCATCCCCATGGTAAAGAATGCAAAAAAGCAATGACTGGGGAGGCCTTACAAATAGCTGTGAAAAGAAGAGAGGTGAAAAGCAAAGGAGAAAAGGAAAGATATAAGCATCTGAATGTAGAGTTCCAAGGAATAGCAAGAAGAGATAAGAAAGCCTTCCTCAGCGATCAATGCAAAGAAATAGAGGAAAAGAACAGAATGGGAAAGACTAGAGATCTCTTCAAGAAAATTAGAGATACCAAGGGAACATTTCATGCAGAGATGGGCTCAATAAAGGACAGAAATGCTATGGACCTAACAGAAGCAGAAGATATTAAGAAGAGGTGGCAAGAATACACAAAAGAACTATACAAAAAGATCTTCACAACAAAAATAATCATGATGGTGTGATCACTCACCTAGAGCCCAGACATCCTGGAATATGAAGTCAAGAGGGCCTTAGAAAGTATAACTAGGAACAAAGCTAGTGGAGGTGATGGAATTCCAGTTGAGTTATTTCAAATCCTGAAAGATGATGCTGTGAAAATGCTGCACTCAATATGCCAGCAAATTTGGAAAACTCAGCAGTGGCCACAGGACTGGAAAAGGTCAGTTTCATTCCAATGCCAAAGAAAGGCACTGCCAAGGAATGCTCAAACTACTCCACAATTGCACGCATCTCACATGCTAGTAAAGTAATGCTCACAATTCTCCAAGCTAGGCTTCAGCAATATGTGACCCATGAAATTCCAGATTTTCAAGCTGGTTTTAGAAAAGGCAGAGAAAAAAAGAATTAAAAAAAAAAAAGAATAAAAAAAAAAAAAAAGAATAGAAAAGGCAGAGGAACCAGAGATCAAATTGCTAACATCCGCTGGATCATGGAAAAAGCAAGAGAGCTCCAGAAAAACATCTATTTCTGCTTTATTGACTATGCCAAAGCCTTTGACTGTGTGGATCACAATAAACTGTGGAAATTCTGAAAGAGATGGGAATACCAGACCACCTGACCTGCCTCTTGAGAAACCTATATGCAGGTCAGGAAGCAACAGTTAGAATTGGACATGGATCATCAGATTGTTTCAAAATAGGAAAAGGAGTACGTCAAGGCTGTATTTTGTCTCCCTGACTATTTAACTTCTATGCAGAGTACATCATGAGAAATGCTGGGTTGGAAGAATCACAAGGTGGAATCAAGACTAGCAAGAGAAATATCAGTAACCTCAGATATGCAGATGACACCACCCTTATGGCAGAAAGTGAAGAGGAACTAAAAAGACTCTTGATGAAAGTGAAAGAGGAGACTGAAAAAGTGGACTTAAATCTCAACATTCAAAAAACGTAGATCATGGCATCTGGTCCCATTGCTTCATGGGAAATAGATGGGGAAACAGTGGAAACAGTGTCAGACTTTATATTTTGAGGCTCCAAAATCACTGCAGATGATGACAGCCTCCATGAAATTAAAAGATGCTTACTCCTTGGAAGGAAAGTTATGACCCACCTAGATAGCATATTAAAAGGGAGAGACATTACTTTGCCAACAAAGGTCCATCTAGTCAAGGCTATGGTTTTTCCAGTAGTCATGTATGGATGTGAAGAGCTGGACTGTAAAGAAAGCTGAGTGCTGAAGAATTGATGCTTTTGATCTGTGGTATTGGAGAAGACTCTTGAGAGTCGCTTGGACTGCAAGGAGATCCAACCTGTCCATTCTGAAGGAGATGAGCCCTTGGTGTTATTTGGAAGGACTGATGCTAAAGCTGAAACTCCAATCCTTTGGCCACCTCAGGTGAAGAGCTGACTCATTGGAAAAGACTCTGATGCTGGGAGGGATTGGGGGCAGGAGGAGAAGGGGACAACAGAGGATGAGATGGCTGGATGGCATCACCTACTTGATGGACAAGAGTTTAGGTGAACTCCGGGTGTTGGTGATGGACAGGAAGGCCTGATGTGCTGCAGTTCCTGGGGTCACAAAGAGTCGGCCAAGACTGAGTGACTGACTGAACTGACATACCTAAAATTAACTAAGGATAAAATCATTATTTGTTTATAAAAAATTATTGATTTATGTTGTCTGGGTCTCGGTTGCTGCTTGGTCTTTTCTCTAGTTTCCAGCAGTGGGGGCTGTTCTCTAGTCATGGTGCACTGAGTTCTTGTTGTGGTGTCTTGTTGCAGAGCATGGACTGTATGATGCTTGGGCTTCAGTAGTTTCAGCACGTGGGCCTAGTAGTTCGGGCTTTTGCGCGTTTCAGCACAGGCTCAGTAGTGGTGTCACTTGGTCTTAGTTGCCCCGAGGCATGTGGCCTTATCCTGGAGCAGAACCCATGTCTCCCGCATTTGCGGGTGGATTCTTCACCATTGCGCCAGGAGAGATGCCCTCATATTATTTTTGAATATAGGTATTTCATAGAGATTGGACTTGAAGTATTCTATACATGTCTTTTATATGTATACTACTTTTTGTTTTTTTAAACTAATACAGTATTAGAGTTGAGACGTCCCTGCTGGTACAGTAGATAAGAATATGTCTGCCAATGCACGGGATATGGGTTGGATCTCCCTGGTCCAAGAAAATTCCACATGCCCGGGAGTAATTAAGCCCAGCCACCACAACTACTGAGCCCATGCTCGAGAGCCTGTGAGCCAAAACTGCAGACCCCATGTGTTGCAACTACAGAAGCCTTGTGCCTGCAATCCACCTGCAACCTGTTCTGAAGGGTTAATGCGGCCACAATAGGGAAAGTGGAGATGTGCCTGCAAACAAGATGTTCTGCCAAGGAGACTGGACACAGCCTTGAGTTTAATGGTCCCTTGAAAATAAGGGAACATTCCCTTCCTGTGATAAGGAGGAAGAAAGGGCTCTGGACAGCCTCTGCAGTAAGCAGGAATTTCACTCCCTTTTGCTGTACGATAACATTTATGCACATGCGCTATGCTGAGAAGGCTTAGTCATACAGTCTGGAATTATGCCAAGGGGGCTTTATATGAATAAACCGCGAGCTTGCTTGCTTGCGCAGTTTTTCTTCTCCTCCGGCAGGAGCTGTGTCTTTGTCTGTCTCTTATGTGTGTCTGTCTTTGTGTCATTTCACTTGCAATCTCCAACACTGTTCTCTGTAACAAAAGATGCCATTGCAGTGAGAAGCCCACTCACCACAACTACAGAGTATCTCCCGCTCAGTGCAACTAGAAAAAGCCACACAAAGTAACAAAGACCAGCACAACCTAAATAAATAAACAGGCTTTTTAAAAAAGCTAATATTGACAGACTTAAGTACAGTTGATTCCTTTTCAGTGCTGAAATACATATGACTAAAAGTGATAATGAGAAATGATTTAAAAATGTGTCAAGAGGCAACTCCTCATTTCAGTCAATTGTGTATTTACATGTGCATACAAGTGTGCATGGATATGCAACTCCATGGTTTTATTACAAAACATCATCTCATAAATAAGCTTTGTAATTTTTAACACTTGAAATTATATCTTAAATATATTATGTTGCCTTAAATTTGTTCTACCTCAGCACATGAATGATTTAAACAGTAATAAGATTACTGATATTGTGTGTGTGTGTGGGGGGGTGTTGAGGAGTGACCCTATACAATGACCTTTATGGCCTTCCATTCCTCTGCATATCCTGAAAGATGATGCTGTGAAAGTGCTGCACTCAATATGCCAGCAAATTTGGAAAACTCAGCAGTGGCCACAGGACTGGAAAAGGTCAGGTTTCATTCCAATCCCAAAGAAAGGCAATGCCAAAGAATGCTCCAACTACTGCACAATTGCATGCATCTCACATGCTAGTAAAGTAATGCTCAAAATTCTCCAAGCCAGGTTTCAGTAATACGTGAACTGCGAACTTCCAGATGTTCAAGCTGGTTTTAGAAAAGGCAGAGGAACCAGAGATCAAATTGCCAACATCCACTGGGTCATCAAAAAAGCAAGAGAGCTCCAGAAAAACATCTATTTCCTCTTTATTAACTATGCCAAAGCCTTTGACTGTGTGGATCACAATAAACTGTGGAAAATTCTGAAAAACATGGGAATACCAGACTATGTGACCTGCCTTTTGAGAAACCTGCATGCAGGTCAGGAAGTATAAAAAGGGGACTGAGTTCTAACTCGGATAAGATGGTGTTGTGGGTATAAGTCCACCATATTTTTGCTTTGCTTACTTTCTGAATAAAGTCTTTTTTCTGCCCCAGCAGCTTGTCTCTCAATTATTGGCCTGTTGTCTGGAGAGCAGTAGAAGCTTAGAATGTGTACTAAAGGAACAATGCGGTTTTTATCGATTTTTAAAGATGTATTGCTCTTTTTGGCTACATGATGCAAAGAGCGGACTCAATGGAAAAGACCCTGATGCTGGGAAAGATTGCGGGCAGGAGAAGAGGACGACAGAGGATGAGATGGTTGGATGGCATTATCCACTCAATGAACACAAGTTTGAGAAAACCCTGGAAGATAGTGAAGGACAGGGAAGCCTGGTGTGCTGCAGTTCATGGAGTTGCAAAGAGTCAGATTCGACTTAGCAAGTGATCAATGAAAATTGCTGTTTTTAAAGCAATGGTTAGTAAAATCTGTCAATTTCAAAATGAAGAAAAAAAAAAAAAGTACTGACATATGTTATCAGATACCTTAGTCCTCCAGTCTCAGACTGTAGGTTTTGACGTTGTGTCTCTGGGACTGAGCCATGCGGAGTTTGGCCTTCCAGCTGAATGAGGAACAAAGAGGAAAAGTTGTTGTACAGGATGTCACTGTAAAATGGCACGTTTTCCCCAGGGATAGTTTTGTATTTCTTATTCTAGTTTGCAGTACATAGAGAAATCCAGAAAAATCTCTTGTTTTCTTACGATGCTTAAATTATTCTCTTTGTAGGAAAGGTTCTGCATCCAATTACCGCCCTACAGGAACTCTTTGGAGACCCAGGTTCCCAATTCCTGAATTGCCAGGAGCAGAACAGGCAAGAACCCGCTGACAAAAACATTTATTTATTTATTTACTGCACTTGAAAATATGTGGGTTATTTTCAAATACCTTATGGTATTGATTTCTCACATAGTGTCACAGTAATAAGAGAACAGGCGCTGTATGATTTCAGTACTCTATTTAGATCATGAAACTTTTGCACCTTGTTTTACGTCATGTTCCAGTGTCTCCTGGTTAATAGTCTATGGGAACTTGAATAAAATTTGTATCCTGCTCTTGTGTGAAAATTGTAGAAGTCTTAATTATGTTGAATTGGTTCACAATTTTTTTCAGGTCTACTATATCCTACTTTCCTGTCCATTCTATTAATTTTTGAGAGTTTAATATTGAGATTCCAAGTAAAAATCTTAATTTGTCTACTGAATACATTGTAATATATAGTGGAACTGTCTGTAACTATTTTCAAAGCTTGATGTAAATGTGTTGTCATACTTTTCGTCATTTGAAAAAATTTTAAAAAGGAAAATAAAATCTTTGTTGAAACTTTTCTACTTGTTAGGAGGAAATATCCTAGTTTCCACCATAACTGGTCTACAAAGTTATAAGCTTTTGCCTTGGAAGTGTAACGGGGTGACACAGCGACCTGGGAAGGCCGCCACGTCTGGCGGCACGGAGGAGTGGAGCTCCGCCGCAGGAGTGTCTCTGGTCCGAGGAACCCGCCAGCTTCCTCCTCTCCACTGTGCCCAGTGCCTGTTTTCCTGGCATCCCGAGGGGGAGCGCAAAATTCTCAAAATTTCCAGGAGGCTGTGGGGGAATGTATAAAATTCAAATTAAATCGGAAGAATTTATTTATTTTTCCCCATGGCTGATTCATGTCAATGTGAAAATCAGAAGAATTTAAGGAGAAGAGAATTGTCCAGCAGCCAACAGGCACTAAAAGAAGAAATCAAAGCTAGGCATGGATTGCAGACTTTTAAGTCCGTCCCCATACCCTGGCTGCTTAGATGTTGTTGCTAAAACACTGGATGAATGTTACTAACAGAGGCTTCCCTTGTGGCTCAGCTGGTAAAGAATCCGCCTGCAATGCGGGAGACCTGGGTTAGATCCCTGGCTTGGGAAGATCTCACCCAGAAGGGAAAGAGTACCCACTCCAGTATTCTGGGCTGGAGAATTCCATGGATTGTATAGACCATGGGGTCTTAGAGTCGGACACGACTGAGCGACTTTCACTACTACCACCGTTCTTTCCTCAACATATGACAAAAGTTTATTTTGTTCATAGACGTTTCCATATTGTAATTATAGAAGAATATGCTATCTATTTAGATGTTAAAGGCAACAGATTAAAAACAACAACAACAACAAAAAAAACAGGCTGTAATTTATGGGACATCACAGGATTGCTACGGGGCTTCCCTGGTGGCTCAGAGGTTAAAGCGTCTGCCTGCCATGCAGGAGACCAGGGTTCGATCCCTGGGTCGGGAAGAGCCCCTGGAGAAGGAAGTGGCAACCCACTCCAGTATTCTTGCCTGGAGAATACCAGGCAAGGAGCCTGGTAGGCTACAGTCCGTGCGATCGGAAAGAGTCGGACTCGACTGAGCTACTTCACTTTCAAGGGACTGTTAAGCACCCTCCCTGTCCCTCGGCCCGCCTGGCTCCCGCTCGGCCGACCTGGAGGTTCCTCGCCCCGCCCCTTGCCTGCAGCGATCCGCCCAGCCCCCCGACCCGGAAGCTCCGCCTCGTGATCGGCGCGTGCGCAGTTTCCTGCGGAAGCGGAAGGCCGAGAGAGAAGGTCGCCGGGCGGCCCTTGAGTTTTTTCCCCTTAGTGTAAAGGTGTGCTGCGCGCTTAGCCCTCCAGCCCGCCCTCGCCACGTGCATCTTCAGGGTCCCGCTGGTTCTGCCTCGCCCTGTCGGCCCCTGGAGGTCGCGTCGACAGCCCAGCTCCCGGAGAAGCCGCGTCCTCTCCCCGGTCCTGGGATTCTGGAGAGCCCGCCCGGCCCGAGACCCCCTCTCTCCCACCCTCTCAGCCCTCGCGTCTCCTCAGGCCGATCGTTCTGCCCCGCAGGCCTCCCTTCCTGGTCAGTCCGTTTTCCTCACCCCTGGGCTGGACGTGTGACACCCACTGTTTTTCCGTCACGAGTCTGTCTTGTTGGAAAATGTGCTCTTTTGATGGGCGGGCGTTTCATTTACTCATCATTTCTGTAGATACGTGGGCGAGGGGATCAGAAGAAGCAGTGACTGAGAGTGAAAGGCAAAGTCAGAAGTGGAAAACAATGAGAGGACCGACGGAGTGGCCCAGGGTGGCGGAGGCACTTGCAAAGGGATGGTAAAATGAAATAGATTTAGCCCTCAAAATATCGGGAGGGTGAAAGAGAAATGGACAAAGGTGTGGGATCTCCAGGAGTTGGAGACAAGGAGACAGGGGTCCCACGTCTGCGGTAGGAGGGCTGACAGGGGTGATCCTAGGAGAGAAAGAGGGATAGGTGTTGACCAGAAGAGAAGAGAAGGAAGTAAGCCTAGACACCTGGAGTGCCCCAGAATGGGAGTATAACGGGGAGAGAAGGGGTGTGACTAGAAGGCAGAGTGGGAGCAGAGTTGGAGAAAGAGACAGATGTTTAGATGTTTAGGACAATTAGAAGGGTGGGGGTGGGGAGAAGAGCAGCAAGAGGAGAACAACTTGTTGAGGTGGGCAGGACAGGTGTGAGGGAAGAAATAGGAGGGCAGGAACAGCATCCCACCTGAGGCAGTGGACACCAAAGGACTGTTCCACATAGTGAGGTCTTCCTGTTTTTGTGGTTGTGGCAAACGAAGGGGGAATGTTGATTCTAAGAGTTAAGCAGCCTGTTTTCCACTTGCAAGATCAACTTCTAAAAACTTAAGATTGTCTGAGGAAGAAGCTGGAAAGAGGAGGAAAAAGGAAAGAAAAGAATGGCTCTTTCTCAGGTAAAATCATATTCTCAGTTGATTCTCAGTCTGTCTTTCCTGAAAGCCCTTCTTTGGAGTTACTAATCATCTCTGACTCTGAAGTATCCTTCCTGACACCTGTACGTGCACACTCACCAGGGAACTTCCCTCAGGGCCTATCATCTCCACTTAGATCCCATGGGAGAACCCCATGACCCAGTGGCCTGGACCTTGTGTGGAGGGCACCATCCTGTGCAGGGCTTGACACGCACAGGTTTGAGAAGGGGTCTCAGTGCTGTTGGGCAGCAGGGATTGCCTCGGGTCCTTCTGGATGTGCAGTCTGCTCTCTGTCAATCAGGATTAAGAAGCTGTGGGTGGAAGTCAGGTATTAACATGCACTGCTGCTGCTGCTAAGTCGCTTCAATCATGTCCAACTCTGTGCGACCCCTTAGACGGCAGCCCACCATGCTCCCCCGTCCCTGGGATTCTCCAGGCAAGAACACTGGAGTGGGTTGCCATTTCCTTCTCCAATGCATGAAAGTGAAAAGTGAAAGTGAAGTAGCTCAGTCCTGTCCAACTCTTAGTGACCCCATGGACTGCAGCCTACCAGGCTCCTCCGTCCATGGGATTTTCCAGGCAAAAGTACTGGAGTGGAGTGCCATTGCCTTCTCTGATTAACATGTATAGTCCCTGGTAAAATCTGGAAGTAGACCTAAAAGGGAAATTTGTTCTAAGGTAATTGAAGCTAAGTGAGTGAGGCACTGACTTCAAAATCTTGATTGGAAATAGGATGGAAAGTTCAGAATCAGGTATCATTGATAAAGAGTGTGCTATTCCATGATCTGTTTGAAACTGTGACGTGAATCTAAATCTGAGAGTTGGAAATCCAGATTCATTGCCTTCATTCTTCAGATTTTGTCTTTTCACTGTGTTCATTTTGTGGTTTGGCACAGAGATGTTTTTACTTTTGATGCAGGTGAGGTTTCGTCTTCATTGTTTAACCCATAGATTCACCATTTGTTATGGCAACTGTCTTTTGTCCACTGGTTCTTAGCATCCTTGTCAGTAGATTTTAAATATATGCAAATGGTTATTTCTGAACATTCTCTTCTGTTCCCTTGGTGTATAAATCCGTTTTTATCCCAGTACTATACCATCTGGATTATATTGTGATATGGCTTGAAATTTTAAAAAGGGTGGCCTTCATCTTTCTTCTTCCTGTTAACAGGAGGCTTCCTGTGTGCTGTTTTGGATCTGTCAGGAGTTCTGTGTTCCAATAAGAGAGGCGTGCTGTGCCTTCAGCCCATCGAGAGGGCGCCTGAGGCCTCTGTGAACAGAGCAAGCCCTGTGTCGGGGACTTTGTTGGCTTTCTGCGTAAACCAAGGAATATCAGCCTCTTTCTCTTTCCTTTACTTTCTTATTGGTAGTCTCCAGACCACCAGGTTCCAGTCCATTAAAGGACCTCAACCTCTTTCTACTTACTGAACAGTAGTTTTGCAGTTTATGGTCCCTTGAGATTCTCTATGACTTCTGGGCAAGTTTTTTTATATTCTGCAAACACTTCTATTGTAATTTTCATAATGAATTCATTAAATCTGTGGAATACTTTGGGTAACGTAGAAATTTAAAGAGTACTGAGATTTCCAGTCCATGACTACTAGATCTATTTTAGATTTCTTTTAGAAGTGGTGAAGTAGTTTTCAGTTTATATGTTTCACCTCCTTGGTGAATTATTGCTAAATATTTTATCCATTTTTAATATAGTAAATAAAATTGTTATGTGATTTCTTTTGACATTGTTCATTGTGTATAGAAATGCAGCTGATTTGCATGTTGACTTTTGTATCCTGCCAGTTTGCTAAAGTTGTTATTTGATGTGGCAGGGATTTTTGTGTGTCTGTGTGGAGTCTTTACAGTTTATACATAAAAGACCTTGTCCTCTAGGAAAGAAGGTAACTTTCTAAGTTTTCACTTTGGGAAGCTTTGATTTCTTGTTCTTGTCTAATTGCTCTGGTTAGAGGTTTCAGTCCTTTGTTGAACAGTGATGCAGAGTGCACGTCCTTACCTTCTTCCTGATCTCAGAGGAAAAGTTTTCAGTCTTTCACCATTGAGCATAATGTTAGGTGTGCTCTTTTCATACAGAGTATATTTTATTTTGAGATACCTTATTTTTCTAGTTTGTGTATATATATTTAAAGGTTGTCGAATTTTGTAAGATGGTTTTTTTTCTGTGTCAATTGAGGTGGTCATTTGTTGTTTTTTCCCTTTATTCTCTTAAATGTGATATATAAATTGATTTTTGTTTGTTGAGTCCTCTTTGCTTTATATGAATAAAATTCACTTGGTCATGAATTCAGATCTTTTTAATGTGGTGTTGAAGTTGGTTTGCTGGTGTTTTGTTAAGGATTTTGCATCAATATTCATCAGGGAGTATTGGATTTTACTTTTTTGTTCTTTTATCTTTTGGGGTCGATTTCAGAATCATGTTGGCTCCATTCAGTGAGTTTGTCAATGTTGCATCTTCAACTCTTTGTAATATTTTTGACAGGATTAGAGGTACTTCTTTTGTAAAGGTTTAGTATAATTTCACAGATGGGATCTGACCCTAGATTTTTCTTAGTTTGAGGATTTCAATTACTGCTTGAATCTTTCTAGTTATAATTTGGTTCACATTTTTATTGGCTTTATGATTAAGGATTAGATAGTATGTTTCTACAAATTTACCTGTTTATTTTATGATATGTAATTTGTAGGTATTATTACTTAGAAATTTTTTATTGAAGTTGATTTACAATGTTCAGTTAATTTGGGGTATAGAGCACAGTGATTCAGTTTTATTTATATATATTCTTTGACCCATCCTGTTCCCTTATAGGCTATTACAAACTATGAAGTATAGTTCCCTGTGCTGTGTAGTAGATCCTTGTTGGGTATCTGTTTTATACCAAGGAGTGTGTCTGTATTAATCCCAAATCCTGATTTATCTCTCCTACCTTCTGCTTTGGTCACTTCTGTGTTTATTTTCTACGTTTCTGGGTCTGTTTCTGTTTTGTATGTAAACTCAATTGGATCTTTTTAAATTTCACATATAAGTGGTAATTTGTCTTTGTCTGGCTTATTCACTTTGTATGATAATCTCTAATTCCATTCATGTAGCTGCAAATGGCAGTCTTTCATTTTTTTTTTTTTTAAATGCAGAAGTTAATATTTCATTCGGGCTTCCCTGATAGCTCAGTTGGTAAAGAACCTGCCTACAATGCAGGTGACCTGGGTTTGATCCTTGGGTTGGAAAGATCCCTGGAGAAGGGAAAGGCTACCCATTCCAGTATTCTGTATAGTCCGTGGGATCAGAAAGAGTCAGACACGACTGATATTCTTGTATATATGTATGTCTTCTTTATCCATTCCTCTGTTGCTGGGCATTTAGATTGTTTCCATGCCTTGCCTATTGTAAATAGTGCTGCAGTGAACATTAGGGTGCATTTTCTTTTTGAATTATGGTTTTCTTCAGATAAATGCCCAGGAGTGGGTTTGCAGGATGTGAGTCTTTCTTATTTAACTCTTTTGTTCTGCCAAAGCTGGATTTAGTTTGTTCTCTTTCTCCTTCCTTGAGATGTAAAAATAGCTTCCTGATTGGACTTCTTTTTCCTTTTTGTGGTAACCATTTAGCCATTATGTGTGTGTGCGTGCTCTCTCTTGTCTGACTCTTTGCATCCCATGGACTGTAGCCCATCCGGCTCTTCTGTTCATGGGATTTCCCAAGAAAGAATACTTAAGTGAGTCATCATTTCCTTCTCAGGGGATCTTCCCAACCCAGGGCTCAAACCTGAATCTCCTGGGTCTCCTGCGTTGGCAAGCATGTTGTTTACCACAGAACCACTTGAGAAGTTTCTTAGCCATGTAGACTTCTCTTTCATTACGTCCTTCACTCAGTTCAGTTCAGTTCAGTTGCTCAGTTGTGTCCAGCTCTTTGTGACCCCATGAACTACAGCATGCCAGTCCTCCCTGTCCATCATCAACTCCTGGAGTCTACCCAGACTCATGTCCATCCAGTTGGTGATGCCATCCAACCATCTCATCCTTTGTCGTCCCTGTCTCCTCCTGCCCTCAATCTTTATCAACATCAGGGTCTTTTCATTGAGTCAGCGCTTTGCATGAAGTGGCCAAAGTACTGGAGTTTCAGCTTTAGCATCAGTCCTTCCAATGAACACCCAGGACTAATCTCCTTTAGGATGGACTGGTTGGATCTCCTTACAGTCCAAGGGATTCTCAAGAGTCTTCTCCAACACCACAGTTCAAAAGCATCAATTCTTCGGTGCTCAGCTTTCTTTGTAGTCCAAATCTCACATCCATACATGACCACTGGAATACCATAGCCTTGACTAGACGGACCTTTGTTGCCAAAGTAATGTCTCTGCTTTTTAATATGCTTCACTGCATGTTATAAATTTTGGAATGTTGCACTTTGAGTTTCATGGGGATGTTCAGACCTTTTCTTGATTTCTTTGAGCCATAAGTGTCATTGCTTAGCTTCTTGACTTAAAGTATTCAAACAGTTTCAGTCATTGCTATTTCTGTCATTATCATGATTGATGATTTTGATTTTTCTTTAAAACCATTGCTGGACTTTGTCATCTCTGAAGCCACCACTCAGAATGAAACTCATTTAGGTATTGAATATCTCTCAATGTGTAGAGCATAGTATGAGACTTCTGCATAGACAACCTTTTGTTATTAACTATTTTTCATGGATTTTTCACAAAAAGTGAAAAATACAAATTTATTGGAAGATATAAAAATCTCTTATGAAAATACATAAGAATTTAAGGGACACAATGTGTGTTAGTTTCTCTGGTTAGTTGTGTTCAACTCTTTGTCACCTCATGGACTGTAGCCCACCAGTTCCTCTATCCATGGTATTCTCCAGGCAAGTATATTGGAATGGGTAGCCATTCCCTTCTCCAGGAGATCTTCCTGACCCAGGGATTGAACCCAGGTCTCCTGTACTGCAGGTAGATTCTTTAGATTCTGAGCCACCAGGGACGCCCTCCAAATACCTTAACACAACTCTTTCAGAACATATCCGAATCAGTCCTTACCCCTCTTATCATTTTTTCAGTTTATATGAAGATAAGAACTCTTTCCATAATCCATTGGTGAAATATATTCTCATTTCAGGGATGGTTAACCTTCAAGGATGTGGTGATTGAATTCTCTCAGAAGTGAGAATGCTTGGACCCTGTTCAGAGGGCCTTGTACAGGGACATGATGCTGGAGACCTAGAAGAACCTGCTCTCCCTAGGTGAGGATAGCTGGTCTTTGGACGTTGGGATCTCCTCTTGAGTATCTTGCATTTTTCCCTATGTGTCTCTTGGGAGGCCTGTTCTCCTCATATGATCTTAGAGCCCTGTTGACATAGACATGATGTGGCATCACGAATTTAAAATGACTCTTTCTTCCAATGATCTGCCCATTTCATGTTACATCAGAGGTTTTCCCAGCGCTTTAGTTCAGTTCAGTTCAGTCGCTCAGTCGTGTCCGACTCTTTGCGACCCCATGAATCTCAGCACACCAGGCCTCCTTGTCCATCACCAACTCCCGGAGTTCATTCAAACTCACGTCCATTGAGTTGGTGATGCCATCCAGCCATCTGATCCTCTGTATCCCCTTCTCCTCCTGCCCCCAATCCCTCCCAGCATCAGAGCTTAATTATGTATAAAACTGAATGCCAAATTTTAAAAGATACCCAATTTTCTGTTTTCTGTCCTTTACTTTTGACTCAGTATTTCTTGGAAGGGTGTTAGATACATATATTACATTCTTCCTTGTGTAGTTAGGACGAGGCAAAGCAGTGGAAGAATTTGTGCATTTTTCCACACCCACCTGTACTGTTCTCACTACTCAGCTGAACAAAGAGCTGTGATTGGGGGCAGGAGAAGAAGGGGACGACAGAGGATGAGATGGCTGGATGGCATCACCGACTCGATGGACATGAGTTTGAGTGAACTCCGGGAGTTTGTGATGGACAGGGAGGCCTGGCGTGCTGCGATTCATGGGGTCTCAAAGAGTTGGACACATCTGAGCGAGTGAACTGAACTGAATAAGGACAAGAATGCCTATGACATTTCGAATCAAACAGCCTGCTCTGAAACAAACCTAAGTATGGGAGTTTGCTACTAGAAGGGCATCTAAAAAGATATTGCTAAGACTGATATATTTTGACATGTGTTTTGGAAAATAACGTGTAATCTGCCATTTTTGAAGCTTCTGAAAATGTTGATTAGATTCCATGACTTGATGGGGGTATGGTGCTCATCCATAAATCCCAAATCTTTGGAAGACTATTTCTCAGACTATTTTACACACATTTGAGAGAACATTGTTGTTCACTTGGACAGTCATGTCCCACTCTTTGCAACCCTATGAACAGCAGCATGCCAGCCTTCCCTGTCCTTCACCATCTCCCAGAGCTTGCTGAAACTCATTGAGTTGATGATGCCATTCAGCCATCTCATTCTCTGTCTTCCCCTTCTTCTCCAGCTTTCAATCTTTCCCAGCATCAGGGTCTCTTCTAATGAGTTGGCTCTTAACATCACATGAACAAAGTATTGGAGCTTCAGCTTCAACATCAACCCTTCCACTGAGTATTCAGGATTGATCTCCCTTAGGATTGACTGGTTTGATCTTGCAGTCCAAGGGACTCTCAAGAGTCTTCTCCACCACCACAGTTCAAAAGCATCAGTTCTTTATCACTCAGTCTTCTTTATGGTGCAGCTCTAATATCCATACATGACTACTGGAAAAATCATAACTTTACAGACCTTTGTGGGCAAAATAATGTCTCTCCTTTTTAATATGCTGTCAAGGTTTGTCATAGCTTTAGAAAATAAAGTCCTAAAATATACTACAGCTTGCAAATAGTGAAAAATTCTAATTATGTTCATACTGAACACATAATCAACTTGAAGTTACGTTATTGATATTATTTAGTTTAGTGTACTTTCCTAAACAAGTTTTTGGGAAAGTTACTTAATAGTCAGGGTTCCCTGGTGGCTCAGACAGTAAAGAATTCGCCTGCAATGCACAAACCTGGGTTTGATCCCTGGGTTGGGAAGATCCCCTGGAGGAGGGCATGGCAACCCACTCAAGTATTCTTGCCTGGAGAGTCCCACGGACAGAGGAGCCTGTCAGGCTATGGTCCATGGAGTTGCAAGGAATCCAACATAGCTGAGTGTCTGAGCACTTCCTCCAAAGTATAGAATAGAGTATATTAAAGAATAATGCAGTTCTCATCAAAAGAAAAAAAAATGTTTTTTTCTTCTATTTTGCTTTCCCTTTTAGGTTATCTGTAGGAAATTATGGATGCTAGGTAAACTTACTGTGATAATCCTTTCACAGTATCCAGTTCAGTTCAGTTCAGTCACTGAGTTGTGTCCGAATCTTTGCGACCCCATGAATCGCAGCACGCCAGGCCTCCCTGTCCATCACCAACTCCCGGAGTTCACTCAGACTCAGGTCCATCGAGTCAGTGATGCCATCCAGACATCTCATCTTCTATTGCCCCTTCTCCTCCTGCCTCCAATCCATCAG
The DNA here is from genome assembly GCA_917880005.1 of Nanger dama. Classification (NCBI taxonomy): domain Eukaryota; kingdom Metazoa; phylum Chordata; class Mammalia; order Artiodactyla; family Bovidae; genus Nanger; species Nanger dama. The sequence goes on from CAKJTW010000155.1 coordinate 956,227, forward strand.
AGTCTTTTCCAATGAGTCAACTCTTTGCATGAGGTGGCCAGAGGACTGGAATTTCAGCTTTAGCATCATTCCTTCCAAATAACACCAAGGGCTGATCTCCTTCAAAATGGACTGGTTGGATCTCCCTGCAGTCCAAGGAACTCTCAAGAGTCTTCTCCAACACCACAGTTCAAAAGCATCAGTTCTTCAGCGCTCTGCCTTCTTCACAGTCCAACTCTCACATCCATACATGACCACAGGAAAAACCATAGCCTTGACTAGACGGACCTTTGTTGGCAAAGTAATGTTTCTGCTTTTGAATATACTATCTAGGTAGGTCATAACTTTTCTTCCAAGGAGTAAGCATCTTTTAATTTAATGACTGCAGTCACCATCTGCAGTCATGAAATTTGGAGCCCCCAAAATAAAGTCTGACACTGTTTCCACTGTTTCCCCATCTATTTCCCATGAAGTGATGGGACCGGATGCCATGATATTCGTTTTCTGATTGTTGAACTTTAAGCCAAGTTTTTCACTCTCCTCTTTCACTTTCATCAAGAGGCTTTTAGTTCCTCTTCACTTTCTGCCATAAGGGTGGTGTCATCTGCATAGCTGAGGTTATTGATATTTCTCCCGGCAATCTTGATTCCAGCTTGTGTTTCTTCCTGTCCAGCATTTCTCATGATGTTCTCTGCATATAAGTTAAAGAAGCAGGGTGACAATATACAGCCTTGACATACTCCTTTTCCTATTTGGAACCAGTCTGTTGTTCCATGTCCAGTTCTAACTGTTGCTTCCTGACCTGCATACAGATTTCTCAAAAGGCAAGTCAGGTGGTCTGGTATTCCCATCTCTTTCAGAGTTTTCCACAGTTTATTGTGACCCACACAGTCATAGGCTTTGGCATAGTTAATAAAGCAGAAATAGATGTTTTTCTGGAGCTCTCTTTTCCATGATCCAGCGGATGTTGGCAATTTGATCTCTGGTTCCTCTGCCTTTTCAAAAACCAGCTTGAACATCTGGAAGTTCACGATTCACGTATTGCTGAAGCCTGTCTTGGAGAATTTTGAGCATTACTTTACTAGCATGTGAGATGAGTGCAACAACTGAAGTGACTTACCATTAGCAGTTGAGCATTCTTTGGCATTGTCTTTCTTCGGAATTGGAATGAAAATAGACCTTTTCCAGTCCTGTGGCCACTGCTGCGTTTTCCAAATTTGCTGGCATATTGAGTGCAGCACTTTCACAGCATCATCTTTCAGGATTTGAAACAGCTCAGCTGGAATTCCATCACCTCCACTAGCTTCGTTTGTAGTGATTCTTTCTAAGACCCACTTGACTTCACATTCCAGGATGTCTGGCTCTAGATTAGTGATCAAACCATCACGATCATCTGGGTCGTGAAGATCTTTTTTGTACAGTTCTGTGTATTCTTGTCACCTCTTCTTAATATCTTCTGTTTCTGTTAGGTCCATACCATTTCTGTCCTTTATCGACATAGTATACGTATCAGTTAATTATTCTAGTAGCTTAAACGTACACAGTGATATTTGTCATTGTAAGAGTTGCTTATACAACCCCCCTTTATGTCACTGTTTAAAGAGTTGGGGTTCAGTTCAGTCACTCAGTCGTGTCCGACTCTTTGCGACCCCATGAATCGCAGCACGCCAGGCCTCCCTGTCTGTCACCAACTCCTCGAGTTCACTCAGATGTACATCGAGTCAGTAATGCCATCCAGCCATCTCATCCTCTGTTGTCCCTTTCTCTTGCTGCCTCCAATCCCTCCCAGCATCAGAATCTTTTCCAAAGAGTCAACTCTTCGCATGAGGTGGCCAAAGTATTGGAGTTTCAGCTTTAGCATCATTCCTTGCAAAGAAATCCCAGGGCTGATCTCCTTCAGAATGGACTGGTTGGATCTCCCTGCAGTCCAAGGCACTCTCAAGAGTCATCTCCAACACCACAGTTCAAAAGCATCAATTCTTCGGCGCTCAATTTTCTTCACAGTCCAACTCACATCTATACGTGACCACTGGAAAAACCATAGCCTTGACTAGACGGACCTTTGTTGGCAAAGTAATGTCTCTGCTTTTCAATATTATGTCTAGGTTGGTCATAACTTTTCTTTCAAGGTGTAAGCATCTTTTAATTTCATGACTGCAGTCACCATCTGCAGTGATTTGGGAGCCCCTGAAAATAAAGTCTGACACTGTTTCCACTGTTTCCCCATCTATTTCCCATGAAGTGATGGGACCAAATGCCATGATCTTTGTTTTCTGAATGTTGAACTTTAAGCCAGGTTTTTCAGTCTCTTTCACTTTCATCAAGAGGCTTTTTAGTTCCTCTTCACTTTCTACCAAAACGGTGGTGTCATGTGCATATCTGAGGTTATTAATATTTCTCCTGGCAATCTTGATTCCAGCTTGTGCTTCTTCCAGCCCAGCGTTTCTCATGATGTACTCTGCATATAAGGTTTAGAAAGGGAAATAATGAAAACACATTGGATAGAAGAAACAATAACGCAGTGTATAGTGATTAAAGTGTCTTGCTGTTTTTAAGGCTGTGGTTAGTGACCTAAATGATCACGTCCCTTAAGTCCTCCATCTCAGACACCCAGGTACTGACCCTGAGTTTGTTGAGCTGAGCACTATTCTGAGTTCGCTGTTTTCCCAGGGAGAGTTTTGTGTTTCTGATATAGAGACTCGTTCCATTCTTGTTTCTTAAAACTGCCCAAGTTCCCAGATCCCTGAATTGCTTCAGCCTCACTAGCAGATCTAAGGACACCATGCTGTGAAAAACAGCTTTTTATTGAGAATAAACCCTTTTAGTCTTAAGAGGAAGTATCTTGGCTTTCCACATAACTTAAAGCTTTTACCTGAGCAGTGTTAAAGACGGTTGCTTAATGCTGTCAAGGTAACAGGCCCCGCCCCCTCCGTGCCGCGCCCCTCCCAGGAACCGTGCGCGCAGCGGGTGCTCGCCCCGCCCCTGGTCGGAAGCCGCGGCTCTAATACCAACAGCCCTTTCACACGCAGCCGGAAGTTGCAGAGCTCGGAGCGGAGGTCCTCGAGCGGCGCCTAAGCTTCCTTCTAGGGTAAGTTTGCACAGCTCGCCACCCCTACAATCCCCACTCCTCATGGTGTGGGAATTGCCAGCGACCTGAAAACCCTGGCACCTGGTGCTCGGCCCCAAATAGACGCTGCCGCTGCCGTTGCGGCCCAGTTATCTTTTCGTTTCGGTTTTAAGTGTTGCTGAGGCGGTTTCTGCCCTCGGTGCGCGTAGACACCGCCTCTGGCGACATTTTCCTGCTTAAAACTCTTTTGGCCTCTGGCCTTGCCAAGTAAAGCCTCTCGGGAGTTGGAGTCGTACCCGCCCTGTCGCCTTCTGGACCGCTGGAGGCGGAGTCCAGATAGGCCGCGCGCCCTCCCCCTGGTCCTGGGATTCCGGAGAGGCCGCCCCGCTCCTGAGCCCCTCCCTCCCAGCCCCTCTGTCCTCGCGTCTCCTGAGGCCGGTCCTTCTGCTCCGCAGCAGCCCCCTTTCCTGTCAGCCCGTCCCCTCACCCCGCATAGGGTAGGTGACCTGGGCCAGCCATGTGACAGCCAGTGCTGTTCATGCCCAATTCAGCTCGGGGGAAAAGGTGCTCTTCCGGTCCGGGGGCGTCTCGTTCTGTCGCCCACTCAGGAAATTCAGGAGGCAGGAGGATCAGGAGAAGCAGAGTCAGAAGGACTGAGAGAGGACTGAAACCGAGGAGAAAAGCATCAGGGAGAACCAGTGGGAACACAGAATGGCTGAGGGACTTGCAAAGGGATAGTCAAGTCAAAGAGGTTAAGCCGTGGAAATAGCCAAGTGAGTAAAATAGAGAAGTATTGATAAAATAGAAAGCCAGATCTCCAGGGATTGGAAAACAGCAGAGGGAGAACTGCCCTGTCTCAGTGATGGGAGCGGAGAGGCAAAGGGCGATGAGGGAAGTCAGAGGTGGAGAGTCCCTAACTGGGTTTTGCCCGAATTTCAGTCCGGGTCTCTTGGGTTAGAGTGCCGAGTTGTGTTTTCACCCGGTTGGAGTCCCGCCACATGGGGTCAAGTCTCAATTTGAGGTGGCCGGTTTTATGATGGTGCTGGCAAAGAAAGAGGTAAGGAGCAGAGGAAGAAAGGGCTGGAAGGAAGCATAGCCACCTGGCCTGCCAGAGAGTGGGGAGGCAGGGAGAGTCACAGCGAGAGGAGGGGAGTAATCTGGAGCGCAGAGAGGGAGCCGAAATGGGGGAAGAAAGGCAGACATAGGTATGGATTTTTGAAAGATTCAGGAAGGTTGGAGAGAGAGAGCATTTGGAGGGGGAACGAATTGCAGCCGCCTGGGACGGGACACGTGTGAGGGAGGAAATAGGACAGAAACAGCGGGAGAGCAGAGGGAGAAAGAGACAGGGAGACTCAGATGAAATAGGGAGATGGGTGAACAGAGGGGTAAGCCCGATCCAGGTGTGGCCAGTTGTTTGGATACAGATGATTTTTTTGGTTATAAAGAGAAGGATGAGAATTTCAAAACTCCTGTCTATAAGGCTTGTGTCTTTTTTTTATTACTTGTGGCAGAAGATGACTTCCATTTGCAAACCCTGTTGAGCCTGGGGCCGTGGCTTGATTCACTGAGTTGTGAGTGACCCCCTTCCCTTGTCCTATCATGAGACAGAGGTCAGGGAAGAAGAGACCTGGGGCAAGAAATGACTGACTGTAGGGTGACACTCTGTGGTAGCTTTTTTTTTTTAAATGAATTTTTTTGGCTGGGCTATGCCGTGTGTTCAGGAGTTGTGGCTCCCAGGTTCTAAGGCACAGGCTCTGTAGTTGTGCACAGGCTTAGTTGCTTGTACTTGTGGGATCTTCCTGAACCAGGGATAGAACCCATGTCCCCTGCATTGTCAGGCAGATTCTCATGCACTGTATCACTGTTGGGTAGCATTTTTAAAGGAACACTTTTTTAAAATACTGGATTCACACTTTCTCCTTTCTTATGTATGGTGCTTTTTGTGGCTTGGAATAGGTCTTAATTCATTCCGTTTTGTAATCATTTTTAACTTCAGAAATAAGCTTTTTAATTTCCAGTATTCTACTCTTATCATCCTTTTCTAAATATGATTATTCTCAGTGTTTTTTTAAACTTTGACACCAGATTTTTAGATTAAAAATAATTCACAATTTATTTTCAAATTTTTTTCAGATTTATTCCTTGCCTGAGTGCTTTCTTTCCTTCATCTCATACATTTGAAGTTTTCTTTGGTAAGTAGTAAATAATATTGGACTATTTTGTGCCATACTTAGCAAAAATGTCACCTCGTTTATCAGTTCTAATGAGCTAGGTGAACCTAGAGTCTATTATACAGAGTGAAATAAATCAGAAAGAGAAAGACAGATACTGTATATTAATGCGTATATATGGAATTCAGAAAGATGGTACCAGTGATCCTACATGCAGGGCAACAAAGGGAGACACAGATGTAAAGAACAGACTTTTGGACTCAGTGGGAGAAGGCGAGGGTGGGGTGGTCTGAGAGAATAGCATTGAAACATACGTATTACCATATGTAAAATAGAATGATCAGTGCAAGTTCGATGCACGAAGCAGGGCACCCAAAGCCAGAGCTCTGGAACTACCCAGAGAGATCTGGTGAGGAGGAAGGTGGAAGGGGGTTCAGGATGGGGAGACACACGTCCAGTTCATGTTGATGTATGGCAGAAGCCATCACAATATTATAAAGTATTATCCTCCAATTAAAATAATTAAAAATTAAAAATGAGGAAGCTGAAAAACTGAAAGTTAATAAGCAAAGATCACCTCCCCTCTCTTTCTCTGAATTCAAAGAGAAATACATCTTGGAGGGTTTTATGTATGGGACATCGTGTAATAAAACAGACATATTTTCAGCTGTGGTTTTAACCAAAGACATGAATTGTGTGTATGTGTTTATGTGTGCACACACAAATGGATATTTCTGGTCTGAGCTCTTTACCAGAGAATAACAGAGATATGGCATTAGATCTTGTGAAATTAAAGGCATTTCTTTGAGAAATGGGAAAATAAAGGAACATTTAACACGATAAAACCAACAAAATAAAATGCTTCATTCTTTCCAAAGAAGAAGAAAAAACAAACACCTAGTTCAGCTGGTTAGTCTAATGGTCTGTTTTCTCCATTTTCTTTGATCAGTGAAAAAAGTGAGCTGTGAGGTGATAACGAAGATGTTTCCCTCAGGTTCCTTTTTGACTTTTCTGTGCAAATGTGGAAGGATGGGCTGGATTGACCTGGAACCTTCCAACAGAGCCTCTCTATTCATGATGAAAAAGATTGGTCAGATCTTATTTCAAAGCTGACCCCTTACAATGTTTATTGTACCAGTGGATATATATTTGCAATTCTGTATTTTTAAAATATTTTACTGCAATCGTATAGTAAAGAATTACCTGCTTGGTATCAGTTTGACCCAATCTTGAAAGAAAAGTTTCTTTTGCTCAGATACATGACAGATGTTCCTGGTCTTAAAGGGGATGGACAGTAAGGACAAACTTGGCCCCCTTGACCTTCAGCCTCTCATTTCATTATTCAGTTATACCCCGTTCTCTTCACTCAGCTCAGACCTTCTCATAAACGGCTTCTGTCTGGGCCCGAGGGAGCCCACTTGTAACATGGAGATGAGAGACTAGACTGGAAACTCTGAGCGTGAGAAACACTAACCCCTGAAATGATTAGCCAAATTGGCTTTGTGTCTGTGTGTGGCAGTTCTGGCTTGGAGGGAGTGTCTGGTGGTAATGAGAATTTTAAATAGATCCCCATTCCTCCCTCAATGAAAAACGAAATGGAAAACTGTAGGATGGTGGGAGGATCATAGGCTCAGAATTAGATGACTTCTATGAATAATGCTAAATCTGAAGGGAGATTTCTTTACGTCCTGACGTTCAGACCTCCACTGGCTTTCATCTTTTCCTGGGGCAAAAGCTTGACTCCTCGCTCTGGCTCCGCAGCCCTCTGTCGAGCTCAGAGCACTGTCAGTGTCTCCAGCCTCATCCTGGGAGCTGACCCTTTGCTCATGGTTCAGCCAGTCCTGATCTCATTTACCTTTTCTCTGTTTCCAAATACCAAAACCATTTCCGTCTGACATCTTAGTTTCTTTTCTCACCTTCAAGTCACCCTGGCTGAGGCCCTTTGTCACCCTTGAAGTCTAGGCTCAGAGAGGTCTCCCCATCCCCTCCTAACAGTCTCTCTCATGTTACCCAGGTTTATTGCCTGTGTATTGTTGCCATCAGCAGAAATTAATGCCCTTCTTCGTGAATTATTTTGAGTCCTTCCTGGTTCCCCTCTTTTTACGGCTCATAGTGTTCTTCTTTTTCCCAGCTGCAGTACCTGATACTGGAAATGTCTTTAGATGACGGGACTATGGATTGGGCTGAAATAATCCTCAGGGAAGACCAAGAGAACAGGGCAGGTGATGAAGATGTTTCCCATGTTCTGGACATTTCAGCTGTAATTGATCCTTACCCCATGTGACTTCTTAATTATTCAAAAGTTGAGCCAAGAAATATAGGAAGTCCTGAAAAGCCCTACAGAACTGGTGTCCTCAAGCAGTGGGCTAAGATGTCCCCATGTTTAGTCTGCTGGGTTTAGTCCACTGCAGCCCCCAGATCTAAGCTCTGTCCAGCCAGGGACCAGTCACCATCTTGGACAGCAGCTTTTTCATCTACGAGTTCATGTGCTTAGTATCAGCAACTGTGATTTCATTGCGCCGAGGACAAGCAGAAATCCCAGACCTAATGGGGCAGGAAGGAGACGCTGCCCCCTGTGCCCCTCCAAGAGCTAGAATATCTTCCAAGTAGGTGTGGGTGGAGAGAACAGGAGATAGTGGGACCTGGAGACCCTTGCTTTGAGACTTTTTCATCTCAAATGGACTCCACTTTGTGGAGTCCATAATGTCCCCAGGTGGTGGCAGACTTTCCCAGGAGGGCCAGTCTCTTGATTTTCATACTGCATATGCAGTGTCCTTTGGTTGGTAGCTCGTGGGCACTCCTCTTGTGATCCCCTTTGCCAGGAACCCCTGTGCGCTTTAGTCTTGCTTAGTCTAGTCATCAGGGAGGAGAGGTAGACAAATTGGGAAAGTGGAGGGAGCCTGGTGGGGTCTGCAGGAGAGCTGTGGCAGTACTTTGGGGGCATCAAGGTGAGCCCAGTAAATGGAGCGTGCACCCATCCCAAGTGTAGTTGCAGGGACAAGGGGTGTGTGGATCTGTTGGAAGAGAATGTCTCCGTTCAGGCTGGAGCACCTGGAAGCGAGTTTGTTGGAGAGCCCGCACGGAATGGTTTGAGGTTATACTGCCTGAGCTCGTGTTCCCCTGGACAGCAGTGCTGAGGCTGACACTTGCCTGCACAGGTTTGATTTGAAAACTGGTGACCACACGTGAGCAGCAATGAAGGACGTGGAATTCAGCCAAGAGAAATGTTTTCCACTGTTAAAACTGTGGCCTGGGCTGAGCCGACAGGCACCTGAGGGTACAGGAGGATGGGAGCCTTGGGCTTGAGGGGCTGGTTCTAGCATGTCCCCCCAGCATCCACTCCACACCCTGGCTTTTGTTGGCTCTTTTAGCAGGCAGGCACCGTAGAGTAACAGGGAAAATCTCAATTCATTTTTTGCATCACCTTTGGTATCATTGTGTACTTGGGGTTGCCGGTGCAGAAAGGTTCATGTGCATTTGGGAAGATACCAAGAGAATCTGGAGTGTTTCCTTGGAAGATGGTGAGATCAAACTGGGCCATGTGCATCATTGGAATTGTCCCTCTTTTTCATAGTCTTTGGAGATTTCCATCTTTGACCTGGATCACTCACTGTAAATGAAAATATGGTGTCTGTGGATCCTTGGGTGTCATCTTTTGTATTTTGCCTCATGCATGAGGTATCAGGGCTTGGAATGGTTTGTGTTTGTGTAAGAGGGTAAGAGGGTCATTATGGGCTCTGTTGACACTCTGTTGGACACCATGAAAGTTTGTAAGTTTGTTTGAGTCCTGCTGGGAAATTAGGAGTACTAAGGTTAAAATCACAGAATGCTTGTTTTAAGGTGGTCCTCCTCGGTAGCGATCTCTGGGCCCAACCTGAGAAGAGTCATAAAGTCCTGTGATGTAGGGGAAGATGGCTCAGAGAATCAGAGGGCAGCGATGCACAGTGATATGCTACCCGGTGGCTTGTCCTCTAGAACGAGCAACTGCAACTCTCTTGCTGCCTGGCCAGTGCTGGGTTCTCTGTTATCCACTCCTGTCCCTCCCAAAATAAGCACACACACAGGCACAGTACAGAAAACACGGAATCTTAAGTGCACTGTTGGTGGTAATGTAAATGGTTCTGCTGTGTTGGAAAACAAAATGGAAGTTCCTTAAATTAACATAGAACAGGCCTACAGTCTGTCAAACTCATTTCTGACAATATCCAAAGGAAAAGTGATTAGTTTTTCAGGAATATGTCCACAGTCTCATGAGTGTGACTGGATTTAGAGTAGCCAAGGCATAGACACAGCCCAGATGTCTCTTGACAAAAGAATAGGTAACAAAAGTGTGGTATAGAAATATTTATTATATACTTTATATTCATGAACTATTTATTCTCTATCTATAAATATAAAAATCAAGAATCCTTCATTTATGCCAAAATGAATGAAGCTAGAGAACATTATGCCAAGTTAAATAAGCCTCACAAAGGAGGACAGACGCTATGTAGAAGCTAGACTTGTCAAACTCAGAGCCATTGAGTAATAAGGCTGTTACCAGGAGCTGGGTGGAGGGGGAAGTGGGGCACTGTTAGTCAAAGAGTAGAGATTTTCAGTTGTAAAATAACTAAGTTCTGGGGATCTGAGGTACTGCATGCTGCCTGTAGTGTTTCTGTATACTTGAAATTCACCCAGAGAGAAATAATACAGTGTACTCACAGGTGGAAGTATAACTTACTCGACTATAATAATTATTCAATATATGAATCTATCACATGATCACTTTGTACACAGTACATTTATACCATCTTTGTTAGTTACACCTTAGTAAGGCTCGGAAGAGAGAGAGTTGGGAGGAGCTTTTCTCCTCTGAATAGTGCTCAGTCCAGGCTTCATGTTTCATTGATGAGGCGTTTTGTACCCTCTGACCAGAGATTCCCCTTCAGGTAGTTTGTGTTGGTCCATAGCTCGAGAATGTTTAAGGTGTCCCAGATTATTCCAGTCTGGATCCCTCACTGAGCATCAGGACTCTGAGTCCTCCCAGTCCTGAGGGCAGAGATCTGGGCTGAGGAGGGGGCGCTCTGCTCTGATTGGGGCTGGACAAGAGCCTGCTGTGTGACCTGAAGGGGATCGTGGGGTTAGCGGGAAGTGACCCCTTCTGCTGTGTGTGTGAGGCCTCACCAGGAAGGGAGTGTAATCCGAGGGAAAATGTGGGAAAGTCCCATGTTGGTCTCTGTGCTGGAATCGACTCTCCTGAGTCCCTTGTGAGACAGTGGCCACAGGAGACTGTCTGTTCCACAATGGTGAGGGATTCCCATGTGGGTGGTTGGGGCTCAGGAACGGGATGTGTTGACTCTAAGCATTAAACAGCATGTTTTCAACTTTCATGATAGACCTCTGAAGACTTGTGTTGCCTGAGGAAGCCCTGAGGTTGAGGAAGAGGAAAGAAAAGGAGTGAGGCATGGCTCTTTCTCAGGTAAGGTCATATTTAGTCTGTCCTTCCTGAAATGCCCTTCTCTGGACTCACTAATCGTGTCTGACTCTGGAGTATCCTGTCTGGCTCCTGTATACGCACACTCACTTGGGGCCTTCCCTCAGGGCTTGTCGTCTCCACTTAGATCCCGTCTCCCCATGACCTGGCCCTTGTGAGGAGGCTCCCCTGGGCACCGTCCTGGGCCGGGCTTCTCACTCACGGGTTGGAGACGGGCTCTCAGTGCTGTTGGGCAGCAGGGATTGCTTAGGGCCCATCTGGATGCGCTGTCTGCTCTTTGTCAACCAGGGTAAAGAAACTGCACGTAGAAGTCAGGTATTAATATGCACAATAGCTGGTAAAATCTGGGAATCAGATCAATTAGGGGCAGTTTGTTCTGACTTTTTAAGGCAGTTCAAACTAAAGATGTGGGTCAACCTCTTTAAATCCTTATTGTTAATAGAATGGAAAGTTCAGAAATAGACATCAGTGATACAGGGTTTTTTAGTTTATCATCAGATTTAAACTATGAAATGAATGTAAGTCTCTGGTAGGTGGTATTTTTCATCACCTTCATTCTTCAGAGGTTGTCCTTTCACTCTGTGGATTGAATGCTTTGACATAGAGATGTTTTAACCTTTAATGCAAGCAAGATTCCAGCTTCACTCTTTTTGCTGGTGGATATCTGTTTTCTCAGTATCATGGTTATTGAGACTGTCCTTGCCCCTTTGTGTATCTTGACATCCTTGTGAATATACCTTACATAGACACAAAGAATTATTTCTGAGTATTGTGTTCTGTTCAGTTGGTTTATTTGTCTGTTTTTATACCAGTAGCACATCACCTTGATTACCTTGTAATAGGTTTTGAAATAGTAAGACCTCCATCTTCTTTCTTGAAGAGTTTTGCTGTTTGCTCTTTGAATAGTTATGTGACTTTCACCATGTTTTATCCTGCTTCTTCAAAGATTGCCATGGCAGTTTTGATAATGAGTTAATTGGTTGATTGATCCTTTGTGTGGTTATTAAAGAATCTCTTTTGATATAGCATGTTTCTTTTGTAATCTTTATGATTTTTACCTAAGAAACCTTGTTGTGTGGGAAGATAACTGGTTTTTTTCTGCATCTAGATGATGCTGTGTTTTTTTCCCTTTAATCTGTTAATGTAGTGTGTCATATTAATTGATTTTTATATGTTGACTTCTCCTTGCCTTATGTGAATAAAATGTACTCGGGCATGATATCAGATCTTTTTATTTATTTATTTAAATTATTGAAGGAATATTGCTTTACAGAAGTTGTTTTCTGCCAAATACCAACATGAATCAGCCATAGGTATACATATGTCCCCTCCCTCCCATCTTCCTCCCTATCCCACCCCTGTAGGTTGTTAGAGAGCCCCTCTTTGAGTTCCCTGAGTCATTCAGCAAATTCGCATTGGCTCTCTACTTTATATATGGTAATGTAAGTTTCCATGTTACTCTCTCCATATTTCTCGCCCTCTCCTTCCTCCCCTCCCACCTCCGTCTGTTCTCTATGTCTGTTTCTCCAGATGTTTTTAATATGTGTTGAAGTTGGTTTGCAAGTATTTTAATTTTGCATCAGTATTCATCAGGGGTATTGGTGTCCAGTTTTCCTTTCTTGTGTCTTTAGGAAATCAGCAAACTAGAATCATGCTTGCTCCATAGAATTAGCAGGATTAGTGGTAATTCTTTTGTAAATGTTTGGTAGAATTTGGTCCTGTACTTTTCTTAGAGGTTTCTGACTACTTTTTAAATCTCTCTAGTTATGCTGGGCTTCCCTAGTGACTCAAATCATAGAGAATCTGCCTACAGTGAGGGAGACCCAGGTTCTGTCCCTGGGTCGGAATATTCCCTGGAGAGAGGAGTGGCTGTCTAGTCCAGTATTCATGTCTGGAGAAATTCCATGGACAGAGGAGCCTTGTGGGCCACAGTCCATGAGGTCACAAAGATTCAGACAACTAAGTGGCTAACACTTTCAACACTTTCAACACTTCTCAATATTGTAATTTCTTAAAAAGTAAGATAGTTTGCATGTTTCTGAGAATTTGCCAGTATCTCCTGCATTCTTTCATTTATAGGCATTATTGGTCATCAGTCAGTCAGTTCAGTTCAGTCTCTAAGTCGTGTCTGACTCTTTGCCACCCCATGAGTCACAGCACACCTGGCCTCCCTGTCCATCACCAACTCCTGGAGTTCAGTCAAACTCATGTCCATCGAGTCGGTGATGCCATCCAGCCATCTCATCCTCTGTCATCCCCTTCTCCTGCCCTCAGTCCCTCCCAGCATCAGGGTCTTTTCCAGTGAGTCAACTCTTCACACAAGGTGGCCAAAGTATTGGAGTTTCAGCTTTAGCATCAGTCCTTCCAATGAACACGTAAGACTGATCTCCTTTAGGATGGACTGGTTGGATCTGCTCACAGTCCAAGGGACTCTCAAGACTCTTCTCCAACACCACATATCAAAAGCATCAATTCTTCGGCGCTCAGCTTTCTTCATAGTCCAACTCTCACATCCATACATGACCACTGAAAAACCATAGCCCTGACTAGATGGACCTTTGTTGGCAAAGTGATATCTCTGCTTTTTAATATGCTATCTAGGTTGGTCACAACTTTCTTCCAAGCAGTAAGTATTTTTAATTTCATGGCTGCAGTCACCATCTGCAGTGATTTTGGAGCCCCCAAATAAAGTCTGACACTGTTTCCACTGTTTCCCCATCCGTTTCCAATGAAGTGATGGGACCAGGTGCCATGATTTTAGTTTTCTGAATGTTGAGCTTTAAGCCAACTTTTTCACTCTCCTCTTTCACTTTCATCAAGAGGCTTTTTAGTTCCTCTTCACTTTCTGCCATAAGGGTGGTGTCATCTGCATATCTGAGGTTATTGGTATTTCTCCCGGCAATCTTGATTCCATCTTGTGATTCTTCAGCCCAGCATTTCTCATGATGTACTCTGCATATAAGTTAAATAAGCAGGGTGACAATATATAGCCTTGCTGTACTCCTTTTCCTGTTTGGAACCAGTCTGTTGTTCCATGTCCCGTTCTAACTGTTGCTTCCTGACCTGCATACAGGTTTCTCCAGAGTCAGGTCAGATGGTCTGGTATTCCCATGTTTTTCAGAATTTTCCACAGTTTTTTGTGATTCACATAGTCAAAGGCTTTGTTACAGTCAGTAAAGCAGAAATAAATGTTTTTGTGGAACTCTTTTGCTTTTTCGATGATCTGATCCAGTGGATGTTGGCAATTCGATCTCTGGTTCCTCTGGCTTTTCTAAAACCACCTTGAATATCTGGAAGTTCATGGTTCATGTATTGCTGAAGCCTGGCTTGGAGAATTTTGAGCATTACTTTACTAGCGTGTGAGATGAGTGCAATTATGTTATCAGTATAATCTGTGGCCTTGGAATTTTCTAAATAATCCTGTTAGTGTTTTAAGTAGTAAATTACTAACATTTGTGTTTCTGTATCCAAGTCTATAATGACCTTTTGTGCCATTCCACATTGTTCACCTTGGACTTTTTTTTTTTTTTCATATTAGTACAATATTTATTTGTTTTCCTTCTGTCAAACCCTGAGCCCACCACTTTCCCCAGGCTACTTAAGGAGTTACAGAAAAGAGAACATACTGGGCAGACACAGGAGAAAGAGCTATGGGAGGTGGAAACATCTCCTTCACATTGTGAAGAAGATGAGCTAGACCACCATCAGGCAAAACAGCCCCATAGCCTTTGAGAGGGCCAAGCCCAGAGGGCCAGCCACCCCTTCTGTGGCAGGTCCAACTCCAGGAAACTTGGTTGCTATGTCAGAGTCCCTTGAAATGGCACTGGTTTGGAAGCTGTGGCTAGGAGTAAGTGAGATGTAATGGGGACCTGGGGCTGCCAAGCTGCTGTGTCTCTCATCAGTCAGTGTCTCCAGTCCTTCACCACCACTGTGGACTGTGATCACTCAACAGAGGGAGGAGGTTCTCCCGATCAGGGAGGGGGTGGAGACGAATTTGGCGCAGGCATCCGTTTTCAGGGGATGAAGGCCTGAGGCCCGACAGCTGCTCCACCTGCAGAGAAGACAGAGGGACAGGGAAGAGGCTGACCTTGGACTTCTTTCAAGTTTTCTTTAGGAGCCCTCTGTCAAAGGACTTTCAGTGTTCTCTGTATTACTTAACTGTTAGATGTTTAAGCCTCAGTTGCTGAGCCCAAGCCTCTGCGTTCAGGTGCTTCGTGTAACATTTCTTACTTCTTGATCTGAACCAAGTTTCTCAGAGTGTCTGTGACACAGTTTTTCTTCTGTAAGGTGGCAACAGAGCGTTCTTTAATGATCTATTATATTGATGACAGGTTCTTGCCTGTAAAGTACTTATTTAATGTTCAGAGTAATACTACAGTAATTGAGAGCATCAGGAAGCCTTCAGACACTTTTGGTCCTTGCTGCTGTTAGCAGCGTCATAACTGAAACTTTTGACCTTTCCATTAAAAGTGCCGTGGACTTTGTCATCTCTGAAGACACCGCTCATGCTGTACCTCATCTAGATAATGAGTTGCACTCACTGGGTAGAACATAATATCTGACACTTCTGTATAGCCAAACACTGTTGAGCTTTATTCATATATATTTCATGGATTTTGAACAGTGATGAAAAATCCGTATTAATTGGAGGATCTTATAAGGCCTTATGAAAAACCATAAGAAATTAAAATTAGAGATGCAGAATTTCTCCAGATACCCCTGCATGGATCTGTTCGAACACGATACTTCAACCAAGTGAATCCTTACCCCTTACCACCCTTTCTTTTTGCATGAAAATGAGAACTTTTCATGGCCCTTTTGGTGACATGTGGTTTCATTTCAGGAACGACTGACCTCTGAGGATGTGGCCATCAAATTCACTCAGGAGGAGTGGGAATTCCTGGACCCTGCTCAGAGGGCCTTGTACAGGGACGTGATGCTGGAGACCTACAGGAACCTGCTGTCTGTGGGTGAGGATGACTTCCTTCCAGAGCTGCCCTTGGGTATCTGCATTTTCCCTGTGTGCCCCTTGGGAGGCCCTGATGTCTTTCATCTGAGAGTTCTGGTGACTCGAGGTTAACTGACCCCCTTCAGATGCTGTGTCTGTTTCATGTCACATCTGAGGTTGTCCCAGAGCTTAATTATGTACAAAGCTCACTGGCAAATGTTAAAAAAAAAAACACACCAAAAACCTGATTTCCTATTTTCTACCTTTTTAACTTTTGGCTCAGTGTTTAAAAAAATCCACAGCTCTTTAGATTTGTTTCTTCTGATAACCCTGAATGTTTATTTCTTTTTGTTTGTTTTTGCTTGCTTTTTTTTTTTCTCCATCATTCTGCATGGGGGATCTTAGTTCCCTGACTAAGAATCAAACCTGCACCCCCTGCATTGGAAGTGCAGAGTCTTAACCACTGGATCACCAGGGGAGTCCCAGAATTTCGGTTTCTGATCTGAATATTATCTTCACATTGGAGCATGAGAAAAAGCTCTGGACAGTGGGGAGTGATGTAAAAAATAGCCAAAAATACAACGTAGAAAGAAGAATGAATATCTCTAAGGGCTGTTTTTTTCTGTTTAGGAGTGGGACAAGCTGATGGATTGGATCTGCTGTGGTTGTTACTTAGGAAAACGTAAGGAAAGTAGGTAGAGAGAGTGTCTTTTTGATCCTAGGTCCTACGAGGGGAGCATATGTGAATCTCGCAGGCTCTGAACTTGCCATCTGTAGGTCGAGCGCATGGTCCCATCTCAAGATCCTGACATGCCTGACTTTAATGTTGTATTATTTTAACTCTTGTGCTGCTCTACCCAGTCTGGGAATGTCAGCTGTTCCCGATGTTACATTCTCCTTACTTTGTATCATTTCTACCTCTTAAATTTCTTTGAAATATATTCCTGAGGGTCTGAAAGTTTATCTGGTTTCCTTGCTGTGATAATCCACCTATGTTTACTTGGCAGCCTCTGCTGAGTCTGTGGAGTGGATTTACTAGCAGACCCTAGTCCTAATGTTATTTTCTTGGTCTGCACAAAGTCACTGCTTGAAGCTATCCAATAGAATGGTCAGTATGTTCTAAGATTATGAGAGACAAAGTATCATGAGAGCCTGTTACATCTTTCCAGATGTTTTCTGGATTTGGAGACTCTGTCAAGGGTACCATGACAGTGTTGTTCATGTGTATCAAGGACCATATATTTTAGCCTCTGTAAATGGTATGGGAATTTATCCCAGGACAACTTTGTCCGAGTTCACATTCTCATATCTGTGGGGCTATTGGCTGCACTGTTGTTCTGTGCATTGTAAGTATTTTTTTATTTTATCATTGAGTTCAAAGTTCTGTGTTACTCTTAGTGTTTCTGTTTTTGTGTTTGCCATGCGTTGGATGGTTGATTGGGGAATGGTGCCTATGGTTGAACTGGTGATCTCAGTCCCTCTTAAAATTGTTTATATATTCTTTGTACTCATTTACTATCAGATGTATGATTTCCACATATTTTCTCTTACTGTTGATTGTCTTTTAAACTCACTGCACTTTAATGCACAGTTCAGTTCAGTTGCTCAGTCGTGTCCAACTTTTGCGACCCCATGAATCACAGCATGCCAGGCTTCCCTGTCCATAACCAATTTCTAGAGTTCACTCAGATTCGTTCATTGAGTCGGTGATGCCATCAGCCATCTCAGCCTCTGTTGTCCCCTTCTCTTCTGCCCCAATCCCTTCCCACCTCAGGGTCTTTTCCAATGAGTCAACTCTTGGCATGAGGTGGCCAAAGTATTGGAGGTTCAGCTACAACATCAGTCCTTCCAAAGAAATCCCAGGGCTGATCTCCTTTAGAATGGACTGGTTGGATCTCCTTGCAGTCGAAGGGACTCTCAAGAGTCTTCTCCAACACCACAATTCAAAAGCATCAATTCTTTGGCACTCAGCTTTCTTCACAGTGCAACTCTCACATCCATACATGACCACTGGAAAAACCATAGCCTTGACTAGACAGACCTTTGTTGGCAAAGTAATGTTAATGTCTCTGCTTTTCAATATGCTATCTAGGTTGGTCATGACTTTCCTTCCAAAGAGTAAGTGTCTTTTGATTTCATGGCTGTAGTTTATAATTTTGATATAGTTCAAATTATTAATATCTGGTTTTATTTTTGTGGCCTGTGCTTTTGGTAAATCATTTATGAGTCCAGTTTCCAGAAACATTTCCTGCATGTTTACTTCTAGGAGTTTTATACATTTGGGACTTAGGTTTATGTCTTTAAACCATTTTGAGTTCAGTTTTGTCTATAGTGTAAGATAATGTTTCAAGTAAATTCTTTTGCTGGTGGGTATTCACTGTTGTCAACATGTCTTGTTTCATAGACTGCTTCCAACATTAGTAGTTTTTACACCCTTGTGAAACATTGTTTGAACATCTCCGCGAGAGGTGTTTTTGTTTTTGTTTTAACCATTCTTTTTAGGTATGCTGCTGCTAAGTCACTTCAGTCGTGTCTGCCTCTGTGCGACCCCACAGATGGCAGCCCACCAGGCTCCTCTGTCCCTGGGATTCTCCAGGCAAGAACTCTGGAGTGGGTTTCCATTTTCTTCTCCAGTGCATGCATGCTAAGTCGCTTCAGCCGTGTCCGACTCTGTGCTATGCCATAGATGGCAGCCCACCAGTCTCCTCCTGTCCCTGGGATTCTCCATGCAAGAATGCTGGAGTGGGTTGCCATTTCCTTCTCCACTTTTTAGATATAGTTAATTTATAATGTTGTGTTTCAGGTATACAGCAATTTACAAGATACTCAATATAGTTCCCTGAGTTATATCATAGGTTCTTGTTGTTTATCTATTTTATTAGTTTGTATATATTCAGACTCCTAATTTATCTGTCCCTTTCCTGCTCCAGCCACCATCCTGCACTATCCCCTTTGGTAACCGTAAGTTTGTTTTTTATGCTGGGGAGTTTATTTTGTGAATAAGTTGATTTGTATCATTTGTTTCAGTTCAACATGTAATATCCTATGATATTTGTCTTTCTCTGTCTGATTTCACTTAGAATAATCCCTAAGTCTGTCTATATTGCTACAAAAGGCATTACTGCGTTGTGTTTTATGCTGTGGAGCTGGCTACCCACTCCAGTGTTCTTTCCTGGAGAGTTTCTTGGCCAGGGCAGTCTGGCAGGCTGCAGGGCCTGGGGTCTTAAAGAGTTGGACACGGCTGTGCTACTTTCACTTCACAATATTTCTTGTATATATGTACTACATATTCTTTATCCCTTTGTCTGTCAGTGAACATTTAGTTTTCTGCCATGTTTTGCCTCATGTAAATAGAGCTACTAAAACATTGGGGTGCATGTATCATTTTGAACTAGTTTTCATCCTTTCTGGGTATATGCCCAGGATTGGAATTGCTGGTTCATGTGATAGCTGTATAGTTAGTTCTTTATGGAACTTCCATGCTATTCTCCAAAGTGGCATTACCAATTTATGTTCCTTCCAACAATGTAGAAGGGTTCTCTTTTCTTCCACACCCTCTCAAGCATTTATTGTTTGTAGACTTTTTAATGCTGGTCATTCTGAACAGTGTGAGGTGATACAGTTTTTGTGGTTTTGATTTGCATTTCTCTCCGAAGTAGAGACATCAAACATCTTTTCAGGTGACTGTTGGCCATCTGTTTGTCTCCTTTGGAGAAATATCTGTTTTGATCTTCTGCCCAGTTTTTGATTGGGTTGTCTGTTTTATATTGAGCTGTATGAACTGTTTGTGTATTTTGGAAATAAATCCCTGAGAGGTAGCATCATTTGCATATATAGTTTCCTAGTCCAAAAGTTGTGTTTTTGTTCTTTGTTTGGTTTCCTTTGCTTTGCAAAAAGGTTTTAAATTTAATTAGGTCTCATTTGTTTGATTTTGCTTTTATTACCATGACTCTAAGATCCAAAAAAATTTTGCTGACATTTATATCAGTGTTTTACATTTGTTTTCCACTATGAATTTTATAGTATCTGGTCTTGCATTTAGATGTTTAATACGTTTTGAGTTTATTTTTGTATGTGGTGTTAGAGAATGTTGTAATTTCTTCTTCATGTTCATTTATCCCAGCATCACTTATTAAAGAGACTTCTTCATTCTATATTCTTTCTTCCTTTTTTTAATAGAATAATTGACTATAAGTAAATTGATTTATTTCTGGGTTTTCTGTCCTATTCCCAAACAGAGCTGTGTTTCTGTTTTGTGCCATCATCATACCACTTCCCTGGTGGCTCAGATGGTAAAACATCTGCCTACAGTGCAGGAGACCCAGGTTGAATCCCTGGGTCAGGGAGATCTCTGGAGAAGGAAATGGCAACCCAGTTCAGTAGTCTTGCCTGGCAAATCCCATGGACAGAGGAACCTGGTAGGCTACAGTTCATGGAGTCGCAGAGTCGGACACGACTGAGCCGACTTCACTTTCACTTTGATGACTAAGTTTGTAGTATGGTCTGAACTCAGGGAACATGATTCCTCCAACTCTGTTCTACCTTTTGAAGATCGATTTAGATATCAGAGTCTTTTGTATTTTGGTACAAATTTTTTCTTTGTTTTATGAAATATGTCATTTTTAATTTGATAAGGGTTGCATTGAATATGTAGACTGCCTTGGATAGTATGGTCATTTTGACAGTGTTATTTCTTTCAATCCAAGAACACAGTATATGTTTCCATCTCTGTGTCATCTTTGCTATCAGTCATCAGCATCATATAGTTTCATGAATAGAGTTCTTTTGACTTTTAGGAAGGTTTATTGCTTAGAATTTTATTCTTTTCTCTGAGATGGCAAATGGGATTGTTTCATTAATTTCACTTTCTGATGTATCATGATTAGTGTATAGAAAT
Source organism: Nanger dama (assembly GCA_917880005.1). Lineage (NCBI taxonomy): Eukaryota > Metazoa > Chordata > Mammalia > Artiodactyla > Bovidae > Nanger > Nanger dama. The sequence continues at coordinate 976,762 of CAKJTW010000155.1, forward strand.
GCAGCAGTTTTCTATATATTTTGTATCCAGCAAGTTTACTCTGTTCATTGATGAGGTCTAGTTGTCATCTGGTGGCATCTTTGGGATTTTCTGTGTGTAGCCTCATAGTGACAGTTTTACTTCTTATGTTTTTTACCTTGAATTCCTTTTATTTGTTTTTTTTTTTTTCTGACTGTTGTGTCTAGGACTTCCGAAAAATATGTTCAATAAAAGTGGCAATAGTGAATTCTTGTCTTATTCATGTTGTTAAGGGGAATGCTTTCAGTTTTTCCTTGTTGAGTTAGCTGTGTGTTGACATATACAATCTTAAATTATGTTGAGGTAGGGTCCATCTGGGCTGACTTTCTGAAAGGTTTTTATCATAAATGGCACTTGAATTTTGTGAGAATCTTTTCTGCATCTATTGATGATCATATGGCTTTTAGTCTTCAATTGTTAATGTGATGTATCATAGTGATTAACTTGTGGATATTGAGAAATCTTGCATCCCTGCAATGAATCCCACTTGAACATGGTATGATCCTTTTATGTATTAGTAAGTGTTTGAGTCTACTCTTTTGAACTCAGGGGAGGTCTAGGGAGAATAAAGCCTTTTTCTATAAAAGGTGTTGGATGCCTCAGAAAGGCTTTTGTAACTGGGAATGTCCTCCAGAGTCAGTTTCAATCCCTCTTTTGATACTCCTCGATCTTGAGATGAACATGTGTGGAAGAAGAAATGAAATAAATGTCCAATAGAGAGGTTAATCTTACTTGGCAGAGGAACCCAGGTTTAGATAGCCTTTTCCTGTATTTTCCTTCTGATGTCTGCTAATAAGATTCTTACACAATATCCTGGAATATTGTATATGCTTTTCTTGAATATAAGCATTCCATTGTAACTTAAAAAATTCAGTTGGATACATTTCATTGTAAATAGCATAACAGGTATTATCCTGCTTTCTCCATATATCACAGTCACTTTTAAAATCTCTTTTGTTTCTGTCCCATACCCATAGTATAATGCCCATAAACTTGCTGAACCAGTTCTTTTTTTTTTAAGGTCAGTATATTAGTTTGTGCTCTCAGTTATTTTCACAAAGACATGCAGTCACAAGCTGATATCTGACATAAACCTGTGTACCCTGTGCTCCATACAGGCCCTTTCTTAGTCCTGACCAGTCCTCACATACTACCTTGATATGGACGGAAACATCGTTCTTACCTACCACATCCCTCCACCTTTTACATACTCTCACTGTAAAGATAATCTCTGGTCTGGTTTCTCAAGACATGACCTAAATCACTCTGTGCATCCATGATGACTCACAACCCATTTCTAGATGGGATGGCTGAATAATAGTTAAACAGACTACTTCTGTCTTGTATCTGCCTTGATATTTTCTTTCCCAGTTCCTTGTAGTTTTTAAAAATATTTTCTCATCTATTCATTCAGTGGGTGGTCATGTTGACAAATAAGTTTTCTCAGTCTGTAGGTTCAGATTCATATCCTGTTTCTATTACCACTTTGTGCACCAATTGGGTGTGTCTCCTGCTCTGATTACAGAAAAACATGTTAATTCACCTTAAGCCTTTCAAAGCAAATTAGTGCTGTTGGTTGGCTTACAGTAATGCATGTTTTATAGTAAATACTCAAAATTTACTTTTGTTTAAAAAATGTAATATCTATATTCTGTCATGTTCTTTATGATATGTTATCTGCATTATATCTTTTTAAAATTTTATTAATTTTATAATTGAAGTATAATTGCTTTACAGAATTTTGTTTTCTGTCACACCTCAACTACATTATATCTTGTATGTTTTTCACTTGCAACATTTTTAAGCAATATTGTGTCTGACCCTAGTCAATAAATACACAAAGCACTCACTTTTTATTTATTATATTTTGGTGCCATTAAACCAGGTAATTAAGAATAGTGCATGGCTAGAGAGAAGCCTTCCTTGGTGGCTCAGTGGTAAAGAATTCACCTGCTAATGCAGAAGATGCAGGTTTGATCCCTGAGTCAAGAAGATCCCATGGAGAAGGAAATGGCAACCTACTCCATTATTCTTGCCTGGGAAATCCCATGGACAGAGGAGTCTGGTGGGCTATAGTCCACAAGGTCGCAAAGAGTCAGACATGACTGAGCGACTGAACAACAACAACAACATAGGTAGGGATTGCTTTGATTATTGGCTGTTAGAAAACTGATGACTATTTTACGTCTTAATTTATGTGTCATTTACAGATGATGGTCTTTTAGCGTGTATTCTGCAATACAGCTGACACATACTACTTGTTAACATTGTAAAATGCCTTTTCTTTTTAGGTACATAGTTCTATAGCAGATTTAGAAAACTATGTTGTTTCCAAAAAATTGTTTTAGTCATATTTTTCATTTCCTCATTTGTTTTCAATTGTAAACAACAATTATGTATAATCAGGTAAGCTTGCTTTTGGATTATTTGCTATTACAATATATAATATATTGTTTAGAATTTATGTACAGTAAGTATGCAGAACACAATGATAGCGTAATGTTTTTCTTTTCAATTTGAGACAACTGTTCATTGATATGTTCCTAGGAGTCCTGGTAGAAAAACACTGTTTTTGAGAGTTGGCATAAGATTGTCCAATGTGAGTGTGTTTGGCGTATGGTTTTTAAAACTAGGCCACCTTAATGTTGAATTTATTTTACCATGCTTTCTTAAGAATTCTACTCCTTTAATATTTCTAAAAACTTAAGGTCATCATTGTGGTGTTTCATAACTTGGTGTATTACTTTTGGTGTAATATATACTCAACATATAAGATTTATTTTTGAATTATTGTGAGCAGGATACCTGTGGTTCTTTTTATCTTGTAGATATCTCTCCTACACATGTGATCAAGCATTTACAACCCAAAGTGAACAGTGATAAACGAGAAACATTCCAAACATTGATGCTGGGAAGACCTGAAAGCTGTGAAATCAAACATTTTCATCTTTGGGAAAGTCAGGAAAATATGTGTGACTTTAAGTGTCAGGGGAGAGATGACAATAGAAATTACAAAGGCACACCTGTAAGCCTTAATGGAAATGTGCCTGATGGAAGAGATTCGCATGATGGAAAGGATGCAGGCATCAAGCCCTTTGGAAACAGGCTTGGATATAAGTCTCAGGATAAACTGCAAATATTTCAAACTGGCAGGATAATTTCTGAATATAATAAAGTTGAGAGGTCTGTCAATAACAGTTTCTCATTTTCACTACTTCAAAGAATTCCTCCTTGTGTCCAAACCAGTGTTTCTAATATATATGGGAATGATTTTGTGAATCCTTCAGTAGTATCGCAAGACCTCAAAGCACACAGGAAAAAACCTTACAAATGTGATGCGTGTGGCAAGGCCTTTCATGTAAAGTCAATCCTTTTAAGTCATCAGACAATTCATACTGGAGAGAAACCTTACAAATGTGAAGAGTGTAACAAGGCCTTTCGTGTAAAGTCAATCCTTTTAAGTCATCAGACAATTCATACTGGACAGAAACCTTACAAATGTGATGAGTGTGGCAAGGCCTTTACTGACAGCTCAAACCTCAGGAGACATCAGAAAATTCATACAGGAAAGAAATTATTTAAATGTGATATATGTGACAAAGTCTTCAGCCAAAATGCAAACCTTGCTGGTCATCAGAGGGTTCATACGGGAGAGAAACCTTACAGATGTGATGAGTGTGGCAAGCACTTTAGTCAACCTTCACAGTTCAGATGTCATAAGAGATTACATACTGGAGAGAAACCTTACAAATGTAATGAGTGTGGCAAGACCTTTAGTCATAGATCAAATCTCAGGAGACATAAGAAAATTCATACAGGAAGGAAATTATTTAAATGTGATATATGTGACAAAGTGTTCAGCCGAAATGCACATCTTGCTGGTCATCACCGGGTTCATACTGGAGAGAAACCTTACAAATGTGATGAGTGTGGCAAGGCCTTTCGTGTAAAGTCAACCCTTTTAATTCATCAGACAGTTCATACTGGACAGAAACCTTACAAATGTGATGAGTGTGGCAAGGCCTTTACTCACAGCTCAAACCTCAGGAGACATAAGAAAATTCATATAGGAAAAAAAATTATTTAAATGTGATATATGTGACAAAGTCTTCAGCCGAAATGCAAACCTTGCTGTTCATCAGAGGGTTCATACTGGAGAGAAACCTTACAAATGTAATGAGTGTGGCAAGCACTATAGTCACTCTTCACAGTTAATAAGTCACAAGAGACTTCATACTGGAGAGAAACCTTACAAATGTTGTGAATGTGGCAAGGCCTTTCGTGTTAAAGCCTTCCTTTTAAGTCATCAGACAGTTCATACTGGTGACAAACCTTACAAATGTGATGAGTGTGGCAAGGCCTTTCGTCAAAAGTCAACCCTTTTGAGGCATCAGACAGTTCATACTGGAGAGAAACCTTACAGATGTGATGAGTGTGGCAAGGCCTTTCGTGTTAAAGCCTTCCTTTTAAGTCATCAGACAGTTCATACTGGTGAGAAACCTTACAAATGTGATGAGTGTGGCAAGACCTTTCGTGTAAAGTCAATCCTTTTGTGTCATCAGACAGTTCATACTGGACAGAAACCTTACAAATGTGATGAGTGTGGCAAGGCCTTTTGTGTAAAGTCAGTCCTTGTAAGGCATAAGACAATTCATACCAGAGAGAAACCCTACAAATGTGATGAGTATGGCAAGGCATTTCATGGAAACTCAGTCCTTTTAAGTCATCAGACAGTTCGTACTGGAGAGAAACCTTACAAATGTGATGAGTGTGGCAAGGCCTTTACTGACAGCTCAAACCTCAGGAGACATCAGAAAACTCATACAGGAAAGAAATTATTTAAATGTGATATATGTGACAAAGTCTTCAGCCAAAATGCACACTTTGCTGGTCATCAGAGGGTTCATACTGGAGAGAAACCTTACAAATGTAATGAGTGTGGCAAGCACTTTCATCAACCTTCACATTTCATAAGTCATATGAGATTTCATACTGGAGAGAAACCTTACAAATGTGATGAGTGTGGAAGAGTCTCTGGTCAAAACCACATCTTCGACTTCATTGGAGAATTCATACTGGAGAGAGACCTTTCAGATGTGATGAGTGTGGCAAGTCCTTCAGTCGAAATTCACACCTTACAAGTCATCGCAGAATACATATAGAGAAAGCTTTCAAATGTTTCGAGTGTGGAAAATCCTTTACTCAGGTCTCAGCACTCACTAAACATCAGAAAATCCATACATGAGAGAAACATATGTGAATGTGGTATATGGTAAAAGTCTTCAAAATTCAAAGCCTACTGTTGGTCAGAGAATTAATCGTACTGAGAAACCATACAAATATCATGAGTATGGCATCATCTTAGGCTTCATGAGAAAATTCATACTGAATTGAAGCCAGATATATATGTATTAGGTCTTTAGAACATGAATTCATTCTAGAAAGATTGCTCACCAATTTAACAAGTGTGTGTGTATTGGGGGAGGATCACCCTATCCTCACAGCTCACATCTCGCCAGTAGTATCAGAGTACCTGGGGAAAACACAAAGCGATGTAATGTGTGTGGCAAGGATCTTACCCAAAAATCACAAGATTGTAACATAGTGGAGCCCTGCTTCCCAGACTCAGTGATTGTGGCAAATCCTTTACTTTTTTAACTATATGTATTCTCTGATGACTTTAGTTCAGGTACTCAGCAAATGCAGTAAATCCATATTTGAAGAGAAGCTATAGAGATCTTTCATGTAAAAGAAACCTGAATTCTAATTCAACGAAGATGATTCTTTGGGACAATAGTCCGCCATCTTTTTCTGAATAAAGTCACTATTTCTTGCCCGACAAGTAGTCTCTCAGTTTATTGGCGTGTTGTGTGGTGAGCTCTAAGAGCTTGGCTTTGGTAATACATTGATCAAACACATTTGCTACATGCGTTTCATGATGGTCTCTGGGAAGGAATCAGATGAAGGGGCCAACTTCATTAGAATTCATTCACATCCATGTTTACTGGAAAAACACACAGCCTGAATTACGAAATTCAATAGTGTGTGTGAATTAGCAAGAAGGAGGGCAGAAAATAATGTAAAACTAGGACATGACTCATAGTCAGTAGGATCAAAAAGCCCTTCCGTACATAGTCCAGCCTATTATAAAACATAATGTTCTGCCAACTGACCTTGAACAGAGTAGGCAAGATGTTAAAAGGACTGGGCTTTTCGTAGAAGGAGAGGGACAGTTACCAGGGACTGATGGTGTGATAGGAATGATGCATAGGAAAGGGTCATGTTCTCCATTGGATAGAAGTAACTGTTGTATGTATGATTAAAGAACAGTTACTCTTATTTGTGGAAATTGAAGACAGTGCTGTCACGGTCTTTGTAGACCAGGACCTGGGGACTGGAGTCGATGAGAAGAAGGATGCAGGGGACCCAAGTCTCGAGTGAAACCAGGTTGCTTTATTTGCAGAAACGCATGCTTATTATATCTTCATACAAAGCAGCTTTAGGCAGTAAAAAATATTGAGCAAAAAGAAAGCCAAGCAAATAGCAATCTTCAAAGGGCCAGAAAGCATTCCATATCCTGAGAGAGAGGGTCATAACTGAATAGATTACCTTTAAGTAAAAAGTCACAGAAGGGAGTCACTGAAAGAAATCCAAGCAGGTGCCCTTTCTCATGACCTCAGTCCTGAGAACTGCCTGCACCTCTGCTCGTTCCTGTTTTCCAAGAACTGGTAAGGAATAGAGAGTCCTTGAGAAACTGCACACAAAAAGAAGAAACTAACATATTGGATCCCTTAAAGTTGAACATCCCCTGACAGTTCCCCCTTTTTTATCTTTTCATAATTGGAGATGACTGTAGATTTTGTGAAAAGGCCCTGACCAATTGAGTTTGTTTAGTTTGAACAATTTTAGTTGAAAGGCATCATTATATTACAAATATAATCACCAGGATAATTATCAGCATTATAGTTCCAGATCCAATACTATGTGTAATGCCTTGAAACCATCTTTGAGAGTCTAGCCCAGATAATTGATCAGCTAGCTGTTCAGCTAAGATCTCCAAATTGTTAGAAGAGGGTAGACTCTTAGAGAAGGTTTCAAGGATTTCCTTTTGCAACCATTGTACATTTAAGGAAGCATTATTATGCATATCTTGCAAACAAAATTTGATTTGTTCCCAATTGTAAGCACTATGGTTGAACCAAAGAGAAGTGATACAAAATTGAGAATTCCAATCACAATTTAATAATACTTGTTTTTGTAAATCTATTAATTGATCTCCAACCCATTGGATGGCTGTTTTTAATTCCTGATTTTTATTTTGAACTTTTTCATCTGTTCGAACCTGAGTGACCCATATAATAGTATGAGCATCTTTGGTCCAATTTTGAATAAAGTTTTGTGTTTTAAGTTTGTAAAGCAATGTCTGCAACAGCAGCAGTGGTGCAAATGGCTATTAACTGCAAAATGCCAAGAATCAACCATCTGATGAATTGCTTAGATCGTCGGAGTAATTTAGTGAGTAACTGGGAGGCAAGTCTTGCTATGGGACCCTCTTTCCAGGGTCATTGGAAGTCTACTGGCAACCACAGATTATGTTGAGACTGAAGAATCAAAAGAGATTTTTTTAGAAAAATAGAGGAATTAAGACAAGTATACGGTTTGCAAATATACAAGTCACAGAACGTAAAGTCTTATTAAATTGTAAGTTTCCTTTGGCTCTAACAAAAGGAAGGGGAACACAAGCTTGTATAAAATATGAATGATTATAATGGAAGGAATAGTTACTATAACTATGACTGGTCCCTGTGAAATATCCAGTCCAGGTTCCAAGTTTTTCAGTATTTGTAGCAAGTTTCCACATGTCCCATTGTTCAGGCCCAATTCATTTATTGAGGATGATTTGAGAGTGAAGAGGTGCCATTCCACCATCAAGCCAGGCAAGGAGTCCTTTGTCATGGAAGTGTTCCATTGAACTGTTGGTAATCTTCCATGTTACTTGAGTAACATAATCACACATAGTACTATTTATATCATCTGAGAAGTTAGATAACCACATACCATAGGGTCCCCAATCAACAATGGTGTAATTAGCCACAAACATTAATTTCCATGATTTAGCTTGACATCTGTCTCAATAAATAGGAGTACATTTAAAGTCCTTATAAGTAAACCCCTTGCATTCCAACTTTTATCCTTTTCCTAGAGTGTTGGTAGTATTGACATGGCTCTCATAAAAGGACAGGGCAGTAAACAGTCTAAACAATGTGCAGAAGTTTTTTTTTTGGAGGCAGGATGAAAGCCCATGTTTGTTGACTAACATTAATACCTAATTCTGCTGGGCCCGTGCATAAAGGAAGGATTTTATAGCCTAGAGAAATGTTAATTTTTCTTCGTGCTCAGGATGAGAGGGCTCCTCCAAGCTGAGGAGGAGGCATATGTACTGAGTCATTAGTGGATACGACTGGTCCTATATCTGTCCATTCTACAACCTGCAATAAAGAGGGGTTAGGTATATAAGCCCAATAAGTGTGATTAATCAAGTCAGCCTGAGCGGGGGAAGGAAAAGCAAGCAAACCAAGCATAGCGACAATATTTTCTGGATTCCGAGGCATTTCCTGTTGAAAAAACAGATTTTCAGCTTGATTAGTAAAGATTTTTATCTATCCCCAAGTGGGGAGATCATAAGGTCGATGACCTTGAGTGTGGCGTTTCTTAGAAATTTTTCAAGTTGCCATGGCTTGTACTGGAAACAACTCCTCCTGAGGATTTCACCTTCTAGAGTCCAGCCCCGGCAGGATCCAGGGATACCCTCAGGATGAATGTGCTCCAAGGGATCAACCTGAAAAAGAGGGAGGGAGAGGTAGAAAGGGAAAAGAAAGAAAGAATGACTCAGGGAGACCAAGCTTTGGTGAGCGAGGCCTGTAACTTTATTTTCAAAAGGAATTTTTATATTCTAATTTGTACATAGAGGGAAATGAAAAATGCAAAGTCACGCAGAGGTAGCCCAAACATTTCAGCAGTTTGCCCTTATCGAAACCAGGATTTTTTCTGCATACCTTTCCTGTAAACATTGTTGTGTACATTATCTTCTGGCCTTGGAGGCCTGTGGACGTTCTATGACCCTCTTTTGATAAAGGCTGCTCAACCAGAAAACTTATTCTCCCTTGAAGTGTTTTTTCTTTAAATTTCTAATCTATGTCAGCCTCAGAAAGTGCTAAACAGTTACATTCTCACTGAGCAAAGGTGCAATGAGTTACAACAAAGAAAGAACCAATTAGCTCAAAGGTCTGATGTTAATTCCAAGGCTACTGCTTGTTTTTCTTACATTCCAACTACATTAACTGTTGCAGGTGCACAGTGGATAAGGGCTATGGGACCTTGGTAGCGAGCATTGGCTCAACAATAAAATCCTACACCAGCACTATTCTAATAATTTTTAACTCTTTGAAAGGCTCCATATTTTTAGAATGTTTTAGGCTTCCCGTGCCTCTCAGATTGGGAGGCTGTGAACAATCACATGTGTAGCTGCAAGAGTCTGGGTAAACCTGTCAGGCAAGCTAAAAAGCCATCAGAGAGGTTTGAACTGAAACACTCCTGTCATGCCCAGGAGACTTATTAGCTAGAGCCCTAAGTAGACTTTCTCCAGAGAAAGGTGATTGGGGATAGCCCCGTGTTAATATCAGAAGAGTTGATGAAAGGCATAAAATAAGACAGATTCTGGTTTTGGGGTAGATGCTCGAGCAGGTCCAGGGGGTGCCTCAAGTCCTGATCCGCCTTGCTCGTCAGGTCTCCTCTGCATGACCTGGTCATGAGTGGGATCTCCCGTGGTGGCTCCCGGCATTCACCATTTCTTCTCTGTCTTTAATGCTGGTGGCTCCCCTGGGGCGGATCTTCAGAAGAAGGAGCCAACTGATTTCGTTAAGTCCATCTGGAGAAATACAAGCATACCCCTTTCCCTGTGATATTAATTTTCCAGATTTTCATTGTTTAGCCAACCTTTCTTGATATCAAATGGGCAGAGGAAGGGAGGTATCCTTCAATGCCTCGTAATGTGTTTCTACTTTTTCAAAATATCCCTTGCGGTAAGTTAAAAATTTTTAAAACCAATAAAGCTGTATTAGCTATAGTTATAAGATTAAAGAATATATTGTGTTGGAATCTGTTGGGGTCATTTAATGGACCAGAGCCTAGCAGTCTGTTGTTGACAATAAGAGAGAGAGAGAGAGAGAAAGAAAGACAGGGACCGAAGCTCTGGTGGAGCAAAGGTGCTTTAATGATCTTTCTGTGAGTATATATAGGCTGTTGGACAAGAAATTTTTTCGATAATGATAAAGATCAGAAAACCAAACGTACAGCAACTGTTAACAAGGGAACAAGGGATTAATAATGGTCACAAGGTCAGGAGACAATCGATATCTCAAGAAAGACGATTGAGACTAAGCAGCTTTGTCATGAGGATGTTTACTGAAGGATATTCAAGACTGTTTCATCCTATGACCTCAGTCTTGGGAGGTTTCTGACAACAGAAACTGATAAGGTACAGAGGATTTATGAGCAACGACACGTAGGGATCCTCCTGTTAAACCTTCCCTGACAATTCCCCCTTATTTATTTACAATAATTGTAAAAAGGGTTCTGACCATTTGAGTTTGTTTAAACAATTTTTGCATGAACGCAATGGTAAAGCGACAAATGTAACTGTCAAGGTAATCACCAAAATTACAACTGCAGACCCGATGCTGTGAGTAATGCTTTGAAACCATCCACGTGGTTCTAGCCCAGATAATTGATCAACTAGTTATTCAGCTAAAGTTTCCAAATAAGTGGAAGAGGGCAGATTTTTAGAAAAGTTTTCAAAGATTTCTTTTTGTAATAATTGTACATTCAGAGAGGCATTATCTTGTGTATTTTGTAAATAAAATTTGGTTTGTTCCGAGTTGCAGGTACTATTATTGAATTGAACAGGAGTACACAAAATTGAGTAGAATTCCAATCATATTTTAGCATCACCTGTTTTTGTACATCTATTAATTGGTCTCCAGCCCATTTGATGGCAGTTTTTAGTTCCTGTATTTCATCTTGAATATCCTCATCTATTTGAGCCTGAGAGGCCAACATAATAGGAGCATCTTTAGTCCAATTTTGGATAAAATTATGTGTTTGAATTGAGGTTTGTAAAGCAATGCCAGTGACGGCTGCAGTGGTGCAAATAGCTATTAATCCCCAAATGCCAAGAATCAGCCATCCAATGAATCATTTAGATCGCCAGAGCAGTTTAGTAAGTAACCAGGAAGCAAGTCCAGCTATGGGACCTTCTTCCCAGGGCCACTGGAGATTTATTGGTAACCACAGACTACGTCAAGATCGAAGAATCAAAAGGGATTCATTTCTTAAGGAAACAGAAGAGTTATGTATATAATTTGCAATTTATACAAGTTACAGAACGTAAGGTCTTAATTGTAAACTATAGCTAGAATAAAAGGAAGGGGAACACAAGCTTGTATGAAATATGATTGATTATAACGAGAAAAATAGTTTCATGGCTACAGTTGGTCCCTGTGAAATGTCCAGTCCAAATCCCAAGTTCTTGGGTGGATGCATCGAGTTTCCAGATGTCCCATTGTTCAGGCCCAGTCTGTTTATTAAGGCTGATTCGAGGACGAGGGGGTGCCATTCCACCGTCAAGCCACCCAAGAAGTCCTTTGTCATGGTAATGCTCCATTGTAGTGTTAGTAACCTCCTATGCTACTTGAGTAGCATAATCACACACAGTACTGATAATATCTGAGCACTTAGATAACCACATACCATGGGGTCCCCAATCGACAATTTTATGATTAATTGTCCTGATTTGCCCTGGTCCCAAAGAACCAGAGTATATTTAAATTTCCTATTAGTAAACCCTTTGCATAGTGTTCTTTGTTCTTTCCCTAACGTTTCAGTAGTATAAACATGGTTCACGGACAGAGAAAGGGCAGAAAATAATCTAAGCAACGTCCAAAACTCTTTTTGGAGGCAGGGCAAAAGCCCAAGTTTGTCAGCTAACATTTATGCATAATTTTGCTGGGCCCATACACAAAGGAAGGACTTCGTAACCTGCTGGTGCTGCTGCTAAATCACTTGAGTCGTGTCCGACTCTTTGTGACCCCATAGATGGCAACCCACCAGGCTTCCCTGTCCCTAGGATTCTCCAAGCAAGAACACTAGAGTGGGTTGCCATTTCCGTCTCCAATGCATGAAAATGAAAAGTGAAAGTGAAGTCACTCAGTCCTGTCTGACCCTCAGCAACCCCATGGACTGCAGCTTTCCAGGCTCCTCCATCCATGGGATTTTCCAGGCAAGAGTACTGGAGTGGGGTGCTATTGCCTTCTCCGCTTCATAACCTAGAGAGATATTAATTAGTTTCCCTTCTTCAGGGTGTGAGGGCCCTTTAAGGCTCCAGGGAGAAGGCATATGTATGGAGTCATTGGTTAATACAATTGGTCCTTTCCCTGTCTGTTCTACAACCTGAAGTAAAGGGGGGTTGTGTATGTAAGCCCAGTAAGTGTGATTAATTAGTTTAGCTTTAGCGGGTGGGGAGGCGCAAGCAAGCAAAGCAAGCAGGGCAACAAAAATATTTTCAGAACTCCGAGGCATTCTCTGTTGAGAAACCGGATTTTCAGCTTGATTATTGTAAGAGTTTTTATAAAGTGTTCCCAAGATGGCAGATCATAAGGTTGATGCCCCCGAGGGCGGTGCTTTCTGGAGATCTTTAGAGCCGCCATGGCCCATATTGGAATTTCTTCCTCCTTGGGTTTTGGTTGTCTCGCCTCTGTCTTGAAGGCTGGAGGCCCCATTGTGTCAGATCTTCCGAAGAGGAAGCCATGTGAGTTCGTTGGATTTATCTGGGGACAAACAAGGATACCCCTTTCCCTGTAAGATTAATTTCCCAGATTTCCATTGTTTTTATTCAACCTGTCTTGGTACCAAATGGGCAGAGGAGAAGAAAAGTCTGTCAGTTCCTCAAAATGTTTTTCTGCTCTTCTCAAGATATCTCCTTGCGGTAAGTTAAAAAAATTTAAAACAAAGCTATATTAACGAAAGTTACAGGCTTAAAGAATATATTGCATTGGAATCTAGTAAAGTCAGCTCTGGGTGAGGAAGATAAAGTGTTCCTGTGTATTCCCTCTTATTTAATTTTTTATTTGTAGTTTCAGTGTGTAATGTGTTTGTTTACGTCTTGTGTTTGTGGATTATAAGGAATGTCTGTAATTGTTTAATAGAGAATGAATGTAAAAATTGTTTGAACTGCTTAGAAATATAGGCAGGGCCATTGTCTGATTTTATAGATTTAGGTGTTGTCATTATTGCGAAGTAAGCTAACAGGTGGGTTATAACGTGTAGTTTCACCTCAGAGACGTGTGCCCCATATAAAAGAAGAATTTGTATCGATCAAGACATGTAAGAAGGGAGAGGAAGAAAGTTCAGGGCAATGAGTTACATCCATTTGCCATAAAATTCTCTTTCATTTGTCGTAAACCTTTGTTATATGTTTGTATTCATCATTTTGTTAGCCATTTCTTATATCTTTTTATTAAAAGCATACATCTTTTCTTTAGCAACTATAAAGTGTTGTATATTAGCATTTTATAGATTGGTGAATATATTTATTATACATTAAACTTATTGTATATAAATTTATATGTATTTATTAATAGTCTAAAATCTCTTTAGTTTTTATGTAAGAAAAACTTTTTGTAAGAGGAAGTTGCTGCTGTTGCTGCTTCTGAGTCACTTCAGTCGTGTCCGACTCTGCGACCCTATAGATAGCAGCCCACCAGGGCCCCGCAGTTCCTGGGATTCTCCAGGCAAGAACACTGGAGTGGGTTGCCATTTCCTTCTCCAATGCATGAAAGTGAAAAGTGAAAGTGAAGTTGCTCAGTCGTGTCTGACTCTTTGAGACTCCATGGACTGCAGCCGACCAGGATCCTCCATCCATGGGATTTTCCTGGCAAGAGTACTGGAGTGGGGTTCCATTGCCTTCTCCAAGAGGAAGTTAGTGTTCAGTAATTAATGTTGTAAAATCTTACTTTATTTGGAAATGACCTAGCTATTTAATAAACTTTTATTATTTAGTTTAGTACAATTTTACGAATTTAAGTACCCCAATCCTAAGAGATTATTTTAGATAGACATTCTAAAAATATAATTATTTTTATTAGAGTTTATCTAAAAATTGTCATCTCATTTATATATTTATATATATATAAAGAGTTACTTTTTGTTGAGAAATTTAGTTTAACTTAAATCTAGGCACAATAAAAGTATTATATAATGTTGATTTGAGACATGTCTTAATTAGATTAGCAAGCAATAATATTTAAATTATATTTATATTTAAATAAACATTATATTTAATATTGAATATTTTTCAGTTCACCTGAACTTGAATTTAAATAAAGCTCATTAATTTTATACTATATAAAAAAATACATTGAGACATAGATAATTTTAGATAGACATAGTTTTCCGCTAGAAATTTAAAATATCATATATACATATTTATTTATTTATTCATTTTTTGAGGTCCACCAATTTTTTTAATCGCTGGCATCCCAGATAGAGTGGGCTGTGTATCCAAAGTACATGATAAGAGTTAACTTTAGGTTTTTTTCTTAGGCCTGTTTTTGTTTCCCAGGCAGAATTGGGAGCTCCAAAAGTGTATTTAAACAAGTTAACCTTTTCCTAACTGCATGTGTAACAAGAACCACAAAAAGATTTTATTTTAATCAGTTTTTTTCTGGAGTCTAAAGAATACTATGGCCATTTAGTGTCAAAAATATTTCTTTTTGTAGTTACAGTATATTATTAATGATATATGCATGAGGGAATTGCTGTCACACTGGATGTAAAGCCTTGGCTACAAAATTTTGACAAATAGTAGCACTGTTAAGCATATCTTGAGGTAACACAGTCCACTGAAATCTTTTGAGGCCTGATGTGATTAGGAAAAGGAAGAGAGAAAGTGATTCTCGGTCTAAAGGGTGTAAAGGTATACTTAAAAAGCAATCTTGTAAATCAGTAATAATAATGTGCCAATTTTGAGGAATAGTAGTAGGTGATGGGATCCTTGGTTGTAATGCACCCATGGGTTTCATAGATGCATTAACTTTTCTAAGGTCTGTTAAGAGATATCATTTGCCAGATTTCTTTTTTCTTACAAAGATAGAGTTCCAAGCAGAGTAAGATTCCTCAATATGTTTTAATTCTAATTGTGTATCTATAAGTCCTTTCAGTTCATTTCATTCGCTCAGTCGTGTCCTACTCTTTGCAATCCCATGAATCGCAGCACGCCAGGCCTCCCCTGTCCATCACCAACTCCCGGAGTTCACTCAGACTCACGTGATGCCATGAGTCCGTGATGCCATCCAGCCATCTCATCCTCTGTCGTCCCCTTCTCCTCCTGCCCCCCAATCCCTCCCAGCATCAGAGTCTTTTCCAGT
The DNA here is from genome assembly GCA_917880005.1 of Nanger dama. NCBI lineage: Eukaryota > Metazoa > Chordata > Mammalia > Artiodactyla > Bovidae > Nanger > Nanger dama. The sequence goes on from CAKJTW010000155.1 coordinate 992,262, forward strand.
GAGTCAACTCTTCACATGAGGTGGCCAAAGTACTGGAGTTTCAGCTTCAGCATCATTCCTTCCAAAGAAATCCCAGGGCTGATCTCCTTCAGAATGGACTGGTTGGATCTCCTTGCAGTCCAAGGGACTCTCAAGAGTCTTCTCCAACACCACAGTTCAAAAGCATCAATTCTTCAGTGCTCAGCCTTCTTCACAGTCCAACTCTCACATCCATACATGACCACAGGAAAAACTAACCTTGACTAGATGGACCTTAGTCGGCAAAGTAATCTCTCTGCTTTTGAATATACTATCTAGGTTGGTCATACATTTTCTTCCAAGGAGTGAGCGTCTTCTAATTTCATGGCTGCAGTCACCATCTGCAGTGATTTTGGAGCCCCCAAAATAAAGTCTGACACTGTTTCCACTGTTTTCCCATCTATTTCCCATGAAGTGATGGGACCGGATGCCATGATCTTCGTTTTTTAATGTTGAGCTTTAAACCAAATTTTTCGCTCTCCTCTTTCACTTTCATCAAGAGGCTCCTCTTCACTTTCTGCCATAAGGGTGGTGTCATCTGCATATCTGAGGTTATTGATATTTCTCCCGACAATCTTGATTCCAGCTTGTGTTTCTTCCTGTCCAGCGTTTCTCATGATGTACTCTGCATAGAAGTGAAATAAGCAGGGTGACAATATACAGCCTTGACGTACTCCTTTTCCTATTTGGAACCAGTCTGCTGTCCATGTCCAGTTCTAACTGTTGCGTCCTGACCTGCATAAAGATTTCTCAAGAGGCAAGTCAGGTGGTCTGGTATTCCCATCTCTTTAAGAATTTTCCACAGTCTATTGTGATCCACACAGTCAAATTTTTTCTTTTGCAAGGGGCCTCTGCTCTGTCCAGATAGGCTCGTCATTCTTCCAAGTTATTTTAAGAATTGCTTTGTTTGTTAAATGAGCAGTGGCCCCTAGGAAAAATGTGGAATGTATATTTGAGTTTGCCATTGCATAAGTAAGTTCCTTCCTATTAAATTAAGGGGTACATCTATCACATAATGTCTTAATGTTGCAGGCTGGCCTTTTGGTCCTTCATATGGGTAGATTTGAACATTTTGATAAATTTCTTGTACTTTGGTTTGAGAGATTCCTGCAATTGGCAAGATATTTTTTGTATAGGCCAGGATTTGGGCCATAAGTGTTTGGAAATAATAGTAATATCAGATCCAGCATCAAGGATACCAGAAAATCTTTTACCATTAATGTTGGTATTTATATTTGGTCAGAAACATTCAGGTACCGGACCAATGATGTCCATAAGGATTGTTTTTCATCTGTACTGCTGAATCCGCCTGTGTGTACATTACTAGAGGAGTTAATAGAAATGTAAAATAAGTAATTGGTCAATTTTGCCCCCTTTTTGAATTGCCATAGAATCTGAGATGACATCGTAATTTGAATTTTTTTTTCTTATAATCAAAATCAATTATTTCAGGGTCAATAATAATTTCTTTAGAAGTCAGAGAAGATTGGCCAAGTGTAATGCCAAAGGTTTGTTGGGGTAGGGTTCCATAAAGTCTGGTAGGTATTCTAGAAGGGACTGCTTGAGGAAAAAGAAGAAAATCATTTAGGGCTGGTATATTGAGGGCAGCGCTGCTGAATGTTGAGGGTTTGAGGGAAAAGATGGAGTTTGCCCCTGGTTTTTGTTGATGGGGACCCGCCCAAGGAGTCCCCATCTTTGAGTTTCCTGAAACAGTTCCCTTAAACATCACACTTAGATCGATATTTTTTAGCCCAATATCCCCCTTTATGACATTGAGGGCAGACTCCTGGAGGTTTTTTTTTTAGTAGTTATAATGTTTTCTGTGTGTTTTTAGGGCAGTCCTTTTTAAACTGGCTCTTATCTCCAAAACCAAAACATCCTTCATTCCCTTTTTAAAGGTAACAGCCATTGCTTCAGCTACCATTTGCATTTTCTGAGTTTCTGATCCTAAGTTGCAACAAGCCTTCAAATAATAACATTCCCGGTCTCACGAATTGGAGCGATGGCTCTTTGACACTCATGATTCGCATTCGCACACGCAAGTAGTAATTGCACTCTTGTCTCTTCTCTGACAACATTATGGGAGAGAGCAACTCCCAGTCTAGTTAAAAAATCAGCATAGGCTTCATTAGACCCTTGTAATATCTTTGTGTAGTTACTATTAGGTTCCCATTGAGGAGTAATTCGAGCCCAAGCTTCAAGGGCAACTTCTTTCAATTGCTCATGCAACAAAGGAGGGCACTGTATCTGAGCTTTCACCAAATCAAATTGCCCGGTACCGGTTACCATTTTTAAAGTAATTTGGTTTTGGGTAGTGCCAGCTTGAGTGTTAGAATTGGCATGATCTCGGGTCACATCCTGAAACCACATTATCCATTGAAGATATTTTTGTAGTTTAAGAAGAGCTTTTATCAAAATTCGCAAATCATAAGGAATACAATTTCCAATAGAAGATGCCATAGCATTTGGAAGTTTTTAGTAAAAGGTAAATGAGGGCCATACGCAGTTATAGCCTTTTCCATTTGTTGCATGTGAGAAAAACCAATGCCTTCATATTGCGGTATTAGTTGCCCTTAAACATAAACATTTCCTAACACAGGAAAGGCAAACAGATCATCGGCCTTAGAGACTAGAGATTGCAAAGCCAGTAAATCAGAAAGCCTTCATTGTGAAGGACAATGAGTGGATCATCTGTTTTCATAAATATGAGTGTGTGTTAGGGGCTTGTCATTGTCATCAAAAAAAGTATTGTTGGCTTTAGTGTCAAAGCGAGCATCAGAAGAATCATCATCAGATTAATTTTGTCCTATAATTGAGGGGACCTTTGGTTTCATGCCCGTTACAAGAGGACGAGGAGGAGTACTTGGGACAGCCAGAGCAGGGATGGTGGGAACATTTTGAAATATTTTATGTTTCTCTAATTGGGCCTTCTGTAAAGTCTTATCATGTAATTTATATTCGTATAATGAGCATTCCGCTTGACGAATATCAGGGGGCCTAGAATTGCCTTGAAATGGCAAGATCACGGGCTTAATGAGGGACAACAAGGGCCAGAAATTTATTGGAATATTTTCTCCCCATCTTGCAGCTTGCTCAACATTTTCTTTAGCCTGGCTCCAAATTTCTAAATCAAAACTGCCTTCATCAGGGAACGAGGGATTATATTTAACCAGTTTGGAGACAAGCCTCTATCCGATGATGCAAAACGCAGTCCTTGAACCTTAAATAAATGATGAAGGAAAGTAGAAAAGTGGTGGGGCTTTCCAGCCGTTTGTCCTATAACCCTGCACTTACCGACCTCCGTAGGTCCTAACGGTCACTCCGTCTACTTGTCAAGGGCGTTCACCAGGTCCCTGTTTGGGCGCCACTTGTCACCATCTTTGTAGACTAGGACCCGGGGACTGGAGTTGACGAGAAGGATGCAGGGGACCCAAGTCTCGAGTGAAACAAGGGTGCTTTATTTGCAGAAACGTATGTTTCTATATCTTCATACAAGGCAACTTTAGGCAGTTAAAAAAAAAAAAGAACAAAACCAAAGCCAAGCAAATAACAGTCTTCAAAGGGCCAGAAAGCATTCCATATCCTGAGTAAGAGGGGGCATAACTGAATAGATTACCTTTAAGTAAAGGTCACTGAAGGGAGTCACTGAAAGGAATCCAAGCAGGTACCCTTTCTCATGATCTCAGTCCTGAGAACTGCCTGCAGCTCTGCTCCTTCCTGTTTTCCAGGAACTGATAAGGAATAGAGAGTCCTTGAGAAAAGGCACACAAAAGAAGAAAATAATATATTGAATCCCTTAAAGTTGAACGTCCCCTGACAGAGCAATTATTTTGAGCATCAAATTTGATTGGAATCAGGATAATATCTGTATGTGTATGAATCACATTTAACAGCTGTCATTACCATTTGCTACTGTTGTATTCAAAGAACTACATTCTGAATGTATCAAGATTTTCTGTTTCCATGAATAAAATAGAAACACTTGTGTCATAACCCTGGATGAATTGTTTATTCCATCAACACAGTTTTATCTCACTTCAGTACTTTGTAACAGCAGCTAAGAAGGCAGCATTTGGCTCTCAGGTTTAAATAAATCTAGAACAATCTGTGGTCACCATGGAATCAAACAACGTAAAGTTTGAGGGTTACATAGTCATAATTTGTAACTAAAGTTACTCTCTCTACACTCTATGCCAGAACATTCCATATGACTGTAATCCAAATAGCACAGCAGTGCATTTTAGACCGACTTCCATTAATGTGCAAAAATTGCATCAAATAAACTGGAAGGTCTAATTTGCTTAATGTTTTTATTTTTTATTTTGGCTGTGCTGGGTCTTTGTTGCTGCATGCTAAGGTTCTCTAGTTGCTATGTGTTGGCTTTTCTTTTTGGGCAGCACAACCTCTAGATGCGAGGGCAAAATAGTTGCAGCTCACAGGATCTAAAACATGGACTCAGTAGGTGCAGCACATGCCGTTAATTGCCCTGTCGCATGTGGGATCTTAGACCAAGGATGGAACCTGTATCGTCTGTATTGACTGGCGGTTTCTTAACCACTGAACCATTGGGGAAGTCCCTAATTAGCTTTATTGAATGATTGATGCATTGGGCAGAATTCAGCCTGATAAGTGGCTGCTGCAAGGAGCCTGACACAGTGGACAGTCTCAAGATGCTGAGGGTATTTTCATGTGCATTTTGATTGTGTATCTATTACAGATTTTTGGCTTGTCCTTACTATGAAGTGTTTATTTAGATATGGGCTCTTGGTGTTTCTTAGACTTGGGTGAATGTTTCCTTTCCCGGATTAGAGTGGTTTCAGCCATTTTCTCCTCCTAAGATCTTTCCTGTCTTCTTCTGGGACTCTTACAGAGGAAATATTAGTGGCTTCTTGTCCCAGAGGTCTCTTAAAATGTCCTCCTTTTATTCTTTTTTATTCTGTTCAGTAGTAGTGATTTTCTGTATTCTTTCTTCTAACTCACTGTTGTGTTTTCTGCCTTATTTAGCCTGTTCTGATTCATTTTAGTTTCTTTTTTTTTTTTTTCACTTCATTTACTATATTCTTCAGTTCTGTTTGGTTGGTTGTTATATTTTCCAAGTTTTCATTACAGACTTCTCATTTCTTGGGTCATTCATTCTTCTTCCAAAGTATTTGAGTTTCAGCTTTAGCATCAGTCCTTCGAAAGAACACCCAGGACTGATCTTTAGAATGGACTGGTTGGATCTCCTTGCAGTCCAAGGGACTCTCAAGAGTCTTCTCCAACACCACAGTTCAAAGCATCAATTCTTTGGTGCTCAGCTTTCTTAATAGTCCAACTCTCCCAGCCATACATTACTACTGGAAAAACCATAGCCTTGACTAGACAGACCTTTGTTGGCAAAGTAATGTCTCTACTTCTTAATATTCTCTTTCGCTTGGTCATAACTTTCCTTTCAAGGAGCAAGAGTCTTTTAATTTCATGGCTGCAATCACCATCTGCAGTGATTTTGGAGCCCAGAAAAATAAAGTCAGCCACTGTTTCCAGTTTCTACTGTTTCCCCATGAAGTAATGGGACTGGATGCCATGATCTTAGTTTTCTGAATGTTGGGCTTTAAGCCAACTTTCTCACTCTTGTCTTTCACTTAGAGAGGCTCTTTAGTTCTTCACTTTCTGCCATAAGTGTGGTGTCATCTGCATATCTGAGGTTATTGAAATTTCTCCTGGCAATCTTGATTCCAGCTTGTGCTTCTGCTAGTCCAGCATTTCTCATGATGTATTCTGTATATAAGTCAAATAAGCAGGGTGACCATACACAGTCTTGAGGTACTCCTTTTCCTATTTGGGACAGTCCATTATTCCATGTCCAGTTTTAACTGTTGCTTCCTGACCTGCATACAGTTTTCTCAAGAGGCAAATCAGGTGGTCTGGTATTCCCATCTCTTTCAGAATTTTCCACAGTTTATTTTGATCCACACAGTCAAAGGCTTTGGCATAGTCAATAAAGCAGAAATAGATGTTTTTCTGGAACTCTTTTGCTTTTTTGAAGACCCAGTGGATGTTGGCAATTCGATCTCTGGTTCCTCTGCCTTTTCTAAAACCAGCTCGAACATCAGGGGTTCACAGTTTACGTATTGCAGAAGGCTGGCTTGGAGAATTTTGAGCATTACTCTACTAGCGTGTGAGATGAATACAATTGTGCTGTATTTTAAGCATTCTTTGATATTGCCTTTCTTTGGGACTGGAATGAAAACTGACTTTTTCCAGTCTCGCGTGGCCACTGCTGAGTTTTCCAAATTTGCTGGCATATTGAGTGCAGCACTTTCACAGCATCATCTTTTAGGATGTGAAATAGCTCAACTGGAATTCCATCACTTCCACTAGGTTTGTTCAATGTAATTCTTCCTATGGCCCACCTGACTTCACATTCCAGGATGTCTGGCTCTAGGTGAGTGTGAATGATCACATCTTCGTGTTTATCTGTGTCTTGAAGATCTTTTTTGTACACTTCTGAGTATTCTTGCCACCTCTTCTTAATATCTTCTGCTTCTGTTAGGTCCATACCATTTCTTTCCTTTATCGAGCCCATCTTTGCATGAAATGTTCCCTTGGTATCTCTAATTTTATTTAAGAGATCTCTAGTCTTTCCTATTCTATTGTTTTCCTCTATTTCTTTGCATTGATACCTGAAAAGGCTTCCTTATGTCTCCTTGCTATTCTTTGGAACTCTGCATTCAAATGGTATATCTTGCCTTTTCTCCTTTGCTTTTCACTTCTCTTCTTTTCACAGCTGTGTATAAGGCCTCCTCAGATAGCCATTTTGCTTTTTGCATTTCTTTTTCTCAGGGGATGGTCTTGATCCCTGTCTCCTGTACAATGTCACGAACCCCCATCCATAGTTCATCAGGCACTCTGTCAATCAGATCTAGTCCCTTAAATCTATTTCTCACTTCCACTGTATAATCATAAGGGATTTGATTTAGGTCATACCTGAATGGTCTAGTGGTTTTCCCTACTTTCTTCAGTTTCAGTCTGAATTTGGCAATAAGAAGTTCATGATCTGATCCACAGTCTGCTCCCAGTCTTGCTTTGCTGACTATATAGAGCTTCTTCATCTTTAGATGCAAAGGATATAATCAGTCTGATTTCAGTGTTGACCATCTGTTGATGTCCATGTGTAGAGTCTTCTCTTGTGTTGTTGGAAGAGGGTGTTTGCTATGACCAGTGCGTTCTCTTGGCAGAACTCCGTTAGCCTTTGCCCTGCTTCATTCTGTACTCCAAGGCCAAATTTGCCTGTTACTCCAGGAATTTCTTGACTTCCTACTTTTGCATTCCAGAAGGGTTCAGATAGAAAAGAGAAATGTTTCAATTTGTGTATAAAATATAATTTTACCAAATTGCTGTCATAATTAGTTTTAGAGGAAGGTTTTCCCTTACACCTGGATAACACATATTTAAACCAGTAATTTTTCGGATACAAACCATAAAATTTATAAGCATATTCATCAATCCTTCTGTTAAGCTTTGCGAAGTCATCAGGTTTTCCATGAGAATCCTTACCCAGTTCAGAACCTGGTATTTATCCAAAAGTCCTTTCTATGAATCTTCTTGAAGAGCAAGTATTTTTGCAAAACTTGATTAGTGTTATGACAATATTTTGAAATAGTAATTAGAATTAAGCCTGATAACATTTTACCCAAGCGTATCAGAATTTTAGCAGCTCCACATGGTTTCTCCGATATCTATATTAGTAACATTTACCATACAATATAACCCGAGACTTATTACTCACTTGACAATACTTGTCATCTCATTCTGTATAGAAAATGAGCCTAATTAGTGTAATATCTCTTTGGGGTGTTTCAGGGGCCCTCTGAAGCATCCCAAAGTTAGCTAGAAATCAAGTTCTTCATTACAGTGACTTAGGAAGTTTTGTCAACATATATCAAATAGGTTTAGAACACTCAGTCAGATAGGACTATAGGTCGTTGTGAAACAAGAGCTATTCATATAGCAAAAGTAACAGTGAAAAATTTCAGAACAGATCATTTAAGAGATAGAGAAACTTGAATCTGTTATCAAAGGCAGTTCACCATCTGAAGAAAAGGTGTCATCTTAACAGGCAGAAAAGCTAAATTCAAATTTTGCAGCAGACAGAAAAGTGAAATTCAAAGCTAAATAGTTACATTTATTTTACACTTCTTTTAAACCATGTACTGCCGGGGGGCCAGCATGAGGAACTCCACCCATGGCAAAGGAAGGAAGCTTGGCATACGCGAAGGCGTGACCAAGCCTCAGGAGACCCCCTGTTCCCGAGCATCTACCCCCAAACCCGTCTGTTTTATGCTCTCTCCTACACCTCTGACTTTATGGGGGCTCTCCCCCATAACCATTTCTCTCGGAGCAGGAGTAATCGTGCAGCTCCAAGGCAATAAAAATTCCTGGGCATGACAAGAGTGTTTCAACTTACGGGACTCCTGAAGGTTATCTAGCCTGCCTGTACAGGTTCGTCCAGCCATATGTGATTATTTATAGCCTCCTGACCGTGAGAGGCATGAGATGTTTTAGACTTACTAAAGGCAAACTCTTTTGGGAAGTTAAAGTTAGAAATTATTGGTATAGTGGGTTGGTTATTTTATTGGTGAAGGGTTTTTCATTTATTGTGCCAATAATTGCTGCCGATTCCCTGCCCTGGGTGGGACAAAGGTGTCTCAGGTCAAACCTCTCTGCTGACAAACTAGCTTGTGTGACAGGATTATCTATACTCCTGCCACTACACACATGATTGTTTACTACCTCTCAACCATAAACAGCACAGTTTATGGAGTATTTTGAGGGTCTTAATTAGCATAGGGTTTTACTCATTGTTGAGTCAATGATTGGGCCACGCCTCCATATCCTTAGGTACCTGGGAATATATTAATCAATGTATTTGGAATATAGAAAAGGAAATATAGTAGTTTTTAAGGTTAGCAATACTAGACTTTTTGAGTTAATAAATTTTCTCTTTTTGTTATAGATCACTGTACTTTGTTATAAATCACTGTGTCCTTGCTATGTAAAAATGTAACTTTATTACTATCTTAAGACTAAATAGATCTTAAGGGGAACATTGGTGAAGGGTTTTCATTTGTTGGACTGATGTTTTGCTGCTAAATCTCCATATTCCTTGCCTTTATAATAAATATAACTAGCATATAGGAGAAATAAGTATTAACCTTTAAGATTGATCATGTTAACCTTGGATTAAATAAATACCTTTCTTGATTTTAACTCACTACACCCTCACCCTATAGGAATGCAACTTTATTTGGAACGTGGTGCCTGCTTTAAGAAAAACACCCTTGGAAAAAATAAGCTTTTTGGCTATCAGAAAAAAGGGTCGTAAAATGTCAGCAGGCCTCATGGCCAAAGATGATGTAAAACCCTAAGACCTTTTTTTTTTAATGTTCAGTTCAGTTCAGTCTCTCAGTCGTGTCTGACTCTTTGGGACCCCATGAATCGCAGCACGCCAGGCCTCCCTGTTCATCACCATTTCCCGGAATTCACTCAGACTCACGTCCATCGAGTCCGTGATGCCATCCAGCCATCTCATCCTCAGTCATTCCCTTCTCCTCCTGCCCCCAATCCCTCTCAGCATCAGAGTCTTTTCCAGTGAGTCAACTCTTTGCATGAAGTAGCCAAAGTACTGGAGTTTCAGTTTTTTTTTTTGTTTGTTTGTTTGTTTTTTATGTAAAGCACCTGATTTTGATAAAGGTCAGGACTGCTGACCCCCGTGTGACTCTGTATTCATCCCTATATGTAACAAAGGTATATAAAAAAAACCTGAAATATAAACAAATGGGATCAGTTCCTGGAAAGACTGATTCCCCCATATTGTTCTTTCTTGCTACCCGTTTTTCTGGCTGAATTCCCATCTGGAGCATGGATGCTATTCCATGAAAACCAAGTTATTCAGCCTCTTTCTCCACTAAGTTTCCCACTACACTATCAGTTTCTAATCTCTCTCTCTATCTGTAATTAAATATGTATTTTTCCAAGGACGCCGACTCCGTCCCTACCTTCAAATCACCCTGAATCCACTGGGGCTCGACCCCGACAATGTACAAAACTCACTTCTCATGGTTGACTTTTCACAAACCTTATCACTTTCTGTACCCATTACTTTGTTCTTCCATCCTAAAACGCCACCTGTAAGTCAGGCTTACTTCCTTTCCCTTCACAAAATGCAATTCCATTCCTCATACCTTCTTTACTGAAAACACACTTCCTACTTTCCTTGAATAACCATGAATTGACTTTTTTTTGGCAAGTTGGTCCATTTTTAATAGTGAATCAAAAGAAGCTGTTGTTCGCCTCCCCAAATGCCTGCCCCTTCTTATTGAGGTTAACATATTTCAGAATTTTAAGTAAACAGTTGCTGTGCTGGGTAAAGTTGCCCGAGGTCCATCCTCCAGGAACTGCTGTCAATATTGGCAATACCAGTCTTCAAGGGGGATATCAGCCTGGATCTGCTCTGTAATTATTGCAGAGCTCCAATTTCTTTAGCCATTTCCACAGTTCCACTCTCTCATAAATATTTACTATATCAGTGCATCCACCTATCTTTCTTTTCTTAATTTAAATTTAATTGAAGGCTCATTCATGTATGGTTGTGAGAGTTGGACTGTGAAGAAAGCTGAGCACTGAAGAACTGATGCTTTTGAACTGTGGTATTGGAGAAGACTCTTGAGAGTCCCTTGGATTGCAAGGAGATCCAACCAGTCCATTCTAAAGGAGATCAGCCCTGGGATTTCTTTGGAAGGAACAATGCTAAAGCCAAAACTCCAGTACTTTGGCTACCTCATGCAAAGAGTTGACTCATTGGAAAAGTCTCTGATGCTGGGGGTGGAGGGGGTGGGGGGTGGGGGACAGGAGGAGAAGGGAACGACCGAGGATGAGATGGCTGGGTGGCATCACTGACTCAATGGACCTGAGTCTGAGTGAACTTTGGGAGTCGCTGGTGGACAGGGAGGCCTGGCCTGCTGTGATTCATGGGGTCGCAAAGAGTCGGAGACGACTGAGCAACTGAACTGAACTGATTGTATTGGTTTTGCCATAGATCCAACATGAATCGGCCACGAGTGTGCACGTGTTCCCAATCCTGAACCCGCCTCCCACCTCCCTCCCTGTACCATCCCTCTAGGTCATCCCAGTGCACCAGCCCCAAGCATCCTGTATCCTGCATCAAACCTGGACTGGCAATTCATTTCTTATATGATATACATGTTTCAATGCCATTCTCCCAAATCATCCTACCCTCTCCCTCTCTGACAGAGTCCAAAATACTGTTCTATACATCTGTATCTCTTTTGCTGTCTCACATACAACAGGGTTATCATTACCATCTTTCTAAATTCCATATATATATATGAGTTAATATACTGGATTGGTGTTTTTCTTTCTGGCTTACTTTATTCTGTATAATTGGATGCAGTTTCATCCACCTCATGGGAACTGATTCAAATGTATTGTCTTTAATGGCTGAGTAATACTCCACTGTGTATATGTACCACAGCTTTCTTATCCATTCATCTGCTGATGGACATCTAGGTTGCTTCCATGCATCCACCTAATGCACTCTTTACCGATGAAGATACGAGGTACCGTTCTGGCTCCTGTGAGCTGTTGCAAGTAATCTTTATCTCATTGGTGTTGCCGTTGGCTATTATATCAACAAATTCCAGAAGCCCTTGTTTGAAGGGCAGTTATCTGAGGAGCTCCTGAGTCCTTCTGCAGTAGGGGCAGGTTGGGTTGATGAACACAACCACCTTCCCAGACTGGATCTTGCTGTTCACAAATGCTTGAGCCATGCTGCCTATCCTGGGAGGACACCTTAGCTGCCAAGAACTGACTTTTATATTAACATTTTATAGATTGGTGAGCGTAAATACCAGTGATAATTTCTAAAACCAATGTGCTATTATGTTGATGACAAGTTCATCCATGTGAAGTCTTTAGAGTAATGCTTAGTGTGTAGGACGTGCTGAAACACCTGTTGTTGGTGTGATGATGCCGTAATCACAATGTGTGTTCTTTTAAAGTCATTGTGGACTTTATCATCTCCTGAAGACACCAGTCTTGCTGTAACTCATCTAGATAGTGACAGTGTCACTCAGTGTGTTGAATGGAACACTTCTGCATAGACAACCCAGTGCTGGTTTTAATTTGTGTATTTTTCATGTGTTTGGCTTATTTGGAATCCAAGCTCTCTCTCTCATGTATGTCCACATACATGGCAAATACATGTTGATGTCAGGATATCATAATCTTAGGAAAAAAAGGAAATTATAAATTAGATTAGAGACCAACAGTTAGCTTTAGGAAGCTTTTAATGAATCTATCAGAATATTACTTCATGTGAACTGACTTTTACCCCCTCTCACCTCTTCTCATTTTGCGTGAAACTAAGAATCCTCCTCAGGGCCCTTTGGTGAAATGTGTTTTCATTTCAGGCAAAGTTGATCTTCAAGGATGTGTTCTAGATTTCACTCCTGAGGAGCAGGAATGCCTGGACCCTGCCCAGAGGACCTTGTTCAAGGACATGATAGTGGAGACCCTCAGGAACCTGCTTTCTGTGGGTGAGGATCACTTACCTCTGGAGTGGGGATCTGCCCTGGGGTACCTCTGCATGTTCCCTCTGTACCTTTTGAGATCCCCCGTTTTTCTTGACTAAGCTCAAAACCTTATTGACTCACACATGTAAAGCTTCCTGATTGGCATCAGGAGTTTAAACTTGACTTTCCTTTGGGTGACCTGCCCACTGTGTGATGCACAAGGAGTTTTTCCACAGCTCAAGTGTTTATAAAGCTGTTTTCAAACTTTGAAATATCCAGTTGCCGTTTTCTAGCCCTGTGTTTTTGGTTCAGTAGTTCTTAGGTAGGAACTAGATACCTGCTGTTCCCTGTGCATTCAGAAGGAGGCAGAGAGTAAATTCATTTCAGAAGTATTTTTCTATCAGTTTGTAATGTCCTCACTCCGTGGCTGACAAAAGAGCTGGATTCTACACCTGCCAATGCGGGAGACACACATTCAATCCTTGGTCTGGGAAGATCCCACATGTCACAGAGCAGCTACGCCTGTGTACCTCAACTACAAGCCAGCACTCTAGAGCCTGGAAGCTGCAACTACTGAGCCCACAGGGGACAAGTACTGAAGCCCTGCACCCAGGAGAAGCCGCAGCAGAGTGAGGAGCACGCGCCCTGCAGCTGGAGCGTAGCCCCTACTTGCTGAACCTGGAGAAAAGACCGAGCAGCAACGAACACTCACCCGATCCAGAAGAAATGAACACACCAATGTATTAAAAATAACAGATGCATTTATTTTAAAAAGAGAGGTTGGATTCTGGAAGAAGTCACAGTATATGGCATTACTTCTGAGTTGATATTTCTGTTTCTGATCTGAACATTATCTCCATTCTTGTGGCACAAGGAAGAAGACCCTGGATTGTGGAGAATGAGGTGCTAATAGCAAACCTCCAGATGAGCGAGAAAGTATCCACAGTGTGATCACAGGTCAACTGTCACAAAGACAGAGAGGAAGCCACACATTCATAGCGTTTGGGAAACTCTCCAAGTGGGAGAGTTCTGTGAGAAAACAGATGTTTAATGTTTGTGAACTCTCACAGGAGATTTTTCTTCTCTCTAACTTACGGCTCTGTTCGTTCACGTGCTGTACATGTGAAATGTACAGCACCTTCGAGTGGTGCTGTAGCACCCACAGAGATGAAGGCAAGTTACACCTGGAAAAAGAATTACTTGATTTGTGAGGATGACTATCCATATTACAATTTCACAATATATTTTGGCTGATCAAACCTTCACTTTTTAAGTCGACTCTCTTTTGTCGGCCCACAGTTCCAATAGTGTCCCCCACTGCCTTTCTTTCTCCATTCTTTGTCCTGTTGTGCCCTTACACCCCTCCCAACCCCTCTGTCTCCCTTCCATCAGCTGGTCCCCTTCTAACTGCCCCTGTCTTGAGGGGGGAGAGGGAGCCCAGGTTCCCCTCTTCTATCAGGTTTGTTTACCCCTTTAGATTCTTCTGATCAAAGACCCCCATCTCCCTGGAGGGACCTACCAAGATATTTATCAGTCCTTCTGGCCCTGTTATCACAGTCAATTTGAGCACTGTTTGATCTATATTGTAGCCATTAAGCTGTGACTATAGAAAGGAGAGATAGCTTGTTTGATACAGGATGGCCATGATATTGTTTAGACTCTGGAGAAAACTGGTTAAGATGAATTTTTTTTTTCTTTAAAAGTGCAAAACCGGTTCTTTTTACATGTGGAATTAAAAACAGCAAGCTTGTTAAAAAGACCCGCCAAAAACAAAGCTAAAAGTTAACCTTTGCCATGGCTTTCCAGATGACTCTAGAGCTTAAGAACCTGCCAGCCCCTGGGGAGACACAGGAGACGTGGATTTGATCCCTGGGTAAGGAAGATCCCCTGGAGGAGTGAATGGCAACCCACTCCAGTATTCTTGCCTGGAGAGTCCCATCGTGGACAGAGGAGCTTGGTGGCCTAGAGTCCGTGGGGTTGCAGGTGGTTGGACAGGACTGAAGCGACCCTGCATAGTGTGCAAACTTTGCCATGTCCTGGAAATATGTAACCCATTTTTCCAGGGATTTCAGTCTTGGTCAAATTAGAATTTTAAACCACAGGGTGGGGGTGGGAAGAAAAGGTTGAAGGGGATATTTTAAATCTCAAGCAGGAAAGTATGAGAGATCTCATGTCTGTCGATCTGCATTTATGTTTATCTCAGTGTGTGTGTTTGTTTTTGGATAATATTGCTGAGGTTAATTTGTAAATGAGCTCTAATTCAATTGTTTGTAAAAAAAATTTTTTTAAGTAGGAACTTACAAATCAAAAATTATAAGAGAAATTCATCTAAATAAAATTTCAGGTTCATGTGAACTGGGAAATATTCAATACTAAATATCTAGTATTAATGTTTCTTTACTAATCTAGATGTCACGCGAGTGTATGTTCCCCGGTTCTTTGTCTTGTTACAACAAAGATTTGGAGCAATGGACATTAGAGCCCTCGGCGCGTCACAGCTCTCAGGGCTTGGGCAAACAGTGTTACAGCTCTTAGGCAAATTACTGTTACAGCTCTATTTTATTTAGAAGATAGCAGGAGAAGGGGAGAGAAAGAGAAAGAGAGAAAGAGCACACGCACGTGGGGAGAGAGAGAGAGACAAAGAGTGTGCACACACACGCAGGAGAGAAAGAGAGAGCGAGAGTGCTTTGGCTCTTACTTTTATATGTTTTTTTCCACCTGGGCCCGCCCTATGCAAATTGGGCTTAGCCAGGAGTGCTGTTTGTTCCACCTGAGGTCTTCACTGTGGTCCTCGGACCTTCCTTTGACTTTTCTTGTTTTTTTAGCCACTGCTATTTTGGACTCTGTTTCCCTATTCTACCTACCTAACATAATTAAGACATGTCTTGAGTCTTCAACATTGTCTAATACTTTTATTGTACCTAGGTTTAATATTTGGAGAAGACAATGGCACCCCACTTCAGTACTCTTGCCTGGAAAATCCCATGGATGGAAGAGCCTGGAAGACTGCAGTCCATGGGGTCACTGAGGAGTGACTTCACTTTCACTTTTCATTTTCATGCATTGAGAAGGAAATGGCAACCCACTCCAGTACTCTTGTCTGGAAAATCCCATGGATGGAGGAGCCTGGAAGGCTGCAGTCCATGGGGTTGCTGAGGTCAGACACGACTGAGCGACTTCACTTTCACTTTTCACTTTCATGCATTGGAGAAGGAAATGGCAACCCACTCCAGTACTCTTGCCTGGAAAACCCCAGAGACGGGGGAGCCTGGTGGTCTTCCTCTTACAAACAAACTAAGGAAATTTTGTACTATTAATGAATACGTTTGGTGCCACCCTGAGACGTTCTCTATAAGAAAGCAAATATTCTTAGACATTATCACTGCAATTTATGTTCATCAGTCTACAAAATGCTAATGTAACAGACAGCTCATGGTTGCCTAAGGAAAGTAAAATGTGTGTTTTCAGTTAGAAAGGTATGAGGAATGTGGGCCAATCACCTTGCTTTGTCCCCCCTGGTTAATTTGTCTCAGGACCCTCCCCTTGGGTACACAGGCACACCCTGGATCTTGAAGTAAAGGCTTCTCAGAGGAGCAGAACCCATTATGGCCTGGACTGATGCTCTGACTTCTGACTCCAAGGCGCCTTTCTGCTCTTGTGTACTGTCTTCTGTATCAGACAGGGTGTTTTCCCTTCTTTGTCCTTGCCGTGATCGTTCCCTTGAATTAAGAGACAAACTGCCTCTTTACCCTGTTTTTGTTGACTGTAAATTCCTCAACCAGAGGGGACCTATCTCTTATCTCAGGGCAGGCAAAGAGGAGGGTAGCTGATTATAGATGTCCAACCTGCAGCCCTTCCAACTCCTACCTCAAAATTACTTTTTATTAAGGAAAATGGAAAGTACTTCTGACTTACAGATGGTTGTTTCTAATGAACAAAGTGATTTTTTTTTAAAAAAGAGGGAGATTTCATGGAAAGTAGACTCAAAGAAAAGAGGTCCCAGAAAACAAGCTCTTTATATGTTCTACAATAATCTGTCATTTGACTCCTGTCAACTTTTTTGCTTGACTTTGGGTAGCATGTGATGAGGTATTTCAAAGGTATCTGCTTCCCTTGTCCCCCTCCTGGGGTAATTAGCACTGTTAGGTGTATTGACTGTTGCGTGCTTTATAGAAAAAATCAGAAGTTACTTTTTTTTTTTGTTTGTTTGTTTGTTTTTTTGCTGTGCCACATGGCAGTCTGGTTGTTAATTCCTCATTCATGGATGGAATCTGTGCCCCCTACAGTGGAAGCACCTGGTCCTAACTACTGGACCACAGGGAGTTTGCTTCAAAGGTTACTTTTGCTTAAAAGATGTATTTACTTTCTATCATGCTTATTGTCACATGTCTCTTTGTCTACATTACGTCTTGTATGTTATTTTACATTTTGTTCCCTAGAGCGATGTCTCTGCCTCTAGTAACTAAGTTTTCCAATTACATTCCTTTATCTACATAACAGTACGTTAAAATTTTCTTTAAAATTTATTTGTTTTTGGCTCCACTGGGTCTTTGTTGCTTCAGGGGCTTTTCTCTACTTGCAGCAAGCAAGGGCTACCCTCTAATTACAGTGCATGGACTTCTCATTCTAGTGGATTCTCTTGTTGCAATGCGTGGTCTCTGAGTTTGCTCAGTAGTTGTGACTCCCCAGCTCCAGAGCACAGAATCATCACTTGCGGCCGACAGGCTTATTTGTTCTCAGCCATGTGGGAATTTCCTGGATCAGGGATCAAACCTGTGTGTCCTGCACTAGCAGGTGGATTCTTTACCTCTGAGCCACAAGGGAAGCCCCAAATCTTGCTCCTTTACATATATATTTTGGAGCCAATGAACTGGGTGAGTTTAGGTTACTGTGTAGATAGGGAGTTGAAGTATTGAATGATTATTGTGTAAGTAGAGAATTTTTCACTTACAATATAACTGACACGGATCACTTGTTAATGTCATAAAATGCCTATTATGTCTATCTACTGATAGATTTCTAAGAGGTATTTGGAAAAGTGTTTATTTTTTTATTTTTTAAATTATTTTAGGGAATTCCCTGAGAGTCCAGTGGATAGGATTTAGTAGTTTCACTACAGCAAGCATGGGTTTAACCCAAGATCTCATAAGCCACATGGTCCAGCAAAAAGAAATATATATATATATATATATATACACACATAGTATTTGGAATTCTTTATTTTCTCAATGCAGTATTTGCTGAACAGTTACTAACTGCCATTTATTTTTACATTATTCATTAGAATGCTTCTTTTGCATTGTTTACCATTCCAATGCATTGCCTGTTTGATGCTTGCTTGCTCAGTTGCTCATTCCTGTCTGACTGTGATCTCATGGACTGTAGCCCACCAAGTTTTTCTGTCCATGAAATTTTTCAGGCAAGAATAGTGCCCTGGGTTGTGATTTCCTGCTTCAAGGGATCGTTCTGACCCAGGAATTGTATCCCCCTGTGCCATGTCTTCCTCCATTTGTAGGCAGCTCTTTACCACTGAGTCACCTCTCTAGTCCTGTATGTTCTTTACCATTTAAATAAGTATAAGTGTGCATAAAGTGTATACAATATACCTTTACTTTCTCCTCAATTATGAGACAGCAGTGTGTATCGTACAAAGTAGGATGAGCTTTGAGGTCATGGTGGGAAAATACGTTTTCTTTGTTAACTGACACGAATTTGCATAAAATGAATGCTTTCTGATTGTGTTTGAAACTACACTACCCTAAAGTTAATTTGAATTACCTATGGTCACTCTTTTTTAAAGACTTATATTCCTTTAGTGTTGTGTAGTTTTAAGATCATCATTGCGAAGATTCATAATTCTATTCAGGATGGATATGACCTTTGGTATAATATCATATGTTCAACAGGAAATAATTTATTTTTGAATTGTAACTAATACAATACCTGTGGTTCTTTATGTCTTGTAGATATGTTTCATATACATATGATCAAGAAATTACAGGCAAAAGAAAACAGTGGTAAAGGGAAATTTTTCAAAGAGTGATGCTTGGAAGAGCTGAAATCCTTGCAAAGTTTTTTGCCTCAGGAAGGTCCAGGAAAATATACATGACATTGACATTATCTGTGGACAGATAATGAAAGAAATGACAAGGGAATGTCTACATCCATAATAAAAACCTCACTGATGGAAGAGATCGGCCTCCGTCGGGTCAGCCCCTCACATGCTCAGGTGGCGGCTTGTGTCCTATGCCCCGCCTCTCACGCCCAGGCCCAGGAGTGTGCCCTACGCCCCTCCCCTCGCTGTGGCATTCTTCTGATACCAGTGGCTGGGAGTCTCGTGTCCTCGCTTTGACATAAGTGCTCCTACAGCTAATTCCCGACGCTGAGACTTGGTAGGTGCAGTCGACCATTGGAAACGTCAGGTACTTGTTTTTGTTGTTAAGCTGCACCTGTGGGGTCCCCTCTCCTCCCTATCCGTGGTCTCCAGTCACTTCGCATCACCCTATTCCCCGACCCCTTCCTCTAGCCCAAGTAAATTCTGTCATTGCTGTGAGAGGCCCAGGGTCTGATTTCCTTTCGATTGAGGTAACACATACAGTGCATGAAATACCTAGTAATTTGTAATGAAAAGGTCACTTTAATTTTGACATGGCACTTGATAATTTTATAAGTATCAAATCACGTGTTTAGGAACTAGTTTAGAATTTCAGCTTTGGGACTGGTGCTTGAGCTGAAGTTCTTTCTCCAGTGTTGGGGAGGCGTATTACTGTCATTTTCTGTTTTAAATGAGCATTGTAGTAAATTGACTACAAAGACTCTTCATTTTTAAGAGATTATTTTCAGTTGTGGTGATTACTTGTATGAGCATTAGAATCAAAAAAATAATGGAGAAATAAATAAAATGGTTGCAGTGCTCAGTCAGATCTCTTTGAGATCCCCAGGGCCTGTAGCCCACCAGGCTCCTATGTCCATTGGATTTCCCAGACAAGAATACTGGAGTGGTTCGTTGTTAAGTCGCTCAATCCTGTCGGACTCTTGGCAACCCTATGGACTGCAGCAGGCAGGGTTCCCTGCCTTTCACCGTCTCCGGAACTTGCACAAACTCCTGTCCATCAAATCCGTGATGGTGAGGGCTTCCCTGCGTGTGTGGTTGGGGCTCAGGAATGGGATGTATTGACCCTAAGCATTAAACAGCATGTTTTCCACTTTCAGGATAGACCTCTGAAAACTTGTGTTCCCTGAGGAAGCCCAGAAGAGAAGGAAGATGAAAGAAAAGGAGTCAGGCATGGCTCTTTCTCAGGTAAGGTCATATTCTCAGTTTGTCCTTCCTGAATTGCCCTTCTCTGGACTCTCTAGTCCTGTCTGACTTGGAGTATCCTGTCTGACTCCCTGTACATGCACACTCACCCGGGGCCTTCCTTCAGGGTCTGTCATCTCCACTTAGATCTCGTCTCCCCATGACCCAGTAACCTGGCCCTTGTGAGGAGGCTCCCTTGGGCACCGTCCTCGACAGGGCTTCTCACCCATGGGTTGGAGATGGGGTCTCAGTGCTGTTTGGCAGCAGGGGTTCCTTAAGGCCCACGTGGATGCGCTGTCTGCTCTCTGTCAACCAGGGTAAAGAAGCTGCACCTGGAGTCAGAGGTTCATATGCAGAGTATGTGGTAAAATCTGGAAGAAGGAACTAACCAGGAGAAATTGTTCTCACGTTTTATAGTACATTTAAAACTTAATGAGGACCTCCTTGAAAATCGTAGTGTTTCAAAATCATAGTGTTTTGAAATCGAATGGAAAGATCAAGAAAAGACCTCAGGGCTGGAGAGTGTTTCATTACATCATCTCATTTAAACTATGAAATATAGTTTGCTAATTTGTTTTCTTTCTTTTTGGCTGCACAGTGCAGCTTTCAGGGTTTAGTTCCTTGAATAGTGGTTCAACCTGAAATCCTTCAGTGGAAGTGTGGGATCTGAACCCCTGGACCACCATGGAATTCTCCAACTTTAGTAATCTTGATTTAATGTTTTATTATTGGAATAAAATAGTGAACTCTGAGTTTTGTTAATAACTGTATACCTAAAATTAATAAAATCACATTTTAATTTTTTTAAATATATGTATTTGCTATAGTGCCTCTTCATTGCTGTAATGGCTTTTATCTAATTCTGATGAGTGTTGGCCACTCTCAAGTTGCAGTGTGGGGGCTTCTCATTGCCACGGCTTCTCTTGTCTTGCAGCCCAGGATCTAGAGGGTACTGCCTTCAGTAGTTTCACCTCCTGGGCTCTGGAGCTCTGGCTTAGAAATTGAGGCTCACAGGGTTGGTTGCCCCTCAGCATGTGAGATCATACCGGACCAGGGAACAACCTGTGTTTCTTACACTGGTCAGTGGACTCTTACCACTGATCCACCGGGGACGCCCTCCTATTATTTTTAAATACAGGTATTTTATACAGATTAACAGTATGAAAGGGCAAAATGACAGGATACCAAAATAGAAACTCCCCAGGTCATTAGGTGCCCAATATGCTACTGGAGATCAGTGGAGAAATAGCTCCAAAAAGAATGAAGGGATGGAGTGAAAGCAAAACAATACCCAGTTGTGCATGTGACTGGTGATAGAAGCAAGATCTGATGCTGTAAAGAGCAATATTACATAGGAACCTGGAATGTCAGGTCCATGAATCAAGGCAAACTGGAAGTGGTCAAACAAGATATGGCAAGGGTGAAAGTAGACATTCTAGGAATCAGTGAACTAAAATGGACTGGAATGTGTGAATTTAACTCAGATGACCATTATATCTACTACTGCGGGCAGGAATCCCTCAGAAGAAATGGAGTAGCCATCATGGTCAACAAAAGAGTCTGAAATGCAGCACTTGGATGCAATCTCAAAAATGACAATGATCTCTGTTTCCAAGGCAAACCATTCAATATCACAGTTATCGAAGTCTATGCCCCAACCAGTAATGCTGAAGAAGCTGAAGTTGAACAGTTCTATGAAGACCTACAAGACCTTTTAGAACTAACACCTAAAAAGATGTCCTTTTCATTATAGGGGACTGGAATGCAAAAGTAGAAGTCAAGAAACACCTGGAATAACAGGCAAATTTGGCCTTGGAATGTGGAATGAAGTAGGGCAAAGACTAATAAGAGTTTTACCAAGAAAATGCACTGGTCATAGCAAACACCCTCTTCGAACAACACAAAAGAAGACTCTACACATGGACATCACCAGATGGTCAACACTGAAATCAGATTGATTATATTCTATGCAGCCAAAGATGGACAAGCTCTATGCTGTCGACAAAAACAAGACCAGGAGCTGACTGTGGCTCAGATCATGAACTCCTTATTATCAAATTCAGACTTAAATTGAAGAAAGTAGGGAAAACCGCTAGACCATTCAGGTATGACCTAAATCAAATCCCTTATGATTATACAGTGGAAGTGAGAAATAGATTTAGGGACTAGATCTGATAAATAGAGTGCTTGATGATCTATGGAATGAGGTTCGTGACCTTGTATGGGAGACAGGGATCAAGACCATCCCCATGGAAATAAATGCAAAAAGCAAAATGGCTGTCTGGGGAGGCCTTACAAATAGCTGTGAAAAGAAAAGAGGCAAAAAGCAAAGGAGAAAAGGAAAGAGATAAGCATCTGAATGCAGAGTTCCAAAGAATAGCAAGAAGAGATAAGAAAGCCTTCTTCAGTGATCAATGCAAAGAAATAGAGGAAAAGAATAGAATGGGAAAGACTAGAGATCTCTTCAAGAAAATGAGAGATACCAAGGGAACTTTTCATGCAAAGATGGGCTCCATAAAGGACAGAAATGGTCTGGACCTAGCAGAAGCAGAAGATATTAAGAAAAGAGGTGGCAAGAATACATGGAAGAACTGTACAAGAAAGATCTCTACGACCCAGATAATCATGATGATGTGATCACTAATCTAGAGCCAGACATCTTGGAATGTGAAGTCAAGTGGGCCTTAGAAAGCATCACTATGAACAAAGCTAGTGGAGGTGATGGAATTCCAGTGGAGCTGTTTCAAATCCTGAAAGATGATGCTGTGAAAGTGCTGCACTCAATATGCCAGCAAAGAGAGGAAGCCACACCATTTATCATGTTTGGGAAGCTCTCAAAGCGTGAGAGTTCTGTGAGAAAACAGATATTTAGTGTTTGTGAACTCTCACAGGAGATTTTTATTCTCCTCAAGTTCCTACTCTGTTCTTTGACCTGTGAAATGTACATCACCCTCCAGTGGTGCTGTAGTGCCCACAGAGACAAAGGCAAGGCCTTTTGTTTTGTTTTGTTTTGTTTTGCTGTACTGGGTCTATTTCCTGTATGGCCATTTCTCTATTTGAGATACGTGGGGCTCTCTGCTTGCAGGATGCATGGCTTCTTGTTGCGGTGGCTTCTTTTTGTGGAGCACCAGCTCTAGGCACACGCACTTCAGTAGTTTTGCTACACAGACTCAATATCTGTCCTTCAGCTTAGTTTCTCCCTGGCATGTGAGATCTTCCTAGAACAAGGATCGAACCCATGTCTCCCGCATCGGCAAGTGCCAGGAGCCAGCGAGAGGAATCCCACCTGTGACAAGGTCATGCGGCAGAGATCTGATGGGCAAAGCAAATCAGACCTCAGCTTTTCCCCCTGGTATTTCCTGAGCATGTACCCCCAAAAATAAGAATCTGCCTGCCTTATTACTGTGCTTTTCCACTCTTCTGACACACTCTGGAAAAAGTCAACTCAGGGCTTTAGTCTTCTGCATTTGAAAGGGATGTTTCAGTTAAACCCTCTCTGATAACTCTCTAGCTTGCCTAATAGGTTCCCCCAGACCTCTTACAGCTTGTGAATTGCTTGCAGCCCCACAACTGCAAGAGGCACAAAGCTTAAAAATATCTTAAAGATACAGAGCCTTTTCTAAAGAGCTAAAAATCATATTGATGATGGATTTCACTGTTGACTCAATGATTGCTGCCAGGCCTCCATATTCTTTATCTTTTAGGCACCTGGGAGGATGTTAATCAATGTAAACAGGATATGGAAAAAGATATATAGTAGTTTTGATGTTAGCAACAATAGACTTTTGAGTTAATTACTTTTCTTTTGTTGTAAATCACTGTACTCCTTTTACTTGTTATAAATTACTGTATCTTTGCTATGTAGTGCTTTCTGAGAGTGGCACCAGATTTTGGGAAGATCAACACAAATAAGCCTTCTGGTTAACAAACCCTTATCAGAAAAAAAGGCTGTAAAATGTTAATTGGCCCTTTTGGCCGGAAGATGATGTAAATTACCTAAGACTTGTGTATACAACTAGGTATGCAGAGAGAAAAGCCTGGTTTTGATAAGAGTCTGGGCTGCTAACGCTGCATAACTTTGTATTACCCATTGATCTCTATGTGCAATCAAAAAGATATAAAAGGCTTTTCTAGACAATAGAGGCCAGGCCAGTCATTGGAAGGACTGGTTTCCCCCGTGTCTCCTCTTTAATTTCAGGCTGAGTTCCCATCTGGGACGTGGAGGCTCGCCATGTCTGCTTACTTGTCCCAGCTTCTAAGATCCATAACAGAGAGAGCCCAAGGCGGGGCACTCTCCGATATTCAAACGGGCACCAGTGGCCTAACATAGATGGTGCAAGTTCCTTGTCTGGAAATTTATTGGCTTTCCACGTAAACCATGTTATTCAGCTTCTTTTCTCCACTTAATTTTCCCACTACACTACTTCTTTCTAATCTAATCTTATATTTCTAATTAAATTAATAAATAAGTTATTTCCTCACCTATCCATCTCCTCTTCGAATTACCCTGGATCCACCAGGGCTGGACCCCGGCAGGCAAGCTAACTTTTACCATGCAGCCACCAGTGTGTTAGGGAAATTAAAGAAATAGTCCTGTTTAGGCTTCAAGACAAAGCAGTGCATTCCTCTGTGTTTGCTTCCAACCTGTCTGGACACACCCTGACTGTGAGTACCCTGACAGCCTGCTGTGAGTGCAAGGCTTGCAGCACCATAGATAAGTTAGCACACAAATCTTGAGATTGCTCACCCTTGAGATTGTTCAAAGAGGTTCTGACCAACCCAGCCCCAGGCTTAGGAACATCCAAGTTTCATAAGACAAAACAAGCAGCATTTAAGATGAAACCAGAGCTGCTGCTTGCTCACAGATGGATGATATCAGTTTGCATCCTGGGGTGATAAGCAGGAACCTCGAAATTCAATGTTAAAACCTCACCCATGGAGTGGACAGGCTGCCTGGGACCTTTTCCCAGTTGAAACTCCAGATCTGCTGTGTCCTGGGACTTCCCAAGGCTGCTCCAATCTGCATGTGTGTGAGAAGTCAATTTGGTGATGTATCCTCTGCTGTTTCTATTTCCTTGTCTTTTCAGTTCAGTTCAATCACTCAGTCATGTCTGACTCTTTGTGACCCCATGAACCCCAGCACGCCAGGCCTCCCTGTCCATCACCAACTCCCAGAGTTTACCCAGAGTTTACCCCATGTCCGCTGAGTTGGTGATTCCATCCAACCATCTCATTCTCTGTGCTCGCCTTCTCCTCCTGCCCTCAATCTTTCCCAGCATCAGGGTCTTTCAAATGAGTTAGCTCTTCACATCAGGTGACCAAAGTACTGGAGCTTCAGCTTTAAGATCAGTTCTTCCAAAGAACACCCAGGACTGATCTCCTTTAGGATGGACTGGTTAGATTAGTATATTGAAAGTAAGCTAGATAATTTTCTAATAACTACTGGAATATTTATTTGTGTAGAGTGGCTTATTTTCTTAACAAATCCTTGGAACCTGAGATGAAAGTGAAAACTTTTGGCAAGGCATTAATTGGCGCTGTGAGCAGGATTTGTGAGACGAAACACCACTCTTAAAGAAGCAAGAGATTAAGGTTTATGACATTTTTATTTCCAGATGGGAAGATTCACCTTATTACTCATTAGCTAATACATGGGACATCTTATCTGGATTGTGTGAGAAGTGGAACCATAAATTAAACAGGGCTGAACCCTTAGAAGTTACTGAATGTTTGTAACTCTTGCCCCTTGAGAAAGGATAAGAATCTGCCCTTCTGGATGAGAGGCTGGATCCTCCTCTCTCCTATTGTGAGGTACATAAAGAGAACTTAAAACTGTCTTAGAGAAGTTACTGGAAAATAATTACATGATTAGTGAGGATGTTTGTCCATATTACAGTGTCAAAATTATATACTGGCTGAACAAATCCTCACTCTTTTAAGTCAGCTCTCTGTTGAGCTGGCCGACAGCTCCAGTAGTGTCCCCACTGCCCTTTCTCTCGCCATTCTCTGTCCTGTTGTGGCCTTTCACCCCTCCCAACCCCTCTGTCTCCTTCTCCATCAGCTGATCCCTTTCTAACTTCCCCTGTCTCTCGTGGGGAGGATGAGGCCAGCTTCCCCCACTCCTGCCCCCGACTCTAGGAAGTTTCTTTAACCTCTCAGATTCTTCTGAACAATCCAAGGCCCCCATTTCCCCAGAGGGATGATCCAAGATTTTTATCAGCCCATCTGCCCTTGTTTTCACAGTCAACTTGAGCACTATTTGATATGTATTTTAGCTACAAAACTAGGACTATAGAAAGAAAAGGTTACTTTTTTGACATAGGATAGCTGTGATATTCTCTAGACTCTGGAAAAAACTGGTTAAAATGAAAATTTTTTTCTCTTTGAAAGTCCACAACTGGTTCTTTTTGCATATGGAGTTAAAAGCAACCAACTCGTTGAGATAGCTAGCCTAGAAAAAAACTTGAATTAACCTTTACCAGGGCATCCCAGATGACTCTAATGTACAGAACCTGCGTGCAAGTGTGGCAAAGGTGGGTTTGACCCCTGGGTTAGGAAGATCCCCTGGAGGTGGGAACAGCACCCCACCAGAGTGTTCTTGCCTGGAGAGTCCATTGGAAAGAAGAGTCTGGCAGGATATAGTCCATGGGATCGCAGATAGTCTACTGAAACTGAAGCTGCTTAGCACAGCATGCAACCTTTACCAAGTCCTTGAAATACATAACCCACTTTGCCTGAGGCCTCAACCTTGGGCAAATTAGAATTTCAAACCAAGGGGAAAGAAAAAGGTCAAAGAGATATTTTAAATCTCAGGCAGAAAACTATGGTCTCTGTCCATCTGTGTCCATCAAATTCAGTTGATGAGGCAGAAGATGAAGGGTAAAGGACAAAGTTTATTGAAAGGAAAAGTGCATGCAGCAAGGCACATGGGCAGCTTCAGAGAGAGACGCCTTTGGGAAGTGTAGGTTCTTTACAAAGGGGCTGTTTTCCAGCTCTTCATCTTCCCTCAGGCCAATCACCTTGTTTATTCGCCCTGGTTAATTTGTCTCAGGACCCTCCCTGGATTGTGCATGCACATCTTAGCCAAGTTGGATCTCAAAGTGAAGGCTTCTGGGAGGAGCAGGACTCATTATGGCCTGGAATTATCCTGTGAGTTTTGACTCCAAGCAGCCTTTCTGGGCACGTGTAGTATCTCCCTTAACTGAAAGGTAGGGCTGACCGACATACGACCGAAAGGACATCCGGCCAGCGCCGGCAGTTGGCCAATGGCCAAACAGGAACCGGAAGTAGACCAGGCTTCTGGGGGCCAACCCCTTTAGCTTGGCCCAGGTGCCGACACAGAGCCCTTGGACACCCACCGCCGCTGTAGCCCGCACTTTCTACCTTATATGGGAGACCTGGCTTGAGTGCCAGCCCTGACTATAAAACCCCCTCCCCACCCCTCAGACCTCGCAGACTCCCTTTGTCTCCTTGCTCACCCATCCCCGGGAGTTCTGCCTGAGAGTGACTGCCCAATAAAGGCTTTCATCAACGGTCCCTAGAGGTGGCTTTTTCTTCCCGCGGCGTTTTCTTACATCTGGTGCCCAACGTGGGGCTCGAGATGAGGGTCCCCGGCACTCGCCGTTGAGGCCCCCCTCGAGCTCCACTGCCGCTGTAGCCCAGGACCCAGGCGGTTGACCAACCTCCCGGACAGCAGAATACGGGGTAAGTCCCTTCGGCTTTGGGACCCGTCCTCCCTGATGACCACTTCCTAGGGCCCCGTAACCGATGCGCACTTACTGGGCCCTCCCACGGCAGGTTCAGAACCTGCTTCCGGTTCTCGGCTCATGAGGGAGACATCCCAAGTGGCTGAGTAAACCTCCGGCTTAACCTTCCTTGGTCCCCAGCTCGTGAGGGAGACGTCCCAAATGGCTGTGGGGATCCCCGGCCTCTTCTGAGGCCCCACGCTGGCTCCCCTGACACGCCCAAAGATGTTCAGACACGGCAGGGGGTCGCCTCCACGCCACGTGGTCACTATGGGATCGGCGGTTTCCAAACCCGACCCCCACTATTCCACTCCCCTGGAGTGCCTGTTAGCCAACCTGCGGACCCTAAGACTAAAGGGATACATCCACCCCAAACAGCTCACTTTTCAGTGTTCACAGGCCTGGCCTCAGTATTCCCTAGATAGTGGCTCACAATGGCCAGCCACAGGGACATTAGACTTTGACGTCCTCTGTAATTTGGACAATTACTGCCGGAGAACGGGAAAATGGTCTGAGGTCCCCTATGTTCAGGCCTTTTGGGCGTTGCGCTCTCGCCCCACTCTGTGCACTCACGTGCGCTCCCAGCCAAATTCTGCTCACCATGGCTCCCCCGACTCCACCCTCCCCGGCCAAGCCAACTCCTCCTGCCTCTGAGTCCTCTGCTTTCTCTGTCCCCCGAGAAGATCTGGTGGCCCCCCTCCCTATACCTCTACCACGGCCCCCCACCCCCTTCCACTCCGGTTCCTGCCTCGAACCTTGGGACTCCACCCCGACCCCAGATCCGCCAGCAATTAACCCTATCCTCTACCCTCCCCTCCCCTCTGTAACTCCATCGCCCTCCCCAGTCAGCTCTCACACTCACTGTCACAGCAACACGAAGGAGGCCCCTCCCTCTGCTCTTCCTTCCTCAGCCCCGGCTTCGTTATTTCCCTTGCCGCAGGTAGCCGGAGCTGAGGGCCTAGCCCAAGTCCATGTCCCTTTTCTCTCCAAGACTTAGCACAGATTGAGGCCAAGCTGGGATCCTTCTCCTCCAATCCCACTCAGTACATTAAGCAGTTCATTGGTCTGACCCATGCCTACGTCTTAACATGGCAGGACATATATGTCATTCTGGGGTCTACCACCACCCCTTAAGAGAGACAGGCCATTTGGACAGCAGCCAAAGCCCAGGTCGATCGAGGACACTTTGCCAACCCCTCTCCCAAGCGCCCCGGGGGCCCAGGCAGTTCCTGACACCGACCCTGATTGGGATTACCAGGAAGGGGGTGGCGGCCAGCTGCGAGTACGCTATATGACAGAGTGTATCCTTGATGGGATGGAGGTGTCCTCTCATAAAGTTGTAAACTTCCTCAAATTAGATGAGGTGACTCAGGGGCCCGACGAAAACCCAGCCGTGTTCCTCAATCGGCTGACCGAGGCTCTCGTCCAATACACCAGGCTGTCCCCTGAGTCCCCCATCGGGCGGCCACCTTGGCCAGTCATTTTATCTCCCAGTCTGCCCCCAACATCTGGAAAAAGCTGGCCAAGGCCGAGGACGGCCCTCAGACCCCTATCCGAGACCTGGTAAAAATGGCCTTTAAGGTTTACAATGCCCGTGAGGAAACTGCTGAGGCCAGCCGAAAGGCAAGGCTCATGCAAAAGCCGAATTTCAGGCGAGCCTCCTAAACCAGCAAACCCAGGCTTTGGTAGCGGCCCTGCGGCCGGCAACAGGCTCGGGGACCCAGAAGCCCCCTCCGGGGGTCTGCTTCAAGTGTGGCCAAGAAGGACACTGGGCCAGGATGTGCCCCAATCCGCGGCCTCCCTCCAAGCAGTGCCCAATATGCAAACAATGAGGGCACTGGGCTAGTGACTGTCCCCAGGTCTCTCGGGCCCCGACCTCTAGGGGCCAGGGACCAGAGCACCCCCAGGGAGGCCTCCTGCCCTACTCCGGCTTTGGAGCTGCTGAGCTTTGATGAGGACTGACACCGCCCAGACTCAGGGGCCCCGATAACCCAAGCCGAGCCCAGGGTAACGCTCCAGGTAGCGGGTAAGTCTATCAACTTCCTGGTTGATACGGGGGCTACCTATTCGGTCCTTCCCTCTTTTGGGGGCACTCTATGTCCTTCTCAGGTTTCGGTTATGGGCATTGACGGCCAACCCTCGTGTCCGCTCCAAACCCAACCACTATCCTGCCAATTAGATTCCTGCCTCTTTACCCATTCCTTTTTAGTCATCCCCTCCTGTCCTACCCTCTCTTGGGAAAAGATATACTTGCTAAGCTGAAGGCTACTCTTCGCCTAACTCCAGAATGAGCTCCCACGTCAGGGGCCTTCCTTATGCTGCTTGCTGACCCTTCAACCTCTTCCGTTAGTCCTGAGGTCTGGGACACCCGAGTCCTGGTGGTGGCTTGGCACCACCCTCCAGTCCTCATTCGGTTAAGGGATCCCACCTGTTTCGGCCCCAGTTTCCTTTGTCTGTTCATAACCTCAGGGAGCTAAAGCCCATCATCGACCGTCTCATGGGACAGGGTCTCCTAATCCCCACGACTTGCCCCTGTAACACGCCCATCCTGCCTGTCCGGAAGGCTTCAGGGGACTACTGGCTGGTGCAGGATCTCCGCCTGATTAACACGGCGGTGGTCCCTGCCCATCCACTTGTCCCCAACCCCTACACCCTCCTTTCCTCCATACCTCCTCAAACCTCCATTTCACTGTTGTTGACCTCAAAGATGCCTTCTTTACCATCCCACTCCACCCCGACTGTCAATTCCTCTTTGCTTTCACCTGGACTGATCCCAGCACCCAGCTGACCACCCAGCTCACATGGACCGTACTCCCTCAGGGGTTCAGAAACAGTCCCCACTACTTTGGACAAGCCCTGTCCCGAGACTTGGCCAGGTGCCCACTTCACCCTAGCACTCTCCTCCAATATGTAGATGAGTTGCTCCTTTGCAGCCCCTCGGAGGAGACCTCCCGACAACATATTGCTGCTCTTCTTAATTTCCTTGGTTCCCAGGGCTACAGAGCCTCGCAATCTATGGCTCAACTAACTCAGACCTCTGTTGTCTATCTAGGCCTCCAAATCACCCCCACCACTAAGGCCTTGACAACAGACCAGTGTAGCCTCCTCCGGTCCATTAGCCCTCCAGCCAATGGAGACCAGATATTGTCCTTCTTAGGGCTGACAGGATTCTTCCGACACTGGGTCCCAAATTATGCCACCCTGGCCAAGCCCTTATATGCCGCCGCTAAAAGACTCCCACAGGACCGCTGTCTTCCCCCACCGAAGTGACTCAGGCCTTCCACACTTTACGTTCAACCCTACTGGCTGCACCCCCCTCTCTTTCTCCCAAATCCCAACTATCTGCACCATCTATATACTGATGAAAGGGGAGAGATAGCCTTTGGAGCCTTAGTGCAACCAATTGGCTCCGAACTGCTGCCTATCGCTATGTATCCAAACAACTTGACCCCACAGCCAGCGGATGGTTCCCCTGCCTGCAGGCGCTAGCTGCAGCGGCCATGCTGTACGCGGACGCTAAGAAACTAGTTCACGGTCAACCTCTGACCATCTTCTCCACCTCACCGTCTTGGCGATCTTTTAGCCTCTAAATTCCTTTCTGACCTCAGTGAGTCTAGGCTCTAGCAATTTCACTGGTATTTCTGGACAACCTGCAGGTTTCCGTGGGTCATTCTCCACAACTAAATCCTCTCTCGTCATTACCCTCTCTCCCCCTCACCACAGAGCCCCCAGCTCACTCATGCTCAGAGGTCCTTGAGTCCCTTATGCAACCACCCCACAACTTGTTCTCCAAACCTCTGCCAAACCCAGAACTAACTTTGTTCATCGATGGGAGCTCAAAGCGAGACCCCAATGGAAACCGAAGGGTGGCTTATGCTGTGGTAACCACCCGGGAAGTCCTAGAGGCTCAGCCCCTAGCACCAGGGACCACCTCTCAGAAAGCTGAACTGACAGCCTTAACCAGAGACTTACACCTGGAAAAAGGAAAAAGGGCCAATATTTACACAGACTCCAAATACGCCTTTCTAATTGCCCATTCCCATGCGGCGATCTGGAAAGAACAGGGCTTCCTAACCACTAAAGGATCCCCCATCTGTAATGCCCCCACATTACTTGACTGTTAGATGCCTTATCCCTGCCCAAAGAAGTCGCTATCATACATTGCAAGGGACACCAAAATGTTCATGACTCTGTCGCTTTGGGTAATAACATGGCCAACCAAGTGGCTCGACAAATTGCCTTACAGCAGACCCCCGAGCCCGTGTTGGCTTTGAGATCCACCTTCAGCCCCGAATATTCCGACAAGGAAGCCAAAGCCCTGCTGGCACAGGAGGGGGTCAGAGACATCTGGATGGATGGATACTATACCATGGCAAGCCGATACTCCCTGAACGCCAGGCCAAAGACATCATATCCCAAATCCACGACACCTTACACATTGGACCGAGGGCTCTCCCCTCTCCTTTCTCAGCCCTATCTTTGCCCCTTGGCACCTCAGACAGGCCATATATGATGCTCATCGCTCCTGTTTGACTTGTGCTTCCACCTCTCCCCAGGGAGGACTTAGACCCCCACAAACAACTCATCAACTTAGGGGACACTTGCCCGGGCAAGATTGGCAGATAGACTTCACCCACATTCCCAGACATCGGAGCCACCGCTATCTGCTGGTCTTGGTGGACACTTTTTCAGGATGGATCGAGGCCTTCCCCACCGCCCGAGAGATGGCAGCGGCGGTGGCGGAGGTCTTGACGACCCATCTCATTCCCAGGTTTGGGTTGCCAAACTCTCTCCAATCTGACAATGGGCCTGCATTCATCTTGCAGATCTCTCAGCTGGTGGCCGCAGCCCTGGACATCGCCTGGCATCTCCACATCCCCTATCGGCCTCAATCATCAGGCAAGGTAGAGCGGGTGAATGGCATCATCAAGACACACCTGACCAAACTCACCTCAGAACTGTGGCTGTCCTGGGTCGACCTCCTTCCTCTGGCACTCACTCGTATTCACACCACCCCACACTCGAGAACAGGTTTGACCCCCCTTTGAACTGCTCTACGGCAGGCCCTACCTCCTGAACCACCTCCCAGTGGGAGAGGCTCCCCCACTCGCGGGGTACCTCCCCCTCTTCTCCCTCCTACGATCCTTGCTGAGAGAACATGCTGACCGGGTCTTGCCACAGCCGACAAGACGGCGAGCGGCCAACTTGGCCTCTGGCCCCAGGAGATCAGGTACTGCTGAAAGCCCTCAGTCCCCGCCCACTACAGCCTCGCTGGATGGGACCTCATACGGTAATCCTCACCACCCCCACAGCAGCCAAACTCATGGGACACCAACCTTGGTACCACCTGACCTGACTCAAACTCGCACCCCCGGGTCTCCCTGAAAGGGGAGGATCTTACCACTCCATCCTAACTGGGCCCACCAAACTAACCATTACCCGAACCCCTCTTTCGCCGATCTCAGAGTAATCAAGGCACTGCCTCCCACCAGGAACAAACACGTCCCCATCCGATGTTTGCCTGGTACCATCCGCTGTGGCTGGTGGCAGTCACAGTTCTGGCCATACTCTTTGCCATTGGATTGGCGACCACAGCTCCTCACGACTGGTCATTTGCACTCCGGCTGTCGCTGGCCCTTGCTTACTTACCCATCTGCTTCTTACTCCTGGGGTGCTATTCCCTTGGGGCACCCTGACCTAGTCACTCAAACAATGCGGGGCTTCCTGCTCTGGGTCACTCTGGAGGTACTGGAGGTCCTGGAAAGGAGGGGACACACCATCCAAAACCCCCACCAGCCACAGCAACTGACCTGGCAGGTACTCTCACAGGTGGAAGAAGTTGTCTGGAGTGTCTCTAAGGTGGCCCCCCAAACACCTGGTGTCCTGACCTCCCGATCTTTGTCAATTGGCAGTAGGGGCCCCTGCCAACTGGGACCTCAAGTCATATTCCGACTCCTCTTTCAAAGCGCCGTTGACACCCCTCCAACACGATAGATGGGGACTAGATCCCTGGGGAGGATGTGCCGCTAAAGACAGAAGGAGCATGCTAAGAACGCTTACCTTCTATGTCTGCCCAGGGTATCATGGGGGTCACCGATCGTGTGGTGCAAAAATGAGTTTTTCTGCCAGCACTGGGGCTGTGAGACTACAGGCGATACCTATTGGAACCCCTCCTCTCAGTGGGATTATGTTACTGTCAAGGCTAACTACACTCATCACAAAACAGGGAGTCAGGGAAACCCTAGCTGGACCAACATCCAGGACTGCACTAATTGGTGCCACCTGCTTCATGTCAAATTCACTGAAGAGGGTAAACGGGCCACCGATTGGGTAAAAGGATATATGTGGGGGCTAAGGCTCTATAAAGAACAATATGATGATGGCCTTCTATTCACTATAAGGCTAGAGAGAGTCATCTCCGCCTACCCCGGTCAGTCCTAACCCTGTTTTGGGGGCCCAACAACCAGCAAACGGGACCACCGAGGTAGCTGCCCCCACGGCCATGTCCGCTTTAATGGTGACTTCTACCCAGGATAGGATGTTGGCTTTGGTCAATAATGCCTTCAAAGTCTTAAATGCCACAAACCCAGAAATAACTAAATCCTGCTGGCTCTGTTAGGCGGCTCTCCCGCCTTACTATGAGGCCACAGGGATAA
Source organism: Nanger dama (assembly GCA_917880005.1). Taxonomy (NCBI): domain Eukaryota; kingdom Metazoa; phylum Chordata; class Mammalia; order Artiodactyla; family Bovidae; genus Nanger; species Nanger dama. Next base: position 1,026,550 of record CAKJTW010000155.1, read on the forward strand.
TAGGTGAGACTAATACCTCCCATTCCCATACCCAGTGCCGATGGCAACAAGCCGCGGGAGTCAAACTTACCCTCTCCGCTGTAACAGGTCAGGGACTATGTATAGGTTCTCCACCCAAGGCCCAAAAACACCTCTGTAAATATGACCAAAGATCTTGCTAATCAAACAACAGGATACCTTCTCCCCCCGCCAAGATGGGTGGTGGGCATGTGACACAGGCCTTACTCCCTGCATGTCTCTGCAACTCTTCAATACCTCAGTTAACTTCTGTGCTCTGGTACGATTGGTCCCCCGACTCATTTACCACCCAGACAGCTCGTTTTTAGATGCCTATGAAGGCAACCATCGGGAAAAAGAGAACCCGTGACTCTCACCCTGGCAGTGTTACTAGGCCTTGGAGTAGCAGCTGGGGTAGGGACAGGTACCACGGCTCTCATCCAGCAGCCCCAATACTATGCCAGCCTCCAGCAAGCTATTGATGCAGACCTCCGGGTCCTAGAAGACTCTATTACAAAGCTGAAAGAGTCTCTTACTTCTCTATCTGAGGTTGTGATGAAAACCGTAGGGGGCTAGACCTCTTATTCCTACGAGAAGGTGGCCTGTGCGCCGCCCTAAAAGAAGAATGTTGTTTCTATGTAGATCACCCCGGAGTCATCACTGACTCCATGAATAAATTGAGACAAAGATTAGCAAACAGACAACGAGAGAGGGAGAGCACCCAAGGGTGGTTTGAGTCATGGTTCAATAAGACCCCGTGGTTCGCTACCTTAGTGTCTACCCTAATGGGACCACTCATCATCCTCTTGCTGCTCCTGACTTTCGGGCCCTGTATCCTAAATAAGCTCCTGGCCTCAATCAAACAACGGCTCAACACGGTACAGCTGACGGTGCTGCGACAGCAGTACCAAGGGCTTCCAACAAATGACATGTGACCAACCTAACGGACGACCGCCCCCTGTCATCCCGGCCACTCCCTACCCTTCGTCGCCCCCGTTCAGCAGGAAGTGGCCAGAGAGAATTGGAGCCCCTTGTCCTATATCAAAAGGCCGGGATGAAAGGTCGGGCCGACCAACATACAATCGAAAAAGGACATCTGGCCAGTGCCAGCAGTTGGCCAATGGCCAAACTGGAACCGGAAGTAGACCAGGCTTCCGGGGGCCAACCCCTGTAGCCTGGCCCAACCAGGTGCCAACACGGAGCCCTTGGACACCCACCGCCGCTGTAGCCCGCACTTTCTACCTTATATGGGAGACCTGGCTTGAGCACCAGCCCTGGCTATAAAACCCCCTCCCCACCCCTCAGACCTCGAAGACTCCCTTTGTCTCCTTGCTCACCCGTCCCTGGGAGTTCTGCCCGAGAGCGACCGCCCAATAAAGGCTTTCATCAACGGTCCCTAGAGGTGGCTTTTTCTTCCCGCGGCATTTTCTTACATTAACAAACAGGGTTTTTTCCTTGCTTTGTCCTTGCCATAATTGTTCCCTGAGATTAGAGAATGACTTTCTATTTACCCTGTTTTTTTGGGTGTAAACTCCCCAACTGGAGCCCATGTATTTCTTATCTCAGGAAATGGAAAGAGGAAGATGACACATTCAAGACATTTAAATGGAGCCCATCAGTCTCCTACCAGAAAATTACATTTTATTAGGGAGAAAGAAAGTATGTCTGACTTACAGGTGGCTGTTTCTCAATGAAGAAAATGATTTAATTAGGGGGAAAAAAAAGGAGAGAGAGAGAGATTTCCGATGTAAAGTGGACCTCCAAGGAAAGAGGTCCCAAAAGGCAAAGTCTTTATATGATCTGTAACAATCTGTCATTTGAATCCTGTCAATGTTGTTGCTTGACTATGGGAAGCATGTGATGAGGTGTTTCTAAGGGATCTATTTCCTCTTTGTCCCTCTTTTGTGCTGTATTCCATCGTATGCCTGCTTTTGGTCCATGTGGAACAGCACTGACACCTCCAGAGATTATTTTGGACCCAGCCTGGTTCTCTTCCTATTTGCTGCACTTGGGGGACCTCATTGGAAGAAGGGAAAGACTGGCAGCTCTTCGATTGCATTTGGTGTCTCAGATCCTACACAGAGCTGCCTTCAACCTGTCTTTCTGTTCAGAGCCCTCAGCTGTTCCTGTTGTTACTACTTTTGCCACATCCTTCAGGGGTGTTGAGAGGAAGGGTGGATAAAAATAAAGGTTAAAGTTTCACTAGAGCCTTAAGAAGACAGGCTCCTTGTTAATCTTAAGACAGACCTTTATCTCAAGAATGTGTAAGGGGCTCATATCTCAGGAATACAGCCTCTGGAAGGCTTTCCGGGGGATGTTTACCCCCCAAAGAAAAAAGAAAACCATCCCAGGAAATTAGTTTCCAGAAGATCAAGTTAGTAGTAAAATTGCAGCTCAGACAGATGTGTCAACCTGATAACAAATGAACCTATCCCTAAAAAATGCCGAGACTTGAGCACCAATCAGATCATTCCACCCTAGCTGTACCTGTTTGTGGTTTTTGTGCTTAAAAACTGCTTTGTAACGAATGTTCGGGGTTCGTTCTTCGCTGGTGGTGATCGAACCCCCGGCCCGCTGGCCTAATAAATCCTCTTGCTGTTTGCATCGAGTCTGAGCCTTGGAGATTCTTTGGGCGACGGACCCCTGCAAGGAGGCCGAGAGGCCTAACATTTTGGGGGCTCGTCCGGGATCCCTTGCCCATCTCAGATCTCCCTGACTCCCAGATTTGGAGGTACGCTCGAGCTTTCTGTGTGTTTTTGTTGTGCTAACTCTGTTTTTTTCTCGGAACTGAGGTACCACTCACACATCTGTCCAACTCTGGTTTTCTGAATTTTCTGAAATCTGCCAGGGAGGCAGATCTGTGACGATCCTTGGGGACGCCCAAGACGTCAATCTGGAAGAAGGGTTCAGTTTGACCCCCCTTCGTCCGAATCAGGCGAAGCCTCTGGCGGGGTTCCCATCTGTAGTTTCTTCTGTTTTTGGTCAGACACGCGGCGGCCGTTCTCTCTTTCTGTTTCGGTCTTGTTTGTCTCTCTTCTAATTTGTCTTTCCTGTGGCACCTCCAGACGACTTGACGATGGGACAGACTGTGACGACCCCTCTGTCACTGACAACAAGTAATTGGACTGAAGTTAAGACCAGGGCACATAACCTATCAGTAAGGGTTAAGAAGAAAAAGTGGCAGACTCTGTGCTCAGTAGAATGGCCCAGCTTTCAGACAGGGTGGCCACCCGAAGGTTCTTTCTCCTCAAAGCAGGTTAGCCTAATTAGGGCTGTAGTTTTTACCCCTGGACCTCGCTGGCACCCAGATCAGATGCCCTATATTATGATGTGGGAGGACTTGGTCCTCCCCCACCCACCCCCGGCGTGGGTCCGGCCCTTTGTTCTTTCCACAGGAACGACACTGGGACCCGCTGTGGGGATTCTAGCCTTGAAACCAGCAGAGAAAAAGGAAGAAAAAGCGAAAGCTCCTGCCAAAAAGATATACCCAGACACTCAGACCGATCTCCTGCTCCTGGACCCCCCTCCACCCTATCCGCCGGCACTAGTCCCCTCGCCGGACCCACTCCCCCTGGCCCCGGCAACCCAGCCACCTGCTCCGTCTGAGCCCGCCCCGGACTAGGGGGAGTTGGGCCCAGCGCCGGGGATGCAAAGCCACCGAGAGCGGCTGCCCCCGAATCCTCTACCGTCCTTCCCCTCCGGGAGTACGGTTCCCCCGATAACCACGGAAATCGGCCGCTCCAGTATTGGCCATTTTCCACCTCAGACCTCTATAATTGGAAAACTCATAACCCCTCATTCTCTGACAATCCACAGGCATTGACTTCTCTAATAGAATCCCTTGTTTTCTCGCACCAGCCCACTTGGGATGACTGCCAACAATTGCTGCAGACTCTTCTCACAACTGAGGAGAAGCAGCAGGTGTTACTAGAGGCCCGGAAAAATGTGCCCGGAGACAACGGGCGCCCCATGGCACTACCCAATGAAATAGATGCTGGTTTTCCGCTGACGAGACCCAACTGGGGCTACAATTCCCCGGCAGGTAGGGAGCACCTGAGGGTCTACTGCCAGGCTCTGGTGGCGGGTCTCCGAGGGGCTGTGAGACACCCCACAAATCTGGCCAAGGTAAGAGAAGTGACTCAGGGATCCACTGAGTCACCGACCATGTCTTTAGATAGGTTAATGGAGGCATTTAGACGATTTACTCCTTATGACCCCACGTCCGAGGAGCATAGGGCAACTATAGCAATGGCTTTTATTGATCAGTCAGCCTCAGACATCAGGAAAAAGCTGCAGAGACTAGATGGGCTACAAGGATTCTCCCTTCAAGATCTGGTTAGGGAGGCAGACAAAGTATTCAATAAGAGGGAGACAGAAGAAGAAAAGGAGGAAAGAAAAAGAAAGGAACAAGATGAACGAGAGCTGGAGAGAGAGAGGAGTCAAGAGAAAAAAATTAACCAAGATTCTGGCTACGGTAATTAGAGAGGGAAGAGGGAGAGATAGGGCTGAAGGTAAAGACCACAAAGGGAGTAAAGCGGGAATTAGACCACCTCTAGATAAAGACCAATGTGCATACTGCAAAGAAAAGGGGCACTGGCTCAGAGATTGCCCCAAAAAGAAGAGGGGAGGGCCTTCCACTCCTGACAAGATCCTAGCTCTAGAAGAAGAAGATTAGGGAGACGGGGCTTGGACCCCCTCCCGAGCCTAGGGTAACTCTCAAGGTGGAGGGGAAGCCTGTGCAGTTCTTGGTAGACACTGGAGCCCAACACTCGGTCCTGTTGCAGTCAGAAGGGACACTGTCTACAAAAAGGCTTGGGTATAGGGCGCTACAGGGTACCGGTAGTACCCATGGACTACCCGAAGAACAGTGGATCTCGGCGTGGGCCGGGTATCCCACTCGTTCCTTGTGATCCCTGAATGCCCCTACCCCTTGTTAGGACGGGACTTGCTCACAAAAGTGGGGGCTCAGATCCATTTCCACACTGAAGGTGCCACAGTGACGGACGGGAAGGGGAGGCCGCTACAGGTCTTGACCCTAAAACTGGAAGATGAACACAGGCTGTTTGAAAGCCCCCCCTCCCCTGAGGCCACTGATATGCAGGAATGGCTGACTAAAACCCCTCTGGCATGGGCTGAGGCTTCAGGCATGGGGATGGCGGTCTGGCAGCCCCCAGTGGTAGTGGAAGTCAAGGCCTCCTCTACTCCCATATCTGTCCGTCAGTACCCGATGAGCAGAGAGGCCAGAGACGGGATCCGCCCTCACATCCAGCGGCTCCTCAAATTAGGAATACTAATAAAGTGCCAGTCAGCCTGGAACACCCCTCTGCTCCCAGTCCGCAAACCCGGGACAGGAGACTACCGGCCTGTACAGGACCTGAGAGAGGTCAACAAGCGGGTGACCGACCTACACCCCACAGTACCCAACCCCTACAACCTGTTGAGTACACTTTCCCCCAGCCGAAAGTGGTATACTGTCTTGGACTTAAAAGATGCCTTCTTCTGCCTCCAACTCAGTCCCGTCAGCCAGCCAATTTTCGCTTTTGAGTGGAAAGACCCCTTACAGGACTCTCTGGACAGCTAACGTGGACTAGGCTGCCGCAAGGATTCAAAAACTCGCCAACGATCTTTGACGAAGCCCTCCACCAGGACCTCGCGCATTTCCGTGCCACCAACCCCCAGGTAACTTTGCTCCAGTATGTAGATGACTTGCTCCTAGCCGCGGACACTAAAGAAGAATGCTGGAAGGGGACTGAGACCTTACTAATCGAGCTTGGATCTCTCGGTTACCGCGCCTCCGCCAAAAAGCCCAGATCTGCTGGCAGCAGGTCAGTTACCTGGGGTACCAAATCAAAGACGGGAAGCGGTGGCTTTCAGAGGCTAGAAAAGAGACGGTGGCCAGAATACCAGCCCCCAAAAATCCTCGGCAAGTCAGGGAATTCCTGGGTACTGCAGGATTCTGCAGGCTCTGGATCCCGGGGTTCGCGGAGATGGCTGCTCCCTTGTACCCCCTGACAAAGGGCAGTGTTCCCTTTGTCTGGGGAAAAGCGAGCAAAAAGCCTTTGACAACATCAAGTGAGCCTTGTTGTCAGCTCCTGCCCTGGGACTCCCAGATGTAAACAAGCCGTTTCACCTCTATGTAGCAGAAAATAACGGCATTGCTAAAGGGGTCCTCACTCAAAAGCTGGGACCATGGAATCGGCCTGTGGCATACCTGTCAAAAAAACTGGACCCTGTAGCTGCTGGCTGGCCAAATTGCTTACGTATAGTGGCAGCTGTGGCAGTTCTGGTAAAAGATGCCGATAAACAGACTTTGAGGCAGAACTTGGTCGTTACTGCGCCCACGCCTTAGAAAGTGTGATTCGACAACCCCCTGAGAGATGGCTGACCAACGCCAGAGTGACCCACTATCAGACGTTACTCCTGAACTCTGAACGGATCAAATTCACGCCGGCGACTGGGCTTAATCCTGCCACGCTGCTACCAGACCCCAGCCAAGCCGAGGTGGCGCACAATTGCCAAGAGGTGCTGGCTGACGTACATGGAACCCGCAAAGATCTTTCCGACCAGCCGCTTCGGGATGCTGAGGTGACGTGGTACACGGACGGAAGCAGCTTCCTCGAAGAAGGTAAGCGCCGGGCCGGTGCCGCGGTGGTAGATGGGACTAGTGTGATTTGGGCGACTGCCCTCCCGCAAGGAACATCAGCCCAAAAGCCGAGCTAATAGCCCTCACAAAGGCTCTCCAACTGGCAGAGGGAAAACGGGTTAACATCTACACTGACAGTAGATACGCCTTCGCTACTGCGCATGTGCATGGAGCCATATATCAGCAAAGGGGGCTCCTCACATCGGCTGGTAAAGAGATTAAAAATAAAGATGAAATTCTGGAGTTACTAACTGCTCTTATGTTACCCAAGAAGGTCAGTATAATCCACTGCCCGGGGCATCAGAAAGATGAATCCCCAGTGACAAAGGGAAACAATATGGCAGATCGGGTCGCGCGAGAGGTGGCAACAAGAAGCGAAATTTTGGAACTGCTAGTCACTCACTCTGAAAGCAGCCCCTCCCCGCGACCTAAGAAAAACAGGCTATAAACGCGGAAGAGGCTAAAAAAATGTTAGAGCAAATGCACCATTGGACTCATTTGGGAACTAAAAAGCTAGTCTCCCTTCTAAATAAGACAGGATGTGAGGTGCCGGGTCTGATCAAATTGGCTGACCAAATAGTCCAGAATTGCAAGCCCTGCCAGGAGGTAAATGCCAGCCATAACAAGACAAGCCAAGGTAAGCGGCTGCACGGAGACAGGCCGGGGCTTACTGGGAAGTGGACTTCACCGAAGTGCGCCCCGGAAGGTATGGAAACAAATATCTGTTGGTCTTCATAGATACCTTTCGGGGTGGGTAGAGGCTTTCCCCACCAAAAACGAAAATGCACTAACGGTGGCCAAGAATATTTTAGAAGAAATCTTCCCACGGTTTGGGGCTCCAAAGATGATGGGGTCAGACAATGGACCAGCTTTTACCGCCCGAGTGAGCCAAGAAGTAGCTAAGTTTCTGGGGACCAATTGGAAATTACATTGTGCATACAGACCCCAGAGTTCAGGACAGGTAGAGAGGATGAACAGGACTCTAAAAGAGACCCTAACTAAATTGTCCTTAGAGACTGGCGGTACTGACTAGACGGTGCTCCTTCCCTTAGCCTTGTTCCGAGTACCGAACACCCCTTCCCGTTTCGGTCTCTCTCCTTTTGAAATTCTATACGGGCTCCTCCCCTATACTGTCACTCAGAGAAGGGTTTGATCCCCGCTGTTTTAGTAATGGTGATCTGTATGCCAGGCTTAAAGGACTCCAACTGGTTCAGAGAGAGGTGTGGACCAAGCTCGCTGAAGCTTTTCAACCCGGCACCCCAGGAGAGGCCCACCCGTTCCAAGTAGGAGACTCGGTTTATGTCCGCCGGCACCGGCAGCAGAACCTAGAGCCTAGGTGGAAGGGACCCTACATCGTCCTGCTCACCACCCCCACTGCCGTCAAAGTCGACGGAATTTCCTCCTGGATCCACGCTTCCCACGTCAAGACCGCTCCGGAACCGTCACCTCAATGGAAGGCACACCGTACTTCTCACCCCTTAAAGCTCAAAGTCTGCCGATCCTCAGGGTCGCAGCCCTCCTCCTGATTCTTCCAACTGTGAGTGCGTCAAATCCCCACCAGCCTCAACAACTGACTTGGCAAGTAGTTTCACGAGTGGGAAAAGTCGTGTGGTATAATACTAAAATTGCACCACTCACCACATGGTGGCCTGACCTTTACCCAGACCTCTGTCAACTGGCGACAGGAGCCAGTTGGGACCTTAAAGGGTACTCTGACTTTCACGAAGCTCCCCAAACGTCCGCCCCTGGCAACTGGGGACTTAATGGTGACTTTGATTGCCCAAACTGTGGGGGGGTGCGCCAATCCAAAAAGAAGGAGTGTGCTGAGGACTCATACCCTGTATGTCTGCCCAGGGTTTCACTGGGAACAAGCTTTAAACCATTGTGTGGGGGGAGGCGATTTTTATTGTCGTCGCTGGGGTTGTGAGACTACGGGTGATGTCTACTGGGGGCCATCTTCCAACTGGGACCTCATCACGGTTAAGGCCAACTATACACACCACCAGGATGGAAGAAAACTTTTCCTTGAATGCAAGTCCTGGTGCAACCCACTCCATATTAAATTCTCTGAAAGGGCAAAACAAAAACAAACCACAGAATGGATCAGGGGTTTTTCGTGGGGCATAAGACTATATAAAAGAGATCACAATGGCCTCACATTCTCTATCAGATTAAAAATAGACTCTCTACCCTCCAATATATCGGTCCCAACCCAGTTTTAAATCCCCGGGAGCCAGCTCCTACTAAAAAGAAAAAAAAAACAGCAACAGGAGCCACAATAACTCCACCCCAGGCGGCTCCCTACAACATGTCCTCAAGTCAGGACCGAATGCTGACCCTTGTAGACAGTGCTTTCAGAGTCTTAAATGCTACCAACCCGGAAGCCACTAAGTCTTGTTGGCTATGCCATACAGCTCCCCCACCCTATTACGAAGCCTCAGGGATAGTTGAAACAGCTCCTCTTCCCCCAGTCATTGCCGGTGGCAGCAACAGGGAACAGTCAGACTCACCCTTTCTGCTGTGACAGGCCAAGGGTTATGCATAGGCTCTCCCACTCCTCACCAGGCTCATCTTTGTAAAAGTATTGATAAGGCCCACAGCTACACAGGATATCTCATTCCCCCGGAGATGGTTGGTGGGCGTGTAAGACAGGTCTCACTCCCTGTGTATCCATGGCAGTATTTAATAGATCAACTGACTTCTGTGTTCTGGTGTGGCTAGTGCCCGACTCCTCTATCACTCCGACGAGTCCTTCTTAGAGGCTTACAGGGGCGGCCACCGAGCAAAAAGAGAGCTGGTGACTCTCACTCTGGCGGCCCTCTTAGGCATTGGAGTGGCAGCTGGGGTGGGGACCGGCACAGCAGCCCTCATCCAACAACCCCAGTATTATACTAGCTTACAGCAAGCCATAGACGCGGACCTACGCGTCCTAGAAAATTCTATTACTAAACTGAAAAAATCTCTGACCTCTCTATCTGAAGTAGTGATGCAAAATCGGAGAGGCCTAGACCTTCTGTTCTTAAGAGAAGGAGGCTTATGTGCGGCCCTCAAAGAAGAATGCTGTTTTTATGTAGACCACTCTGGGGTCATCACTGACTCCATGAATAAATTATGAGAAAGATTGGCACATAGGCAAAAAAAAAAAAAAAAAAAGAAAAAAAGAAAAGGCGCCCAAGGGTGGTTTGAGTCCTGTTTAACAGGGCCCCGTGGTTTGCAACCTTAGTATCTACCCTAATGGGGCCTCTGGTCATTTTACTCTTCCTCCTCACTATAGGGCCTTGTATTCTCAACCGGTTAATTTCGTTCATCCGAGACCGGATAAGTGCTGTACAGATTCTTATGTTAAGACAGCAATATGCAGCACTTCCTCAGGGAGACCTCGGCCCATGATTTCAGGATTGAAATCCAAACTAAAAAGAAGAGGGGAATGAGAGGAAGGGTGGATAAAAATAAAGGTTGAAGTTTCACTAGAGCCTTAAGAAGACAGGCTCCTGTTAATCTTAAGACAGACCTTTATCTCAAGAATGTGTAAGGGGCTCATATCTCAGGAATACAGCCTCCGGAAGGCTTTCCGGGGGATGTTTACCCCCAAAGAAAAAAAAGAAAACCATCCCAGGAAATTAGTTTCCAGAAGATCAAGTTAGCAGTAAAATTGCAGCTCAGACAGATGTGTCAACCTGATAACAAATGAACCTATCCCTAAAAAATGCCGAGACTTGAGCACCAATCAGATCACTCCACCCTAGCTGTACCTGTTTGTGGTTTTTGTGCTTAAAAACTGCTTTGTAACGAATGTTCGGGGTTCGTTCTTCCCTGGTGGTGATCGAACCCCGGCGCGCCAGCCTAATAAATCCTCTTGCTGTTTGCATCGAGTCCGAGCCTTGGAGATTCTTTGGGCGACGGACCCCTGCAAGGAGGCCGAGAGGCCTAACAGTGTGTGTAATAGGAATGTGGTTTGGATCTTCTGTGAATGTAACTCAGGAAACCTGTAAGGACAGTGGATATTGAGGTCCTCTCTTAGATAGGACCTGAATTGATATCTTGTTGGTGCCTTGGAAACGATTTCCATGAGGGATGGCTGAGTAACACAATTACACAGGTCAGTTCTTTGCCTGATTTGAAGTTTCCTTTTACACTCCTGGAGTTCATTGTAACTTTTTGTCCTCTGTTCTGCCCAAGTGGGCCCTGATGGTTCAGAGCATGTATGAATCTGTAGGTCTCGGTCTCAGTCCTGCTTTTGCTCATTTACTTTCATATTCCCTGGAGTTGTGTACAGGAACCCTGCGAATCCACTACCTTTATTTGTAAAACTGAGGTAATTAGTGCTGTTAGGTGGCATATAATGTTGCCTATTTTACAGAAAAGGTTAGAAGTTACTGTTTCTTGTTTGTTTTTTCCACCGTGCCATGTGGCAGGTTGGATGTTAGTTCCCCATTCCTGGACGGAATCTGTGCCCCCTCTAGTGTATGTACGTAGTCCTAACAACTGGACCACCAGGAAATTTGCCTCAAAGATTACTTTTGCTTAAAGAATATATTTACTTCCTGTCTTGCTTATGGTGATATCTCTCTGTCTACTTTACATCTTATATGTTTTAATTTTACTTTTCATTTTTGTGAGTGCTGTCTCTGACTCTGGTTTTCAAATAATATTGGTTTTCTTCATACCAATAAATTACATTTTAAAATGTTTTTTATTTTTGGTTGCACTGGATCTTTGTTGCTTTAGGGGCTTTTTGTTACTTGTGTCAAGCAAGGGCTACTCTCTACTTGCAGTGCACGGGCTTCTCATTCAAATGCCTTCTCTTGTTACCATGTGTGGGCTCTATGCCTGTGTACAGTAGTTGTGACTCCCGAACATGGAACACGGAGTTGTGGCCTACAGGCTTAGTTGCTCCAAGGTATGTAGGAACTTCCTGGATCAGGGGTGGAACTCTTGTGTGTTCATTACCAGGTGGATTCTTTACCTCTGAGCCAGAGGGAGGCCCCAAAGCTTGTTCTTTGACATGTATCTTGGAACCAATGAACTAAGTTAAAGTTACTGTACAGATAGGAAACTGCTGTACTGAATGACTTTTCTTTAAGTAGACAATGTTTCATTTATTAATATTTTGTTATTTAAAGATGATGGTCTTTATGTATTACACAATGTAACCGACAGGAACCACTTGTCAATGTCATAAAATGCCTATACATATATCTACTGATAGATTTATAAGAAGTATTTAGAAAAGCTCCCCCCCATTATTGTAGGGAATTTCCTGAACAGTTGGCAACTGCTATTTATGTTTTCCATTATTCATGATAGTGCTTCTTTGGGATTATTTACCATTGCAGTGTATTGCCTGTTAATGAATGCCTGTTCAGTCAATTGTTCTGTCTGACTCTGTGATCTCATGGACAGTAGCCTGCTAATCTCCTTATCCATGGAATTTTTTTCAGACAAGAATAGTTCCATGGGTGTCATTTCCTCCTCCAGGGGCTCTCCCCCACCTAGGGATTGAAGCTCCCTATCCTATGTCTCCTGCATTGGCAGGCTAATTCTTTACTACCAAGTCACCTATGTAGCCCTATCTGTTCTTTACTGTTTACTTATGTATAAGTATGCATTAAGTGTGTACAACATACTATATTTTCTCCTGAGTTACGAGACAGCAGTGTGTTTACTACCGAGTAGAATGAGTTTAGAAGTCATGGTGCAAAAATACCCTTTTCTTTGAGAACTGACATGAGTTTGGAAAAAATTAATATGTTCTGACTGTATCTTTGAAGCTAGGCTACCCTAAAGTTAATTTGGATTACATGTGATTGCTCTTTTGTTTTTAAAGAGTTCTATTTGTTTAGCGTTTCAAATATTTTTAAGATCATCATTGGGAGCATGCATAATTCTGTTCAGCATGGATATGTCTTTTAGTATAATACTATGTATTCAGCATGAAATAATTTATGAATTGTAATTGATAGAATGCATATGGGTTTTTATATTTTGTAGATGTATCTAAAATACAAATGATCAAGAAATTAGAGGCAAAGGAAACAGTGGTAAAGAAGAAATTTGTCAAAGAGTGATGTTTGGAAGAGCCAAAAGCCATGAAATTGAAGATTTTTTCCTCAGAAAGATACAAGGAAATATGCATGATTTTGAGTGTCTGTGGACAGATGATGAAAGAAATGACAGAGGAACCTCTATATCCCATAACAAAAATCTCACTGATAGAAGAGATCATGATAGTAGAAGTGATGCAGGAAATAAGCCTGTTGAAAGGCATGGATCAAGCTTTCAGGATCAGTTGCAGATACTTGAATCTGAAGGGACAGTTTCTGAATGTAGTCAGGTTGTGGCGAATATCAACAGTAGTGCCTCAGGTTTACCACCTCACAGAACTCATAGTGTCCATAAAGGCAATTGTCAGTAACATGAGATTGGTGTTATGCATCCCTCAGAACTGGCACTAGAGCAGGAAGCACACTAGAAAAAAAAAAACCAACTTATAGTTGTAATGTGTGTAACATAACTTTTCTTCAGGACACAGAACTCACTAGACATCAAAGAATCCATGCAGGAAGAAAAGCATATAAATGTAACATATGTTGTAAGGCTTTTAATGATAAATCGACCCTTGTAGTTCATCAGAGAAATCATACTGGATAGAAACCATATAAATGTAATGTATGTGGCCACTGCTTTAAACAGTATACACACCGTCAACATCATCAGTGAGTTCATACTGGAGAGAAACCATATGTGAAGTATATGGCCATGGCTATACTCGAAAGTCACATCTTGTAGTTCATTGGAGAGTTCATAGTGAAGAGAAACCGTATAAATGTGATGTATGTGGCAAGGCCTTTAGTGTAAATGCAAGGCTTGTAGTTCATCAGAGAGTTCATACTGGAAAGAAACCATATAAATGTGATATGTTTGGAAAGCCCTTTAGTCGAAATTTAGACCTTGTAGTTCACTGGAGAATTCATACTGGAGAGAAACCGTGTAAATGCGTTGTGTGTAGCTGATGCTTTACTGGAAACCCACAGCTTGGAATTCATCAGAGAATTCATACTGGAGAGAAACCATATAAACGTGATCTCAGTGGCAAGGCCTTTAAATACAAACCTTGAAGTTCACTGGTGAATTCATACTGGAGAGAAACCTTGCAAATGTAACCATTCTGACAAACATTTTACTGCACAGCTGGCCTCACCATCATGCAGTTCATACAGGAGAGGCAGAATAGAAATGTGATGTATGCAGGCAGTGCTTGAAATGACCATCTAAGAAATCAGATAATTCATAGTGGAGAAAAATGTTACAAATACAACAAGTGTGAGAAACATTTTAGTGCAGACGTAATGAGTGTAGCAAAGCCTTTAGTCAGAGTTCAGGCCTTATAATTAATCAACGAATTCATAATGTATAGAAACCATACAAATGAAAGAAATATGGTAAAGCTTCTAGTGCATGTTCAGCTTCAACTGACTGTTGGGCAGTTCATACAGATGGGAAACCACATAAATGGAATTTACATGAGAAACCTTTCAGTCATAAAGTATATCAACTTTTGACCCTCAGAAAAGTCGAACTAGAGGAAACCTCACGAATGTGGTAGGTGTTACAAAGCTTTGGTTCTGTGTTCAGACGTAACTAACCGTCATGTAATTAATTCTGAATGGAAATCTTACCCATATAGTGCATGTGGTAGTGTTTTGGAAGGCATTCAGTTATTTACAAAACATGAGAAAATTCATATTGGTAAAAATCCATACATTTAGAGCACAGTCCGTCCCTCCTAGTGTTAGGACCTAATTGGAGCCAGGACAGGCTCTAAGGGGCAGGGTAGGCCTGAGGGTTAGTCTCTAGGAAAGCTGAGGCACTGGGAACTCCTGCAGGCAGTGTAGCTTGACCAATCAGAAAAAAATCCCCATAGCGCCCCGCCCACGCCAGACCCGAGCCAATCCGGATAGGGATGGCAGGTTTAAAAGTCCCATGCACACATATGGTTTAGCTAATCAGCTATGCTGTTACAAAGACAAAGAACCGTCTATAAAAAAGTAGATGTGATTCAGAGCTCGGGGCTCTTGTCAAGACTCCATTGTGTTGGATGAGACGGGAACCCTAGCTCGAGCTAGAAATAAAACCCCTTTATGTTTTGCATTGCTGTGGGCCTCTTATTCTCTCAGTCTTGGGGACTTGGACTTCAGGCATAACACCTAAGATTGGAGGATATGATGTAAATATAATGTGTGTGGCCAGGGCTTCAATAACAGGTCTCATTTTCCCCATCAGCAGAGAATTCATAATGCAGAGACACAAATGTAACAGTGTGGGAAATCCTTCAGGTGGCATTCAGGCCTCAAAGACATCAGCTGATGGACGAGAGAGACCATCCGAATGCAGTCAGTGTGTCCAGGCTTTTGTCAGGTGTTTACACCTTAGGCTTCTTGAGAATATTTACACTGGATAGAAACTATATCAATGTAATGAGTGTATCAGGGCTTTTAGACAACAATCATAAGTCAGGATTCAGTAAAGAAGTCATTCTGTAGAGAAGGCTTACAAGTGACATGAGTGTGTGAAATCTTTATTTGGGGCTCACATTGTACTAGCCATCAGATGATCCATACTAGAGAGAACCTTACCAGTTTACAGAGTATGGCACGACCTTTAGGTACTGCCTTAAGCTCAGGATTCACCAAATACTTTACACTTTGGAATTTTTATACTTTTCTTTATGCTTTATGGAAGTTTTCACAGTTACTGCTCACTCTTTAGGTGTGTAAGAGTATACATCCTGGAGTTAAACCACATGAATGTAATATTTGTGGGAAGGATTTTACCAAACATTGAAATTCGGGAACATTCTGGAGCAATGCTGAAATGCAATGGGAGTAGGAAAATTTTCACTTTGAGTTGAAGTGTTAGACAAGACTCCATAGTGAAGAGGAGTCTTGGAAATGCACGGCCAAGGGCTTTCTGGAGGGTTTAGAGTATACTAGACTTCAGAATATGTCTTTCTGAGAAACCGCACAAAAGTAATGTGCACACTAAACTTTAACTCAAAGATCAAAACTGTGGAACATGAGAGGATATATATGGAGAGCAAACTTGGACAGATAATGAATATCGTGTAGTCTGTTCCATGAACTATTCACACCATGGGCATAATGAAGTGATTCATGTGTGTCAGAAACTGTACGCTATACCAAATTTGGAAACATGTTTAAGAAAACAATATTTCCTCAAGATTCCCCCACCCCAAATTCATATTGGAGAGAATCCTTACAATTGTAATGAATTTGGCCATCTTTTGTGACAGTTCTTACAGCAGATCACAGAAGAGAGAATTCACTTGAGGAATTAATAAATCTTCAGTTCTCCAACACTAACCTACAGTATTATTGCAGAATAATTAAGTATGTTGAAGCTTAATCACATGTGTGGAAATGGCCCATTATCTTCAGTGTGTGTTTAATTAGTTGAATTTTCTTGAGAACATCACATTATTGTTCTTTATTTCCTGAACGTTTTAAATTCTTACAGCTTTCTTAGAGACTTTCATGATGGTCTCTGCAAAGAAATCACTGAGATGAAGGGGCTGACTTCATTAGGTATGGTTCATTTATATCTATCTATCCCGGTAAAACAGGGACACTGAGATATCAAATTCAATGGTGTGTGAGTTAGGATCAGCAAGGGACAGAGAACCATGTAAAACCATGAGATGAGTCCGCATGCTCATTATGTTCAGGGTACCCTTCTGTACACAGGTCACCGTGGTTGGGAGGGGAATTGAGAGGTTACTGGGGACTGATTGTGTGGGAGAAACAGTACCAGGGAAATGGTAGTCCTTTTCTCCCTTAACTAGCAATTGCTGTTGTGTGTAAATGATTAAAGGAGACTTAGAAATTGAAGAGAGCAGTTTTCTTCAAAAATGTTAATCAAAAGATCCAGAAACAGGATGCCCATGTATCTGCTTCATTATTACCTGCTGCCATTTACAATGTGCCTCTGTTTTATTCAGAATGTATCATAAGTCTTGTGCTCCAATAAAATTTGTATCATTTTTTTCCATAACTCTGAATGGATCGTGTTTCTTCCAACAACACAGTTGGAACCTCAGTACTTCATAACAGAAACTAGCAATGCCTCAAAGACTCTCAAGGTTGAAAGAATCTTTAAAAGTTTCTTTGCATGGCGAAATCAAATAGACAATTTTGGCACTATATACTAACAATGCACACTTGAGTTAGTCTCTCCACACTTTGTCCATAGCAGAGCAATTATAGGTTCTGGCCCTGTGAAACCTACCCCCTCTCCCCCGTTTATATGTGCACTACATGATATTTCCCAATGTTATCTTTTGTGCCCAAATAAAATGATGTGACTGATTTACATGAAGTGAAAATAGGAATAATAAATATGCAAAATTTAGAAAATAAAAACCTTTGGAAATAAGGGTAACAGTGACGTGTCTTTTGGAACTTGGAGCATTCTGAAAAAAAAAAATTGTTGGCTGAGTAACTGTGTCTCATGGGGTCAGGAGCTCTACAGCAGATGGGAATTTCCCAGACCAGGAATTATCAGTCCCTTGTCTACTGCATTGGCAGGCGAATTCCTTACCCCTGAGCCACCATGGAAGCCCTGGAAATAATTTAGAAGGCACACTATATGATGGGAACTTTTTTGTTTGCTAAACTAGAAATTTCATATATTCAGTCCCTAGCATTTCGGTTCTTCTTACTTTGCAGTCAGCCACTGAAAGATGACATTACCAAATAAAGTTTAAAGATGTCAGTAGTCAAACATTTAAAAACAAAAACAAAAACATGGTGAGACTGTTTAACAAAACACTGAATGTTTACTCATGCTTTGAGTTTATTGCATTCCTTTTCCTGCTGTACACATATTTTCTCTTGTTCTATATCGTGTTGAAGATGGTGTAAATTACTATTAATCTATTTTACTAGACAGATAAGTTGCTATTTACTGTCTACTGCCCATGAGACTTTTACACTAGCCTAAGAACATTAGGAACATTATTGTTTGGAAATATTTATTAGGCAATAAATAGAAGCCCAGAGGATATTAAACTCTTAATGTCACATTTTAGAATTAAGTAATATGCTCCATTGTTCATTCTTAAATGTATTTTTACAATTTTTTGCTTTTTACAATATTGTGATGGTTTATGGTTTTTGCTTTCCATCAGCACGAATTGGCCATAGGCATACATATGTCCCCTCCTTTCTGAACCCACCTCGCTCCTCATCCTATCTGTCCAGGTCCTCACAGAGCACTGGCTCTGGGTACTCTGCTTCATACATCAAACTTCCACTGGCTATCAGTTTTACATATGGCAATATATGTTTCAGTGCTGTTGTTTCAAATCATACCACCCTATTTGTTTTTTCAATAGTTTTTCCTTAGCGTAATTTTTTCTGTCCACATTTTGTGATCCAGATTTAATGTTTAGTTTACATTCCTTCCCTGCCTTACTCTAACAAATCCACATCAGTAGGTTGTGTTGAGACTTTTAGAACATGAAAATGCACATACATAAGACAGTGATGGGACATAGTAGGTACCCTATAACTATGAAGACAGACAATTCCTTTAGGACTTGAGTTAATACACAAGTATTTATTTACAGATAATACACAGAAATATTTACAAATAGTGCATAGTTGATAATTTTGGTGAAAATAAATTCTAATGTCTTCTGAAAACGTTATATGTTATACTCTGCTTTGTTGTTCATTGTGACAGTGCTTCCAAAGAGACAACAAAGAAAAGAGAAAATAGATTACAATTTTTAAAGTAAATTGCCTCAGTTCAGCTCAGTCGTGTCCTGCTCTTTGTGACCCCATGAATTGCAGCACGCCAGGCCTCCCTGTCTGTCACCAACTCCCGGAGTTCACTCAGACTCACGTCCATTGAGTCAGTGATGCCATCCAGCTATCTCATCCTCTGTTGTCCCCTTCTCCTCCTGCCCCCAATCCCTCCCAGCATCAGAGTTTTTTTCCAATGAGTCAACTCTTCGCATGAGGTGGCCAAAGTACTGGAGTTTCAGCTTTAGCATCATTCCCTCCAAAGAAATCCCAGGGTTGATCTCCTTTAGGATGGACTGGTTGGATCTCCTTGCAGTCCAAGGGACTCTCAAGAGTCTTCTCCAACACCAAAGTTCAAAAGTATCAATACTTCGGTGCTCAGCCTTCTTCACAGTCCAACTTTCACATCCATACATGACCACAGGGAAAACCATAGCCTTGACTAGACGGACCTTAGTCGGCAAAGTAATGTCTCTGCTTTTCAATATACTATCTAGGTTGGTCATACATTTTCTTCCAAGGAGTAAGCTTTTAATTTCATGGCTGCAGTCACCATCTGCAGTGATTTTGGAGCCCCCAAAATAAATTCTGACACTGTTTCCACTGTTTCCCCATCTATTTGCCATGAAGTGATGGGATCGGATGCCATGATCTTCATTTTCTGAATGTTATTACCCTCAAATGGTCATACAGTAATTTGACATTCCATTACATTGGGCTTTCCTGGTAGCTCATACAGTAAAGCGTCTGCCTGCAGTGTGGGAAACCTGGGTTCGATTCCTGGGTCAGGAAGATCCCCTGGAGAAGGAAATGGCAACCAACTCCAGGACTCTTGCCTGGAAAATTCCATAGATGGGGGAACCTGGTGGGCTACAGTCCATGGGATCACAAAGAGTTGGACACGACTGAGCACCTTCACTGGCACTGGTACATTGAGGAAATATTGACAACTATATATTGTTATATATTTATTATATAATGATAATTACTATATGTAATTATTATACATAACATACATGATAATTATATATATTATTATACAAGTTTTTCTCAAGTATTTGAAGCTATGTCATCACAAGCATGAAACAGAAACACTTTTTATAAAGAATGCAGTTCTCATTAAAGGAGATTTTTCTCTTAATAATTTTTTAAACATAATGCATTCAATTTGCTCTATGCCTGATACTAACACAACATTGTGACTCTACTCTACTTCTTTCAAATTTTAATAAAAGAGCAAAGATGAGGCGGGGTGAGGTGGATTTATACTGAGGGTTGAGGTGAGTATGGGTGTAGGGTACTGCTAGGTTCCAAAAGGATTCATATCTTTTAAGGGGTCGGGATAAATGACAATAGAGGGACTCTGCCACACATACGTGTGTATCCATTCTTCCCCAAACTCCTGTCCCGTCCAGGCTGCCTGATAACATTGAGCAGAGCTCCCTGTACTATACAATCGAATGTTTCTGTTTTGTAAGTGAGTTCATTGGAATCTTTTTCAGATTCCAAATATAAGTAATGTCTAATCTTTGTCTTTCTCTGACTTATTCACTTAGTATTGAAAGATTGTTGCTGAGCCATGAAACACTCAGGATTCTTGGCATCCGGAGGAGAGGAATTCAATCCAGGGCCAATGATGAGGTCTGATCGCTCAGAGCTTTTGTGTAATACAGTTTTTAAAGTATAAGAGAGATAGAGAAGGTTTCTGACATAAGCATCACAAGGGGACAAAAAGAGTGCCCCTCTGCTAGAGTTTAGCTGAATTTTAATAGCTACTAGCAGGCTGCTAATTGGAGAAAGGAAATGTCTCAAAACTCAGAGACTGGCCCAAGGCCCCTCACCCACAACATGCATTTTGAGATAACATTGGCACAAGGTGAGTTGTCCCGGGCCATAAAACGATTGACATGAATATTGAAGAAAGGCAGGTTTCTCAGCAAATAAATAGTTTTATTAACATAGATTAGGAGAACAATTCTATGAGTTAAACATCATGGTTTGTTGAGCCATTATCCGTTCTGAGTCTCTTAAGAGAACCAACTTGAAGAGTCTAGGGTAAAAACATAGTTCATTAACATAGCTTAATAGAAACATTTCCATAATAAAAACGCATTGGCTAGCTCAAGGTTTGAGAAAAGTTAAGTTCAGGTGGAACCAGGTGTCGTCATAGCAACACAGAACTTAAGAGAAACCTCCTAGACAAAATTAAATTTTTGAATAGAGAAAGGAAAAATATCTGATAATTGTAGATTGTTTCCTCTTCCTGCAGCTTAAGAGAAAGATAAAAAACCTTAATATTTGCAGCCTATTTCCTCCATTTGGACACCCCTGACTTTCTGCATGTTACCCTGTCAGTATGATCATTTCCAGGCCCAATCACTTTCGTGTTTATTTCATTTTCCCAACAACGTTGAGTATTTCTTGGATAATTCAGTTCAGTTTGTGTTTACTACTTCATATGTGCTAAATCCTCAGTATATCTACTCTTGGAATTTCATGAAGACTTTCCCCGAGGTGTCTGGGCCAAACCGTTTTAAGGTAACACCACATCTGTCCACATCCGTGTGTACTATCTGCATGCAGAACATGGGCAATTCACATGCAGCTTTTTTCTCAGAGCACAGAAAACAACTGACTGCTTTTTCACTTTATCAATGAAGAAAGGCTTATTCTCAGCAGCTATTTCTTCACCAGAGCACAGCTAGTAAAAGAGGAGATAAGGGGATAATTTAATTACATCAGTATGATAGTTCATTACTGTCTAATCATACACATAATATCCAGGATGCTGTGCAAGGACTTTTTTTTCCTGATCACCAGAGAAATGGCAAAAAGAAAATACTTTTCCTAGTATTGAGGCTGCAGGGCAGGGCTCTGTGGGGCTCCTAGGCACAGAGGCCTTTTGGTTCCCATTTCTTACAGGCAGGACTGCAGCCTCCATGACCTTCTGTGAGTTCCAAAGGGCAGAACAGTTGTTAATCAAAGAAGGATGCTGACACGGGGTCAATCATGTCCAACTCTTTTGTGACCCAATGGACACAAAATAGGTTCCCATTTCTTCCTCCAGGGGATCTTCCGGACCCAGGAATCGAACCCAAGTCTCCTGTATGGCAGGTGGATTCTTTTCCACTGCACTGATTAGCAGACCAGACCACCTAAGACCCTGCACACAACTTAATCTTGGCACCAACCCCATCCTTTTAAAACTTTGCAGAGGAAACAAGAATACAAAACTGTTACTCCCTTGATCCTTAGCATATATCCCTAGCGGACGATATAACATCTCCCTACTCACCAGGAAGTGGGCCTAAAGTGTTCCCTTTTAGCCTCGCACATATATATAAAGCCACTCTTTAGCCTCCATAACTCTGTCTCTGTGTTTGTATTTCAAATATTTCGGTTTGGCATTTCTGCACAGAGAGCCAAGATTTTGGCATCAATATAACCTATGGGTTCTGGTTCAACCCAGATCTCTGACTTGTTGATTCAGAGGAACATCTTTCAACACGTACTGATATCTCTAAGATGTGACAGGACGAGACACAACACAGCCCAGAGGAACATGAAAGGCCCTCCACCAACGTTCTAAGGTACATACACCAAGGTTCTCAGGCCTTCCTTGTTGTTTTTATTATTATTGGGTTAATATTACTCAGGTTCCATTTTTAACTATTACATGTGTATTTATCTTCTTTGACTTTTCTTGGTATTATAGCTTCTGATGACAGAGTTGAAGCTTACTTCAGATCCTGTAATTATGGAAAAGAGCAAAGATTAAAGAATTCTCCCACTTCACTTCCAGGAAAAGGTTACTGCCAAGAGCCACCCTTTCCCATTATCACTGATTTGAGACCCCCCCACTAGGCCCCCTGTTTCCCTGGGAAAAAAAAAACAGACACACCCTCCACAAATTCCCAGTCTACGCCCTATCAGTGATGTGTTGTTGTTGTTTAGTCGCTCAGTCATGACTGACTCATTGCAACCTCGTGGATGCCAGGCTTCCGTCTTTCACCATCTTCTGGAGTTTGCTCAAACTCATGTCAATTGAGTTGGTGATGCCATCTAACCGCCTCATCCTGTATCATTCCATTCTCCTGCCTTCAATCTTTCCCAGCCTCAAAGTCTTTTCCAGTGAGTCCGATATTTGCATCATGTGGCCAAAGTATTGGAGCCTCAGCTCCAGCATCAGTCCTTCCAATGACTATTCATGGTTGGTCTCCTTTCGAAGGTTGACTGGTTTGATCTCCTTGCTCTCCAAAGGACTCTCAGCACTAATCTCCACACCACAATCCAAAAGCATCAATTTTTCTATGCTCAGCCTTCTTTATGGACCAACTCTCAACCCCTTTTTTAATCACATCCCTAGCTTTGGCCACCTCATGCGAAGTTGACTCACTGGAAAAGACTCTGATGCTGGGAGGGATTGGGGGCAGGAGGAAAAGGGGACGACAGACAATGAGATGGCTGGATGGCATCACTGACTCGATGATGATCGTGAGTTTGAGTGAACTCCGGGAGTTGGTGATGGACAGGGAGGCCTGGTGCGCTGCGATTCATGGGGTTGCAAAGAGTAGGACACGACTGAACGACTGAACTGAACTGAACTAGCTGACTACTGGAAAAACCATAGTTTGTCTACAGAGACCTTTGTTGGCACATCATTCCTTCGCGTAGTTCTATCATAACTTTACTTCCAAGCAAGGAGCAGTCCGGTGGCTGCAGTCCCCTTTAGCAGTGATTACAGTATTGAACTAGTTTCCTCTGCCCCCTGGTAGCTCAGAGGGTAAAGTATCTGCCTACAATGCGGGAGACCCAGGTTCGATCCCTGGGTTGGGAAGATGCCCTGGAAAAGGAAATGGCAACCCACTCCAGTATTTTTGCTTGGATTGAGGAGCCTGGTAGGCTAAAGTCCATGGGGTCGCAAAGAGTCGGACAACGAGTGAGCGACTTCACTACACTACACTTCACTTCACTTCCGCCCTCTGGGCCGCGACCCTTC
This sequence comes from Nanger dama, assembly GCA_917880005.1. Taxonomy (NCBI): domain Eukaryota; kingdom Metazoa; phylum Chordata; class Mammalia; order Artiodactyla; family Bovidae; genus Nanger; species Nanger dama. The sequence continues at coordinate 1,050,014 of CAKJTW010000155.1, forward strand.
GCCACCCTGCGCCGAGTCGCTCCGCCCCGCCGCGCTGGGACGCCCCGCCCCGCCCAGCCCCGCGCCGAGAAGCCCCGTCCCTCCGCACCGAGTAGCCCCTCCTCCGCGCCCGGACGCTCAGCGCCGGGATGCTCCGCCCTGCCACGCAGCGAGTTTCCGCCTCACCTTTCAAAGGCCCTCTATGCTGGTCCGGCTTCTCTCCACCACCCGTCCACTGACGGCCTGGCCCCGCCTGCAGGCCGTTCAGCCATTTGTCTGCGCGTGCGCGCACTGAGACCCACGCGGAAGCGGAGAGCGGCGACAGGAGTTCCCAGCGCAGCGTGAGTTTCTGTCTTTGGAGTCAAACCTGCCTCTCGCGGTCTCCTCTTCCTTGTACCCTGGATCTGAGGGTCGCTACTGACTCTGAAGTGAAGTCAAGTGAAGTCGCTCAGTCGTGTCCGACTCTTTGCGACGTGGACTGTAGCCTACCAGGCTTCTCTGTCCATGGCATTCTCCAGGCAAGAATACTGGAGTGGGTTACCATTTCCTTCCCCAGGGGATTTTCGCGACCCAGGGATCGAACCTGGCTCTCCAGCGTTGGAGGCAGACGCTTTAACCTCTGAGCCTGACTCTAAATTCCCACTTTTGCCCCACCACCCCAGCAAATTCAGACGTCTCCATAAGCGGCGAAGGGGCGCCTGCCTTTGGTTAAAGTCTGCACTGAAGCCGGTTCCTGCCTCTGGAACACTGAAACGCTGCGTTTGGCACCTTTTTTCCGGCTACCCTTTCTGCACCACATACAATTCTATTAGGTGAGGTGGTTTATTCGCTCCACGTTCTTCAGCCTTTCCTTCTCAGGCCCTGGAGGCCTCGCCCGCAGCCCCGCTCCTGGAGGGGCCGCGTTCTCTCCCGGGTCCTGGGATTCTGGAAGGCCCGCCCGGCCCCTGAGACCCCCTCTCTCCCAGCCCTCGTCAGGGAGGTCTTTCTGCCCTTCAGAGTGACCTTTCCCCTGATTCCTGATGGGGAGAGCTTACCCGAACCAAGCACGTGACGCCCATGATTCTTTGGCCCCAAAGACCACCCGCTGGAATTTGGCTCTTGCTGGAGGGCCTTTCTTATTCAGTCTCCCACCCTGTAAATAGTGGGCGGAAGCCAGGATCAGAAGAAGCAGAGACAGCGACTCCTAGAGAAATGGAAAATTGAGAAAAGCATGTGGGACAAGCGATGGCAGTGAAGAGGATTGGAAGAGACAGCTTCATGAAAGACAATGAGCGTTGAAGGGAGCGAGTGGGGAAAGGGGAGAAATTCAGAGCAAAGCAGGGTCTCCGGAGAGTTAAGGGTGAGCAACATAGGGAGATGTGGCTGTTCATTCCGAGTCTTTGGAAGCCCTGTATTTCCAAGAGTTTTCTCAAATCCATGTCTCTTGAGTCCAGGGATGGTATCTCACCATCTCATCCGCTGCTGCTGCTGCTGCTGCTGCTGCTGCCGCTAAGTCGCTTCAGTCGTGTCTGACTCTGTGCGACCCCAGAGACAGCAGCCAACCACACCAGGCTCCCCGGTCCCTGGGATTCTCCAGGCAAGAACACTGGAATGGGTTGCCATTTCCTTGGCTAATGCATCAAAGTGAAAAGTGAAAGTGAAGTCGCTCAGTCGTGTCTGACTCTTAGCGACCCCATGGACTGCAGCCCACCAGGCTGCTCCTTCCATGGGATTTTCCAGACAAGAGTACTGGAGTGGGTTGCCACTGCCTTCTCCGTCTCATCCTCTACCGCCCCCTTCTATAGCCTTCAAGGGAGAGGGGCTGTAAATCAGGGATCCCAAAGAGGGCGACAGTGGAGAGGCAGTTCACACAGCCCGCAAAGGGGATACAAGAGCTGGAACCAGAGCAACAATATCCTGGTGGGAGAGAAAGGGAACTCGTAGTGATTGGAGGAGTTGAGAGAAAAAGCGAGCTGAAGGGAAGCATAGCCACTTGGGAGTGCCAGAGAGTTGGGAGGAAGGGAGGGCAGAGGTGGAAGAAGAAAAGCAGAAATTCATGGAGACTGAGGATCAGCAGGGAGGTTGGAGAGAAAGCAACTTGAAGGCGAACAGATGGCAGAGAGAGGCGGGATGGGAGGCAGGGAAGAAGTAGAGAGGAGGACAGGCACAGCAGGAGAGCAGAGATGTGAGCACAGAAAGGTAGATGTAGAAAGAAGTAGGGAAACAGATCAACCAAATGAAGTGAAAACAGCTAGTGTGCAGGTGATGGTGGGGACTAGATCCAGAAGAGTGCTGAATCAGTTGGGTAAGAATTATTATTATACATTGATTCTTGGCTTTAAAATCTAATGCAAATCTTGCTTTTTTAAATTATACAGATCAGAATGAGAATTGCAAAACTTCTGTCTGTGAGACATATGTATTTTGTAAATATTTGTATTAAAAGAGCATGCACGTGTAGAGCCAGTTGAGGTGGGGGCTGTGGCAGTGACTTGAATCTGATGCGGAGTAGAGGTTATGGGAGAGAAGAAGTGGGGCAAGAACTGACTGACTCTTACTACATGATGCCTTTTCAAGCAACTTTAAACATGTTCTTTGTGTAGGTTTTACTTTTGGCTTTCTGCTTTCTTTAATTTAATTATTTTTGTAGCTTGGGATAAAGATTTGTTCATTCAATAGCGACTTTCTTGTAAACAATTATGGAGATTATCTCACTTGGGATAACTTGGATGAGTGTAGAGAATATTATGGTAAGTGAATTAAGACAGACAGGGGAAGACTGGTGTTATATGTTCTTCCATTATATGGAATATCTAAAAAATGAAACTCACTAGTACCAGAGGGTAGGATGGTGGTCATCTGGGTCTGGGAGGTGGGGAAGATGGGGAGATGTTGGTCAAAATGTACAGACTTTGAGTTGTGAAATGAGTGCGTCCTGGGGATGTATGTGCAGCGTGCTGACTATAGGTAGTCCTGTTCTGTTACTTCATGCTGGGAATTTGTCAGGAGAGTATGTCATTGGTGATTTCACCACACACAGAACATGGGAATTTGGAGGTGATGGATGTGTTCATTAGTGTATTGTGATAAATATTTCACAGTGTACACATGTGTCACATGCTCACAGGGTGTATGGTGTGTATACACATAACTCCTTTGGTTAGTCGGTTCTCCCCGATCAGACAGGCTCCTCAGGTTCTCGTGTAGGGCCTCACCCCAGGAATGTGCACAGGCCGCCGATGATTCCGATCTGGATCCTGCATTGAGCACCAGGGCTCTTAGCTTCCACTTCTGAGACTGAGATCAGGCCCTGGGGGAGGGAGGGCACTCTGCTCTGAGTGGGGCTAGACCAGGGCCTGCTGTGTGACCTGAAGGGCATCGTGGGGTCAGCGGAGGTGCCCCCTGTTGCTGTGTACGTGAGGCCTCACAAGGAGGGGGAGTGTGATCCAAGGAAATTGTAAAGTCCTGTGTTGGACTCTCTGCAGGAGTTGACTGTGCTGAGTTCCACCTGGAAGACAGGACTGTCTTCCACATGGTTAGGGCTTCCAGTGTGTGTGGTTGGGGATGAGGAAAGGGATGTGTTGACTCTAAGCATCAAACAGCATCAAACAGCATGTTTTCACCTTTCATGATAGAACTGTGAAGACTCATGGACAAAGAGGCCCAGAAGAGGAAAGAACAGGAGTCAGGCATGGCTCTTTCTCAGGTAGGGTCATATTCTCAGTGGATTCTGACACTGTCCAGAGAAACGCCCCTTCTCTGGACTCGCTAATCGTGTCTGACTCTGGAGTGTCCTGTGTGACTCCTGTACAGGCATACTCTCCCGGGGCCTTCCCTCAGGACCTGGCATCTCCACTTAGATCCGATCTCCCTATGACCTGGTGACCTTGCCCTTCTGAGTAGGCTCCCTTGGGCACCATCCTGGGCAGGGCTTCTCACCCACGGGTTGGAGATGGGGTCTCAGTGCTACTGGGCAACAGGGACTGTTGAGGGCCCATCTGGATGTGCTGTCTGCTCTCAGTCAACCATGGTAAAGAAGCTGTACGTGGACCACAGGTATTAACATGTAATGTTACTGTGTAACATTACACAGTAAAATCAGCAAAAGAGGCCAATGAGTGAAGATCAGTTATAACTTTTTATAGTACATTTAAAACTAAATGAGCACCTGCTTGAAAACTTGTGTTTGGGAATGCAATGGAATGTTCAGAAAGCGATGTCAGGGCTAGGGAGTGGTTCGTTACGCCATCTAATTTGAATTGTGAAATCAGGCTTACTAATTGTTTTTTCTTTCTTTTTGACCACATGATACAGCTTCCAGGGTCTTAGTTCGCTGAGTAGGGACTGAACCTGAAACTATGCAGTGGAAGTGAGGGATCTTAATCACTGGACCATGAGGGAATTCTCCAACTTTACTAATCTTGATTCAGTATTTTCCTAATGGAATAAAATAATAAATTTTGGATTTTGTTAATAAGTACATAGCTAAAACTAAGGATAAAAATCGCATTATTTTAAAATATATTTATTTCCTGTACTCCGACTTCATTGCTTCAGTGTCTTTTCCCTGGCTGTGGCGAGTGGTGGCCACTCCCTGGATGCAGTGTGCACGCTTCTCATTGTGGTGGCTTCTGTTGTCTTGCAGCCCAGGCTCTAGAGGCGCTAGCTTCAGTAGTTTCACCTCCCGGGCTCTACAGCTCTGGCTCAGGAATTGAGACTCAGGCTTAGTTGCCCCTCAGCGAGTGGGATCTCAGACCAGGCCACAACCCGCATCTCTTGCATTGCCCAGTGAATTCTTAACCACTTAACCATAGGGAGGGCCACATATTGATAAATACAGGTGTTTTATAAAGATTGGAAGAAATCTTCTGTATGTTATTTTCTGCTCGTATTATTATTATTACTAGTTTTTGTACTAGAATAAGATAATGTTAAGGAGTTTCCTGGTAGAAAAGTGGCTAAGAATGTTCCTGCCAATGTTGGGCGTATGGGTTCCATCCCAGGTCCGAGAAGATGCCTCAGAGCAACTAAGCCCATGGGCCACAACTACTGAGTCTGTGCCCTAGAGCCTGGGAGCCATTACTATGGAAGCCTGCACTCTCTAGAGCCTGTGCTCCAAAACAAGAGAAGCCACTGCAAGGAGAAGCCTGTATACTGCAGCTGCAACTAGAGAAAGCCCACTCACAGCAAAGACCCAACATAAGCAAAATAAATGAGCTTGAAAAAGAAATACAATGTTGACAAAGTTACTGAAGGAAGAAGTAAAATGAAGAGAATGGGAACCCACTCCAGTATTCTTGCCTGGAGAATTCCATGGATAGAGGAGCTGGCGAGCTGCCGTCAGCAGGGTTGCAAAGAGTCTGGCATGAGTCAGCAGGTAAACAACAACTTCCACACACAGTAGATTGAGCTCTGAAAAACAAATCTAAGTGTCTAACTTTTCTCCTGGATATTCTTCAGTGACTTCCATTAGCTTTTGGAATAAAGTCCTAAGTCCATACATCTTGCATAAATTACCTCTACCTGGCATCACCCCATCTGCATTCCCTGTGTCCCAGTCACACTGGCTGACTTTCTGTTCAGTAAATATCTTCCTGCCTCAGAGTCGGCACACAAGCTGTTTTCTCTGCTTGCAATACTCTTCCATTTCCCACCTTGGCAATCCTAAGTGTTTCTTCCTCACAGAGACCTTGTCTGATTTCTCAATGTAGGTTAACACTTTCTGTTTAATCTTATCCTAGTACCAGGCCTGTGTCAGAGCACTGATTTCATTAGTAACATTAAAATTGTGGATGAAATTGGCTGGCTGGCTGCTTGACTGTAAGCTCCATCATGTTCACTGCTGTATTTCAAGTCTGAGGCACAGAGATGATGCTGAATGCATTTTGATAGAATGAAAGAAAAAAAATAAAGACAACCCTTCTTGTTTCAGTGAACTGTGTGTTTACACATGCATGCATGAATGCATGGATATGTAACTCCATGGTTTTATTACAAAAACATCATCTTATAAATATGTATGCTTTGTAGCAGTTTCAGTTGTATCTTAAGTGTATTTCATGGCGTTGATTTTTCTACATCATCACATGAATAATGTAAATTATAGTAAGGTTATTGACATCGTGAGGGTTGCCATGGAGAGGGTGTGACCCTGTATCATGACCATTTATGCTGTTCGGTTGTATTTCAGCTTGCTTGAACTTGTTTCAGGTATTCTCAGGGAACTCTCTGGGGATGCACTTTCCTTCTCTGGTCATTAACTGGTTGATTCTTTAGGTTCAGTTGTCTCTCCCAACCACCTGAGCTCAGGTGCTGTTGCCTCATCTCTTAACTGTTTGATCTGAGCGATTTCTTAGAGTGACAGTTTTCTCCCCAGTAAGGTGGGCACAGCTCTTTCTCTAACGTGCTGTTATGTTGATGACAAGTTCATCCATGAGAAGTCTTTAGAGTAATGCTTAGTGTGTAGGACGTGCTGAAACACCTGTCGTCATTGTGATGATGTCGTCATCGTCACAGTGTGTGTTCTTTACAGTCACTGTGGACTTTGTCATCTCTGAAGACACCAGTCTTGCTGTAACTCATCTAGATAGTGACACTATGTCACTCACTGTGTTGAATGGAACACTTCTGCATAGACAACCGAGTCTTGGTTTTAATTTGTGCGTTTTTCATGTATTGTCCACATACATGACAAATTCATGTTGATTGCAGGATATCATAATCTTAGGGAAAAAGGAAATTATAAAATAGATTAGAGACCAACAGTTTGCTTCAAGCAGCTTTTAATGGATCTATCAGAAAGAATATTACTTCAAGTGAATTGAACTTTACCCCTCTCACCTCTTCTCATTTTGTGTGAAACTAAGAATCCTCCTCAGGGCCCTTTGGTGAATTTTTTTTTCATTTCAGGCACAATTGACCTTCAAGGATGTGTTCATAGATTTCACTCCTGAGAAGTGGGAATGCCTGGACCCTGCCCAGAGGACCTTGTACAAGGACGTGATGGTGGAAATTCTCAGGAACCTGCTGTTTGTGGGTGAGGGTCAATTCCCCCTTAAGTGGGGATCTGCCTTGGGGTAACTCTGCATGTTCTCTCTGTACCTTTTGAGATCCCCTGTTTTTCTTGACTAAGCTCAAAACCTTGTTGACTCACACATGTAAAGTTTCCTGATTGGCATCAGGAGTTTAAACTTGACTTTCCTTTGGGTGACCTGCCCATTGTGTGATACACAAGGAGTTTCTCCACAGCTCGAGTGTTTATAAAGCTGATTTCAAACTGTGAAATATCCAGTTGCCGTTTTCTAACCCTGTGTTCTTGGTTCAGTAGTTCTGAGATAGGAGCTAGATACCTGCTGCATGTTGTACTGTATGTTATACTGTTCCCTGTGCATTCAGAAGAAGGCAGAGAGTAAATTTAATCTGAAGTATTTTTCTGACGGTTTATAATGTCCTCACTCCTTGGCTGACAAAAGAGCTGGATTCTACACCTGCCAATGCAGGAGACACAGGCTCGATGCTTGGTCTGGGAAGATCCCTCGTGTCACAGAGCAGCTACGCCTGTGTGCCTCAACTACGAGCCAGCACTCTAGAGCCTGGAAGCTGCAACTATTGAGCCCACAGGGACAAGTACTGAAGCCCTGTACCCAGGAGAATCCGCAGCAAGTGAGGAGCATGAGCCCTGCAGCTGGAGCGTAGCCCCTACTTGCTGAACTTGGAGAAAATACCAAACAACAACGGACACTCACCTGAGCCAGAAGAAATGAACACACCAATGTATTAAAAAATCACAGATGCATTTATTTAAAAAAGAGAGGTTGGATTCTGGAAGAAGACACAGTATATGGCATTACTTCTGAGTAGGAAGTTCTGTTTCTGATCTGAACGTTATCTCAATTCTTGTGGGACAAGGAAGGAGACCCCTGGATTGTGGAGAATGAGGTGCTAATAGTAAACCTCCAGATTAGTGGGAAAGTATCCACAGTGTGATCACATGTCACAAGGACAGAGAAGAAGCCACACCATCCATAGTGTTTGGGAAACTCTCCAAGTGGGACAGTTCTGTGAGAAAACAAATGTTTAATGTTTGTGAACTCTCACAGGAGATTTTTCTTCTCCCTAACTTACGGTTGTGTTCTTCAACATGTGAAATGTACAGCACCCTCCAGTGGTGCTGAAGCACCCACAGAGATGAAGGCAAAGTCTTTTTTTTCTTTGGCTTCTACTGGGTCTTTTTACTGTGTGGTCTTTTGTCTATTTGAGAGGGCAGAGGGCTACTTGCTAGTTCCGGGAAGCATGGTTTCTCATTGTGATGGCTTCTTTTGTTGTGAAGCACAGGCCCTAGGCACATGGGCTTGAGTAGTTTTACAATGCAAGCTCAATATCTGTGGCTCATCAACTTATATATATACTTTACGGAATTATTTATTTTCTCAATGGAGTATTTGTGGAACAGTTACTAACTGCCATTTATTTTTTACATTATTCATTAGAATGCTTCATTTGCATTTTTTACCATTCTAATGCATTGCCTGTTTGATGCTTGTTAGCTCAGTTGCTTAGTCCTGTCTGACTCTTTGTGATCTCATGTACTGTAGCCCACCAAGCTTTCCTGTCAATGGAATTTTTTTCAGATAAAAATAGTGCACTGGGTTATGATTTCCTGCTCCAAGGGATCTTTCCTATCCAGGGATTATATTCCCCTGTGCCATGTCTTCTCCATTGGCAGGCAGTTTCTTTACCACTGAGTCACCTCTCTAGGCCTGTATGTTCTTTACCATTTAAATATGTAAGTGTGCATAAAGTGTGTACAATATACCATTACTTTCTCCTCAATTATGAGACAGCAGTGTGTTTAGTACAAAGTAGGATGAGCTTTGAGGTCATGGTGGGAAAATACATTTTCTTTGTGAACTGACATGAATTTGCATAAAATGAATGTTTTCTGATGTGTTTGAAACTATACTACCCTAAAATTAATTTCAGTTACCTATGATCACTTTTTTTTGAAAGAGTTATATTCCTTTAGTGTGGTATAGTTTTAAGATCATTGCGAAGATTCATAATTCTGTTCAGGATGGATATGACCTTTGGTATAATATCATGTGTTCAACAGGAAATAATTTATTTTTGAATTGTAACTAATAGAATACCTGTGGTTCTTTATGTCTTGTAGATATGTCTCATATACATATGCTCAAGAAATTACAGGCAAAAGCAAACAGTGGTAAAGGGGAAATTTTTCAAAGAGTGATGTTTGGAAGAGCTGAAATCCTTGAAATCAAAGATTTTTGCCTCAGGAAGATTCAGGAAAATATACATGACTTTGATTGTCTGTGGACGGATGATGAAAGAAATGACACAGGAATGTCTACATCCCATAACAAAAATCTCACTGATGGAAGAGATCATAGTAGAAGTGATGCAGGAAGTGGACCTTTAAAAGGCACGGATCAAGCTTTCAGGGTGAATTGCAGATGGTACAGTCTGAAGGGATAAATTTTGAATGTAGTCAAGTTCTGACAGACGTCAGTGCCTCAGGTTTACCACCTCAGAGAACTTGTAATGTCTGCAAAGGCTTTTCTCATAAACATGAGAATGCTGTTAAGCACCCTTCAGAACTGTTACAAGACCATGAAACACAAAAAGAAAAGACCTTACAAATGTAATGAATGTGACATAACCTTTCTTCAGGACTCAGAACTCACTGGACATCAAAGAACCCACACAGGAGGAAATCCATATAAATGTGACGTGTGTGGCAAGGCTTTGATCAAACTACCAAACTTGCCATTCACTGGAGAATTCATACTGGAGAGAAACCACATAAATGTGATGTATGTGACAAGGCTTTTATTCAAATTAGAAACCTTGCAGTTCATCAGAATATTCATACTGGAGATAAGCGATATAAATGTGATATGTGTCGTCACTGCTTTAAACAAAGTACACACCTTGAAAATCATCAGAGAACTCATACTGGAGTGAAACCATATAAATATGATGTTTCTGGAAAGGCCTTTAGTCAAAATGCAAGCCATGCAGTTCATCAGAGACTTTATACTGGAAAGAAACCATATAAATGTGATGTATGTGGCCTATGCTTTACTCAGAACTCACAACTTAAAGTTCATCAGAGAACTCATAAGGGTGAGAAACCATATAAATGTGATGAATGTGGCAGAGGCTTTAGTGAAACTTCAAGCCTTGCAGTTCATTGGAGAATTCATACTAGAGAGAAACCTTATAAATGTGATGTGTGCAGCAAGTCATTTAATCGTACTGGCAAACTTGCTGTTCATCGGAGAGTTCATACTGGAGAGAAACCATATAAATGTGATGGGTGTGGCAAGACATTTAGTCGTACTGGACAGCTTGCTGTTCATCGGAGGGTTCATACTGGAGAGAAACCATATAAATGTGATGTGTGTGCCAAGGCGTTTAGTCGTAATGGACACCTTGCTGTTCATTGGAGAGTTCATACTGGAGAGAAACCATATAATTGTGATATATGTGGCAAGGCTTTCAGTGTAAGTTCAAGCCTTGCTTTTCATCGAAGAGTTCATACTGGAGAGAAACCATGGAAATGTGATGTATGTGGCAATGCCTTTAGTCAAACTTCTAGCCTTGCAGTTCATCAGAGAGTTCATACTGGAGAGAAACCATATATTTGTGATGTGTGTGCCAAGGTGTTTAGTCATGCTGTAAACCTTACTGTTCATCAGAGAGTTCATACTGGAGAGAAACCATATAATTGTGGTATATGTGGCAAGGCTTTCAGTGTAAGTTCAAGCCTTGCTGTTCATCAAAGAGTTCATACTGGAGAGAAACCATATAAATGTGTTGTATGTGGCAAGGTGTTTATTTGTACTGGAAACCTTGCTGTTCATCAGAGAGTTCATAGGGAAGAGAAAGTATATGTATATGTGATGTATATGTGGCAGGGATTTCATTGTGAGTGCAACCTTGCAGTTCAGAGAATTCATACTGGAGAGAACCTTACAAATATAAAAATTGTGACAAACCATTTAGGCACAGTCATCAATAACTCAACATTAGGCAGTTTAGACAGGAGAGAAATCATATAAATATGATGTATATGGCTGGTGCTTTACTTGAAATGACGAACTTAGGAACTATTGGAGAATTCATACTAGAGAGAAACATTAGGAATATGGCAGTTGTGAGAAACATTTTAGTGCAAATGTCGTGAGTGTGACAAAGTCTTTAGTCAGTGTTCAGGCCTTATAATTCAGAGAATTCATACTGTATCAAAAACATACAAGTGAAATGAATGTGGCAGAGTTTCTAGTGCATGTCCAGCATGAACTGCCCATTAGGCAGATCATACAGCAGAGAAACCACATGTGGCAAACTCTTTGGTTACAAGGAATAATGTTGCAGATCATCTGAAAATCGATACTGCAGTGAAAACTTACACATAAGTACAGTAAAATATATCAACTTTTTGACCGTCAGAAAATTCAAACTGGAGGAAAACTACACAAATGTTTTAGGTATGGAAATGCTTTGATTCTGTGTTCAGGCCTGACTCCATCACTTAATTTTTTTTTCAATATTGTGATGGTTTTTGCTGTTCATCAACATGAGTAGGCCACAGGCATACATATGTCTCCTCCCTCCTGAACCCACCTCTCTCACCACCATATCCCTCCAGATTGTCCCAGAGCACTCACTCTTATATCAAACTCCCACTGGCTCTTTTACATATGGTAATATATATGTTTCAGTGGTAATATCCTAAATCCTGCCATCCTATTTCTTTTCTTTTTCAATAGTTTTTCCTTAGTGTTACTTTTTCTATGCACATGTTATGACCCAGATTTAATGTTTAATTTACTTTTCTTTCCTGCCTTAAGTCAGTGGGTTATTTTGAGAGTTTTGTAACATTTAAAATGCACATAGACAATGGCAAGGAACATAGTAGGTGCCCTGTAAATGTAAAGAAAGACAGTTCCTTTAGGACTTGAGTTCAATCAATTAGTACATATAGAAATATTTATAAATAGTGCCAAGTTGATAATTTCGGTGAAAATAAATCTAGTGTCATCTTAAGATTTCATATTTTACAGTGTGCTTTGTTGTCCACAACTGACAGATCTTTCAGAAACAGACAAAGAAATGAGAGAAAATATATTACAATTTTCTACAAGAAGTAAATTGCCTAATTACCGTCAAGTGACCATCTAGTAATTTGACATTCCCTTACACTGAAATTGAAGTGAAGTTGGTCAGTTGTGTCTGACTCTTAGCAACCCCATGGACTACAACCTACCAGGCTCCTCCATCCATGAGATTTTCCAGGCAAGGGTACTGTAGTGGGTTGTCATTGCCTTCTCCGGAAATGGTAAGCGTGGAACATAAATGTCGGTATCATCTTATATGGTTGATTTTCTCAAGTTTCCTTTGTGATAAATGTAAGCCTGGCTGCTAGCCTTTTAGAGCTGGGTAGGAGCTGTATCTTTCCAGAGTTCTGGGGGTAAGTTCTTTTCAAGCTCTGTAATTTCCTGTTCTCTTCTTTTGCTTATTATTTCCATCCTGAAGAGTACTCTCTCCATGTGTCTATTTCTCAGTTCAAAATTATACTTGTTTTTAAGGGATAACTCACTACCTCTACCCTCTAAGGTCTTTCCTGATCCACCCAACAAGAAGTAATCTTACCTCCCCTACAGCATTTCTTCTTGGATATTTACTTATTTTGTTGACTCCTTAAGGTTGGGCTGTGTCTTTACTTCTCTATATTCCCTGGTAGTACATGGCTTTCTACTCTGTACATGACTCTCACAATTACCTGTGTTACTATGTGACAAGATATTTGATTTTTAGAAATATTATTTGAATATTACATTGAAGTATTGGCTTAAGTATTATATATTATGATGTAAACAAGTTTTTCTCATATAAGTATTTGCTGCTTTCTCATCATAAGCATGGAGCAGAAACTTTTATAAAGAAGAATGCATTTCTCACTAAAAGATTTTTTTCTCTCTAAAAACCTTTAAAATTTATTTTTGGCAATGCTAAGTCTTCATTGTGCTGGCTTCTTTCTCTTTTGCAGCAATCAGGCTATGAATTCTCCACATAAACTTGGCCGGGATATGGTTGGAGACTGGCATTTTAATGTTCCTTTTGGTCAGTCCAGAGGACTCAGTGTCTTTTGGGGGGCTGTGCTGAGCCTTTTTTTTTTCTTTTCTGCACGTGGGCTTTCTCTAGTTGCAGCAAGCAGAAACGACTGTGTAGTTACTTGTGTGCAGGTTTCTCATGCTGTAGCTACTCTTGTTGCAGAGCACAGGCTCAGTACTTGTGTAGCACGGGCTTAGTTCCTCTGAGGCATATAGTATCCTCTCCGACCAGGGATCAAACCCGGGTCCTCTGCATTGGCAGGTAGCTTATTTACCACTGCACCACCAGGGAAGTTCTACTCAGTGGCTTTTAACTGGGCGCTATGTATGTTAATACACTTCCAGACAAAATTGGGGTCATCAACCAAGAACTAGGAGATCTGAAAACCAGGAGAGACCACCCCAAACTTCTCTGGACTCGCTGAAGAAGTGAATGGACCCAACAGACCCTTCCTGAAATACCAAGGCCAGAATGTCCAAAACACAGTATAGGGCCTGCATTACTCCATCCTGCATTCCCCTCAGGGTACACTGTCGCTGGGCCACTTCCGTGACTAATAAGCCTGATCCTTGAAGAAGTGGAATGTCAAGCCATTTTTCTCCTTAGAAGCGTTAGGATGAAGTAGCCCTTTCTAAGAGTTGTGTGTTTCACATTCTAGCTTGGCATCCATACACAAAGCCAGTTCTTGTTTACTTCAACTGCTTAAATTAATTCTAATTACAGGAATATTCTTGGGTTTAGCTAGTACACCACATCCAGCCCCCCCACCAGCCCCCCCATCAACCCCCACCCAACCCCAACCTGGACAGAAGACCAGGTTTCAATTCCCAGGCCTCTGAATCACTGCAGCCTCAGCAGCAGGACTCCAAGTACAGTTTGTTTCAGTCATGTCCGACTCTTTGTGACCCCATGGACTGCAGCATGGCAGGCCTCCCTGTCCATCACCAACTCCCAGAGTTTACTCAAACTCATTGTGTCGGTGATGCCATCCAACCATCTCACCCTCTGTCGTTGGACATGCAGGACTCCAACTGTTATGCCTAAACCTTTCTTTCCATTGTGACTATCCCATAGAATTTTAAGGTTTTATTAAAAGTGGTACAGTTACTTAAACTAATGAGCAATCAATGGTACGACACAAGACGTGAGAGACCCTCAAGTACTACTTAACCCTGACAAGACACCTCTGGATCCAAAGGGAGGAACAAGCAGGTAGGTGTACGCTCTGCCCGACCCCGCCCCTCTCACGTCCAGACGCAGGCCTGTGTCCTAGGCTCTGACCCTCATTCTCCCTTTCCTTTGGAACCTACCGCTTGGAAGTCTCTGCTATCTCCACTCAGATGTGAGTTTACAGCAATTCCTGAAGCTGAAACTTGGTAGGTGCGCTTGCCCCGGGAATAGTGAGGTACTGGTTTTTGCTTTTCTGTCTTGTTAAATTCCGTGCGTAGGGTCCCCTCTACTCCATATCTCTGGTCTTGGGTCATTTAGGACCTTCCTAATCCCCCAGCCTTTCCTCCCCAAGTAAATTCAGTTGTTACCTTGAGAGGCATGTGGTCTAATTTCCTTTCAGTGTAAAATCCTGAGGTAACATATATCGTGCATGAAATATATAGTAATTTATAGGGGGAAAGTCATTATACTTGAGACATGGCACTTGATAATTTTGTTAATATACCAAAACTCTTGTTCAGGAACTAGCTTAGAATTTGATCTTTGCAACTGGTGGTGGAGCTGGAGTTCTTTCTCGAGTGTTAGGGAGGAGTATTACTGTCCTTTTCTGGTTTATATGACCAGGGTAATAAATTGACTACAGAGACTCTTCATTTTAGGAGATAATTTTCAGTGATGCTGGTTACTGGTATAAGCTCTAGAATCAAAGGAAAATATAAAGTGGTCTCTTTGCTCAGACATTTCTGACTGAGACCCCATGAAGTGTAACCTGGCAGGCTGCTGTGTCCTTGGGATTTCCCAGGCAAGAATACTGGATTTGGTTGCCATTTCCTAATCCTGGGGATCTTCTGACTCAGGGATAAAACCCCATCTCTTGCATGTCCATTAGCAGGAGGATTGTTACCACTGAGTCACCTGGGAAGCCTCTTTGATCTGATACCAGTTTTTTATTTGAATTAAAGAAGTGAGAGTTTTGGTTGGTAGTTTTCCAGTCAATGAGAGTCAGTGTGGATAATGCTGAATTATGGATTGCTCACAGGCGCAGTGGAAAGTGGTGTGTAATAGTGGGGAAATATCTTAAGCAATCAGAGAATCTGAAGACAGTTGAGGGATAATTTTAGCTTTTTTGCATCAAGGTTGACTGTCAGCGCTACACTAAACCTAAGATGATTATGTGGAGCAGGTGGACAAGGAGCAGTTAGCTTCAAGTAATGAGGCCTGGTTATTTGTGGGAATATTGTCGGTGGAATTCCTGCCCGCAGTAGTAGAGATAATGGTTATCTGAGTTAAATTCACCCATTCCAGTCCATTTTAGTTCACTGATTCCTAGAATGTTGATGTTCACTCTTGCTATCTCCTGTTTGACCACTTCCAATTTGCCTTGATTCATGGACATAACATTCCAGGTTCCTATGCAGTAATGCTCTTTACAGCATTGGACCTTGCTTCTATCACTAGTCCCATCCACAACTGAGTATTGTTTTTCTTTGGCTCCATCCCTTCATTCTTTCCGGACTTATTTCTCCACTAATCTCCAGTAGCATATTGGGCACCTACCGACCTGGGGAGTTCCTCTTTCAGTATCCTATCATTTTGTCTTTTCGTACTATTCATGGGGTTCTCAAGGCAAGAACACTGAAGTGGTTTGCTATTCCCTTTTCCAGTGGAACACATTCTGTGAGACCTCTCCACTATGACCCGCCCATCTTAGGTGGCTCCACAGGGCATTTCTTAGTTTCATTGAGTTAGAAAAGGCTGTGGAATCCCTTAGAAGAAATGGAGTAGCCATCATGGCCAACAAGAGTCTGAAATGCAGTTCTTGGATGCAATCTCAAAAACGACAGAATGATCTCTGTTCATTTCCAAGGCAAACCATTCAGTGTCACAGTGATCCAAGCCTATGCCCCAACCGGTAATGCTGAAGAAGCTGAAGTTGTACGGTTCTATGAAGACCTACAAGACCTTTAGAACTAACACCCCCCAAATATGCCCTTTTCATCATAGGGGACTTGAATGCAAAAGTAGGAAGTCAAGAAACACCTAGAGTAACAGGCAAATTTGGCCTTGGAATATGGAATGAAGCAGGGCAAAAGCTAATAGAGTTTTGCCAAGAAAATGCACTGGTCATAGCAAACACCCTCTTCGAATAACACAAGAGAAGACTCTACACATGGGCATCACCAGTGTTTTCCCATCACGAGTCCGTCTCGTTGGAAAATGTGCTCTTTTGATAGCTGGGCGTTTCATTTACTCATTATTTCTGTAGATACGTGGGCAAGGGGGATCAGAAGAAGCAGTGACTGAGAGCGAAAGGCAAAATCAGAAGTGGAAAACAATGAGAGGACCAATGGAGTCGCCCAGGTGGCTGAGGCACGTGCAAAGGGATGGAAAAATGAAATAGATTTAGCCCTCTCTTAAAATATCAGGTGCGTGAAAGAGAAATGGACAAAGGCGTGGGATCTCCAGGAGCTGGAGACAAGGAGATGGGCCCTGCGTCTGCGGTAGGAGGGCTGACAGGGGTGATCCTCGGAGAGAAACAGGGATAGGTGTTGATTAGAAGAGAAGAGAAGGAAGAAAGCCTAGACACCTGGAGTGCCCCAGAATGAGAGTGTAACAGGGAGAGAAGGGGTGTGCCTAGAAGGCAGAGAGGGAGCAGAGTTGGAGAAAAAAAGAGAGATGTATAGATGTTTAGGACAATTAGAAGGGTGGGGGTGGGGAGAAGAGCAGCAAGAGGGAGAAACAAGTTGCAGGTGGGCAGGGGAGGGTTGAGGGAAGAAATAGGAGGGCAGAGACAGCATCCCACCTGAGACACCAAAGGACTGTTCCACATAGTGAGGTCTTCCTGTTTTTCTGGTTGTGGCAAACAAAGGGGGAATGTGGATTCTAAGCCTTAAGCAGCCTGTTCTCCATTTGCAAGATCAACTTCTAAAACTTACATTGTCTGAGGAAGAAGCTGAGAAGAGGAGGAAAAAGAAAGAAAAGAGGAATGGCTCTTTCTCAGGTAAAATCATATTCTCAGTTGATTCTCAGTCTGTCCTTCCAGAAATCCCTTCTTTGGAGTTACTAATCATCTCTGACTCTGAAGTATCCTTCCTGACACCTGTACAGGCACACTCACCAGGGAACTTCCCTCAGGGCCTGTCCTCTCTACTTAGATCCCATCTCCGCATGACCCAGTGGCCTGGACCTTGTGTGGAGGGCACCATCCTGGGCAGGGCTTCACACCCACAGGTTTGAGAAGGGGTCTCAGTGCTGTTGGGCAGCAGGGATTGCCTCGGGTCCTGGATGTGCAGTCTGCTGTCTGTCAATCAGGATTAGGAAGCTGTGGTTGGAAGTCAGGTATTAACATGCACAGTACCTGGTAAAATCTGGAAGTAGACCTAAAAAGGAAAATTTGTTCTAAGGTAATTGAAGCTAAGTGAGTGAGGCACTGACTTCAAAATCTTGATTGGGAATGGGATGCAAAGTTCAGAATCAGGTATCAGTGAGAGAGAGTGTGCTATTGCATCATCTGTTTGAAACTCATATGAACCTAAATCTGAGAGCTGGAAATTCATTTTCATTGTCTTGATTCTCCAGATTTTGTCTTTTCACTGTGTTCATTTTGTGGTTTGGCACAGAGATGTTTTTACTTTTGAGGCAGATGAGGTTTCCTCTTCATTGTTTAACCCATAGCTTCACCATTTATTATGGCAACTGTCTTTTTTCACTGGGTTTTCTTAGCATCCTTGTCATTAGATTTTAAATATATGCAAATGGTTATTTCTGAACATTCTCTTCTGTACCCTTGGTGTATAAATTCATTTTTATGCCAGTACTATACCGTCTGGATTATATTGTGATATGGCTTGAACGTTTAAAAAGGGTGGCCTTCATCTTTCTTCTTCCTGTTAACAGGAGGCTTCCTGTGTGCTGTTTTGGATCTATCAGGAATTCTCTGTTCCTTATTAATTCCTGATTCAGGAATTAAGAGGAGAGGCAAGCCTCCTCTGGGGGCTGAGGAACCCAGGCATTTCCTTCGTTAGTTTTTCTATATGGTGATAAGTACCCTCTTCCTTTTATGAACCATATGGTAAAAGTGGTTATTTACAACCCTCTCCCTTTCATATGGATGGCCTCATGTTTCCTTGTAAATTGTGATTTTATCTCTGCTGAGAATAGCTATCTTGTAAGACAGTATGAATACCTACACAATGTTGAATAAAACACCTTTGTTCCATCAGAGCTTTGGTCCCCATGTCTCACTCGGTCTCTCTCTCAAGCTATTTCTTTGGAGCACAGAGGCTCTCTGCATTCACTTTCCTTCCCGGGCTTCTAAGACCCTCTCGAGAAGGTGCGCTGTGCCTTCAGCCCATCAAGAGGGCACCTGAGGCCACCGTGAACAGAGCAAGCCCTGTGCAGGGCTTTATTGGCTTTTGCATAAACCAAGGAATATCAGCCTTTCTCTCTCCTTTATTTCTTATCGGTTGACTCCAGACCACCAGGTTCTGGTCCATTAAAGGACCTCAACATCTTTCTACTTACTGAAGAGTATTTTTGCAGTGTGTGGTCCCTTGAGATTCTCTATGACTTCTGGCAAGTTTTTGTCTATTTCTGCAAACACTTCTATTGTAATTTTCATAATGAATTCATTAAATCTATGGAACACTTTGGGTAACTTGGAAGTTTAAAGAGTACTGAGATTTCCAGTCCATGACTACTAGATTTGTTTATTTTAGATTTCTTTTAGAAGTGGTTAAGTAGTTTTCAGTTCTCTTTGGTGATTTATTCCTAAATATTTCATCTATTTTTAATATAATAGTAAATAAAATTGTTATGTGATTTTCTTTTGACATTGTTCATTGTGTATAGAAATGCAGCTGATTTGCATGTTGACTTTTGTATCCTGCCAGTTTGCTAAAGTTGTTATTTGATGTGGCAGGAGTTTTTTTGTGTCTGTGTGGAGTCTTTACAGTTTATACATAAAAGACCTTATCCTCTAAGAAAGAAGGTAACTTTCTAAGTTTTCACTTTGGGAAGCTTTGATTTCTTTTTCTTGTCTCTTTGCTCTGGTTAGGGGTTTCAGTCCTTTGTTAAACAGTTATGCAGAGTGCGCGTCCTTCCCCTTCTTCCAGATCTCAGAGGAAAAGTTTTCAGTCTTTCACCACTGAGCACAATGTTAGGTGTGCTCTTTTCATACATGGTATCTTTTGAGATAACTTTATTTTTTTCTAGTTTGTGTATATATATTTAAAGGTTGTTGAATTTTGTAAGGTGCTTTTTTTCTTTATCTGTTGAGGTGGTCAGTCATCTGTTGTTTTTTTCCCTTTATTCTGTTAATGTGATGTATAAATTGATTTTTGTTTGTTGAGTCCTCTTTGCTTTATATGATTAAAATTCACTTGGTCATGAATTCAGATCTTTTTAATGTAGTGTTGAAGTTGGTGTGCTGGGTTTTTTTTTTTTTTTTTTTTTTTTAAGGATCTTGCGTCAATATTCATCAGGGAGTATTGGATTTTACTTTTTGTTCTTTTATCTTTTGGGGTGGATTTCAGAATCATGTTGGCTCCATTCAGTGAGTTTGTCAGTGTTGCATCTTCAACTCTCTGTAATATTTTTGGCAAGATTAGAAGTACTTCTTTTGTAAAGGTTTAGTATAATTTCACAAATGGCATCTGATCCTAGGTTTTTCTTAGTTTGAGGATTTCAATTACTGCTTGAATCTTTCTAGTTATAATTTGGCTCACATTTTTATTGGCTTTATGATTAAGGATTAGATAGTATGTTTCTACAAATTTACCTGTTTATTTTATGATATGTAATTTGTAGGTATTATTACTTAGAAATTTTTATTGAAGTTGTTGATTTACAATGTTCAGTTAATTTTGGGTATACAGTAAAGTGATTCAGTTTTATTTATATATATTCTTTGACACATCCTGTTCCCTTATAGGCTATTACAAACTATGAAGTATAGTTCCCTGTGCTGTGTAGTAGGTCCTTGTTGGGTATCTGTTTTATACCGAGGAGTGTGTCTGTATTAATCCCAAATCCTGATTTATCTCTCCTACCTTCTGCTTTGGTCACTTCTGTGTTTGTTTTCTACGTTTCTGGGTCTGTTTCTGTTTTGTATGTAAGTTCAATTGGATCTTTTTAAATTTCACATATAAGTGGTAATTTGTCTTTGTCTGGCTTATTCACTTTGTATGATAATCTCTAATTCCATTCATGTAGCTGAAAATGGCAGTCTTTTTCATTTTTTTCTTTTAAATGCAGAAGTTATTATTTCATTCGGGCTTCCCTGATAGCTCAGTTGGTAAAGAACCTGCCTGCAATGCAGGTGACCTGGGTTTGACACTTGGGTTGGGAAGATCCCCTGGAGAAGGGAAAGGATACCCATTCCAGTATTCTGTATAATCCGTGGGATCACAAAGAGTCAGACACGACTGATATTCTCGTATATATGTACATCTTCTTTATCCATTCCTCTGTTGCTGGGCATTTAGATTGTTTCCATGCCTTGCCTATTGTAAATAGTGCTGCAGTGAACATTAGGGTGCATTTTCTTTTTGAATTATGGTTTTCTTCAGATAAATGCCCAGGAGTGGGTTTGCAGGATGTGAATCTTTCTTATTTAACTCTTTTGTTCTGCCAAAGCTGGATTTAGTTTGTTCTCTTTCTCCTTCCTTGAGATGTAAAAATAGCTTCCTGATTGGACTTCTTTTCCTTTCTGTGGTAACCATTTAGCCATTAGTGTGTGTGTGCGTGCTCTCTCTTGTCTGACTCTTTGCATCCCATGGACTGTAGCCCATCCGGCTCTTCTGTTCATGGGATTTCCCAAGAAAGAATACTTAAGTGAGTCATCATTTCCTTCTCTGGGGGATCTTCCCAACCCAGGAGTCAAACCTGAATCTCCTGGGTCTCCTGCGTTGGCAAGCATGTTGTTTACCACTGAACCACCTGAGAAGTTTCTTAGCCATGTAGACTTCTCTTTCATTATGTCCTTCACTCAGTTCAGTTCAGTTCAGTTGCTCAGTCGTTTCCGACTCTTTGTGACCCCATGAATCACAGCACGCCAGTCCTCCCTGTCCATCACCAACTCCTGGAGTCTACGCAGACACATGTCCATTGAGTTGGTGATGCCATCCAGCCATCTCATCCTCTGTCGTCCCCTTCTCCTTCTGCCCTCGATCTTTCCCAGCATCAGGGTCTTTTCATTGAGTCAGCTCTTCGCATGAGGTGGCCAAAGTATTGGAATTTCAGCTTCAACATCAGTCCTTCCAATGGACACCCAGGACTGATCTCCTTTAGGATGGACTGGTTGGATCTTCTTGCAGCCCAAGGGACTCTTAAGAGTCTTCTCCAACACCACAGTTCAAAAGCATCAATTCTTCCGTGCTCAGCTTTCTTTATAGTCCAACTCTCACATCCCTACATGACCAATGGAAAACCATAGTCTTGACTATATGGACCTTTGTTGGCAAAGTAATGTCTCTGCTTTTTAATATGTCTCACTGCATGTTATAAATTTTGGAATGTTGTACTTTGAGTTTCTTGGAGATGTTCAAAACTTTTCTTGATTTCTTTGAACCATAAGTGTCATTGCTTAGCTTCTTGACTTAAAGTATTCAAACACTTTCAGTCATTGCTATTTCTGTTATTATCATGATTGATGATTTTGATTTTTATTTAAAGCCATTGCTGGACTTTTTCATCTCTGAAGCCACCACTCAGAGTGTAACTCATTTAGGTATTGGATATATCTCAACGTGTAGAGAATAGTATCTGACACTTCTGCATAGGCAACCTTTTGTTATTAACTATTTTTCATGGATTCTTCACAAAAGTGAAAATTACAAATTTATTGGAAGATATAAATTTTTTTTATGAAAATACATAAGAATTTAAGAGACACAATGTGTGTTAGCCTCTCTGCTTAATCATGTTCAACTCTTTGTTACCTCATGGAATGTAGCCTACCAGTTCCTCTAATCCAGGCAAGAATATTGGGATGGGTAGCCATTCCCTTCTCCAGGAGATCTTCCTGACCCAGGGATTGAATCCAGGTCTCTTTGACTGCAGGTAGATTCTTTAGCTTCTGAGCCACCAGGGACGCCCTCCAAATACCTTAACACAACTCTTTCAGAACATATCTGAATCAATCCTTACCCCTCTCATCATCTTCTCAGTTTTTATGAAGATAAGAAGTCTTCTCAGGGTCCATTGGTGAAACATATTCTCATTTCAGGGATGGTTAAACTTCAAGGATGTGGTGATCAAATTCTCTCAGGAGAAGTGGGAATGCCTGGACCCTGTTTAGAGGGCCTTGTACAGGGACATGATGCTGGAGACCTAGAAGAACCTGTTCTCCCTGGGTGAGGATAGCTGCTCTTTGGACGTTGGGATCTCCTCTTGAATATTTTGCATTTTTCTCTATGTGTCTCTTGGGAGGACTTTTTCATCACATGATCTTCGAGCCCTGTTGACACAGACATGATATGGCATCACAATTTTAAAATGACCCTTTCTTCCAATGATCTGCCCATTTCATGTTACATCAGTGGTTTTCCCAGAGCTTCAGTTCAGTTCAGTCGCTCAGTCGTGTCTGACTCTTTGCAACCCCATGAATTGCAGCATGCCAGGCCTCCCTGTCCATCACCAACTCCCGGAGTTCACTCAACTCACATCCATCAAGTCGATGATGCCATCCAACCATCTCATCTTCTGTCATCCCCTTCTCCTTTTGCCCCCTATGCCTCCCAGCATCAGAGCTTACTTATGTATAAGACTGAATGCCAAATTTTAAAAAGATACCCAATTTTCTGTTTTCTGTCCTTTACTTTTGACTCAGTATTTCTTGGAAGGGTGTTAGATACATATATTACATTCTTCCCCGTGTATTTAGAAGGAGGCAAAGCAGTGGAAGAATTTGTGGAATATCTTTCCAGTCCCACCTGTACTGTTCTCACTCCTCAGCTGAACAAAGAGCTGTAATTCTGGAAAAACCATAGTACTTTACAATTTTATTTTGTTCTGATAAGCACGATTTTCTATTTCTGACTTAAACATCATCTCCATATTGGAGCAAGAGAAAGAGCCTAGTACTGTGATGAGTGGTGTGAAAACAGCAAACAAAACAAAGCAAAACCCCAAAATGGACGAGAATGTATCAAAAGTGTGAACAGAGGTGAGATCTCAGGGCAGAGAGAAAAGCACAACATTAATAGTGGTTGGAAACCTCTTCTTATGGTACATAGAGGTGATAGCTTATGGTGAACAATGTCAGATTCATGATCTCCGAAGAAGAAGATATAGCTTTGGGACCAGGGACCAGGCTTGATCACTCAAGAGCTTTTGTGTAGCACAGTTTTATTAAAGTATGACATGGGACAGAGAAAGCTTCTAACACAGAAATCAGAAGGGAGACAGTGAATGCCCCCACCTCGCTAGTCTTAGGAAGGGAAATATATACATTTTTTTTAGTTGGTTATTACAGTAAGTCAAAAGAATGTCTCAAGGTTGTAAAGGTCTTACCAGACCTTTGCCCAGAATTTACATTTTAAGATGACAGGAGGTTCTCAAGGAGAAACATGTCCTCAAGCAGGATACATTGTTGTTGTATAACCATTAGTACAGAGTTTAAGCTCAGTTGCTTTGTTGTGTGACCAGCTCTGAGCTTAAAGGAAAACCCTTTTATGTGACTAACACTAAGGAATGCAGAAAAAAAGTTTGTCCTTTTCTCCTCCTTGAGAACTCCAGACTCCTATCTCCTCCTCAAGAGCCGCAGACTCCTGTTTCCTCCTTGGGGACCATGGATTTTGTATCAACCTACCTAGGAATTGACTCTCTCATCCCCCTCTTTTCTTTCAGGAGCATTATGTTGCCAAGGGAAAGGGGTGTTGTTTTCATAACATAACTACTTCCTGCTGTTGAGAGGCATTGTGCCTAAATTGTTGAGGGAACTTATTGTCTCAATTCTCATACTGAGGGTCTCTGATCCACGGGCCCCAAGCAATAGTTGGAGGAGGCTGTGGCACTTGTAGGAGCCTGAACAACCATTTGTAACTTAAAAGCTTTCAGAGGGCTAGAAACAAATCCAGCTATACGGTTTCAGATGCAGGGAACAAAGAGTAAAAACAGAACAATTAGGACTAATACTATTAAGATAGTTTTTCCCCATGGGAAGCTAGTTGACGTTTCCCACAGTGACTGAGGTGAATGAGACCTCAGGAGTATCTGTAGTCTGAATCATTTTGTTCATGTGTTTAGTAACGTGAGTAACATTAGTGCTCATCTCTGGTATATGTGTACAACATAGGGTTTGAATAATGGCACAAGTTCCTCCTTGTGCAGCACTTAGAATATGGAAGGTCAATCTGTTTCTGTAAAACCAGCTTTCTAATTGGTATTTGTTCAGCATTAAGGGCTGAAATATCCTTGTGAGAACCTTGTAAAGCCTCTTGAGTAAAGTTAATCAGAGCATCAACTCGTAGTATAATGTCTGTAGTTCCAAGAGAGGGAATGAATATTGTACCTAAATAATCATCCCACTGAAATACAGACCTTGCCCGGCAAGTTTTAAGGTGTGGAAGATTAGCAGGCTTCTCTGAAAGCTCTGAAAATATGAAGCCATGAGTAAAAGCTAGACTTAGAAGCCATCTCCCTATCCAGCCAGGGGGAAGCCACACCCATCAGTGAGAGCCACCCGTAGATAATATCCAGTAGGTCCTATTTGGAGCAAGCCAGTGTGACTGAGGGATCCAGTCCCAGTCAGTGCCTGACCAGGCAAAAGAAGAACCTGAACTGGGATTGACAAACACTGAGATGATTACATTGTTTTTTTGAGGCAAAAGTCCCAGTTGGTTCCAGCCATTATAATTAAGTTGTTGCCTAACTTCTGGGGATGGCTCTATCTGTTCCTGGCATATGGGGGCATTAGATAGTACACATCCTTTTTTAGGAGTTAGCCCTCTGACCTCATCCCATATTTGATAAACCTCAGGTTGAAAACCATCTGCTCTAGACCCATTTACCTTATATGCAGCAAAATAGTCATTAAACCAAGTTAAAATATAATCAAAATGAAAAGTCGTATTATGTCCATAGTTAAGGTACGATGTGTTATTCCAGTCCATCTTAGGGTTGCTAGATGTCATCAGATTTGCAGAGTTGAAGAAAGTCCTTTCCTTGAAGCAAAGAAACCCACTACGTGAAGCCTTTAGTTGATGAGGAGGTTGAAAAGCTGAAAGCTGAGTCACATAGTTAATTTTAAGGCCTCAGGATCTATGAGAATATCTGCACAAAAATGGTCTTCTGTGGAGACAATCCCTTTTTCTTATGGGCATTAAAGCCATGGGTTAACCTTTAAACCAACTGTGTTGTGTTTTCTGAGTTAGCTTATGCAGATGTCCCTTAATAATGCCATTAGCCTTTTCAACCTTTTCTGAAGATGGGGTCTCTAGGAACAGTGTAAGTGATATCATATTCCTAGAACTTTTGACACCCCTTGAGTTACAGCAGGTTTAAAGATGGAGCCATTGTCACTCTGAACTTTGGAGTTAAGATCCCACTTAAAGCATGAGAAGTCAGTACAGTAAGATTTCGTCCATTCCACTGCCTTTGATGTGGAAATAGGTGAGGGTCATTGAGCTTGATAATGATAGGAACAGTATTTTGTGCTTGACCCACAGTTTTTTCATCAGCCCACATGCTAGTATTTACATTTTGTTCAATTAAAAAGTGAGTTCCATAGTCCTGAAAACAGAGACTTCAACCTTATTTAGTATATCCATCCCTGGAAGGGGTGAGGGAGACTCTCGCACAATTAGAAACTTGTGGGAAAATAGTAGAGTCCCAGTTGCAGCTTAAAGGATGACTGAAATAACAGCATTTGGCTTGTCCAGGCAGTTGCTGTTATGGTAGTGGATTGTGACGAAAGCAGACCATGGGCTTCAGTGAGCACAGAGAAATTTGCCCCAGTGTCCAAAAGAAAATCGACTGATTGGCCTCCCACAGTTATTAATACCCAGGGTTCCTCAGGTGTAATTAGGGATGGGAGCTTGTGTGGGGACCCCTGGTCACCTTCAGTCTCGATTGTCCTGAGAGTCTGACCCCGGGACCCATGCCTCATAGGACAGTCTCTTCTCCAATGTGGTCCTTTGTAGACTGGACAGGGAGTCAGGGCTGGCTTAGATGTCTGAGGCCAATCCCACTTGAGAGGCCTCTCCTTCCCACAGTAATAACAAGCCTATCCCTTTTCACCTGGTTCCCTCTGGGCATTTTTCTCAGGCTGTTTCAGAGTAGGTCTCACAGCCATTGTTGGGGCTTCATTCTTTTGCCTGGTTCTTTTTGCCTCCTATTTTCCTTGTCAAGTTCTCTACTGTAATATACTGTTTGAGCTAGCTGCAACGGTTTTTCTAAAGACTGATTTGGTCTGAACACCTGTTTTAGTAGCTTACAGTAGACATCTGGAACTGAATAAGTGAGAAATCTATCTTTTAAGATCATTCCTCCCTCTGCACTTTCAGGATCAATGTCAGTACACTTGTAGAGCGCTTCCTGTAGTCTCTCTAGGAATTTCCCAGGAGCTTCTTTTCCCCCTTTTCTATGTCAGCCAACTTAGCATAGTTTAAAGTCTTACTATGTGCTCAAGCTTCAATCCTTCAAGAATAGATCCAGCAAAGTGGCTCTGTTATGGGAACTGCTTGGCTCCTAGTAGGGAGGAGGGCTATTTCGTGTTCCCTCTTTCCCCTTGTCTCACATTCAAGCCATTCATCTCGTAAGGTAAAGTCGGTCCTGTAAAGCCTCCTATGTACTTCTTGGATCCTCTCATAGTCTTGACCACAGTTGGGACTGTTTGAAATTCTGCTGAGACTGAGGCAGCCCCTCCTGGAAGAGTGCCCTGACTCTCAGCCTGTTCAGTTAGGAGTCCCAGATACAGGGGCAAAGTTAAGAGGACAGGAGGGAGCTGAAGGTTTCACACCCAAATATGCAGCCTTAGGACACAAGTCTGGCATGTCTCGCAGAGAGAGAAGTAGCAGCACGTATGGCACTTCCGGAACTGTTTACCTCGGGTCGGAACTTGAGCCCACATGGCTGGGACTGGAGCCTGGGTATTTGTTGGGGTTGATGCCGCCTGACCCATTTCAAACCCAAACCAGAGATGATGTGTCTAACTCCTGTTCTATTCAGAATTTTACCCTTAAATCAGAAGCTACCACACTATTTGGTCAAGATTTGCACTTATGATTTTAGATGCTATCCCTTCCAAGGGAGTCTCCCAACCAGTCGTTAGTGCCCAAAAGCTGTCACAAAGAATCGGCACAAAGACTTCCCCAATGGTGTTGATGATGAGCTGGAGGTCGTTTAGCTATAAGTTGGGAATAAAGGGCCAACACTTGTAAAGCTTAGAGAGAGGGGATAAAAGCAATCTTCTGAGGTGAACAGAAGAAACAGAGCAGAAATGAGCAAGAACAGAAAAACCTCAGAGTCAAACAGTATAATTATGTCTTGGACCTGCTGTCGGACATGTATAAGAATACAGGATTGACGTGCCTGTGGAGGAGCTGGAAGGCTTTGAGCAAATACTGAAAACGTATTTGCTCCACTCATGGTGAAAGTTGGAAGCTGGAACGAGCATAACAAAGGGTTATGAGCATTCGTTGAGTGCCTGAGGCTGGGAACGGATGACGAAGGGTCATACGCCCGGCCTTGAAGCGTTCAAAGGCTTCCTTTTGACCACCTGTTTCTTGGAGCAAGGACTGTTGTTTCTTGGTAAGACTCCCTCTAGAGTTTCGCCAAAGCTGTGTTATGTCTCGGGCGGTGGGAAGTGTATTTTATGCTTGAATGCTTAGATGTTTATCGAGAAAGGCTACATGCAAGTCTGCTTTATGCTCTGTTCCCTGAGACCATAAAACTGCGCAGCTGGATAATAAACTTTTTCAGTCCACTAGAGGGTGTCCCTGAGTGTACCTTTCAGAGCGCAGTTCTCCGAGCCTTCCACGTGCCAGTCACACATAAGCAGACAACAGCAAGTGGTTTCCTCAGCATACCTGACTCAATGTCCCAGGGACCTCTTTAGGACCAAGATGTAACTCTCAAACTTTTCTCACCTTATCTGCGTCACCAGCTGATACCGTTTACCATAGCCTGTGACTCGAACCCAGCCAAAACCCAGTTTGGGACTTGAATCCACATGGCTGGGACTGGACCCAAGCCCAGACAAAACCCTGATTGGGACTTGAACCCACGTGGTGGGGACTTGATCCCAGCCAAAACCCACAGAACTGTTTTCAGGACCTGATGCAGCTCAGGTTCTTGATGTCTTATCACAGAAAGAATTCAGTGAGAGGCAGAGTGAAAGGTAAGAAATGGATTTATTCAAATACAGAAAGAAGCACACTCCAGACAGAGTGTGGGCCATCGCAGAGGGCAAATATTGCCAGTGAAATTTGATATGGTTATTATAGACTGGGTAATTTCTTATGCTAATGAGTGAGAGGATTATTCCAACTGTTTTTGGGAAGGAATGGAGATTGTCAGGATTTGGGCCACACTTCCCCGGTAGCTCAGAGGTTAAAGCTTCTGCCTAGAATGCCAGAGACCTGGGTTCGATCCCTGGGTTGGGAAGATCCCCTGGAGAAGGAAATGGCAACCCACTCCAGTACTCTTGCCTAGAGAATCCCATGGAGGGAGGAGCGTGGTAGCCTACTAGTCCATGGGGTCACACTCTGGGTGTGTCAGTTCACTTGCTGATTGAGGATTAAAGTCTAGTCTTGTCTGCTGTCTTGGTCCCATTTGATTCTAATCGGTTTATGTTGTGTCCTTGGGCTATGTCATCCTTTGACATAGTTGTGCCGTACTGCTTTGCACTTCTACTCATTTCTCTTGTTTTCTACAGAAAACTTAAAGGAGTGGTTCTTGGAACTGCTAGCTCCCATCTATAAGAGAGAAAAAAGCTGCATCCACAGCTGTGGCTTTTTTCTACCAGAAATGTCCCTCCTTCTTCTAGATGGGGGTGTAGACAGACTTTCCATCAAAGCTTTCCTTCTGTGGTTGGACTTAGTCTGTCCCTTACTGACGTAGGTACCTTGCTCATCCCTCCTGGTTATATCGCCTAGGTGGGGTGGAGATGCAGTAGGGGTAGACCTCATGGCATCCCAAATTGATTTCTAGTTTCTTACCACCAAAGCATTGTTTGATTTGCCCTTTTCCTCTGATGCCCCCTGGGGTGGAGCAGGGTAGCTTTTGCAGAATGTTTCCCAAGCTAGGAATACTAGAGGAAGCATCCATCTTATGTGTGCCTTTGCACATTCCTGAGTACAGTGCTGACCACAATAGAAGCATTGGGTTATCAAGGGATGAAGAAAAAACCCAAGGTGTCTCTTCTGAGTGTCACCACAGCAGGATATGTAATAGCAAAAGGGTTGGCCAGAACGGAGAAAGTGATTTTTGTCCTTAAGCTACTAGGGCCAATTTTTCCCGTTCATTTCCACAGATTCCACAAAAGGAATATCTAAGGAGAGTTGAGACAGAAGCCACTGGAGAGCTTTTTTCTGGTCTGCTAACAGCTAGCACCACCGGAGGAAGAAGCCCACTGTACTTTTAACCTGGGATTCTGAACACATGTTCTTCGAAACTTCATGCTTGCTAGCAGTACGTCCATCCATAAAGTTCAGAGACACAACTGTAACAAAGACTCATATTCAGATGACTGGCCCCTGAGGCAGGCAGGCAAGAGAGTGACCACTAGCTTGAGGGACTTGAGGAACGTTCCTGGAGTTAGGGCTCCGCCTCAGTCCCAAACGTGCTCTTGTAACTTTTGGCTCCTAGCAAGGCTAGGCACTTCAATACTTGGGGTCTAAGTAAAAGTCCATAGTAATAGTGTAAGACCTCGCGGCCTTTTCTCGGGAACCGTTGCCCCAAAGACCACAGTGACTCGAATTCGATGCAATCAGCAAGAGGATTTATTAGGCCGGCGCGCCGGGGTTCGATCTCCTTAGGAGGAGTGAACCTCGAACGCCAGTCGTGAGGGACTTTTATACAAAAAAAATCACAGGTAGGTGGGGATGAGGTCAGGGTATGGGATACAATGAAGTAGGGGCCATAGGTGAGGTGGATACATTTGATTGGTGGGAAAAGTTTGCAGGTAATTAAGTTGAAACGGTTGGCTGATCACCCTGCGGCATTTGGTCAATTTTTACCCAGAAAAGTCCGACAGAGAGATACATTCTTGGGAGGGGGTTTCCTTGACCAGGTCATAAGTTATCTGTTAAGAATCAGTCAGGAGGCTCTGAGTCACCAGATAAGGAGTAAGCTATTTTCCTTGAGGCACAGCCTGCCTTCCGGGCTTAAATTTTAACCTAAGTCCTTCAGTATATATATCTTATAGTTCTAAATTGCAACAGATTATTAGATAAACTCATTTTGGATTCTTTAGCATTACAATATATTGTGTGTTCATTAGTATTTATTTGTGTACAGTAAGTATACAGAATATATCTATAGTAGGATACATTTTTCTCCTTAATTATGAGACTGTAACATGTCTACTGTTAATTGGTAAGTGCTTTGAAGTCATGGTGGAAAAATTGCATTTTTGTGTGAGCTGACATGTTTTACTAGTGCACGTGTTTTTGTCATAGGCTGTTTGCAAGTATTCTTCCCTAAAATCAATTTTAATTATCTTTTACAACTCTTTTTTTTTTAAGGAAACAAGCTTATTGCTCTAGTGTTTCTCAGAATTTTAAGATCATATTTGGAAAGTTTCAAAAAATTTTGAAAATGAAAAATATTACATAGTTGGGAAAAGTTTTATAACTGTGATAGATGTATTGCTTTTGGTGTAATAGACACTGAAACACTTACTGATGAATTTTAGTGAATAGATTCTTTATATCTTGTAGATCTATCTATCTGATACATGTGGTCGACCAATTACAACCCAAAACAGACAGTGATACAGAAGTATTCCAAACAGCAATCTAGGGAAGACATAAAAGTCATGAAATCAGACATTTTTACCTCAGAGAACTCCAGGAAGACATGTATGACTTTGAGTGTCATTGGAGAAGTGGTGGAAGAAATAACAAAGGAACGCGTATAACTCATGATGGAAATCTCACTGGTGGCAGAAGTAAACAGTGTAGAAAGGATGTGGAAATCAAGCCCTTTGTAAATAGGCTTGGATTAAAAGTGCAGGATAAACTGCAGATATTTCAAACTGACAGGATAATTTCTGAATGTAATAAAGTTACGAGGTAGTCAAGAGTAGTTTGTCACCTTCACCATTTCAAGGAATATCTCCTGGTGTCCAAACTAACCTTTCTAATATATTTGGGAATGATTATTTGCATCCTTCATTACTGACACAAGATCCAACAGCATACCAGGAAAGAGCTTCCAAGTGTATTGAGTGTAGGAAAACTTTTAGGCATGTATCAGCTGTCAGGAATCATCAGATAATTTATTCAGATGAGATACTACATAAGTGTGACATATGTGTCAAGGTCTTCAGTACAAATTCACACCTTGCAGTTCATCAGAGAATTCATAAGGGAGAGAAACTTTACAAATGTGATGAGTGTGGCAAGGTCTTCAGTCATAAAACAACCTTTGCAAATAATCAAAGAATTCATACTGGAGAGAAACCTTTCAAATGTAATGAGTGTGGCAGAAATTTTAATCGCTCCTCAAATCTCTCTGCTGCTGCTACTGCTGCTAATTCACTTCAGTCGTGTCCGACTGTGTGCGACCCCACAGACAGCAGCCCACCAGGCTCTCCCGTCCCTGAGATTCTCTAGGCAAGAACACTGGAGTGGGTTGCCATGTCCTTCTCCAGTGCCTGAAAGTGAAAAGTGAACGTGAAGTAGCTCAGTCATGTCTCACTCTTAGTGACCCCATGGACTGCAGCCCACCAGGCTCCTCCATCCATGGGATTTTCCGGGTAAGCGTACTGAAGCAAATCTCTCTAGACACCAGATAATTCATATAGGATGTATATTATATAAATGTGAGGTATGTGACAGTGTCTAGTCGAAAACCAAACCTCAGATCATCAGAGTAAAGTGGAGTATAGCGTAAAGCGAAGAAAAGTGGGAGAAGGTTATAACTAATTTTTGTGGTAAGCTGTTTAGTTACAGTTCATACCTTTTAATTCTTTAGAGAATCTGAGAGGGTAACAGGCAGGAAGGCCAGGGGTCTCCAAATGGAGGAACTAGGCTGCAAATGCCTGGAGAATCCCAGGGACGGCGGAGCCTGGTAGGCTGCAGTCCATGGGGTCGCTGAGTCAGACACGACTGAGCGACTTCCCTTTCACTTTTCATTTCATGCATTGGAGAAGGCAATGGCAACCCGCTCCAGTGTTCTTGCCTGGAGGATCCCAGGGATGGCGGAGCCTGGTGGGCTGCCGTCTATCGGGTCGCACAGAGTCGGACACGACTGAAGCGACTTAGCACCAACAGCAGCAGAAGGCTGCAACTGTAGACATTTTTATCTCTTTTAAGCTGCAGTAGGAAACAAATTGGATCTCCAAACGGAGGAAATAGGCTGCAAGTGTCAGACATTTTTAATCTTTGTTAAGCGGCAGGAGGAAACAAACTAGCAATGTTTTTTTCCTTCTCTATATAAATTTAAAAGGAGGTATCTCTTAAAATACTGTGTTGCCACAATGACACCTGGTTTCTCCTGAAGTGAACTATTCTCAAACCTTGAGTTAACCAGTGCATTTTTCTTATGGAAATGTTTGTCTTAAGCTATGTTAATGTACTATACATTTACCCCAAACTCCCTTTTCAAGTCAGTTCTACCTAATGGCTCAGAACCTACTTGACAAACCAGTATGTTATACTCAGATATTGTTCCCCTAATCTATGTAAATGAAACTATTTGTATTGTAATCTGCCCTTCTACAAGATTCAAGTCAGTCATTTTATGGCCCAGGATGAATTGTCTGGTGCCAAGATTATCCCAAAATGCTTCTTATGGATGAGAGGCCTGGTGCCATTCTGAGTTTTAAGTCATTCCTTTCTTTCATTAACAGACTGGTAGTGATTATATAACATCCAGCTGAAGACTAGCAGGGGGTACTCTTTCTGCCCCTTTCTGATGCCTATGTCAGAAGGTTTCTCTATCTCCTTTATACTTTAATGAAACTTGATTACACAAAAGCTCTGAGTGATCAAGCCTCATGTCTCACCCCAGATTGAATTCTTTTCCTCCAGAGGCCAAGAATTCTGGCATCTTTTCGGTCAGCAACAACCTTTCAAATAAATCCCCACGGGAGAGAAACCCTACAAATGTAATCAATGTGGAAAGGACTTTAGTGAAAAGGCAACGCTTGAAAAGCATCAAAGAATTCATACTGGGGAGAAACTTTACAAATGTAATGAGTGTGGAAAAGCCTTTAGTCAAAAAGCACATTCAGCTTCACTGGAGAATACATACGGGAGAGAAACTTTACATGTAACGTGTGGCAGGTGTTTCAGTTGAAAATCACACCTTACAAGTCATCGGAGAGTACATTTTGTAGAGAGACCTTTCAAATGTTTTGAGTGTGAAAAATCCTTTACTCAGGTCTCAAACCTCACTAAACATCAGAAAATCCACAAAGGAGAGACATCATTCAAGTGTGATATATGCTGATCTTTACCTGTCAGAGTTCAAAAGAAACTATACAAATGTCATGAGTGTGGCAAAACTTTTCTGTGTGGGAGCCTCACGATCAGATAATTCACAGAAGAGTGGAACATTACAAATGTAGTGTCTCAGAATACTTAGTCTGAATGGATACCTTATGATCCATATTAGAAAGAAACATTAAAAATGTAATGAGTGTGGTAAATTCTTCAGTGTACTTTCAAGCCTAACTTGCCATCAGATGATGTATAGAGGTGAGAGCCCTTGAAAATATAATTGAGGTTGCAGTGCTTCTGGCAGTGGTTCATATCTTATGCTTCATGAGAATATTCACATTGGACCTAGCACATATGATATTGAATGTGGTCAGGCCGTGGAAAATCTACTCATTCTCAAAAAGTTCATCACTATCGCCAGGAATTTGAGCAATCTTTTCTCATTGGTCCCCCTTGCACCAGTAATCAAGTTGTTTGTACTGCACCAAACAGTACTAATGTACTGAATTTCGAATAGCTTTTAGGTTGTGCCATAGACTTACCAAATATATCTGAAAGGTTAGGACACGCCCAGGCAGGCTGAGACACGCCCCAGAAAAGTGCCACAGACAAGCCTCGGAGGCGGGACAACGACCAAACAGGAACCGGAAGCGGACCAGGCTTCCGGGGGCCAACCCCATGTAGCCTGGCCCGACCAGGTGCCAACACGGAGCCCTTGGACACCCACCGCCGCTGTAGCCTGTGCTTTCTACCTTATATCGGAGAGCCTGGCTTGAGCGCCAGCCCTGGCTATAAAACCCCCTCCCCACCCCTCATACCTCGCAGACACCCTTTGTCTCCTTGCTCACCTGTCCTCGGGAGTTCTGCCCGAGAGCGACCGCCCAATAAAGGCGTTCATCAACGGTCCCTAGAGGTGGCTCTTTCTTCCCACGGTGTTTTCTTACATCTGGCGCCCAACGTGGGGCTCGAGGTGAGGGCCCCCAGCACTCGACGTTGAGGCCCCCCTCGAGCTCCACTGCCACTGTAGCCCCTGACCCAGGCAGCTGACCAACCTCCCGGACAGCAGAATAAATACGGGGTAAGTCCCTTCGGCTTTGGGACCTGTCCTCCCTGGCGACCACTTCCTAGGGCCCTGTAACTGGTGCGCACTTACTGGGCCCTCCCAAGGCAGGTTCAGAACCTGCTTCCGATTCTTGGCTCGTGAGGGAGATGTCTCAAGCAGCCGAGTAAACCTCTGGCTTAAGCCTTCCTCAGTCCCCAGCTCGTGAGGGAGACGTCCCAAATGGCTGCGGGGGTCCCCGGCCTCCTCTGAGGCCCCACGCCGGCTCCCCCTGACACGTCCGAAGACGTTCGGACACAGCAGGGGTCGCCCCCACGTGGTCACTATGGGATCGGTGGTTTCCAAACCCGACCCCCACTATTCCACTCCCTGGAGTGCCTGTTAGCCAACCTGCGGACCCTAAGACTAAAGGGATACATCCACCCCAAACAGCTCACTTTTCTGTGTTCACAGGCCTGGCCTCAGTATTCCCTAGATAGTGGCTCACAATGGCCAGCCACAGGGACATTAGACTTTGACGTCCTCCGTGAT
This sequence comes from Nanger dama, assembly GCA_917880005.1. Classification (NCBI taxonomy): domain Eukaryota; kingdom Metazoa; phylum Chordata; class Mammalia; order Artiodactyla; family Bovidae; genus Nanger; species Nanger dama. The sequence continues at coordinate 1,085,483 of CAKJTW010000155.1, forward strand.
TTGGACAATTACTGCCGGAGAATGGGAAAATGGTCTGAGGTCCCCTATGTTCAGGCCTTTTGGGCGTTGCGCTCTCGCCCCACTCTGTGCACTACATGCGCTCCCAGCCAAATTCTGCTCACCATGGCTCCCCTGACTTCACCCTCCCCAGCCAAGCCAACTCCTCCCATCTCTGAGTCCTCTGCTTTCTCTGTTCCCCCAGAAGATCTGGTGGCCCCTCCTCCCTACACCACCTCCACGGCTCCCACTCCCTCTGCTCTGGCCCCTGCCCCTCCCCCTCCACTCTGGCGCCTCCTACCTCCGTTCCCGCCCCCGAGACTCCGCCGCTGGCCCGGATCCTCCGGCCCTAAACCCTATCTTGTATCCTCCTCTTTCCCCCGTCACGCCCTCCCCCTCTCAGGTCAGCTCTCACACTCGCTCTCACAGCAACCCGCTGGAGGCCCCTCCTTCCACCCCTCCTCTCTCAGTCCCAGCTTCGTTATTTCCCTTGCCGCAGGTATCTGGTGCTGAAGGCCTAGCCCAAGTCCATGTCCCCTTTTCTCTCCAAGACTTAGCACAGATTGAGGCTAAGCTGGGATCCTTCTCCTCCAATCCCACTCAGTACATTAAGCAGTTCACTGGTCTAACTCGTGCCTATGCCTTAACATGGCAGGACATATATGTCATTCTGGGGTCCACCACCACCCCTGAAGAGAGACAGGCCATTTGGACGGCAGCCAAAGCCCAGGACGATCAACGACACTTTGCCAACCCATCTCCCGAGCGCCCCTGGGGGCCCAGGCAGTTCCTGACACCGACCCTGATTGGGATTACCAGGAAGGGGGTGGCGGCCAGCTGCGAGTACGCTATATGATAGAGTGTATCCTAGATGGGATGGTGGTGTCCTCTCATAAAGTTGTAAACTTCCTCAAATTAGATGAGGTGACTCAGGGGTCCAACGAAAACCCAGCCATGTTCCTCAATCGGCTGACCGAGGCTCTCGTCCAATACACCATGTTGTCCCCTGAGTCCCCCATCGGGGTGGCCACCTTGGCCAGTCGTTTTATCTCCCAGTCTGCCCCCGACATCCGGAAAAAGCTGGCCAAGGCCGAGGACGGCCCTCAGACCCCTATCCGAGACCTGGTAAAAATGGCCTTTAAGGTTTACAATGCCCGTGAGGAAACTGCTGAGGCCAGCCGAAAGGCAAGGCTCATGCAAAAAGCCGAATTTCAGGCAAGCCTCCTAAACCAGCAAACCCAGGCTTTGGTAGCGGCCCTGCGGCCGGCGACAGGCTCGGGGCCCCAGAAGCCCCCCTCCGGGGGTCTGCTTCAAGTGTGGCCAAGAAGGACACTGGGCCAGGATGTGCCCCAATTCATGGCCTCCCTCCAAGCAGTGCCTGATATGCAAACAACAAGGACACTGGGCTAGTGACTGTCCCCAGGCCTCTCGGGCCCCGACCTCTAGGGGCCAGGGACCAGAGCACCCCAGGGAGGCCTCCTGCCCTACTCCGGCTTTGGAGCTGCTGAGCTTCGACGAGGACTGACGCCGCCCAGACTCGGGGGCCCCGATAACCCAAGCCGAGCCCAGGGTAACGCTCCAGGTAGCGGGTAAGTCTATCAACTTCCTGGTTGATACGGGGGCTACCTATTCGGTCCTTCCCTCTTTTGGGGGCACTCTATGTCCTTCTCAGGTTTCGGTTATGGGCATTGACGGCCAACCCTCGTGTCCACTCCAAACCCAACCACTATCCTGCCAATTAGATTCCTGCCTCTTTACCCATTCCTTTTTAGTCATCCCCTCCTGTCCTACCCCTCTCTTGGGAAAAGATATACTTGCTAAGCTGAAGGCTACTCTTTGCCTAACTCCAGAATGAGCTCCCACGTCAGGGGCCTTCCTTATGCTGCTTGCTGACCCTTCAACCTCTTCATTAGTCCTGAGGTCTGGGACACCCGAGTCCCGGTGGTGGCTTGGCACCACCCTCCAGTCCTCATTCGGTTAAGGGATCCCACCTGTTTCAGCCCCAGTTTCCTTTGTCTGTTCATAACCTCAGGGGGCTAAAGCCCATCATCGACCGTCTCATGGGACAGGGTCTCCTAATCCCCACGACTTGCCCCTGTAACACGCCCATCCTGCCTGTCCGGAAGGCTTCAGGGGACTACCGGCTGGTGCAGGATCTCCGCCTGATTAACGCGGCGGTGGTCCCTGCCCATCCACTTATCCCTAACCCCTACACCCTCCTTTCCTCCATACCTCCTCAAACCTCCCATTTCACTGTTGTTGACCTCAAAGATGCCTTCTTTATCATCCCACTCCACCCCGACTGTCAATTCCTCTTTGCTTTCATCTGGACTGATCCCAACACCCAGCTGACCACCCAACTCACATGGACCGTACTCCCCCAGGGGTTCAGGTACAGTCCCCACTACTTTGGACAAGCCCTGTCCTGAGACCTGGCCAGGTGCCCACTTTACCCTAGCACTCTCCTCCAATACGTAGATGACTTGCTCCTTTGCAGCCCCTCGGAGGAGACCTCCCGACAACATACTGCTGCTCTTCTTAATTTCCTTGGTTCCCAGGGCTACAGAGCCTCACAATCTATGGCTCAACTAACTCAGACCTCTGTTGTCTATCTAGGCCTCCAAATCACTCCCACCACTAAAGCCCTGACAGCAGATCGGGTGTAGCCTCCTCCGGTCCATCTGCCCTCCTGCCAACGGAGACCAGATATTGTCCTTCTTAGGGCTGACAGGATTCTTCCGACACTGGGTCCCAAATTATGCCACCCTGGTCAAACCTCTGTATGCTGCAGCTAAAGAGACTCCCACAGGGCCGCTGTCGTCCCCCACCAAAGTGACCCAGGCCTTCCACGCTTTACGCTCAGCCCTATTGGCTGCACCCCCTCTCTTTCTCCCAAATCCCAACTATCCGCACCATCTATACACTGATGAAAAGGGAGGGATAGCCTTTGGGGCCCTGGTGCAACCGATCGGCCCTGAACTGTTGCCCATTGCTTACATATCCAAACACCTTGACCCCACAGCCAGGGGGTGGGTTCCCTGCCTGCAGGCGCTAGCTGCAGCGGCCACACTGTACGCAGACGCCAAGAAACTAGTTCATGGTCAACCCCAGACCATCTTTTCACCTCATCGCCTTGGCGACCTTTTAGCCTCTAAATTCCTCTCTGACCTCAGTGAGTCCAGGCTCCAGCAATTTCACCTGGTGTTTCTGGACAATCCTCAGGTTTCCGTGGGCTGCTCCCCACAATTAAACCCGCTTTCCTCGCTACCCTCACTCCCTCTCTCCTCAGAACCCCCAGCCCTCTCGTGCTCAGAGGTCCTCAAGTCCATTATGCAACCACCCCAACCTGTTCTCCAAACCTCTATCAAATCCAGAGTTAACCTTGTTCGTTGATGGGAGCTCAAAGCGAGACCCCAATGGAAACCGAAGGGTGGCTTATGCTGTGGTAACCACCCGGGAAGTCCTGGAGGCTCAGCCCTTGCCACCCGGGACGACCTCTCAAAAGGCTGAACTGACAGCCTTAACTAGAGCCTTACACCTAGCAAAGGAAAAAGGGCCAATATGTACATAGACTCCAAATATGCCTTCCTAATTGCCCACTCCCACGCGGTGATCTGGAAAGAACAGGGCTTCCTAACCACTAAAGGATCCCCCATCTGTAATGCCCCCACATTACTCAACTGTTAGATGCCTTATCCCTGCCCAAAGACGTCGCTATCATACACTGCAAGGGACACCAAAATACTCATGACTCTGTCGCTTTGGGCAACAACATGGCTGACCAAGTGGCATGGCAGGTTGCCTTGCAACAGGCCCTTGAGCCCGTGTTGGCTTTGAGACCCACTTTCAGCCCCGAATATTCCGACAAGGAAGCCAAAGCCCTGCTGGCACAGGAAGGGGCTCAGAGACATCCGTCGGGATGGATACTGTTCCATGGCAGACCGGTACTCCCTGAACGCCAGGCCAAAGACATCATATCCCAAATCCATGACACCTTGCACATTGGGCCGAGGGCTCTCCTCTCCTTTCTCAGCCCTATCTTTGCCCCTTGGCACCTCAGACAGGCCATATATGATGTTCACTGCTCCTGTTTGACTTGCACTTCAACCTCTCCCCAGGGAGGACTTAGACCCCCACAAACAACTCATCAACTTAGGGGACACTTGCCCGGGCAAGATTGGCAGATAGACTTCACCCACATTCCCAGACATCGGAGCCACCGCTATCTGTTGGTCTTGGTGGACACTTTTTCAGGATGGATCGAGGCCTTCCCCACCACCCGAGAGATGGCAGTGGCGGTGGCAGAGGTCTTGACGACCCATCTCATTCCCAGGTTTGGGTTGCCAAACTCTCTCCAATCTGACAATGGGCCTGCATTCATCTCGCAGATCTCCCAGCAGGTGGCCGCAGCCCTGGGCATCGCCTGGCATCTCCACATCCCCTATCGGCCTCAATCGTTGGGCAAGGTAGAGCGGGTGAACGGCATCATCAAGACGCACCTGACCAAGCTTGCCTCGGAACTGCGACTATCTTGGGTCGACCTCCTTCCTCTGGTGCTCACTCGTATTCGCACCACCCCACACTCGAGAACAGGTTTGACCCCCCTTTGAACTGCTCTACGGCAGGCCCTACCTCCTGAACCACCTCCCAGTGGGAGAGGCTCCCCCACTCGTGGGGTACCTCCCCCCTCTTCTCCCTCCTACGATCCCTGCTGAGAGAACACGCTGATTGGGTCCTGCCACAACCAACAGACAGCAAGGGGCCAACTCGGTCTTTGGCCCCAGGAGATCAGGTACTGCTGAAAGCCCTCAGTCTCCGCCCACTACAGCCTCGCTGAACGGGACCCCATACGGTGATCCTCACCACTCCTACGGCAGCCAAACTCCTGGGACACGAGCCCTGGTACCACTTGACCCGATTTAAACCCCGCACCCCCGGGTCTTCCTGAAGGGGGGATCTTACCACTCCATCCTTACTGGGCCAACCAAATTAACTATTACCCGAACCCCTCTTTTGCCAATCTTAGAATAATTGAGGCACTGCCTCCCACCAGGAACAAACACGTTCCAATCTGATGTTGGCCTGGTGCCATCTGCTGTGGCTGCTGACAACCACAGTTTTGGCCATACTCTTTGCCATTGGATTGGCGGCCACAGCTCTCCAAAACTGGTCATTTGCACTTCGGCTGTCACTGGCCCTTGCTTACCTAGCCGTCTGCTCCCTACTCCTGGGGTGCTATTCCCTTGGGGCACCTTGCAACCCTATTCGCCCTGGGAGAAGCGGGAACGGGCACCGGGATTGCATCACTGTCCATGCAAAGCCAGGGTTTGACCTCCCTAACAGCTGCCGTTGATGAAGACATTGCCCGAATAGAAAAGTCTATGATGGCCTTAGAAAAATCTCTAACTTCCTGTCAGAGGTGGTGCTACAAAACAGGTGAGGACTAGACCTGGTTTTTCTACAACAAAGGGGCCTCTGTGCAGCCCTCAAGGAAGAATGTTGCTTTTACGCTGACCATATGGGGGTGGTAAGGGAATCCATGGCCAAGGTGAGAGAGGGGCTAGAACGCAGGAAGAGAGAGCGGGAGGCACAGCAGGGCTGATTCCAGTCCTGGTTCCAGAGCTCCCCCTGGCTGATGACTCTACTATCCTCCCTAATGGGACCACTCATCATCCTCCTGCTGCTTCTGACTTTCGGGCCCTGTATCCTAAATAAGTTTTTGGCCTTCATCAAACAACGGCTCAATAAGGTCCAGCTGATGGTGTTGCAACAGCAGTACCAAGGGCTTCCGACAAACGATGTGTGACCAACCTAATGGACGACCACCCCCTGTCATTCCGGCCACACCCTACCCCTCGCTGCCCCTGTTCAGCAGGAAGTAGCCAGAGAGAATCGGCGCCCCTTGTCCTATATCAAAAGGCCGGGATGAAAGGTTAGGACACCCCCAGGCAGGCTAGGGCACGCCCCGGAAAAGTGCCGCAGACAAGCCTCAGAGGCAGGACAACAACCAAACAGGACCCGGAAGCGGACCAGGCTTCTGGGGGCCAACCCCATGTAGCCTGGCCCAACTAGGGTGCCGACACGGAGCCCTTGGACACCCGCTGCCGCTGTAGCCTGCACTTTCTACCTTATATGGGAGAACCTGGCTTGAGCACCAGCCCTGGCTATAAAACCCCCTCCCCACCCCTCATGCCTCGCAGACTCCCTTTGTCTCCTTGCTCACCTGTCCCCGGGAGTTCTGCCCGAGAGCGACCGCCCAATAAAGGCTTTCGTCAACAGTCCCTAGAGGTGGCTCTTTCTTCCCGTGGCATTTTCTTACAATATCATGATTTAAATTGCAGTGAATATAGCGAAGCTTCATGTTCTTGTTCATTTATCACTTGATGGCAGAATGTTCATCTTGAAGAGAAAGCACACAGGTGTAAAGTGTGTGGCAAAGCTTTTACCCAAAGATCACAAGTTGGGGGACCTACTGGAGGAGCACCTCCCACATGCAATGAGTATGGGAAAAGCTTTACACTGAGTTCAGGTGTCAGGACTTGAGCCATCTGCTCATGAGAATGTTCAGTTTCTGACTGTTAGGACCTAACTGGAGCCAGGACAGGCTCTAAGGGGCAGGCTAGGCCTGAGGTTTAGTCTCTAGGAAAGCTGAGGCACTGGGAAGTCCCACAGGCAGTGTAGCTTGACCAATCAGCATGCTCCCCTGTAGCCTAGTTTGAGCCAATCAGGACGAGGATGGAAATCCCCTAAGAAAGCCCCCGCACACGAAAATCTAGCCAATTAGTAGATGCCAAGAAAGCCTTGCAACCAATCTGCCCTTGCCAACTCCCTGTCTTTGTCCTAAACCTATAAATACTACTGTAATCCAGGGCTCAGGGCTCTTCGTCAAGACTCCATTGTGCTGAATGAGATGGGAACCCTAGCTCGAGCTAGAAATAAAACCCCTTTATGCTTTTGCATTGCTGTGGATGTCTTATTCTCTCAGTTTTGGGGACTCGGACTTCGGGCATAACATTTGGGGGCTCGTCCGGGATCCCTTTAACTGAGAAGAATAACGCCCTCCCGGTAGAAGAGGTTTCCTCATTTAGAGGAAAGGTATCTGAACAGTGGTGTTAAGTCTGGTTAAGTCCAGTGTAAGGCTGGGGCCCAGTGAGTGCGCTGGAAGGCAGCTGGCTCTGGTAAGGAGAAAGCTTTTGTCAGGTCTCGTCAGGGGCGAACTAGTCGCCCTAGCCAGCTTAAGGCCGAGGCCCAGGAGACGTGCTGAAAGGCAGCTGGCTCTGTGGGAAAGAGAGCTTCTCTCTTGATCCCGAATCTGGTGGGACTTTTCTTCACCGAGACTGACATCCTGACCACTCGGGGTACTCACGGGCCAGCTTGCCTGCCAATGGACTAGACCCAGAGGCCGCAACTGGGACCCTTTTGTCCCTGGTCTCCTCCTGACGTGGACAACTGGCCAGAGTGCCCTAACCTGTAAGGAACAAGAGACTTTATTGATCTCTCTCCCCTTCCCCTTTCTTTCCTCTCCTTAACCCTTCCTATCCTTCCCTATTTTTCTAGTCCCCTGGTCCTGGATGCAGGAATCTGGTGGAAGGGCCCTCAGCCTGAGCTGAGGACTGGAGACTGATCACCTCCTCTTGGCAGAGAACTCGAATTCTGGTTCTGATTTCTGGTAGGGCCGAGTTCCAGTCCTCCCTTCTCTGGATGCCCAGGGAAGAGTCCTGTAACGCCTGGGTATCTGTAGGTGGCAGGAGATGTTAGTACTTATGTTAGCACTTAGATCTGAAGTTCTGTGGCTCTATAGGAGGTTTTCTGAGAGACTATGTTCTTGTATTTAAGGGCTTCCCTAGTGGAGCCAAGGTCTGTGTGTTTTAACTCTGTGTTCTGTGTTGTGATTTTTGATGGCCATTTTGCTTTGTCTGGCCACCATGTGGTTTAGACTTGCCACCATTTTGTTAGAACTTAATTTTCTTTCCCTGTGCCTTGAGACCAGGGCTCTTAGGAACGCCTATATAGACCATCTCTAACTCCTGACACTGAGGAAAAGGGACTTGAAGCTAGATCTTGCACTGTGTCTGTCTAAATATGTCTTGGTATGTCTCTGTCTCTGGGTAATATTTTTGAGGTTAATTTATATATGAGCTCTATTTATTTGGCTTAAAAAGGTAAGCACTTACAAATCAAGTAATTCTAATTTAAACAATGAATTTCAGGTTCATGTGAACTGGGAAATATTCAGTGTTAAATACCTGATATTAATGTTTGTTTGTTGACTTATCTAATATAGACATGTCTTAGAGTAATTAACGTTAAGCAGAATATTTTCATTGTACCTAGGTTTAATATAAGTTAAATATTACTATATCTGTTACAAGTTTGTCAGCAAGGAAGTTACCTTGCTGAGTGAAGAAATTTAAAAAAAAAAAAGTAAATGAGATATGAGCCTTTAGATAAACTCTATTAAGAATAATTACACTTTAGGAACGTCTGTCTAAAATAGTCTATCCAGATTGGGTAACTTGAACTTCTAAAGGTTGTGCTAAACTAAGTGTTGGAAGTCTATTGAATAGCTAAGTCATTTCCAAATAAAAGAAGGTTTTGAAACATTTACTACTAAACACTAATTACCTCTTACAGAGAAACTAAAGAGATTTGGGATTAAAAAGAAATGATGTTTGATGCCATCCTAAAATGTTCTTTCTAAGAAAACAAAGGTTTTAGAAATTATCACTGATATTTATGCTCATCAATCTATAAAATGCTAATATAAAAGTCAGTTCTTGGTTGCTTAAGGAAGGTAGGAAATGTGTTTCCAGTAAAGAAGGTATGAGGAATGGAATTTCATTTTGTGAAGGGAAAATGAAGTAGGCCTGCCTTACAGGTGGCTTTTAGGATGGAAGAATGCAGTAATGGGTACAGAAAGGGATAAGGTTTGTGAAAAGTGAACCATGAGGAAAGAGTTTTGTATATGGTTAGGACTAAGTTTAAAATAAAATTAGTTGAGTTTACCTTTTAAGTAAAGTACTGACTGGTGGCTCAGACAGTAAGGCATCTGTCTACAATGCAGGAGATCGGGGTTTGATCCCTGGGTTGGGAAGATCCCCTGGAGAGGGAGATGGTAATCCACTCCACTACTATTGCCTGGAGAGTCCTGTGGACAGAGGGGCCTGGTGGGCTACAGTCCATGGGGTTGCAAAGAGTCAGACATGACTGAGCGACTTCATTTTCTTTCTAAGCCGGTGCAAAAACTTGAATTTAGTTTTTTCTCTGTTAAGAGGACACCTTTTCTTCAGATATTGAACTGCCTTTGATAATAGATTTAAGTTTCTTTATCTCTTAAATGATCTGCTCTGAAATCCCTTGTTGTTACTTTGGCCTTTTTGATTATTGTTGACAAAGCTTCCTAAATCATTCTATCTTATTCATATAAGATTTCTAGCTAACTTTGGGATGCTTCAGAGGGCCCCTGAAACATTCCAAGGAGAGATATTACACTAATTAGGTTCATTTTGTATGCAGAATTACATGAGGGGTATTGTCAAGTGAGTAATGTCTTGGGTTATATTGTATGGTAAATGTTACTAATATAGATATCTTAGATATCTTAGCCATTGCCTACTTCCTAGAAGGAGAAGGCAATGGCATCCCACTCCAGTACTCTTGCCTGGAAACTCCCATGGACGGAGGAGCCTGGTAGGCTGCAGTCCATGCGGTCGCTGAGTCAGACACGACTGAGTGACTTCACTTTCACTTTTCACTTTCATGCATTGGAGAAGGAAATGGCAACCCATTCCAGTGTTCTTGCCTGGGGAATCCTAGGGATGGCGGAGCCCAATGGGCTGCCGTCTGTGGGGTCGCACAGAGTTGAACACAACTGAAGCGACTTAGCAGCAGCAGCAACTCCCTAGAAACTGTATAGAATTCCTAAAATTTTGATATGTTTGGGTAAAATGTTACCAGGCATAATTCTAGTTACTATGTCGATATTGTCATAGCACTACCCAAGTTTCACCTCTTCAAGTAGATTTATTAAAAAAAAAAAGACTTTTGGATAAATACCAGTTTCTGAATTGAGTAAGGATTCTAATAGAAAACCTGATGACTTCACAAAAATTAACAAAAGGACTGAATGAACCAGCGAATATGCTTATAACTTTTATGGTTTCTATCTGAAAAACTATGGGTTTGAATCTTATGTTTTCAGGGAGTAGGGAAAATCTTCCTCTCAAACTAATTATGACAATACTTTGGTAAAATTAAACGTTATAAACAAAACAATTATATTTTTATCTGATTCCTCTAAAAATTGGAAGTTCTTAGGTTTCCAGTAAGTTTATCAAATGAGTTAGGAAGGTTATCTCATGGGTACAAAAATCTCAAGAAATTTTTGAGACCTTAAAAGGGAAAAATTCACCTAGATTTGATAGGCAAAATCTGTGATAAGCCTTTGATATGAGTTTCCCAGCCCTGTTTTATTTTAAAAGTTCAGTCTGAGACTCTATAAATGTTTCAGCAAAATAAAAAGCTTATAATCGATTATGGTTATAAAAATTCATCAGACCAAAATCAGTGAGAACAGACCTATTTTGCAAACAGACTAGCCTTAATTTGGTTATATTTAATAAAAATAAGGGTAACCTTAAGGAGAAAAAGATATTTCAAAGTGTTAAATACCAGTTTGTTAAAGGAGGTCTGCATCTAATAAGACTCATCTCTTAGATAGTTCTTTGCTGTTATGTGATATTAATGTAAAATATGATTGAATTCTTGAAGAACACCCCAAGTTTGTTTCTGAAGCTTATCTCAGTAATCTATCTTTGGATGAAGATCAGATGCCTCATGACCTGCAACCAGGACTGGAAAAAGACATAATTTAAGAGACTGTCTCCAATATGGATGAAAGGACTTTTTTATCAGGAGAAACTACACGGCACCAGGATGAGAAGACAACGACATCAGAGGTAGATAGCTTCCCCAAGAGGCTGGACCTGATTTGTATGATCATTTATGTTTTCTTGACTTCTTAGACCTTTGCATATAAGTCAAATGCTTTTCTATCATAGGCCTGATCCGATGCTAGTTTTAAAAATCAATCCAATTGTTGGGTTTGTGGCCAATTACCTGTGTCTAGTTCTGGGTTAACTTGGTAAATTTCTCTAATACCAGACTCTAACTGGTTGGCCCTGAGAAAATTTACTTTAAAAAATGATAGTCATATTCAGGTCACTGTGATCATACTAGATAGGGTCCCCTCACTGGGCCAATTAATAATGCCTGCTCTGACTCTGGCTATAAATTTGAGCTTTTTTCTATTATCCAAGCTTAATCAAAACAAGAAAAGTTTCCGTAAAGGAGGGGAAAATCTCCCACAATTATGAGATGGATTTATATAGATAATACCAGGCTACAGTAATTTAGGTTTAAAGTCTCCTCTGTGTTAAAAAGAAAAATTAAATCATACTAAAGATAATCAGTCTAGTAACACTAGAAAACTGGGCTATGTGCCTTATAGACGGTGCCAATACATCATTCCCCTGGAAGATAAAGATTCTACAGGGCAGACTAAGTCAGATGACCTGAAGTTATACTGGGCTACATCTAATGAAAGTTTTTAACATGTCTTACTTGTGACTTTACTAATACTGCTGGCTATGTTATTTGTATTTCACCTGTTTTACAAAATTGCTGTTTCTTACACTGTCAAATATGTGTGTAAAGCCTCTAACAGAATAATATGTAGTCCCATATGAGATCGATGATGGTAACAGTGTAACTCTAGATATTGCAAGAAGCAACAAGAGGGAATATTTTCCTGGACCAAGACAGGTGGTCCAGAGAATTGTGGATACTGTTTTATGGCCTAGTCCAGTAACAGCACATTGAGTGGCCTGTCAAAAGAATCTTTGCCAAACCTGAGAATGAACATTCTCGGCGCCATGGGATAAAATGATCATGAAATGGCCCCCTCAAAATCATGGTCAAATTTATGAGCAAAAAGGGGCTCTGCCAACTGAAGACTGACACTCGCCATCTACATCTATGAAGATTAAATCATGGCCGCTGTAGCTGCTGACTTTCAACACCCCTGAAAGGAGTTCAGGGTGAAAATCAGGAATAGAGCACTATGTGCTCTGGGAAAAACTGGCAGAACAGGCCTTCAGATAGTTAGATCTTTTCAGGAAAAAATTTTATGAGTCCCAATTCTTGCATCTTCTCGTACCTAGAGAAACACTGACGTCATTAATGGTGACATCTGCTTTGGCTATTAAGGAAAAGTTTACGATTAAAAGTCAAAATAGAGTAGCTATCGTTCAGATATCCTGGGAAATAACTAGGTGATGCTATGGGTGTACTTTCAGATTAGACCTTGTATTGCTAAACACTTGAGTTTTCTGAGTCATGTCAGGCTTGGATGCCACCGTTTTCAAAACAATGTCTGCTGGAAGCCAGTAAATTCCAGTTATCACTCCTCCAACTACTTCTAATTGTGTCTGTTACACCAAAATGGCAGACCAAGGGGATTAGGATTTTAATCATACAAGATTCAGATCTAGAACTTGGAACTCAGAAATACTTCCAGTTCAGTGTCTATTCACCAAATTGAGAGAGTCTTATGCCCCATTTTGACAGGAAGTTATCAAAGTCATAGTTGCCCAGTTCCCTGAGTTAAAACTGAGCAGGATTCTGTGGAGCTCTGGAGTATGGATCCATTCTATGTTCTCCATTTCTTGTTTGTAGGATATAGGGTTCATTCAGCCTTTTTGACCTTTCCGGAGTCCAAAAGGGCAGATTCAAACAATTGCTGATCAGGGAAGGGAGGGAATATGGAAACAGAGGAGGAGCAATCAAATAATGGTACAGTCTTGAAGCAGGGTCCTGATTTCTACTCAAAAATACGCTTAACAGTGTCTTTGAGTTCTTTTGCAGAACTGGGGCCCCCACCCAGGTGGAGGATGGTAACTTCAGACTGAATTCAAGATTCCTGGAGCACAGCTCTGTTGCCTCACCACCAACCAATCAGAAGGGGTCACAAACCCTGCAACCCTCACCCCAAATGTTGCCTTCTGTTTCCGGGGACCAGAGATGGCCATCCTGTTAGGTCTCCTGTTTGGCCCTTGTCTATTTCACCTCTGAGAGGGGCCAACTAAATTGCTTTTACTACAAGGGTAGAAGCTGGTTTCAGATGTGGAAAACCCCAACTTAGATCAGGTAGAGAGAGACTTCTGCTCTGCTAGGCAGGCCTACGCCCATGCTCAGCAGGAAGAAGTTACAGAAGAAAGAGACCTCCTCCCCCAAAAGTAGCTTGAGTATGAAGTCTCTCAGGCGGATTATGTGCTGCGTTAGGGGAAGAACGTTGTTTTTATGTAAATCACTCAGGGGTAGTAAGAAAATCTATGGCTAAAGTAAGGGAAGGGCTAGCCCATCGGAAAAGAGAGCGAGAGGCCCAACAAGGATGGTTTGAGTCCTGGTTCCAACAGTCCCCGTGGTTAACAAAGCTGATTTCCACCCTGGTGGGCCCTCTAATAGTGCTACTATTAATACTTACTGTTGGCCCATACATCATAAATAAGCTTGTTGCCTTTGTAAAAGACTGCATCAATACTGTCCAACTGATGGTACTGAGGCAACAGTATCAGGCCCTGCCCCAAAATAAAGAGGAAGATTCCTCTATGTAGCTGAAGACAGGGGGAATGTTAGGACCTAACTGGAGCTAGGACAGGCTCTAAGGGGCAGGCTAGGCCTGAGGTTTAGTCTCTAGGAAAGCTGCGGCACTGGGAACTCCCACAGGCAGCGTAGCTTGACCAATCAGCATGCTCCCTGTAGCCTAGTTTGAGCCAATCGGAACGAGGATGGAAATCCCCTAAGAAAGCCCATGCACGAAAATCTAGCCAATTAGTAGATGCCAAGAAAGCCTTGCAACCAATCCGCCCTTGCCAACTCCCTGTCTTTGTCCTAAACCTATAAATACTACTGTAATCCAGGGCTCGGGGCTCCCGTCAAGACTCCATTGTGCTGAATGAGACGAGAACCCTAGCTCAAGCTAGAAATAAAACCCCTTTATACTTTTGCATTGCTGTGGAAGTCTTATTCTCTCAGTTTTGGGGACTTGGACTTCGGGCATAACACTGACCATGAAGCCTAGCCATGATGAAAGCTCAGTTTATGAGTCTTTGGGATGGACTGGATACAGATCCCAGGTGCCAAGTGATAGTGATGGGAGCTTCTAATCATGCTATGCCAGCAAACTTGGAAAACTCAGCAGTGGCTTTAGGACTGGAAAAAGGTCAGTTTTCATTCCAATCCCAAGGAAAGGCAATGCCAAAGAATGCTCAAACTACTGCACAATTGCACTCATCTCGCATGCTAGTAAAGTAATGCTCAAAATTCTCCAAGCCAGCCTTCAGCAATACATGAACCATGAAATTCCAGATGTTCAAGCTAGTTTTAGAAAAGACAGAGGAACCAGAGATCAAATTGCCAACATCTGCTGGATCATGGAAAAAGCAAGAGAGTTCCAGAAAAACATCTATTCCTGCTTTACTGAGTATGCCAAAGCCTTTGACTGTGTGGATCACAATAAACTGTGGAAAATTCTGAAAGAAGGGAACACCAGACCACCTGACCCTGCCTCTTGAGACACCTATATGTAGGTCAGGAAGCAACAGTTAGAACTGAACATGGAACACCAGACTGGTTCCAAATAGGAAAAGGAGTACATCAAGGCTGTATATTGTCACCCTGCTTATTTAAATTATATGCAGCGTACCTCATGAAAAATACTGGGCTGGAAGAAGCACAAGCTGGAACCAAGATTGCCGGGAGAAATATCAATAACCTCAGATATGCAGATGACACCACCCTTATGGCAGAAAGTGAAGAGGAACTAAAAGCCTCTTGATGAAGGTGAACGAGGAGAGTGAAAAAGATGGCTTAAAGCTCAACATTTAGAAAACGAAGATCATAGCATCCGGTCCCATCACTTCATGGAAAATAGATGGGGAAACAGTGGAAACAGTGTCAGCATTCATTTTGGGGGCTCCAAAATCGCTGCAGATAGTGACTGCAGCTATAAAATTAAAAGACGCTTACTCCTTGGAAGGAACATTATGACCAACCTAGATAGCATATTAAAAGGCAGAAACATTACTTTGCCAGCAAAGGTCCATGTAGTTAATACTATGGTTTTTCCCGTGGTCATGTATGGATGTGAGAGTTGGACTGTGAAGAAAGCCGAGCATCGAAGAATTGATGCTTTTGAACTGCAGTGTTAGAGATGACTCTTGAGAGTCCCTTGGACTGCAAGGAGATCCAGTCAGTCCACTCTAAAGAAGATCAGTCCTGGGTGTTCACTGGAAGGACTGATGCTAAAGCTGAAACTACAATACTTTGGCCACCTCAGGCAAAGACTTGACTCATTGGAAAAGACTTTGATGCTGGAAGGCACTGGGGGCAGGAGGAGAAGGAGATGACAGAGGATGAGATGGCTGGATGGCATCACCTACTCGATGGACACGAGTCTGAGTGAACTCTGGGAGTTGGTGATGGACAGGGAGGTCTGGTGTGCTAGGATTCATGGGGTCGCAAAGAACTGGACACGTCTGAGTGACTAAACTGTATAAGGAAAAGAATGCCTATAAGATTTCGAATCAAACAGCCTGCTCTGAAACAAACCTAAGTGTGGGAGTTGGCTACTAGAAGGGCATCTAAGAAGATATTGCTAAGACTGATATATTTTGACATGTGTTTTGGAAAATAATGTGTAATCTGCCATTTTTGAATGTTCTGAAAATGTTGATTAGATTCCATGACTTGATGGGGATATTGTGCTCATCCGTAAATCCCAAATCTTGGGAAGACTACATATTTCGGGACTTTGTCACCCACGTTTGAGAGAGCATTGTTGTTGTTTATTTGGACAGTCATGTCTGACTCTTTGCAACCCTGTGGACAGCAGCATGCCAGCCTTCCCTGTCCTTCACCATCTCCCAGAGCTTGCTGAAACTCATGTCCATTGAGTGGATGATGCCATTCAGCCAGCTCATTCTCTGTCGTCCCCTTCTTTTCCCACATTCAATCTTTCCAAGCATCAGGGTCTCTTCTAATGAGTTGGCTCTTCACATCACTTGACCAAAGTATTGGAGCTTCAGCTTCAACATCAACCCTTCAGTGAATATTCAGGATTGATCTCCTTAGGATTGACTGGTTTGATCTTGCAGTCCAAGGGACTCTCAAGAGTCTTCTCTAACACCAAAGTTCAAAAGCATCAATTCTTCAGCGCTCAGCTTTCTTCACAGTGCAACTCTCACATCCATACATGACCAGTGGAAAAACCATAGCCTTGACTAGACGGACCTTTGTTGGCAAAGTAATGTCTCTGCTTTTCAACATGCTATCTAGGTTGGTCATAACTCTTCTTCCAAGCAGTAATGGTCTTTTAAATTTTATGGCTGCAGTCACCATCTGCAGTGATTTTGGAGCCCCCCAAAATAGTCTGCCACTGTTTCCACATTTCCCCATCTATTTCCCATGAAGTGATGGGACCAGATGCCATGATCTTTGTTTTCTAAATGTTGAGCTTTAAGTCAACTTTTTCACACTCCTCTTTCACCTTCATCAAGAGGCTTTTTACAGTTCCTCTTCACTTTCTGCCATAAGGGTGGTGTCATCTGCATATCTGAGGTTATTGATATTTCTCCCGGCAATCTTGATTCCAGCTTGTGCTTCTTCCAGCCCAGCGTTTCTCATGATGTACTCTGCATATAAGGTTTAGAAAGGGAAATAATTTTAGAAAGGGAAATAATGAAAACACGTTGAATAGAAGAAACAATAACGCAGTTTATAATCATTTAAAGTGTCTTGCTTTTTTTTAAGGCTGTGGCTAGTGACCCAAATGATCACATCCCTTAAGTCCTCCATCTCAGACACCCAAGTACTGACCCTGAGTTTGTTGAACTGAGCACTATGCTGAGTTTGCTGTTTTGTCGGGTGTCAATAGGGAAAAGCCCATTTCTACTTAGGGAGAGTTTTGTGTTTGTAATATAGAGACTAGTCCCACTCTTGCTTTAAAATTGCCCAAGTTCCCAGATCCCTGAATTGCTTCAGCCTCACTAGTAGGATCTGAGCACACCATGCTGTGAAAAACAGCTTTTTATTGGCAATAAGCCCTTTTAGTCTTAAGAGGAAGTATCCTGGCTTCACACAAAACTTGAAGCTTTTACCTGAGTTGTGTTACAGATGGTAACTTAATGCTGTCAAAGTAACAGGCCCCGCCCCCTCCGCGGCCCGCCCCTCCCAGGAACAGTGCGCACAGCGGGTGCTCGCCCCGCCCCTGGTCGGAAGCCCCGGCTGTAATACCACAAGCTCTGTCCCACAGAGCCGGAAGTTGGAGAGCGCGGAGCCGAGGTCCTCGAGCGGCGCCTAAGCTTCCTTCTGGAGTAAGTTTGCAGAGCCCGCCACCCCTCCAGTCCCCACCTCCGCCCCCGCTCACTCGTCCTGATGGTGTGGGAATTGCCAGCGACCTGAAAACCCTGGCACCCGGTGCTCAGCCCCGAATAGACGCTGCCGCTGCCGTTGCGGCCCAGTTATCTTTTCGTTTGGGTTTTAAGTGTTTCTGAGGCGGTTTCGGCCCTCGTTGCGCCCAGACACCGGCTCTGGCTACATTTTCCTGCTTAAAACTCTTTTTGGCCTCTGGCCTCGCCACGTAAAGCTCTTTCTCGCGAGTTGGAGTCGCGCCCGCCGCGTCGCCTTCTCGACCGCTGGAGAGCAGAGCCGGTCGTCCCCGCTCCCTGAGAGGCTGCGCCTTCTCCCCGGTCCCGGGATTCTGGAGAGGCCGCCCCGCTCCTGAGCCCCCTCCCTCCGAGCCTCACTTTCCTCGCGTCTCCTGAGGCCGCTCCTTCTGCCCCGCAGCAGCCCCCTTTCCTGTCAGCCCGTCCTCTCACCCCGCCTAGGGTAGGTGACCTGGGCCAGCCATGTGACAGCCGGTGCTGTTCCATGCCCAGTTCAGCTCGGGGGGAAAAGGGGGCGTCTCGTTCTGTCGCCCACTCAGGAAATTCAGGAGGCAGGAGGATCAGGAGAAGCAGAGTCAGAAGGACTGAGAGAGAGAGAACTGAAACCGAGGAGAAAAGCATCAGGGAGAACCAGTGCGAACACTGAGAATGGATGAGGGACCTGCAAAGGGATAGTCAAGTCAAATAAGTTAAGCCTTGAAAATAGCCAAGTGAGTACAACAGAGAAGTATTAATAAATTAGAAAGCCAGATCTCCAGGGATTGGAAAACAGCATGGGGAGAACTGCCCTGTCTCAGTGATGGGAGCGGGGAGGCGAAGGGCGATGAGGGACGTCAGAGGTGGAGAGTCCCTAACTGGGTTTTGGCCGTGTTTGAGTCCAGGTCTCTTGGGTTAGAGTGCCGAGTTGTGTTTTCACCTGGTTGGAGTCCCGCCACATGGGGTCAAGTCTCAATTTGAGGTGGCCGGTTTTATGATGGTGCTGGCAAAGAAAGAGGTAAGGAGCAGAGGAAGAAAGGGCTGGAAGGAAGCATAGCCACATGGCCTGCCAGAGAGTGGGGAGGCAGGGAGAGTCACAGCGAGAGGAGGGGAGTAATCGGGAGCGCAGAGAGGGAGCCGAAATGGGGGAAGAAAGAGGCAGACATAGGTGTGGATTTTTGAAAGACTCAGGAAGGTTGGAGAGAGAGCATTTGGAGGGGGGACGAATTGCAGCCGCCTGGGACGGGACACGTGTGAGGGAGGAAATAGGACAGAAACAGCAGGAGAGCAGAGGGAGAAAGAGACACGCAGACCCAGATGAAATAGGGAGATGGGTGAACAGAGGGGTAAGCTCGATCCAGGTGTGGCCAGTTGTTTGGATACAGATGATTTTTTTCGTTATACAGAGGAGGATGATAATTTCAACTCCTGTCTATAAGGCTTGTGTCTTTTTTTATTACTTGTGGCAGAAGATGACTTCCATTTGCAAATCCTGTTGAGCAGTGGCTTGATTCACTGAGTTGTGAGTGACCCCCTTCCCTTGTCCTATTGTGAGATAGAGGTCAGGGAAGAAGAGACCTGGGGCAAGAAATGACTGACTCTGTCACTCTGTGGTAGCTTTTTTTTTTTTAATTAATTTTTTGGCTGTGCTGTCTTCGGTTCTGTGCCATGGGCTCAGGAGTTGTGGCTCCCAGGTTCTAAAGCACAGGCTCAGTAGTTGTGCACAGGCTTAGTTGCTTCTACTTGTGGGATCTTCCTGAACCAGGGATAGAACCCATATCCCCTGCATTGTCATGCAGATTCTCATGCACTGTATCACTGTTGGGTAGCATTTTTAAAGGAACACTTTTTTTTTTTTAATAGTGGATTCACACTTTCTCCTTTCTTTATGTATGGTGCTTTTTGTGGCTTGGAATAGGTCTTAATTCATTCCGTTTCTGTAATCATTTTTAACTTCAGAAATAAGCTTTTTAGTTTCCGGTATTCTACTCTTATCATCAATGTTTTTTGTACCAGTGGATATATATTTGCAATTCTGTATTTTTAAAATATTTTACTGCAATTGTATAATAAAGAATTACCTGTTTGGTATCAGTTTGACCCAATCTTGAAAGAAAAGTTTCTTTTGCTCAGATACATGACAGATGTTCCTGCTCTTAAATGGGAGGGGCAATAAGGACAAACTTGGCCCCTTGCCCTTCAGCCTCTCATTTCATTATTCAGTTATACCCCGTTCTCTTCACTCAGCTCAGACCTTCTCATAAACGGCTTCTGTCTGGGCCCAAGGGAGCCCAGTTGTAACATGGAGATGAGAGACTAGACCGGAAACCCTGAATGTGAGCAACACTGACCCCTGAAATGATTAGCCAAATTGGCTGTGTGTCTGTGTGTGGCAGTTCTAATTTGGAGGGAGTGTCTGGTGGAAATTAGAATTTTAAATAGATCCCAGTCCTCCCTCAATGAAAAATGAAAACTGTAGGGTGGAGGCAGGATCACAGGCTCAGAATTAGAAGACTTCTATGTATAAGGCTAAATCTGAAGGGAGATTTCTTTTACATCCTGATGTTCAGACCTCCTCTGGCTTTCAGTTTTTCCTGGGACAAAAGCTTGACTTCTCGCTGTGGCTCCACAGCCCTCTGTCAAGCTCAGGGCCCTGTCAGTGTCCTGGGAGCTGACCTTTGCTCATGGTTCAGCCCGTCCTGATCTCATTTACCTTTTCTCTTTTTCCAAATACCAAAACCATTTCTGTCTGACATCTTAGTTTCTTTTCTCACCTTCAAGTCACCCTGGCTGAGGCCCTTTGTCACCCTTCAAGTCTAGGCTTAGAGAGGTCTACCCATCCCCTCCCAACAGTTTCTCTCATGTTACCCAGGTTTATTGCCTGTGTATCAGTTACCATCAGCAGAAATTAATGCCCTTCTTCATGGGTTATTTTGAGTCTTTCCTGGTTCCTCTCTTTTTAGGGCTCATAGTGTTCCTCTTCTTCCCAGCGTGGCTGCAGTAACTGATTCTGGAAATGTCTTTAGATGACAGGACTATGGGTTGGGCTGAAATAATCCTCAGGGAAGACCAAGAGAACAGGGCAGTTGATGAAAATGTTTCTCATGTTCTGGACATTTCAGTTGTAATTGATCCTTACCCCATGTGGCTTCTTAATTATTCAAAAGAAGAGCCAAGAAATATAGGAAGTCCTGAAAAGCCCTACAGAACTGGTGTCCTCAAGCAGTGGGCTAAGATGTCCCCATGTTTAGTCTGCTGGGTTTAGTCCACTGCAGCCCCTAGATCTAAGCTCTGTCCATCCAGGACCAGTCATTACCGTGGACAGCAGCTTTGCCATCTAGGAGTTCATGTGGTCAGTGTCAGCGATTGTGATTTCATGGCGCTGAGGATGAGCAGAAATTCCCAAACCTAATGGGGCAGGAAGGAGACGCTGCCCCTGTCCCCCAGCAAGAGGTAGAATATCTTCCAAGTAGGTGTGGGTGGAGAAAACAGGAGATAGTGAGACCTGGAGACCCTTGCTTTGAGACTTCCTCATATCAAATACCTTTGTATGTGGACTCCATAGTGTCCCCAGGTGGTGGCAGACTTTCCCAGGAGGGCCAGTCTCTTGATTTTCATACTGCATGTGCAGTGTCCTTTGGGTGGTAGCTCATGGGCACTCCTCTTGTGATCCCCCTTTGCCAAGAAACCCCTGTGTGCTTTAGTCTCGCTTAGTCCAGTCATGCATGGAGGAGAGGTAGACAAATGGGGCAAGCGGAGGGAGCCTGGTGGGGTCTGCAGGATGGTTGTGGAAGTACTTGGGGGCATCAAGGTGAGCCCAGTGAATGGAACGTGCGCCCATCCCAAGTGTAGTTGCAGAGACAAGGGGTGTGTGGATCTGTTGGAAGAGAATGTCTCCATTCAGGCTGGAGAACCTGGAAGTGAGTTTGTTGGAGAGCCCGTACGGAATGGTTTGAGGTTATACTGCCTGAGCTCGTGTTCCCCTGGACAGCAGTGCTGAGGCTGACACTTGCCTGCACAGGTTTGATTTGACAAATCGTGACCACACGTGAGGAGCATTGAAGCACGTGGAATTCAGCCAAGAGAAGTGTTTTCCACTGTTAGAACTGTGGCCTGGGCTGAGCTGACAGGCACCTGTGGGTGCAGGAGGATGGGAGCCTTGGGCTTGAGGGGCTGGTTCTAGCAGGTGCCCCCAGCATCCACTCCACGCCCTGTCTTTTGTTGGCTCTTTTAGCAGGCAGGCACCGTAGAGTAACAGGGAAAATTTCAGGTCATTTTTTGCATCGACTTTGGTATCATTGTGTACTTGGAGTTGCCAGTGAAGATAGTTTCATGTGCATTTCGGAAGATACCAAGAGACTCTGGAGTGTTTCCTTAGAAGACAGTGAGATCTCACTGGGCCATGTGCATCATTGGAATTGTCCCTCTTTTTCATAGTCTTTGGAGATTTCGATGTTTGACCTGGATCACTTACTGTAAATGAAAATATGGTGTTTTGTGTCTGTGGATCCTTGGGTGTCCTCTTTTGTATTTTGCCTCATGCATGAGATATCAGGGCTTGGAATGCTTTGTGTTTGTATAAGAGGGTTCAAGGCTCATTATGGGCTCTGTGGACACTCTGTTGGACACCATGAAAGTTTGTAAGTTTGTTTGAATCCTGCTGGGAAATTAGGAATACTAAAGTTAAGATCGCAGAATGCTTGTTAATAAGGTGGTCTTGCTCGGTAGGGATCTCTGGGCCCAACCTGAGAAGAGTCATAAAATCCTGTGATGCAGGGGAAGATGGCTCAGGGAATCAGAGGGCAGCGATGCACAATGATCTGCTACAAGGAGATTTGTCCTCTAGAAGGTGTAACTGCAACTCTCTTGCTGCCTGAGCAGTGCTGGGTTCTCTGTTATCCACTTCTGTCCCTCCCAAAATAAGCACACACACAGGCACAGTACAGAAAACATGGAATCTTAAGTGCACTGTTGGTGGTAATGTAAATGGTACTGCTATGTTGAAAAACAAAATGGAAGTTCCTTAACAGATTAACATAGAACAGACCTACAGTCTGTCAAACTCATTTCTGACAGATATCCAAAGGACAAGTGATTAGTTTTTCAGGAATATGTCCACAGTCCCATGAATGTGACTGGATTTGCAGTAGCCAAGGTATAGACACAGGTCAGATATCTCTTGACAAAGAAGAGATAACAAAAGTGTGGTATGGAATATTTATTATATACTGTATATTCATGAACTATTTTTTTCTCTATCTATAAATATAAAAATCAAGAATCCTGCATTTATGCCAAAATGAATGAAGCTAGAGAACATTATGCCAAGTTACATAAGCCTCACAAAGGAAAACAGACACTATGTGGAAACTATACTTGTCAAACTCATGGAGCCATTGAGTAATAAGGCTGTTACCAGGAGCTGTGTGGAGGGGGAAGTGGGCCACTGGTAGGCAAAGAGCAGAGATTTTCAGCTGTAAAATAAGTAAGTTCTGGGGATCTGAGGTACTGCATGCTGCCTGTAGTGTTTCTATATATTTGAAATTCACCCAGAGAGAAATAATAAACTTACTCGACTATAACAATTATTCAGTATATGAATCTATCACTTGATCACTTTGTACACAGTACGTTTATACCATTTTTGTTAGTTACACCTTAGTAAGGCTGGGAAAGAAAGAGAGTTGGGAGGAGCCTTTCTCCTCTGAATAGTGCTCAGTCTAGGCTTCATGTTTCATTGATGAGGCGTTTTGTACCCTCTGACCAGAGATTCCCCTTCAGGTAGTTTGTGTTGGTCCACAGCTCGAGAATGTTTAAGATGTCCCAGATTATTCCAGTCTGGATCCCTCCCTGAGCATCAGGACTCTGAGTCCTCCCAGTCCTGAGGGCAGAGATCTGGGCTGAGGAGGGGGCGCTCTGCTCTGACTGGGGCTGGACAAGGGCCTGCTGTGTGACCTGAAGGGGATCATTGGGTTAGCAGAGGTGGCCCCTTCTGCTATGTGTGTGAGGCCTCACCAGGAAGGGAGTGTAATCCGAAGGAAAATGTGGGAAAGTCCCATGTTGGTCTCTGTGCTGGAATTGACTCTCCTGAGTCCCTCGTGAGACAGTAGCCACAGGGGACTGTCTGTTCCACATGGTGAGGTCTTGCCATGTGGGTGATTGGGGCTCAGGAAGGGGATGTATTGACTCTAAGCATGAAACATGTTTTCAACTTTCATGATAGACCTCTGAAGACTTGGGTTGCCTGAGGAAGCCCTGAGGTTGAGGAAGAGGAAAGAAAAGGAGTGAGGCATGGCTCTTTCTCAGGTAAGGTCATATTTAGTCTGTCCTTCCTGAAATGCCCTTCTCTGGACTTGATAATCATGTCTGACTCTGGGGTATCCTGTCTGGCTCCGGTACACGTACACTCACCTGGGGCCTTCCCTCAGGGCTTGTCGTCTCCACTTATATCCCATCTCCCCATGACCCGATGACCTGGCCCTTGTGAGGAGGCTCCCCTGGGCACGGTCCTGGGCAGGACTTCTCACCCACTGGTTGGAGACGGGCTCTCAGTGCTGTTGGGCAGCAGGGATTGCTTAGGGCCCATCTGGATGCGCTGTCTGCTCTCTGTCAACCAGGGTAAGGAAACTGCACGTGGAAGTCAGGTATTAATATGCACAATAGCTGGTAAAATCTGAGAATCAGATCAATTAGGAGCAGTTTGTTCTGACTTTTTAAAGGCAGTTCAAACTAAAGATGTGGGTTAATCTCTTTAAATCCTTATTGTTAATAGAATGGAAAGTTCAGAAATAGACATCAGTGATACAGGGTTTTTTAGTTTATCATCAGATTTAAACTATGAAATGAATCTAAGTCTCTGGCAGGTGGAAATTTTCATCACCTCCATTCTTCAGAGGTTGTCCTTTCACTCTGTGGATTGAATCCTTTGACACAGAGATGTTTTAACCTTTAATGCAAGCAAGATTCCAGCTTCACTCTTTTGCTGGTGGATATCTTTTTCTCAGTATCATGGTTATTGAGACTGTCCTTGCCCTTCTGTGTATCTTGACAGCCTTGTGAATATACCTTCATATACACAAAGAATTATTTCTGAGTACTGTGTTCTGTTCAGGTGGTGTATTTGTCTCTTTTTATACCAGTATCACATCACCTTGATTACCTGGAAATAAGTTTTGAAATAGAAAGACCTCCATCTTCTTTCTTCAAGAGTTTTTCTGTTTGCCCTTTGAATAGTTATCTGACTTTCACTATGTTTTATCCTGCTTCTACAAAGATTGCCATGGCAGTTTTGATAATGAGTTAATTGGTTGTTTGATCCTTTGTGTGGTTTTTAAAGAATCTCTTTTTATATAGCATGTTTCTTTTGTAGTCTTCATGATTTTTACCTAAGAAACTTTGTCATGTGGGAAGGAAGATAAATAGTTTTTTTTCCTGCATCTAGATGATCCTGGTTTTTTTTCCCTTTGATCTGTTAATGTAGTGTGTCATATTAATTGATTTTTATATGTTGACTTCTCCTTGCCTTATGTGAATAAAATCCACTTGGTCATGATGTCAGATCTTTTTATTTATTTAATTTTTTAAAATTGAAGGATTATTGCTTTACAGAAGTTGTTGTTTTCTGCCAAATACCAACATGAATCAGCCATAGGTATACATATGTCCCCTCCCTCCCATCTTCCTCCCTACGCCACCCTTGTAGGTTGTTAGAGAGCCCCTCTTTGAGTTCCCTGAGTCATTCAGCAAATTTGCATTGGGTCTCTACTTTATATATGGTAATATAAGTTTCCATGTTACTCTCTCCATACATCTCACCCTCTCCTTCTTCCCCTCCCACCTCCTTCTGTTCTCTATGTCTTTTTCTCCAGATGTTTTTAATATGTGTTGAGGTTGGTTTGCAAGTATTTTAATTTTGCATCAGTATTCATCAGGGGTATTGGTGTCCAGTTTTCCTTTCTTGTGTCTTTGAGAAATCAGCAAACTATTAGAATCAAGTTTGCTCCATGGAATTTGCAGGATTAGTGATAATTCTTTGTAAATGTTTGGTAGAATTTGGTCCTGTATTCTTTGAGGTTTCTGACTACTTTTTAAATCTCTCTAGTTATAATGGGCTTCTCTAGTGAACTCAAATCTTAGAGAATCTGCCTGCAGTGAGGGAGACCCAGGTTCTATCCCTGGGTCGGAAGATTCCCTGGAGAAAGTCTTGTCTGGAGAAATTCCATGGACAGAGGAGTGTTGTGGGCTACGGTCCATGAGGTCACAAAGATTCAGACACAACTAAGTGGCTAACACTTTCACTTTCAACACTTCCCAATTTTTTAATTTCTTAATAAGTAAAATAGTTTGCATGTTTCTGAGAATTTGCCACTATCTCCTATATTCTATCATATAGGCATTACTGGTCATCACTCAGTCAGTTCACTTCAGTCTCTAAGTCATCTCCGACTCTTTGCAACCCCATAAATCACAGCACGCCAGGCCTCCCTGTCCATCACCAACACCTGGAGTTCAGTCTAACTCATGTCCATCGAGTGGGTGATGCCATCCAGCCATCTCACCCTCTGTCGTCCCCTTCTCCTGCCCTCAGTCCCTCCCAGCATCAGGGTCTTTTCCAGTGAGTCAACTCTCACACAGGGTGGCCAAAGTATTGGAGTTTCAGCTTTAGTATCAGTCCTTCCGATGAACACCCAGGACTCATCTCCTTTAGGATGGACTGGTTGGATCTGCTTACAGTCCAAGGGACTCTTAAGAGTCTTCTCCAACACCACAGTTCAAAAGCATCATTGTTTGGCACTCAGCTTTCTTCACAGTCCAACTCTCACATCCATACATGACCACTGAAAAAATCATAGCCTTGACTACATGGACCTTTGTTGGCAAAATAATATCTCTGCTTTTTAATATGCGATCTAGGTTGGACATAACTTTTTTCGAAGCAGTAAGTATCTTTTAATTTCATGGTTGCTGTCACCGTCTGCAGTGATTTTGGAGCCCCCCAAAATAAAGTCTGACACGTTTCCCCATCCATTTCCCATGAAGTGATGGGACCAGGTGCCATGATCTTAGTTTTCTAATTGTTGAGCTTTAAGCCAACTTTTCCACTCTCCTTTTTCACTTTTATCATGAGGCTTTTAGTTCCTCTTCACTTTCTGCCATAAGGGTGGTGTCATCTGCATATCTGAGGTTATTGATATTTCTCCCGGCAATCTTGGTTCCAGCTTGTGCTTCTTCCAGCCCAGTATTTTTTCATGAGGTACGCTGCATATAATTTAAATAAGCAGGGTGACAATATACAGCCTTGCTGTACTCCTTTTCCTATTTGGAACCAGTCTGTTTTCCCATGTCCAGTTCTAACTGTTGCTTCCTGACCTGCATATAGGTTTCTCAAGAGGCAGGTCAGGTGGTCTGGTATTCCCATCTCTTTCAGAATTTTCCACAGTTTTTTTGTGATCCACACAGTCAAAGGCTTTGGCATAGTCAATAAAGCAGAAATAGATGTTTTTCTGGAACTCTCTTGCTTTTTCCGTGATCCAGCAGATGTTGGCAATTTGATCTCTGGTTCCTCTGCCTTTTCTAAAACCAGCTTGAACATCAGGAAGTTCACAGTTCATGTATTGCTGAAGCCTGGCTTGGAGAATTTGGAGCATTACTTTACTAGTGTGTGAGATGAGTGCAAATGTGAGGTAGTTTGAGCATTCTTTGGCATTGCCTTTCTTTGGGATTGGAATGAAAAGTGATCTTTTCCAGTCCTGAGGCCACTGCTGAGTTTTCCAAATTTGCTGGCATATTGAGTACCGCACTTTCATAGTGTCATCTTTGAGGATTTGAAATAGTTCCACTGGAATTCCATCACCTCCACTAACTTTATTCATAGTGATGCTTTGTAATGCCCACTTGACTTCACATTCCAGGATGTCTGGCTCTAGATTAGTGATCACACCATCGTGATTATCTTGGTCATGAAGATCTATTTATTGGTCATAGTACTTCCTTATCTTTAGAAACTTCCTTTAACTTCTTATTTACCTGTTTCCTTCTGCTAAACTTGGGTTTAGTTTGTTTTCCGTTTTCTGCTTCCTAGAGGTCTAAAACTAGATTTCAGATTAAAATCTTTTCTCTTTTTACTGTAAGCATTTAACAGTTCAGACTTTCCCTCTAGTACAGTCTTCTCTGTGTTATAAATTTTGTAATGTTGTCTTTTCATTTTCATCCATGTATTTAAAACTTTCCATGTAATTTTTTTCTTTGACACATTTGTGGTGTAAGAGTGAGTTGTTTAATGTCCACATTTGGGGAATTTTCTTTTTTTCTTGTGTTTATTTCATTGTTGTTAGGGAACATACTTTTATGGTATCAGTCTCTTAAAATGGCTAATTTTGGCCTAATACGTGGTTTCTCATAGAGCATGTTTTCTGTGTCCTTGAGATGTATGTGTTTTATGCTTTTGTTGGGCCGTGTGATCTGTACATGCCTGTTCAACTTGGGCGTTGAAATCTTGTACACTCCTGTGCAGCTATTTCTGTCTGCCTTTCCTTTAATGTTTCCTTCATTTTACTGAGATTTCTACTGTTAGATGTATATATATTTTTACTTGTTACGGCTTTTTGGTAAATTGATCGTTTTATCATTACACAATGTTTATCTCATTGCACTTTTTTTTCCTTCAGTTTATTTTGTCTGAGATAACAGTCTCCCCTGCTCTCTTTAGGATGGACTGTCTATTTTCCATCCTTTCACTTTTCACCTTTCCATGTCCTTAGGTTTGTGAGTACTACCTGTTTCAACTCTCTGACAAACTCTGTGTCTCTTGCCCTGTATTTTTCCTCTTACTTCTTCTAGTGGCCCCTGCCCATGCGCATCGTATGGTGGTGAAAGACAGGCACCCTGGACAGCTCCTTTCATGCCACTGTAATTTCAGAAGGAATGTATTGAATGTTTCCTTCTCATCATGATGTTTCTTGAGATAATCTTGCTTAATACCTTTATTTTTTTCCATATTCTTTTTGCATGATTTTTAATTCTCCAAGAAGTTTTTTTACTTTACTATTGTGATAATTTTTTTTGTCATAATCTAGGACTCTTGTAATTTCAAATTACTATTTTATTAATGGAAAAAAAAAGCAAAGAAAGTCTTTGGCTTCTGTTAATCCCTTGCTATGTAAATTTAAATGGTTAAAAATTGTATTTGTACTTTTGTATATGGTAATTTTCTTATGAATTGAGTTCAAGATTTTTTTTTTAATGTTTTTAACAGTTTTCTTTTGGTAGCCTAATATAGAATCCTGTTGACAAACTCCGCTGAGTACAAAGGATACATTTTTATCATCTGAAAGATGCGGAAATACATGTGAATAAAAGGATGATAAAAATTGTCCAAAAAATATGTCGAGATAAATCCTTTCGTGTCAGT
Organism: Nanger dama; assembly: GCA_917880005.1. Classification (NCBI taxonomy): domain Eukaryota; kingdom Metazoa; phylum Chordata; class Mammalia; order Artiodactyla; family Bovidae; genus Nanger; species Nanger dama. The sequence goes on from CAKJTW010000155.1 coordinate 1,114,370, forward strand.
TAATTTTTTATAGATAAGCATGCATGCATGCATGTGCAAGTCTGTGGTTTAGATAGAAGACATCATGATTTAAAAACTACATATCCCCATTTTTTTTCTGTTGAAATTGTCATCAGTATAATCTGTGGCCTTGGAATTTTCTAAGCAATCCTGTTAGTGTTTTAAGTAGTAAATTACTAACACTTGTGTTTCTGTATCCACGTTTATAATGATCTTTCATGCCATTCCACATTGTTCACCTTGGACTTTTTTTTTTATTTTCTTATTAATACAATATTTATTTGTTTTCCTTCTGTTAAACCCTGAGCCCACCACTTTCCCCAGTCTGTGTGAGGAGTAACAGGAAAGGGAACATACGCGGCAGACACAGGAGAAAGAGCTCTGGGAGGTGGAAACATCTCTTTCACATCGTGAAGAATATGAGCTAGAGCAACATCAGGCAAAACAGCCCATAGCCCTTGAGAGGGCCAAGCCCAAGAGCTACTGTTTCAGGGAAGGGTTCCTGGCATAATAGTGATGAATCTCCCGGACACAGTCCCACTTCCAGCCCGGAGCCAGCCACCCCTGCTGTGGCAGCTCCAGCTCCAGGGAACTCGGCTGCTGCGTCAGAGTCCCTTGAAATGGCACTGGTTTGGAAGCGGTGGCTAGGAATAAGTGAGATGGTCTGGGGACCTTGGGCTGCCAAGCAGCTGTGGCTCTCATCAGTCAGTGTCTCCAGTCCTTCACCACCACTGTGGACAGTGATCACTCAACAGAGGGAGGAGGTTCTCCCGATCAGGGTAGGGGTGGAGACGAATTTGGCACAGGCGTCCATTTTCAGGGGATGAAGGCCTGAGGCACGAGAGCTGCTCCCTCTGCAGAGAAGACAGAGAGACAGGGAGGAGGCTCACCTTGGACTTCTTTCAAGTTTTCTTTAGGAGCCCTCAGGACTTTCAGTGTTCTCTGTATTACTTAACAGTTAGATGCTTAAGCTTCAGTTGCTGAGCCCAAGCCTCTGAGTTCAGGTGCTTCGTGTAACATTTCTTAACTTCTTGGTCTGAGTCGAGTTTCTCAGGGTGTCTGTGACACAGGTTTTCTTCTGTACGGTGGGTACACAGTGTTCTTTAATGAGCTATTATATTGATGACGGCTTCTTGCCTGTAAAGTACTTATTTAATGTTTAGAGTAAAACTGCAGTAATTTAGAGCATCAGAAAGCCTTCAGACACTTCTGGTCCTTGCTGCTGTTATCAGTGTCATAACTGAAACTTTTGACATTTCCATTAAAAGTGCCGTGGACTTCATCAACTCTGAAGATACCACTCATGCTGCACCTCATCTAGATAATGAATTGCACTCACTGGGTAGAACATAATATCTGACACTTCTGTATAGCCAATACAGTGTTGAGTTTTATTCATATATATTTCATGGATTTTGAACACTAATGAAAAATCTGCATTAATTGGAGGATCTCATAAGGCCTTATGAACAAGCATAAGAAATTAAGATTAGAGATGCATAATTTTTCCAGATTCCCCTGCATGGATCTGTTAGAACACATACTTCAACCAAGTGAATCCTTACCCCTTACCACCTTTTCTCTTTTGCATGAAAATGAGAACTTTTCATGGCCCTTTTGGTGACATGTGGTTTTATTTCAGGAACGACTGACCTCTGAGGATGTGGCCATCAAATTCACTCAAGAGGAGTGGGAATTCCTGGACCCTGCTCAGAGGGCCTTGTACAGGGACGTGATGCTGGAGACCTACAGGAACCTGCTGTCTGTGGGTGAGGATGACTTCCTTCCAGAGCTGCCCTTGGGTATCTGCATTTTCCCTATGTGCCCCTTGGGAGGAACTGATGTCTTTCATCTGAGAGTTCTGGTGACTCAGGCATGACACAGCTTCACAAGGTTAAACTGATCCTCTTCAGATGCTGTGTCTGTTTCATGTCACATCTGAGGTTGTCCCAGAGCTTAATTATGTACAAAGCTCACTGGCAAATGTAAAAAAAAAAAAAAAAAAACCAAACACCAAAAACCCGATTTCCTATTTTCTACCTTTTGACTTTTGGCTCAGTGTTTAAAAAAATCCACAGCTCTTTAGATTTGTTTCTTCTGATAACCTTGAATATCTATTTCTTTTTGTTTGTTTTTGCTTGCCTTTTTTTTTTTGGCTCCACCATTCTGCATGGGGGATCTTAGTTCCCTGACTAAGAATCAAACCTGCACCCCTGTATTGGAAGTGAGAGTCTTAACCACTGGATCACCAGAGGAGTCCCAGAATTTCGGTTTCTGATCTGAATATTATCTTCACATTGGAGCATGAGAAAAAGCTCTGGACAGTGGGGAGTGATGTACAAAATAGCCAAAAATACAACGTATAAAGAATAATGAGTATCTCAAAAGGGCTGTTTTTTTTTCTGTTTAAGAGTGGGACAAGCTGGTGGATTGGATCCGCTGTGGTTGTTACTTAGGAACATGTAAGGAGAGTAGGTAGAAAGAGTGTCTTTTTGATCCTAGGTCCTACGAGGGGAGCATATGTGAATCTCGCAGGCTCTGAGCTTGCCATCTGTATGTCAAGCGCATGGTCCCATCTCAAGATCCTGTCATGTCTGACCTTCATGTTGTATTACTTTTACTCTTGTGCTGCTCTGCCCAGTCTGGGAATGTCAGCTGTTCCCAATGTTACATTCTCCTTACTTCGTATCATTTTACCACTTAAATTTCTTTGAAATATATTCCTGAGGGTCTGAAAGTTTATCTGGTTTCCTTGCTGTGATAATCTACCTATGTTTACTTGGCAGCCTCTGCTGAGTCTCTTGGGAGTGGATTTACTAACAGACACTATTCCTAGTGTTATTTTCTTGCTCTGCACAAAGTCACCACTTGAAGCTATCCAGTAGAATGGTCAGTATGTTCTAAGATTATGAGAGAAACTATCGCGAGAGCCTGTTACATCTTTCTAGGTTATTTTCTTGCTTTGGAGACTCTGTCAAGGGCACCATGACAGTGTTGTTCATGTATATCAAGGACCATATATTTTAGCCTCTGTAAATGGTATGGGAATTTGTCTCAGGACAACTTTGTCCAAGTTCACATTCTCATATCTATGGGGCTATTGGCTGCACTGTTGTTCTGTGCATTGTAAGTATTTTTTATTTTATCATTGAGTTCAAAGTTCTGTGTTACTCTTAGTGTTTCTGTTTTTGTATTTGCAGTGTGTTGGATGGGTGATTGGGGAATGGTCCCTATGGCGGAACTGGTGATCTCAGTCCCTCTTAAAATTCTTTATATATTCTTTGTTCTCATTTACTATCAGATGCATGATTTCCATATATTGTCTCTTTTACTGTTGATTGTCTTTTCAAACTCACTGCACTTCAATGCACAGTTCAGTTCAGTTGCTCAGTTGTGTCCGACTCTTTGTGACCCCATGAATTGCAGCACACCAGGTTTCTGTGTCCATCACCAACCCTTAGAGTTTACTCAAACTCGTCCATCAAGTCGGTGATGCCATCCAGCCATCTCAGCCTCTGTTGTCCCCTTCTCTTCCTGCCTCCAATCCCTTCCCACGTCAGGGTCTTTTCCAATGAGGTGGCCAAAGTATTGGAATTTCAGTTTTAGCATCAGTCCTTCCAATGAACACCCAGGACTGACCTCCTTTAGGATGGACAGCTTGGATCTCCTTACAGTACAAGGGACTCTCAAGAGTCTTCTCCAACACCACAGTTCAAAAGCATCAATTGTTTGGCACTCAGCTTTCTTCACAGTCCAACTCTCACATCCATACATGACCACTGGAAAAATAGCCTTGACTAGATGGACCTTTGTTGGCAAAGTAATGTTAATGTCTCTGCTTTTGAATATGCTATCTAGATTGGTCATAACTTTTCTTCCAAGGAGTAAGTGTCTTTTAATTTCATGGCTGTAGTTTATAATTTTGATATAGTTCAAATTATTAATATCTGGTTTTATTTTGTGGCCTGTGCTTTTGGTGTTACATCTGGTAAATCATTTGTGGATCCAATTTCCAGAAACATTTCATGCATGTTTACTTCTAGGAGTTTTATACATTTGGGACTTAGGTTTATGTCTTTAAACCATTTTGAGTTCATTTTTGTCTATAGTGTAAGATAATGTTTCAAGTAAATTCTTTGCTGGTGGGTATTCAGTGTTGTCAACGTGACTTGTTTCATAGACTGCTTCCAACATTTAGTAGTTTTTACACCCTTGTGAAACATTGTTTGAACATCTCCGTGAGAGGTGTTTTTGTTTTAACCATTCTTTTTAGGTATGTTGCTGCTAAGTTGTGTCAGTTGTGTCCGACTCTGTGCAATCCCATAGACAGCAGCCCACCAGGCTCCTCTGTCCCTGGGATTCTCCAGGCAAGAACTCTGGAGTGGGTTTCCATTTTCTTCTCCAATGCATGCATGCATGTATGCACGCTAAGTCACTTCAGCCATGTCCGACTCTGTGCAACGCCCTAGACGGCAGCCCACCAGTCTCCTCTCTCCCTGGGATTCTCCAGGCAAGAATGCTGGAGTGGGTTGCCATTTCCTTCTCCAGTTTTTAGGTATAGTTAATTTACAATGTTGTGTTTCAGGTATACAGCAATTTACAACATACTTAATATAGTTCCCTGAGCTATATCGTAGGTTCTTGTTGTTTATCTATTTTATATATATATATATTAGTTTGTATATATTCAGACTCCTAATTTATCTGTCCCTTTCCTGCCCCATCACCATCCTGCACTATCCCCTTTGGTAACCATAAGTTTGTTTTTTATGCTGGGGAGTTTATTTTGTGAATAAGTTCATTTGTATCATTTGTTTCAGTTCAACATATAATATCCTATGATATTTGTCTTTCTCTGTCTGATTTCAGTTAGAATAATCCCTAAGTCTGTCTGTATTGCTGCAAAGGCATTACTGCATTGTGTTTTATGCTGTGGAGGTGGCAACCCACTCCAATGTTCTTTCCTGGAGAATTTCATGGCCAGGACAGTCTGACAGGCTGCAGGGCCTGGGGTCTTAAAGAGCTGGACACGGCTGAGGTACGTTCACATCACAATTTTTCCTTGTATATATGTACCACATATTCTTTATCCCTTTGTCTGTCAGTGAACATTTAGGTTGCTGCCTTGTTTTGCCTCATGTAAATAGTGCTACTAAAACATTGGGGTGCATGTATCATTTTGAACTAGTTTTTATCCTTTCTGGGTATATGCCCAGGATTGGAATTGCTGGTTCATGTGATAGCTGTATAGTTAGTTCTTTATGGAACCTCCATGCTATTCTCCAAAGTGGCAGTACCAATTTATGTTCCTTCCAACAGTGTAGGAGGGTTCTCTTTTCTCCACACCCTCTCAAGCATTTATTGTTTGTAGACTTTTTGATGCTGGCCATTCTGACCAGTGTGAGGTGATACATTTTTGTGGTTTTGATTTGCATTTCTCTCATTAGTAGTGACATCAAACATCTTTTCAGGTGACTGTTGGTCATCTGTTTGTCTCCTTTGGAGAAATATCTGTTTTGATCTTCTGCCCAGTTATTGATTGGGTTGTTTATTTGTTTGTTTTATATTGAGCTGTATGAACTGTTTGTATATTTTGGAAATAAATCCCTGATAGGTAGCATCATCTGCATATATAGTCTCCTAGTCCAAAAGTTGTATTTTTGTTCTTTTTTGGTTTCCTTTGTTTGCAAAAAGGTTTTAAATTTAATTAGGTCGCATTTGTTTGTTTATGCTTTTATTACCATGACTCTAAGATCCAAAAAATTTTGCTGACATTTATATCAGTGGTTTGCATTTTCCACTATGAATTTCATAGTATCTGGTCTTGCATTTAGATGTTTAATACATTTTGAGTTTATTTTTGTATGTGGTGTTAGAGAATGTTGTAATTTCATTCTTTTTCATGTAATATCCATTTATCCCAGCATCACTTAATAAAGAGACTTCTTCATTCTATATTCTTTCCTCCTTTGTTATAGAATAATTGACTCTAAGTTAATTGGTTTATTTCTGGGTTTTCTGTCCTGTTCAACTGATCTGTGTTTCTGTTTTGTGCCATCATCATACCACTTCCTGGTGGCTCAGACGGTAAAGCCATCTGCCTACAATGCAGGAGATCCAGGTGCAGTCCCTGGGTCAGGAAGATCTCTGGAGAGGGAAATGACAACCCACTTCAGTATTCTTGAATGGAAAATCCCATGGACAGAGGAACCTGGTAGGCTACAGTCCTTGGGGTCGCAAAGAGTCAGACAAGACTTAGTGACTTCACTTTTACTTTGATGTCTGTAAGTTTGTAGTATGGTCTGAACTCAGGAAACATGATTCCTCCAGCTCTGTTCTTCCTTCTCAAGATTGATTTAGATATCAGAGTCTTTTGCATTTTGGTACAAATTAAGTTTTTCTTTGTTTTATTAAATATGTCATTGTTAATTTGGTAAGGGTTGCATTGAATATGAAGATTGCCTTGGATAGTATGATCATTTTGACAGTGTTATTTTTTCAATCCAAGAACACAATATATGTTTTCATCTGTTTGTGTCATCTTTGCTGTCAGTCATCAGCTTCTTACAGTTTCATGAATACAGTTCTTTTGACTTTTTAGGAAGGTTTATTCCTTAGAATTTTATTCTTTTCTCTGAGATGGTGAATGAGATTGCTTCATTAATTTCACTTTCTGATGTATCATTATTAGTATATAGAAATGCAGCAGTTTTCTATATATTTTGTATCCAGCAAGTTTACTCTGTTCATTGATGAGGTCTAGTTGCCATCTGGTGGCATCTTCGGGATTTTCTGTGTGTAGCCTCATATTGACAACTTTACTTCTTATTTTTTTACCTTGAATTCCTTTTATATTTCTTTTTCTTTTTGATTTTTGTGGCTAGGACTTTGAAAAATATGTTCAGTAATAGTGGTAATAGTGAACATTCTTATCTTATTCATGTTGTTAAGGGGAATGCTTTCAGTTTTTCCTTGATGAGTATGATGTTAGCTGTGTGTTTGACATATACAGTCTTAAATTATGTTGAGGTAGGGTCCATCTGGGCTGACTTTCTGAAGGGTTTTTATCATAAATGGCACTTGAATTTTGTGAGAATCTTTTCTGCATCTATTGATGATCATATGTTTTTTCGTCTTCAACTGTTAATGTGGTGTATCATAGTGATTAACTTGTGGATATTGAGAAATCTTGCATCCCTGCAATAAATCCCACTTGAACATGGTATGATCCTTTTATGTATTAATAAGTGTTTGAATCTGCTCTTTTGAACTCAGGGGAGGTCTAGGAGAATAAAGCCTTTTTCTACAAAAAGGTGTTGGGTACCTCAGAAAAGCTTTTGTAACTGGGAATGTCCTCCAGAGTCAGTTTCAGTCCCTCCTTTGATACTCCTCAATCGTGAGATGAACATGTATGGAAGAAGAAATGAAATAAATGTCCAATAGAGAGGTTAATCATACTTGACAGAGGAACCCAGGTTTAGATAGCCTTTTCCTGTATTTTCCTTCTGATTTCTGCTAATATTCTAGCACAATATCCTGGAATATTATGTATGCTTTTCTTGAATATAAGCATTCCATTGTAACTTACAAAATTCACAGTTGGATACATTACATTATAAATAGTATAACAGGTATTATCCTGCTTTCTCCATATATCACAGTCACTTTTAAACTCTCTTTTGTTCCTGTCCCATACCCGTAGTATAATGCCCATAAACTTGCTGAACCAGTTCTTTTCTTTTAAGGTCAGGATATTAGTTTTTGCTCTCAGTTATTTTCACAAAGACATGCAGTCACAAGCTGATATCTGACATAAACCTGTGTACCCTATGCTCCACGCAGGCCCTTTCTTAGGCCTGAGCAGTCCTCACATAGTATTTTGATATGGACGGAAACATTGTTCTTACCTACCACATCCCTCCACCTTTTACATACTCTCACTGTAAAGATAATCTCTGGTCATTTATTGAACAATTTCTCAGGACATGACCTAAATCACTCTGTGCATCCATGATGACTCATAATCCATTTCTAAATGGGATGGTCAAATAATAGTTAAACAGACTACTTCTGTCTTGTATCTTCCTTGATATTTTCTTTCCACGTTCCTTGTATTTTTTTTTAAATATTTTCTCGTCTATTCATTCAGTGGGTGGTCATGTTGACAAATAAGTTTTCTCAGTCTGTAGGTTCAGATTCATATCCTGTTTCTCTTACCACTTTGTGCACCAATTGGGTGTGTCTCCTGCTCTGATTAAAGAAAAACACGTTAATTTACCTCAAGCCTTTCAAAGCAAATTAGTGCTGTTGGTTGGCTTACAGTAGTGCATGTTTTATAGTAAATACTTAAAATTTACTTTTGTTTAAAAAATGTAATATCTATATTCTGTCATGTTCTTTATGATATGTTATCTGCATTATATCTTTTAAAATTTTTGTTAATTTTATAATTGAAGTATAATTGCTTTACAGAATTTTGTTTGCTGTCAAACCTCAACTACATTATATCTTATGTGCTTTTCACTTGCAACATTTTTAAGCAATATTGTGTCTGACCCTAGTCAATAAATACACAAAGCACTCACTTTTTATTTATTATATTTTGGTGCCATTAAACCAGGTAATTAAGAATAGTGCATGGCTAGAGAGAAGCCTTCCTTGGTGGCTCAGTGGTAAAGAATTCACCTGCTAATGCAGAAGATGCAGGTTTGATCCCTGAGTCAAGAAGATCCCATGGAGAAGGAAATGGCAACCTACTCCATTATTCTTGCCTGGGAAATCCCATGGACAGAGGAGTCTGGTGGGCTACAGTCCACAGGGTCGCAAAGAGTCAGACACGACTGAGTGACTGAACAACAACAACATAGGTAGGGATTGCTTTGATTATTGGCTGTTGGAAAACTGCTGACTATTTTACGTCTTAATTTATGTGTCATTTACAGATGATGGTCTTTTAGCATGTATTCTGCAATACAGCTGACACATACTACTTGTTAACATTGTAAAGTGCCTTTTCTTTTTGGGTATATAGTTCTATAGCAGATTTAGAAAACTACGTTGTTTCCAAAAATTGTTTTAGTCATATTTTTCATTTTCTCATTTGTTTTCAATTGTAAACAACCAATTATGTATAGTTAATTGGGTAAGCTTGCTTTCGGATTATTTACTATTACAATATGTAATATATTGTTTAGAATTTATTTATGTACCTAAGTATGCACAATACAATGTTAGTGTAGTATTTTTTTCTTTTCAATTTGAGAAATCTGTTGATTGATATGTTCCTAACTGTCTTGGTAGAAAAATACTCTGTTTTTGAGAGTTGGCATAAGATTGTCCAATGTGAGTGTGTTTGGCATATGGTTTTAAAACCAAGCTACCTTAAAGGTGAATTTATGTTATCATGCTTTCTTAAGTTAAGAATTCTATTCCGTTAGTGTTTCTGAAAACTTCAGGTCATCATTGTGGTGTTTCATAACTTGGTGTAAGTATTACTTTTAGTGTAGTCTTTATTCAACATGTAAGATTTACTTTTGAATTATTGTGAGCAGGATACTTGTGGTTCTTTTTATCTTGTAGATATCTCTCCTACACATGTGATCAAACATTTACAACCTAAAGTCAACAATGATGAACGAGAAACATTCCAAACATTGATGCTGGGAAGACCTGAAAGCTGTGAAATCAAACATGTTCATCTTTGGGAAAGTCAGAAAAATATGTGTGACTTTGAGTGTCAGAGGAGAGATGACAAAAGAAATTACAAAGGCACACTTGTAAGCCTTAATGGAAATGTGCCTGATGGAAGAGAGTCACATGATGGAAAGGATGCAGGAATCAAGCCCTTTGGAAACAGGCTTGGATTTAAGTCTCAGGATAAACTGGAGGTATTTCAAACTGGTGGGATAATTTCGGAATATAATAGAGTTGAAAGGTCTGTTAACAACAGTTTCTCATTTTCACCACTTCAAAGAATCGCTCCTTGTGTCCAAACCAGTGTTTCTAATATATATGGGAATGATTTTGTGAATCCTTCAGTAGTATCGCAAGACCTCAAAGCACGCAGCAAAAAACCTTACAAATGTGATGAGTGTGGCAAGGCCGTTTCTGTAAAGTCAATCCTTTTAAGTCGTCAGAGAGTTCATTCTGGAGAGAAACCTTACAAATGTGATGAGTGTGGCATGGCCTTTACTCAGAGACCAGACCTCGGGAGCCATAAGAAAATTCATATAGAAAAGAAATTATTTAAATGTGATATATGTGACAAAGTCTTCAGCCGAAATGCAAACCTTGCTGGTCATCAGAGGGTTCATACTGGAGAGAAACCTTACAAATGTAATGAGTGTGGCAGGCACTATAGTCACTCTTTACAGTTAATACGTCATAAGAGAATTCATACTGGAGAGAAACCTTACAAATGTGGTGAATGTGGCAAGGCCTTTCGTCTTAAAACCTTCCTTTTAACTCATCAGACAGTTCATACTGGTGAGAAACCCTGCAAATGTGATGAGTGTGGCACGGCCTTTCGTCTAAAGTCAACCCTTTTAAGGCATCAGACAGTTCATACCGGAGAGAAACCTTACAAATGTGATGAGTGTGGCAAGGCCTTTCGTGAAAAGTCAGCCCTTTTAAGGCATCAGACAGTTCATACTGGAGAGAGACGTTACAAATGTGATGAATGTGGCAAGACCTTTTGTGTAAAGTCAAAGCTTTTAAGTCATCAGACAGTTCATACTGGAGAGAAACCTTACAAATGTGATGAGTGTGGCAAGGCCTTTCGTCTTAAAGCCTTCCTTTTAACTCATCAGACAGTTCATACTGGTGAGAAACCTTACAAATGTGATGAGTGTGGCATGGCCTTTCGTCTAAAGTCAACCCTTTTAAGGCATCAGACAGTTCATACTGGTGAGAAACCTTACAAATGTAATGAGTGTGACAAGGCCTTTCGTGAAAAGTCAACCCTTTTAAGGCATCAGACAGTTCATACTGGAGAGAAACCTCACAAATGTGATAAGTGTGGCAAGGCCTTTCGTGTAAAGTCACTCCTTTTAAGTCATCAGACAGCTCATACTGGAGAGAAACCCTACAGATGTGATGAGTGTTTCAAGACCTTTCGTCTAAAGTCAACCCTTTTAAGGCATCAGATAGTTCATACTGGAGAGAAACTTTACAAATTTGATGAGTGTGGCAAGGCCTTTACTGACAGCTCACAGCTCAGGAGACATCAGAAAATTCATACAAGGAAGAAATTATTGAACTGTGATATATGTGACAAAATCTTCAGACAAAATGTACACCTTGCTGGTCATCAGAGGGTTCATACTGGAGAAAAACGTCACAAATGTGATGAGTGTGGCAAAGCCTTTCGTGTAAAATCAATCCTTTTAAGGCATCAGACAGTTCATACTGGAGAGAAACCTTACAAATGTGATGAGTGTGGCAAGGCCTTTCGTCTTAAAACCTCCCTTTTAACTCATCAGACAGTTCATACCGGTGAGAAACCCTACAAATGTGATGAGTGTGGCAAGACCTTTCGTCTAAAGTCAAACCTTTTTAGGCATCAGAGAGCTCATACTGAAGAGAAACCTTACAAATGTGATGAGTGTGGCAAGGCCTTTCGTCTTAAAACCTTCCTTTTAACTCATCAGACAGTTCATACTAGTGAGAAACCCTACAAATGTGATGAGTGTGGCAAGACCTTTCGTCTAAAGTCAAACCTTTTAAGACATCAGACAGTTCATACTGGAGAAAAACCTTACAAATGTGATGAGTGTGGCAAGACCTTTCGTGTAAAGTCAAACCTTTTAAGGCATCAGACAATTCATACTGGAGAGAAAGAAGGACAAACGTGATGAGTGTGGCAACACCTTTCGTGTAAAGTCACTCCTTTTAAGTCATCAGACAGTACATACTCAAGAGAAACCTTACAAATGTGATGAGTTTGGCAAGGCCTTTACTCACAGCTCAAACCTCAGGAAACATCAGAAAATTCATACAGGAAAGAAATTATTTAAATGTTATATATCTGACAAAGTCTTCAGCCAAAATGCACACCTTGCTGGTCATCAGCGGGTTCATACTGGAGAGAAACCTTACAAATGTGATGAGGGTGGCAAGGCCTTTTGTGTAGTCAATCCTTTTAAGTCATCAGACAGTTCATACTGGAGAGAAACTTACCAATGTGCTGAGTGTGGAGGAGTCTTTCGTCAAAAACCACATCTTCGACTTCAGTGGAGAATTCATACTGGAGAGAGACCTTTCAGATGTGATGAGTGTGGCAAGTTCTTCAGTCGAAATTCACACCTTACAAGTCATCGCAGAATACATATAGAGAAACCTTTCAAATGTTTTGAGTGTGGAAAATCCTTTACTCATGTCTCAGCACTCACTAAACATCAGAAAATCCATACATGAGAGAAACATATGTAAATGTGGTATGTGGTAGAAGTCTTCAAAATTCAAAGTTCAAAATTCACACCTTACTGTTGGTCAGAGAATTCATCCTACTGAGAAACCATACAAATATCATGAGTGTGGCAACATCTTAGCCTCGCGAGAAAATTCATACTGGATAGAAGACAGAGATATATGTATTTATTAGGTCTTTAGAACATGAATTCATTCTAGAAAGATTCCTCACCAATTTCACAAGTGTGAAAAAAAAAAAAAGAAACAACCCTATCCTCACAGTTCACATCTCGCCAATAGTATCAGAGTATTTATCCTGGAGAAAACACAGAGCAATGTAATATGTGTGGCACGGATCTTACCCAAAATAGGATATAGTGGAGCCATACTTCCCAGATTCAGTGGTTGTGGCAAATCCTTTGCCTTTTTCACTATATGTATTCTCTGATGACTTTAGTTCAGGTACTCAGCAACTGCAGTAAGTCCATATTTGAAGAGAACCGGTAGAGATCTTTTTATGTAAAAGAAACCTAAATTCTAAGTCAATAAAGATGATTCTTTGGGACAGCAGTCCACCATCTCTTTGGTCTCCTGGCTTTCTGAATAAAGTCACTATTCTTTGCCCAACAAGTAATCTCTCAGTTTATTGAGCTGTTGCGTGGTGAGCTCTAAGAGCTTGGCTTTGGTAATACACTGATCAAAGGCATTTGCTACATGCGTTTCATGATGGTCTCTGGGAAGGAATCAGTGAGATGAAGGGGCCGACTTCATTAGATATGATTCATTCACTTTCATGTTTCCTGGAAAAACACACAGCCTGAATTACGAAATTCAATAGTGTGTCTGAATTAGCAACAGGGAGGGTGGAAAAATAACATAAAACTAGGACATGACTCACAGTCAGTAGGATCAAAAAGCCCTTCCGTACATAGTCCAGCCTGTTATAAAACATAATGTTCTGCCAACTGACCTTGAACAGAGTAGGCAAGATGTTAAAAGGACTGGGCTTTTCTTAGGAGGAGAGGGAGAGTTACCAGGGACTGATGGTGTACTAGGAATGATGCATAGGAAAAGGGTCATGTTCTCCATTGGATAGAAGTAACTGTTGTATGTATGATTAAAGAACAGTTGTTATTATTTGTGGAATTTGAAGACAGAGCTGTTACCGTCTTTGTAGACCAGGACCTGGGGACTGGAGTCGATGAGAAGAAGGATGCAAGGGACCCAAGTCTCGAGTGGAATGGGGTGCTTTATTTGCAGAAACGCATGCTTATTATATCTTCATACAAGGCAGCTTTAGGCAGTAAAAATATTGAGCAAAAACAAAGCCAAGTAAATAGCAATCTTCAAAGGGCCAGAAAGCATGCCATATCCTGAGAGAGAGGGTCATAACTGAATAGATTACCTCTAAGTAAAAAGTCATGGAAGTGAGTCACTGAAAGAAATCCAAGCAGGTGCCCTTTCTCATAACCTCAGTCCTGAGAACTGCCTGCACCTCTGCTCATTCCTGATTTCCAAGAACTGGTAAGGAATAGAGTGTCCTTGAAAAACGGCACACAAAAGAAGAAACTAACATATTGGATCCCTTAAAGTTGAACGTCCCCTGACAGTTCCCCCTTTTATTTTTTTCATAATTGGTGATGACTGTAGATACTTTTGTGGAAAAGGCCCTGACCAATTGAGTTTGTTTAGTTTGAACAATTTTAGTTGAAAGCCATCAGTATATTACAAGTATAATCACCAGGATAATTATAGTTCCAGATCCAATACTATGTGTAATGCCTTGAAACCATCTTCGAGGGTCTGGCCTAGATAATTGATCAGCTAGCTGTTCAGCTAATGTTTCCAAATTGTTGGAAGAGGGTAGACTCTTAGAGAAGGTTTCAAAGATTTCCTTTTGCAACCATTGTACTTTAAGGAAGGATTATTATCCATATCTTGCAAATGAAATTTGATTTTTTCCCGATTGTAAGCACTATGGTTGAACCCAAGAGAAGTGATACAAAATTGAGTTCAACTCCAATCACAATATAATAATACTTGTTTTTATAAATCTATTAATTGGTCACCAATCCATTGGATGGCTGTTTTTAATTCCTGAATTTTGAACTTTTTCATCTATCTGAACCTGAGTGACCCATATAATAGTATGAGCATCTTTAGTCCAATTTTGAATGAAGTTTTGTATTTGAAGTTTGTAAAGCAATGTCTGCGATAGCGGCAGTGGTGCAAATAGCTATTAACCCCAAAATGCCAAGAATCAACCATCTGATGAATCGCTTACATCATCAGAGTAATTTAGTGAGTAGCTGGGAGGCAAGTCTTGCCATGGAACCCTCTTTCCAAGGTCATTGGAAATCTACTGGCAACCACAGACTATGTCGTGATTGAAGAATCAAAAGGAATTCTTTTTTTTTTTTTTTGAAAAATAGAGGAATTAAGTATACAGATTGCAAATATACAAGTCACAGAACATAAAGTCTTATTTAATTGTAAATTTCCTATGGCTATAACAAAAGGAAGGGCAACACAAGCTTGTATAAAATATGAATGATGATAACGGAAGGAATAGTTACCATGATTGGTCCCTGTGAAATATCCAGTCCAAATTCCAAGTTTTTCAGTATTTGTAGCAAGTTTCCTGATGTCCCATTGTTCAGGCCCAATTCATTTATTGAGGACAATTTGAGGGTGAAGAGGTGCCATCCTGCCGTCAAGCCAGGCAAGGAGTCCTTTGTCATGGAAGTGTTCTATTGAACTGTTGGTAATCTTCCATGTTACTTGAGTAACATAATCACACATAGTACTATTCATATTATCTGAGAAGTTAGATAACCACATACCATAGGGTCTCCAATCAACAATGGTGTAATTAGCCACAAACATTAATTTCCATGATTTAGCTTGACATCTATCTCAATAAATAGGAGTATATTTAAAGTCCTTATAAGTAAGCCTTTTGCATTCCAATATTTGTCCTTTTCCTAGAGTTTTGGTAGTATTGACATGGTTCTCATAAAGGGACAGGGCAGTAAACAGTCTAAACGATGTGTGGAAGTTCTTTTTTGGAGGCAGGATGAAAGCCATGTTTGGTGACTAAAAATATATAATTCTGCTGGGCCTATGCACAAAGGAAAAATTTCATATCCTAGAGAAATGTTAATCTTCCTTCTTCCTCAGGATGAGAGGGCCCCTCCAAGCACCAAGGAGGAGGCATATGTACTGCATCAGTAATGGATACGACTGGTCCTATATCTGTCCATTCTACAACCTGCAATAAGGCGGGGTTAGGAATATAAAGACAATAAGTGTGATTAATCAAGTCAGCCTGAGCGGCGAAAGAAAAGCATAGTGACAAAAATATTTTCTGGATTCCAAGGCATTCCCTGTTGAGAAACTAGATTTTCAGCTTGATTAGTAAGGGTTTTTATCTGTCCCCAAGTGGGGAGATCATAAGGTTGATGGCCTCGAGTGTGGCATTTCTAAGAAAATTTTAAAGTTGCCATGGCTTGTACTGGAAACTCCTCCTCCTGGATATTTCACCTATGGGAGTCCAGCCCCTGCAGGATTGAGGGATACCCTCAGGATCAGTGGTGTCGGTGAGTGGGGAAGAGAGAGAGAGAAGAAAGACTAGGGGCTGATATTCTTTGGTTTACACACAAAGCCAATAAAGCCCCAGACAAGGGACTTGCTCTGTTCACAGAGGCCACAGGCACCCTCTTGCCAGAGTGAAGATGCAGAGCACCTTCTTGATTGGGTCTTAGAAGCCCAGGCAGAAAAGTGAACTCAGAGAGCCCCTGTGCTCCAAGGGGTCAGCCTGAAAAAGAAGGAGAGAAAGGGAGAAAGGGAAAGAGAAAGAAAGAATGACATGCGGAAACCAAGCTTTGGTGAGCAAGGCCTGTAACTTTATTTTCAAAAGGAACTTCTATAGCCTGACTTGTACATAGAGGGAAATGAAAAATGCAAAGTCATGCAGAGGTAGCCCAAACATTCCAGCAGTTTTGCCCTTACTGAAACCAGGATTTTTTCTGCACACCTTTTCCATAAACAATGTTGTGTACATGATCTTCTGGCCTTGGAGGCCTGTGGACATTTTATGACCCTGTTTTGATAAAGACTGCTCAACCAGAAAACTTATTTTCCCTTGAAGTGTTTTTTCTTTATATTTCTAATCTATGTCAGCCTCAGAAAGTGCTAAACATAGTTACATTCTCACTGAGGAAAGGTGCAATGAGTTACAACAAAGAACCAATTAGCTCAAAGGTCTGATGTGGTTAATTCCAAGGCTACTGCTTGTTTTTCTTACATTCCAACTGCATTAACTGTCGCAGGTGCACAGTGGATAAGGGCTATGGGACCTTGGCAGCGAGCATTGGCTCAACAATGAAATCCTACGCCAGCACTATTCTAGTAATTTTTAACTCTTTGAAAGGCTCCATATTTTTAGAATGTTTTAGGCTTCTGGTGCCTCTCACGATTGGGAGGCTGTGAACAATCACATGTGTAGCTGCAAGGGTCTGGGTAAACCTGTCAGGCAAGCTAGAAAGCTATCAGAGGGGTTTGAATTGAAACACTCCTATCATGGCCAGGGGATTGATTAGCTAGAGCCCTAAGTTTACTTTTTCCAGAGAAAGGTGGTCGGGGATAGCCCCCTGTTAATGTCAGAAGGGTTGATGAAAGGCATAAAATAGATTCTGGTTTTGGGGTAGATGCTGGAGCACGTCTGGGGGATCCCTCGAGTCCTGATCTGCCTTACTCGTCAGGTCTCCTCTGCATGACCTTGTCATGGGTGGGATCTCCTGTGGTGGCTCCCAGCATTCACCGTTTTGTCTCTGTCTTGAATGCTGGTGGCTCCCCTGGGGCGGATCTTCCAAAAGGTTCCATCAGGAGATACAACCATACCCTTTTCCAATTAATTTCCATATTAATTTTCCAATTTCCATTGTTTAGTCAAGCCATCTTTATATAAAATGGGCAGAGGAAGGGAGGTATCCTTCAATACCTCAAAATGTTTTTCTGCTTTTGTCAAAATATCCCCTTGCAGTAAGTTAAAAAAAAATTTAAGTAAATAAAGCTGTATTAGCAATAGTTATAGGATTAAAGAATATATTGTGTTGGAACCTGTTGGGGTCATTTAATGAACTGGAACCTGGTGGTCTGTTGTTGACAATAAGAAAGAGAAACAGAAAGAAAGAAAGACACAGGGACCAAAGCTCTGGTGAAGCAAACGTGCTTTAATGCTCTTTCTGTGAGTATATATAGGCTGTTGCACAAGAAATTTCTTTTGATAATGATAAAGATCAGAAAACCAAACGTACAGCAACTGTTACCAAGGGAACAAGGGATTAATAATGGTCACAAGGTCAGGAGACAATCCATATCTCAAGAAAGAGGATCAAGACTAAGCAGCTTTGTCATAAGGAGAATGTTTACTCAAGGAGATTCCAGTCTGTCTCATCCTATGACCTCAGTCCTGGGAGTGGTGTGCCATTCCACTGGTTTCTGACAACAGAAACTGATAAGGAACAAAGGATTTATGAGAAACAGCATGTAGGAATCCTCCTGTTAGATATTCCCTGACAATTCCCCCTTTACTTATAATAATTGTAAAAAGGGTTCTGACCATTTGAGTTTGTTTAGTTTTAATAATTTTTGCATGAAGGCAATGGTGAACGACAAATATAATTGTCAAGGCAATCACCAAAATTACAGTTCCAGACCCAAATTACAGTTCCAGACCCGATGCTGTGAGTAATGCTTTGAAACCATCCGCGTGGGTCTAGCCCAGATAATTGATCAGCTAGTTGTTCAGCTAAAGTTCCAAATTAGTGGAAGAGGGCAGATTTTTAGAAAAGGTTTCAAAGATTTCTTTTTGTAATAATTGTACATTCAGAGAGGCATCATGTATGTTTTGTAACTGAAATTTGATTTGTTCCGAGTTGCAGGTACTATTATTGAACAGGAGTAACACAAAATTGAGTAGAATTCCAATCACATTTTAGCATCACCTGTTTTTGTACATCTATTAATTGGTCTCCAACCCATTTGATGGCAGTTTTTAGTTCCTGTATTTCATCTTGAATATCCTTATCTATCTGAGCCTGAGTGGCCCACATAATAGGAGCATCTTTAGTCCAATTTTGGATAAAATTATGTGTTTGAATTGAAGTTTGTAAAGCAATGCCAGTGACGGCAGCAGTGGTGCAAATAGCTATTAATCCCAAAATGGGAAGAATCAGCCATCCAATGGCCATCATTTAGATCGCCAGAGCAGTTTAGTAAGTAACCAGGAAGCAAGTCCAGCCATGGGACCTTCTTCCCAGTGCGGCTGGAGATTTATTGGTAACCACAGACTACATCAAGATCGAAGAATCAAAAGGGATTCATTTCTGAAGAAAACAGAAGAGTTAAGTATATAATTTGCGATTTATAGAAATTGCAGAACATAAAGTCTTACTGAATTGTAAACTTCCTATATTTAGGACTTACCTGGTGGCTCAGATGGTAAAGCGTCTGTCTACAATGCGGGAAACCTGGGTTCGATTCCTGGGTTGGGAAGATCCTCTGGAGAAGGAAATGGCAACCCACTCCAGGACTATTGCCTGGAAAATCTCATGGACAGAGGAGCCTGGTAGGCTACAGTCCATGGGGTTGCAAAGAGTCAGACATGGCTGAGCGACTTCATTTCACTTCACTATAGCTAGAACAAAAGGAAGGGGAACACAAGCTTATATGAAATATGACTGATTATAAAGAAAGAAATAGTTTCTATGACTACGGTTGGTCCCTGTGCGATGTCCAGTCCAAATCCCAAGTTCTTGGGTGGATGCAGCAAGTTTCCAGATGTCCCATTGTTCAGGTCCAGTCTGTTTATTAAGGATGATTCGAGGACCACGGGGTGCCATTCCACCGTCAAGCCACCCAAGAAGTCCTTTGTCATGGTAATGTTCCATTGTAGTGTTAGTAACCTCCTATGCTACTTGAGTAGCATAATCACGCACAGTACTGTTAATATCATCTGAGCAGTTAGATAACCACATACCATGTTGTTTTCAATCGACAATTGTATGATGAGCCACAAACCTTAATTTTCCTGATTTGCCCTGACATTTGTGCCAACGAACCAGAGTATATTTAAAGTTCTTATTAGTAAATGCTTTGCATAGTGTTCTTTGTTCTTTCCCTAATGTTTCAGTTGTATAAACATGGTTCATGTTTATACATGAAAGGGCAGTAAATAATCTAAGCTATGTCCAAAACTCCTCTTTTGGAGGTACGGCAAAAGCCCAAGTTTGTCAGCTAACGTTTATGCATAATTTTGCTGGGCCCATAGACAAAGGAAGGACTTCATAACCTGCTGCTGCTAAGTCACTTCAGTCATGTCCGACTCTGTGAGACCCTATAGACGGCAGCCCACTAGGCTCCCCTGTCCCTGGGATTCTCCAGGCAAGAACACTAAATGCATGAAAGTGAAAAGTGAAAGTGAAGTCGCTCAGTCGTGTCTGACCCTCAGCGACCCCATGGACTGCAGCTTTCCAGGCTCCTCCATCCATGGGATTTTCCAGGCAAGAGTACTGTAGTGGGGGTGCCATTGCCTTTTCCGCTTCATAACCTAGAAAGATATTAGTTTCCCTTCTACTTCAGGGTGTGAGGGCCCTTTAAGGCTCCAGGGAGAAGGCATATATATGGAGTCATTGGTTAATATGATTGGTCCTTTCTCCGTCTATTCTACAACCTGAAGTAAAGGAGGGTTGGTATGTAAGCCCAGTAAGTGTGATTAATTAGTTCAGCTTTAGTGGGCGGGGGAGGCCCAAGCAAGCAAAGCAAACAGGGCAACAAAAATATTTTCAGGACTCCGAGGCATTCTCTGCTGAGAAACCGGATTTTCAGCTTGATTATTGTAAGGGTTTTTTTGTCCCCAAG
This sequence comes from Nanger dama, assembly GCA_917880005.1. Taxonomy (NCBI): domain Eukaryota; kingdom Metazoa; phylum Chordata; class Mammalia; order Artiodactyla; family Bovidae; genus Nanger; species Nanger dama. The sequence goes on from CAKJTW010000155.1 coordinate 1,134,701, forward strand.
AAGGGAGATCATAGGTTGATGCCACCAAGGGCTGTGCTTTCTGGAGATCTTTAGAGCCGCCATGGCCTGTATTCAAATTTCTTCCTCCTGGGGTTTTTGTTGTCTTGTCTCTGTCTTGAAGGCCAGAGGACCCATTGGGTCAGATCTTCCAAAGAGGAAGCCATGTGAGTTCGTTGGATTCATCTGGGAACATACAAGCATACCCCTTTCCCTGTAAGATTAATTTCCCAGATTTCCCTTGTTTATTCAACCTATCTTGGTACCAAATGGGCAGAGGAGAAGAGTCCTTCAATTCCTCAAAATGTTTTTCTGCTTTGTCAAGATATCTCCTTGCGGTAAGTTTAAAAACTTTAAAACAAATAAAGCTATATTAACAGTGTTATAGGCTTAAAGAATATATTACATTGGAATCTAGTAAAGTCGGCTCTGGGTAAGGAAGATAAAAGTGTTCCTGTGTATTCCCCCTTATTTAATTTTTTATTTGTAGTTTCAGTGTGTAATGTGTTTGTTTAACTATGTCTTGTGTTTGTGGAAAAATTGTTTGAACTGCTTAGAAATATAGGCAGGGCCATTGTCTGTTTTTATAGATTTAGGTGTTCTCATTATTGCAAAGTAAGCTAACAGGTGGGTTATAACATGTTGTGTAGTTTCACCTCAGAAAAGTGTGGCCCATATAAAAGAAGAATTTGTATCGATCAAGACATGTGAAAAGGAAGATGAAGAAAGTTCAGGGCAATGAGTTACATCCATTTGCCATAAAATTCTCTTTCATTTGTTGTAAACCTTTTTATATGTTTGTATTCATCATTTTATTAGCTATTTCTTATATCTTGTTATTAAAAGCATACATCTTTTCTTTAGCAACTATGAAGTGTCTTGTATATTAGCATTTTATCGGTTGGTGAATATATTTATTATATATTATACTTATATATACATTTATATGTATTTTTAATAGTCTAAAATCTCTTTAGTTTTTATGTAAGAAAAACTTTTTGTAAGAGGAAGTTAGTGTTCAGTAATTAATGTTTTAAAATCTTATTTATTTGGAAATGACCTAGCTATTTAATTAACTTTTATTTAGTTTAGTCGAATTTTATGAATTTAAGTTACCCCAATCCTAAGAGATTATTTTAGATAGACATTTTAAAAATATATTTATTTTTCTTAGAGTTTATCTAAAAATTGTCACCTCGATATATATTTATATATATATATAAAGAGTTACTTTTTTGTTGAGAAATTTAGTTTACCTTAAATCTAGGCACAATAAAAGTATTATATAATGTTGATTTGAGACATGTCTTAATTAGATTAGCAAGCAGTTATATTTAAATAAACATTATATTTAATATTGAATATTTTTCAGTTCACGTGAACTTGAATTTAAATAAAGCTCATTAGTTTCATATTATCCAAGAAAAAGACATACATTGAGACACAGATAATTTTAGATAGACAGATATAGTTTTCTGCTTGAAATTTAAAATCTCTTATATATATATATATATTTTTTTTTTTTTCTGAGTTCCACCAATTTTTTTATGATTGGAGTCCCAGATAAAGTGGGCTGTGTATCCAAAGGACATGATAAGAGTTAACTGTAGGTTTTTCCTTAGGCCTGTTGTTGTTTCCCAGGCAGAACTGGAGCTCCAAAAAAAGTATTTTAACAAGTTAACCTTTTCCTAACTGCACATGTAAGAAGAACTGGTTTTGCAATTTCAAGGAAGATTTATTTTAATCAGTTTTCTCTGGAGTCTAAAGAATGAATATCATGGCCATTCAGTGTCAAAAATACCACTTCTCCTTTTTGTAGTTACAGTATATTATTAATGATATATGCATGAGGGAATTGCTGTCACATTGGATGTAAAGCCTTGGCTACAAAATTTTGACAAATAGGACTGTAAGTATACCTTGAGGTAACACAGTCTATTGAAATCTTTCATGAGGCCCAATGTGATTAGGAAAAGGGAGAGAGAAAGTGAATCTCTCTCGGTCTAAAGGGTGTAAAGATATATTTAAAAAGCAATCTTGTAAATCAGTAATAATAATGTGCCAATTTTGAGGAACAGTAGTAGGGGATGGGATCCCTGGTTGTAGTGCAACCATTGGGATTCATAGATGCATTAACTTTTCTAAAGTCTGTTAAGAGATGTCATTTGCCAGATTTCTTTTTATTACAAAAATAAGAGAGTTCCGAGGAGAGTAAGATTCCTCAATATGTTTTAATTCTAATTGTCTATCTATAAGGTCTTTAGTAGCCTGCAATTTTTCCTTCGTAAGGGGCCACTGCTCTGTCCAAATAAGCTCGTCATTCTTCCAAGTTATTTTAATCATTGCTTTGTTTGTTAAATGAGCAGTGGCCCCTAGGAAAAATGTGGAATGTATATCTGAGTCTGCCATTGCATAAGTCCCTTCCTATTAGATTAAGGGGTGCATCTATCACATAAGGTCATAATGTTACAGGCTGGCCTTTTGGTCCTTCATATGGGTAGATTTGAATATTTTGATAAATTTCTTGTACTTGGGTTTGAGAAATTCCTGCAATTTGGCAAGAGATTTTTGTATAGGCCAGGTTTGGGGCCATAAGTGTTTGGAAATAATAGTAATATCAGATCCAGTGTCGAGGAGACCAGAAAGTCTTGTACCATTAATTTTGATATTTATATTTGGTCAGGCATATTGAGATACCAATGATTGTTTTTGATCTGCCGAATCTGCTTGTCCATACATTATTAGAGGAGTTAATAGAAATGTAAGGCAAAAGAAGTAATTGAGCAATTTTGTCCTCCTTTTGAATTGCTATAGAATCTGAGATGACATGATAATTTGAATCTCTCCTTTATAATCTGAGTCAATTACTCCAGGGTGAACAGTAATTCCTTTAGAAGTCAAACTAGATTGGCCAAGCAAGAGACCGAAGGTTTGTGGGGGCAGGGGTTCAAAAAGTCCAGTAGGTATTCTAGAAGGGACTTGAGGGTAAAAGGAAAAATTATTTAGGGCTGGTATATCGACAGCAACACTGCCGGATGTTGAGGGTTTGAGGGAAAAGTTAAATAAGCAGGGTGAAAATGCGCAGTCTTTACATACTCCTTTTCCTATTTGGAACCAGTCTGTTGTTCCATGTCCAGTTCTAACTGTTGCTTCCTGACCTGCATACAGGTTTCCCAAGAGACAGATCAGGTAGTCTGGTATTCCCATCTCTTTCAGAATTTTCCACAGTTTATTGTGATTCACACAGTCGAAGGCTTTGGCATAGTCAATAAAGCAGAAATAGATGTTTATCTGGAACTCTCTTGCTTTTTTGATGATCCAGTGGATGTTGGCAATTTGATCTCTGTTTCCTCTGCCTTTTCTAAAATCAGCTTGAATATCTGGAAGTTCACTGTTCACGTATTGCTTAAGGCTGGCTTGGAGAATTTTGAGCATTACTTTACTAGCGTGTGAGATGAATAAAAGTGTGCGGTAGTTTGAGCATTGTTTGGAATTGCCTTTCTCTGGGGTTGGAATGAAAACTGCCTTTTTCCAGTCCCGTGGCCACTGCTGAGTTTTCCAAAATTGCTGGCATATAGAGTGGAGCACTTTCACAGCATCATCTTTTAGGATTTGAAATAGCTCAACTGGAATTCCATTGCCTCCACTAGGTTTGTTCAAAGTAATTCTTCCTAAGGCCCACTTGACTTCACATTCCAAGATGTCTGGCTCTAGGTGAGTGTGAGTGATCACACCTTCGTGATTATCTGGATCTTGAAGATTTTTTTTTGTACACTTCTTGTGTGTATTCTTGCCACCTCTTCTTAATATCTTCTGCTTCTGTTAGGTCCACAACATTTCTGTCCGTTATTGAGCCCATCTTTGCATGAAATGTTCCCTTGCTCTCTCTAATTTTCTTGAAGAGATCTCTAGTCTTTCCTATTCTATTGTTTTCCTCTATCTCTTTGCATTGATCCCTGAGAAAGTTTTTCTTATGTCTCCTTGCTATTCTTTGGAACTCTGCATTCAAATGGGTATATCTTTCCTTTTCTCATTTGCTTTTCGGTTCTCTTCTTTTCCCAGCTATTTGTAAGGCCTCCTCAGATAGCCATTTTGCTTTTTGCATTTCTTTTTCTTGGGGATGGTCTTGATTCCTGTCTCCTGTACAATATCACGAACCCCCATCCGTAGTTCATCAGGCACTCCGTCATTCAGATCTAGTCCCTTAAATCTGTTTCTCACTTTCACTGTATCGTCATAATTTATTTGATTTAGGTCATACCTGAATTGTCTAGTCGTTTTCCCTACTTTCTTCAATTTCAGTCTGAATTTGGCAATAAGGAGCTCACGATCTGATCCACAGTCTGCTCCCAGTCTTGCTTTGCTGACTGTATAGAGCTTCTTCATCTTTAGATGCAAAGGATATAATCAGTCTGATTTCAGTGTTGACCATCTGTTGATGTCCATGTGTAGAGTCTTCCCTTGTGTTGTTGGAAGAGGGTGTTTGCTATGACCAGTGCGTTCTCTTGGCAGAACTCTGTTAGCCTTTGCCCTGCTTCATTCTGTACTCCAAGGCCAAATTTGCCTGTTACTCCAGGTGTTTCTTGACTTCCTACTTTTGCATTCCAGAAGGGTTCAGATAGAAAAGAGAAATGTTTCAATTTGTGTATAAAATATAATTTTACCAAATTGCTGTCATAATTATTTTCAGAAGAAGGTTTTTTTCCTTACACCTGGATAACACATATTCAAGCCAGTAATTTTTCAGATACAAGCCATAAAAGTTATAAGCATATTCATCAGTCCTTCTGTTAAGCTTTGTGAAGTCATCAGGTTTTCCTTTAGAATCCTTACCCAGTTCAGAAACTGGTATTTATCTTAAAGTCCTTTCTATAAATGTTCTTGAAGAGCAAGTATTTTGGGGAAACTTGACCAGTGCTAAGACAATATTTTGAAATAGTAATTAGAATTAAGCCTGATAACATTTTACCCAAACATATCAGAATTTTAGCGGCACCATATTGTTTCTCCGATATCTATATTAGTAACATTTACCATACAATATAACCCGAGACTTATTCCTCACTTGACAATACTTGTCATCTCATTCTGTATAGAAAATGAGCCTAATTAGTGTAATATCTCTCTGGGGTGTTACAGGGGCCCTCTGAAGCATCCCAAAGTTAGCTAGAAATTAAGTTCTTCATTACAATGACTTAGGAAGTTTTGTCAACAAATATCAAATAGGTTTAGAACACTCAGTCAGATAGGATTATAGGTCATTGTGAAACAATAGCTATGCATATAGCCAAAGTAACAATGAAAAATTTCAGAACAGATCATTTAAGAGATAGAGAAACTTGAATGTGTTATCAAAGGCAGTTCACCATCTGAAGAAAAGGTGTGATCTTAACAGGAAGAAAAGCTAAATTCAAATTTTGCAATAGACAGAAAAGTGAAATTCAAAGCTAAATAAGTTTTACTTTATTTAAAAGGCAAACAATTAAATTTATTTTACACTTATTTTAACCCATGTACAAAACTCAATTCTCATGGTTGACTTTTCACAAACCTTATCACTTTCTGTACCCATTACTTTGTTTTTCCATCCTAAAAGCCACCTGTAAGTCAAGCTTACTTCCTTTCCCTTCACAAAATGCAATTCCATTCCTCATACCTTCTTTACTGAAAACACACTTCCTACTTTCCTTGAATAACCATGAGTTGACTTTTTTTTTTTTTTTTGGCAAATTGGTCCATTTTTAATACTGAGTCAAAAGAAGCTGTTTTTCGCCTCCCAAAATGCCTGCCCCTTTTTATTGAGGTTAACATATTTCAGAATTTTAAGTAAACAGTTGCTGTGCTGGGTAAAGTTGCCCCAGGTCCATCCTCCAGGAACTGCTGTCATTATTGGCAATGCCGTCCAGTCTTCAAGGGGGATATAGGCCTGGATCTGCTCTGTAATTACTGCAGAGCTCCAATTTGCTTTAGCCATGTCCACAGTTCCACTCTCTCATGCATATTTACTAGATCAATGCATCCACCAATCTTTCTTTTTTGTTTTAATTTAAACTTTTATTTTAATTGGAGGCTAATTCATTTATGGGTGTGAGATTTGGACTGTGAAGAAAGCTGAGCGCTGAAGAATTGTTGCTTTTGAACTGTGGTGTTGGAGAAGAATCTTGAGAGTCCCTTGGACTGCAAGGAGATTCAACCAGTATATTCTGAAGGAGATCAGCCCTGGGATTTCTTTGGAAGGAATGATGCTAAAGCTGAAACTCCAGTACTTTGGCCACCTCATGTGAAGAGTTGACTCATTGGAAAAGACTCTGATGCTGGGAGGGACTAGGGGCAGGAGGAGAAGGGGACGACCGAGGATGAGATGACTGGATGGCATCCTGGACTCAATGGACGTGAGTCTGAGTGAACTCCAGGAGTTGATGATGGACAGGGAGGCCTGGCATGCTGTGATTCATGGGGTCGCAAAGAGTCGGACACGACTGATTGAACTGAACTGAACTGAACTGATTGTATTAGTTTTGCCATACATTAACATGAATCCACCATGGGTGTACACGTATTCCCCATCCTGAACCTTCCTTCCACCACTCCCCATACCATCCCTCTGGGTCATCCCAGTGCACCAGCCCCAAGCATCCTATATCCTGCATTGAACCTGGACTGGTGATTCATTTCTTATGATATTATACATGTTTCAATGCCATTCTTCCAAATTATCCCACCTTCTCCCTCTCCCACAGAGTCGAAAAGACTGTTGTATACATTTGTGTCTCTTTTGCTGTCTCGCATACAGGGTTATCGTTACCATCTTTCTAAATTCCATATATATGTGTTAGTGTACTGTATTAGTGTTTTTCTTTCTGGCTTACTTTCTTCTGTATAACTGGCTGCAATTTCATCCACCTCATTAGAACTGATTCAAATGTATTCTTTTTAATGGCTGAGTAATACTCCATTGTATATATGTACCACAGCTTTATATACAATCAACTGCTGATGGACATCTAGGTTGCTTTCATGCATCCACCTATGCACTCTTTACCAATTAAGGCCCAAGGTACCGTTCTGGCTCCTGTGAGCTGTTGCAAGTAATCTTGAATCTCATGGGTGTCACTGTTGGCTGTGATATCAACAAATTCCTAAAGCCCTTGTTTGAAGGGCAGTTGACTGAGGAGCTCCTGAGTCCTTCTGCAGTAGGAGCAGGTGGGCTTGATGAACATGACCAACTTCCCAGACTGGATCTTGCTGTTCATGAATGCCTGATCCATGCTGCCTCCACCTGGAGGACACCTTAACTGCCAAGAACTGACTTTTATGTCAGCATTTTATAGATTGGTGAGCATAAATACCAGTGATAATTTCTAAAACCTTTGCTTTCTTAGAACATTTTAGGATGGCACCAAACAAAATGAGGGCAAAATGAGGACTGTAGCCCGGGAGGCAGCATCTCAGATAGCTCTGAGAGACTGCTTCAAAGCGGCAGTGGGGAAGGTCAATATATAAGGCTTTGGTGAATGGGAAGTTCAATACATACCATGAAGCACTTATTTTACAAAAGGTTTTTTGTTAGTCATGAGGATACAATGTCACCATAAAGAGATTTAGAGCTTCTCTAGATAGGAGGAGATGCAATGATTGAGACCATAAAATCTGTTCCTGAAAACATTAAAAAAAAAAAAATCCAGTTGTCTAAAGACCCCTCTCACCAGATTCCCTGGAGCGTGGAGTGCCTCATTCCACAGCTGTTGAAGGGCAACAGCTATAGGAGCATGGGGTTCACTCTCCATGGAAGCAGACGGCAAACGCCTTTGTTGTTCAGTCACTGACAGTACTCTTGGTCAATGCCACTTTGTAGTTGACAGGCGTTTGCTATGACCAGTGCGTTCTCTTAACAAAATCGATAGCTTTGCCCTGCTTCATTCTGTACTCCAAGGCCAAACTTGCCTGTTACTCCAGGTATCTCTTGACTTGCTACTTTTGCATTCCAGTTCCCTATGATGAAAAGGACATCTTTGTGTGTGTGTGTGTGTGTGTGTGTGTGTGTGTATGTGTGTGTGTATGTGTTAGTTCTATGAAATCTGTAGGTCTTCATAGAACTGTTCAACTTCAGCTTCGTTGGCTTTACTGGTTGGGGCATAAACTTGGATTACTGTGATATTGAATGGTTTGCCTTGGAAATGAACAGAGATCATTCTGTCATTTTTGAGACTTCTTCCAAGTACTGTATTTCGGCGGAGAAGGTAATGGCACTCCACTCCAGTACTTTTGCCTGGAGAATCCCATGGACGGAGGAGCCTGGTCCAGGAGCTGCAGTCCATAGGGTCGCAAAGAGCTGAACACGACTGAGCAGCTTCCTTTTCAATTTTCACTTTCACACCTTGGAGAAGGAAATGGCAACCCACTCCAGTGTTCCTGCCTGTAGAATCCCAGGGACAGGGGAACCTGGTGGGCTGCCGTCTATGGGGTCTCACAGATCGGACACGACTGAAGTGACTTAGCAGCAGCAGCACCAATGCATTTTGGACTCTTTTGTTAACTATAATAGCTACTCCATTTCTTGTAAGGGATTCTTGCCCACAGTAGTAAATATAATGGTCATCTGAATTAAATTCACCCATTCTGGTCTGTTTTAGTTCACTGATTCCCAGAACGTTGATGTTCACTCTTGCTGTCTCCTGTATGACCACTTCCAATTTACCTTGTTTCATGGACCTAACATTCCAGGTTCCTACATGATACTGTTCTTTACAGCTTCGGACTTTACTTCCACCACTGGAGACATCCGTAACTAGGCGTTGTTTTTGCTTTGGCTCAGCCTCTTCACACCTTTTGGAGCTATTTCTCTGCTTTCCTCCAGTAGCACACTGGGCATCTACCAACCTGGGGAGTTCATCTTTCAGTGTATCTTTTGCCTTTTCATAGTGTTGATGCTAGCAAAGTAATGCTCAAAATTCTCCAAGCTAGGCTTCAACAGTACATGAACCAAGAACTTCCAGACATACAAGCTGGATTTAGAAAGGGCAGAGGACTCAGAGATTCCTCCTGCTGCTTAAGAGAGATAAAAATGTCTGACACTTGCAGCCTATTTCCTCCATTTGGAGACCCCTGGCCTTCCTGACAGTTACCCTCTCACTGACTCAGTATTTTCTTAATGGAATAAAATAATAAATTTTGGACTTTGTTAATAAGTACATATCTAAAACTAATGATAACAATCACATTATTTCTAAAATATATGTATTTCCTGTACTCTGACTTCATTGCTTCAGTGTCTTTTCCTAGTTCTGGCGAGTGGTGACCACTCTCTGGTTGTGGTGCGCATGCTTCTCATTGTGGTGGCTTCTCTTGTCTTGCAGCCCAGGCTCTGAGCATGACAGCTTCAGTAGTTTCACTTCCTGGACTCTACAACTGTGGCTCAGGAATTGAGATTCATGGGCTTAGTTGCTGCTCAGCAAGTGGGATTTCAGACGAGGAAACAACCCACTTCTCTTACATTGCCCAGTGGATTCTGAACCACTTACCTGTAGGGAAGTCTACATATTTTAAAATACAGGTATTTTATAAAGATTGGAAGAAATCTTTTGTATGTTATTTTCTGCTTGTATTATTTTATTTTTTTTTGAACTAAAATAAGATAATGTTGAGGAGTTCCCTAGTAGTACAGTGGCTAAGAATGTGCCCACCAATATAGGGTGCACGAGTTCCATCTCAGGTCCCAGAAGATGCCTCAGAGCAACTAAGCCCATGGGCCACAACTACTGAGCCTGTGCTCTAGAGCCTGGGAGCCATTACTACAGAAACCTGCACTCTTTAGAGCCTGTGCTCTAAAACAAGAGAAGCCACTGCAAGGAGAAGCCTGTATATTGCAGCTGTAACTAGAGAAAGCCCACTAACAGCAACGAAGACTCAACATAAGCAAAATAAATAAACTTTGAAAAAGAAATAGAATGTTGACAAAGTTACTGAATGAAGAAGTACAATGAAAGAAGAGAATGGGAACCCAATCCAGTATTCTTGCCTGGAGAGTTCCATGGATAGAGGAGCTGGCAGCTGCTGTCAGTGGGGTTGCAGAGTCTGGCATGAGTAAGCAGGTAAAGAAATTCCACACACAGCAGATAGAGCTCTGAAAAACAAATCTAAGTGTCTAACTTTCCTCCTGCAGATTCTTCAGTGACTTCCAGTAGCTTTTGGAATAAAGTCCTAAGTCCATAGATCTTGCATAAATGAGCCTCTATCTGGCATCACCCCATCCACATTCCCTGTGTCCCAGTCACACTGGCTGACTTTCTGTTCAGTAAATATCTTCCTGCCTCAGAGTCGGCACTCAGGGTGTTTTCTCTGCTTGCAATACTCTTCCATTTCCCACCTTGCCAATCCTAAGTGTTTCTTCCTCACAGAGACCTTGTCTGATTTCTCATTGTAGGTTAAGGCTTTCTGTTTAATATTGTCTTAGCACCAGGCCTGTGTCAGAGCACTTAGTTCAATAGTAACATTAAAATTGTGGATGAAATTTGATTTGCTGGCTGGCTGCTAGAGTGTAAGCTCCATCATGTTCACTGCTGTATTTCACGTTTGAGGCACAAAGCTGACGCTCCATGAATTTTGAAAGAATGAAAGAAAAGAAGACAACTCTTCTTGTTTCAATCGATTGTGTGTTTACACATGCATGCATGAATCCATGGATATATAACTCCATTTTTAATTACAAAAATATCATCTCATAAATAATGGTGTATGCTTTGTAGCAGTTTAAGTTCTATCTTAAGTGTATTTCATGGCGTTAAGTTTTTTCTACATCATCATATGAATGATGTAAATTGTAGTGAGATTATTGACATTGTGTGGGTTGCGATGGGAGAGGTTGTGACCCTGTATCGTGACCATTTGTGCTGTTCTATTGTATTTCAGCTTCCTTGAACTTGATTCAGGTATTCTCAGGCAACTCTCTGTGGATCCACTTTCCTTCTCTGCTAGTTAACTGGTTGATTCTTTAGGTTCAGTTGTCTCTCCCAACCACCTGGGCTCAGATGCTGTTGCCTCATCTCTTCACTGTTTGATCTGAGCAATTTTTTAGAGTGACAGTTTTCTCCACAGTAAGGTGGACACAGATCTTTCACTCATGTGCCATTATGTTGATGAGAAGTTCATCCATGTGAAGTCTTTAGAGTAATGCTTAGTGTGTAGGACGTGCTAAAACACCTGTCATCGTTGTGATGATGTCATCATCATCACAATGTGTGTTCTTTTAAAGTCACTGTGGACTTTGTCGTCTCTGAAGACACCAATCTTGCTATAACTCGTCTAGATAGTGACACTATGTCACTCACTGTGTTGAATGGAACACTTCTGCATAGACAACCCAGTCTTGGTTTTAATTTGTGTATTTTTCATGTATTGTGGCTTCTTCCAGAATCCAACCTCTCTCTCTCATGTATGTCCACATATATGACAAATTCATGTTGATTGCAGGATATCATAATCTTAGGAAAAAGAGGAAATTATAAATTAGATTAGAGACCAACAGTTGGCTTCAGGCAGCTTTTAGTGGACCTATCAGAATATTACTTCAAGTGAATTGAGCTTTACCCCTCTCACCTCTTCTCATTTTGTGTGAAACTAAGAATCCTCCTCAGGGCCCTTTGGTGAAACGTGTTTTCATTTCAGGCACAGTTGATCCTCAAAGATGTGTTCCTAGATTTCACTCCTGAGGAGTGGGAATGCCTGGACCCTGCCCAGAGGACCTTGTTCAAGGACATGATGGTGGAGACCCTCAGGAACCTGCTGTCTGTGGGTGAGGATCACTTCCCTCTGAAGTGGGGATCTGCCCTGGGGTACCTCTGCACATTCCCTCTTTACCTTTAGAGATCGCCTGTTTTTCTTGACTAAGCTCAAAACCTGTCTGACTCACACATGTGAAGCTTCCTGACTGGCATCAGGAGTTTAAACTTCACTTTCCTTCAGGTGACCTGCGCACCGTGTGATACAAGGAGTTTCTCCACAGCTCGAGTGTTTATAAAGCTGATTTCAATCGTTGAAATAGCCAGTTGCCTGTTTTCTAGCCCTGTGTTCTTGGTTCAGTAGTTCTTAGGTAGAAACTAGATACCTGCTGTTCCCTGTCCATTCAGAAGGAGGCAGATAGTAAATTCAGTTGAGAAGTGTTTTTCTGTCAGTTTGTAATGTCCTCGCTCCTTGGCTGACAGAAGAGCTGCATTCTACACCTGCCAATGCAGGAGACACGGGTTCTATCCTTGGTCTGGGAAGATCCCACATGTCACAGAGCCGCTGTGCCTGTGTGCCTCAGCTATGAGCCAGCACTCTAGAGCCCGGAAGCTGCAACTACTGAGCCCACAGGGACAAGTACTGAAGCCCTGCACCCAGGAGAAGCCGCAGCAAGTGAGGAGCACGAGCCCTGAAACCGGAGCATAGCCCCTATTTGCTAAACTTGGAGAAAAGACCAAGCAGCAATGAACACTCACCCAGGCCAGAAGAAATGAACACACCAATGTATTAAAAATAACAGATACATTTATTAAGAAAAAAAAAAAAGAGGTTGGATTCTGGAAGAAGCCACAGTATATAGCATTACTTCTTAGTAGGAAGTTCTGTTTCTGATCTGAATGTTATCTCCATTCTTGTGGCACAAGGAAGAAGACCCCTGGACTGTGGAGAATGAGGTGCTAATAGCAAACATCCAGATGAGTGAGAAAGTATCAACAGTGTGATCACAGGTCAACTGTGACAAGGAGAGAGAGGAAGCTGCACCATTCATGGTGTTTGGGAAACTCTGTAAGTGGGAGAGCTCTGTGAGAAAACAGATGTTTAATGTTTGTGAGATTTTTCTTCTCCCTAACTTATGGCTCTGTTCTTTGACATGTGAAATGTACAGCACCCTCCAGTGGTGCTGTAGCACCCACAGAGATGAAGCCAAGATAGTTTTATTGGGTGGGCTGTACTGGGTCTTTTTGCTATGTGGTCTTTTGTCTATTTGAGACGAGAGAGGGCTACTCTTTACAGCGGAAAGCACAGTTACTCATTGTGGTGGCTTTTGCTGTGAAGCACAGGACCTATGCTGGAGAAGGCAATGGCACCCCTCCAGTACTCTTGCCTGGAAAATCCCATGGATGGAGGAGCCTGGTAGGCTGCAGTCCATGGGGTTGCTGAGGGTCGGACACGACTGAGTGACTTCACTTTCACTTTTCACTTACGTGCATTGGAGAAGGAAATGGCAACCTACCAGGAGCCAGTGTGAGGAATTCCGCCCGTGACAGGGTCATGTGGAAGGAAGTCTGGCAGGCGCAGGGCGTGATCAAACTTCAGGGGTTCCCCACGGCATTTCCTGAGCATTCACCCCCCACCCCCCACCAAAAAAAAAAAAAAAAGAATCTGCTGGCCTCTGCAGTCTGCTTTTCCATTCTTCTGATATTCTCTGGGAAAAAGTCATCTCGAGGCTTTAGTCTTCTGCATTTGAAAGGGTGTTTCAATCCAAAACCCCCTCGGATGGCTTTCTACCCTGCCTGCAGGACTCGTACAGCTGCACATGTGATTGTTTGAGGCCTCCTGAACGCTGGAGGCACAGGAAGCTTAAAACATCCTAGAAATATAGGGGCTTCTGAGGAGTCAAAATTATTAGAATCGGACTGATTAAAGGTTTCATTTGTTGAGCGAATACTTGCTGCCAAATTTTTATATCTTTTATTTGTTGATATAGTTGGTATATAGAAAAACCAAGTAGCAACATTAGATCTTTGAGTTAAGTACCTTCTTTGTTATAACCCACTGTGCCTTTGTTCTATAGAGATGTAACTTTAGTGCTTTAAGGAGATGCAGATGAAAGAAGAACACTTCAGGGGAAACGAGATCAACATTCATTAAGAAAGAGAGCCGAAAAAGTGTTAGCAAGCCTCCTGGTCAGAAGATAATGTAAATCACCTGAGACCTTTTATATACAAGAAGATATACAGAAACGGTCAGGACTGCTGCACCTGCATAACTCTGCATATTCCATTATGTACAACTTGGGGTATATAAGCTGATTTTGAAAAATAGTTTTTGGAATCTTGTACCGATGCTGGGCTTCCCCATATCATTCTTTTCTCCCCTTTTTCGGCTGAATTCCCTTGGAATGTCGAGGATCATCATGTCTACTTACTTGTCCCAGCCTCTAAGATCCATAAGAAAGAGAGCTCAAGGTGGGGCACTCTCCGATATTCAAATGGTTGCTGGTGGCCGAACGCAGAATTCCTTTATTGGCTATCCTCTTAACCAAGTTATTCAGCCTCTTTTCTCTGCCTAAATTTCCTACTATACTGTTTCTTCCTGATCTAATCTTATATTAATAAATAAATAAGTTGTCCTCACCAACGCTATCCCCGCTTTGAATTCCCTGGATCCACCAGGGCTGGACCCCAGCAGCAACCCTCTCCAGTATTCTTGCCTGGAGAATCCCAGGGATGGCAGAGCCTGGTGGGCTGCCATCTATGGGGTCGCACAGAGTCAGACGCAACTGAAGCGACTTAGCTACAGCAGTAGCACCGGCCTTAGGCATAGAGGCTTGAGTAGTTTTACCACACAAGCTCAGTATCTGTGGCTCATCAACTTAGTCTCCGTGACATGTGAGATCTTTCCAGAATAAGAATCAAACCCATGTCTCCTGCAGTACTAAGCAGATTCTTACCATGGAGCCACCAGGGTGTTAGGGGAAATTAAGTAAATAGTCTTGTTTAGGCTTCAAGACAAAGCAATGCAGTCCTCTGACCTTGCTTCTAACGTGCATGGAAACTGCCCTGAGTGTGAATGTCCCGACTGTCTCCTGTGAGTGCAAGGCTTGCACACCATAGATAAGACAGGGGACAAATCTTGAGATTGTTCAGCCTTTGCAGAGGCCCTTGCCAACCAAGCCTCAGTATTAGCACAATCCAAGTTGGCTCCTGGATCCTTCTCTCTGCCTGCTGCTGCTAAGTTGCTTCAATCGTGTCCGACTCTGTGCAAACCCATAGATGGCAGCCCACCAGTCTCCTCCGCCCCTGGGACTCTCCAGGCAAGAACAGTGGAGTGGGTTGCCATTGCCCTCTCCAATTCTTTCTGCAACCGTGAGGTAAATAAAGGTAACTTAAAACTGCAAAAAGAACTATGCGATTTGTGAGGATGATTATCCATATTACAATGAAACATTATATTTGGCTGATCAAATCTTCACTTTTTAAGTCGACTCTCTTTAGCCAGCCCACAGCTCCAAGAGTGTCCGCATACTGCCCTTTCTCTCTCCATTCTTTGTCCCGTTGTGGCCTTACAGCCCTCCCAACCCCTCTGTCTCCCTATCCATCAGCTGGTCCCCTTCTACCTGCTCCGTCTCTGAGGTGGGAGGGGGAGCCCAGGTTCCTCCACTCAGGCAAGTTTGTCAATCCCTTTAGATTCTTCTGATCAAAGACCCCCATTTCCCTGGAGAGATGTTCTAACATTTTTATCAGTCCTTCTGTCCCTGTTATCACAGTCAATTTGAGCACTGTTCAATCTGTATTGTAGCCATAAAGCTGTGACTATAGAAAGGAAAGATAACTTGTTTGATATAGGATGGGCATGATGTTGTTTAGACTCTGGAGAAAACTGGTTAAGATGATCTTTTTTTTTTTTCCTTTGAAAGTGCAAAACCGGTTCTTTTTACATGTGGAATTAAAAACAGCAAGCTCTTAAAAAGATCTGCTGGAAAAAAAGCTCAGAGTTAACTTTTGCCAGGGCTTCCCAGATGACTCTAGTGGTAGAGAACCTGCCAGCCCCTGGGGGAGACATAGGAGATGTAGATTTGATCCCTGGGTAGTGAAGATCCCCTGGAGGAGTGAATGGAACCCACTCCAGTATTCTTGCCTGGAGAGTCCCATCATGGACAGAGGAGCCTGGTGGGCTAGAGTCCACGGGTTTGCAGGGGGTGGATAGGACTGAAGCGAAATTGCATAGCATGCCACCTTTGCCATGTCCTTGAAATACATAACTCATTTTTCCAGAGATTTCAGTCTTGGGCAAATTACAATTTTAAACCACGGGGCAGCGAGTGGGAAGAAAAAGGTGAAAGAGACATTTTAAATCTCAGGCAGGAAAGTATGAGAGCTCTGATGTCTGTCGATCTGCATTTATGTTTGTCTCAATGTGCGTCTTTGTTTTTGGATAATATTGCTGAGGATAATTTGTAAATGAGCTCTAATTCAATTGTTTGTTAATAAAAAAAGTAAGCACTTACAAGTCAAACAATTACAAGAGAAATTAACCTAAATGAATTTCAGGTTCACATGAATTGGGAATATTCAATATTAAATATCTAGTGTTAATGTTTGTTTGCTAATCTAATTAAGACATGTCTTGTGTCTTCAACATTGTCTAATACTTTTACTGTACCTAGGTTTAATGTTAAGTAAGTTTGTCAACACTTAAAGTAACTCGAGTGAAGAAACTTTTAAGGAAAGAATGCAAATGAGATTGGAGCTTTTAAATAAACTCTGTTAAGAATGATTATAGTTTAGAAATATCTGTCTAAAATAGTCTCCCCAGATTTGGATAACCTGAACTGCTGCTGCTGCTGCTAAGTCACTTCAGTCGTGTCCAACTCTATGCGATCCCACAGACGGCGGCCCACCAGTCTCCCCCCGTCCCTGGGATTCTCCAGGCAAGAATACTGGAGTGGGTGCCATTTCCTTCTCCAGTGTATGAAAGTGAAAAGTCAAAGTGAATTCGCTCAGCTGTGTCTGACTCCCAGTGACCTCATGGACTGAAGCCTACCAGGCTCCTCCGTCCCTGGGATTTTCCAGGCAAGAGTACTGGAGTGGGGTGCCATTGCCTTCTCCAATCGGAACTCCTAAGGTCGTGCTAAACTAAGTAATGAAAGTTCATTGAATATCTAGGTCATTTCCAAATAAAATAGGATTCTGAAACACAGATTACTGAAAACTCATTTCCTGTTACAGACAAGCTAAAGAGATTTTGGACTATTAATGAATATGTTTGAACTATTAATGAATATGTTTGGACTATTAATGTGTATGTTTGGTGCCACCCCGAGACGTTCTCTATAAGAAAGCAAATATTCATAGACATTATCACTGGTATTTATGTTCACCAGTCTACAAAATGCGAATGTATCTGATAGCTCATGGTTGCTTAAAGAAAGTAAGATGTATGTTTTTAGTAAGAAAGGTTTGAGAAATGTGGGCCAGTCACCTTGCTTTGTCCCCCTGGTTAATTTGTCTCAGGACCCTCCCCTTGGGTACACAGGCACACCCTGGATCTTGAAGTAAAGGCTTCTCAGAGGAGCAGAACCCATTATGGCCTGGACTGATCCTCTGACTTTTAACTCCAAGGTGCCTTTCTGCACTTCTGTGTTGTCTCCTGTATCAGACAGGGTTTTTTCCTTTCTTTGTCCTTGCCATGATTGTTACCTTGAAGAGACAAACTGCCTGTTTACCCTGTTTTTGTTGGCTGTAAATTCCTCAACTGAGCCCACATATCTCTTATCTCAGGGCATGCAAAGAGGAGGGTAGCTGATTGTAGATGTCCAACCTGCAGCCCATCCAACTCCTACCTCAAAATTACATTTTATTAAGAAAAATGGAAAGTACTTCTGACTTACAGATGGCTGTTTCTAAATGAACAAAGTGATTTTTTTAAAAAGAGAGGTTTCATGGAAAGTAGACTCCAAGAAAAGAGGTCCCCAAAGACAAGGTCTTTATATGTTCTGCAACAATCTGTCATTTGACTCCTGTCAATTTTGTTGCTTGACTTTGAGTAGCATGTGATGAGGTATTTCAAAGGTATTTACTTCACCTTGTCGCCCTCCTGTGGTAATTAGTGCTGTAAGGCGGTACTAAAACACACACACACACACACACACACAATAAAAAAATAAAATTTATTTGTTTTTGACTTTGTTGCTTCAGGAGATTTTCTCGACTTGCAGTGAGCAAGGGCTACCCTGTAGTTACGGTGCATGAACTTGTCATTCTAGTGGATTCTCTTGTGGCAATGTGTGGTCTCTGTGTGTTTGCTCAGTAGTTGTGACTCCCGAGCTCTAGAGCACAGAATCATCACTTGTGGCCTACAGGCTTAGTTGTTGTCAAGCATGTGGGAATTTCCCGGATCAGGTATCAAACCTGTGTGCCCTGCACTAGCAGGTAGATATTTTACCTCTGAGCCACAAGGGAAGCCTGAAAGCTTGTTCCTTTACATATGTCTTGGAGCCAATGAACTGGGTGAAATTAGGTTACTGTGTAGATAGGGAGTTGATGTACTGAATGATTATTGTGTAACTAGAGAATTTTTCACTTACAATATAACTGACATGAACCACTTGTTAATGTCATAAAATGCCTATATGTCTATCTACTGATAGATATCTAAGAGGTATTTGGAAAAGTGTTTTTGTTTTTGTTTTTTTTTAATTATTTGTTTTTGTTTTTTAAAATTATTTTAGGGAATTCCTGAGAGTCCAGTGGATAGGATCCAGTAGTTTCACTGCAGCTAACCTGGATTTAATCCATGGTCAGGGAACCAAGTTCTCAGAAGCCACATGGTCCAACAATATATATATATATAGTTTACAGAATTCTTTATTTTCTCAATGCAGTATTTGTGGAACAGTTACTAACTATCATTTATTTTCTACATTATTCATTATAATGCTTCTTTTGTATTGTTTACCATTCCAATGTATTGCCTGTTTAATGCTTGTTTTCTCAGTTGCTCAGTCCTGTCTGACTCTTTGTGATCTCATGGACTGTAGGCTACCAAGCTTTCCTGTCCATGGAATTTTTTTCAGGCAAGAATAGTGCACTGGGTTGTGATTTCCTGCTCCAGGGGATCTTTCCTTTCCAAGAATTGTATCCCTCTGTGCCGTGTTTTCTGCATTGGCAGTCAGCTTGTTTACCACTGAGTCACCTCTCTAGTCCTGTATGTTCTTTACCATTGAAATATGTGTATATATGCATAAAGTGTATACAATATACCATTAGTTTCTCCTCAATTATGAGACAGCAGTGTGTTTAGTATAAAGTAGGATGAGTTTTGAGGTCATGGTGGGAAAATGTTTTCTTTGAGAACTGACATGAGTTTGCATAAAATGAATGTTTTCTGATTGTGTTTGAAACTACACTACCCTAAAATTCATTTGAATTATATATGATCATTCTTTTTTAAAGAGTTCTACTCCTTTAGTGTTCTATAGTTTGAAGATCATCTTTGCAAAGATTCGTAATTCTGTTCGGACGGATATGACTTTTGGTATAAAAGTCATGCGTTTGACAAGAAATAATTTATTTATGAATTGAAACTAATAGAATATTTGTGGTTCTTTATGTCTTGTAGATATGTCTCATATAGAGATGATCAAGAAATTACAGGCAAAAGCAGATAGTGGTAAAAGGGAGATTTTTCAAAGAGTGATGTTTGGAAGAGCTGAAAGCCTTGAAAGTAAAGATTTTCACCTCCGGAACATCCAGGAAAATATAGATGACTTTGTCTGTGGACAAATGATGAAAGAAATGACAAAGGATTGTCTATATCCCATAACAAAAACCTCACTGATGGAAGAGATCGTCATAGTAGAAGTGATACAGGAAATGTACCTTTTGAAAGGCACGGATCAGGATGAATTACAGATGATACAATCTGAAGGGATAATTTTTGAATGTAGTCAAGTTGTGACAAACGTCAGCGCCTCAGGTTAATCATCTCAGATAACTCGTGATGTGTGCAAAGGCTTTTCTCATAAACATGAGAATGCTGTTATGCATCCTTCAGAACAATTACCAGACCATGAAACACAAAATAAAAGACCTTACAAATGTAATGAGTGTGACATAACCTTTCTTCAGGACTCAGAACTCACTAGACATCAAAGAATTCATACAGGAGGAAAACCATATAAATGTGACGTATGTGGCAAGGCTTTTAATCAAACTAGAAAACTTGCAATTCATTGGAGAATTCATATTGGAGAGAAACCACATAAATGTGATGTGTGTGGCAAGGCCTTTAAGCAAGCTGCAAAACTTGTAATTCATTGGAGATATCATATGAGAGAGAAACCACATAAATGTGATGTATGTGGCAAGGCCATTAGTCAAACTGCAAACCTGGCCGTTCATCAGAGAATTCATACTGGAGAGAAGCCATACAAATGCAATGTATGTGGCAAGGCGTTCAGTCATCCTGCAAACCTCACTGTTCATCGGAGACTTCATACTGGAGAGAAACCATATAACTGATGTACGTGGCCAATGCTTTACTCAAAACTCACAACTTGAAGTTCATCAGAGAACTCACACGGGAGAGAAGGCATACAAATGCAATGTATGTGACAGGGCATTTAGTCATACTGCAAACCTCAGTCTTCATTGGAGACTTCATACTGGAGAGAAACCATATAAATGTGATGTGTGTGTCAAGGTGTTTAGTCATACTGGACACCTTGCTGTTCATTGGAGAGTTGATACTGGAGAGTAACCATGTAATTATGGTATATGTGCCAAGGCTTTGACTGTAAGTTCAAGCCTTGCTGTTCATCAGAGAGTTCATACTGGAGAAAAACCATATAAATGAGGTATATGTGGCAGGGCTTTCAGTGTGAATGCAAACCTTGCAGTTCATCAGAGAATTCATATTGGAGAGAACTTTACAAATATAAAAATTATGACAAACCATTTAGGCACAGTTATCCATAACTCATCACCAGGCAATTTAGACAGGAGAGAAACCATATAAATATCATGTATATGGCCAGTGCTTTACTTAAAATGACGAACTTAGAAACCATCAGAGAATTCATACTAGAGAGAAACATTAGAAATGTGACAGTTGTGAGAAACATTTTAGTGCAAATGTCGTGAGTGTGACAAAGCCTTTCGTCAAGTGTCCATGCCTTATAATTCATCAGAGAATTCATAGTGTATTAAAAACATACAAGTGAAATGAACGTGTCAGAGTTTCTAGTGCATGTTCAGCATTACCTGCCCATTAGGCAGTTCATACATAAGAGAAACCACGTAAATGTTATTTATGTGGCAAACGCTTCATTCACAAGAAATCACATTGCAGATCATCTGAGAATCCATTCTGCAGTGAAAACTTACACATGTAGATAATGCAGTAAAATATATCAAGTTTTTGACCCTCAGAAAATTCGAACTGTAGGAAAACTACACAAATGTGTTAGGTGTGGGAAATCTTTGATTATCTGTTTAGCCTAACTCACCATCCGTTAATTTTTTTTCTTTTTTTTTTTTTTTTTTTTTTACAATTTTGTGATCGTTTTTGCTGTACATCAGTATGAATAGGCCATAGGCATACATATGTGCCCTCGGGCCTGAACCCACCTCTCTCCCCACCATATCCCTCCAGATTGTCCAAGAGCACTCGCTAGAACATCAAACTCCCACTGGCTCTTTTACGTATGGTAATATATATGTTTCAGTGCTAATCTCTTAAGTCCTGCCATCCTATTTCTTCTTTTTTTTAAAATAGGTTTTCCTTAGTGTTGCTTTTTCTATCCACATGTTATAACCCAGTTTTAATGTTTAGTTTACATTTCTTTCCTGCTTTACACTAAAAAATACATGTCAGTGGATTATTTTGAGACTTTTGTAACATAAAAATGCACGTAGACGATGACAGGGAACATAGTAGGTGCCCTGTAAATGTAAAGAAAGACAGTTCCTTTACGACTTGAGTTCAGTCAGATAATACACATAGAAATATTTATAAATAGTGCCAAGTTGATAATTTTGGTGAAAAAACATTCTAGTGTCTTCTTAAGACTTTATGTTTTACAATGTGCTTTGTTTTCCACAACTGACAGGTCTTTCAGAAACAGACAACAAAGAAATGAGAGAAAATATATTAAAATTTTCAACAAGAAGTAAATTGGCTAATCACCATCAAGTGATCATATAGTAATTTGATATTCCATTACATTATTCACTTAAGTATTATATATTATGATGTAAACAACTTTTTCTCATATAAGTATTTGAAGCTTTGTCATAAGCATGGAACAGGAAGTTTTATAAAGAAGTATGTATTTCTCATTAAAAGTTTTTTCTCTCTTTAATAATCTTTAAAATTTATTTTTTGGCTATGCTAGGTCTTCATTTTGCTGGCTTCTTTCTCTTTTTACAGCAGCAGCTATGAATTCTCCACATAAACTTGGCTGGGGTATGGTTGGAGACTGGCATTTTGAGGCTTCTTTTGGTCAGTCCAGAAGACTCAATGTCTCTTTGGTTTTTTGGCTGTACTGAGACTTTTTTTTTTTAACTGTACATGGGATTTCTCTAGTTGCAGCAAGCAGAAGTGACTTTCTACTTACTTGTGTACAGGCTTCTCATTACTGAGGTTACTGTTGTTGCAGAGCAGAGGCTCAGTACTTGTGTTGCACGGGCTTAGTTGCTCTGAGGCATGTGACATCCTCTCCGACCAGGGATCAAACCCGGGTCCTATGCATTGGCAGGTAGATTATTTACCACTGGACCACCAGGGAAGATCTACTCAGAGTCTTTTAACTGTGTGCTATGTATGTTAATACACTGCCAAACAAAATTGGGGTCATCAACCAATAACTGGGAGATCTGAAACCATGAGAGACTCCCCCAAACTTCTCTAGACTTGCTGAAGAGGTGGATGGACCCAAAACACCCGTCCTGAAATACCAAACCAGAATGTCCAAAGCACAGTATGGTGCCTGCTTTTCTCAGTCCTGCATCCCCTCAAGGTGCACTTTCGCTGGGCCACTGCAGTGACTAATAAGCTTGATCCTTGAAGAAGTGGAATGGCAAGACACTTTTCTCCTTAGAAACGTTAGTATGAAGTAGCCCTTTCTAAGAGTTGTGTGTTTCACATCCTAGCTTGTCAGTTCAGTTAATTCTGTCGCTCAGTCGTGTCCTCCTCCTTGCGACCCGGTGAACTGCAGCACCTCAGGCCTCCCTGTCCATCACCAACTCCTGGAGTTCACTCAAATTCATGTCCGTAGACTCAGTGATGCCATCCATCCATCTAATCCTCTGTCGTCCCCTTCTTCTCCTGCTCCCAGTGCCTCCCAGCACCAGGATTTTTTCCAATAGGTCCTCTTCCCATCGGTCGCGAAAGTACTGGAGTTTCAGCTTTAGCATCAGTCCTTCCAATGAACACCGAGAAATGATCTCCTTTAGAATGGATTGGTTGGATATCCTTGCAGTCCAAGGAACTCTCAAGAGTCTTCTCCAACATCACAGTTCAAAAGCATCAATTCTTCAGTGCTTAGCTTTCTTCACAGTCCAACTCTCACATCTATACGTGACCAGTGGAAAAACCATAGCCTTGACTAGACGGACCTTTGTTGGCAAAGTAATGTCTCTGCTTTTGAATATGCTACCTAGGTTGCTCATAACTTTCCCTCCAAGGAGTAGTCAGTTCAGTTCAGTCACGCAGTCGTGTCCGACTCTTTGTGACCCCATGAATTGCAGCACGCCAGGCCTCCCTGTTCATCACCAACTCCCGGAGTTCACTCAGACTCAAGTCCATCGAGTCCATGATGCCATCCAGTCATCTCATCCTCTGCCATCCCCTTCTCCTCCTGCCCCCAATCCCTCCCAGCATCAGAGTCTTTGCCAATGAGTCAACTCTTCTCATGAGGTGGCCAAAGTACTGGAGTTTCAGCTTTAGCATCATTCCTTCCAAACAAATCCCAGGCTTGATCTTCTTCAGAATGGACTGGTTGGATCTCCTTGCAGTCCAAGGGACTCTCAAGAGTCTTCTCCAACACCAAAGTTCAAAAGCATCAATTCTTCGGTGCCCAGCCTTCTTCACAGTCCAACTCTCACATCCATACATGACCATAGGAAAAACCATAGCCTTGACTAGACAGATCTTAGTCGGCAAAGTAATGTCTCTGCTTTTCAATATACTATCTAGGTTGGCCATAACTTTTCTTCCAAGGAGTAAGCGTCTTTTAATTTCATGGCTGCAGTCACCATCTGCAGTGAGTTTGGAGACCAAAAAATGAAGTCTGACACTGTTTCCACTGTTTCCCCCACTAATTCCCATGAAGTGATGGGACCAGATGCCATGATATTCGTTTTTCTGAATGTTGAGCTTTAAGTCAACTTTTTTGCTCTCCTCTCACTTTCATCAAGAGGCTTTTTAGCTCCCTCTTTACTTTCTGCCATAAGGGTGGTGTCATCTGCATATCTGAGGTTATTGATATTTCTCCCGACAATCTTGATTCCAGCTTGTGTTTCTTCCAGCCCAGAGTTTCTCATGATGTCCTCTGCACATAAGTTAAATAAGCAAGATGAGAAGATATAGCCTTGATGTATCCCTTTTCCTATTTGGAACCAGTCTGTTGCTCCATGTCCAGTTCTAACTGTTGCTTCCTGACCTGCATACAGATTTCTCAAGACGCAGGTCAGGTGGTCTGGTATTCCCATCTCTTTCAGAATTTTCCACAGTTTATTGTGATCCACACAGTCAAAGGCTTTATCATAGTCAACAAAGCAGAAATAGATGTTTTTCTGGAACTCTCTTGCTTTTTTGATGATCCAGCAGATGTTGGCAATTTGATCTCTGGTTCCTCTGCCTTTTCTAAAACCAGCTTGAACATCAGGGAATACATGGTTCACATATTGCTGAAGCCTGTCTTGGAGAATTTTGAGCATTACTTTACTAGCATGTGAGATGAGTGCAATTGTGCTGTAGTTGGAGCATTCTTTGGTATTGCCTTTCTTTGGAATTAGAATGAAAACTGACCTTTTCCAGTCCTGTGGCCACTGCTGAGTTTTCCAGATTTGCTGGCATATTGAGTGCAGCACTTTCACAGCATCATCTTTCAGGATTTGAAACAGCTCAACTGGAACTCCATCACATCCACTAGCTTTATTCGTAGTGATGCTTTGTAAGGCCCACTTGACTTCACATTCCAAGATGTCTGGCTCTAGATTAGTGATCACATCATCACGATTATCTGGGTTGTGAAGATCTTTTTGTATAGGCCTTCCATGTATTCTTGCCACCTCTTCTTAATATCTTCTGCTTCTGTTAGGTCCATACCATTTCTGTCCTGTCTCGATCCCATCTTTGCATGAACTGTTCCCTTGGTATGTCTAATTTTCTTGAAGGGATCTCTAGTCTTTTTCATTCTGTTGTTTTGCTCTGTGTCTTCTCATTGATCGCTGAAGAAGGCTTTCTTATCTCTTCTTGCTATTTTTCGGAACTCTGCATTCAGATGCTTATATCTTTCCTTTTCTCCTTTGCTTTTCACCTCTCCTTTTCACAGCTATTTGTAAGGCCTCCACAGACAGCCATTTTGCTTTTTACATTTCATTTCCATGAGGATGGTCTTGATCCCTGTCTCCTCTACAATGTTACAAACCTCTGTCCGTAGTTCATCAGGCACTCTGTCTATCCGATCTTGTTGAATGGTTTTATGAAGACCTACAAGACCTTTTAGAACTAACACCCCCAAAAGATGTCCTTTTCATTATAGGGGACTGGGATGCAAAGGAGGAAATCAAGAAACACCTGGAGTAACAGGCAAATTTGGCCTTGGAATGCGGAATGAAGCAGGGCAAAGACTAATAGAGTTTTGCCAAGAAAATGCACTGGTCATAGCAAACACCTTCTTCCAACAACACAGGAGAAGACTCTACACATGGACATCACCATATAGTCAACACCAAAATCAGATTGATTATATCCTTTACAGCCAAAACTGAAGAAGCTCTCTACAGTCAGCAAAAACAAGGCAAGGAGCTGACTGTGGCTCAGATCATGAACTCTTTATTGCCAAATTCAGACTTAAATTAAAGAAAGTAGGGAAAACCACTAGACTGTGCAGGTATGACCTGAATCAAATCCAAGGAGTAAGCATCATTTAATTTCATGGCTGCAGTCACCATCTTAAGTGATTCTGGAGACCAGAAAATTAAAGTCAGCCACTGTTTCCACTGATTCTGCATCTATTTGCCATGAAGTGATGTGACCAGATACCATAATCTTTGTTTTCTGAATGTTGAGCTTTAAGCCAGCTTTTTCCACTCTCCTCTTTCACTTTCATCAAGAGGCTTTTTAGTTCCTCTTCACTCTCTGCCATAAGGGTAGTCTCATCTGCATATCTGACGTTATTGATATTTTTACAGCCAAGCTTAATTCCAGCATGTGCTTTTTCCAGCCCAGCGTTTCTCATAATGTAACCTGCATGTAAGTTAAATAAGCAAGATGAGAAGATATAGCCTTGACATACTCCTTTTCCTATTTGGAACCAGTCTGTTGTTCCATGTCCAGTTCTAACTGTTGCTTCCTGACCTGCATACAGGTTTCACAAGAGGCAGTTCAGGTAGTCTGGTATTCCCATCTCTTTCAGGATTTTCCACAGTTTATTGTGATCCACACAGTCAAAGGCTTTAGCATAGTCAACAAAGCAGAAATAGATGTTTTTCTGGAACTCTCTTGCTTTTTGATGATCCAGCAGATGTTGGCAATTTGAACTCTGGTTCCTCTGCCTTTTCTAAAAGCAGTTTGAACATCTGGAAGTTCATGTATGCTGAAGCCTGGCTTGGAAAACTTTGAGCATTACTTTACTAGCATGTGAGATGAGTGCAATTGTGCGGTAGTTTGAGCATGCTTTGACATTGCCTTTCCTCGGGATTGGAATAAAAACTGACTTTTTGCAGTCCTGTGGCCACTACTGAGTTTTCCAAATTTGCTGGCATATTGAGTCAGCACTTTCACAGCATCATCTTTCATAATTTGAAACAGCTCCACTGAAATTCCATCACCTCCACTAGCTTTGCTCGTAGTCATGCTTTCTAAGGCCCACTTGACTTCACATTCCAGGATGTCTGGCTCTAGGTGAGTGATCACACCATCGTGATTATGTTGTTCATGAAGATCTTTTCTTGTACAGTACGTAGTAATTTATAAGGAAAAATTAATTTTAATGATTACGTGGCATTTGATAATTTATAAGTATGAAATCACGTGTTCAGGAAGCAGTTTAGAATTTCAGCTTTGGGGCTGGTGCTTGAGCTGAAGTTTTCTCGAGTGTTACGGACGCATATTACTGTTTTATATGAGCATGGTAGTAAATTGACTACAAAGACTTCATTTTAGGAGATTATTTTCAGCGACGCTGGTTACTTGTATGAACATTAGAATCAAAGAGAAATATAAAGTGGTTGCAGTGCTCAGTCAGATCTCTTTGAGATCCCCAGGGACTGTAGCCCTCCAGGCTCCTGTGTCCATGGGATCGCATGCAAGAATACGGGACTGGGTCGTTTTTGAGTCGCTCAGTCCTGTCGGACTCTTGGCAACCCTATGGACTGCACCAGTCAGGGTTACCTGCCCTTCATCATCCCCAGAACTTGCTCAAACTCCTGTCCATCGAGTCTGTGATGACATCCAACCAATCCATCCTCTTTTCCGCCTGCTTTCCATCTTTCCCAGCATCAGGGTCTTTTCCAATGAGTCGGCTCTTCACATCAGGTAGCCAAAGTATTGGAGCTTCAACATCAGTCCTTCCAGTGAATATTCACAGTTGATTTCCTTTAGGATTTATTATGGGAAAAAGTGTCGCAAAGCACACCTCAGAAGACACTCAAGACGGCGGAGTACAGTTTATTACCCCAGCAGGTCCAAGGGGAATCGGTTCCAAACAAGGACCCTGACATTTTCGAGAGACTCAGTTTTATACCCTTCACTAAGTGACTGTTTACATGTTCACAACTTTTTTTGATGTATATGATTTAGTTTTACAACATGTAGGTGTAGGGAGAACTAACAATTAAGGTTAAAGGGGAACAATAACTATACTTCAAGGAAGATATCTTCTTTGTTAATCTAACCTGGCAGCCTGACCTTAACTCCAATCTTTGCTATCTGTGGGGGAGGGAGGTCTCTAAGGAGACGTGGTTTTACTTTAAAAATAGTTTCCTCATTCTTAGGCAAAGTCAAGGCTCCGTTCACCTGCTGTCTTAAGATGGCTGACAGGCCTCAAGGTGGAGTTACTCCTGCCCTCCTCAAAGCAGCCCCAACAGATTGATGGTCTTAAAGGATTCGTCTTGCTGTACAAGAATCTGCTCCAGCACCACAATCCAAAAGAATGAATTCTTCTATGTTCAGCCTTCTTTATGGACCAGCATTCAAAAAGCAAAACTTTAACTCTAATTTTTATGTCATAGGCTCTTCAGATAAAACTTTCAGTTGCTTAAGCACTGCATAAGAACACTATAAAATTTTTATTTTCTACTGTTCCCCTTACATAATTGTTGAAATGGAGATGATCTGCAATGCATACATAATATTTAAATCATGAGTAATGTGATAATGCCATTTATCATATTTTAAAGATAGTCCACAAAAATGTCTCCTTACCTATTTACACCTCTCATACAGAGGGTTACCATATGCAGGGGCTTTTTGGTTAGATGCCACATCCAGACTCAATGACAGTATGTTATGTGACAGGTTAAAGCAAAATCAGAAAACCTGTGAATTTAATTTGAAACTGTATATGATATCACATATTTGCTAGGAATTTGATATTTGGAGAGAAGAAAATACAGTCGCCCCTTTGTATCTGCATATCCATGGATTCAGTTGAAGCATAGAAAATATTTGGGAAAAAAATTCCATGATATTCCAAAAACACAACTTGAATTTGCACTATTTCCATAGCACTTATATTATATCTGGGCTTCCCTGGTGGCTCAGATAGTAAAGAATGTGCCTGCATTGCAGGAAACATGGTTTGATCCATGGGTGAGGAAGATTCCCTGGAGAAGGAAATAGCCACAGTATTCTTGCTTCCCTTGTGGCTCAGACGGTAAAGCGTCTGCCTACAATGTGGGAGACCTGGGTTCGATCCCTGGGTCGGGAAGTTCCCCTGGAGAAGGGAATGGCAACCCACTCCAGTATTCTTGCCTGGAAATTCCCGTGGACGGAGGAGCCTGGTAGGCTACAGTCCGTGGGGTCGCAAAGAGTCAGACACGACTGAGCAACTTCACTTCCAGTATTCTTGCCTGGAGAATTCCCGGGACAGAGGTGCCTGGGGGACAAAGGAGCCTGGCGGACAGAAGAGTCTGACTCTGTGGGGTTGCAAAGAGTCGGTCATGACTGAGCAACTAACTTCACATTATTTTGAGTATAGGGACTGTTAGGTAGGTAGAATAGGGAAATGTAGTCCAAAACGGTGGTGGCTAAAAAACAAGTTCAAAGGAAGGTCCGAGGACCAGAGTGAAGACTTCAGGTAGAACAAACAGCACTCCTGGCTAAGTCCAATTTGCATAGGGGGCGGGCCCAGGTAGAAGAAAACATATAAAAGGAAGAGCCAAAGCGCTCTCCGTCTCTCTCTTCTCTCTCTTTCTCCCATTCTCCTGCTATCTTCTAAATAAAATAGAGCTGTAACAGTGATTTGCCTAAGAGCTGTAACACGGTTTGTCCAAGACCTGAGAGCTGTGACGCGCTGAGGGCTCTAATGTCCATTGCTCCAAATCTTTGTTGTAACGAGACAAAGAACCGGGGAACATACACTCACGTGACAGGGACCTTTGTTGTCAATGTGATGCTTTTGCTTTTTAATTTCCCTTCCAGGAATCAGAGGTCTTTTAATTTCCTGCAGTCAGCTTCCTCAGAGATCACACTATTGAATTGTTCTGCCCCACCCGCCGCGTCCCGAGGACCCACCGGCCTCACCTTCCCATGGTGCAGGGCAGATCGGGCCTCCTTCCTTGATCTGCACCCTGACAAGCTTGTCTCCGCTTAGGCTGCTTCCCTAGGCCGCGCCCACCGTTTCACCGCCTGCCGGTGCAGCTTCCCACATCCGGAAGCGGAGAGCCAGCGGTGCAGCTATCTCAGCAGCGGGGCTTAAGTTTCTCTCAGTCACACGTGCGGCTCTCACTCGGCTTCCCTCGGTACCCCGGGTCTGAGGGTCTCTGCTGATTCTAAATCCCTGCGCCCGCCCCACCAACCACAGCAAATTCAGAGGCCTCCGTGAACGGCAAAGGGCACCTCCTTTTTGTTTAAAGTCTGTACTGAATCCGGTTCCTGCTTTTGGAACTTGGAAACGCTGCATTTTGCACCTCCTTCCGTCTTAAAACCATTTACTGTCCCCTCTGCACTTCCTGCACCGCATAAAATAATCTTCCACGGGGTGGGCATTTATGCTCCGCGGTCCTCAGCTTCTCCGTCTGGCCCCTGGAGGCCACGTCTTCTCCCAGGTTCTAGGCTTCTGGGGAGCGCGCCCTGCTCCTGAGACCCACTCTCTCCCAGCGCCCATATCTCCTGGGGCCTTATTTTCATAATGATCCTGTGTCGGGCTGACCTGGGCCAGCCACTTGACCCCCAGGTTCTTCCATCCCAATTTTCACCAGCTGGAATTTGGCTCTTGCAGGAGGAGGCCTTCTTATTCAGTTGCCATGCCCATAAATGGCGGGGCTGGGGAAGGATGGGGTGGCAAGGCAGGGAGCGGCTGTCATGAGAGGCAAAGACATCGATTTTGAGAGAAACAGAAAACTGAAAAAAGCCTGAGGAAGAACCAATGACAATGAAGAGGATTGGTGAGGAACTTAAGAGAGAGAAACATGGAAGAGAGGAAGTTTTGAAGATTGCAGATAGGCAAGGACAGAAGTTTAGAGAAAAGTAGGATCTCCGGAGAGTTAAACGTGAGCAAAATAGGAAGGTGTTGTTCAGTGCAAGTCTTTGTGACCCCTGTATCTCTCAGAGTTTGCTCAAATTCATCTTCATTGAGTCCAGGGATGCTATCTAACCGTCTGATCCTCTGCCAACCCCTTCTATAGCCTTCAAGTTCAGTTCAGTCGCTCAGTCATGTCTGACTCTGCAATCTCATAAATAGCAGCCTGGCAGGCTTCCCTGTCTATTACCATAGCCTTCAAGTAGAGGGGGTGTAAATCAAGGGCCCAAAGAGGGCGACAGTGGAGAGGCAGTTCATACAGAGGGCCCGCAAAGGGTATACAAGAGTTGAAACCTTGGCTTACAGAACAATATCCTGCTGAGAGAGAAAGGGGACTCCTAGTGATTGGGCTTCCCCCATGGCTCAGCTAGTAAAGAATCCGCTGGCAGTGTGGTTGAACTGGGTTTGATCCCTGGGTTGGGAAGATCCCCTGGACAGGGGAACAGCTACCCACTCCAGTATTCTGACCTGGAGAATTCTATGGACTACAGCCATGGGGTCGCAAGAGTCAGACAAGACTGAAGGGCTTTCACTCACATCCAGTAACTGGAGGAGCTGAGAAAGCAAGCAAGGTGAAAGGAAGCATGACCACTTGGGGGTGCCAGAGAGTTGGGGAAAAGAGAGGGCAGAGATAGAGGAAAAAGGCAGAAATTCATGAAGATTTAGGATCATCAAGGAGGTTGGTTAGAAGCATTTTGTCGGGAACAGATGGCAGAGAGAGGCCGAATGGGAGTCAGGGAAGAGGTAGAGAGGAGGACAAGCAGAGCAGGAGAGCAGAGAGGAAGAGAAAGGGAGACTGAGAAAGAAGTAGGGAATCTCTAGAGGAAATAGAAAGTGAAAGTCACTCAGTTGTGTCCAACTCTTTGTGACCTCATGAACTATACAGTCCACGGAATTCTCCAGGCCAGAATACTGGAGTGGGTAGCCCTTCCCTTTTCCAGGGGCTCTTCCCTACCCAGGGATCGAACCCAGGTCTCCCATATTGCAGGCAGATTCTTTACCAGCTGAGCCACCAGGGAAGCCTTCCAAGTCACGGCACCATAGATGTCACGCGAGTGTATGTTCCCTGGTTCTTTGTCTCGTCACAACAAAGATTTGGAGCAATGGACATTAGAGCCCTCGGCACGTCACAGATCTCAGGTCTTGGAAAAACCGTGTTACAGCTCTTAGGCAAATCAATGTTACAGCTCTGTTTTATTTAGAAGATAGCAGGAGAATGGGAGAAAGGAGAGAGAGAGAGAGAGAGAGAGAGAGAGACAAAGAGTGCGCACACACATGCAGGAGAGAAAGAGAGAGAGAGCATTTTGGCTCTTCCTTTTATGTTTTCTTCCACCTGGGCCCGCCCTATGCAAACTGGGCTTAGCTAGGAGTGCTGTTTGTTCTACCTGAAGTCTTCACTCTGGTCCTCGGACCTTCCTTTGACCTTCCTTGTTTTTTAGCCACCGCCGTTTTGGACTCCATTTCCCTATTCTACCTACCTAACATTCCCCCTCAAGAGATGGGAGGCCCAATTCTTTGGGAATAGGGGTGTCGAGGTCTTTCTGGCTACTTCCTGCTGAACTGGGGCGGCGAGGGGTATTGGGCCTCCCCCTCTTGCTAGTCTCAAGCCTCAGAGTCCTTATAGCGGTGTCCATCTAAGGGTGTGATATTTTTCATGGTCGGCTGGAGTTTTATATCTTTGTTGAACTGGCACTGCCTGTTGTAGCTTGTTGACCTGGGCAGAGACAAAACAAGTTAGACAACTGACAGTACATGGAATAATCATAAGCATCACAAGGACTAGTAGGGGCATTAGTCAATTTTAAGTTCACATCACCAGGATGGCTCAAGTCCCTCCTTGTTCAGGGATCAGATCTATCTACTGAGTGCAATCTCTGTCAAGCTGTGTTGGCTGTGTAGAGCTATCCTGAGAAATCTTATCCCCAGAAACCAGATTTTGGGGGTGTTCATTAGAATGGCACTCATTGGTAGTCCTGAAGAAGTATCTGAGATCTCCCAGGGGCTCACAGGTGCATTGAGTGTCCTCTTCTGTCTTCTTCCATGGCTTGACTCATGAGTAGTGAACCCAGGAGTTATGTCCTGGTACCTTGACTGCTGTGGGGGTAGAAAGTATTACAGGGTAGGGGCCCTTCCATGTGGGCTGGAGTTGAGCATTTGGAGACCCATCTTTCCAGACTTTAATTAGGACTTGAGTCCCTGGAGCATACAATGGTGACTCCTTAGAATCTTTTGGGTCCTGGTTTATACCCCACAAGCGTATATCCTGTTGGAATTGCCCAATGGCCATGGTATAAGACTGGAGGGTCTGAACCTCTGGATCTAGGAAGAGGTCATTGACATAAATAAAAGGTCTCCCATATAGCATCTCATGGCTCAGAGGTTAAAGCGTACGCCTCTAATGCGGGAGACCTGGGTTTGATCCCTGGGTTGGGAAGACCCTCTGGAGAAGGAAATGGTAACCCACTCCAGTATTCTCGCCTGGAGAATCCCATGGACTTAGAAGCCTGGTAGGCTATGTCCACAGGGTCGCAAAGAGTCGGACATGACTGAGCGACTTCACTCACTCACTCACTCAGAGGAAATAAAGGAGTTAAGACAGGTATATAATTTACAATTTATGCAAATTAGAGAAGTTAAGGTCTTATTGAATTGTAAATTCCTATAGCTACAACAAAAGGAAGGGGAACACAGGCTTGTAGAAAATATGATTGATTATAGCAAAAGAAATAATTGCTATGGCTCCGACTGGTCCCTGTGAAATGTCTGGTCCAAGTCCCAAGTTCCTTGGTGCTTGCAGCAAGTTTCTAGATGTTGCATTGTTCAGGCCCAATCTGTTTATCAAGGACTATTGGAGGAAGAGAGCCAGCAATTCCACCGTCAAGCTATCCAAGAAGTCCTCTGTCATGGGTAATGCTCCACTGTAGTATTAGTAACCGTCCAGCTACTTGCACAGCATAATCAGACACAGTGGTGTTAATATCATCTGAGCAGTTAGATGACCACATACCATGGGGTACCCAATCGTCAATTGTATGATTAACCGCAAATATTAATTGCCCTTATTTGGCCTGACCTTTGTCCCAATGAACAGGAATATATTTTAAGTTCTTATTAGTTAACCCTTTGCATAGTGTTCTTTGTTTTTTCCCTAATTCTTTCCCTAAAGTTTCAGTAGTATAAACGTGGTTCACAGGCAAAGAAAGAGCAGTAAATATAATCGAAGCAGTGTCCGGAAAGTTCTCTTTTGGAGGCAGGATGAAAGCCGAAGTTTGTCGATTAACATTTATGCATAATTCTGCTGGGCCCATACACAAAGGAAGGACTTCATAACCTAGAGAGATATTAGTTTCCCTTGTTCTTCAGGGTGTGCTGCTACTGCTACTGCTAAGTCACTTCAGTCGTGTCCGACTCTGTGCAACCCCATGGATGGCAGCACACCAGGCTCCCCCGTCGCATGAAAGTGAAAAGTGAAAGTGAAGTCGCTCAGTCGTGTCTGACTTTTAGCGACCCCATGGACTGCAGCCTACCAGGCTCCTCCATCCATGGGATTTTCCAGGCAAGAGAACTGGAGTGGGGTGCCATTGCCTTCTCCCTTTAATTCTCCAGTGAGAAGGCATATGTATGGAGTCATTGGTTAATATATTGGTCCTCTCTCTGTCCATTCTATGACCTGACGTAAAGGGGGTTGGGTATGAAAGCCCATTAAGTATAATTGGTTCAGCTTGAGCTGGGGGGTGGGGGTGGGGGGGCAAGCAAGCAGAGCAAGCATAGCAGTAAGAATGTTTGCAGGACTCCAAGGCATTCTCTGTTGAGAAATCAGATTTTCAGCTTTATTAATAAAGGTTTTTATTTGTCCCCAAGAGGGGAGATAAGGTTGATGCCGCCGAGGGTGGTGTTTTCTGGAGATCTTTAGAGCCGCCATGGCCCGTATTGGAATTTCTTCCTCCCGGCATTTTGGTTCGATCATCTCTATCTCAAAGGCTGGAGGGACCCCTTGGGTCAGATCTTCCGAAGAGGAAGCCGTTTGTGTTTGTTGGATCCATCTGGGAAATACAAGCATACCCCTTTCCCTGTAAGGTTAATTCCCCAGATTTCCATTGTTTATTCAACCGGTCCTGGTATCAGCTGGGCAGAGGAAGAAAAAGTCCTTCAATTCCTCGAAATGTTTTTCTGCTCTTGTCAAGATATCTCCTTGCGGTAAGTTTAAAAAATTTAAAACAAATAAAGTTGTATTGACAATAGCTATAGAAAGAAAGGAGAGGAATAATGATGAAAACATTCCTAGGAAATATTTCAGTCTTAAAAAAATGATCTAGAGATCTGTTTGGGGACTGGTATTTGACTGTGGTTTTGAATTAATGGGTTGATTTCTTCCTCATTCTGTACATACATTTTTTTCTGATATAAAAAGAAATGGGATCTGACTCTGTTTTAAGTGGTTTGTGTTATTTGTGGCAAAGGATTAGGAGCAAACAGTCAAACATTTTTTCCTACGTGAAATTATTGAAAAGCTGATGGAGAACAACTTGATAAATGAAACACTGCTCATATCCAAATACCTGACCTTTTCCCGGAAAAGAAAGTAGCCTGGCCTTGGTTGAATCTCTCTGTTCAGTATGTTAAGGAAGATGATTATAGTTTCAAGACAGATCTGAAAAGAAGGTGAATAGTTTGCGTTTTTGATACTCTTAAGAACAAATAACTTATTTCGCAAATGGTGTCTTTTTTGTTTTTGTTTTGTATTGTGAAATAGGCATTGAAGTTGATGTTATTTTGTTTTAAGAATCTTACAGACTGGAAATAGAAATAAAGGTATATTAGCAATAATTATAGGCTTAAAGAATATATTGCATTAGAATCTAGTAAATTCTGCTCTGGATAAGGAAGATAAAAGTGTTCCTGTGTATATCCCCTTTTAAATTTTTTTTTATTTGTTGTTTTAGTGTGTAATGTGTTTGTTTAATTATGTCTTGTGTTTGTGGATTATAATGAATATTTGTAATCTGTTTAATAGAGAATGAATTTTAAAATTGTTGGGATTGTTTAGAAATATATGTGAAGGACCTAGGCTACTCCATTTTGTTAACAGAAAAACTCCATTTTGTAAGGTTCCAGGAAAAGAGCCTTTGAAAATCCAAGAGCCTTTGGAAATCCCCTGACCTCACCCCACCACCCTGGAGCCAATCGGACCCCAGACCAGAATTTCCTGACTTGACATTCAGGAACTCAGGGTCTACCTAGGTAATGGTAACCAATCAGAACCCGTGGCAAGCCCGGGAAATGGAAACCAATCAGAACCCAACACCTAACCCTTCCACAGAAGGTAACCAATTAGACATCTCTCAGCCCGGAAACTCCCACTTTTCAAATTTCTCCCTCGAGATTACCCTATATAAGCAATGTAACCCAGAGCTCAGGGCTCCTCCCTCCTCCCTATAGCCACTGAGTGGGTATTGGTGGGACCCCCAGCTCGAGCTTGGTAATAAAAACTCTCTTGCTTTTGCATCAGATATTGGCTCCCTGGTGGTGATTGGGAGATTTTGCGACTTGGGCATAACATAGGCAGGGCCATTGTCTGTCTTTATTGAATTAGGTGTTATTGCAAAGTAAGGTAATAGGTGGGTTATAACATGTCGTGTAGTTTCATTCCAGAGAGGTGTGGCCCCTATAAAAGAAGAATTTGTATCAATTCAGACATATAAGAAGGAAGATGAAGAAAGTTTAGGGCAATGAGTTATATCCATTTGTCATAAAATTCTTTTTATTTATCATAAACTTTAAATATTTTTATATTTATCATTTTATTTGCCATTTCTCATATCTTTTATTAAAAGCATATATTTTATTTTTCTTTAGCAATTATGAGGTGTCTTGTGTTAGCATTTTATAGATTGGTAAATATATTCTATTATATCATTATATATTTATTTTTATATAAATATATATATTTACATATATATATAAAGTTATATTTTTGCTGAAAAATTTAGTTTACCTTAAACCTAGGCATAATAAAAGTATTATACAATGTTGATGACTTATGACGTGTCTTAATTAGATTAGCAAACAATTATTTTTATTACTGTATATTTTTCAGTTCACGTGAAGTTGAATTTAAATAGAGGTCATTAACTTCATATTATCCAAAAACAAAGACATATATTGAGACATAGATAATTTTAGATAGATAGGCACAGTTTTCTGCTTGAAATTTAAAATATCTTTGTGTCATATTATTATTATTTTTGAGTTCCACCAGTTTGTTTATGGCTGGAGTCCTAGATAGAGTGGTCTGTGTATCCCAAGGACATGATAAGAGTTAAGTTTAGGATTTTTTTCAGGCCTGTTTTTGTTTCCCGGGCAGAACTAGAACTCCAAAAAGTATTTTAACAAGTTAACCTTTTCCTAACTGCATGTGTAAGAAGAACCAGTTTTGCAATTTCAAAAGAGTTTATTTTAATCAGTAATCTCTAGAGTCTAAAGAATATCCTGGCCATTCAGTGTCAAAAATATAGTTTCTCCTTTTTGTAGTTACAATATATTCATGCTATATGCATGAAAGAAATGCTGTCACATTGGATGTAAAGCCTTGACCACAAAATTTTGACAAATAGTAGGACTGCTAAGCATACCTTGAGGTAACATACTCTACTGAAATCTCTTTTGAGACAATGTGATTAGGAAAAGGGAGAGACAAAGTGAACCTCTCTTGGTCTAAAGGGTGTAAAGGTATATTTAAAAAGCCATTTGTAAATCAATAATAATAGTAATATGCCAATTTTGAGGAATAGTAGTAGGTGATGGGAGAAGGCAATGGCACCCCACTCCAGCACTCTTGCCTCGAAAATCCCATGGACAGAGGAGCCTGGTAGGCTGCAGTCCATGGAGTCGCTAAAAGTCGGACACGACTGAGCAGCTTCACTTTCACTTTTCCCTTTCATGCATTGGAGAAGGAAATGGCAACCCACTCCAGTGTTCTTGCCTGGAGAATCTCAGGGACGGTGGGCTGCTGTCTATGAGGTCACACAGAGTCGGACACGACTGAGGCGACTTAGCAGCAGCAGTCGGTGATGGGATTCCTGGTTGTAACCCACCCATAGGTTTCACAGATGCATTAACTTTTCTAAGGTCTGTTAAAAGGCACCATTTGTTAAATTTCTTTTTTATAACAAAAGTAGGGAAGTTCCAAGGAGAGCAAGATGCCTCAATATGTTTCAGTTCGAATTGTGTGTCTATAAGATCTTTAGCAGCCTGTAATTTTTCTTTTGTAAGGGGCCATTGCTCTGTCAAACTAGGCTCGTCATTCTTCCAAGTTATTTTAATAATTGTTTTGTTTCTTAAATGAGCAGTGGCCCCTAGGAAAAATGTGGAATGTATATTTGAGTTTGCCATTGCATAAGTAAGTCCCTTCCTATTAGATTAAAGGGTGCATCTATCATATAAGCTCTTAATGTTTCAGGCTGGCCTTCTGGTTCCTCACATGGGTGTATCTGAACACTTTGATAGACTTCTTGTACTTTAGTTTGAGAAATTCCCACAATTTGGCAAGAGACCTTTTGTATAGGCCAGGATTTGGGCCATAAGTGTTTGGAAATAATAGTAATATCAGATCCAGTGTCGAGGAGACCAGAAAATCTTTTACCATTAATTTTGATATTTATATTTGGTTGGGCACATACAGATACCAATGATGTCCATAAGGATTGTTTTGGATCTGCCTAATCTGCTTGTCCATACATTATTAGAGGAGTTAATAGAAATGTAAGGCAAAAGAAGTAATTGAGCAATTTTGTCCCCCTTTTTGAATTGCCATAGAATCTGAGATGACATCATAATTTGAATCTCTGCTTTATAATCTGAGTCAATTACTCCAGGGTGAATAATAATTCCTTTAGAAGTCAAACTAGATTGGCCAAGCAAGAGACCAAAGGTTTGTGGGGGCAGGGGTCCAAAAGTCCAGTAGGTACTTTGGAAGGGACTGCTTGAGGGTAAAGGAAAAAAATCATTTAGGGCTGGTATATTGACGGCAGCACTGCTGGATGTTGAGGGTTTGAGGGAAAAGATAGAATTTGCCCCTGGATTTTGTTGTAGGGAGCCTGGGTAGGGGGTCCCCTGTTTGGAGTTTCCTGGAATAGATTTTTCATCAATATCAAATTTAGTTTACAATCTTTGCCCCAGTGCATTTCTCTACAGCAGCGAGGGCAAATTCTTGGAGGTTTCTTATTAGCCTTCTTAGGGCAGTCCCTTTTAAAATGGTTTTTATCTCCACATGTAAAGCATCCTTCGTTTCCCTTTCTAAGGCAGAAACCATTGTCTCAACTAGCATTTGCATCTTTTGAGTTTCTGATCCTAGATTGCCACAAGCCTTCAAAGAGTCAATAATAGTCTCAGTATCACGAATTGGAGTGAGAGCTCTTTGACATTCCTGATTTGCATTCTCATAAGCAAGTAATTTTTCTAACTGTTTTTTGGTTTCTTCTCTGATTACAGTACGGGAAATAGCAGTTTCTAAA
This sequence comes from Nanger dama, assembly GCA_917880005.1. Classification (NCBI taxonomy): domain Eukaryota; kingdom Metazoa; phylum Chordata; class Mammalia; order Artiodactyla; family Bovidae; genus Nanger; species Nanger dama. Next base: position 1,173,905 of record CAKJTW010000155.1, read on the forward strand.
CTAGCTAAAAATCAGCATAACTTTTATTAGGCCCTTGTTATATTTTAGTGTAACCTGTAGGGGTTATTGAGGAGTAATTCGATCCCAAGCTTCAAGGGCCACTGTCTTTAATTGTTCATGCAACAAAAGAGGGCACTGTATTTGAGCTTCTATGGTATCAATTTGTCTGGAGCCACTTAACATTTCATATGTAATTTCGTTTTGGGAGTGCCAGCTCGAGCATTCTTGAAACCACATTGTCCATTGAAGATATTCTCCTGATTTAAGGAGAGCTTTTATTAAAGTTTGCCAATCATAGAGGGGAAAAGTATCCATTAGAAGATGCCACAACATTCAGAAGCTCACTCAGTTCAGTTCAGTTCAGTCGCTCAGTCATGTCCGACTCTTTGCGACCCCATGACTCACAGCACGCCAGGCCTCCCTGTCCATCATCAACTCCTGGAGTTCACTCAGAGTCACTTCCATCGAGTCCGTGATGCCATCCAGCCATCTCATCCTCTGTCGTCCCCTTCTCCTGCCCCCAGTCCCTCCCAGAATCAGAGTCTTTTCCAATGAGTCAACTCTTCTCATGAGATGGCCAAAGTACTGGAGTTTTCATTCCTTCCAAACAAATCCCAGGGCTGATCTTCACAATGGACTGGTTGGATCTCCTTGCAGTCCAAGGGACTCTCAAGAGGCTTCTCCAACACCACAGTTCAAAAGCATCAATTCTTTGGCACTCATCTTTCTGCACAGTCCAACTCTCACATCTATACAGGACCACAGGAAAAACCATAGCCTTGACTAGATGGAACTTAGTCAGCAAAGTAACCTCTCTGCTTTTCAATATGCTATCAAGGTTGGTCATAACTTGCCTTCCAAGGAGTAAGCATCTTTTAATTTCATGGCTGCAGTCACCATCTGCAGTGATTTTGGAGCCCCCAAAATAAAGTCTGACACTGTTTCCACTGTTTCCCCAACTATGTCCCATGAAGTGATGGGACCGGATGCCATGATATTCGTTTTCTGAATGTTTAGCTTTAAGCCAACTTTTTCACTCTCCTCTTTCACTTTCATCAAGAGACTCTTTAGCTCCTCTTCACTTTCTGCCAGAAGGGTGGTGTCATCTGCATATCTGAGGTTATTGATATTTCTCTTGGCAATCTTGATTCCAGCTTGTGTTTCTTCCAGCCCAGCGTTTCTCATGATGTCCTCTGCACATAAGTTAAATAAGCAGGGTGACGATATACAGCAGGGTGACATATTCCTTTTCCTATTTGGAACCAGTCTGTTGTTCCATGTCCAGTTCTAACTGTTGCCTGCTGACCTGCATACAGATTTCTCAAGAGGCAGGTCAGGTGCTCTTGTATTCCCATCTCTTTCAGAATTTTCCACACTTTCTTGTGATCCACACAGTCAAAGGTTTTGGCATAGTCAATAAAGCAGAAATAGATTTTTTTTTCTGGAACTCTCTTGCTTTTTCCATGATCCAGCAGATGTTGGCAATTTGATCTTTAGTTCCTCTGCCTTTTCCAAAACCAACTTGAACATCTGGAAGTTCACGGTTTACGTATTGCTGAAGCCTGTCTTGGGGAATTTTGAGCATTACTTTACTAGCATGTGAGATGAGTGCAAATGTGAGGTAGTTTGAGCATTCTTTGGCATTGCCTTTCTTTGGGATTGGAATGAAAACTGACCTTTTCCAGTCCTGTGGCCACTGCTGAGTTTTCCAAATTTGCTGGCATATTGAGTGCAGCACTTTGACAGCGTCATCTTTCAGGATTTGAAACAGCTCAACTGGAATTCCATCACCTCCACTAGCTTTGTTCACAGTGATGCTTTCTAAGGCCCACTTGACTTCACATTCCAAGATGTCTGGCTCTAGATTAGTGATCACATCATCATGATTATCTGGGTTATGAAGATCTTTTTTGTACAGTTCTTCCATGTATTCTTGTCACCTCTTCTTAATATCTTCTGCTTCTGTTAGGTCCAGACCATTTCTGTCCTTTATCGAGCCCATCTTTGCATGAAATGTTCCCTTGATATCTCTAATTTTCTTGAAGAGATCTCTAGGCAGATGATGAAGAGTAAAGGACAAAGTTTATTGAAAGGAAAAGTACTTGTGGCAAGGCACATGGGCAACCTCGAGAGAGAGAGAGAGGCCTTTGGGAAGTGTAAATTCTTTACAAAGGGGCAGTTTTCCAGCTCTTCATCTTCCCTCAGGCCAATCACCTCGTTTATTCGCCCTGGCTACTTTGTCTCAGGACCCTCCCTGGAGTGTGCATGCGCATCTTAGCCAAGTTGGATCTCAATGTGAAGGCTTCTGGGAGGAGCAGGACTCATTATGGCCTGGAATTATCCTGTGAGTTTTGACTCCAAGCAGCCTTTCTGGGCATGTGTAGTGTCTCCCTTATCAAACAGGGTTTTTTCCTTTCTTTGTCCTTGCCATAATTATTCCCTGAGATTAGAGAATGACTGTGTATTTACCCTGTTTTTGTTGGGTGTATATTCCTCAACTGGAGCCCACATGTCTCTTATCTCAGGGAATGGAAAGGGGAAAACGACAACATTCAAGACATTTAACATGGAGCCCATCAGTCTCCTACCAGAAAATTACATTTTATTAGGGAGAAAGAAAGTAGCTCTGACTTACAGGTGGCTGTCTCTTAATAAAGAAAATGATTTAATTAGGAAAAAAGAGTTTTTATGCAAAGTGGACCTCCAAGAAAAGAGGTCCCCAAAGGCAAAGTTTTTATATGATCTGTAACAATCTGTCATTTGACTCCTGTCAGTGTTGTGGTTGACTATGGGAAGCATGTGATAAGGTGTTTCAAAGGGATCTCTTTCCTCTTTGTCCCCTTTTTGTGCCGGATTCCATCTGATGCCTGCTTTTTGGTCCATGTGGAACAGCACTGACACTTCCAGAGATTATTTCGGGCCCAGCCTGGTTCTCTTCCTATTTGCTGCACTTGGGAGACCTCACTGGAAGAAGGGAAAGACTGGCAGCTGTTTGATTGCATTTGGTGTCTCAGATCCTACACAGAGCTGCCTTCAACCTGTCTTCCTGTTCAGAGCCCTTAGCTGTTCTTGTTGTTACTGCTTTTGCCACAACCCTCAGGGGTGTGTATAACAGGAATGTAGTTTGGATCTTCTGTGTTTATAACTCAGGAAACCTGTAAGGACAGTGCACATTGAGGTCCTCTCTTGGACAGGACCTGAATCGATATCTTGTTGATGCCTTGGAAACGATTTCCAGGAGGGATGGCTGAGTAACAGTTACACAGGTCAGTTCTTGTGTCTGATCTGAAGTTTCATTTTTACACTCCTGGAGTTCATTGTAACTTTTTCTCCTCCGTTCTGCCCAAGTGGGCCCTGGTAGTTCAGAGCATGTATGAATCTGTAAGTCTCGGTTTCAGTCCTGCTTTTGCTCATTTACTTTCATGTTCCATGGAGTTGTGTACAGGAACCCTGTGAATCCACTACCTTTATTTGGTTGCATAGAATGTTGCCTGTTTTACAGAAAAAGTCAGAAGTTACTTTTTTTTTTTTGCTGTCCCATGTGGCAGGTGGTATCTTAGTTCCCCATTCCTGGATAGAAACTGTGTCCCCTCCAGGGTATGTGCATAGTCCTAACGATCGGACCACCTGGGAATTTGCCTCAAAGATTACTTTTGTTTAAAGAATATATTTACTTCCTGTCTTGCTTACGGTGACATCTCTTTGTCTACTTTACATCTTGTACGTTTTTATTTTACTTTTCATTTTTATGAGTGTTGTCTCTGACTCTGGTTAATAAGTTTTCAAATAATATTGGTTTTCTTCATACCAATACATTACATTTTTAAAATGTTTTTATTTTTGGTTGTGCTGGGTCTTTGTTGCTTCAGGGGCTTTTCGTTACTTGTGGCAGGCAAGAGTTACTCTCTACTTACAGTGCAAGGGCTTCTCTTCTAATGCCTTCTCTTGTTACCATGTGTGGGCTCTATGCCTGTGCACAGTAGTTGTGACTCCCGAATATGGAGCACGGAGTTGTGGCCTACAGGCTTAGTTACTCCAAGGTATGTGGGAACTTCCCAGATGAGGGATGGAACCCTTGTGCCCTGTGTTAATTACCAGGTGGATTCTTTACCTCTGAGCCAGAAGGGAGGCCCCAAAGCTTGTTCCTTGACATGTATCTTGGAACCAATGAACTGAGTAAGTTAAAGTTACTGTATAGATAGGGAATTGCTCAACTGAATGACTGTTCTTTAAGTAAACAATGTTTCATTTATTAATAATTTTAATTTAAAGATGGTCTTTATGTATTACACAATGTAACCAACATGAACCACTTGTCAATGTCATAAAATGCCTGTACGTCTATCTACTGATAGATTTATAAGAGGTATTTAGAAAAGTTTTCTTTTTTTTTTTTCCCCTTTATTGTCGGGGATTTCCTGAACAGTTGTCAACTGCTATTTATGTTTTCCATTATTCATTATAGTGCTTCTTTGGGATTATTTACCATTGCAGTGTATTGCCTGTTAATGAATGCTAGTTCAGTTGATCGTCCTATCTGATTCTTTGTGATCTCATGGACAGTAGCCTGCTAAGCTCCTTATCCATGGAATTCTTTTCAGGCAAGAAAGTTCCGTGGGTGCCATTTCTTCCTCTAGGGGCTCTTACCTACCAAGGGACTGAAGCTCCCTATCCTATGTCTCCTGCATTGACAGGCTAATTCTTTACAACCAAATCACCTACATAGACCTGTCTGTTCTTTACCATTTACTTATGTATAAGTATGCATAAAGTGTGTACAATATGCTATATTTTCTCGTCAATTATGAGACAGCAGTGTGTTTACTACCAAGTAGAATGAGTTCAGAAGTCATATTGTGAAAATACCCTTTTCTTTGACAGCTGACATGGGTTTGGAAAAAATTAATATGTTCTGACTGTATCTTTGAAGCTAGGCTACCCTAAAATTAATTTGGATTACATGTGATTCCTCTTTCATTTTTAAATAGTTCTATTTGTTTAGCGTTTCAAATATTTTTAAGATCATCATTGGGAAGATGCGTAATTCTGTTCAGCATGAATCTGCCTTTTGGTATAATACCATGTATTCAGCATGAAACAATTTATTTATGAATTGTAATTGATATAATGCATTTGGTTTTTATATTTCATAGATGTGTCTCATATATGTATGATCAAGAAATTACAGGCAAAGGAAACAGCGGTAAAGTAAAAAATTTTCAGAGTGGTGTTTGGAAGAGCTGAAATCCATGAAATCACAGATTTTTTCCTCAGAAAGATACAGGAAAATATGCATGATTTGGAGTGTCTGTGGACAGATGATGAAAGAAATGACAGAGGAACCTCTATATCCCATAACAAAAATCTCACCAATAGAAGAGATCATGATAGTAGAAGTGATGCAGGAAATAAGCATGTTGAAAGGCATGGATCAAGCTTTCAGGATCATTTGCAGATACTTGAATCTGAAGGGACAGTTTCTGAATGTAGTCAGGTTGTGGCGAATATCAACAGTAGTGCCTCAGGCTTACCACCTCAGAGAACTCATAGTGTCCGTAAAGGCAATTCTCATAAACAAGAGCATGCTGTTATACGTCCCTCAGAATGGTACCAGACCAGGAAGGACACCAGAAAAACACTTAGAGTTGTAATGAGTGTAACATAAGTTTTCTTCAGCAGTCAGAACTCACTAGACATCAAAGAATCCATACAAGAAGCAAAGCCTATAAATGTAACATATGTTATAAGGCTTTTAATGATAAATTGTCCCTTATAGTTCATCAGAGAAATCATACTGGAGAAAAACCATATAAATGTGATGTGTGTGGAAAGGCCTTTAGTCGAAAAGCAAGGCGTACAGTTCATCAGACCCTTTATACTGGAGAGAAACCATATACATCTGAAGTATGTGGCCATGGCTATGCTCAAAAGTCAATATTTTTAATTCACCAGAGAATTATTCATAGTATATAAATGTGATGTATGTGGCTATACTCGAAAGTCAATACTTGTAATTCATTGGAGATTTCATACTGGAGAAAATCCATATAAATATGATCTATGTGGCAAGGCCTTTAGTCTAAATTCACGGCTTGTAGTTCATTGGAGAGTATATACTGGAGAGAAACCATAAAAATGTGGTGTGTGTGGCAGGCCTTTAGTGTAAATTCAAGGCTGGTAGTTCATCGGAGAGTTCCTACTGGAGAGAAACCATGTAAATGTGATGTATATGGACAGGCCTTTAGCCGAAATTCAGTCCTTGTAATTCATCAGAGAATTCATACTGGAGAAAAAGCTTACAAGTATAACAATTAGGACAAACATTTTAGTGCACAGTCATCCTTAAATTGCCATCAGGCAGTTCATACAGGAGGAAAAGTGTAGAAAGGTAATTTATGTGGCAAAGTCTTCAGTTGCAGGTCTTCGCAGTTCATTGGAAGCATATTGGAGAGAAACCATATAAATAATGATGTATGTGGCAAGGCCTTCAGTCAAATGGGAAACCTTGCATTTCATCAGAGAATTCATACTGGAGAGAAACTGTGTAAATGTGCTGTGTGTGGCTGATGCTCTACTGAAACCCACGGCTTGGAATTCATCAGAGAATTCATACTGGAGAGAAACCATATAAATGTGATCTCAGTGGCAAGGACTTTAAATGCAAACCTTGCAGTTCATTGGAGAATTCATGCTGGAGAGAAGCCTTACAAATGTAACCATTCTGACAAAAGTTTTACTGCACAGTTAGCCTCACCATCATGCAGTTCATACAGGATAGAGAGCATAGAGATGTGATGTATGTGGGCAGTGCTTGAAATGACCACATAAATTCTAAGAAATCATATAATTCATAGTGGAGAAAAATGTTACAAATACTAAAATTATGAGAAACATTTTAGTGCAGATGTAATGAGTGTAGCAAAGCTTTTAGTAAGGGTCCAGGCCTTGTAATTAATCAAAGAATTCATACTGTATAGAAACCATACAAATGAAAGAAATATGGTAAAGCTTCTAGTGCATGTTCAGCCTCAGCTGACTGTTGGGCAGTTCATACAGGAGGGGAACCACATAAATGGAATTTTCAAGGCAAGAGTACTGGAGTGGGTTGCCATTTCCTTCTCCAGGGCATTTCCCAACCCAGGGATCAAAGTGAGGTCTCTTGCATTGTGGACAGAAAATTTACCATCTGAGCCACCAGGGAAGTCCTCTAAAATAAAGTATAAAACTGCCAAAGTATAAAGTATTTACTGAATCCTCAGTTTAAGACACCACCTAAAGGTAGTGCCATATTCTATACACTGGTAAGGTTCTCTCTAGTATGGATCATCTGATGGCTAGTGCAATGTGAGCCTCAAGTAAAGGTTTTACACACTCATGTCACTTGTAAGCTTCCTCTCCAGAATGACTTCTTTACTGAATCCTGACTTAGGACTGTTGTCTAAAAGCCCTGACACACTCATTACATTGATATAGTTTCTATCCAGTGTGAATATTCTCAAGAAGCCAAAGGTGTAAACACCTGACAGAAGCCCGGACACACTGCATTTGGATGGTCTCTCCAGTCCGTCACCTGATGTCTCTTGAGGCCTGAATGCCACCTGAAGGATTTCCCACACTCTTACATTTGTGTCTCTGCATTATGAATTCTCTGCTGATGGGAAAGGTGAGACTGGTTATTGAAGCCCTGGCCACACACATTATATTTACATGATTTCCTCCAGTCTTAAGATTGGAGGGACGGACTGTGCTCCAAATGTATGGATTTTCACCAGTATGAATTTTCTCATTTTTTTAAATACTGAATGCCTTCCAAAGACTACCACATGCACTATGTGGGTAAGATTTCCATTCAGAATTAATTACGTGATGGTTAGTTACGTCTGAACACAGAACCAAAGCTTTGCCCCAACCTACCGCATTTGTGAGGTTTCCTCTAGTTTGACTTTTCTGAGGGTCAAAAGGGTTCTTGAGAATATTCACAATGGATAGAAACTATATCAGTGTAATGAGTGTGTCAGGGCTTTTAGGCAACAATCCTGTCAGGATTCAGTAAAGAAGTCATTCTGGAGAGAAAGCTTACAAATGACATGAGTGTGTAAAACCTTTACTTGGGGCTCACATTGCACTAGCCATCAGATGATCCATACTAGAGAGAACCTTACCAGTGTACAGAATATGGCACGAGCTTTAGGTACTGCCTTAAGCTCGGGATTCACCAAATACTTTATACTTTGGCAGTTTTATACTTTATGCTTTATGGACGTTTTCATAGTTACTGCTCACTCTAGGTGTGTAAGAATATATACCCTGGAGTTAAGCCACACAAATGTAATATTTATGGGAAGGATTTTACCAAGCATCCAAATTCAGGAACATTCTGGAGCAATGATCAAATGCAATGGAAGTGGGAAAAATTTCACCTTGAGTTGAAGTGTTAGACAAGACTCCATAGTGAAGAGGAGTCTTGGAAATGGATGGGCAAGGGCTTTCTGGAGGGTTCAGAGTACACTGATGCTGCTGCTGCTGCTAAGTCGCTTCATTCGTGTCCAACTCTGTGCGGCCTCGTAGATGGCAGCCCACCAGGCCTCCCCATCCCTGGGATTCTACAGGCAAGAACAGTGGAGTGGGTTGCCATTTCCTTCTCTAATGCATGAAAGTGCAAAGTGAAAGTGAAGTTGTTCAGTCATGTCTGACTCTTAGTGACCCCATGATCTGCAGCCCACCAGGCTCCTCCGTCCATGGATTTTCCAGGCAAGAGTACTGGAGTGGAGTGTAGACTTCAGAATATATGTCTTTCTGAGAAACCACACAAAAACAATGTGCACACTGAAGCTTTAATTCAAAGATCAAAACTGTGGAAAGTGAGAGGATATATATGGAAAGCAAACTTGGACAGGTAATGACTATTTTGTACTCTGTTCCATGAAATATTCACACCATGGGCATAATGAAATGATTCATGTGTGTCAGAAACTGTACACTATACTGAATTTGGAAACATGTTTAAGAAAACAATATTTCCTCATGAAACCCCCCCAGTTCATACTGGAGGGAATCCTTACAATTGTAATGAATTTGGCCATCTTTTATGACAGTTCTTGCAGCAGATCACAGAAGAGAGAATTCATGTGAGGAACAAATAAATCTTCAGAAAGACAAATGTTGACACTTGCAGCCTATATCCTCTGTGTGGGGACCCTTGACCTTCCTGCGTTACACTCTCAGTATGATAATTTCCAGGCCCATTCACTTTGGTTTTTAATTTTGTTTTCCCAACAATGTTGTGCTTTTCTTGGATAATTCCGTTTAGTTTGTGTTTACTACTTCATATGTGCTAAATCCTCAGTACATCTACTCTTGGAATTCCGTGAAGACTTTCCCCCAGGTGTCTGGGTGAAACCATTTTAAGGTAAGACCACATCTATCCACATCCGAGTTTTCTGTCTGCATGTGGAATGTGAACAATTCACATGCAGCTTTTTTCTCAGAGCACAGAAAACAACTGACTGCTTTTTCACTTTAGTAATGAAGAAAGGCTTATTCTCACTGGCTATTTCTTCACAAAAGCACAGCTGGTAAAAGAGGAGATGAGGGGATAATTTAGTTACATCAGTATGATATTTCATTACTGTCCAATCATACACGTAATATCCAGGATGCTGTGCAAAGACTTTATTTTCTGTGATCACCAGAGAAATGGCAAAGTGGAAAATATTTTTCCTAGTATTGAGGCTGCAGGGCAGGGCTCTGTGGGGCTCCCAGGCACAGAGGCATTTTGAGTTCCTATTTCTTAAAGACAAGCCTGCAGCCTCCATAACTTTGTATGAGTTCCAAAGGGCAGAACAGTTGCTAATCAAAGAAGGATGCCCACGATGGGACAATTGTGTCCAACTCTTTTGTAACCCAATGGACACAAAATAGGTTGCCATTTCTTCCTCCAGGGCATCTTCCCCACCCAGGAATTGAACATGCAACCACTGCACTGATTAGGAGACCAGACCCCCTGAGACCCTGCACACAACTTAATCTTGTCACCAACCCCATCCTTTTAGAACTTTGCAGAGGAAACAAGAATATTATACTGTTACTGCCTTGATCCTTAGCATATATCCCTGCTGCTGTTGCTGCTAAGTTGCTTCAGTCATGTCTGACTCTGTGCGACTCCATAGACGGCAGCCCACCAGGCTCCCCCGTCCCTGGGATTCTCCAGGCAAGAACACTGGAGTGGGCTGCCATGTCCTTCTCCAATGCATGAAAGTGAAAAGTGAAAGTGAAGTTGCTCAGTCGTGTCCGACTCTTAGCGACCCCATGGACTGCAGCCTACCAGGCTCCTCCGTCCGTGGGATTTTCCAGGCAAGAGTACTGGAGTGGGTCGCCATTGCTTTCTCCAGCATATATCCCTATTGGATGATAGAGCATCTCCTTACTCACCAGGGAGGGGGCCTAAAGTGTTCCCTTTTAGCCTCGCACATATATAAAGCCACTGTTTATCCTCCATAACTCTGTCTCTGTGTTTGTATTTCAAATATTTCAGTTTGGCATTTTTGCACAGAGCCACGATTTTGGCATCAATATAACCTCTGGGTTCTGGTTCAACCCAGACCTCTGACTTGTTGATTCAGAGGAACGTCTTTCAACATGTACTGATGTCTCTAAGATGTGACAGGACCAGATACCACACAGCCCAAAGGAACATGCAAGATCCCTCACCAATGTTCAAAGGTACATACACCAAGGTTCTCAGGCCTTGTTGTTTTTATTATTATTGGGTTAATAATCCTAAGTTTCCATTTTTAACTATTACATGCGTATTTATCTTCTTTGACTTTTCTTGGTATTATAGCTTACGATGACAGAGTTAAAGCTTACTTCAGATCCTGTAATTATGGAAAAGAGCAAAGATTAAAGAATACTCCCATGCCACTTCCAGGAAAAGAGTTACTGCAAAGAGCCACCCTTCCCCATTATCACTGATTTAAGACCCCACTAGGCCCCCTGTTTCCCTGGGAAAAAACAAGACACAACCTCCACAAATTCCCAGTCTACATCCTATCAGTGATGTGTTGTTGTTTAGCCGCTCAGTCATTGCAGCGTCATGGGCTGCAGCATGCCGGGCTTCCCTGTCTTTCACAATCTCCTGGAGTTTGCTCAAACTCATGTACATTGAGTTGCAATTCTTATTCTTATCTGTATAATTTAAAGAAGCAAGATTTGCTGCCGCTGCTGTCCGACTCTTCACAACCTCATGGACTGCAGCCTACCAGGCTCCTCCGTCCATGGGATTTTCCAGGCAAGAGTACAGGAGAGGGGTGCCATCGCCTTCTCTGAGCAAGATTTGCATTAGATTTTAAAGCCAAAAAGCAATGTATAATGACTTAATAATTCTTACCCAACTGATTTAGCACTCTTCAGGATCTAGTCCCCACCATCACCTGCAAACTAGCTGTTTCCACTTCATTTGGTTGATCTGTTTTCCTACTTCTTTCTCCGCCTCCCTTTCTGTGCTCACATCTCTGCTCTCCTGCTGTGCCTGTCCTCCTCTCTACTTCTTCCCTGCCTCCCATCCCGCCTCTCTCTGCCATCTGTTCACCTTCAAGTTGCTTTCACTCCAACCTCCCTGGTGATCCTCAAACTCCCTGTATTTTTGCCTTTCTTCCTCCACCTCTGCCCTCCCTTCCTCCCAACTTTCTGGCACTCCCCACTGGCTATGCTTCCTTTCAGCTCCTTTTTTTTTTCTTTCTCAGCTCCTCCAGTCTCTAGGAGTTCCTTTTGTCTCCCAGCAGGATATTGTTTCTCTGGTCCCAGTTTTGTATCCCCTTTGTGGGCTGTCTGTGTAAACTGCCTCTCCACTGTCACCTCTTTGGGACCCCTGATTGACAGACCCTCTCCCTTGAAGGCAACAGAAGGGGGGCGGTAGAGGATGAGATGGTGACATACCATCCCTGGACTCAACGGACATGGATTTGAGGAAACTCTGGGAGATACAGGGGGTCGCAAAGAGTCAGAATGAACAACCACACCTCCCTGTGTTGCTCACCCTTAACTCTCCGGAGACCCTGCTTTTCCCTGAATTTCTCTCCTTTCCCCACCCGCTCCCTTCAAGGCTCATTCTCTTTCATGAAGCTGTCTCTTCCAAGTTCCTCACAGTCCTCTTAACTGCCATCGCTTGTCCCACATGTTTTTCTCAATTTTCCATTTCTCTAGGAGTCGCTATCTCTCCTTCTCCTGATCCTGCCTTCTGCCCACTATTTACAGGGTAGGAGACTGAATAAGAAAGGCCCTCCCGCAAGAGCCAATTCCAGAGGTTGGTATTTGGGGCCGAAGAACCATGGGCGACACGTGGCTGGCGCAGGTCACCTCCTCCCACCAGGGATCAGAGGAAAGGTCACTCTGAAGGGCAGAAGGACCGGCCTGAGGAGACGGGAGGACAGACGGCTGGGAGAGAGGGGGGTCTCAGGAGCGAGGTGGGCTTTCCAGAATCCCAGGACCCGGGAGAGAACGCGGCCTCTCCGGGAGAGGGGCGGCCGGGCGAGGCCCTCAGGGCCTGAGAAGGAGAAGCTGAAGAACGTGGAGTGAATAAACCACCTCGCCTAATAGAATTGTATCTGATGCAGAAAGGGCAGAGGGGTCCCTGAGGTCAGTAAATGGTTTTAAGCCAGAAAAAGGTGCGAAACGCAGCATTTCAGTGTTCCAGAAGCAGGAACCGGCTTCAGTGCGGACTTTAAACCAAAAGGCAGGCGCCCCTTCGCCGCTTATGGAGACGTCTGAATTTGCTGGGGGTGGTGGGGCGGGAGCGGGCATTTAGAGTCAGTAGCGACCCTCAGACGGGGAGAGCCTGTTGGGCTGTCTATGGGGTCGCACAGAGTTGGACACTACTGAAGCGACTTAACCACAGCAGCAGCAGCAAATCTTGCTTCTTTAAATTATATAGATAAGAATGAGAATTGCAAAATTTCTGTCTATGAGGCTTGTGTATTTTGTAATTATTTGTATTAGAAGAGCGTGCACGTGTAGAGCCTGTTGAGGTGGGGGCTGCAGCAGTGACTTGATTTTCTGAGGTGTGATCACCCCCTTCCCTATTCCTGGTGGGGAGTAGAGATTACATGAGAGAAGAAATGGGGCAAGAACTGACTGACGCTTACTACATGATGCCTTTTCAAGGAAATTTAAACATGTATCTTAGTGATGGTTTTACTTTTGGCTTTCTGCTTTTTTTACATTTAATTATTTTTGTAGCTTGGGATAAACATTTGTTCATTCAATACCGACTTTCTTGTAAACAATTATGGAGATTTGTCTTACTTGGGACAACTTGGATGAATGTAGAGAATATTATGGTAAGTGAATTAAGACAGACAGGGAAAGACTGGTGTTATATGTCCTTCCATTATATGCAATGTAAAAAAATGAAACTCACTCGTACCAGAGGGTAGGATGGTGGTCATCTGGGGCTGGGAGGCGGGGAAGATGGGGAGATGTTAGTCAAATGGTACAGATTTTGAGTTGTAAAGTGAGCGAGTCCTGGGGAGGTATGCGCAGCATGCTGACCGTAGTTAATCCTGTTCTGTTACTGCAAGCTGGGAATTTGTCAGGAGAGTACGTCATCAGTGATTTCACCACACACAGAACATGGGAATTTGCAGGTGATGGATGTGTTGGTTCATGGATTGTGATAAATATTTCACAGTGTACACATGTGTCACATGCTCACAGGGTGTATGGTGTGTATACACATACTCCTTTGATTAGTCGGTTCTCCCCCATCAGACAGGCTCCTCAGGTTCTCGTGTGGGGCCTCGCCCGGGAATGTGCACAGAGCCGCAGATGATTCCCATCCGGATCCTGCATTGAGCACCAGGCCTCTTACCTCCACTTCTGAGACTGAGATCAGGCCCTGGGGGAGGGAAGGGCGCTCTGCTCTGAGTGGGGCTGGACCAGGGCCTGCTGTGTATCCTGAAGGGCATCTTGGGTTCAGCGGAGGTGCCCCCTGCCACTGTGTACATAAGGCCTCACCAGGAGGGGAGTGTGATCCAAGGAAATTGTGGGAAAGTCCCGTGTTGGACACTTTGCGGGAGTTGACTGTCCTGAGTTCTGCCTGAGACCTTGGCCACGGAGGACTGTCTGTTCCACATGGTTAGGGCTTCCCTGTGTGTGTGGTTGGGGCTCAGGAAGGGGGGTGTGTTGACTCTAAGCATTAAGCAGCATGTTTTCAATTTTCGCGATAGAACTGTGAAGACTCATGGTTGAAGAGGCGCAGAAGAGGAAAGAACAGGAGTCAGGCATGGCTCTTTCTCAGGTAGGGTCATATTCTAAGTGGATTCTCACACTGCTTTCCTGAAATGCCCCTTTCTGGACTCGCTAATCATACCTGACTCTGGAGTGTCCTGTCTCACTCCTGTACATGTACACTCACCCAGGGCCTTCCCTCAGGGCCTGGTGTCTCCGCTTAGATCCCATCTCCCCATGACCTGGTGAACTGGCCCTTGTGAGGAGGCTTCCCTGGGCACCATCCTGGGCAGGGCTTCTCACTCACGGGTCTGAGAAGGGGTCTTGGTGTTGTTGGACAGCAGGGATTGCTTAGGGCCCAGCTGGATGTGGTCAACCAGGCCCATCTGCTCTCTGTCAACCAGGGTAAAGAAGCTGTATGTGGACCTCAGGTATTAACATGTACAGTACATGGTAAAATTTGCAAAAGGGGCCAATGAGTGGAAATCAGTTCTAATTTTTTATAGTACATTTAAAATTAAATGAGCACCTCCTTGAAAATGTAGGTGTTTAGGAATGGAATGGAGCATTCAGAAAGATATCAGGACTAGGGAGTGTTTTGTTACATCATCTAATTTAAACTGTGAAGTCAGGCTTACTAAATTTTTTTCTTTCTTTTTGACCACATGATGCAGCTTCTAGGGTCTTAGTTCACTGAGTAGGGATCGAACCTGAAACCCTGCAGTGGAAGTGAGGGATCTTAACCCCTGGATCATGAAGGGATTCTCCAACTTTACTAATCATGAGTCAATATTTTCCTAATGGAATAAAATAATAAATTATAAGTACGTACCTAAAATTAATGATAAAAATCACATTTTTATTTTTTAAAATAGATTTATTTCCTGTACTCTGACTTCATTGCTTCAGTGTTTTTTCCTAGTTCTGGCGAGTGGTGGCCACTCTCTAGGTGTGGTGCGCACACTTCTCATTGCAGTCGCTTCTCTGGTCTTGCAGCCCAGGCTCTAGAGAGCACTGACTTCATTTGTTTCACCTCCTGGGCTCTAGAGCTCTGACTCAGGAATTGAAACTCACGGGTTTAATTGCCCCTCAGCACGTGGGATCTCAGACCAGGCAACTACCCACATCTCTTGCATTGCCCAATGGATTCTTGACCACTTACCTGTAGGGAGGGCTACATGTTTTTAAATACAAGTATTTCATAAAGATTGGAAGAAATCTTCTTTATGTTATTTTCTGCTTGTGTTACTTTTTATTTTTTTGAACTAGAATAAGATAATGTTGAGGACTTCCCTGGTGGTACAGCGGCTAAGAATATGCCTGCCAATGTAGGGTGCGCGAGTTCCATTCCAGGTCCCAGAAGATGCCTCAGAGCCCATGGGCCACAACTACTGAGCCCGTGCTCTAGAGTCCGGGATCCATTCTACGGAAGCCTGCACTCTCTAGAGCCTGTGCTCCAAAACAAGAGAAGCCACTGCAAGGAGAAGCCCGTGTACTGCAGGTGTAACTAGAGAAAGCCCACTCACAGCAAGGACCCAACATAAGCAAAATAAATAAGCTTTGAAAAAGAAATAGAATGTTGACAAAGTTACTGAATGAAGAAGTACAATGAAAGAAGAGAATGGGAACCCACGCCAGTATTCTTGCCTGGACAATTCCATGCATAGAGGAGCTGGCGGGCTACCCTCAGCAGGGTTGCAAAGAGTCTGGCATGAGTAAGCAGGTAAACAACTTCCACAGACAGCAGATTGAGCTCTGAGAAACAAATCTAAGCATCTAACTTTCCTCCTGCTGATTCTTCAGTGACTTCCAGTAGCTTTTGGAATAAAGTCCTAAATCCATATATCTTCCATAAATGAGCCTCTACGTGGCATCACCCCATCTGCATTCCCTGTGTCCCAGTCACACTGGCTGACTTTCTGTTCAGTAAATATTTTTCTTCCCCGGAGCCGGCATGCAGGCTGTTCTCTCTGCTTGCAACACTCTTCCATTTCCCACCTTGCCAATCCTAAGTGTTTCTTCCTCACAGAGACCTTGTCTCATTTCTCAATGTAGGTTAAGACTTTCTGTTTAATCTTGTCTTAGCATCGAGCCTGTGTCAGAGCACTTATTTCAGTAGTAACGTCAAATTTGTGGATGAAATTGGCTGCTTGGCTGCTAGATGACGAAATTGGCTGGCTGGCTGCTAGACTGTAAGCTCCATCATGTTCACTGCTGTATTTCAAGTTTGAGGCACAAAGCTAATGCTGAATGAAGTTTGATAGAATGAAAGAAAAAAAAAATAAAGAAAACTCTTCTTACTTCAATCAACTGTGTGTTTACACATGCATGCATGAATGCATGGGTATGTAACTCCATGGTTTTATTACAAAAACATCCTCTCATAAATAATGGTGTATGCTTTGTAGCAGTTTCAGTTGTATCTTAAGTGTATTTCATAACATTGTTTTTTTCTACATCATCACATGATTAATGTAAATTATAGTAAGATTATTGACATTGTGTGAGTTGCCATGGAAAGGGTGTGACCCTGTATCATGACCATTTATGCTGTTCTGTTGTATTTCAGCTTCCTTGAACTTGTTTCAGGTATTCTCAGGAAACTCTCTGTGGATGCACTTTCCTTCTCAGGTAATTAATTGGTTGATTCCTTAGGTTCAGTTGTCTCTCGCAACCACCTGAGCTCAGGTGCTGTTGCCTCATTTCTTAACTGTTTGAGCGATTTCTTAGAGTGACAGAGTTTTCTCCCCAGTAAGGTAGACACAGATCTTTCTCTAACGTGCTGTTGTGTTATGACAGGTTCATCCGTGTGAAGTCTTTAGAGTAATGCTTAGTTGTGTAGGACATGCTGAAACACCGGTCATCAGTGTGATGATGTCATCATCATCACAGTGTGTGTTCTTTTAAAGTCACTGTGGACTTTGTCATCTCTGAAGACACCAGTCTTTCTGTAACTCATGTCGATAGTGACACTATGTCACTCAGTGTGTTGAATGAACACTTCTGCATAGATAGCCTAGTGCTAGTTTGAATCTGTGTATTTTTCATGTATTTTCCACATACATACATGACAAATTCATGTGGATTGCAGGATATCATAATCTTAGGGAAAAAGAGGAAATTATAAATTAGATTAGAGGCCAACAGTTTCTTTCAAGCAGCTTTCAATGGATCTATCAGAAAGAATATTACTTCAAGTGAATTGAGCTTTACCCTTCTCACCTCTTCTCATTTTGTGTGGAACTAAGAATCCTCCTCAGGGCCCTTTGGTGAAACGTGTTTGGGCACAGTTGATCCTCAAGGATGTGTTCCTAGATTTCACTCCTGAGGAGTGGGAATGCCTGGACCCTGCCCAGAGGACCTTGTTCAAGGACATGATGGTGGAGACCCTCAGGAACCTGCTGTCTGTGGGTGAGGGTCACTTCCCCCTGAAGTGGGGATCTGCCCTGGGGTACCTCTGCATGTTCCCTCTTTACCTTTTGAGATCCCCTGTTTTTCTTGACTAAGCTCAAAACCTTGTTGACTCACACAGGTAAAGCTTCCTGATTGGCATCAGGAGTTTAAACTTGATTTTCCTTCAGGTGACCTGCCCACTGTGTGATACACATGGAGTTTCTCCAAAGCTGAAGTGTTTATAAAGCTGATTTCAAACTGTGAAATATCCAGTTTTCTGTTTTCTAGCCCTGTGTTCTTGGTTCAGTAGTTCTTAGGTAGGAACTAGATACCTGCTGTTCCCTGTGCATTCAGAAGGAGACAGAGAGTAAATTCAATTGAGAAGTGTTTTTCTGTTAGTTTGTAATGTACTCACTCCTTTTCTGACAAAAGAGCTGGATTCTACACCTGCCAATGCAGGAGACACAGGTTGGATCCTTGGTCTGGGAAGATCCCACATGTCACAGAGCCGCTGCGCCTGTGTGCCTCAACTATGAGCCAGCACTCTAGAGCCTGGAAGCTGCAACTACTGAGCCCACAGGGGACACGTACTAAAGCCCTGCACCCAGGAGAAGCCGCAGCAAGTGAGGAGCATGCGCCCTGCAGCTGGAGCGTGGCCCCAACTTGCTGAACTTGGATAAAAAAACAAGCAGCAACGAACACTCACCTGAGCCAAAAGAAATGAATACACCAATGTATTAAAAATAACAGATGCATTTATTAAAAAAAGACAAAGAGAGGTAAGATTCTGGAAGAAGCCACAGTATATAGCATTACTTCTGAGTAGGAAGTTCTGTTTCTGATCTGAACGTTATCTCCATCTTGTGGCACAAGGAAGAAGACCCCTGGATTGTGGAGAATGAGGTGCTAATAGCAAACATCCAGATGAGCGAGAAAGTATCCACAGTGTGATCACAGGTCAACTGTCACAAGGACAGAGAGGAAGCCACACATTTCATGGTGTTTGGGAAACTCTCCAAGTGGGAGAGGTCTGTGAAAAAACAGATGTTTAATGGTTGTCAACTCTCACAGGAGATTTTTCTTCTCCCTAACTTGCAGCTCTGTTCTTTGACCTTTGAAATGTACAGCACCCTCGAGTGGTGCTGTAGCCCCCACAGAGATGGAAGGGTCTTTTTGGGGGGGCCTGTACTGGGTCATTTTTGCTGTGTGGACTTTTGTGTATTTGAGACGAGAGAGGATTGCTCTCCTGTTGTGGGAGGCATTATTCTCATTGTGGTGGCTTCTTTTATTGTGAAGCCTGGGCCCTAGGCACACGGGCTTGAGTAGTTCTACCATACAAGCTCAGTATCTTGGTTCAGTCTCCGTGACATGTGAACTCTTCCCAGAACAAGAATCAAGCCCAGGTCTCCCGCATTACTCAGCCGAATGCCACCAGGGTGTTCAGTTGAGTCGCTCAGTCGTGTCCGACTCTTAGCGACCCCATGAATTGCAGCATGCCAGGCCTCCCTGTTCATCACCAACTCCTGGAGTTCACTCAGACTCACGTCCATTGAGTCCATGATGCCATCCAGCCATCTCATTCTCGGTCATCCCCTTCTCCTCCTGCCCCCAATCCCTCCCAGCATCAGAGTCTTTGCCAATGAGTCAACTCTTCGCATGAGGTGGCCAAAGTACTGGAGTTTCAGCTTTAGCATCATTCCTTCCAAAGAAATCCCAGGGCTGATCTCCTTCAGAATGGACTATTTGGATCTCCTTGCAGTCCAAGGGACTCTCAAGAGTCTTCTCCAACACCACATTTCAAAAGCATCAATTCTTCAGCACTCAGCCTTCTTCACAGTCCAATCCTCACATCCATACATGACCACAGGAAAAACCATAGCCTTGACTTTGTTGGCAAAGTAATGTCTCTGCTTTTGAATATACTATCTAGGTTGGTCATAACTTTTCTTCCAAGGATTAAGTGTCTTTTAATTTCATGGCTGCAGTCACCATCTGCAGTGATCTTGGAGCCCCCCAAAATAAAGTCTGACACTGTTTCTGCATCTATTTCCCATGAAGTGATGGGACTGGATGCTATGATCTTCGTTTTCTGAATGTTGAGCTTTAAGCCAACTTTTTCATGTTCCTCTTTCACTTTCCTCAAGAGGCTTTTTAGCTCCTCTTCACTTTCTGACATAAGGGTGGTGTCATCTGCATATCTGAGGTTACTGATATTTCTCCCAGCAATCTTGATTCCAGCTTGTGTTTCTTCCAGCCCAGCGTTTCTCATGATGTATGCTGCATATAAGTGAATAATCAGGGTGACAATATTCAGCCTTGCCGTACTCCTTTTCCTATTTGCAACCAGTCTGTTGTTCCATGTCCAGTTCTAACTATTGCCTCCTGACCTGCATACAGATTTCTCAAGAGGCAGGTCAGGTGGTCTGATATTCCCATCTCTTTCAGAATTTTCCACAGTTTATTGTGATCCACACAGTCAAAGGCTTTGACATAGTTAATAAAGCAGAAATAGATGTTTTTCTGAAATTCTCTTGCTTTTTCCATGATCCAGTGAATGTTGGCAATTTGATCTCTGGTTCCTCTACCTTTTCTAAAACCAGCTTGAACATCAGGGAGTTCATGGTTCACGTATGGCTGAAGCCTGGCTTGGAGAATTTTGAGCATTACTTTACTAGCATGTGAGATGAGTGCAATTGTGCGGTAGTTTGACATTCTTTGACATTGCCTTTCTTTGGAATTGGAATGAAAACTGACCTTTTCCAGTTCTGTGGCCACAATAAATAGTCTTGTTTAGGCTTCAAGACAAAGCAGTGCATTCCTCTGACCTAGCTTCTTACCTGCATGAAAACTGCCCTGAGTGTGAATGTCCTGACTCTCCTCTGAGTGCAAGGCTTGCAGCACCATAGATAAGATAGGGGACAAATCTTAAGATTGTTCAGCCTTTGCAGGGGCCCTTGCCAACCAACCCCAGGCTTAGCACCATCCAAGTTGGCTCCTGGATCCTCCTCTCAGCTTACCGTGAGGTAACTTAAAACGGTCAAGAAAAAAGTTACAAGTGGAAGAAGAATTGTGTGATTTGTGAGGATGATTAGTCATATTACAATGTCACATTATATTTGGCTGATCAAATCTTCACTTTTAAGTTGACTCTCTTTAGCCAGCCCACAGCTCCAATAGTGTCCCCCACTGACTTTCTCTCTCCATTTCTTTTCCTGTTGTGGCCTTACAGCCCTCCCAACCCCTCTGTCTCCCTGTCCATCAGCTGGTCCCCTTCTAACTGCCCCGTCTCTGAGTGGGGAGTGGGAGCTCAGGTTCTCCCCCACTAGCAAGTTTGTTTACCCCTTTAGATTCTTCTGATCAAAGACCCCCATCTCCCTGGAGAGACGTTCCAAGATTTTTATCAGTCCTTCTGTCCCTGTTATCACAGTCAATTTGAGCACTGTTCGATCTGTATTGTAGCCATAAAGCTATGACTATAGAAAGGAAGGGCTTTCCTCGTGGCTCAGAGGTTAAAGTGTCTGCCCACAATGTGGGAGACCCAGGTTCGATCCCTGGGTCGGGAAGATCCCCCTGGAGAAGGGAATGGCAACCCACTCCAGTACTCTTGCCTGGAGAATCCCATGGAGGGAGGAGCCTGGTAGGCTACAGTCCATGGGGTTGCAAAGAGTCGGACACGACTGAGCCACTTCACTTCACTTCACTTCATAGAAAGGAAAGATAACCTGTTTGATACAGGATAGCCATATTGTTTAGACTCTGGAGAATACTGGATAAGATGAATTTTTTTTTTTTTTTGAAAGGGCAAAACCAGTTCTTTTACATGTGGAGTTAAAAACAGCAAGCTTGTTAAAAGGACCTTCCAAAAGAAAGCTGAAAGTTAACCTTTGCCAGGGCTTCCCAGATGACTCTAGTGGTAAAGAACCTGCCAGCCCCTGGGGAGACACAGGAGACGTGGATTTGATCCCTGGGTAGGGAAGATCCCCTGGAGGAGTGAATGGAACCTGCTCCAGGATTCTTGCCTGGAGAGTCCCATCATGTACAGAGGAGCTTGGTGGGCTAGAGCCTGTTGGGGTTGCAGGGGGTTGGACTGGACTGAAGCGACCCTGCATAGCATGCAACCTATGACATGTTCTTGAAGTACGTAACCCATTTTTCCAGGGATGTCAGTCTTGGGCAAATTACAATTTTAAACCATGGGGCCGGGAGTGGTGGGGGTGGGGGGCTGGGGGGGTGGGTATGGGGAGGTAGAAAAGAATGAAAGAGACATTTAAATCTCAAGCAGGAAAGTATGAGAACTCTCATGTCTGTCGATCTGCATTTATGTTTATCTCAATGTGTGTCTTTGTTTTGGATAATGTTGCTGAGGTTTATTTGTAAATAAGCTCTAATTCAATTGTTTGTAAAAAAGAAAAAAAAAGGAAGCACTTACAAATCAAACAGTTACAACAGAAATTGACCTAAATGAATTTCAGGTTCGCGTGAACTGGAAAATATTCAATATTAAATATCTAGTATTAATGTTTCTTTGCTAATCTAATTAAGACATGTCTTGAGTCTTCAACATTGTCTCATACATTTATTGTACCTACTTATAAGCTTGTCAACAGTTAAAATAACTCAAGTGAAGAAACTTTTAAGGGAAGACAGCAAATGCAATTGGAGCTTTTAGATAAACTCTGTTAGAATGACTATACTTTAGAAAGGTCTGTCTAAAATAGTCTCTCCAGATTTGAATAACCTGAATTTCTAGGGTTGTGCTAAACTAAGTAATGCAAGTTTGTTCAATATCTTGGTCATTTCCAAATAAAATAAGATTCTGAAACACAGATTACTGAAAACTCATTTCCTCTTACAGACAAACTAAAGAGATTTTGGAATATTAGTGAATACGTTTGGTGCCACCCTGAGACATTCTCTATAAGAAAGCAAATATGGTTAGACATTATTACTAGTCTACAAAATGCTCACCAGTCTACAAAATGCTCACCAGTCTACAAAATGCTAATATAATGGACAGCTCATGGTGGCTTAAGGAAAGTAAGACCTGTGTTTTAAATAAGAAAGGTATGAGAACTGTTACTCAATCACCTTGCTTTGTCCCTCCTTGTTAATTTGTCTCTGGACCCTCCCTTTGGCTACACAGGCACACCTTGGGTCTTGAAATAAAGGCTTCTCAGAGGAACAATACTCATTATGGCCTGGACTGATCCTCTGACTTTTAACTTCAAGGTGCCTTT
This sequence comes from Nanger dama, assembly GCA_917880005.1. Taxonomy (NCBI): domain Eukaryota; kingdom Metazoa; phylum Chordata; class Mammalia; order Artiodactyla; family Bovidae; genus Nanger; species Nanger dama. The sequence goes on from CAKJTW010000155.1 coordinate 1,196,761, forward strand.
CTGCACTTGTGTACTGTATCCTTCATCAGACAGAGGTTTTTCCCTTCTTTGTCCTTGCCATGATTATTCCCTTGAATTAAGAGACAAACTGGCTGTTTACCTTGTTTTTGTTGACTGTAAATTCCTCAACCAGACCTATCTCTTATCTCAGGGCAAGCAAAGAGGAAGGTAGCTGATTGTAGATGTCCAACCTGCAGCCCATCCAACTAAGCCTGGCCGAGAGGAGCTACCCCAGTCAGAGGTCAGTGGCAGCAGGGAAGAGCTACCCCACATCTGAGGTCAGAGGCAGCCGGGAGGGAGACACCCCGGAACCAAGGCCAGTGGTGACCAGGAGGAGGCACCCAGCATCCAAGGTCAGGACGATGGCTGGGTGGAGCTACCCCGTGTCCAAGGCCAGGGGCAGCCAGAAGAAGCCACCTCACCCTCGAGGCCAGGGGCGGTGATGCTGAGGAGATACCTCGAGCCTGAGGCCAGGGGCGGCAGCTGGAAGGAGCCATCTTGTGCCCGAGGCCAGGGGCAGTAACCCTGAGGAGCCACCTGGAGCTTGAGCCTGAGGCCTGGGGTGGCAGCTGAAAGGAGCTACCCATGCCCAAGGCCAGAGAGGCAGTGGCTGAGCAGGAGCAGGAGTGCCTAGAGGAGCTATCCCACATTGAAGGTCAGGAAGGTGATGGTAAGGAGATACCCCTCGTTCAAGGTAAGAAACAGCAGCTGTGCTTTGCTGGAGCAGCTGTGAAAAGATACCCCATGCTCAAGGTAAGAGAAAACCAAGTAAAATGGTAGGTGTTGCAAGAGGGCATCAGAGGGCAGACACACTGAAAACATACTCACAAAAAAACTAGTCAATCTAATCACTCTAGGACCACAGCCTTGTCTAACTTAATGAAACCAAGCCATGCCTGCAGGGGAACCCAAGACAGGTTGGTCATGGTGGAGAGGTCTGACAGAAAGTGGTCCACTGGAGAAGGGAATGGCAAGCCACTTCAGTAATCTTGCCTTGAGAACCCCATGAACAGCATGAAAAGGCAAAATGATAGGATACCTGAGAGAGTCATTTCCTAGGCAGGTTGATAAGAAGTCTAGGGGTCCCCAAGGAAAGAGGGGTCTGGAATTCTCAAGGAGGAAGAAAGGACAAACTTATTTCTCTACATTCCTTAGGATTATATAACAACAATGTATTCTGCCTGAGGGCAGTCTCTGGATTAAACCTTCTGGCTAATTCTGTTATCTTAAAACGTAAATTATGGGAGTAGGTCTGGTGAGGTCTTTACAACCTCCAGACCTTCTCTGGATTAGTTGGAGAATATATAAACTGTGATTAAAAAAAAAAACAAAACAGGATCTTGCAGAACTGCAAATGTCACTGCAAATAACTGAGTTGTTTTCAAACTAGCCAATAATGCTCCGACAAGTAGCTTAGACCCCCTCTGCCCCAACCTGTAGACTTAAAAACGCTTGCATGCCACAGGTTCGGGGCCTCCATCTCTTTGTTATTATGGTGGAGGCCTGGATCCGGATTTGTGAATAAAGCAATTACTAACTGAGTGGCTTCCCTGGTGGTCATTTACGTGGCGGTCCCTAACATTTGGGGTCTCGTCCGGGATCCCACCGCTGTGAGACCCCAGTGAACCACTCATCTGGAGGACCTGCGCGGCGCCAGTAAGTCAGGCCAATTTTCATTTATCTGGAGTGTGCATCTGCAGACTCAGGTTGTGCGTGGACGGCAGGACGCCGCCTTAGAGTCCCGCACAAAGCCGACCAGAGTGACGACCCTGGGAGGCCTGGTTTCTGGATTGTTTCTGGTCTGTTTTGTGTAATTGTCGGAGTTTTGTTCCTGTCTGTTAACGTCTGTGTTGTTCTGGTTCAAATCTACCTCTCCCTCCCAGCCAGGATGGGACAAAGTAGTTTGAGCAGCTCCTTGAGCCCGGTCGAGTGCTTAGCTGATAACTTCGCCAATTTCAGGTGAAGGGCAGAAGGCTATGGCGCCTCCGTGAATGTGTTTGATCTGAGAAAATTCTGCGAACTGGACTGGCCCACTTTCAATGTGGGGTGGCCAAGTAAGGGGACTCTCGATCTGGCTATAGCCAAGCGGGTTCAGCGAGTTTGTTACAGCAGCCCTGGCCACCCCGATCAGATCCCCTATATCGACATGTGGGCCGAAATTATTTGGGATAATCCATCCTACCTAAAAGATGCAGCTGCCAGGAACCCGTGAGGGTGGGAGGCCGGGGAAGGCAGTCATCTCACATTATGGTAATGCACCAGTTAAAACCTAAGAAGCCAACCACTCCCCCTGTTGCCTCCTGCCCCGGAGTCCCCTACCCGCCAGCGACCTCCACCCTACCCTGAGTGGGAGCCGGAGGGGAGGCGACCCCAGTCCCCTGATTCAACCGAGGCTGCCATGACCGCTTCCCCGATGACTAGTCCTTCCCACACTCGGGTGGGACCCTTTCAGGCCTACTGGGGCGGCAGGGATATACCCCCTGAGGGAGATGGGGGAGGTGAGTCCCACTGGTAGGCCTGTCCGAACCTATGTCCCCTTTACCACTTCAGACCTATATAATTGGAAAAGTCAGAATCCCTCCTTTTCAGAGGATCCCCAGGCAGTTATAACTCTTTTAGAGTCCATTTTCTATACTCACTAGCCCACTTGGAATGACTGCCAACAACTCCTCAGCACCTTATTCACTACTGAGGAGAGAGAGAGAATAAAAAATGAGAGTAGGAAGCAGGTCCAAGACAATCAGGGAGAGCTGACTATGGACCCTAGACTGGCTGATGAAATTTTTCCCCCCACCCGTCCTAACTGGGATCACAATGGGGCAGGAGGGCTGGGCTCCCTCAACCAGTACCGCCAGATTCTATTAGTGGGACTACGCACAGCTGTCCAGAAGCCCACTAATATGGCAAAGATAACTGAGGTTAGGAAGGGGCCTGAAGAGAGCCCCACTGCTTACTTGGAGAGACTCAACCAGGCCTACAAGACCTGGAGTCCTATCAATCCTGGAGCCCCAGAAAATTGGGCAGCAGTGGTGTTGTCCTTCGTAGCTCAGGCAGCCCCAGACATTAGGAAGAAGCTACAAAAGCTAGAGGGGTTTGAGGGTAAGTCTCTGTAAGAAAACGCCGCGGGAAGGAAAAGCCACCTCTAGGGACCGTTAGTAAAAAGGCCTTTATTGGGCGGTCGCTCCCGGGCAGAACTCCCGGAGGCAAGCGAGCGAGGGAACAAAGGAGTCTGCAAAGCAGGAAGGGGGGTTTGGGGGTTTTTATAGCCTAGGTTAGCAAGCGAACTAAGTTTTTCCCGTATTAGGTAAGGAATGCAGGTTATAGCTGCCATTGGTGTCTTCAACTTCAGTGTTGTCCTGCGATTGGATCCTGGCCCAAGGTTGGTCTGAGAGGACCGGCCCTCCTCCGAGCTCCGGCCGCTGACGTCAGCTTGCCAGCAGCTTGCCCTAACAGTCTCTATCTGAGTTGTTGGCAGTGGCCCAAAAACTATTTGAAAATCAGGGAAGACCCCTCAAAGGCTGCTCAAGAGCTTACAAAAAGGATGGCCAAAGTCCTGCTTGCCCGGGAGCCCCAGCCCCCTAGGAGGAATGCAAGGAAGGAAGAACAACGAGGGAGCCGAGGGAGGAATCAGTGTGCATACTGCAAGAGGAGGGGCACTGGAAGCGAGAGTGCCCCAAACAGCCGAAAAGGGCCCTCAACCAGCCCCAGTCCTGATAGAAGAGACCGAATAGAGGGTCGGGGTTCCCTGGGCCCCCAGGAACCCAGGTTAACCCTTTCAGTAGGGGGCCAGAAGATTGACCTTAGTAAACCTTTGAATCGCAAATCTTTTGGCTGAAATGGAAGATTCTATTAAATACTTGGAATAAACTTTGGGGAGGGAAATGCAGAAAACTCTGCTGAGCACTAAATCTTAAAGAAGGGCTACATCCATATCCAGAAACCTGACGCTCCTTTGCATGGACTATTATTTAAATTCAGAGCTGTGAGGGGGATGGGGTGAAGCACACCTATTTTCAGTTTCTCGATTGCAGTGATTTCAAATTAGGGTTTGTTTTGTTGTTCACTTAGTTTCCTGTTATTTCCCATTTGTTCAGCAGCTTAGTGTAATTAGTTTTTATTCTTTTCATACTAAAAGTTTATGGTGATTGAGGAAGAGAGTGAGAGTCACTGACCTGACAGTTGTTGCCAGGAATTTGCGAAAGATAGATTTATCACTCAGTCGGCTCCAGATATCTGCCATAAGCTACAAAAACGGGTGTATGGACCAAATCAGTCTTTAGATACTCTGTTACAACTGGCTCAGATGGTCTATTATGGTAGGGAATATGAGGAAAAGAAAGAGAGGCAAAGAAAGACAAAGGAAAAGGCGGAAGCCTTCGCAATGGCTATGAAAAATGCTTTTAAACAGCCAGAGAAAAATGCCCAGAGGGACCCAGGTGAAAAGGGATGGGCTTGCTATTCCTGTGGAAAGGAGGGGGCACCTCAAGCGAGATTGCCCTCAGGCATCTAAGCCGCTCCTTGTCCGGTCTGCAAAGGACCACACTGGAAGAGAGACTGCCCTCAGAGGCGTAGGTCTCCGGGGTCGGACTCTCAAGACAATCAGGACTGAAGGTGCCCAGGGGTCCCCACACAAGCTCCCATCCTAATTACACCTGAGGAACCCCGGGTATTAATAACTGTGGGGGGCCAATCCGTCAATTTCCTTTTAGATACTGGGGCAACTTACTCTGTGCTTACTGAAGCCCCTGGCCCACTTTCTTCCCAATCCACTTCTGTAATGGGACTGTCTGGATGAGCCAAAAGGTATTATTTCAGTTATTCTTTATCTTGCAACTGGGATTCTGTGCTATTTTCACATGAGTTTCTGATTGTGCCAGAATCTCCCTCACCCCTTTTGGGGAGGGATATACTGAGCAAGGTCCATGCCTCTGTTTTTATGAATATGGAGCCCTCCCTTTCTCTCCCTCTAGGTGAACAAAATGTAAATCCTAGAGTATGGGCTGATGGAAAATCTGTGGGTAGAGCACAAAATGCTATTCCTGTAGTTGTCAAGCTCAAAGACCCACACTTATTTCCACATAAAAACAGTATCCTCTGAAACCTGAGGTTAAGGAAGGGTTAAAACCCATCATTGAAAATTTAAAGGAATAGGGACTAATTCCCTGTAACAGTCCTTGCAACACTCCTATTTTGGGTATAAAAAAATCAAATGGTAAATGGAGACTAGTTCAAGATTTAAGTATAATAAATGAGGCTGTAATTCCTTTACACCTGTGGTACCTAATCCTTATACTCTATTGTCTGAAATTCCTGAACGAGCCAAATATTTCTCAGTAATTGATTTAAAAGATGCCTTCTATTCAGTGCCTTTGGTGGAGGAAACTCAATTTCTATTTGCCTTTGAAGACCCTATGCAGCCAGCTTCTCAGTTAACCTGGACAGTTTTACCCCAGGGATTTCGTGACAGTCCTCACTTATTTGGACAAAGTTTGTCACGGGGTCTACAAAACTTTAATAGCTCGGAAGCGGTGGTGTTACCATATGTAGATGATATTTTGCTCTGTGCAGAGACAGAGGAAGCTCGTTCGTGAGCCTCAGAAGATTTCTTAAACTTTTTGGCAGGCTATGGTTACAAGGCATCAAAAGAAAAGGCTCAGCTTTGTCAACAATCAGTTAGATATTCAGGCCTAATCATATCAGAAGGGACTAGGGCCATAGGCCCTGAGAGAATTAAGCCTATACTAAATCATCCCCTACCTATGACTTTAAGACAGTTGAGAGGATTTTGGGGAATTACAGGTTACTGTCGCATTTTGGTTGTGGGGAACTTGCCCGGCCTTTATATAAACTTATAGCTGAAACTCAGCAGGCCCAAACTGACAAACTGGTTTGGTCTCCAGAAACTCAAAAGGCTTTTAAGGTTCTTCAGACTGCTCTTCTGCAAGCTCCTGCTCTGAGCTTGCCCACAGGGTCAGACTTTAATTTGTTTGTCACTGAAAAGAAAGGCATGTCCTTGGGAGTTTTGACACAACCCCGAGGGCCTCACCAGCAACCTATTGCTTATCTAAGCAGAGAATTAGATGTAGTTTCACGTGGGTGGCCCCACTGCCTAAGAGTAATTGGGGCAGTGGCTTTAGTAGCACCTGAAGTTTTAAAAATAATTAATGGGCGAAACCTTACTGGACTTCTCATGATGTGAGTGGAATTAAATTCTAAGGTTAATATTTGGATGACAGACAGTAGGCTTCTTAAATATCTGTCATTGTTGTTAGAAGGACCAGTAACTAAGCTTAAAGTTTGTGGAAATTTAAATCCTGCCACTTTCCTTCCTGAAAAGGAAAATGAAACATCTGATTATGATTGTTCTCAATTCCTAACTTTAAACTATGCAGCTCGGGAAGATCTAATGGATACCCCATTGGACAATCCCGACCTGGAAATATTTACAGATGGCAGTTCTTTTGTTCAGGATGGAAAGCGTAAAGCAGGTTATGCCGTGGTGACTGTTGAAGAGGTTTCGGAAGCAAAATCTCTCCCCCAGGGAACCAGTGCTCAGTTAGCGGAGCTTGTGGCTCTGACCCGAGCTCTAGAGTTAAGCTAAGTATACTTATTTGACTTACATGCCTATGCTGCAATACGGAAAGAAAGATAGTTTAAAACAGCAACAGGTGAACCTATTAAGCATTTCAGAGAGATCGAGAGACTTTTAACTGCTATGTATTGTCCTAAAGAAGTAGCTGTTATGCATTGCAAAGGGCACAGCAGAGATGGGAATAAAGTAGCTGAAGGTAATCAGCTGGCTGACTGTCAAGCCAGAAAAGCGGCACTTTATGAAACACCTTTACTGCAGACGCCTTTGATCTGGACAGATCCTGTGGAACAGGAAAAACCACAATATACTGAAGAAGAATTAGAAAGATATATATATAAAAAAGAGGAGCACAGATTACTGAAAAGGATGGTTACAGCCTGAGGATGGACGATTAATAATTCCTGAAAATGCTCAATGGAAAATTCTTAAGGGTTTACATCAGAGTTTTCATTTGGCTGCAGAGAGTACTTACCAAATGGCTTCTCGCTTGTTTGAAGGTAAAAATGTAATGAAAACTTTAAAAATATTATCAGAAGGTGTGAGGTTTGTCAGAAAAATAACCCAAAGACTGAAAAGCTTGCAAAATCTGGATTACAAAGAAGTGGGAAGTATCCTGGAGAGGACTGGGAAATTGATTTTACTCATATGCCAAAAGCTAATGGATATTCTTGCTTACAAGTTTGGGTAGATACTTTTACTGGATGGATTGAAGATTTTCTCTGTCGTAGTGAACAGGCTAAGGAGGTTATAAAGATTCTCTTCATCAGTGGAAGGCTTCCCGTGGTGGACATCTCCACTTCAAGGAAAGGACTTTCTCCAAGTCTGTGAATACCTTTGACAACAATAACATGCGATGCCTCTTCTTCATCTGAGGACATCTACCAACCCTAAAATGGACCGGTGCAATATGTTGCACTTTAACTATGGACTTAATGTGACTTTTAATTTTGATTTTAACTTGTTTTAATGACTATGTTGCCTTACATCTGTAACTGTATAACTGGATTTGTTTCTAGCCGCATGAAAGCTTTTAAGTTACAAATGGCTGCTCAAACTCCTGCTACTGCTGCAACTTCCTCCAACTACTACTTGGGGCCCCTGGATCAGATATCCTCAGTATGAGGATTAGGAGAATATGTTGCCTCCCCAATTTAGGGACAACGCCCCTTCTCAGCTCGGAAGCAGTTACGGAAAGAAAACGACACCCCTTTTCCCTAGGCAACATAATTCTCCTAAAAGAAAAGGGGAGAATGAGAGATTAATTTCCTAGGCAGGTTGATAAGAAGTCTAGGGGTCCCCAAGGAAAGAGGGGTCTGGAATTCTCAAGGAGGAAGAAAGGACAAACTTGTTTCTCTACATTCCTTAGGATTATATAACAACAATGTATTCTGCCTGAGGGCAGTCTCTGGATTAAACCTTCTGGCTAATTCTGTTATTTTAAAACGTAAATTATGGGAGTAGGTCTGGTGAGGTCTTTACAACCTCCAGACCTTCTTTGGATTAGTTGGAGTATATATAAACTGTGATTAAAACAAAACAAAACAAAAAAACAAATCAGGATCTTGCAGAACCGAAAATGTCACAGCAAATAACTGAACGCCATTTTCAAACTAGCCAATAATGCTCCGACAAGTAGCTTAGACCCCCTCCACCCCAACCTGTAGACTTAAAAATGCTTGCACGCCTTGGGTTTGGGACCTCCAACTCTTTGTTATTCTGGTGGAGGCCCAGATCCGGATTCGTGAATAAAGCAATTGCTAACTGAGTGGCTTCCCTGGTGGTCATTTACACGGCGGTCCCTAACAATACCAAAAGAGGAACTCCCCAGGTGAGTAGGTGCCCAATATGCTACTGGAGATCAGTGGAGAAATAACTCCAGAAAGAATGTAGGGATGGAGCCAAAGCAAAAACAATACCCAGATGTGCATGTGACTGGTGATAGAAGCAAGGTCCGATGCTATAAAGAGCAATATTGCATAGGAACCTGGAATGTCAGGTCCATGAATCTAGGCAAATTGGAAGTGGTCAGACAAGAGATGGCAAGGGTGAACGTCGACATTCTAGGAATCAGCGAACTAAAATGGACTGGAATGGGTGAATTTAACTCAGATGACCATTATATCTATTACTGCGGGCAGGAATCCCTCAGAAGAAATGGAGTAGCCATCATGGTCAACAAAAGAGTCCGAAATGCAGTACTTGGATACAATCTCAAAAATGACAGAATGATCTCTGTTCATTTCCAAGGCAAACCATTCAATATCACAGTTATCCAAGTCTATGCCCCAACCAGTAACATTGAAGAAGCTGAAGTTGAACGGTTTTATGAAGACCTACAAGACCTTTTAGAACTAACACCCAAAAAAGATGTCCTTTTCATTTTAGGAGATTGGAATGCTAAAGTAGGAAGTCAAGAAACACCTGGAGTAACAGGCAAAGTTGGACTTGGAATGCTGAATGAAGGAGGGCAAAGACTAATAGAGTTTTGCCAAGAAAATACACTGGTCATAGCAAACACCCTCTTCCAACGACACAAGACAAGACTCTACACATAGACATCACCAGATGGTCAACACCAAAATCAGATTGATTATATTCTATGCAGCCAAAGATCGAGAAGCTCTATACAGTCAACAAAAACAAGACCAGGAGCTGACTGTGGTTCAGATCATGAACTCCTTATTGCTAAATTCAGGCTGAAATTGAAGAAAGTAGGGAAAACTGCTATACCATTCATGAATGAACTAAATCAAATCCTTTATGATTATACAGTGTAAGTGAGAGATAGATTTAAGGGCCTAGATCTGATAGATAGAGTGCCTGATGAATGAGGTTCGTGACATTGTGCACGAAACAGGGATCAAGACCATCTCCATGTAAAAGAAATGCAAAAAAGCAAAATGGCTGTCTGGGGAGGCCTTACAAATAGCTGTGAAAAGAAGAGAGGTGAAAAGCAAAGGAGAAAAGGAAAGATATAAGCATCTGAATGCAGAGTTCCAAAGAATAGCAAGAAGAGATAAGAAAGCCTTCTTCAGCCATCAATGCAAAGAAATAGAGGAAAAGAACAGAATTGGAAAGACTAGAGATCTATTCAAGAAAATTAGAGCTATAAAGGGAATATTTCATGCAAAGATGGGCTCGATAAAGGACAGAAAATGTCTGGACCTAACAGAAGCAGAAGCTATTAAGAAGAGGTGGCAAAAATACATGGAAGAACTGTACAAAAAAGATCTTCACAACTCAGATAATCATGATGATGTGATCACTCATCTAGAGCCAGACATCTTGGAATGTGAAGTCTAGTGGGCCTTAGAAAGCATCACTATGAACAAAGCTAGTGGAGGTGATGGAATTCCAGTTGAGCTGTTTCAAATCCTGAAAGATGATGCTGTGAAAGTGCTGCACTCAATATGCAGCAAATTTGGAAAACTCAGCAGTAGCCACAGGACTGGAAATGGTCAGTTTTCATTCCAATTCCAAAGAAAGGCAATGCCAAAGAATGCTCAAAACTACTGCACAATTGCACTCATCTCACATGCTAGTAAAGTAATGCTCAAAATTCTCCAATCCCGGCTTGAGCAATACGTGAACCGTGAACTCCCTGATGTTCAAGCTGGTTTTAGAAAAGGCAGAGGCACCAGAGATCAAATTGCCAACATCTGCTGGATCATGGAAAAAGCAAGAGAGTTCCAGAAAAACATCTATTTCTGCTTTATTGACTATGCCAAAGCCTTTGACTGTGTGGATCACAATAAACTGTGGAAAATTCTTAAAGAGATGGGAATACCAGCCCACCTAACCTGCCTCTTGAGAAATCTGTATGCAGGTCAGGAAGCAACAGTTAGAACTGGACATGGAACAACAGACTGGTTCCAGATAGGAAAGGGAGTGAGTCAAGGCTGTATCTTGTCACCTCGCTTATTTAACTTCTATGCAGAGTACATCATGAGAAATGCTGGGTTGGAAGAAACACAAGCTGGAATCAAGATTGCCGGGAGAAATATCAGTAACCTCAGATATGCAGATGACACCACCCTTATGTCAGAAAGTGAAGAGGAGCTAAAGGGCCTCTTGATGAAGGTGAGAGAAGAGAGTGAAAAGGTTAGCTTAAAGCTCAACATTCAGAAAACAAAGATAATGGCATCCAGTCTCATCACTTCATGGGAAATAGATGGGGAAACAGTGGAAACAGTATCAGACTTTACTTTTGGGGGCTCTAAAATCACTGCAGATGGTGACTGCAGCCATGAAATTAAAAGACGCTTGCTCCTTGGAAGAAAAGTGATGACCAAACTGGATAGCATATTGAAAAGCAGAGACGTTACTTTGCCGACTAAGGTCCGTCTAGTCAAGGCTATGGTTTTTCCTGTGGTCATGTATGGATGTGAGAGTTGGACTGTGAAGAAGGCTGAGCGCTGAAGAATTGATGCTTTTGAACTGTGGTGTTGGGGAAGACTCTTGAGAGTCCCTTGGACTGCAAGGAGATCCAACCAGTCCATTCTGAAGGAGATCAACCCTGGGATTTCTTTAGAAGAAATGATGCTAAAGCTGAAACCCCAGTACTCTGGCCACCTCACGTGAAGAGTTGACTCGTTGGCAAAGACTCTGATGCTGGGAGGGATTGGGGGCAGGAGGAAAAGGGGACGGCTGAGGATCAGATGGCTGGATGGCATCATGTACTCAATGGACGTGAGTCTGAGTGAACTCCGAGAGATGGTGATGAATAGGGAGGCTTGGCGTGCTGTGATTCATGGGGTCGCTAAGAGTTGGACACCACTGAGCGACTGAACTGAACTGAACTGAACTAACGAAAATGGAAAGTACTTCTGACTTACACATTGCTGTTTCTAAATGAACAAAGTGATTTTTTTTTAAAAGACAGAGATTTCATGGAAAGTGGACTCCAAGATAAGAGGTCCCAGAAGGCAAGATCCTTATATGTTCTGCAACAATCTGTCATTTGACTCTAGTCAATTTTATTGCTTGACTTTAAGTAGCATGTGATGAGGTATTTCAAAGTATCTACTTCCCTTTGCCCCCTCCTGTGGTAATTAGTGCTGTTAGGTGCATTGACTTGTATGTTTTATAGAAAGAATCAGAAGTTACTTTTTTTTGCTGTGCTACATGGCAGTCCAGTTCTTAGTTCCCCATTCATGGATAGAATACAGTGGAAGCACATGGTCCTAACTAGTGGGCCACAGGGAGTTTGCCTCAAAGGTTATTTTTGCTTAAACGTTATTTTACCTCCTGTCATGCTTATTGTGACGTGTCTGTTTGTCTACATTGCATATTGTATGTAATTATTTTACATTTCATTCCCAAGAGGGTTGTCTGTGACTCTAGTTAACTAAGTTTTCCAATCACATTCCTTTATCTTCATAACAGTACGTTAAAAATTTATTTAAAACTTGTTTGGTTTTGGCTGCATCAGGTCTTTGTTGCTTCAGGGGCTTTTCTCTACTTGCAGTGAGCACGGGCTACCCTCTAGTTACAGTGCATGGACTTCTCATTCTAGTGGGTTCTCTTGTTGCATGCGTGGTCTCTGTGTGTTTGCGCAGTAGCTGTGACTCCCCAGCTCTAGAGCACAGAATCATCTCGTGTGGCCTACAGGCTTAGTTGTTCTCAGGCATGTGGGAATTTCCCGGATCAGGGATCAAACCTGTGTGCCCTGCACTAGCAGGCGGATTCTTTACCTCTGAGCCACAAGGGAAACCCCAAAGCTTGTTCCTTTACGTGTATCTTGAAGCCAATAAACTGGTTGAGTTTAGGTTACTGTGTAGATAGGGAGTTGATGTACTGAATGATTATTGTGTAAGTAGAGAATGTTTCACTTACTTTTTGTTTTTTAAAAATGACGGTCTTTTTGTATTACACAATATAACTGACATGAACCACTTGTTAATGTCATAAAATGCCTATATGTCTATCTACTGATAGATTTCTAAGAGGTATTTGGAAAAGTGGTTTTTTTTTAATTTTTAAAATTATTTTAGGGAATTCCCTGAGAGTCCAGTGGATACGATTCAATAGTTTCACTGCAGTGAGCCTGGATTTAATCCATGGTCATGGAACTAAGATCTCATAAGCCATATACTCCGGGGGGGTGGTGGGGTGGGGTGGGGGTGTGGGGAGGAAATAGATAGATAGATAGATAGATAGATAGATAGATAGATAGGCAGATAGATATAGTTTACAGAATTCTTTATTTTCTCAATGCAGTATTTGTTGAACAGTAACTAACTGCAATTTTTTTTACATTATTCGTTAGAATGCTTCTTTTGCATTGTTTACCATTCCAATGTATTGTCTATCTGATGCTTATTTGCTCAGTTCAGTCTGACTCTTTGTGATCTCATCTCATGGACTGTAGGCCACCAAGCTTTCCTATCCATGGAATTTTTTTCAGGAAAGAATAGTGAATTGGGTTGTTATTTCCTGCTCCAGGGGATCTTTCCTACCCAGGGACTGCATCCCACTGTGCTGTGTCTTTTGCATTGGCAGGCAGCTTGTTTACCAGTGAGTCTCCTCTCTAGTCCTGTATGTTCTTTAACATTTAAATATGTATAAGTATACATAAAGTGTGTACAATATACCATTAGTTTCTCCTCAATTATGAGACAGTTCAGTTCAGTTCAGTCACTCAGTGGTGTCCAACTCTTTGTGATTCCATGAATTCCAGCACGCCAGGCCTCCCTGTCCATCACCATCTCTCGGAGTTCACTCAGACTCACGTCCATTGAGTACATGATGCCATCCAGCCATCTGATCCTCGGTCGTCCCCTTCTCCTCCTACCCCCAATCCCTCCCAGTATCAGAGACTTTTCCAATGAGTCATCTCTTCGCATGAGGTGGCCAAAGTACTGGAGTTTCAGCTTTAGCATCATTTCTTCCAAAGAAACCCCGGGGTTGATTTCCTTCAGAATGGACTGATTGGATTTCTTGTAGTCCAAGGGACTCTCAAGAGTCTTCTCAACACCACAGTTCAAAAGCATCAGTTCTTCAGTGCTCAGCCTTCTTCACAGTCCAACTCTCACATCCATACATGACCACAGGAAAAACCATAGTCTTGACTAGACAGACCTTAGTGGGCAAAGTATTGTCTCTGCTTTTGAATATGCTATCTAGGTTGGTCATAACTTTTCTTCCAAGGAGCAAGCATCTTCTAATTTCATGGCTGCAGTCACCATCTGTAGTGATTTGGGAGCCCAAAAAATAAAGTCTGACACTGTTTCCACTGTTTCCCCATCTATTTCCCATGAAGTGATGGGACCGGATGCCATGATCTTCGTCTTCTGAATGTTGAGTTTCAAGCCAACTTTTCCACTCTCCTCTTTCACTTTCATCAAGAGGTTTTTAAAGACTTCATAGTGGAAAGAAACCATATAAATGTGATGTATGTGGCAAGACTTTCATTCAAACTGCAAAGATTGCAATTCATGAGAAAATTCCTACTGGAGAGAAACCATATAAATGTGATGTATGTGGCAAGGTCTTTAATCAAGCTGCAAAATTTGTAATTCATTGGAGAGTTCATACTGGAGAGAAACCATATAAACGTGATGTATGTAGCCTATGCTTTACTCAGAACTCACAACTTGAAGTTCATCAGTGAACTCATATGGGAGAGAAACCATATAAATGTGATGTATGTGGCAAAGGCTTTAATGAAAATTCAAGCCTTGCAGTTCATTGGAAAATTCATACTGGAGAGAAATGATATAAATGTGATGTGTGTGGCAAGGTGTTCACTCATACTGGCAACCTTGCTGTTTATCAGAGAGTTCATACTGGAGAGAAACCACATAAATATGATGTATGTGGCAAGGCCTTTAGTACAACTAGAAGCCTTGCTGTTCATCTGAGAATTCATACTGGAGAGAAACCATATAAATGTGATGTATATGGCAAGGCATTTAGTCATACTGGATACCTTGCTGATCATCAGAGGGTTCATACTGGAGAGAAACCACATAAATATGATGTATGCGGCAAGGCCTTTAGTACAGCTAGAAGCCTTGTCATTCATCTGAGAATTCATACTGGAGAGAAACCATATGAGAGAAACCATATAAATGTGATGTATATGGTAAGGCATTTAGTCGTACTGGATACCTTGCTGATCATCGGAGGGTTCATACTAGAGAGAAACCATATAATTGTGGTATATGTGGCAAGGCTTTCAGTGTAAGTTCAAAGCTGGCTGTTCATCAGAGAGTTCCTGCTGGAGAGAAACCATGTAAATGTGATGTGTGTGGCAAGGCATTTAGTCATACTGCCAAACTTGCTGTTCACTGGAGAGTTCATACTGGAGAGAAACCACATAAATGTGATGTATTTGGCAAGGCCTTTAGTAGAACTACAAGCCTTTCAGTTCATCAGAGAATTCATACTGGAGAGAAACCATATAAATGTGATGTATGTGGCAAGGCCTATAATCAAACGACAAGACTTGCACTTCATCAGAGACTTCATACTGGAGAGAAGCCATACAAATGCAATGTATGTGATAAGGCATTTAGTCATACTGGAAACCTTACTGTCCATCAGAGTCTTCATACTGGAGTGATACCATATAAATGTGATCTGTGTGGCAAGACTTTCAGAGTAACTTCACACCTTGCTGTTCATTTGAGATACATACTGGAAAGAAGCAGTATAAATGTGATTTATGCAGCAAGGGCTTTAATGAAGCTGCAGAGCTTGCAGTTCATCAGAGATTCCATACAGGAGAGGAAAAAATATAAATGTGATATATGTAGTAGAGCCTTTAGTCAAACTGCAAACCTTGCACTTTATCAGAGAATTCATACTGGAGAGAAATCGCACAAATGTTATGTATGCGGCAAAGGCTTTAGTGAAACTTCAAGATTTGCAGTTCATCGGAGAATTCATACTAGAGACAAACTATATAAATATGATGTATGTGGCAAGGCCTTTAATCAGACTGCAAAAGTTGGACTTCATCGGAGAATTCATACAGGAGAGAAACCTTATAAATGTGATGTGTGTGGCAAGGTATTTAGTCGTACTGGATACCTTGCTGTTCATCAGAGAGTTCATACTGGAGAGAAACCATGTAAATGAGGTATATGTGGCAGGGCTTTCAGTGTGAATGCAAACCTTGCAGTTCATCAGAGAATTCATATTGGAGAGAACCTTACAAATATAAAAAATGTTTCAAACCATTTAGGCACAGCCATCCGTAACTCATCATCAGGCAGTTCAGACAGGAGAGAAACCATATAAATATGTATATGGCTGGTGCTTTATTTGAAATGACGAACTTAGAAACCATCAGAGAATTCATACTAGAGAGAAACATTAGAGATGTAACAGTTGTGAGAAACATTTTAGTGCAAATGTAATGAGTGTGACAAAGCCTTTAGTCAGTATTCAGGCCTTATAATTCAGAGAATTCATACTGTATAGAAAACATACAAGTGAAATGAATGTGGCAGAGTTTCTAGTGCATAGTCAGCATTAACTGCCCATTAGGCAGTTCATACAGAAGAGAAATTAATGTGGCAAGCCCTCAGTCACAAGTAATTATGTTGCAGATTATCTGAGAATCCATATTGCAGTGAAAACTTACACTTGTAGAGAATGCAGTAAAATATATCAAAATTTTGACCTTTTTTTTTTTTTTAACAATACTGTGATGGTTATTGCTATACATCAACATGAATAGGCCATAGGCATACATATGTCCCCTCCCTCCTGAACCCACTTCTCTCACCACCGTTTTCCTCCAGATTGTCCCAGAGCACTCTTTCATACACCAAACTCCCACTGTCTCTTTTACCTATGGTAATATATATGTTTCAGTGCTAATCACTTAAATCCTGCCATCCTATTTCTTTTTTTTTTTCCAGTACTTTTCCTTACTGTTAGTTTTTCTATCCACATGTTATGACCTAGATTTAATGTTTAATTTACATTTCTTTCCTGCCTTACACTAACAAATACATAAGTGATTGGGTTATTTTGAGACTTTTGTAACATTTAAAAGCACATAGACAATGACAGAGAACATAATAGGTGCCCTGTAAATGTAAAGCAAGACAGTTCCTTTAGGACTTGAGTTCAGTCAGAGAATACACATAGAAATATTTATAAATAGTGCCAAGTTGATAATTTTGGTGAAAATAAATTCGAGTGTGTTTTCAAGACTTTATATTTTAAAATATGCTTTGTTATCCACAACTGACATATCTTTCAGAAACAGACAATAAATGAGAGAAAATATATTGCAATTTTTCAACAAGAAGTAATTTGCCTAATTACCATCAAGTGATCATATAGTAATTTGACATTCCATTACATTGAAGTATTGGCTTAAGTATTATATATTATAATGTAAACAAGTTTTTTTTTCTCATATAAGTATTTGAAGTTTTGTCATCATATGTATGTAACAGAAACTTTTATTAAGAAGAATGCATTTCTAATTAAAAGTTTTTTTCTCTCAATAATCTTTAAAATTTATTTTTGGCTATGCTAAGTTTTCATTGTGCTGGCTTTCTCTTTTTGCAGCAATCGGGCTATGAATTCTCCACATAAACTTGGTTGGGGTATGGTTGGAGACTGGCATTTTGATGCTTTTTTGGTCAGTCCAGAGGACTCAGTGCCTTTTGTTTTTTGGACTGTGCTGAGCCTTTTTTTTTTTTTTTCTGTACGTGGGCTTTCTCTAGGTGCAGCAAGCAGAAGTGACTTCCTAGTTACTTGCGTGCAGGCTTCTCACTGCTGTAGCTACTCTTGTTGCAGAGCACAGGCTTTAGAGCACAGGCTCAGTAGTTGTGCTGCACGGGCTTAGTTGCTCTGACGCACGTGGTATCCTCTCAGACCAGGGATCAAACCCGGTCCTATGCATTGGCAGGTAGATTATTTACCACTGCACCGCCAGGGAATTTCTACTCCTGGTGGTGCAGGAGTAGGAGACGTGGGTTTGATCCCTGAGTCGGAAGGAGGGCATGGCAACCTACTCCGTGGCAGAGGAGTCCGGTGGACTACAGTCCATAGGGTCATGAAGAGTCAGACATGACTGAAGCGACTTAGCTCACGGGCATGGGGAAGGATTATTCGTAGACTCCGAGGCCCATCAGCTCCATAGCAATCTGGAGTACAAAGGCTTATTTAGGAGATGATGCAGCTGCTATTTCTTGCTGCCAGTGCAGTGGAGTTCTCTCCATGTCTTTCCAAATCACGTGCATGTGCCACATACCTGCACAATACAGGTAAACAGGAACTCTTGTGAATGGTTGCTGGGAATGTAAATAGTACATGGTGTGCCCTGCTTTTAAGAAGGATTGGACACGAATTCTGTTTGTTGCAAGGCAGATTCTTAACCTGGAATTCCTGTGACCACCAGGAATTTCCTGTGAAAAATCAGTGATTTGAACGAGTTATCTGCATTTGTATAACCAATATTTCTTTATCCACAACACTCCTTTGTTGTAGAAATAACCTAAATGTTTGTTGACAAGTCAACTATAAAAACGTGTGTGTGACAGGCTTCCCAGGTAGTACTGTTGGTAAAGAACCACCTGTCCCTACAGGATACATAAGAGACAAAGTTTTGATCCCTGGTTTGGGAAGATGCCCTGAAGGAGGCATGCCAATCCACTCCAGTATTCTTGCCTGGAGAATCCCATGGACAGAGGACCCTGGTGTGCTGGGTGCCAGCTTGAGGAACTCTGCCCATGGCAAAGGTCATGAGGAAGGAGGCTTCGGCATACACAAAGGCGTGATCAAGCCTCAGGATACCCCCTGCTCCTGAGCATTTAACTCCCAAACCAGAGTCTGTTTTGTGCTCTCACCTACACCTTTGACTTTCCAGGGGCTCTCCCCCATAATCATTTCTCTCGGAGAAGGAGTTAACTTGCTGTTCCAAATCAATAAAAATTCCTGGGAGTGACAAGAGTGTTTCAGCTTACGAACTCAAGGTTCTCTGGCTTGCCTGATCAGGTTCATCCGGCCGCATGTGATTGTTTACAACCCCCAACTGTGAGAGACACAAGATGCTTTAAAACCTTCTAAATACAGACTCTTTTGAGAAGTTAGAAGATTATTAGTATAGTATTAGTGGGTTGATTAGGAATTATATTGGTGAAGGGTTTTTTCATTTGTCTGCCAATAATTACTGCTAATTCCCTGCCCTGGGTGTGACAAGGGTGTCTCAGGTAAAACCTTTCTGCTGACAGACTAGCTTGTGTGACAGGATTATCCATACTCCTGCCACTACCCACAAGATTGTTTACTACCTCTCAGCCATAAACAACACAGAGTTTTTAGTATTAGCATAGGGCTTTTCTCATTATTGAGTCAATGATTGCCACAAGGCCTCCATATCCTTAGGCACCTGGGAGTATATTAATCAATGTATTTGGAATATAGAAAAGGAAATATAGTAGTTTTTGATGTTAGCAATATTAGACTTTTGAGTTAATGAATTTTCTCTTTTGTTATAGACCACTGTACTTTGTTATAAATCACTGTGTCCTTGCTTTGTAAAAATGTAACTTTATCACTATCTTAAGACTAAATAGATCTTAAGAGGAGCATTGGTGAAAGGATTTTCATTTGTTGGACTGATGTTTTGCTGCTAAATCTCCACATTCCCTGCCCTTATAAAAATATAACTAGCATATAGGAGAAATAAGTATTAACCTTTAAGCATATAGGAGAAATAAGTATTAACCTTTAAGATTAATCATGTTAACCTTGGGTTAAATAAATTCCTTTCTTGATTGTAACTCACTACACCCTCACCCTATAGGAATGCAACTTTATTTGGAGGGTGGTGCCTGGTTTAGAAAAAACACCCTTGGAAAAAGTGTTTTTTGTTATCAGAAAGAAAGTGTTGTAAATGTCAGCAGGCAGAAATGGCCTGAAAATGATGTAAAACCCCTAAGATCTTTTTTTATGTAAAGCACCTGATTTTGATAAAGGTCAGGACTGCTGACACCTGCGTGACTCTGTATCCATCCCTATATGTAACAAAAGGTATATAAGAAAATCTGAAAAATAAAGAAATGGGATCAGTTCCTGGAAAGACTGACTCCCCATGTTGTTCTTTCTTGCTCCCCTTTTTTCTGGCTGAATTCCCAATTGGAGCATGGATGCTATTCCACATAAACCAAGTTATTCAGCCTCTTTTTCTCCACTAATTTTCCTACTACATTAACCATTTCTAATCTCTCTATATATCTGTAATTAAATATGTATTTTTCCAAGGAAGCCAACTCCGTCCCCACCTTTGAATCACCCTGGATCCACCGAGGCTGAACCTCGGCACTGGTGGGCTAAAGTCCATAGCATCACAAAAAGTAGGACACGACTGAAGTGTCTGAGCACAAAGCACATGAGACAGACTGAGACCTGAGGCCCTTTACTGCAGGGCTTGCTCCTGGACAAATGTCTCCTTGGGCAACAGAACACAAAGACAGTGGAAGGGACCAAAGAAACTGTAGTCACCCACATGTGCAGTCAGGGCAATTCTGAACGATAAGAAATTAAAAAGCCACAGACCAGCTACTATTTCTGCGGGTCCAGAAGCAAAAGCAGGGGTGTGTCCATGATCTCTGCCTACAACAGCCCCAAAGGGAGTGGAGGAGACAGGCAGATCACCTCAGCTTCCGTTCTGCCCAACCCACCAATCCTCCCCTTACCCTCACTGCATTTAGGGGACCGGCCTACCTCTCTTTCCCACCTGTTGGAAGTCAGCAAGGGAAACTTACTTTTCTTGTTCTTACTGTGGCCGGAGCCCCAATAAATCCTTGCCTGAATTTGTCCTCTGGTCTGTTAATTATTTATATTAATTAAAGACCCCTAAGGTTCCAGGTAAGTTATGTACAAACACACACACACACACACACACACACACACACACACACACACACACACACATATATAGACATATTATTCAGCTATAAAAATGTAGATTTTTTTCACTTAAGACAACTTGGATGAATGTAGAGAACATTATTCTAAGTGAATTAAGACAGAGGAGAACACGTATGTGCTGGCTTACATGTGGAGTTTGAAGAAGTGACACTTAGTAGTACCAGACAGTAGGATGGTGGTTATCTGGAAATGGGACATGGTGAAGATATATCAGAGATCTTGGTCCAAAGGTAGAGACTTTCAGACATAAAATGACTATGTTCTGGGGAGTTCTGTGCAGCTTGCTGACTATAGTTAATCCTACTTTGTTACTACAGCTTGAAATTTGCCAAGAGAGGAAGTCTTGTGTTTTCACTGCACACACACACACACACACACACAAAAAAAAAAAAAAAAAAAAAAAACATGGGAATTGAGAGTTGATGTGTGTTTTGAGTTGCTAAGTCATGTGCAACTCTTTTGCAACCCAGTGGACTGTGGCCCGCCAGGCTCCTCTCTCCATGGGTTTTCCCAGGCAAGAATACTGGTACGGTTGCCATTTCCTTCTATAGGAGATCTTTTTGAGGGAGAGGATTGAACCCAAAACTCCTGCACTGGCAGGCAAATTGCTACTTAGCCACCACAGAAGCCCATTTTGATTACTGGATTGTGATAAATATTTCACAGTGTGCATATGTCATATCATCACATTGTGTGTGTTATATGTACACATACCCTTTTCATTAGTCAATTCAACCTCAATAAAGCTGAAAAAGTGAGGAGTATGCAGGGCTTGATTTCTCGAGTAGTGCTCATCCAGGCTGTAATTATGGCAGTGAGGCATTTTGCAAATGCCTTTGTACCCTGATTGGAGATTTCCATTCAGAAAGTCTGGGTGGGGCTGATTCCCAGTGATGTTTTTTTTAAAGGGGCCCCAGTGCATCTAGCCTTGAGATCAGGGCTTTTGAGTCCTTCACTCTTGAATGCTGAGGTGGTCCACTCTGCATGAGGATGGACTAGGGCCTGGTCTATGACCTCAAGGGAATTATTGGGTCAGCTGAGGTCCCCAGTGCTGCTGTGTGTGTGACCTCATCTGGAGGGAAGTATGGTTGAAGAAAGTATGTGAAAACTCTTTTTTCTGTGTGGGTGTTTACTGTCCTGAGTCCCTCCTATGACAATGGGCAGTAGAGGACTGTCTGTTCCACATGGTGAGGTCTTCCCTGTGTGCGTGGTAGGGGCACGGGAAGGGGAATGTGTTAATTGTCGGCCTTAAGCAACATTTTTTCAACTTGCATGACAGACCTCTAAAGACTCATGATACATGAGGAAAAGCTCAAAAGATCAGGAAGAAGAAAGAAAAGTCAGGGATGGGTTTTTCTCAGATAAAGTCATATTATGAATTTATTATCTTATGGAAATGCCCTTCTCTGTGCTAACTAATCATTCTGATGCTGAAGTATCCTACCTGACACCTTTCTATTCACATTCACCTGGGACCTTCTCTTAGTGCTTGTCATCTCCTCTTAGATCCCATCTTCCCATGATCCAATGACCTGCACCTTGTGGGGAGGCTCCCCTGGGCACCGTCCTAGGCATGACTTCACACCTATGGGTTGGGGCTGTGGTCTCGGTGCTGTTGGGCAGCAGGGATTGCTGAGGGCCCATCTGGATGCACTGTCTGCACTCTGTCAACAAGGGGAAAGAAACTGTATCTGGAAGTCAGTTATTAACATGCCCAGTACCTGAAAAATCTGGAAAAGCAACTAAACGGGAAATCAATTCTACTTTTTATAGTACCTTTAAAACTATACGAGGACCTCCTTCAATTTCTTAGTGTTTGGGAATGGAAAGTTCATAAAGAGATCTCAGGACTAGATGGTGTTTCATATCATTGTCTGTTGCATCTTTTTTTCTTCTTTTTCAGTTTCTTTTTAAAAATTCTTTCCATTAAAAAAACTCATTCCATTGTCTATTTAAACCATGAAATCAAGTTTACTAATACGTTTGTCTTTTCTTCTTCGTTGCAAGTTGCATCTTGCAGGAGGATATTGGTTCCTGAGGAGGACTGGAACCTAAAATCCCTGCAGTGGAAATGCAGGGATTAACCTGCATGTCCTTAACCACTGGACCACCAGGGAAGTCCCAACTTTACTAATTTTGATTCATTATTCACTTTGGAAACAATATTTAATGTAGGAAATTAGAGACCAAGAATTTACTCCAAATAGCTTTCCATGGATTTATCAGAATATTATTTCTACTGAACTGATCCTTACCAATTTTTCCTCTCCTCCTTTTGTGTGAAAATAAAAATACTGCTCCAGGGCCTATTGGGGAAATGTATTTTCATTTCACGGACATTTGACCTTCAAGGATGTAGCCATCAAATTCACTCCTGAGGAATGGGAATGCCTGAACCTTGTTCAGAGGGCCTTTACAGGGATGTGATGTTGGAGACCCTCAGAAATGCGCTGTCTGTGGGTAAGGATAACTTTTCTCTGAAGTTTGGGATCTGCCCTGGGGTGTGTCTCTGCATTTTCTCTCTATGCCTCTTCAGTTCAGTTCAGTTCAGTTCAATTCAGTTCAGTCACTCAGTCGTGTCCGACTCTGCGACCTCATGAACCGCAGCACTCCAGGCCTCCCTGTTCATCACCATCTCTCGGAGTTCACTCAGACTCACTTTCATCGAGTCCGTGATGCCATCCAGCCATCTCATCCTCGGTCGTCCCCTTCTCCTCCTGCTCCCAAATCCCTCCCAGCATCAGAGTCTTTTCCAATGAGTCAGCTCTTCTCATGAGGTGGCCGAATTACTGGAATTTCAGCTTTAGCATCATTCCTTCCAAAAACATCCCAGGGTTTATCTCCTTCAGAATGGACTGGTTGGATCTCCTTACAGTCCAAGGGACTCTCAAGGGTCTTCTCCAACACCACAGTTCAAAAGCATCAATTTTTCGGCTCTCAGCCTTCTTCACAGTCCAACTCTCACATCCATACATGACCACAGGAAAAACCATAGCCTTGACTAGACGGACCTTAGTCGGCAAAGTAATGTCTCTGCTTTTGAATATGCTATCTAGGTTGGTCATAACTTTTCTTCCAAGGAGTAAGCGTCTTCGTACCCCATTTTTCGTGACTGAAGTCAAAGCCCTGTTGACTCAGACATGAAAAGCTTCATGATTGGCATTAGGAATTTAAACTTGTCCTTTCTTCAGGTAATACGCCCACTACATGATACACAAGGAATTTTTCCTGAGCTTAAGTATTTATAAAGCTGATTTCAACCTTTTGAAATATACAATTTCCTATTTTCTACCCCTATGGTCTTTGTTTATTAGTTATTTAAAAGTAATAGATATTTCCATATTGTACTATTCCTTCTGCATCAGAAGGAGGCAGAGACTGAATGAATTTGTGAAGTATTTTTCTTTCCATCTTTAATGCTTTAATCAATATTCACACCTTGGAATTCATCAGAGAGTTCATGCTGAAAAGAAACCCTATAACTGTGATGTATGTTGCAGGGCCTTTAGTCCCAATGCCAAGCTTGCAATTCAGCAGAGAATTCATACTGGAGAGAAACCATATAAATGTGACATATGTGGCAAGGCCTGTAGTCAGACTGCAAGCCTTCTAGTTCATTGGAGAATTCATCCTGGAGAGAAACCATATAAATATAATATTTGTGGCCAGTGCTTTACTCAAAATGCCAGCTTTGGAATTCTTCAGAGAATTCATACTAGAGAGAAAACTTACAAATGTAATGAGTGTGACCAAAATTTCAGTGCATGTTCAGCTCTAAACAAGCATCAAGCAGTTCATACAGAAAAGAAATCGTATAAATGTAATTTATGTGGCAAAGACTTCTGTTACAGGGTTTATCTTATGGTTCATTGGAGAATTCATACTGGAGAGAAACTATATAAATGTGATGTGTGTGGCTGGTGCTTTACTCAAAATACACACCTTGGAATTCATCTGGGAATTCATACTGGAGAAAAACCATATAAATGTGATGTGTGTGGCAAAGCCTTTAGTCAAAATGCACACCTTACAGTTCATCAGAGAATTCATACTGGAGAGAAACCATATAAATGTGATATTTGTGGCTGGTGCTTTACTCAGAATGCAAACCTTGGAAGTCATCAGAGAATTAATACTGGAGAGAAACTTTACAAATGTAGCATGTGTGACAAAGCCTTTAGTCAGATTTCTGGCCTTCTAATTCATCAGAGAACTCATACTAGAGAGAAATCATACAAATATAATTAGTGTGGCAAAACTTTCATTGCACATTAGGCAAATGTAATTTGCCCAATGTAATGTGTATGTCAAATGTAATTTATATGTCAAAGCCTTCAGTCACAGGAATCATTTTGCAGATAATCAGTGAATCCATACTGGAGTGAAACCTTACAGATGTAATAAATGCAGGAAAGTATATCATGCTTTTGACCTTCAGAAAAGTCAAACTGTAGGAAAACTGCACAAATAACGGTGGGCGTGGTAAAGCTTTGGATTCTGAGTTCAGAACTAACTAACTGTCATGCAATGAACTCTGGAATCTTACCCATTTAGTGATAGTGCAAGTGTTTTAGAAGGCATTCAAACCTTACAAATTGTGAAAACAAATCATACTCGAAAGAAGCCATACATTTGCAGTGCAGTAAATCTTAAGGGGACCACAAGGTAACCTGTACATAAGAGAAAGGATGTAAATGTAATATAAGTGACCAGTGCTTCAATACAAGTCTCATTAGTCACATCATCAGGGAATTCATAATGCAGATAAAGCAAATTTAATAAGTGGGGCAAATGGATCAGGTAGCATTCAGGCCTAAAAGACATCAGATGATCCAACGCAAGACCTTACAAATGTAATCATTGTGGTGAGGCTTTTGTCAGGTGTTTCCATTTAGGCTTCATGAGAAAATTCATACTCTAATACATAGAGGCTATGTTGATGTAATGTATGTGTTAAGGCTTTTAGACAACAGTCTGAATTTAAGACTCAGTAATGGAGTAGCTATCATGGTCAACAAAAGCATCTGAAACGCAGTTCAGTTCAGTCGCTCAGTCGTGTCCGACTCTTTGTGACCCCATGAATCACAGCATGCCAGGCCTCCCTCTCCATCACCATCTCCTGGAGTTCACTCAGACTCACGTTCTTTGAGTCCATGATGCCATCCAGCCATCTCATCCTCGGTTGTCCCCTTCTCCTCCTGCCCCCACTCCTTCCCAGCATCAGACTCTTTTCTAATGAGTCAACTCTTCACATGAGGTGGCCAAAGTACTGGAGTTTCACCTTTAGCATCATTCCTTCTAAAGAAACCCCAGGGCTGATCTTCAGAATGGACTGGTTGGATCACTTTGCAGTCCAAAGGACTCTCAAGAGTCTTCTCCAACACCACATTTCAAAAGCATCAATTCTTCAGCTCTCAGCCTTCTTCACAGTCCAACTCTCACATCCATTCATGACCACAGGAAAAACCATAGCCTTGACTAGACGGACCTTAGTCGGCAAAGTAATGTCTCTGCTTTTGAATATGCTATCTAGGTTGATCATAACTTTTCTCCAAGGAGTAAGCGTCTTTTACACTGCACTTGGATGCAATATCAAAACTGACAGAATGATCTCTGTTTGTTTCCAAGGTAAACCATTCAATATCACAGTAATCCAAGTTAATGCCCCAACCAGTAATGCTGAAGAAGGTGAAGTTGAACAGTTCTATGAAGACCTACAAGACCTTTAGAACTAACAACCAAGACAGATGTCCTTTTCATTATAGGGGACTGGAATGAAAAGGAGGAAGTCAGGAAACACCTGGAGTAACAGGCAAATTTGGCCTTGGAATACGGAATGAAGCAGGACAAAGGTTAATATAGTTTTGCCAAGAGAATGCACTGGTCATAGCAAACACCCTCTTCCAACAACACAAGAGAAGACTCTACACATAGACATCACCAGATGGTCAACACTGAAATCAGATTGATTATATTCTTTGCAGTCAAAGAAGGAGAAGCTCTCTAGAGTCAGCAAAAACAAGACCAGGAGCTTACTGTGACTCAGATGATGAACTCTTTATTGCCAAATTCAGACTTAAACTATAGAAAGTAGGAAAACCACTAGACCATCAAGGTATGACCTAAATCAAATCCCTTACAAGACCAGGAGCTGACTGTGGCTCAGATTCAGACTTAAATTGAAGAAAGTAGGGAAAACCAGTAGACCATTCAGGTATGATCTAAATCAAATCCCTTATGATTATACAGTGGAAGTGAGAAATATATTTGAGGGACTACATCTGGTATATAGAGTGCCTGATGAACCAGGGATGGAGGTTCTTGACAGTCAGTGTACAGGAGACAGGGATCAAGACCATCCCCATGGAAAAGAAATGCAAAAAAGCAAAATGGCTGTTTGGGGAGGCCTTACAAATAGCTGTGAAAAGCAGAGAAGTGAAAAGCATAGGACAAAAGGAAAGATATAAGCATCTGAATGTAGAGTTCCAAGGAATAGCAAGAAGAGATAAGAAAGCCTTCCTCAGCGATCAATGCAAAGAAATAGAGGAAAAGAACAGAATGGGACAGACTAGAGATCTCTTCAAGAAAATTAGATATATCAAGGGAACACTTCATGCAAAGATGGGCTTGATAAAGGACAGAAATGGTATGGACCTATCAGAAGCAGAAGATATTAAGAAGAGGTGGTAAGAATACATAGAAGAACTGTACAAAAGGTCTTCATGACCAAGATAATCACGATGGTGTGGTCACTCACCTAGAGCCCAGACATCCTGGAATATGAAGTCAAGTGGGCCTTAGAAAGCATCACTATGAACAAAGCTAGTGGAGATGATGAAATTCCAGATGAGCTGTTTCAAACCCTGGAAGATGATGCTGTGAAAGTGCTGCACTCAATATGCAGCAAATTTGGAAAACTCAGCAGTGGCCACAGGACTGGAAAAGGTCAGTTTCATTCCAATCCCAAAGAAAGGTACTGGCAAAGAATGCTCAAACTACCACACAATTGCAGGCATCTCACCTGCTAGTAAAGTAATGCTCAAAATTCTCCAAGCCAGCCTTTAGCAGTACGTGAACCATGAACTTCCAGATGTTCAAGCTGGTTTTAGAAAAGGCAGAGGCACCAGATATCAAATTGCCAACATCCACTGGATCATCGAAAAAGCAAGAGAGTTCCAGAAATACATCTATGTCTGCTTTATTGACTATGCCAAAGCCTCTGACTGTGTGGATCACAAACAACTGGAAAATTCTGAAAGAGATGGGAATACCAGACCACCTGACCTGCCTCTTGAGAAATCTGTATGCAGGTCAGGAAGCAACAGTTAGAACTGGATATGGAACCACAGACTAGTTCCAAATAGGAAAAGGAGTCTGTCAAGGCCGTATATTGTCACCCTGCTTCTTTAACTTGTATGCAGAGTACATCATGAAAAATGCTGGGCGGGAAGAAACACAAGCTGGAATCAAGATAGCCGGGAGAAATATCAATAACCTCAGATATGCAGATGACACCACCCTTATGTCAGAAAGTGAAGAGGAACTAAAAAGCCTCTTGATGAAAGTGAAAGAGGAGAGTTAAAATGTTGGCTTAAAGCTCAACATTCAGAAAACGAAGATCATAGCATCCGGTCCCATCACTTCATGGGAAATAGATGCGGAAACAGTGGAAACAGTGTCAGACTTTATTTTTTGGGCATACAAAATCACTGAAGATGGTGATTGTAGCCATGAAATTAAAAGATGCTTACTCCTTGGAAGGAAAGTTATGACCAACCTAGATACCATATTGAAAAGCAGAGACATTACTTTGCCAAGAAAGGTCAGTCTAGTCAAGGCTATGGTTTTCCAGTGGTCATGAATGGATGTGAGAGTTGGACTGTGAAGAAAGCCAAAGAATTGATGCTTTTGAACTGTGGTGCTGGAGAGGACTCTTGAGAGTCCCTTGGACTGCAAGGACATCCAACGAGTACATTCTGAAGGAGATCAGCCCTGGGATTTCTTTGGAAGGATTGATGCTAAAGCTGAAACTCCAGCACTCTGGCCACCTCATGCAAAGAGTTGACTCATTGGCAAAGACTCTGATGCTGGGAGGGATTGGGCGCAGGAGGGGAAGGGGACAACAGAGGATGAGGTGGCTGGATGGCATCAGCTACTCAATGGACAAGAGTTTAGGTGAACTCTGGGAGTTGGTGATGGACAGGGAGGCCTGATATGCTGCAATTCATGGAGTCACAAGGAATCCTACATGACTGAGCGACTGAACTGAACTAAACTGACATACCTAAAATTAAGGATAAAATCATTACTTTTTTAGAAAAAATTATTTATTTATGTCGTCTGGGTCTTTGTTGTTGCTTGATCTTTTCTCTAGTTTCCAGCAGTGGGGCCTGTTCTCTAGTCATGGTGCATGGGATTCTTGTTGTGGTGTCTTGTTGCAGAGCATGGGCTGTATGATGCTTAGGCTTCAGTAGTTTCAGCACGTGGGCCTAGTAGTTTGGGCTCTTGGGTTTTACAGCACAGGCTCAGTAGTGGTGTCACTTAGTCTTAGTGCCCCGAGGCATGTGGCCTTATCCTGGAGCAGAACCCATGTCTTCCGCATTTGCAGGTGGATTCTTTACCATTGCACCAGGAGAGATGCCCTCGTATTATTTCTGAATATAGGTATTTTATAGAGATTGGACTTGAAGTATTCTATACATGTTTTTTATATGTATACTACTTTTTTTTTTAAACTAATATAGTATTAGAGTTGAGACGTCCCTGTTGGTACAGTGGAGAAGAATGTGTCTGCCAAGGCAGGGGATATGGGTTGGATCTCCCACATCCAAGAAGATTCCACATGCCCGGGAGTAACTACGCCCATCCACCACAGCTACTGAGCCCATGCTCTAGAGCCTATGAGCCAAAACTGCAGACCCCATGTGTTGCAACTACAGAAGCTTTAGACTGCAGTTCACCTACAACCTGTTCTCTGTAACAAAAGATGCCATTGCAGTGAGAGGCCCACTCACCACAACTACAGAGTATCTCCCACTCAGTGCACCTAGAAAAAGCCACACAAAATAACAAAGACCAGCACAACCTAAATAAATAAGCAAGCTTTTCAAAAAGGTAATATTGACACACTTAAGTACAGTTGATTCATTTTCAGGGTCCCAGAGATGCTGAAATACTTATGAGTAAAAGTGATAATGGGAAAATGATTTAAAAATGTGTCAAGAGGCAACTCCTCATTTCAGTCAGTTGTGTATTTACATGTGCATGCATGTGTGCATGGATATGCAACTCCGTGGTTTTATTACAAAACATCATCTCATAAATAAGCTTTGTACTTTTTAACAGTTGAAATTATATCTTAAATATATTATGTTGTCTTAAATTGGTTCTACCCCAGCACATGAATGATTTAAACAGTAATAAGATTACTGATATTGTGTGTGGGAGGAGAGGGGGTTGAGGAGTGACCCTATACAATGACCTTTATGGCCTTCCATTCCTCTGCAGATCCTGAAAGATGATGCTGTGAAAGTGCTGTACTCAACATGCCAGCAAATTTGGAAAGCTCAGCAGTGGCCACAGGACTGGAAAAGGTCAGTTTTCATTGCAATCCCAAAGAAAGGCAATGCTAAAGAATGCTCAAACTACCGCACAATTGCCCTCATCTCACATACTAGGAAAGTAATTCTCAAAATTCTCCAAGCCAGGCTTCAGCAATACATGAACCGTGAACTTCCTGATGTTCAAGCTGGTTTTAGAAAAGGCAGAGGAACCAGAGTTGAAATTGCCAACATCTGCTGGATCATCAAAAAAAAACAAGAGAGTTCCAGAAGAACATCTATTTCTGCTTTATTAACTATGCCAAAGCCTTTGACTGTGTGGGTCACAATAAACTGTGGAAAATTCTGAAAGAGATGGGAATACCACACCACCTGAACTGCCTTTTGAGAAACCTGCATGCAGGTCAGGAACTATAAAAAAGGGGACTGAGTTCTAACTCGTATAGGACAATTAGAAGGGTGGGGGTGGGGAGAAGAGCAGCAAGAGGAGAAACAAGTTGCAGGTGGGCAGGGGAGGGTTGAGGGAAGAAATAGGAGGGCAGAGACAGCATCCCACCTGAGACACCAAAGGACTGTTCCACATAGTGAGGTCTTCCTGTTTTTCTGGTTGTGGCAAACAAAGGGGGAATGTGGATTCTAAGCCTTAAGCAGCCTGTTCTCCATTTGCAAGATCAACTTCTAAAAACTTACATTGTCTGAGGAAGAAGCTGAGAAGAGGAGGAAAAAAAGAAAGAAAAGAGGAATGGCTCTTTCTCAGGTAAAATCATATTCTCAGTTGATTCTCAGTCTGTCCTTCCAGAAATCCCTTCTTTGGAGTTACTAATCATCTCTGACTCTGAAGTATCCTTCCTGACACCTGTACGTGTACTCACCAGGGAACTTCCCTCAGGGCCTGTCCTCTCCACTTGGATCCCGTCTCCCCATGGCCCAGTGGCCTGGACCTTGTGTGGAGAGCACCATCCTGGGCAGGGCTTCCACACCCACAGGTTTGAGAAGGGGTCTCAGTGCTGTTGGGCAGCAGGGATTGCCTCGGGTCCTGGATGTGCAGTCTGCTCTTTGTCAATCAGGATTAGGAAGCTGTGGGTGGAAGTCAGGTATTAACATGCACAGTACCTGGTAAAATCTGGAAGTAGACCTAAAAAGGGAAATTTGTTCTAAAGTAATTGAAGCTAAGTGAATGAGGCACTGACTTCAAAATCTTGATTGGAAATGGGATGCAAAGTTCAGAATCAGGTATCAGTGAGAGAGAGTGTGTTATTCCATCATCTGTTTGAAACTCACATGAACCTAAATCTGAGAGCTGGAAATTCACTTTCATTGTCTTGATTCTCCGGATTTTGTCTTTTCACTGTGTTCATTTGTGGTTTGGCACAGAGATGTTTTTACTTTTGATGCTGGTGAGGTTTCCTCTTCATTATTTAACCCATAGCTTCATCATTTGTTATGGCAACTGTCTTTTTTCCACTGGGTTTTCTTAGCATTTTTGTCAGTAGATTTTAAATATATGCAAATGGTTATTTCTGAACATTCTCTTCTGTTCCCTTGGTGTATAAATCCATTTTTATGCCAGTACTATACCATCTGGATTATATTGTGATATGGCTTGAACGTTTAATAAGGGTGGCCTTCATCTTTCTTCTTCCTGTTAACAGGAGGCTTCCTGTGTGCTGTTTTGGATCTATCAGGAGTTCTCTGTTCCTTATTAATTCCTGATTCAGGAATTAAGAGGAAAGGCAAGCCTCCCCTGGGGGCTGAGGAACCCAGGCATTTCATTCGTTAGTTTTTCTATATGGTGATAAGTACCCTTTTCCTTTTTATGAACCATATGGTAAAAGTGGTTATTTACAACCCTCTCCCTTTCATATGGATGACCTCATATTTCCTTGTAAGTTTTGATTTTATCTCTGCTGAGAATAACTATCTTGTAAGACAGTATGAATACCTACACAGTGTTGAATAAAATACCTTTGCTCCATCAGAGCTTTGGTCCCCATGTCTCACTTGGTCTCTCTCTCAAGCTATTTCTTTGGAGCACAGAGGCCCTCTGCATTCATTTTCCTTCCCGGGCTTCTAAGACCCTCTCGAGAAGGTGCGCTGTGCCTTCAGCCCATCAAGAGGGCACCTGAGGCCACCGTGAACAGAGCAAGCCCTGTGCAGGGCTTTATTGGTGCATAAACCAAGGAATATCAGCCTTTCTCTCTCCTTTATTTCTTATCGGTTGACTCCAGACCACCAGGTTCTGGTCCATTAAAGGACCTCAACATCTTTCTACTTACTGAAGAGTATTTTTGCAGTGTGTGGTCCCTTGAGATTCTCTATGACTTCTGGCAAGTTTTTGTCTATTTCTACAAACACTTCTATTGTCATTTTCATAATGAATTCATTAAATCTATGGAACACTTTGGGTAACTTGGAAGTTTAAAGAGTACTGAGATTTCCAGTCCATGACTACTAGATTTGTTTATTTTAGATTTCTTTTAGAAGTGGTTAAGTAGTTTTCAGTTCTCCTTGGTGAATTATTCCTAAATATTTCATCTATTTTTAATACAATAGTAAATAAAATTGTTATGTGATTTCTTTTGACATTGTTCATTGTGTATAGAAATGCAGCTGATTTGCATGTTGACTTTTGTATCCTGCCAGTTTGCTAAAGTTGTTATTTGATGTGGCAGGAGTTTTTTTATGTCTGTGTGGAGTCTTTACAGTTTATACATAAAAGACCTTGTCCTCTAAGAAAGAAGGTAACTTTCTAAGTTTTCACTTTGGGAAGCTTTGATTTCTTTTTCTTGTCTCTTTGCTCTGGTTAGGGGTTTCAGTCCTTTGTTGAACAGTGATGCAGAGTGCGCGTCCTTCCCTTCTTCCAGATCTCAGAGGAAAAGTTCTCAGTCTTTCACCTTTGAGCACAATGGTAGGTGTGCTGTTTTCATACATGGTATCTTTTTGAGATAACTTTATTTTTTCTAGTTTGTGTGTATATATTTAAAGGTTGTTGAATTTTGTAAGGTGCTTTTTTTTCTTTATCAATTGAGGTGGTCAGTCATCTGTTGTTTTTTCCCTTTATTCTGTTAATGTGATGTATAAATTGATTTTTGTTTGTTGAGTCCTCTTTGCTTTATATGATTAAAATTCACTTGGTCATGAATTCAGATCTTTTTAATGTAGTGTTGAAGTTGGTGTGCTGGTGTTTTTTTTTTTTTTTTTTTTAAGGATCTTGCATCAATATTCATCAGGGAGTATTGGATTTTACTTTTTGTTCTTTTATCTTTTGTGGTCGATTTCAGAATCATGTTGGCTCCATTCAGTGAGTTTGTGAGTGTTGCATCTTCAACTCTTTGTAATATTTTTGGCAGGATTAGAAGTACTTCTTTTGTAAAGGTTTAGTATAATTTCACAGGTGGCATCTGATCCTAGGTTTTTCTTAGTTTGAGGATTTCAATTACTGCTTGAATCTTTCTAGTTATAATTTGGTTCACATTTTTATTGGCTTTATGATTAAGGATTAGATAGTTGTTTCTATAAATTTACCTGTTTATTTTATGATATGTAATTTGTGGGTATTATTATTTAGAAATTTTTTATTGAAGTTGTTGATTTACAATGTTAAGTTAATTTTGGGCATAGAGCAGAGTGATTCTGTTTTATATATATATATATATATTCTTTGACCCATCCTGTTCCCTTATAGGCTATTACAAACTATGAAGTATAGTTCCCTGTGCTGTGTAGTAGGTCTTTGTTGGGTATCTATTTTATACCTAGGAGTGTGTCTGTATTAATCCCAAATCCTGATTTATCTCTCCTACCTTCTGCTTTGGTCACTTCTGTGTTTGCCTTCTATGTTTCTGGGTCTGTTTCTGTTTTGTATGTAAGTTCAATCGGTTTTTTTTTTAAATTTCACATATAAGTGATAATTTGTCTTTGTCTGGCTTATTCACTTAGTATGATAATCTCTAATTCCATTCATGTAGCTGCAAATGGCAGTCTTTCATTTTTTTCTTTAATGCAGAAGTTAATATTTCATTCAGGTTTCCCTGATAGCTCAGTTGGTAAAGAACCTGCCTGCAATGCAGGAGACCTGGGTTTGATCCTTGGGTTGGGAAGATCCCCTGGAGAAGGGAAAGGCTACCTATTCCAGTATTCTGTATAATCCGTGGGATCACAAAGAGTTGGACACGACTGATATTCTCATATATATGTACATCTTCTTTATCCATTCCTCTGTTGCTGGGCGTTTAGATTGTTTCCATGCCTTGTGTATTGTAAATAGTGCTGCAGTGAACATTAGGGTGCATTTTCTTTTTGAATTATGGTTTTCTTCAGATAAATGCCCAGGAGTGGGTTTGCAGGATGTGAATCTTTCTTATTTAACTCTTTTGTTCTGCCAAAGCTGGATTTAGTTTGTTCTCTTTCTCTTTCCTTGAGATGTAAAGATAGTTTCCTGATTGGACTTCTTTTTTCCTTTTTGTGGTAACCATTTAGCCATGTGTGTGTACATGCTCTATCTTGTCTGACTCTTTGCATCCCATGGACTGTAGCCCATCTGGCTCTTCTGTTCATGGGATTTCCCAAGAAAAATACTTAAGTGAGTCATCATTTCCTTCTCCAGGGGATCTTCCCAACCCAGGGCTCAAACCTGAATCTCCTGCGTGTCCTGCATTGGCAAGCATGTTGTTTACCACTGAACCACCTGAGAAGTTTCTTAGCCATGTAGATTTCTCTTTCATTATGTCCTTCACTCAGTTCAGTTCAGTTCAGTTGCTCAGTTGTATCTGACTCTTAGCGACCCCATGAATCACAGCACACCAGTCCTCCCTGTCCATCACCAACTCCCGGAGTCTACCCAGACACATGTCCATAGAGTTGGTGATGCCATCCAGCCATCTCATCCTCTGTCATCCCCTTCTCCTTTTGCCTGCAATGCCTCCCAGCATCAGAGCTTACTTATGTATAAAACTGAATGCCAAATTTTAAAAGATACCCAATTTTCTGTTTTCTGTCCTTTACTTTTGAGTCAGTATTTCTTGGAAGGGTGTTAGATACATATATTACATTCTTCCCTGTGTATTTAGAAGGAGGCAAAGCAGTGGAAGAATTTGTGGAATATCTTTCCAGTCCCACCTGTACTGTTCTCACTCCTCAGCTGAACAAAGAGCTGTAATTCTGGAAAAACCATAGCACTTTACATTTTTTTGTTCTGATAAGCACAATTTTCTATTTCTGATCTAAACATCATCTCCATATTGGAGCAAGATAAAGAGCCTAGTACTGTGATGAGTGGTGTGAAAACAGCAAATAAAACAAAGCAAAAACCCCAAATGGATGAGAATGTATCAAAAGTGTGAGCAGAGGTGAGATCTCAGGGCAGAGAGAAAAGCACAACATTAATAGTGGTTGGAAACCTCTTCTTATGGTACATAGAGGTGATAGCTTATGGTGAACAATGTCAGATTCATGATCTCCGAAGAAGAAGATATAGCTTTGGGACCAGGGACCAGGCTTGATCACGCAAGAGCTTTTGTGTAGCACAGTTTTATTAAAGTATGACATGGGACAGAGAAAGCTTCTGACACAGACATCAGAAGGGAGACAGTGAATGCCCCCACCTCGCTAGTCTTAGGAAGGGAGCTATATACTTTTTTTTTCCATTGGTTATTACAGTAAGTCAAAAGAATGTCTCAAGGTTGTAAAGGTCTTACCAGACCTTTGCCCAGAATTTACATTTTAAGATGACAGGAGGTTCTCAAGAAGGAGAAACATGTCCTCAAGCAGGATACATTGTTGTTGTATAACCATTAGTACAGAGTTTAAGCTCAGTTGCTTTGTTGTGTGACCAGCTCTGAGCTTAAAGGAAAACCCGTTTTATGTGACTAACACTAAGGAATGCAGAAAAAAAAGTTTGTCCTTTTCTCCTCCTTGAGAACTCCAGACTCCTATCTCCTCCTCAAGAGCCGCAGACTCCTGTTTCCTCCTTGGGGACCCTGGATTTTGTATCAACCTACCTAGGAATTGACTCTCTCATCCCCCTCTTTTCTTTCAGGAGCATTATGTTGCCAAGGGAAAGGGGTGTTGTTTTCATAACATAACTACTTCCTGCTGTTGAGGGGCATTGTGCCTAAATTGTTGAGGGAACTTATTGTCTCAATTCTCATACTGAGGGTCTCTGATCCACGGGCCCCAAGTAATAGTTGGAGGAGGCTGTGGCACTTGTAGGAGCCTGAACAACCATTTGTAACTTAAAAGCTTTCAGAGGGCTAGAAACAAATCCAGCTATACAGTATCAGATGCAGGGAACAAAGAGTAAAAACAGAACAATTAGGACTAATACTATTAAGATAGATTTTCCCCATGGGAAGATAGTTGACGTTTCCCACAGTGACTGAGGTGAATGAGACCTCAGGAGTATCTGTAGTCTGAATCATTTTGTTCATGTGTTTAGTAACGTGAGTAACATTAGTGCTCATCTCTGGTATATGTGTACAACATAGGGTTTGAATAATGGCACAAGTTCCTCCTTGTGCAGCACTTAGAATATGGAAGGCCAATCTGTTTCTGTAAAACCAGCTTTCTAATTGGTATTTGTTCAGCATTAAGGGCTGAAATATCCTTGTGAGAACCTTGTAAAGCCTCTTGAGTAAAGTTAATCAGAGCATCAACTCGTAGTATAATGTCTGTAGTTCCAAGAGAAGGAATGAATATTGTACCTAAATAATCATCCCACTGAAATACAGACCTTGCCCGGCAAGTTTTAAGGTGTGGAAGATTAGCAGACTTCTCTGAAAGCTCTGAAAATATGAAGCCATGAGTAAAAGCTAGACTTAGAAGCCATCTCCCTATCCAGCCAGGGGGAAGCCACACCCATCGGTGAGAGCCACCCGTAGATAATATCCAGTAGGTCCTGTTTGGAGCAAGCCAGTGTGACTGAGGAATCCAGTCCCAGTCAGTGCCTGACCAGGCAAAAGAAGAACCTGAACTGGGATTGACAAACACTGAAATGATTACATTGTATATTTTTTTTGAGGCAAGAATCCCAATTGGTTCCAGCTATTATAATTAAGTTGTTGGCTAACTTCTGGGGATGGCTCTATCTGTTCCTGGCATATGGGGGCATTAGATAGTAGGCATCCTTTTTCAGGAGTTAGCCATATGACCTCATCCCATATTTGATAAACATCAGGTTGAAAACCATCAGCTCTAGACCCATTTACCTTATATGCAGCAAAATAGTCATTAAACCAAGTTAAAATATAATCAAAATGAAAAGTCATATTATGTCCACAGTTAAGGTACAATGTGTTATTCCAGTCCATCTTAGGGTTGCTAGATGTCATCAGATTTGCAGAGTTGAAGAAAGTCCTTTCCTTGAAGCAAAGAAACCCAACATGTGAAGCCTTTAGTTGATGAGGAGGTTGAAAAGCTGAAAGCTGAGCCACATAGTTAATTCTAAGGCTTCAGGATCTATGAGAATATATGTGGACAAAACTGGTCTTCTGTGGAGACAATCCCTTTTTCTTATGAGCATTAAAGCCATGGGTTAACCTTTAAACCAACTGTGTTGTGTTTTCTGAGTTAGCTTATGGAGATGTCCCTTAATAATGCCATTAGCCTTTTCAGCCTTTCCTGAAGATGGGGTCTCTAGGAACAGTGTAAGTGATATCATATTCCTAGAACTTTTGACACCCCTTGAGTTACAGCAGGTTTAAAGATGGAGCCATTGTCACTCTGAACTTTGGAGTTAAGATCCCACTTAAAGCATGAGAAGTCAGTACAGTAAGATTTTTGTCCATTCCACTGCCTTTGATGTGGAAATAGGTGAGGGTCATTGAGCTTGATAACCATAGGAACAGTACTTTGTGCTTGACCCACAGTTTTTCATCAGCCCACATGCTGGGATTTACATTTTGTTCAATTAAAAGAGTGAGTTCCATAGTCCTGAAAACAGAGACTTCAACCTTATTTAGTATATCCATCCCTGGAAGGGGTGAGGGAGACTCTGGCATAATTAGAAACTTGTGGGAAAATAGTAGAGTCCCAGTTACAGCTTAAAGGATGACTCTAATAACAGCATTTGGCTTGTCCAGGCAGTTGCTGTTATGGTAGTGGATTGAGACGAAAGCAGACCACAGGCTTCAGTGAGCACAGAGAAAGTTGCCAAGTGTCCAAAAGAAAATCGACTGATTGGCCTCCCACAGTTATTAATACCCAGGGTTCCTCAGGTGTAATTAGGATGGGAGCTTGTGTGGGGACCCCTGGCCACCTTCAGTCTCAATTGTCCTGAGAGTCTGACCCCCGGGACCCATGCCTCATAGGGCAGTCTCTTCTCCAATGTGGTCCTTTGTAGACTGGACAGGGAGTCAGGGCTGGCTTAGATGTCTGAGGGCAATCCCACTTGAGAGGCCTCTCCTTCCCACAGTAATAACAAGCCTATCCCTTTTCACCTGGTTCCCTCTGGGCATTTTTCTCAGGCTGTTTCAGAGCAGGTCTCACAGCCATTGTTGGGGCTTCATTCTTTTGCCTGGTTATTTTTTTTTGCTTCCTATTTTCCTTGTCAAGTTCTCTACTGTAATATACTGTCTGAGCCAGCTGCAACGGTTTTTCTAAAGACTGATTTGGTCTGAACACCTGTTTTAGTAGCTTACAGTAGACATCTGGAGCTGAATAAGTGAGAAATCTATCTTTTAAGATCATTCCTCCCTCTGCACTTTCAGGATCAATGTCAGTACACTTGTAGAGCGCTTCCTGTAGTCTCTCTAGGAATTTCCCAGGAGCTTCTTTTCCCCTTTTCTATGTCAGCCAACTTAGCATAGTTTAAAGTCTTACTATGTGCTCGCTTCAATCCTTCAAGAATAGATCCAGCAAAGTGGCTCTGTTATGGGAACTGCTTGGCTCCTAGTAGGGAGGAGGGCTATTTCGTGTTCCCTCTTTCCCCTTGTCTCACATTCAAGCCATTCATCTCGTAAGGTAAAGTCGGTCCTGTAAAGCCTCCTATGTACTTCTTGGATCCTCTCATAGTCTTGACCACAGTTGGGACTGTTTGAAATTCTGCTGAGACTGAGGCAGCCCCTCCTGGAAGAGTGCCCTGACTCTCAGCCTGTTCAGTTAGGAGTCCCAGATACAGGGGCAAAGTTAAGAGGACAGGAGGGAGCTGAAGGTTTCACACCCAAATATGCAGCCTTAGGACACAAGTCTGGCATGTCTCGCAGAGAGAGAAGTAGCAGCACGTATGGCACTTCCGGAACTGTTTACCTCAGGTCGGAACTTGAGCCCACATGGCTGGGACTCGAGCCTGGGTATTTGTTGGGGTTGATGCCGCCTGACCCATTTCAAACCCAAACCAGAGATGATGTGTCTAACTCCTGTTCTATTCAGAATTTTACCCTTAAATCAGAAGCTACCACACTATTTGGTCAAGATTTGCACTTATGATTTTAGATGCTATCCCTTCCAAGGGAGTCTCCCAACCAGTCGTCAGTGCCCAAAAGCTGTCACAAAGAATCGGCACAAAGACTTCCCCAATGGTGTTGATGATGAGCTGGAGGTCGTTTAGCTATAAGTTGGGAATAAAGGGTCAACACTTGTAAAGCTTAGAGAGAGGGGATAAAAGCAATCTTCTGAGGTGAACAGAAGAAACAGAGCAGAAATGAGCAAGAACAGAAAAACCTCAGAGTCAAACAGTATAATTATGTCTTGGACCTGCTGTCGGACATGTATAAGAATACAGGATTGACGTGCCTGTGGAGGAGCTGGAAGGCTTTGAGCAAATACTGAAAACGTATTTGCTCCACTCATGATGAAAGTTGGAAGCTGGAACGAGCATAACAAAGGGTTATGAGCATTCGTTGAGTGCCTGAGGCTGGGAACGGATGACGAAGGGTCATACGCCTGGCCTTGAAGCGTTCAAAGGCTTCCTTTGACCACCTGTTTCTTGGAGCAAGGACTGTTGTTTCTTGATAAGACTCCCTCTAGAGTTTCGCCAAAGCTGTGTTATGTCTCGGGCGGTGGGAACTGTATTTTATGCTTGAATGCTTTGATGTTTATCGAGAAAGGCTACGTGCAAGTCTGCTTTATGCTCTGTTCACTGAGACCATAAAACTGCACAGCTGATTAATAAACTTTGTCAGTCCACTAGAGGCTGTCCCTGAGTGTGCCTTTCAGAGCGCAGTTCTCCGAGCCTTCCACGTGCCAGTCACACATAAGCAGACAACAGCAAGTGGTTTCCTCAGCATACCTGACTCAATGTCCCAGGGACCTCTTTAGGACCAAGACCTGACTCTAAAACTTTTCTCACCTTATCACCGCCCCATCTGCGTCACCAGCTGATACCGTTTACCACAGCCTGTGACTCGAACCCAGTCAAAACCACATGGCTGGGACTGGACTCAAGCCCAAACAAAACCCTGATTGGGACTTGAACCCATGTGGCTGGGCAGTACCCAAGTACTGACCCTGAGTTTGTTGAACTGAGCACTATGCTGAGTTTGCTATTTTGTAGGGTGTCAGTAGGGAAAAGCCCATTTCTACCTAGGGAGAGTTTTGTGTTTGTAATATAGAGACTCGTCCCATTCTTGTTTTGTAAAACTGCCCAAGTTCCCAGATCCTTGAATTGCTTCAGCCTCATTAGCAGGATCTGAGCACACCATGCTGTGAAAAGTGAGAGTGACTGAAGTCGCTCAGTCGTGTCCTACTCTTTGTGACTCTGTGGACGTAGCCTACCAGGCTTCTATGTCCATGGGATTCTCTAGGCAAGAATAATGGAGTGGGCTACCATTTCCTTCTCCTGGGGATCTTCCCAACCAAGGGATCAAAGCCGGGTCTCCCGCATTAGAGGCGGACGCTTTAACCTCTGAGCCACCAGGGAAGCCCTGGTGAAAAGCAGTTTTTTTATTGGGAATAAACCCTTTTAGTCTTAAGAGGAAGTATCTTGGCTTCCCACATAACTTGAAGCTTTTACCTGAGCAGTGTTACAGACGGGAACTTAATGCTGTCAAGGTAACGGGCCCCGCCCCCTCTGCGGCCCGCCCCTCCCACGAACAGTGCGCACAGCAGGTGCTCGCCCCGCCCCTGGTCGGAAGCAGCAGCCCTTTCACACGCAGCCGGAAGTTGGAGAGCGCGGAGCCGGGGTCCTCCAGCGGCGCCTAAGGTTCTTTCTGGGGTAAGTTTGCAGAGCTCGCCACCCCTCCAACCCCCACCTCCGCCCCCGCTCACTCATACTCATGGTGTGGGCATTGCCAGCGACCTGAAAACCCTGGCACCCGGTGCTCGGCCCCGAATAGACGCTGCCTCTGCCGTTGCGGCCCAGTTATCGTTTTGTTTGGGTTTTAAGTGTTGCTGAGGCGGTTTCGGCGCGCAGAAACCGCCTCTGGCGACATTTTCCTGCTTAAAACTCTTTGGCCTCTGGCCTTGCCAAGTAAAGCCTCTCTCGAGAGTTGGAGTCGTACCCGCCCTGTCGCCTTCTGGACCGCTGGAGGCGGAGCCCAGATAGGCCGCGCGCCCTCCCCTGGTCCTGGGATTCCGGAGAGGCCGCCCCGCTCCTGAGCCCCTCCCTCCCAGCCCCCTCTGTCCTCGCGTCTCCTGAGGCCGGTCCTTCTGCTCCGCAGCAGCCCCCTTCCTGTCAGCCCGTCCCCTCACCCCGCATAGGGTAGGTGACCTGGGCCAGCCATGTGACAGCCAGTGCTGTTCATGCCCAATTCAGCTCGGGGGAAAAGGTGCTCTTCCGGTTCCGTTCTGTCGCCC
Source organism: Nanger dama (assembly GCA_917880005.1). Taxonomy (NCBI): domain Eukaryota; kingdom Metazoa; phylum Chordata; class Mammalia; order Artiodactyla; family Bovidae; genus Nanger; species Nanger dama. The sequence goes on from CAKJTW010000155.1 coordinate 1,238,545, forward strand.
AGTCAGTAAATTCAGGAGACAGGCGGATCAGGAGAAGCAGAGTCAGAAGGACTGAGAGAAATAACTGAAACCGAGGAGAAAAGCATGAGGGAGAACCAATCGGAAAACTGAGAATGGCTGAGGGATTTGCAAAGGGATAGTCAAGTCAAAGAGGGTAAGCCTGGAAAATAGCCAAGTGAGTACAACAGAGAAGTATTAGTAAATTAGAAAGCCAGATCTCCAGGGATTGGAAAACAGCTTAGGGAGAACTGCCCTGTCTCAGTGATAGGAGCGGGGAGGGAAGTCAGAGGTGGAGGGAGAGTCCTTAACTCGGTTTTGGCCGGGTTTGAGTCCGGGTCTCTTGGGTTAGAGTGCCGAGTTGTGTTTTCACTCGGTTGGAGTCCCGCCACATGGAGTCAAGTCTCAATTTGAGGTGGCCGGTTTTATCATGGTGCTGGCAGAAAAAGAGGTAAGGAGCAGAGGAAGAAAGGGCTGGAAGGAAGCATAGCCACATGGCCTGCCAGAGAGTGGGGAGGCAGGGAGAGTCACAGCGAGAGGAGGGGAGTAATCTGGAGCGCAGAGAGGGAGCCGAAATGGGGGAAGAAAGAGGCAGACATAGGTGTGGATTTTTGAAAGACTCAGGATGGTTGGAGAGAGAGAGCCTGGGACGGGACACGTGTGAGGGAGGAAATAGGACAGAAACAGCAGGACGGCAGAGGGGGAGAAAAAGAGACACCGAGACCCAGATGAAATAGGGAGATAGGTGAACAGAGGGGTAAGCTCGATCCAGGTGTGGCCAGTTGTTTGGATACAGATGATTTTTTTGGTTATACAGAGGAGGATGAGAATTTCAAAACTCCTGTCTATAAGGCTTGGGTCTTTTTTAATTACTTATGGCAGAAGATGACTTTCATTTGCAAACCCTGTTGCGCCTGGGGCAGTGGCTTGATTCACTGAGTTGAGTGACCCCCTTCCTTTAGGTCAGGGAAGAAGAGACCTGGGGCAAGAAATGACTGCTTCTGTCACTCTGTGGTAGGTTTTTTTAAATTAATTTTTTGGCTGTGCTGTCTTCGGTTCTGTGCCATGGGCTCAGGATTTGTGGCTCCCAGGTTCTAAAGCACAGGCTCAGTAGTTGTGCACAGGCTTAGTTGCTTGTACTTGTGGGATCTTCCTGAACCAGGGATAGAACCCATGTCCCCTGCACTGTCAGGCAGATTCTCATGCACTGTATCACTGTTGGGTAGCATTTTTAAAGGAACACTTTTTTAAAATAATGGATTCACACTTTCTCCTTTCTTTATGTATGGTGCTTTTGTGGCTTGGAATAGGTCTTAATTCATTCCGTTTCTGTAATCATTTTTAACTTCAGAAATGAGCTTTTTAGTTTCCGGTATTCTACTCTTATCATCCTTTTCTAAATAGCATTATTCTCAGTGTTTTTTTAAACTTTGATACCAGATTTTTAGATTAAAAATAATTCACAATTTTTTTTTCTAAATTTTTCAGATTCATTCCTTGCCTGAGTGCTTTCTTCCCTTCATCTCGTACATTTGAAATTTTCTTTGGTAAGTAGTAAATCATCTTAGACTATTTTGTGCCATACTTAGCAAAAATGTCACCTTGTTTATCAGTTCTAATGAGGTAGATGAACCTAGAGCCTATTATACAGAGTGAAATAAGTCAGAAAGAGGAAGACAAATACTGTATATTAATGCATATATATGGAATTTAGAAAGATGGTACCAGCGATCCTACATGCAGGGCAACCAAGGGAGACACAGAAGTAAAGAACAGACTTTTGGACTCAGTGGGAGAAGGCGAGGGTGGGATGGTTTGAGAGAATAGCATTGAAACATGCGTATTACCATATGTAAAATAGAATGATCAGTGCAAGTTCGATGCACGAAGCAGGGCACCCAAAGCCAGAGCTCTGGAACAACCCAGAGAGATCTGGTGAGGAGGAAGGTGGAAGGGGGTTCAGGATGGGGAGGCACACGTCCAATTCATGTTGATGTATGGCAGAAGCCATCACGATATTATAAAGTATTATCTCCAATTAAAATAATTAAAATTAAAAATGAGGAAGCTGAAAAACTAAAAGTTAATAAGCAAAGATCACCTCCCCTCTCTTTCTCTGAATTCAAAGAGAAATACATCTTGGAGGGTTTTATGTGTGGAACATCGTGTAATAAAACACATATTTTCAGCTGTGGTTTTACCAAAGACATGAATTGTGTGTATGTGTGCACACACAAATGGATATTTCTGGTCTCAGCTCTTTACCAGAGAATAACAGAGGTATGACATTAGATCTTGTGAAATTAAAGGCATTTCTTTGAGAAATGGGAAAATAAAAGAACATTTAACACGATAAAAGCAACAAAATAAAATGCTTCATTCTTTCCTTTCAAAAAAAGAAAAAGAATAAAAACAACACCTACTATGATCAGTGAAAAAAGTGAGCTGTGAAGTGATATGAAGATGTTTCCTTCAGGTCCCTTTGTGACTTTTCTGTGCAAATGAGGAAGGATGAGCTGGACTGACCTGAAACCTTCCAACAGAGCCTCTCTATTCATGATGAAAAAGATTGGTCAGGTCCTATTTCTAAGCTGACCCCTTACAATGTTTTTTGTACCAGTGGATATATATTTGCAATTCTGTATTTTTAAAATATTTTACTGCAGTCATATAATAAAGAATTACCTGCTTGGTATCAGTTTGACCCAATCTTGAAAGAAAAGTTTCCTTTGCTCAGAAACATGACAGATGTTCCTGATCTTAAATGGGATGGGCAATAAGGACAAACTTGGCCCCCTTGCCCTTCAGCCTGTCATTTCATTATTCAGTTATACCCCATTCTCTTCACTCAGCTCAGACCTTCTCATAAACGGCTTCTATCTGGACCTGAGGGAGCCCACTTGTAACATGGAGATGAGAGACTAGACCGGAAACTTTGAGCGTAAGCAACACTGACCCCTGAAATGATTAGCCGAATTGGCTGTGTGTCTGTGTGTGGCAGTTCTGGTTTGGAGGGAGTGTCTGGTGGGAATTAGAATTTTAAATAGATCCCATTCCTCCCTCAATGAAAAACGAAAACTGTAGGATGGAGGCAGGATCACAGGCTCAGAATTAGATGACTTCTGTGAATAAGGCTAATCTGAAGGGAAATTTCTTTATGTCCTAATGTTCAGACCTCCTCTGGCTTTCAGTTTTTCCTGGGACAAAAGCTTGACTCCTCGCTGTGGCTCCACAGCCCTCTGTCAAGCTCAGGGCCCTGTCAGTGTCTCCAGCCTCATCCTGGGAGTTGACCCTTTGCTCACGGTTCAGCCTGTCCTTTTCTCTGTTTCCAAATACCAAAACCATTTCTGTCTGACATCTTAGTTTCTTTTCTCACCTTCAAGTCATCCTGGCTGAGGCCCTTTGTCACCCTTCAAGTCTAGGCTTAGAGAGGTCTCCCCATCCCCTCCCAACAGTCTCTCTCATGTTACCCAGGTTCATTGCCTGTGTATCAGTGACCATCAGCAGAAATTAATGCCCTTCTTCATGGGTTATTTTGAGTCCTTCCTGGTTTCTCTCTTTTTAGAACTCATAGTGTTCCTCTTCTTCCCAGCGTGGCTGCAGTAACTGATTCTGGAAATGTCTTTAGATGACAGGACTATGGGTTGGGCTGAAATAATCCTCAGGGAAGACCAAGAGAACAGGGCAGTTGATGAAAATGTTTCTCATGTTCTGGACATTTCAGTTGTAATTGATCCTTACCCCATGTGGCTTCTTAATTATTCAAAAGAAGAGCCAAGAAATATAGGAAGTCCTGAAAAGCCCTACAGAACTGGTGTCCTCAAGCAGTGGGCTAAGATGTCCCCATGTTTAGTCTGCTGGGTTTAGTCCACTGCAGCCCCTAGATCTAAGCTCTGTCCATCCAGGACCAGTCATTATTGTGGACAGCAGCTTTGCCATCTAGGAGTTCATGTGCTCAGTGTCAGCGATTGTGATTTCATTGCATTGAGGATGAGCTGAAATCCCAAACCTAATGGGGCAGGAAGGAGACGCTGCCCCCTGTCCCCCAGCAAGAGCTAGAATATCTTCCAAGTAGGTGTAGGTGGAGAAAACAGGAGATGGTGAGACCTGGAGACCCTTGCTTTGAGACTTTCTCATCTCAAATGCCTTTGTATGTGGACTCCATAGTGTCTCCAGGTGGTGGCAGACTTTCCCAGGAGGGCTAGTCTCTTGATTTTCATATTGCATGTGCAATGTCCTTTGGGTGGTAGCTTGTGGGCACTCCTCTTGTGATCCTCTTTGCCAAGAAACCCCTGTGCGCTTTAGTCTTGCTTAGTCCAGTCATGCAGGGAGGAGAGGTAGACAAATGGGGAAAGCAGAGGGAGCCTGGTGGGGTCGCAGGAAGCTTTTGTTGGTACTTGGGGGCATCAAGGTGAGCCCGGTGAATGAAGCGTGCGCCCATCCCAAGTGTAGTTGCAGGGACAAGGGGTGTGTGGATCTTTTGGAAAAGAATGTTTAAGTTCAGGCTGGAGAACATGGAAGTGAGTATATTGGAGAGCATGCATGGAATGGTTTGAGGTTCCATTGCCTTAGCTCGTGTTCTCTGGGACAGCAGTGCTGAGGCTGACACTTGCCTGCACAGGTTTGATTTGACAACTCGTGACCACACGTGAGGAGCAATGAAGCACGTGGAATTCAGCCAAGAGAAGTGTTTTCCACTGTTAGAACTGTGGCCTGGACTGAGCCGACAGGCACCTGTGGGTACAGGGGGATGGGAGCCTTGGGCTTGAGGGGCTGGTTCTAGCAGGTGCCCCTAGCATCCACTCCACGCCCTGTCTTTTGTTGGCTCTTTTAGCAGGCAGGCACTGTAGAGTAACGGAAAATCTCAGGTCATTTTTTGCATCAACTTTGGTATCATTGTGTACTTGGAGTTGCCAGTGAAGAAAGTTTCATGTGCATTTCGGAAGATACCAAGAGACTCTGGAGTGTTTCCTTAGAAGACAGTGAGATCTCACTGGGCCATGTGCATCATTGGAATTATCCCTCTTTTTCATAGTCCTTGGAGATTTCGATGTTTGACCTGGATCACTCACTGTAAATGAAAATATGGTGTTTTGTGTTTATGGATCCTTGGGTGTCCTCTTTTGTATTTTGCCTCATGCATGAGTTATCAGGGCTTGGAATGCTTTGTGTTTGTATAAGAGGGTTCAAAGCTCATTATGGGCTCTGTGGACACTTTTGGACACCATGAAAGTTTGTAAGTTTGAGGCCTGCTGGGAAATTAGGAGTACTAAGGTTAAGATCGCAGAATTCTTGTTAATAAGGTGGTCCTGCTCGGTAGGGCTCTCTGAGCCCAACCTGAGAAGAGTTATAAAGTCCTGTGACATAGGGGAAGATGGCTCAGAGAATCAGAGGGCAGCGATGCACAGTAATCTGCTACCCGGAGGCTTGTCCTCTAGAAGGTGCAGCTGCAACTCTCTTGCTGCCTGGCCAGTGCTGGGTTCTCTGTTATCCACTCCTGTCCCTCCCAAAATAAGCACACACACAGGCACAGTACAGAAAACACGGAATCTTAAGTGCACTGTTGGTGGTAATGTAAATGGTTCTGCTGTGCTGGAAAAAAAAAGGAGGTTCCTTAACAGATTAACATAGAACAGGCCTACAGTCTGTCAAACTCATTTCTGACAGATATCCAAAGAAAAAGCGGTCAGTTTTTCAGGAATATGTCCACAGTCCCATGAGTGTGACTGGATTTGCAGTAGCCAAGGCATAGACACAGCCCAGATGTCTCTTGACAAAAGAATAGGTAACAAAAGTGTGGTATAGAAATATTTATTATATACTGTATATTCATGGACTGTCTTTTCTCTATAAATATAAAAATTAAGAATCCTGCAATTATGCCAGAATGAATGAAGCTAGAGAACATTATGCCAAGTTAAATAAGCCTCACAAAGGAAGACAGACGCTATGTGGAAACTAGACTTGTCAAACTCATAGAGCCATTGAGTAATAAGGCTGTTACCAGAAGCTGGGTGGAGGGGGCAATGAGGCACTGTTAGTCAAAGAGTAGAGATTTTCAGCTGTAAAATAAGTAAGTTCTGGGGATCTGAGGTACTGCATGCTGCCTGTAGTGTTTCTGTATACTTGAAATTCACCCAGAGAGAAATAATACAGTGTACTCATAGGTGGAAGTGTAACTTACTCGACTATCATAATTATTCAGTATATGAATCTATCACTTGATCACTTTGTACACAGTACATTTATACCATTTTTGTTAGTTACACCTTAGTAAGGCTGGGAAAGAAAGAGAGTTGGAGGAGTTTTTCTCCTCTGAATAGTGCTCAGTCCAGACTTCACGTTTCCTTGATGAGGCGGTTTTCATACCCATGTTTTGTACCCTCTGACCAGAGATTCCCCTTCAGGTAGTTTGTGTTGGTCCACAGCTCGAGAGTGTTTAAGGTGTCCCAGTTGATTCCAGTCTGGATCCCTCACTGAGCATCAGGACTCTGAGTCCTCCCAGTCCTGAGGGCAGAGATCTGGGCTGAGGAGGGAGCGCTCTGCTCTGACTGGGGCTGGACAAGGGCCTGCTGTGTGACTTGAAGGGGATCGTGGGGTCAGTGGAGATGGCCCCCGCTGCTGTGTGCATGAGGCCTCACCAGGAGGAGTTTCTGATCTGAGGAAAAGTCCCATGTTGGTCTCCGTGCCGGAATTGACTGTCCTGAGTCCCTCGTGAGACAGTGGCCACAGGGGACGGTCTGTTCCACAGGGTGAGGGCTTGCCATGTGGGTGGTTGGGGCTCAGGAAGGGGATGTATTCACTCTAAGCATGAAACAGCATGTTTTCAACTTTCATGATAGACCTCTGAAGACACCTGAAGTTGAGGAAGAGAAAAGAAAAGGAGTGAGGCATGGCTCTTTCTCAGGTAAGGTCATATTTAGTCTGTCCTTCCTGAAATGCCCTTCTCTGGGCTTGCTAATCATGTCTGACTTTGGAGTATCCTGTCTGGCTCCGGTACACGTACACTCACCTGGGGCCTTCCCTCAGGGCTTGTCGTCTCCACTTATATCCCATCTCCCCATGACCCGATGACCTGGCCCTTGTGAGGAGGCTCCCTGGGCACCGTCCTGGGCAGGGCTTCTCACTCACAGGTTGGTGACGGGGTCTCAATGCTGTTGGGCAGCAGGGATTGCTTAGGGCCCATCTGGATGCGCTGTCTGCTCTCTGTCAACCAGGGTAAGGAAACTGCACGTGGAAGTCAGGTATTAATATGCACAATAGCTGGTAAAATCTGAGAATCAGATCAATTAGGGGCAGTTTGTTCTGACATTTTTAAGGCAGTTCAAACTAAAGATGTGGGTCAATCTCTTTAAATCCTTATTATTAATAGAATGGAAAGTTCAGAAATAGACATCAGTGATACAGGGTTTTTTAGTTTACCATCAGATTTAAACTATGAAATGAATCTAAATCTCTGGCAGGTGGAAATTTTCATCACCTCCGTTTTTCAGAGGTTGTCCTTTCACTCTGTGGATTGAATCCTTTGACACAGAGATGTTTTAACCTTTAATGCAAGCAAGATTCCAGCTTCACTCTTTTGCTGGTGGATTTCTATTTTCTCAGTATCATGGTTATTGAGTCTGTCCTTGCCCTTTTGTGTATCTTGACATCCTTGTGAATATACCTTACATAGACACAAAGAATTATTTCTGAGTATTGTGTTCTGTTCAGTTGGTTTATTTGTTTTTTTTATACCAGTAGCACATCACCTTGATTACCTAGAAATAAGTTTTGAAATAGAAAGACCTCCATCTTCTTTCTTCAAGAGTTTTGCTGTTTGCCCTTTGAATAGTTATGTGACTTTAACCATGTTTTATTCTGCTTCTACAAAGATTGCCATGGCAGTTTTGATAATGAGTTAATTGATTGATTGATTCTTTGTGTGGTTATTAAAGAATCTCTTTTGATATAGCATGTTTCTTTTGTAGTCTTTATGATTTTTACCTAAGAAACTTTGTCATGTGGGAAGGAAGATAACTGGTTTTTTTCTGCATTGAGATGATCCTGGTTTTTTCCCTTTAATCTGTTAATGTAGTGTGTCATATAAATTGATTTTTATATGTTGACTTCTCCTTGCCTTATATGAATAAAATCCACTTGTTCATGATGTCAGATCTTTTTATTTATTTATTAAAATTATTTTAATTGAAGGAATATTGCTTTACAGAAGTTGTTGTTTTCTGCCAAATACCAACATGAATCAGCCATAGGTATACATATGTTCCCTCCCTCCCATCTTCCTCCCTATCCCACCCCTGTAGGTTGTTAGAGAGCCCCTTTTTGAGTTCCCTGAGTCATTCAGCAAATTCTCATTGGCTCTCTATATATGGTAATATGTTTCCATGTTACTCTCTCCATACATCTCGCCCTCTCCTTCTTCCCCTCCCACATCCTTCTGTTCTCTATGTCTGTTTCTCCAGATGTTTTTAATATGTGTTGAGGTTGGTTTGCAAGTATTTAAATTTTGCATCAGTATTCATCAAGGGTATTGGTTTCCAGTTTTCCTTTCTTGTGTCTTTGAGAAATCAGCAAACTATTAGAATCATGCTTGCTCCATAGACTTAGGATTAGTGTTAATTTTTTTGTAAATGTTTGGTAGAATTTGGTCCTGTATTTTTCTTAGAGGTTTCTGATTACTTTTTAAATCTCTCTAGTTATTATCATGGAATTCCCTAGTGACTCAAATCATAGAGAATCTGCCTGCAGTGAGGGAGACCCAGGTTCTGTCCCTGGGTCGGAAGATTCCCCTGGAGAACGGAATGGCTGTCTAGTCCAGTCTTCTTCTCTGGAGAAATTCCATGGACCGAGGAGCCTTGTGGGCTACAGTTCATGAGGTCACAAAGATTCAGACACAACTAAGTGGCTAACACTTTCAACACTTCTGAATTTTTTAATTTCTTAATAAATAAAATAGTTTGCATATTTCTGAGAATTTGCCAGTATCTCCTATATTCTGTCATTTATAGGCATTACTGGTCATCAGTCAGTTCAGTTCATTCTCTAAGTCATGTCTGACTCTCTGCAACCCCATGAATCACAGCACGCCAGGCCTCCCCTGTCTATCACCAACTTCTGGAGTTCAGTCAGACTCATGTCCATCGAGTGGGTGATGCCATCCACCATCTCATCCTCTGTCGTCCCCTTGTCCTCCTGCCCTCAGTCCCTCCCAGCATCAGGGTCTTTTCCAATGAGTCAACTCTTCACACAAGGTGGCCAAAGTATTAGAGTTTCAACTTTAGTATCAGTCCTTCCAATGAACAGCCAGGACTGATCTCCTTTAGGATGGACTGGTTGGATCTCCTTACAGTCCAACGGACTCTCAAGAGTTTTCTCCAACACCACAGTTCAAAAGCATCAATTCTTTGGCACTCAGCTTTCTTCACAGTCCAACTCTCACATCCATACATGACCACTGAAAAATCATAGCCTTGACTACACGGACCTTTGTTGGCAAAGTAATATCTCTGCATTTTAATATGCAATCTAGGTTGGAGATAACTTTTTTCCAAGCAGTAATCATCTTTTAATTTTGTGCTTGCTGTGACCGTCTGCAGTGATTTTGGAGCCCCACAAAATAAAGTCTGACACTGTTTCCACTGTTTCCCCATCCATTTCCCATGAAGTGATGGGGCCAGGTGCCATGATCTTCGTTTTCTGATTGTTGAGCTTAAGCCAACTTGTTCACTCTCCTTTTTCACTTTTATCATGAGGCTTTTTAGTTCCTCTTCACTTTCTGCCATAAGGGTGGTGTCATCTACATATCTGAGGTTATTGATATTTCTCCTGGCAATTTACATTCCAGCTTGTGCTTCTTCCAGCCCAGCATTTCTCATGATGTACTGTGCATATAAATTTAATAAGCAGGGTGACAATATACAGCCTTGCCGTACTCCTTTTCCTGTTTGGAACCAGTCTGTTTTTCCATGTCCAGTTCTAACTGTTGCTTCCTGACCTGCATATAGGTTTCTCAAGAGGCAGGTCAGGTGGTCTGGTATTCCCATCTCTCTCAGAATTTTCCACAGTTTATTGTGATCCACACAGTCAAAGGTTTTGGCATAGTCAATAAAGCAGAAATAGATGTTTTTCTGGAACTCTTTTGCTTTTTCGATGATCCAGCAGATGTTGGCAATTTGATCTCTGGTTCCTCTGCCTTTTCTAAAACCAGCTTGAACATCAGGGAGTTCACAGTTTACGTATGGCTGAAGCCTGGCTTGGAGAATTTGGAGCATTACTTTGCTAGCATGTGAGATGAATGCAATTGTGTGGTAGTTTGAGCATTCTTTGGCATTGCCTTTCTTTGGGATTGGAATGAAAACTGACCTTTTCCAGTCCTGAGGCCACTGCTGAGTTTTCCAAATTTGCTGGCATATTGAGTGCAGCACTTTCACAGCACCATCTTTCAGGATTTGAAAGAGCTCAACTGGAATTCCATCACCTCCACTAGCTTTGTTTATAGTGATGCTTTCTAAGGCCCACTTGACTTCACATTCCAGGATATCTGGCTCTAGGTGAGTGATCACACCATCGTGATTATCTTGGTCGTGAAGATCTATTTATTGGTCATAGTACTTCCTTATCTTTAGAAACTTCCTTTAACCTCAGTTGTAATCACTCCTGTTTCATATCTGTTTCTAGTTATTTGAATCTTTTTTCTCTTTTCCTTAGCCTAGGTTGGGGTTTTCCCATACAGTTTTTTGAAAACCCATCAACTCTTTGTTGATATTTATATTTTTCTGCTTTCTATTTCATCTCTGGTTTAATCTTTCTTATTTACCTGTTTCCTTCTGCTAAACTTGAGTTTAGTTTGTTTTCTGTTTTCTGCTTCCTAGAGGTCTAAAAATTGATTTCAGTTTAAGATCTTTTCTCTTTTTACTGTAAGCATTTAGCAGTTCAGACTTTCCTTCTAGTACAGTCTTCTCTGTGTTATAAATTTTGTAATGTTGTCTTTTTGTTTTCATCCATGTATTTAAAAATTTCCATGTAATTTTTTTCTTTGACCCATTTGCAGTGTAAGAGTGAGTTGTTTAATGTCCACATTTGGGGAATTTTCTTTTTCTTGTTTTTATTTCGCTGTTGTTAGGGAACATACTTTTACGGTATCAGTCTCTTAAAATGGCTAATTTTGGCCTAATATGTGGTTTCTCATAGAGCATGTTTTGTGTGTCCTTGAGATGCATGTGTTTTATGCTTTTGTTGGGCCGTGTGATCTGTACATGCCTGTTCAACTTGGGCGTTGAAATATTGTACTTCCCCTGTGCCGCTATTTCTGTCTTCCTTTCCTTTAATGTTTCTTTCATTTTACTGGATTTCTACTGTTAGATGTGTATTTTTACTTGTTACAGCTCTTTGGTAAATTGACCGTTTTATCATTACACAATGTTTATCTCATTGCACTGTTTTTTTCTTCAGTTTATTTTGTCTGAGATAACAGTCTCCCCTGCTCTCTTTAGGGTGGACTGTCTATTTTCCATCCTTTCACTTTTCACCTTTCCATGTCCTTAGGTTTGTGAGTACTACCTGTCTCAACTCTCTGATAAACTCTGCGTCTCTTGCCCTGTGTTTTACCTCCTCTTACTTCTTCTAGTGGCCCCTGCTCAGGCGCATCATATGGTGGTGAAAGACAGGCACCCTGGACAGCTCCTTTCATGCCACTGTAATTTCAGAAGGAATGTATTGAATGTCTCCTTCCCATCATGATGTTTTTTGAGATAGTCTTGCTTAATACCTTTATTTTTTTCCATATTCTTTTTGCATGATTTTTAATTCTCCAAGAAGTTTTTTTACTTTACTATTGTGATAATTTTCGGGGAGGGTCATAATCTAATGACTCTTCTAATTTCAAATTGGTATTTTATTAATGGAAAAAAAAAGCAAAGAAAGTCTTTGACTTCTGTTAATGCCTTGCTATGTAAATTTAAATGAATAAAGTTGGATTTGTACTTTTGTATATGGTAATTTTCTTATGAATTGAGCTCAAGTTTTTTTTTTTTTTTTTTTTTAATGTTTTTAACAGTTTTCTTTTAGTAGCCTAATATAGAATCCTGTTGGCAAACTCAGCTGAGTACAAAGGATACATTTTTATCATCTGAAAGATGCTGAAATACATGTGAATAAAAGGATGATATAAAATTGTCCAAAAAATATGTCAAGAGACAAATCCTCTCGTTTCAGTTAATTTTTTATAGATAAGCATGCATGCATGTGCAAGTCTGTGGTTTAGACAGAAGACATCATGATTTAAAAACTACATATCCCTTTTTTTTTTTTCATTTGAAATTATGTTATCAGTATAATCTGTGGCCTTGGAATTTTTAAGCAATCCTGTTAGTGTTTTGAGTAGTAAATTACTAACACTTGTATTTCTGTATCCATGTCTATAATGACCTTTCATGCCATTGCACATTGTTCACCTTGGACTTTTTTTTTTTCATATTAATACAATATTTATTTCTTTTTCTTCTGTCAAACCCTGAGCCCACCACTTTCCCCAGTCTGCGTGAGGAGTTACAGGAAAGGAAACATACTGGGCAGACACAGGAGAAAGAGCTCTGGGAGGTGGAAACAGCTCCTTCACATCGTGAAGAAGATGAGCTAGACCAGCATCAGGCCAAACAGCCCATAGCCTTTGAGAGGTCCAAGCCCATGGCATAGAAGAGCTACTGTTTCAGGGAAGGGTTCCTGGCATAATAGTGATGAGTCTCCCGAACACAGTCCCACTTCCAGCCGTAGAACCAGCCACCCCCTTCTGTGGCAGGTCCAGCTCCAGGGAACTCGGCTGCTGTGTCAAAGTCCCTTGAAATGGCACTGGTTTGTAAGCTGTGGCTAGGAATGAGTGAGATGGTCCGGGGACCTAGGTCTGCCAAGCTGCTGTGGCTCTCATTGGTCAGTGTCTCCAGTCCTTCACCACCACTGTGGACAGTGATCACTCAACAGAGGGGAGGAGGTCCTCCCGATTAGGGAGGGGGTAGAGATGAATTTGGCGCAGGCGTCCATTTTCAGGGGATGAAGGCCTGAGGCCCGACAGCTGCTTCCCCTGCAGAGAAGACAGACGGGCAGGGAGGAGGGCCCTTTAGCACTTCTTTCAAGTTTTCTTTAGGAGCCCTCAGGACTTTCAATGTTCTGTCTATTTTAGTTGCTGAGCCCAAGCCTCTGAGTTCAGGTGCTTCGTGTAACATTTCTTACCTTCTTGATCTGAATCAGGTTTCTCAGAGTGTCTGTGACACAGGTTTTCTTCTGTAAGGTGGGAACAGAGCGTTCTTTAATGAGCTATTATATTGATGACAGATTTTTGCCTGTAAAGTACTTACTTAATGTTTCGAGTAATACTACAGTAATTTAGAGCAACAGGAAACCTTCACACACTTTTGGTCCTTGCTGTTGTTATCAGCGTCATAATTGAAACTTTGACCTTTCCATTAAAAGTGCCGTGGACTTCATCAACTCTGAAGACACCGCTCATGCTGTACCTCATCTACATAATGAATTGCACTGACTAGGTAGAAAATACTATCTGACACTTCTGTATAGCCAGTACAGTGTTGAGTTTTATTCATATGTATTTTATAGATTTTGAACAGTGATGAAGACTCCTTATTAACTGGAGGATCTCATAAGGCCATATGTAAAACCATAAGAAACTAAAATTAGAGATGCATAATTTCTCCAGATTCCCCTGCATGGATCTGTTAGAACACATACTTCAACCAAGTCGATCCTTACCCCTTAACACCCTTTCTCTTTGACATGAAAATGAGAACTTTTCATGGCCCTTTGGTAACATGTGGTTTCATTTCAGGAACGACTGACCTCTGAGGATGTGACCATCAAATTCACTCAGGAGGAGTGGGAATTCCTGGACCCTGCTCAGAGGGCCTTGTACAGGGACGTGATGCTGGAGACCTACAGGAACCTGCTGTCTGTGGGTGAGGATGACTTCCTTCCAGAGCTGCCCTTGGGTATCTGCATTTTCCCTGTGTGCCTCTTGGGAGGAACTGATGTCTTTCATCTGAGAGTTCTGGTGACTCGAGCATGACACAGCTTCACAAGGTTAAACTGACCCTTTTCAGATGCTCTGTCACATCTGAGGTTGACCCAGAGCTTAATTATGTACAAAGCTCACTGGCAAATGTTAAAAAAAAAAAAAAAAAAAACCCGATTTCCTATTTTCTACCTTTTGACTTTTGGCTCAGTGTTTTAAAAAATCCACAGCTCTTTAGATTTGTTTCTTCTGATAACCCTGAATATCTATTTCTTTTTGTTTGTTTTTGCTTGCCTTTTTTTGGCTCCACCATTCTGCATGGGGGATCTTAGTTCCCTAAGAATCAAACCTGCACCCCTGCATTGGAAATGAGAGTCTTAACCCCTGGATCACCAAAGGAGTCCCAGAATTTCTGTTTCTGATCTGAATAGTATCTTCACATTGGAGCATGAGAAAAAGCTTTGGACATTGGGGAATGAGGTAAAAATAGCCAAAAATACAACGTATAAAGAAGAATGAGTATCTCAAAAGGGCTGTTTTTTTCTGTTTAGGAGTCGGACAAGCTGGTGGATTGGATCCGCTATGGTTGTTACTTAGGAAAACGTAAGGAGAGTAGGTAGAGAAATTGTCTTTTTGATCCTAGATCCTACGAGGGGAGCATATGTGAATCTCGCAGGCTCTGAGCTTGCCATCTGTAGGTCGAGTGCATGGTCCCATCTCAAGATCCTGTCATGTCTGACCTTCATGTTGTATTATTTTTACTCTTGTGCTGCTCTACCCAGTCTGGGAATGTCAGCTGTTCCTGAAGTTACATTCTCCTTTGTATCATTTTACCATTTACATTTCTTTGAAATGTATTCCTGAGGGTCTGAAAGTTTATCTGGTTTCCTTGCTGTGATAATCCACCTATGTTTACTTGGCAGCTTCTGCTGAGTCTCTTGGGAGTGGATTTACTAACAGACACTATTCCTAGTGTTATTTTCTTGCTCTGTACAAAGTCACCACTTGAATCTATCCAGTAGAATGGTCAGTATGTTCTAAGATTATGAGAGAGAAAGTATCGCGAGAGCCTGTTACATCTTTCCAGGTTATTTTCTTGCTTTGGAGACTCTGTCAAGGGCACCATGACAGTGTTGTTCATGTATATCAAGGACCATATATTTTAGACTCTGTAAATGGTATGGGAATGTATACCAGGACAACTTTGTCCAAGTTCACATTCTCATATCTATGGGGCTATTGGCTGCACTGTTGTTCTGTGCATTGTATTTTTTTAATCACTGAGTTCAAAGTTCTGTGTTACTCTTAGTGTTTCTGTTTTGTATTTGCAATGTGTTGGATGGTTGATTGGGGAATGGTCCCTATGGCGGAACTGGTGATATCAGTTTACTCAAACTCGTCCATCGAGTCGGTGATGCCATCCAGCCATCTCAGCCTCTGTTGTCCCTTTCTCCTCCTGCCCCCAATCCCTCCCCCACATCAGGGTCTTTTCCAATGAATCACATCTTCACATGAGGTGGCCAAAGTATTGGAATTTCAGTTTTAGCATCAGTCCTTCCAATGAACACCCAGGACTGATCTCTTTTAGGATGGACTGGTTGGATCTCCTTCCAGTCCAAGGGACTCTCAAGAGTCTTCTCCAACACCACAGTTCAAAAGCATCAGTTCTTTGGCACTCAGCTTTCTTCACAGTCCAACTGTCATATCCATACATGACTACTGGAAAAACCATAGCCTTGACTAGACGGACCTTTGTTGGCAAAGTAATGTTAATATCTCTGCTTTTGAATATGCTATCTAGGTTGGTCATAACTTTCCTTCCAAGAAGTAAGCGTCTTTTAATTTCATGGCTGTAGTTTATAATTTTGATATAGTTCAAATTATTATCTGGTTTTATTTTGTGGCCTGTGCTTTTGTTGTTACATCTGGTTATTTGTGGGTTTAATTTCCAGAAACATTTCTTGCATGTTTACTTCTAGGAGTTTTATACATTTGGGACTTAGGTTTATGTCTTTAAACCATTTTGAGTTCATTTTTGTCTATAGTGTAAGATAATGTTTCAAGTAAATTCTTTTGTTGGTGGGTATTCAGTGTTGTCAACATGTCTTGTTTCATAGACTGCTTCCAACACGTAGTAGTTTTTACACCCTTGTGAAACATTGTTTGAACATTTCTGCAAGAGGTGTTTTTGTTTTTGTTTTAACCATTCTTTTTAGGTATACTGCTGCTAAGTTGTGTCAGTTGTGTCCAACTCTGTGCGACCCCATAGACGGCAGCCCACCAGGTTCCTCTGTCCCTGGGATTCTCCAAGCAAGAACTCTGGAGTGGGTTTCCATTTTCTTCTCCAATGCATGCGTGCTAAGTCACTTCAGACGTGTCCGACTTTGTGTGACGCCATAGACAGCAGCCCAACAGTCTCCTCTCTCCCTGGGATTCTCCAGACAAGAATGCTGGAGTGGGTTGCCATTTCCTTCTCCACCTTTTATGTATAGTTAATTTACAATGATATGTTTCAGGTATACAGCAATTTACAAGATACTTAATATAGTTCCCTGAGCTACATCGTACGTTCTTGTTGTTTATCTATTTTATATATATATTAGTTTGTATATATCCAGACTCCTAATTTATCTGTCCCTTTCCTGCCCCATCACCATCCTGCACTATCCCCTTTGGTACCATAAGTTTGTTTTTTATGCTGGGGAGTTTATTTTGTGAATAAGTTCATTTGTATCATTTGTTTCAGTTCAACATATAATATCCTATGATATTTGTCTTTTTCTGTCTGATTTCACTTAGAATAATCCCTAAGTCTGTCTATATTGCTGCAAAAGGCATTACTTCATTGTGTTTCATGCTGTGGAGGTGGCAACCCACTCCAATGTTCTTTCCTGGAGAATTTCATGGCCAGGGCAGTCTGGCAGGCTGCAGGGCCTGGGGTCTTAAAGAGTTGGACATGGCTGAGCTGCTTTCACTTCACAATATTTCCTTGTATATATGTACCACATATTCTTTATCCCTTTGTCAGTGAACATTTAGGTTGCCGCCATGTTTTGCCCCATGTAAATAGTGCTACTAAAAACATTGGGGTGCCTGTATCATTTTGAATTAGTTTTCATCCTTTCTGGGTATATGCCCAGGATTGGAATTGCTGGCTCATGTGATAGCTCTATAGTTAGTGGAACCTCCATGCTATTCTCCAAAGTGGCAGTACCAGTTTATGTTCCTTCCAACAGTGTAGGAGGGTTCTCTTTTCTCCATACCCTCTCAAGCATTTATTGTTTGTAGACTTTTTGATGGTGGTCATTCAGACCAGTGTGAGGTGAAACATTTATGTGGTTTTGATTTGCATTTCTCTCGTAAGTAGTGACATCAAACATCTTTTCAGGTGACTGTTGGTCATCTGTTTGTCTCCTTTGGAGAAGTATCCGTTTTGATCTTCTGCCCAGTTTTTGATTGGGTTGTTTGTTTGTTTGTTTTATATTGAGCTGTATGAACTGTTTGTATATTTTGGAAGTAAATCCCTGATAGGTAGCATCATCTGCATATATAGTCTCCTAGTCCAAAGTTGTATTTTTGTTCTTTTTTTTGGTTTCCTTTGCTTTGCAAAAATGTTTTAAATTTAATTAGGTCTCATTTATTTGATTTTGCTTTTATTACCATGACTCTAAGATGCAAAAATTTTGCTGACATTTATATCAGTGGTTTGCATTTGTTTTCCACTATGAATTTTATAGTATCTGGTCTTGCTTTTAGATGTTTAACACGTTGTGAGTTTATTTTTGTATGTGGTGTTAGAAAATGTTGTAATTTCATTCTTTTTCATGTAACTATCCATTTATCCCAGCATCACTTATTAAAGAGACTTCCTCATTCTATATTCTTTCCTCCTTTTTATATAGAATAATTGACTCTAAGTAAATTGATTTATTTCTGGGTTTTCTGTCCTGTTCTACTGACCTGTGTTTCTGTTTTGTGCCATCATCCTACCACTTCCCTGGTGGCTCAGATGGTAAAGCCATTTGCCTACAATGCAGGAGACCCAGGTTCCTTCTGGAGAAGGAAATGGCAACCCACTTCAGTATTCTCGCCTGGAAAATCCCATGGACAGAGGAACCTGGTAGGCTATAGTCCTTGGGCTCGCAAAGAGTCAGACACGACTGAGCGGCTTCACTTTAACTTTGATGACTGTAAGTTTGTAGTATGCTCTGAACTCAGGAAACATGATTCCTCCAGCTCTGTTCTTCCTTCTCAAGATTGATTTAGATATCAGAGTCTTTTGCATTTTGGTACAAATTAAGTTTTTCTTTGTTGTATGAAATATGTCATTGTTAATTTGATAAGGGTTCCATTGAATATGAAGATTGCCTTGGATAGTATGGTCAATTTGACAGTGTTATTTTTTTCAATCCAAGAACACAGTATATGTTTCCATCTGTTTGTGTCATCTTTGCTGTCAGTCATCAGCATCTTACAGTTTCATGAATACAGTTCTTTTGACTTTTAGGAAGGTTTATTCCTTAGAAATTTATTCTTTTCTCTGAGATGGTGAATGGGATTGCTTCATTAATTTCACTTTCTGATATATCATTATTAGTGTATAGAAATGCAGCAGTTTCTATATATTTTGTATCCAGCAAGTTTACTCTGTTCATTGATGAGGTCTAGTTGCCATCTGGTGGCATCTTCGGGATTTTGTGTGTGTAGCCTCATATTGACAGTTTTACTTCTTCTTTATTTTATTTTATTTTTTTTTTACCTTGAATTCTTTTTATTTCTTTTTCTTTTCTGATTTTTGTGGCTAGGACTTCGAAAAATATGTCCAGTAAAAGTGGTAATAGTGAACATTCTTGTCTTATTCATATTGTTAAGGGGAATGCTTTCAATTTTTCCTTGTTGAGTATGATTTTAGCTGTGTGTTTGACATATACAGTCTTAAATTATGATGAGGTAGGGTCCATCTGGGCTGACTTTCTGAAGGGTTTTTATCATAAATGGCACTTGAATTTTGTGAGAATCTTTTCTGCATCTATTGATGATCATATGGTTTTTCGTCTTCAACTGTTAATGTGGTGTATCATAGTGATTAACTTGTGGATATTGAGAAATTTTGCATCCCTGCAATAAATCCCACTTGAACATGGTATGATCCTTTTATGTATTAGTAAGTGTTTGAATCTGCTCTTTTGAACTCAGGGGAGGTCTAGGAGAATAAAGCCTTTTCTACAAAAAGGTGTTGGATGCCTCAGAAAGGCTTTTGTAACTGGGAATGTCCTCCAGAGTCAGTTTCAATCCCTCCTTTGATACTCCTCAATCGTGAGATGAACATATATAGAAGAAGAAATGAAATAAATGTCCAATAGAGAGGTTAATCGTACTTGACAGAGGAACCCAGGTTTAGATAGCCTTTTCCTGTATTTTCCTTCTGATTTCTGCTAATAAGATTCTTACACAATATCCTGGAATATTGTATATCCTTTTCTTGAATATAAGCATTCCATTGTAACTTACAAAATTCACAGTTGGATACATTTCATTGTAAATAGTATAACAGGTATTATCCTGCTTTCTCCATATATCACAGTCACTTTTAAAATCTCTCTTCTTTCTGTCCCATACCCGTAGTATAATGCCCATAAACTTGCTGAACCAGTTCTTTTCTTTTAAGGTCAGTATATTAGTTTGCGCTCTCAGTTATTTTCTCAAAGAGATGCAGTCACAAGCTGATATCTGACATAAACCTGTGTACCCTATGCTCCATGCAGGCCCTTTCTTAGTCCTGACCAGTCCTCACATAGTACTTTGATATGGACGGAAACATCGTTCTTACCTACCACATCCCTCCACCTTTTACATACTCTCACGTAAAGATAATCTCTGGTCATTTATTGAACAAGTTTCTCAGGACATGACCTAAATCACTCTGTGCATCCATGATGACTCACAGCCCATTTCTAGATGGGATAGTTGAATAATAGTTAAGACTACTTCTGTCTTGTATCTTCCTTGATATTTTCTTTCCAAGTTCCTTGTATTTTTTTTTCTTTTTTACTATTTTCTCGTCTATTCATTCAGTGGGTGGTCATGTTGACAAATAAGTTTTCTCAGTCTGTAGGTTCAGATTCATATCCTGTTTCTCTTACCACTTTGCGCACCAATTGGGTGTGTCTCCTGCTCTGATTAGAGAAAAACACGTTAATTTACCTTAAGCCTTTCAAAGCAAATTAGTGCTGTTGGTTGGCTTACAGTAGTGCATGTTTTATAGTAAATACTCAAAATTTACTTTTGTTTAAAAAATGTAATACTGTATGTTCTTTATGATATGATGTTATCTACATTATATCTTTTTAAAACTTTATTAATTTATAATTGAAGTATAATTGCTTTACAGAATTTTGTTTTCTGTCAAACCTCAACTACATTATATCTTGTATGCTTTTCACTTGGAACATTTTTCAGCAATATTGTGTCTGACCCTAGTCAATAAATACACAAAGCACTCACTTTTTATTTATTATATTTTGGTGCCATTAAACCAGGTAATTAAGAATAGTGCATGGCTAGAGAGAATCCTTCCTTGGTGGCTCCGTGGTAAAGAATTCACCTGCTAATGCAGAAGATGCAGGTTTGATCCCTGAGTCAAAAGATCCCATGGAGAAGGAAATGGCAACCTACTCCATTATTCTTGCCTGGGAAATCCCATGGACAGAAGAGTCCGGTGGGCTACAGTCCATGGGGTCGTAAAGCGTCAAACACAGCTGAGCGACAGAACAATAACAACATAGGTAGGGATTGCTTTGATTATTGGCTGTTAGAAAACTGATGACTATTTTACGTCTTAATTTTTGTGTCATTTGTTTAGCATGTATTCTGCAATACAGCTGACACATACTACTTGTTAACATTGTAAAGTGCCTTTTCTTTTTGGGTATGTAGTTCTATAGCAGATTTAGAAAACTATGTTGTTTCCAAAAAGTTGTTTTTGTCATATTCTTCATTTTCTCATTTGTTTTCAATTGTAAGCAACAAATTATGTATAGTTAATTGGGTAAGCTTGCTTTCAGATTATTGACTATTACAGTATGTAATATATTGTTTAGAATTTATGTAGAGTAAGTATGCACAATACAATGATAGTGTAATATTTTTCTTTTCAATTTGAGACAACTGTTGATTGATACGTTCCTAGGGGTCCTGGTAGAAAAATACTCTGTTTTTGAGAGTTGGCATAAGATTGTCCAATGTGAGTGTGTTTGGCATATGGTTTTTAAAACTAAGCTACCTTAACGGTGAATTTATGTTATCATGCTTTCTTAAGTTAAGAATTCTATTCCTTTAGTGTTTCTAAAAACTTAAGGTCATCATTGTGGTGTTCCATAACTTGGTGTAAGTATTACTTTTAGTGTAACCTATATTCAACATGAAAGATTTATTTTTGAATTATTGTGAGCAGGATACCTGTGGTTCTTTTTATCTTGTAGATATCTCTCCTACACATGGGATCAAACATTTACAACCCAAAGTGAACAGTGATAAACGAGAAACATTCCACACATTGATGCTGGGAAGCCCTGAAAGCTGTGAAATCAAACATGTTCATCTTTGGGAAAGTCAGGAAAATATGTGTGACTTTGAGTGTCAGGGAGAGATGACAAAAGAAATTACAAAGGCACACCTGTAAGCCTTAATGGAAATGTGCCTGATGGAAGAGAGTCACATGATGGAAAGGATGCAGGAATCAAGCCCTTTGGAAACAGGCTTGGATTTAAGTCTCAGGATAAACTGCAGATATTTCAAACTGGTGGGATATTTTCTGAATATAATAGAGTTGAGAGGTCTGTCAACAACAGTTTCTCATTTTCATCACTTCAAAGAATTCTTCCTTGTGTCCAAACCAGTGTTTCTAACATATATGGGAATGATTTTATGAATTCTTCAGTAGTATCACAAGACCTCAATACGCACAGCAAAAAGCTTTACAAATGTGATGAGTGTCGCAAGGCCTTTCATGTAAAGTCAATCCTTTTTAAGTCATCAGAGAGTTCATACTGGAGAGAAACCTTACAAATGTGATGAGTGCAGCAAGGCCTTTACTCACAGCTCAAACCTCAGGATACATCAGAAAATTCATACAGGACAGAAATTTAAATGTGATATATGTGACAAAGTATTCAGCCGAAATGAAAACCTTGCTGGTCATCAGAGGATTCATACTGTAGAGAAACCTTACAAATGTAATGAGTATGGCAAGCACTATAGTCACTCCTCAAAGTTAATAAGTCATAAGAGACTTTATACTGGAGAGAAACCTTACAAATGTGATGAGTGTGGCAAGCACTTTAGGAAACCTTCACATTTCAGACATCATAAGAGATTACATACCGGAGAAAAACCTTACAAATGTGATGAGTGTGGCAAAGTCTTTAGTTACAGACCAGCCCTCAGGAGACATAAGAAAAATCATATAGGAAAGAAATTATTTAAATGTGATATATGTGACAAAGTCTTCAGCCGAAATACCCACCTTGCTGCTCATCAGAGGGTTCATACTGGAGAGAAACCTTACAAATGTAATGAGTGTGGCAAGCACTATAGTCACCCTTCACCGTTAATAAGTCATAAGAGACTTCATACTGGAGAGAAACCTTACAAATGTGATGAGTGTGGCAAGGCCTTTCGTGTAAAGTCAATCCTTTTAAGGCATCAGACAGTTCATACTGGAGAGAAACCTTACAAATGTGATGAGTGTGGCAAGGCCTTTCATGAAAAGTCAATCCTTTTAAGGCATCAGACAGTTCATACTGGAGAGAAACCTTACAAATGTGATGAGTGTGGCAAGGCCTTTCGTCTTAAAACCTTCCTTTTAAATCATCAGACAGTTCATACTGGTGAGAAACCTTACAAATGTGATGAGTGTGGCATGGCCTTTCGTCTAAAGTCAACCCTTTTAAGTCATCAGACAGTTCATACTGGAGAGAAACCTTACAAATGTGATGAGTGTGGCAAGGCCTTTCGTGTAAAGAGAGTCCTTTTAACTCATCAGACAATTCATACTGGTGAGAAACCTTACAAATGTGATGAGTGTGGCAAGGCCTTTCCTGTAAAGTCAGTCCTTTTAAGGCATCAGACAATTCATACTGGAGAGAAACCTTACAAATGTGATGAGTGTGGCAAGACCTTTCGTATAAAGTCAATGCTTTTAAGTCATCAGAGGGTTCATACCGGAGAGAAACCTTACAAATGTGATGAGTGTGGCAAGGCCTTTACTGACAGCTCACAGCTCAGGAGACATCAGAAAGTTCATACAAGAAAGAAATCATTGAAATGTGATGTATGTGACAAAGTCTTCAGCCGAAATGCACACTTTGCTCGTCATCAGAAGGTTCATACTGAAGAGAAACGTTACAAATGTGATGAGTGTGGCAAAGCCTTTTGTGTAAAGTCAATCCTTTTAAGGCATCAAACAGTTCATACTGGAGAGAAACCTTACAAATGTGATGAGTGTGGCAAGGCCTTTCGTCTTAAAACCTTCCTTTTAAATCATCAGACAGTTCATACTGGTGAGAAACCCTACAAATGTGGTGACTGTGGCCAGACCTTTCGTCTAAAGTCAACCCTTTTAAGGCATCAGACAGTTCATACTGGAGAGAAACCTTACAAATGTGATGAGTGTGGCAAGACCTTTCGTGTAAAGTCAGTGCTTTTAAGTCATCAGACAGTTCATACTGGAGAGAAACAAGGACAAATGTGATGAGTATGGCAAGGCCTTTACTGACAGCTCAGACCTCAGGAAACATCAGAAAATTCATACAGGAAAGAAATTATTTAAATGTGATATATGTGACAAAGTCTTCAGCCGAAATGTAGACCTTGCTGTTCATCAGCGGGTTCATACTGGAGAGAAACCTTACAAATGTGATGAGTGTGTCAAGGCCTTATATGTAGTCAATCCTTTTAAGTCATCAGACAGTTCATACTGGAGAGAAACCTTAGAAATGTGCTGAGGGTGGAAGAGTCTTTCGTCAAAAACTACATCTTCGACTTCATTGGATAATTCATACTGGAGAGAGACCTTTCAGATGTGATGAGTGTGGCAAGTTCTTCAGTCGAAATTCATACCTTACAAGTCATTGCAGAATACACATAGAGAAAGCTTTCAATGTTTTGAGTGTGGAAAATCCTTTACTCATGTCTCAGCACTCACTAAACATCAGAAAATCCATACATGAGAGAAACATATGTGAATGTGGTATATGGTAGAAGTCTTCAAAATTCAAAGTTCAAAATTCACACCCTACTGTTGGTCAAAGAATTCATTCTACTGAGAAACCATACAAATATCATGAGTGTGGCAACATCTTAGGCCTCATGAGAAAATTCATACTGGATAGAAGACAGATATATATGTATTTATTAGGTCTTTATAACATGAATTCATTCTAGAAAGATTCCTCACCAATTTCACAAGTGTGGGAAAAAAAACAACACCCTATCCTCACAGCTCACATCTCGCCAATAGTATCAGAGTACTTATCCTGGAGCAAACACACAGCAATGTAATATGTGTGGCAAGGATCTTACCCAAAATAGGGACATAGTAGAGCCATACTTCCCAGACTCAGTGATTGTGCCAAATCCTTTGCCTATTTCACTGTATGTATTCTCTGATGACTTTAGTTCAGGTACTCAGCAAGTGCAGTAAGTCCATATTTGAAGAGAACCTTTAGAGATCTTTTCATGTAAAAGAAACCTGAATTCTAACGCAACAAAGATGATTCTTTGGGACAGCAGTCCAGCATCTCTTTGGTCTCCTGGCTTTCTGAATAAAGTCACTATTCCTTGCCCAACAAGTAGTCTCTCAGTTTATTGAGCTGTTGTGTGGTGAGCTCTAAGAGCTTGGCTTTGGTAATACATTGATCAAACGCATTTGCTACATGCGTTTCATGATGGTCTCTGGGAAGGAATCAATGAGATGAAGGGGCCAATTTCATTAGATATGATTCATTCACTGGCATGTTTCCTGGAAAAACACACAGCGTGAATTACGAAATTCAATAGTGTGTGTGAATTAGCAAGAGGGAGGGCGGAAAATAACGTAAAAGTAGGACATGACTCATGGTCAGTAGGATCAGGAAGCCCCTCCATACATAGTCCAGCCTGTTATAAAACATACTGTTCAACCAACTGACCTTGAACAGAGTAGGCAAGATGTTAAAAGGACTGGGCTTTTCATAGGAGGAGAGGGACAGTTACCAGGGACTGATGGTGTCCTAGGAATAATGCATAGGAAAGGGTCATGTTCTCCATTGGATAGAAATAACTGTTGTATGTATGATTAAAGAACAGTTACTCTTATTTGTGGAAATTGAAGACAGTGCTGTCATGGTCTTTGTAGACCAGGACCTGGGGACTGGAGTCGATGAGAAGAAGGATGCAGGGGACCCAAGTCTCGAGTGAAACCGGGTTGCTTTATTTGCAGAAACGCATGCTTATTATATCTTCATACAAGGCAGCTTTAGGCAGTAAAAAATATTGAGCAAAAACAAAGCCAAGCAAATAAAAATCTTCAAAGGGCCAGAAAGCATTCTATATCCTGAGAAAGGGGCATAACTGAATAGATTACCTCTAAGTAAAAAGTCGTGGAAGAGAGTCACTGAAAGAAATCCAAGCAGGTGCCCTTTCTCATAACCTCAGTCCTGAGAACTGCCTGCACCTCTGCTCGTTCCTGATTTCCAAGAACTGGTAAGGAATAGAGAGTCCTTGAAAAACGGCACACAAAAGAAGAAACTAACATATTGGATCCCTTAAAGTTGAACATCCCCTGACAGTTCCCCCTTTTTTATGTTTTCATAATTGGTGATGACTATAGATACTTTTGTGGAAAAGGCCCTGACCAATTGAGTTTGTTTAGTTTGAACAATTTTAGTTGAAAGCCATCAGTATATTATAAATATAATCACCAGGATAATTATAGTTCCAGATCCAATACTATGTGTAATGCCTTGAAACCATCTTCGAGGGTCTAGCCCAGATAATTGATCAGCTAGCTGTTCAGCTAAGGTTTCCAAATTGTTGGAAGAGGGTAGACTCTTAGAGAAGGTCTCAAGGATCTCCTTTGCAACCATTGTACATTTAAGGGAGCATTATTATCCATATCTTGCAAATGAAATTTGATTTGTTCCCAATTGTAAGCACTATGGTTGAACCGAAGAGAAGTGGTACAAAATTGAGTCCAACTCCAATCACAATATAAAATACTTGTTTTTATAAATCTATTAATTGGTCACCAACCCATTGGATGACTGTTTTTAATTCCTGAATTTTATCTTCAACTTTTTCATCTATCTGAACCTGAGTGACCCATATAATAGTATGAGCATCTTTAGTCCAATTTTGAATGAAGTTTTGTATTTGAAGTTTGTAAAGCAATGTCTGTGATAGCGGCAGTGGTGCAAATAGCTATTAAGCCCAAAATGCCAAGAATCAACCATCTCATGAATCACTTACATCATAAGAGTAATTTAGTGAGTAACTGGAAGGCAAGTCTTGCCATGGGACCCTCTTTCCAGGGTCTTTGGAAATCTACTGGAACTACAAACTATGTCGAGATTGAAGAATCAAAAGGAATTCTTTTTTTTTTTTTTTGAAAAATAGAGGAATTAAGTATACAGTTT
Source organism: Nanger dama (assembly GCA_917880005.1). NCBI lineage: Eukaryota > Metazoa > Chordata > Mammalia > Artiodactyla > Bovidae > Nanger > Nanger dama. The sequence continues at coordinate 1,265,236 of CAKJTW010000155.1, forward strand.
GCAAATATACAAGTCACAGGACGTAAAGTCTTATTAAATTGCAAGTTTCCTATGGCTATAACAAAAGGAAGGGGAACACAAGCTTGTATAAAATATGAATGATTATAATGGAAGTAATAGTTACCATGACTCATCTCTGTGAAATATCCAGTCCAAATTGCAAGGTTTTCAGTATTTGTAGCAAGTTTCCTGATGTCCCATTGTTCAGGCCCAATTCATTTATTGAGGACGATTTGAGGGTGAAGAGGTGCCATTCTGCCGTCAAGCCAGGCAAGGAGTCCTTTGTCATGGAAGTGTTCCATTGAACTGTCGGTAGTTTTCCATGTTACTTGAGTAACATAATCCCACATAGTCTTATTAATGTCATCTGAGAAGTTAGATAACCACATATCAGAGGGTCCCCAATCAACAATGGTGTAATTAGCCACAAACACGAATTTCCATGATGTACCTTGACATCTATCTCAATAAATAGGAGTATATTTAAAGTCCTTATAAGTAAACCCTTTGCATTCCAACGTTTGTCCTTTTCCTAGAGTATTGGTAGTATTGACATGGTTCTCATAAAGGGACAGGGCAGCAAGCAGTCTAAACCATGTGTGGAAGCTCTTTTTCGAGGCAAGATGAACGCCTATGTTTGTTGACTAACATTAATAAATAATTCTGCTGGGCCCATGCATAAAGGAAGGATTTCAAAGCTTAGAGAAATGTTAATTAATCTTCCTTCTTCCTCAGGATGAGAGGGCCTCTCCAAGTGCCAAGGAGGAGGCCTATGTACTGCATCTTTAGTGGATATGACTGGCCCTATATCTGTCCATTCTACAATCTGCAATAAAGGGGGTTTAGGTATATAAGGACAATAAATGTGATTAATTAAGTCAGCCTGAGCAGCGAAAGAAAAGCAAGCATAGTGAAAAAAATTTTTTCTGGATTCCAAGGCATTCCCTGTTGAGAAAGTAGATTTTCAGCTTGATTAGTAAGAGTTTTTATCTGTCCCCAAGTGGGGGAGATCATAAGGTCGATGACCTTGAGTGTGGCGTTACTTAGAAAATTTTAAAGTTGCCATGGCTTGTACTGGAAACTCCTCCTCCTGGATATTTCACCTATGGGGATCCAGCCCCAGCAGGATCCAGGGATACCCTCAGGATGAGTGATGTCGGTGAGTGGGGAAGAGAGAGAGAAGAAAGAATAGAGGCTGATATTCTTTGGTTTTACACACAAAGCCAATAAAGCCCCAGACAAGGGACCTGCTCTGTTCTCGGAGGCTGCAGGCGCCCTCTTGCCAGAGTGAAGACGCAGAGCACCTTCTCAATTGGGTCTTAGAAGCCCAGGCAGAAAAGTGAACTCAGAGAGCCCCTGTGCTCCAAGGGATCAGCCTGAAAAAGAGGGAGAGAAAGGAAGAAAGGGAAAGAGAAAGAATGACATGGGGAGACCAAGCTTTGGTGATCAAGGCCTGTAACTTTATTTTCAAAAGGAACTTCTATAGCCTGACTTGTACATAGAGGGAAATGAAAAATGCAGAGTCATGCAGAGGTAGCCCAAACATTCCAACAGTTTTGCCCTTACCAAAACCAGGATTTTTTCTGCACACCTTTTCCATAAACAATGTTGTGTACATTATCTTCTGGCCTTGGAGGCCTGTGGACATTTTATGACCCTCTTTTGATAAAGGCTGCTCAACCAGAAAACTTATTTTCCCTTGAAGTGTTTTTTTCTTTATATTTCTAATCTATGTCAGCCTCAGAAAGTGCTAAACAGGGTTACATTCTCACTGAGCAAAGGTGTAATGAGTTACAAGAAAGAAAGTCCCAGTTAGCTCAAAGGTCTGATGTGGTTAATTCCAAGGCTACTGCTTGTTTTTCTTACATTCCAACTACATTAACTATTGCAGGTGCACAGTGGATAAGGGCTATGGGATGTTGGCAGCAAGCATTGGCTCAACAATGAAATCCTACGCCAGCACTATTCTAATAATTTTTAACTCTTTGAAAGGCTCCATATTTTTAGAATGTTTTAGGCTTCTGGTGCCTCTCACGATTGGGAGGCTGTGAACAATCACATGTGTAGGTGCAAGGGTCTGGATAAACCTGTCAGGCAAGCTAGAAAGCCATCAGAGTGGTTTGAATTGAAACACTCCCTCTCATGGCCAGAGGACTTATTAGCTAGAGCCCTAAGTTGACTTTCTCCAGAGAAAAGTGTTTGGGGATAGCCCCCTGTTAATGTCAGAAGAGTTGATGAAAGGCATAAAATAGACAGATTCTGGTTTTGGGGTAGATGCTCGAGCACATCTGGAGGACCCCTTGAGTCCTGATCTGCCTTGCTCATCAGGTCTCCTCCACATGACCTTGTCATGGGTGGGATCTCCCGTGGTGGCTCCCGGCATTCGCCATTTCTTTGTCTTGAATGCTGGTGGCTCCCCTGGGGCCAATCTTCCAAAAAGGAACACAACTGATTTTCGTTGGGTCCATCTGGAGAAATACAACCATACCCTTTTCCCTTTAATATTAATTTTCTAATTTCCATTGTTTACTCAACCCATCTTTATATAAAACGGGCAGAGTTAGGGAGATATCCTTCAATGCCTCGAAATGTTTTTCTGCTTTTGGCAAAATATCCCCTTGCAGTAAGTTAAAAAAATTTAAAGCTGTATTAGCAATAGTTATAGGATTAAAGAATATATTGTGTTGGAATCTGTTGGGGTCATTTAATGGAGCGGAAACTGGCAGTGTGCTGACGATAAGAAAGAGAAACAGAGAGAAAGAAAAAAAGACACAGGGACCAAAGCTCTTGTGTAGCAAAGGTGCTTTTATGATCTTTCTGTGAGTATATAGGCTGTTGCACAGGAAATTTCTTTCGATAATGATAAAGATCAGAAAACCAAACGTACAGCAACTGTTACCAAGGGAACAAGGAATTAATAATGGTCACAAGATCAGGAGACAATCCATATCTCATGAAAGAGGATTGAGACTAAGCAGCTTTGTCATAAGGAGAATGTTTATTCAAGGAGATTCAAGCCTGTCTCATCCTATGACCTCAGTCCTGGGAGTGGTGTGCCATTCCACTGGTTTCTGACACCAGAAACTGATAAGGGACAAAGGATTTATGAGAAACAGCATGTAGGAATCCTCCTGTTAGATATTCCCTGACAATTCCCCCTTATTTATTTATAATAATTGTAAAAAGGATTCAAGTTTTAATAATTTTTGCATGAAGGCAATGGTGAACGACAAATATAATTGTCAAGGCAATCACCAAAATTACAGTTCCAGACCCGATGCTGTAAGTAATGTTTTGAAACCATCCGTGTGGGTCTAGCCCAGATAATTGATCAGCTAGTTGTTCAGCTAAAGTTTCCAAATTAGTGGAAGAAGGCAGATTTTTAAAAAGGTTTCAAAGATTTTTTTTGTAATAATTGTACATTCAGAGAGGCAATATCATGTATGTTTTGTAAATGAAATTTGATTTGTTCTGAGTTGCAGGTACTATTATTGAATTGAACAGGAGTAACACAAAATTGAGTAGAATTCCAATCACATTTTAGCATCACCTGTTTTTGTACATCTATTAATTGCTCTCCAACCCATTTGATGGCAGTTTTTAGTTCCTGTATTTCATCTTGAATATCCTCATCTATCTGAGCCTGAGTGGCCCACATAATATGAACATCTTTAGTCCAATTTTGGATGAAATTATGTGTTTGAATTAAAGTTTGTAAAGCAATGCCAGTGACAGCAACAGTGGTGCAAATAGCTATTAATCCCCAAATGGGAAGAATCAGCCATCCAATGAATCATTTAGATCGCCAGAGCAGTTTAGTAAGTAACCAGGAAGCAAGTCCAGCCATGGGACCTTCTTCCCAGTGCGGCTGGAGATTTATTGGTAACCACAGACTACATCAAGATCGAAGAATCAAAAGGGATTCATTTCTTAAGAAAACAGAAGAGTTAATAATTTGCAATTTATACAAGTTACAGAACATAAAGTCTTATTGAATTGTAAATTTCCTATAGCTAGAACAAAAGGAATGGGAAAACAAGCTTATATGAAATATGACTGATTATAACGAAATAGTTTCTATGACTATGGTTGGTCCCTGTGCAATGTCCAGTCCAAATCCCAAGTTCTTGGGTGGATGCAGCAAGTTTCCAGGTGTCCCATTGTTCAGGCCCAGTCTGTTTATTAAGGCTGATTCGAGGACGAGGGGGTGCCATTCCACCGTCAAGCCACCCAAGAAGTTCTTTGTCATGGTAATGTTCCATTGTAGTGTTAGTAACCTATGCTACTTGAGTAGCATAATCACACACAGTGCTGTTAATATCATCTGAGAAGTTAGACAACCACATGCCATGGTGTTCCCAGTTGACAACTGTATGATTAATTTTCCTGATTTGCCCTGACATTTGTCCCAATGAACCTGAGTATATTTAAAGTTCTTATTAGTAAACGCTTTGCATAGTGTTCTTTGTTCTTTCCCTAATGTTTCAGTAGTATAAACATGGTTCATGGACAAAGAAAGGGCAGTAAATAATCTAAGCTATGTCCAAAACTCCTCTTTGGAGGCAGGGCAAAAGCCCAAGTTTGTCAGCTAACATTTTTGCATAATTTTGCTGGGCCCATAGACAAAGGAAGGACTTCATAACCTGCTGGTGCTGCTGCTAAGTCACTTCAGTCGTGTCCGACTCTGTGCGACCCTATAGATGGCAGCCCACCAGGCTCCCCTATCCCTGGGATTTACCAGGCAAGAACACTAAATGCATGAAAATGAAAAGTGAAAGTGAAGTCTCTCAGTCGTGTCTGACCCTCAGCGACCCCATGGACTGCAGCTTTCCAGGCTCCTCCACCCATGGCATTTTCCAGGCAAGAGTACTGGAGTGGGGTGCCATTGCCTTCTCAGCTTCATAAAAACCTAGAGAGATATTAGTTTCCCTTGTACTTCAGGGTGTGAGGGCCCTTTAAGGCTCCAGGGAGAAGGCATATATATGGAGTCATTGGTTAATATGATTGGTCCTTTCTCCGTCTATTCTACAACCTGAAGTAAAGGGGGGTTGGGTATGTAAGCCCAGTAAGTGTGATTAATTAGTTCAGTTTTAGTGGGCGGGGAGGCACAAGCAAGCAAAGCAAGCAGGGCAACAAAAATATTTTCAGGACTCCAAGGCATTCTCTGTTGAGAAACCGGATTTTCAGCTTGATTATTGTAAGGGTTTTTTTTGTCCCCAAGAGGGGAGATCATAGGTTGATGCCGCCAAGGGCTGTGCTTTCTGGAGATCTTTAGAGCCGCCATGGCCTGTATTGGAATTTCTTCCTCCTGGGGTTTTTGTTGTCTCGTCTCTGTCTTGAAGGCCGGAGGCCCCATTGGGTCAGATCTTCCAAAGAGGAAGCCATGTGAGTTCGTTGGATTCATCTGGGGACATACAAGCATACCCCTTTCCCTGTAAGATTAATTTCCCAGATTTCCATTGTTTATTCAACCTGTCTTGGTACCAAATGGGCAGAGGAGAAGAAGAGTCCTTCAATACCTTGAAATGTTTTTCTGCCCTTGTCAAGATATCTCCTTGCGGTAAGTTTAAAAACTTAAAAACAATTAAAGCTCTATTAACAGTAGTTATAGGCTTAAAGAATATATTGCATTGGAATCTAGTAAAGTCGGCTCTGGGTAAGGAAGATAAAAGTGTTCCTGTGTATTCCCCCTTATTTAATTTTTTATTTGTAGTTTCAGTGTGTAATGTGTTTGTTTAACTACGTCTTGTGTTTGTGGATTATAAGGAATGTCTGTAATCTGTTTAATAGAGAATGAATGTAAAAATTGTTTGAACTGCTTAGAAATACAGGCAGGGCCATTGCCTGTTTTTATAGATTTAGGTGTTGTCATTATTGCAAAGTAAGCTAATAGGTGGGTTATAACATGTTGTGTAGTTTCACCTCAGAGAGGTGTGGCCCATATAAAAGAAGAATTTGTATTGATCAAGACATGTAAGAAGGGAGAGGAAGAAAGTTCAGGGCAATGAGTTACATCCATTTGCCATAAAATTCTCTTTCATTTGTTGTAAACCTTTTTATATGTTTGTATTCATCATTTTATTAGCTATTTCTTATATCTTTTTATTAAAAGCATACATCTTTTCTTTAGCAGCTATGAAGTGCCTTGTATATTAGCATTTTATAGATTGGTGAATATATTTATTATATATTATATTCATTATATATACATTTATATGTATTTATTAATAGTCTAAAATCTCTTTAGTTTTTATGTAAGAAAAACTTTTTGTAAGAGGAAGTTAGTGTTCAGTAAAGCTGAAACTCCAGTACTTTGGCCACCTCATGTGAAGAGTTAACTCATTGGAAAAGACTCTGATGCTGGGAGGGATTGGGGGCAGGAGGAGAAGGGGATGACAGAGGATGAGATGGCTGGATGGCATCACGGACTCAATGGACGTGAGTCTGAGTGAACTCCGGGGGTTGGTGGTGGACAGGGAGGCCTGACGTGCTTCGATTCATGGGGTTGCAAAGAGTTGGACACAACTGAGTGACTGAACTGAACGGAACTGATTGTATTAGTTTTGCTATACGTCAACGTGAATCCACCATGGGTGTACACGTATTCTCAATTCTGAACCTTCCTTCCACCTCTCCCCATACCATCCATCCGGGTCATCCCAGTGCACCAGCCCCAAGCATCCTGTATCCTGCATTGAACCTGGACTGGCGGGCGATTCATTACTTATATGATATTATACATGTTTCAATGCCATTCTCCCAAACCATCCCACCCTCTCCCTCTCCCACAGAGTCCAAAAGACTGTTCTATACATGTGTCTCTTTTGCTGTCTCGCATACAGTGTTATCGTTACCATCTTTCTAAATTGCATACATATGTGTTAGTATACTGGATTGGTGTTTTTCTTTCTGGCTTACTTTATTCTGTATAATTAGCTGCAGTTTCATCCACCTCATTAGAACTGATTCAAATGTATTCTTTTTAATGGCTCAGTAATACTCCATTGTATATATGTACCACAGCTTTATATACAATCATCTGCTGATGGACATCTAGGTTGCTTCCATGCATCCACCTATGCACTCTTTACTGATGAAGACCTGAGGTAACGTTCTGGCTCCTGTGAGCTGTTGCAAGCAATCTTGTATCTCATTGCTGTCACTGTTGGCTGTGATATCAACAAATTCCTAAAGCTCTTGTTTGAAGGGCAGTTGACTGAGGAACTCCTGAGTCCTTCTGCAGTAGGGACAGGTGGGCTTGATGAACACCACCAACTTCCCAGACTGGATCTTGCTGTTCATGAATGCCTGAGCCATGCTGCCTCCACCTGGAGGACACCTTAACTGCCAAGAACTGACTTTTATGTTAGCATTTTATAGATGGGTGAGCATAAATACCAGTGATAATTTCCAAAACCTTTGCTTTCTTAGAACATTTTAGGATGGCACCAAACAAAATGAGAGCAAAATGAGGACTGTAGCCTGGGAGGCAGCATCTCAGATAGCTCTGAGAGACTGCTTCAAAGCGGCAGTGGGGAAGGTCAATATATAAGGCTTTGGTGAAGGGGAAGTTCAATACCATGAAGCACTTATTTTACAAAAGATTTTTTGTTAGTCATGAGGATATGATGTCACCATAAAGGGATTTAGTGCTTCTCTAGACAGGAGGAGATGCAATGATTGAGACCATAAAATCTGTTCCTGAAAACATTAAAAAAAAAAAAATCCCATTGTCTAAAGACCCATCTCACCAGATTCCCTGGAGCGTGGAGTGCCTCTCTCCATAGCTGTTGAAGGGCAACAGCTATAGGAGCATGGGGTTCACTCTCCATAGAGGCAGACGGCAAACGCCTTTGTTGTTCAGTCACTGACAGTACTCTTGGCCAATGCCACTTTGTAATTGACAGGCATTTGCTATGACCAGTGCATTCTCTTAACAAAATCGATAGCTTTGCCCTGCTTCATTCTGTACTCCAAGGCCAAACTTGCCTGTTACTCCAGGTATCTCTTGACTTGCTACTTTTGCATTCCAGTTCTCTATGATGAAAAGGACTTTTTTTTTTTTTTTTTGGTGTTAGTTCTATGAAATCTGTAGGTCTTCATAGAACTGTTCAATTTCAGCTTCTTTGGCTTTACTGGTTGGGGCATAGACTTGGATTACTGGGATATTGAATGGTTTGCCTTGGAAATGAACAGAGATCATTCTGTCGTTTTTGAGATTGCATCCAAGTACTGCATTTTGGCGGAGAAGGTAATGGCACCCCACTCCAGTACTCTTGCCTGGAGAATCCCATGGATGGAGGAGCCTGGTCCAGGAGCTGCAGTCCATAGGGTCGCAAAGAGCTGAACACAACTGAGCAGCTTCCTTTTCAATTTTCACTTTCACGCCTTGGAGAAGGAAATGGCAGCCCACTCCAGTGTTCCTCCCTGTAGAATCCCAGGGACAGGGTGGGCTGCCGTCTATGGGGTCTCACGGAGTCGGACACGACTGAAGTGACTTAGCAGCAGCAGCACCAATGCATTTTGGACTCTTGTTGACTAGGATAGCTACTCCATTTCTTGTAAGGGATTCTTGCCCACAGTAGTAAATATAATGGTCATCTGAATTAAATTCACCCATTCTGGTCCGTTTTAGCTCATTGATTCCCAGAACGTTGATGTTCACGCTTGCTGTCTCCTGTATGACCACTTCCAATTTACCTTGACTCATGGATCTAACATTCCAGGTTCCTACACAATACTTTTCTTTACAGCTTCGGACTTTACTTCTACCACCAGAGACATCCCTATCAGGGCGTTGTTTTTGCTTTGGCTCAGCCTCTTCATACCTTTTGGAGCTATTTCTCTGCTTTCCTCCAGTGGCACACTGGGAATCTACCAACCTGAGGAGTTCATCTTTCAGTGTCATATCTTTTGCCTTTTCATAGTGTTGATGCTAGCAAAGTAATACTCAAAATTCTCCAAGCTAGGCTTCAACAGTACATGAACCAAGAACTTCCAGACATACAAGCTGGATTTAGAAAGGGCAGAGGAATCAGAGATTATTCCTGCTGCTTAAGAGAGATAAAAATGTCTGACACTGGTAGCCTATTTCCTCCATTTGGAGACCCCTGGCCTTCCTGACAGTTACCCTCTCACTGAGTGAGTATTTTCTTAATGGAATAAAATAATAAATTTTGGGCTTTGTTAATAAGTACATATCTAAAATTAATGATAAAAATCACATAATTTCTAAAATATATGTATTTCCTGTACTCTGACTCCATTGCTTCAGTGTCTTTTCCCTAGTTCTGGCGAGTGGTGGCCACACTCTGGTTCCGGTGCACATGCTTCTCATTGTGGTGGCTTCTGTTGTCTTGCAGCCCAGGCTCTGAGAATGACAGCTTCAGTAGTTTTACCTTCTGGACTCTACAGCTCTGGCTCAGGAATTGAGATTCATGGGCTTAGTTGTCCCTCAGCAAGTGGGATCTCAGACCAGGCAACAACCCACTTTTCTTACATTGCCCAGTGGATTCTGGAAGCACTTACCTGTAGGGAAGCCCATATATTTTTAAATACAGGTATGTTATAAAGTTTGGAAGAAATCTTCTGTATTTTATTTTCTGCTTGTATTACTTTTTTTTTTTTTTTGAACTAGAATAAGATAATATTGAGGAGTTCCTTGGTAGTACAGTGGCTAAGAATATGCCTGCCAATATAGGGTGCACGAGTTCCATCCCAGGTCCCATAAGATGCCTCAGAGCAACTAAGCCCATGGACCACAACTACTGAGCCTGTGCTCTAGAGCCCGGGAGCCATTACTACAGAAACCTGCACTCTTTAGAGCGTGTGCTCCAAAACAAGAGAAGCCACTGCAAGGAGAAGCCTGTGTACCGCAGCTGCAACTAGAGAAAGCCCACTGACAGCAACAAAGACCCAATATAAGCAAAATAAGTAAGCTTTGAAAAATAAATAGAATGTTGACAAAGTTACTGAATGAAGTACAATGAAAGAAGAGAATGGGAACCCACTCCAGTATTCTTGCCTGGGAAATCCCATGGATGGAGGAGCTGGCAGGCTGCCCTCAGCAGGGTTGCAAAGAGTCTGGCATGAGTAAGCAGATAAACAACAACTTCCACCCACAGTAGACTGAGCTCTGAAAAACAGATCTAAGTGTCTAACTTTCCTCCTGTAGATTCTTCAGTGACTTCCAGTAGCTTTTGAAATAGTCCTAAGTCCATAGATCTTGCATAAATGAGCCTCTATCTGGCATTTCCCCATCTACATTCCCTGTATCCCATTCACACTGGCTGACTTTCTGTTCAGTAAATATCTTCCTGCCTCAGAGTCAGCACTCAGGGTGTTCTCTCTGCTTGCAACACTCTTCCATTTCCCACCTTGCCAATCCTAAGTGTTTCTTCCTCACAGAGACCTTATCTGATTTCTCAGTGTAGGTTAAGACTTTCTGTATAATCTTGTCTTTGCACTGGGCCTGTGTCAGAGCACTTATTTCAATAGTTACATTAAAACTGTGGATGAAATTGGCTGGCTGGCTGCTAGATTGTAAGCTCCATCATGTTCAATGCTGTATTTCAAGTTTGAGGCACAAAGCTGACGCTGAATGAATTTTGAAAGAATGGAAGAAAATAAAAGGCAAGTCTTCTTGTTTCAATCAATTGTGTGTTTACACATGCATGCATGAATCCATCGATATATAACTCCATTTTTTAATTACAAAAACATCATCTCATAAATAATGGTGTGTGCTTTGTAGCAGTTTCAGTTGTATCTTAAGTGTATTTCATGGTGTTAAGTTTTTTTCTACATGATCACATGAATGATGTAAATTGTAGTGAGATTATTGACATTGTGTGGATTTGCAATGGGAGAGGGTGTGACCCTGTATTGTGACCATTTATGCTGTTCTATTGTATTTTAATTTCCTTGAGCGTGTTTCAGGTATTCTCAGGGAACTCTCTGTGGATGCACTTTCTTTCTCTGCTAGTTAACTGGTTGATTCTTTAGGTTCAGTTGTCTCTCCCAACCACCTGAGCTCAGATGCTGTTGCCTCATCTCTTAACTGTTTGATCTGATCAATTTCTTAGAGTGACAGAGTTTTCTCCCCAGTAAGGTGGACACAGATCTTTCACTCATGTGCTATTATGTTGATGACAAGTTCATCCGTGTGAAGTCTTTAGAGTAATGCTTAGTGTGTAGGACGTGCTTAAACACTTGTTATCATTGTGATGATGTCTTCATCATCACAATGTGTGTTCTTTTAAAGTCACTGTGGACTTTGTCGTCTCTGAAGACACCAGTCTTGATGTAACTCATCTAGATAGTGACACTATGTCACTCACTGTGTTGAATGGAACACTTCTGCATAGACAACCCAGTCTTGGTTTTAATTTGTGTATTTTTCATGTATTGTGGCTTCTTCCAGAATCCAACCTCTGTCTCACGTATGTCCACATACATGACAAATTCATGTTGATTGCAGGATATCATAATCTTAGGAAAAAAAGAGAAAATTATAAATTAGATTAGAGACCAACAGTTGGCTTCAGGCAGCTTTTAGTGGACCTATCAGAATATCACTTCAAGTGAATTGAGCTTTACCGCTTTCACCTGTTCTGATTTTATCTGAAACTAAGAATCCTCCTCAGGGCCCATTGGTGAAATGTGTTTTCATTTCAGGCACAGTTGATCCTCAAGGATGTATTCCTAGATTTCACTCCTGAGGAGTGGGAATGCCTGTACCTTGCCCAGAGGACCTTGTACCAGGATGTGATGGTGGAGACCCTCAGGAACCTGCTGTCTGTGGGTGAGGATCACTTCCCTCTGAAGTGGGGATCTGCCCTGGGGTACCTCTGCGTGTTCCCTCTTTACTGAAGGCAGAGGAACCAGTATTGAAATGGCCAACATCTGCTGGATCATCAAAAAAGCAAGAGAGTTCCAGAAGAACATCTATTTCTGCTTTATTAACTATGCCAAAGCCTTTGACTCTGTGGGTCACAATAAACTGTGGAAAATTCTGAAAGAGATGAGAATACCACACCACCTGACCTGCCTTTTGAGAAACCTGCATGCAGGTAAGGAAGTATAAAAAAGGGGACTGAGTTCTAACTCGGATATGATTGTTTTGGGGGTACAAGTGCACCATATTTTCGGTTTGCTGACTTTCTGAATAAAGTCGTTATTTCTGCCCCAGCAACTTGTGTCTCAATTATTGGCCTGTTTTGTGGAGAGCAGTAGAAGCTTAGAATGTGTACTAAAGGAACAATGCAGTTTTCATCCATTTTTAAAGATGTATTGCTCTTTTTGGCCACATGATGCAAAGAGCGGACTCAATGGAAAAGACCCTGATGCTGGGAAAGATTGCAGGCAGGAGAAGAGGGCGACAGAGGATAAGATGGTTGGATGGCATTACCCACTCAATGAACAGAAGTTTGAGAAAACCCTGGGAGATAGTGAAGGACAGGGAAGCCTGGTGTGCTGCAGTTCATGGAGTTGCAAAGAGTCAGATTCAAATTAGCAACTGATCAACGATAATTGCTCTTTTTAAAGCAATGGTTAGTAAAATTTGTCAATTTCAAAATGAAAAAAAAAAGAGGGAGTGGGACTGACGGAAGTTATCACATACCTTAGTCCTCCAGTCTCAGACTGTAGGTATTGACATTGTGTCTCTGGGACTGAGCCATGTGGAGTTTGGCCTTTCAGCTGAATGAGGAACAAGCAGGAAAAGTTGTTATACAGGATGTCACTGTAAAATGGCACGTTTTCCCCAGGGATAGTTTTGTATTTCTTATTTTAGTTTGCAGTACAGAGAGAAATCCAGAAAAATCTCTTGTTTTCTTGAGATGCTTAAATTATTCTAAAGGGAGGAAAGGTTCTGCACCCAATTACTGCCCTACAGGAACTCTTTGGAGACCCAGGTTCCCAATTCCTGAATTGCCAGGAGCAGGGCAGGCAAGAACCTGCTGACAAAAACATTTATTTATTTCTTACACTTGAAAATATGTGGGTTATTTTCAACTACCATTGCTATTGATTTCTCACATAGTTTCACAGTAATAAGACAACAGGCCCTCTCTGATTTCAATACTCTATTTAGACCATGAAACATTTGCACCTTGTTTTACGTCATGTTCCAGTGTCTCCTGATAATAATCTATGGGTCTTGAATAAAATTTGTATCCAGCTGTTGTGTGAAAATTGTATAATTGGTTCACAATTCTTGTCAGGTCTACTATATCCTACTTTCCTGTCCATTCTATTAATTTTTGAGAGTTTAATATTGAGATTCCAAGTAAAAATCTTAATTTGTCTACTTAAAAAATTGTAATATGTAGGACTGTCTGTAACTATTTTCAAAGCCCATGTAAATGTGTTGTTATACTTTCATCATTTCAAAAATAATTTTAAAAGGAAAATGAAATCTTTGTTGAAACTTTTCTACTTGTTAGGAGGAAACATCCTAGTTTCCAACATAACTGGTCTACAAAGTTATAAGCTTTTGCCTTAAAAGTGTAACTGGGTGACACAGCGACCTGGGAAGGCTGCCACCTCTGCTGGCACAGAGGCATGGAGTCCCACCACAGCAGTGCCTCTGGTCCGCGGAACCCGCCAGCTTCCTCCTCTCCACTGTGCCCAGTGTATGTTTTCCTCGCATCCTGAGGGGGAGAGCACTTCAGTTCAGTTCAGTCGCTCAGTCGTGTCCGACTCTTTGCGACCCCGTGAATCGCAGCACTCCCGGCCTCCATGTTCATCACCATCTCTCGGAGTTCATTCAGACTCACGTCCACTGAGTATGTGATGCCATCCAGCCATCTCATCCTCTGTCGTCCCCTTCTCCTCCTTCCCCCAACCCCTCCCAGCATCAGAGTCTTTTCCAATGAGTCAACTGTTCTCATGCAGTGGCCAAAGTACTGGGGTTTCAGCTTTAACATCATTCCTTCCAAAGAAATCCCAGGGCTGATCTCCTTCAGAATGGACTGGTTAGACCTCCTTGCAGACCAAGGGACTCTCAAGAGTCTTCTCCAACACCACAGTTCAAAAGCATCAATTCTTTGGTGCTCAGCTTTCTTCACAGTCCAACTCTCACATCCATACATGACCACAGGAAAACCATAGCCTTGACTAGATGGACCTTAGTCGGCAAAGTAATGTCTCTGCTTTTGAATATACTATCCAGGTTGGTCATAACTTTTTTTCCAAGAGTAAGCGTCGTTTAATTTTATGGCTGCAGTCACCATCTGCAGTGATTTTGGAGCTCCCCCAAATAAAGTCTGGAGCTCCCCAAAATAAAGTCTGACACTGTTTCCCCATCTATTTCCCATGAAGTGATGGGACCGAATGCCATGATCTTCGTTTTCTGAATGTTGAGCTTTAAGCCAACTTTTCACTCTCCTCTTTCACTTTCATCAAGAGGCTTTTAGTTCCTCTTCACTTTCTGCCATAAGGGTGGTGTCATCTGCATATCTGAGATTATTGTTATTTCTCCCGACATGCCTTGATCTTCGTTTACTGAATATTATTACCCTCAAGTAGCTATACAGTAATTTGACATTCCATTACATTGGGCTTTCCTGGTAGCTCATACAGTAAAGCGTCTGTCCGCAGTGTGGGAAACCTGGGTTCTATTCCTGGGTCAGGAAGATCCCCTGGAGAAGGAAATGGCAACCAACTCCAGGACTCTTGCCTGGAAAATTCCATAGATGGAGGAACCTGGTAGGCTACATCCATGGAATCGCCAAGAGTCGGATACGACTGAGCACCTTCACTGGCCCTGGTATATTGAGGAAATATTGACAATTATATATTATATATATTACAATTATATTATTATATAATGATAATTATGTAATTAGTATACATAACAATAATTATATATGTTATTATACACGTTTTTTTCAAGTATTTGAAGCTATGTCATCACAAGCATGAAACAAACACTTTTTATAAAGAATGAATGCAGTTGTCATTAAAGGAGATTTTTTCTCTTAATAATTTTTAAAATATAATGCATTCAATTTTCTCTATGCCTGTTATTAACACAACATTGTGAATCCACTTCTTTCAAATTTTAATAAAAGAATAAAGACGAGGTGGGGTGAGGTGGATTTATATTGGGGTTGAGGTGGGTATGGGTGGAGCGTACTGCTGGGTCCCAAAAGGATTCAGATCTTTTAAGGGTTTGGTATAAATGACAATAGAGGGACTCAGCCACACATATGTGTGTATCCATTCTCCCCCAAACTCCTGTCCCATCCAGGCTGCCAGATAACACTGAGCACAGCTCCCTGTGCTATACAATCGGATGTTTCTGTTTTGTAAGTGAGTTCATTGGAATCTTTTTCAGATTCCAAATATAAGTAATGTCTAATCTTTGTCTTTCTCTGACTTAGTTTGTATTGAAAGATTGTTGCTGAGCCGTGAAACACTCCAGGATTCTTGGCATCCGGAGGAGAGGAATTCAATCCGGGGTCAGTGATGAGGTTTGATCACTCAGAGCTTTTGTGTAATAAAGTTTTATTAAAGTATAAGAGAGATAGAGAAGGTTTCTGACATAAACATCACAAGGGGACAAAAAGAGTGCCCCTCTGCTAGAGTTTAGCTGAATGTTAATTAGCTACTAGCAGGCTGCTAATTGGAGAAAGGAAATGCCTCAAAACTCAGAGATCAGCATCAGGCCCCTCATCCACAACATGTATTTTGAGATAACATTGGCACAAGGTGAGTTGTCCTGGGCCATAAAACAATTGACATAAATATTGAAGAAAGGCAGGTTTCCTCGCAAATAATGTTTCATTAACATAGATTAGGAGAACAATTGTATGAGTAAAACATCTTGGTTTGTTGAGCCATTATCCGTTCTGAGTCTCTTAAGGGAACCAACTTGAAGAAAGAGTCTAGGGTAAATACATAGCTCATTAACATAGCTTAATAGAAACATTTCCATAATAAAAACGCATTGGTTAGCTCAAGGTTTGAGAAAAGTTCAGGTGGGAACCAGGTGTTGTCATAGCAACACAGATTTTAAGAGAAACCTCCTAGAAAAAATTAAAATTTTGAATAGAGAAGGGAAAAATATGACACTTGTAGATTGTTTCCTCCTCCGGCAGCTTAAGAGAAAGATAAAAAACATTGACACTTGCAGCCTATCTCCTCCATTTGGAGACCCCTGACCTTCCTGCCTGTTACCCTATCAGTATGCTCATTTCCAGGCCCAATCACTCGTGTTTAATTTCGTTTTCCCAACAATGTTGAGTATTTCTTGGATAATGCAGTTCAGTTGTGTTTATTACTTCATATGTGCTAAATCCTCAGTATATCTACTCTTGGGATTTCATGAAGACTTTCCCCGAGGTGTCTGGGCCTAACCGTTTTAAGGTAACACCACATCTGTCGACATCCGTGTGTACTGTCTGCATGCGGAAGGTGGACAATTCATATGCAGCTTTTTTCTCAGAGCACAGAAAACAACTGACTGCTTTTTCACCTTATTAATGAAGAAAGGCTTATTCTCACCAGCTATTTCTTCACCAGAGCACAGCTGGTAAAAGAGGAGATGAGGGGATAATTTCGTTACATCAGTATGATAGTTCATTACTGTCTAATCATACACATAATATCCAGGATGCTGTGCAAGGACTTTTTCCTCGTGATCATCAGAGAAATGGCAAAACGGAAAATACTTTTCCTAGTATTGAGGCTGCAGGGCAGGGCTCTGTGGGTTTCCCAGGCACAGAGGCCCTTTCGGTTCCCATTCTTAAAAGACAGGACTGCAGCCTCCATGACCTTCTGTGAGTTCCAAAGGGCAGAACAGTTGCTAATCAAAGAAGGATGCTGTCACCGGGTCAATCGTATCCAACTCTTGTGCCCCAATGGACATAAAATAGATTGCCATTTCTTCCTCCAGGGGATCTTCCCGACCCAGGAATCAAACCTAAGTCTCTTGTACTGGCAGGGGGATTCTTTACCACTGCACTAATTAGGAGACCAGACCACCTAAGACCCTGCACACAACTTAATCTTGTCACCAACCCCATCCTTTTAAAACTTTGCACAGGAAAAAAGAATACAAGACTGTTACTCCCTTGATTCTTAGCATATATCCCTAGCGGGCTATATAACATTTCCTTACTCACCAGGAAGTGGGGCTAAAGTGTTTCCTTTTAGCCTCGCACATATATAAAAGCCACTCTTTATCCTCCATAACTCTGTCTCTGTGTTTGTATTTCAAATATTTCAGTTTGGCATTTTTGCACAGAGAGCTAAGATTTTGGCATCAATATAACCTCTGGGTTCTGGTTCAACCCAGACCTCTGACTTGTTGATTCAGAGGAACGTCTTTCAACATGTACTGATGTCTCTAAGATGTGACAGGATCAGACACAACACAGCCCAGAGGAACACGCAGGGACCCCCACCAATGTTCTAAGGTACATACACTGAGGTTCTCAGGCCTTCCTTGTTGTTTTTATTATTATTGGGTTAATATTCCTAAGGCTCCATTTTAAACTATTACATGTGTATTTATCTTCTTTGACTTTTCTTGGTATTATAGCTTCTGATGACAGAGTTGAAGCTTACTTCAGATCCTGTAATTATGGAAAAGAGCAAAGATTAAAGAATTCTCCCACTTCACTTCCAGGAAAAGGGTTACTGCCAAGAGACACCCTTCCCCATTATCACTGATTTGAGACCCCCACTAGGCCCCCTGTTTCCCTGGGAAAAAACAAGACACATCCTCCACAAATTCCCAGTCCACACCCTATCAGTGATGTGTTGTTGTTTAGTCGCTCAGTCATGACTGATTCATTGCAACCTCGTGGATGCCAGGCTTCCGTCTTTCACCATCTTCTGGAGTTTGCTCAAAATCATGTCCATTGAGTTGGTGATGTCATCTAACCGTCTCATCCTCTGTCATTCCATTCTCCTCCTGCCTTCACTCTTTCCCAGCCTCGAAGTCTTTTCCAGTGAGTCCGATATTTGCATCATGTGGCCAAAGTATTGGAGCCTCAGCTCTAGCATCAGTACTTCCAATGAATATTCACGGTTGGTCTCTTTTCAGGTTGCTCTCCAAGGGACTCTGAACAGTAATCTCCAGCACCACAATCCAAACGCATCGATTTTTCTGTGCTCAGCCTTCTTTATGGACCAACTCTCACATCCCTTTTTAAATCACATCCTTAGCTTTGGCCACTTCAGGCAAAGTTGACTCATTGGAAAAGACTCTGATGCTGGGAGGAATTGGGGCCAGGAGGAAAAGGGGACGACAGAGGATGAGATAGATGGCAACAGTGACTCGATGGTCGTAAGTTTGAGTGAACTCCGGGAGTTGGGGATGGACAGGGAGGCCTGGTATGCTGCGATTCATGGGGTCGAAAAGAGTAGGACACGACTGAGCGACTGAACTGAACTGAACTAGCTGACTACTGGAAAAACCATAGATTGTCTATAGGGACCTTCGTTGGCAACGTCATAGTTCATATTTCAGTCAATCAGTCATGTCCGACTCTTTGTGACCCCATGAATCGCAGCACTCCAGGCCTCCATGTTCATCACCATCTCTCGGAGTTCATTCAGACTCATGTCCATCAAGTACATGATGCCATCCAGCCATCTCATCCTCTGTCGTCCCCTTCTCCTCCTGCCCCCAATCCCTCCCAGCATCAGAGTCTTTGCCAAAGAGTCAGCTGTTCTCATGGGGTGGCCAAAGTACTGAAGTTTCAGCTTTAGCATCATTCCTTCCAAAGAAATCCCAGGGCTGATCTTTCAGAATGGACTGGTTGGATCTCCTTGCAGACCAAGGGACTCTCAAGAGTCTTCTCCAACACCACATTTCAAAAGCATCTATTCTTTGGCACACAGCCTTCTTCACAGTCCCACTCTCACATCCATACATGACCACAGGAAAAACCATAGCCTTGCTAGACGGACCTTTGTCGGCAAAGTAATGTCTCTGCTTTTGAATATGCTGTCTAGGTTGGTCATAACTTTTCTTCCAAGGAGTAAGTATCTTTTAATTTTTTGGCTGCAGTCACCATCTGCAGTGATTTTGGAACCCCCAAAATAAAGTCTGACACTGTTTCCACTGTTTCCCCATCTATTTCCCATGAAGTGATGGGACCGAATGCCATGATCTTCGTTTTCTGAATGTTGAGCTTTAAGCCAACTTTTTCGCTCTCCTCTTTCACCTTCATCAAGAGGCCCTTTAGCTCCTCTTCACTTTCTGCCATAAGGGTGGTGTCATCTGCATATCCGAGGTTATTGATATTTCTCCCGGCAATCTTTATTCCAGCTTGTGTTTCTTCAAGCCCTACGTTTCTTATGATGTACTGTGAATAGAAGTTAAATAAGCGGGGTGGCAACATACAGACTTGACGTACTCCTTTTCCTATTTGGAACCAGTCTGTTGTTCCATGTCCAGTTCTAACTGTTGCTTCCTGACCTGCATACAGATTTCTCAAGAGTCAGGTCTGGTGGTCTGGTATTCCCATCTCTTTCAGAATTTTCCACAGTTTATTGTGATCCACACAGTCAGAGGCTTTGGCATAGTCAATAAAGCCGAAATAGATATTTTTCTGGAACTCTCTTGCTTTTACCATGATCCAGCGGATGTTGGCCTTTGATCTCTGGTTCCTCTGCCTTTTCTAAAACCAGCTTGAACATCAGGAAGTTCATGGTTCATGTATTGCTGAAGCCTGGCTTGGAGAATTTTGAGCATTACTTTACTAGCATGTGAGATGAGTGCAATTTTGCGGTAGTTTGAGCACTCTTTGGCATTGCCTTTCTTTGGAATTGGAATGAAAACTGACTTTTTCCAGTCCTGTGGCCACTGCTGAGTTTTCCAAATTTGCTGGCATATTGAATGCAGCACTTTGACAGAATCATCTTTCAGGATTTGAAACAGCTCAACTGGAATTTCATCACCTCCACTAGCTTTGTTCATAGTGATGCTTTCTAAGGCCCACTAGACTTCACATTCCAAGATGTCTGGCTCTAGATGAGTGATCACATCATCATGATTATCTGGGTAATGAAGATCTTTTTGTACAGTTCTTTTGTATATTCTTGCCACCTCTTCTTAATATTTTCTGCTTCTGTTAGGTCCAGACCATTTCTGTCCTTTATTAAGCCCATCTTTGCATGAAATGTTCCCTTGGTATCTCTAATATTCTTGAAGAGGTCTCTAGTCTTTCCCATTCTGTTGTTTTCCTCTGTTTTTTCACATTGATCGCTGAAGAAGGCTGTCTTATCTCTTCTTGCTATTCGTTGGAACTCTGCTTTCAGGTGCTTATATCTTTCCTTTTCTCCTTTGCTTTTCACCTCTCTTCTTTTCACATCTATTTATAAGGCCTCCCCAGACAGCCATTTTGCTTTTTTGCATTTCTTTTCCATGAGGATGGTCTTGATCCCTGTCTCTCGTACAATGTCATGAACCTCATTCAGGCACTCTATCAATCAGATCTAGGCCCTTAAATCTGTTTCTCACTTACACTGTATAATCATAAGGGATTTGATTTAGGTCATACCTGAATGGTCTATCGGTTTTCCCTACTTTCTTCAATGTCAGTCTGAATTTGGCAATAAGGAGTTCATGATCTGAGCCACAGTCTGCTCCCTGGTCTTGTTTTTGTTGATTTTATAGAGCTTCTTGATCTTTGGCTGCATAGAATATAATCAATCTGATTTTGGTGTTGACCATCTGGTGATGTCTATGTGTAGAGTCTTCTCTTGTGTTGTTGGAAGAGGGTGCTTGCTATGACCAGTGCATTTTCTTGGCAAAACTCTATTAGTCTTTGCCCTGCTTCATTCCACATTCCAAGACCAAATTTGCCTGTTACTCCAGGTGTTTCTTGACTTCCTACTTTAGCATTCCACTCCCTATAATGAAAAGGACATCTTTTTTGGGTGTTAGATCTAAAAGGTCTTGTAGGTCTTCATAAAACCGTTCAACTTCGGCTTCTTCAGTGTTACTGGTTGGGGCATAGACTTGGATAACTGTGATATTGAATGGTTTGCCTTGGAAATGAACAGAGATCATTCTGTCGTTTCTGAGATTGCATCCATGTACTGCATTTCGGACTCTTTTGTTGACCATGATGGCTACTCCATTTCTTCTGAGGGATTCCTTCCCACAGGAGTAGATATAATGGTCATCTGAGTTAAATTCATCCATTCCAGTCCATTTTAGTTCGCTGATTCCTAGAATGTCAACATTCACCCTTGCCATCTCTTGTTTGACCACTTCCAATTTGCCTAGATTCATGGACCTGACATTCCAGGTTCCTATGCAATATTGCTCTTTACAGCATCGGACCTTGCTTCTATCACCAGTCACATGCACAACTGGGTATTTTTTTTTTGCTTTGGCTCCATCCCTTCATTCTCTCTGGAGTTATTTCTCCACTGATCTCCAGTAGCATATTGGGCACCACCTACTGACTTGGGGAGTTCCTCTTTCAGTATTCTATTATTTTGCCTTTTCATGCTGTTCATGGGGTTCTCAAGGCAAGAATACTGAAGTGGCTTGCCATTCCCTTCTCCAGTGGACCACATTCTGTCAGACCTCTCCACCATGTCCCCCTGTCTTGGGTTCCCCTGCAGGCATGGCTTGGTTTCACTGAGTTAGACAAGGCTTTGGTCCTAGTGTGACTAGATTGACTAGTTTTCTGTGAGTATGGTTTCAGTGTGTCTGCCCTCTGATGCCCTCTTGCAACACCTACCATCCTACTTGGTTTTCTCTTACCTTGAGCGTGGGGTATCTTTTTACGGCTGCTCCAGCAAAGCACAGCTGCTGTTTCTTACCTTGAACGAGGGGTATCTCATCATTCCTTCCATTTTTAATACACCATGTAGTTCTATCATAACTTTACTTCCAAGGAGCAGTCCCGTGGCTGCAGTCCCCTTTAGCAGTGATTACAGTATTGAATTATAGTTTCCTCTGCCCCCTGGTAGCTCAGACGGTAAAGCATCTGCCTACAATGCGGGAGACCCAGGTTCGATCCCTGGGTTGGGAAGATCCCCTGGAGCAGGAAATGGCAACCCACTCCAGTATTCTTGCCTGGAAAATCCCATGGACTGAGGAGCCTAATAGGCTAAAGTCCATGGGGTCGCAAAGACTCAGACACGAGTGAGCAACTTCACTACACTTTACTTCACTTCCGCCCTCTGCACCACGACCCTTTGCAACCCTGCACCGAGTCGCCCCACCCCGCCCCACCCCCTGCCATGCGGAGAAGCCCTGACCCTCCGCACCGAGTAGCCCTTCCTCTGCGCCGGGATGCTCCACGCCGGGATGCTCCGCCCTGCCACGCAGTGAGTTTCCACCTCACCTTTCAAAGGGCCTTTGCTGGTCCGGCTTCTCTCCACCACCCACCCACTGATGGCCTGGCCCCGCCTGCAGGCTGTTCAGCCATTTGTCTGCGCGTGCGCGCACTGTGACCAACGCAGAGGTGGAGAGCGGCGACCGGAGGTCCCAGCGCGGCGTGAGTTTCTGTCTTTGGAGTGAAACCTGCCTCTCGTTGTCTCCTCTTCCTTGTACTCTGGATCTGGGGGTCGCTACTGACTCTGAAGTCAAGTGAAGTCGCTCAGTCGTGTCCGACTCTTTGCGACCCCGTGGACTGTAGCCTACCAGACTTCTCTGTCCATGGCATTCTCCAGGCAAGAATACTGGAGTGGGTTACCATTTCCTTCTCCAGGGGATCTTCGCAACCCAGGGATCGAACCCGGCTCTACAGCTTTGGAGGCAGATGCTTTAACCTCTGAGGCAGACTCTAAGTCCCCGCTTTTGCCCCACCACCCCCAGCAAAATCTGACGTCTCCATAAGCAGTGAAGGGGCGCCTGCCTTTTGGTTAAAGTCTACAGTGAAGCCGATTCCTGCTTCTGGAACACTGAAACACTGCGTTTCGCACCTTTTTCTGGCTTAAAACCGTTTACTGACCTCACTGACCAGGCTACCCTTTCTGCACCACATACAATTTTATTAGGTGAGGTGGTTTATTCACTCCACGTTCTTCAGCCTCTCCTTCTCCGGCCTTGGAGGCCTCGCCGGCTGCCCCGCTCCAGGAGGGGCCGTGTTCTCTCCCCTTATCCTGGGATTCTGGGGAGCCTGCCCCACTCCTGAGACCCCCTTATCTCCCAGCTGTCTGTCCTCACGTCTCCTCAGGTAGGTCCTTCTGCCCTTCAGAGTGACCTTTCCCCGATCCCTGGTGGGGAAG
This sequence comes from Nanger dama, assembly GCA_917880005.1. NCBI lineage: Eukaryota > Metazoa > Chordata > Mammalia > Artiodactyla > Bovidae > Nanger > Nanger dama. The sequence continues at coordinate 1,288,444 of CAKJTW010000155.1, forward strand.
GTGAAATGAGCCAGCCACGTGATGCCCATGGTTCTTCAGCCCCAAATACCACCCACTGGAATTTGGCTCTTGCGGGAGGGCCTTTCTTATTCAGTCTCCTATTTCACTCATCTCACATGCTAGTAAACTAATGCTCAAAATTTTCCAAGCCAGGCTTCAGCAATATGTGAACCGTGAACTCTCTGATGTTCAAGCTGGTTTTAGAAAAGGCAAAGGAACCAGAGATCAAATTGCCAACATCTGCTGGATCATGGAAAAAGCAAGACAGTTCCAGAAAAACATCTATTTCTGCATTATTGATTATGCCAAAGCCTTTGACTGTATGGATCACATTAAACTGTGGAAAATTCTGAAAGAGATGGGAATACCAGACCACCTAACCTGCCTTCTGAGAAATCTGTATGCAGGTCAGGAAGCAACAGTTAGAACTGTACATGGAACAACAGACTGGTTCCAAATAGGAAAAGGAGTCTGTCAAGGCTGTATATTGTCACCCTGCTTATTTAACTTCTATGCAGAGTACATCATGAGAAATGGTGGACTGGAAGAAGCACAGGCTGGAATCAAGGTTGCCGGGAGAAATATTGATAACCTCAGATATGCAGATGACACCACCCTTATGGCAGAAAGTGAAGAGGAACTAAAAGCCTCTTGATGAAAGTGAAAGAAGAGAGTGAAAAAGTTGGCTTAAAGCTCAACATTCAGAAAACAAAGACCATGGGATCTGGTCCCATCACTTCATGGGAAATGGATGCAGAAACAGTGGAAACAGTGTCAGACTTTATCTTTTGGGCTCCAAAATCACTGCAGATGGTGACTGCAGCCATGAAATTAGAAGATGCTTAGTCCTTGGAAGAAAAGTTTTGACCAACCTAGATAGTATATTCAAAGGCAGAGACATTACTTTGACGACTAAGGTCCGTTTAGTCAAGGCTATGATTTTTCCTATGGTCATGTATGGATGTGAGAGTTGGACTGTGAAGAAAGCTGAGCGCCAAATAATAGATGCTTTTGAACTGTGGCATTGAAGAAGACTCTTGAGAGTCCCTTGGACTGCAAGGAGATCCAACCAGTCCATTCTGAAGGAGATCAGCCCTGGGATTTCTTTGGAAGGAATGATGCTAAAGCTGAAACGCCAGTACTTTGGCCACCTCATGCGAAGAGTTGACTCTTTGGCGAAGACTCTGATGCTGGGAGGGGAATGGGGGCAGGAGGAGAAGGGGACGACAGAGGATGAGATGGCTGGATGGCATCACGGACTCGATGGACGTGAGTCTGAGTGAACTCCGGGAGTTGGTGATGAACAGGGAGGCCTAGCGTGCTGCGATTCATGGGGTCTCTAAGAGTCGGACACGACTGAGTGAACACCCTGGTGGCATTCGGCTGAGTAATGCAAGAGACCAGGGCTTGATTCTTGTTCTGGGAAGAGTTCACATGTCACGGAGACTGAACCAAGATACTGAGCTTGTATGATAGAACGACTCAAGCCCATGTCCCTAAGGCCCAGGCTTCACAATAAAAGAAGCCACCACAATGAGAATAATGCCTCCCGCAAAAGGAGAGCAGCCCTCTCTCGTCTCTCCCTGCCCAGAGGACCTTGTACAAGGACATGATGGTGGAGACCCTCAGGAACCTGCTGTCTGTGGGTGAGGGTCACTTCCCCTCAAGTGGGGAATTGCCCTGGGGTACCTCTGCATGTTCCCTCTGTATCTTTTGAGATCCCCTGTTTTTCTTGACTAAACTCTAAACCTTGTTGACTCACACATGTAAAGCTTCCTGATTGGCATCAGGAGTTTAAACTTGACTTTCCTTTGGGTGACCTGACCACTCTGTGATACACAAGGAGTTTCTCCACAGGTCGAGTGTTTATAAAGCTGATTTCAAAGCTGATTTCAAATCCAGTTGCCTGTTTTCTAGCCCTGTGTCTTGGTTCAGTAGTTCTGAGATAGGAGCTAGATACCTGCTGCATGTTGTACTGTATGTTATACTGTTCCCTGTGCATTCAGAAGGAGGCAGAGAGTAAATTCATTTGAGAAGTATTTTTCTGTCAGTTTGTAATGTCCTCACTCCTTGGCTGGCAAAAGAGCTGGATTCTACACCTGCCCATACAGGAGACACAGGTTGGATCCTTGGTCTGGGAAGATCCCAGACATCATAGAGCCGCTATGCCTGTGTGCCTCAACTATGAGCCAGAACTGTAGAGCCTGGAAGCTGCAACTACTGAGCCCACAGGGGACAAGTACTGAAGCCCTGCACCCAGGAGAAGCCGCAGCCAGTGAGGAGCACATGCCCTGAAACTAGAGTGTGGCCCCTACTTGCTGAACTTGGAGAAAAGACTAAGCAGCAATGAAAACTCATGTGAGCCAAAAGAAATGAACACACCAATGTATTAAAAATCACAGGTACCTTTATTAAAAAGAGAGAGAGAGGTTGGATTCTGGAAGCAGCCACAGTATATGGCAAATATGGCATTACTTCTGAGTAGGAACTTCTGTTTCTGATCTGAATGTTATCTGCACACTTGTGGCACAAGGAAGAAGACCCCTGGATTGTGGAGAATGAGGTGATAATATCAAACATTCAGATGAGTGGAAAACTATCCACAGTGTGATCACAGGTCAACTGTCACAAGGACAGAGAGGAAGCCACACCATTCATGGTGTTTGGGAAACTCTCCAAGTGGGAGAGTTCTGTGAGAAGACATATATTTAATGTTTGTAAACTCTCACAGGAGATTTTCCTTCTCCCTAACTTATGGCTCTGTTCTTTGACATGTGAAATGTACAGCACCCTCCAGTGGTGCTGTAGCACCCTCCAGTGGTGCTGTAGCACCCACGGAGATGAAGGCAAAGTCTTTTTTTTTTCTTTGGCTTGTAGGGTCTTTTTTGCTGTGTGGTCTTTTGTCTATTTGAGATGGCAGAGGGCTACTCGCTAGTTGAGGGAATCATGGTTACTCATTGTAGTGGCTTCTTTTGTTGTGAAGCACAAGCCCTAGGCACACAGGCTTGTGTAGTTTTACCATGCAAGCCTAGTATCTGTGGCTCATCAACTTATATGTATACTTCACGGAATTCTTTATATTCTCAATGCGGTATTTGTGGAACAGTTACTAACTGCCATTTATTTTTCACATTATTCATTAGAATGCTTCATTTGCCTTGTTTATCATTCCAGTGCATTGCCTGTTTGATGCTTGTTTGCTCAGTTGCTCAGTCCTGTCTGACTCTTTGTGGTCTCATGTATTGTAGCTCACCAAGCTTTCCTGTCAATGGAATTTTTTAAAGACAAGAATAGTGCACTGGGTTATGATTTCCTGCTCCAGGGGATCTTTCCTATCCAGGGACTGTATCCCCCTGTGCCATGTCTTCTCCACTGGCAGGCAGTTTCTTTACCACTGAGTCACCTCTCTAGGCCTGTATGTTCTTTACCACTGAGTCACCTCTCTAGGCCTGTATGTTCTTTACCATTAAATATGTATAAGTGTGCATAAAGTGTGTACAATATACCATTAGTTTCTCCTCAATTATGAGACAGCAGTATGTTTAGTACAAAGTAGGATGAGATTTGAGGTCATGGTGGGAAAATACATTTTCTTTGTGAACTGACGAGTTTGCATAAAATGATTGTTTTCTGATGTATTTGAAACTATACTACCCTAAAATTAATTTGAATTACCTATGATCACTCTTTTTTAAAGAGTTATATTCCTTTAGTGTTATATAGTTTTAGGATCATCATGGAGAAGATTCATAATTCTGTTCAGGATGGATATGACCTTTGGTATAATATCATGTGTTCAACAGGAAATAATTTATTTTTGAATTGTAACTAATAGAATACCTGTGGTTCTTTATGTCTTGTAGATATGTCTCATATACATATGATCAAGAAATTACAGGCAAAAGCAAACAGTGGTGAAGGGGAAATTTTTCAAAGAGTGATGTTTGGAAGAGCTGAAATCCTTAAAATCAGAGATTTTCGTCTCAGGAAGATTTAGAAAAATATACATGACTCTGATTGTCTGTGGACAAATGATGAAAGAAATAACAAGGAAATGTCTACATCCCATAACAAAAATCTCACTGATGGAAGAGATATCATAGTAGAAGTGATGCAGGAAATGGACCTTTTGAAAGGCACGGATCAAGCTTTCAGGATGAATTTTAGATGGTACAATCTGAAGGGATAATTTTTGAATGTAGTCAAGTTGTGACAGACGTCAGCGCCTCAGGTTTACCACCTCAGAGAACTTGTAATGTCTGCAAAGGCTTTTTTCATAAACATAAGGATGCTGTTATGCATCCTTCAGAACTGTTATGAGACCATGAAACACAAAAGAAAGGACCTTACAAATGTAATGAGTGTGACATAACCTTTCTTTAGGACTCAGAACTCACTGGACATCAAAGAATCCATACAGGAGGAAATCCATATCAATGTGACATGTGTGGCAAGGCTTTTGATCAAACTACTAAACTTGCCATTCACTGGAGAATTCATACTGGAGAGAAACCACATAAATATGTATGTGACAAGGCTTTTATTCAAATTGGAAACCTTGCAGTTCATCAGAATATTCATACTGGAGAGAAACGATATAAATGTGATGTATGTGGCCTATGCTTTACTCAGAACTCACAACCTGAAGTTTATCAGAAAACTCATAAGGGAGAGAAACCATATAAATGTGTTATATGTGGCAAAGGCTTTAGTGAAACTTCAAGCCTTGCAGTTTATTGGAGAATTCATACTGGACTATATAAATGTAATGTGTGTGGCAAGGTATTTAGTCATACTGGACACCTTGCTGTTCATCAGAGAGTTCATACTGGAGAGAAACCATATAATTGTGGTATATGTGGCAAGGCTTTCAGTGTAAGTTCAAGCCTTGCTTTTCATCGGAGAGTTTATACTGGAGAGAAACCATGTAAATGTGATGTCTGTGGGAAGGCCTTCAGTCAAACTACAAGCCTTGCAGTTCATCAGAGAGTTCATACTGGAGAGAAACCACATAAATGTTATGTATGTGGCAAGGTCTTTAGTAGAACTACAAGGCTTGCCGTTCATCAGAGATTCATACTTGAGAGAAACCATATAAATGTGATGTATGTGGCAAGGTGTTTATTTGTACTGGAAACCTTGCTGTTCATCAGAGAGTTCATAGTGGAGAGAAAGCATATAAATGAGGTATATGTCGCAGGGTTTTCATTGTGAATGCAAACCTTGCAGTTCAGAGAATTCATACTGGAGAGAACCTTACAAATATAAAATTTGTGACAAACCATTTAGGCGCAGTCATCCATAACTCATCATCAGGCAGTTCAGACAGGAGGGAAACTATATAAATATGATGTATGTGGCCGATGCTTTACTTGAAATGACGAACTTAGAAACCATTGGAGAATTCATACTAAAGAGAAACATTAGAGATGTGACAGTTGTGAGAAATATTTTAGTGCAAATGTTGTGAGTGTGACAAAGCCTTTAGTCAGTGTTCAGGCCTTCTAATTCAGAGAATTCAAACTTTATTGAAAATATACAAGTGAAATGAATGTGGCAGAGTTTCTAGTGCATGTTCAGCATGAACTGCTCATTAGGCAGATCATACAGCAGAGAAACCACATAAATGTGATTTATGTGGCAAACCCTTCGGTCACAAGGAATGATGTTGCAGATCATCTGAAAATCCATACTGCAGTGAAAACTTACACATAAGTACAGTAAAATATATCAACTTTTTGACCGTCAGAAATTTCAAACTGGAGAAAAACTACACAAATGTTTTAGGGGTGGGAATGCTTTGATTCCGTGTTCAGGCCTAACACCATCACTTAATTTTTTTTCCCCAATATTGTGATGGTTTTTGCTTTACATCAACATGAGTAGGCCATAGGCGTACATATGTCCCCTATCCCCTGAACCCCCCTCTCTCACCACTATCCCTCCAGATTGTCCCAGAGCACTGGCTCTTATATCAAACTCCCACTGGCTTTTTTACATATGGTAATATATATGTTTCCAGTGGTAATCTCTTAAATCCTGTCATCCTATTTCTTTTCTTTTTTCAATAGTTTTTCCTTGGCGTTAGCTTTTCTATCCACATGTTGTGACCCAGATTTTATGTTTAAATTACATTTCTTTCCTGCCTTAAGTCAGTGAGTTAATTTTGAGATTTTGTAACATTAAAATGCACATAGACAATGGCAGGGAACATAGTAGGTGCCCTATAAATGTAAAGAAAGACAGTTCCTTTAGGACTTGAGTTCAATCAATTAATACACATAGAAATATTTATAAATAGTGCCAAGTTGCTAATTTTGGTGAAAATAAATTCTAGTGTCTTCTTAAGACTTCATATTTTACAATGTGCTTTGTTGTCCACAACTGACAGATCTTTCAGAAACAGACAACAAAGAAATGAGAGAAAATACATTACAGTTTTCAATAAGAAATAAATTGCCTAATTACCATCAAGTGACCATCTAGTAATTTGACATTCCATTCCATTGAAATTGAAGTGAAAGTGAAGTTGCTCAGTTGAGCCTGACTCTTAGCAACCCCATGGACTACAGCCTACCAGGCTCCTCCATCCATGGGATTTTCCAGGCAAGAGTACTGTAGTGGGTTGCCATTGCCTTCTCTGGAAATGGTAATGAGGGAACATAAATGTCATTATCATTATATATGGTTGATTTTCTCGTTTCCTTTGTGATAAATGTAAGCCTGGCTGCTAGCCTTTTAGAGCTGGGTAGGAGCTGTATCTTTCCAGAGCTCTGGGGTAAGTTCTTTTCAAGCTCTGTAATTTCCTGTCCTCTTCTTTTGCTTATTATTTCCATCCTAAAGAGTACTCTCTCCATGTGTCTATTTCTCAGTTCAAATTATACTTGTTTTTTAAGGGATAACTCACTACCTCTGCCCTCTAAGGTCTCTCCTCATCCACCCAACGAGAAGTAATCTTACCTCCCCTGTATCATTTCTTCTTGGATATTTACTTCTTTTGTTGACTCCTTAAGGTTGGGCTGTGTCTTTACTTCTCTATATTCCCTGGTAGTACATGGCTTTCTACTCTGTACATGACTCTCACAATTACCTATGTTACTATGTGACAAGATATTTGGTTTTTAGAAATATTATTTGAATATTACATTGAAGTATTGGCTTAAGTATTATATATTATGATGTAAACAAGTTTTTCTCATATAAGCATTTGAAGCTTTCAAATCATAAGCATGGAACAGAAACTTTTATAAAGAATGCATTTCTCATTAAAAGTTTTTTTCTCTCCAAAATCTTTAAAATTTATTTTTGGCAATGCTAAGTCTTCATTGTGCTGGCTTCTTTCTCTTTTTGCAGCAATCAGGCTATGAATTCTCCACATAAACTTGTCTGGGGTATGGTTGGAGACTGGCATTTTAATGCTTCTTTTGGTCAGTCCAGAGGACACAATGTCTTTTGGGAGGCTGTGCTGAGCCTTTTTTTTTTTTTTTTTTGCTGCACATGGGCTTTCTCTAGTTGCAGCAAGCAGAAACGACTGTCTAGTTACTTGTGTGCAGGTTTATCATGCTGTAGTTATTCTTGTTGCAGAGCACAGGTTCAGTACTTGTGTAGCACGGGCTTAGTTGCTCCGAGGCACATGGTATCCTCTCAGACCAGGGATCAAACCCGGGTCCTCTGCATTGGCAGGTAGCTTATTTACCACTGCACCACCAGAGAAGTTCTACTCAGTGGCTTTTAACTGGGCGCTATGTATGTTAATACACTGCCAGAAAAAATTGGGGTCATCAACAAAGAACTAGGAGATCTGAAAACCAGGAGAGACCACCCCAAACTTCTCTGGACTCGCTGAAGAAGTGGATGGACTCAAGAGACCCTTCCTGAAATACCAAGGCCAGAATGTCCAAAACACAGTATAGGGCCTGCATTACTCCATCCTGCATTCCCCTCAGGGTGCACTGTCGCTGGGCCACTTCAGTGAGTAATAAGCTTGGTCCTTGAAGAATGGAATGTCAAGCCATTTTTCTCCTTAGAAGACTTAGTATGAAGTAGCCCTTTCTAAGAGTTGTGTGTTTCACATTCTAGCTTGTCATCCATACACAAAGCCAGTTCTTGTTTACTCAAACTGCTTAAATTAATTCTAGTTGCAGGAATATTCATGGGTTCAGCTAGTACACCACATCCAGCCCCACCCCACCAGCCCCCCACATCAACCCCCACCCAACTGCAACCTGGACAGCAGACCAGGTTTCCAATTCCCAGGCCTCTGAATCACTGCAGCCTCAGCAGCAGGACTCCAAGTACAGTTTGTTTCAGTCATGTCCGACTCTTTGTGACCCCATGGACTGCAGCACGCCAGGCCTCCCTGTCCATCACCAACTCCCAGAGTTTACTCAGACTCATTGTGTCAGTGATGCCATCCAACCATCTCATCCTCTGTCGTTGGACATGCAGGACTCCAAATGTTATGCCAAAACCTTTCTTTCCATTGTGACTATCCCACAGAATTTTAAGGTTTTATTAAAAGTGGTACAGTTACTTAAACTAATGAGCAATCAATGGTACGACACAAGACGTGAGAGACCCTCAAGTACTACTTAACCCTGACAAGACACCTCTGGATCCAAAGGGAGGAACAAGCAGGTAGGTGTACGCTCTGCCCGACCCCGCCCCTCTCACGTCCAGACGCAGGCCTGTGTCCTAGGCTCTGACCCTCATTCTCCCTTTCCTTTGGAACCTACCGCTTGGAGGTCTCTGCTGTCTCCACTCAGACGTGAGTTTACAGCAATTCCTGAAGCTGAAACTTGGCAGGTGCGGTTGCCCCGGGAATAGTGAGGTACTGGTTTTTGCTTTAGTCTTGTTAAGGTCCACACATAGGGTCCCGTCTACTCCATATCTCTGGTCTCAGGTCACTTAGGGCCTTCCTAATGCCCAGCCTTTCCTCCCCAAGTAAATTCAATTTTTACCTTGAGAGGCATGTGGTCTAATTTCCTTTCAGTGTAAAATCCTGAGGTAACATATATCGTGCATGAAATATATAGTCATTTATAGGGGGAAAGTCATTATACTTGAGACATGGCACTTGATTATTTTGTTAATATACCAAAACTCTTGTTCAGGAACTAGCTTAGAATTTGATCTTTGCAACTGGTGGTGGAGCTGGAGTTCTTTCTCGATTGTTAGGGAGATGTATTACTGTCCTTTTCTGGTTTATATGACCAGCGTAATAAATTGACTACAGAGACTCTTCATTTTAGGAGATAATTTTCAGTGATGCTGGTTACTGGTATGAACTCTAGAATCAAAGAAAAATATAAAGTGATCTCTCTGCTCAGACATTTCTGACTGAGACCCCATGAAGTGTAGCCCAGCAGGCTGCTGTGTCCATGGGATTACCCAGGCAAGAGCACTGGAGTGGGTTGCATTTCCTAATCCTGGGGATCTTCTGACTCAGGGATAAAACTCCCATCTCTTGCATCTCCATTAGCAGGAGGATTATTACCACTAAGCCACCTGGGAAGCCTCTTTGATCTGATACTTGTTTTTTTATTTGAATTAAAGAAGTGAGAGTTTTGGGTGGTAGTTTTCCAGTCAATGAGAGTCAGTGTGGATAATGCTGAATTATGGATTGCTGACAGGGGCTATGGAAAGTGGTGTGTAATGGTGGGGAAATATCTTAAGCAATCGGAGAATCTGAAGACAGTTGAGGGATAATTTTAGCTTTTTTGTATCAAGGTTGACTGTCAGTGCTACACTAAACCTAAGATGATTATGTGGGGCAGGTGGACAAGGAGCAGTTAGCTTCAAGTAATGAGGCCTGGTTATTTGTGGGAATGTTGTCAGTGGAATTCCTGCCTGCAATAGTAGATATGGTTATCTGAGTTAAATTCACCCATTCCAGTCCATTTTAGTTCGCTGATTCCTAGAATGTCGACAATTCACTCTTGCCATCTCCTGTTTCACCACTTCCAATTTGCCTTGATCCATGGACATAACATTCCAGGTTTCTATGCAATATTACTCATTACAGTATCAGACCTTGCTTCTATCACCAGTCTCATCCAAAACTGGGTGTTGTTTTTCTTTGGCTCCATCCCTTCATTCTTTCTGGACTTATTTCTCCACTAATCTCCAGTAGTATATTGGGCACCTACTGACCTGGGGAGTTCCTCTTTCCGTATCCTATCATTTTGCCTTTTCATACTGTTCATGGGCTTCTTAAGGCAAGAATACTGAAGTGGTTTGCCATTCCCTTTTTCAGTGGACCACATTCTGTGAGACCTCTCCACCATGATCCGCCTGTCTTGGGTGGCTCCACAGGGCATGGTTTAGTTTCACTGAGTTAGACTAGGCTGTGGAATCCCTTCAAAGAAATGGAGTAGCCATCATGGTCAACAAGAGAGTCCAAAATGCAGTTCAGTTCAGTTCAGTCACTCTTTAGTGTCCGACTCTTTGCGACCCCATGGATCGCAGCACTCCAGGCCTCCGTGTCCATCACCATCTCCCAGAGTTCACTCAGACTCACGTCCATCGAGTCCGTGATGCCATCCAGCCATCTCATGGTCAGTCGTCCCCTTCTTCTGCCCCCAATCCCTCCCAGTATCAGAGTCTTTTCCAATGAGTCAACTCTTCGCATGAGGTGGCCAAATTACTGAAGTTTCAGCTTTAGCATCATTCCTTCCAAAGAAATCCCAGGGGTGATCTCCTTCAGAATGGACTGGTTGGATCTCCTTGCAGTCCAAAGGACCCTCAAGCGTCTTCTCCAACCCCACAGTTCAAAAGCATCAATTCTTCGGCACTCAGCTTTCTTCACAGTCCAACTCTCACATCCATACATGACCACTGGAAAAACCATGGCCTTGACTAGACGGACCTTAGTCGGCAAAGTAATGTCTCTGCTTTTGAATATGCTATCTAGATTGGTCATAACTTTTCTTCCAAGGAGTAAGCGTCTTTTAATTTCATGGCTTCAGTCACCATCTGCAGTGATTTTGGAGCCACCCAAAATAAAGCCTGACACTGTTTCCCCATCTATTTCCCATGAAGTGATGGGACCAGATGCCACGATCTTCGTTTTCTGAATGTTGAGCTTTAAGCCAAATTTTACTCTCCTATTTCACATTCATCAAGAGGCTTTTTAGTTCCTCTTCACTTTCTGCCATAAGGGTGGTTTCAGTACTTGGATGCAATCTGAAAAACGACAGAATGATCTCTGTTCGCTTCCAAGGCAAACCATTCAGTGTCACGGTGAACCAAGCCAATGCCCCAACCAGTAATGCTGAAGAAGCTGAAGTCGAACGGTTCTATGAAGACCTACAAGACCTTTTAGAACTAACACCCCCAAAATATGCCCTTTTCATCATAGGGGACTGGAATGCAAAAGGAGGAATCCAAGAAACACCTGAAGTAACAGGCAAATTTGGCCTTGGAATATGGAATGAAGCAGGGCAAAGGCTAATAGAAGAGTTTTGCCAAGAAAATGCAGTGGTCATAGCAAACACCCTCATCCAGCAACACAAGAGAAGACTCTACACATGGGCATCACCAATGATAAACACTGAAATCAGATTAATTATATTCTTTGCAGGCAAAGATGCAGAAGTTCTATACAGTCAACAAAAACAAGACCAGGAGCTGACTGTGGCTCAGATCATGAACTCTTTATTGCCAAATTCAGACTGAAATTGAAGAAAGTTGAGAAAAACCACTAGACCATTCAGGTATGACCTATATCTATATGCCTTATGATTATACAGTGGAAGTGAGAAATAGATTTAAGGGCCTAGATTGACTGATAGAGTGCCTGATGGACTATGGACAGAGGTTCGTGACATTGTACGGCACACAGGAATCAAGACCATCCCCATGGAAATGAAATGCAAAAAAGCAAAAGGCGTCTGGGGAGGCCTTACAAATAGCTGTGAAAAGAAAGAAGTAAAAAGGAAAGAAGAAAAGGAAAGATATAAGCATCTGCATGCAGAGTTCCAAAAAATAGCAAGAAGAGACAAGAAAGCCTTCCTCAGCAATCAATGCAAAGAAATAGAGGAAAACAACAGAATGGGAAAGACTAGAGATCTCATCAAGAAAATCAGAGATACCAAGGGAAAATTTCATGCAAAGATGGGATTGATAAAGGACAGAAATGGTATATACCTAACAGAAGCAGAAAATATTAAGAAGAGGTGGCAAGAATACACAGAAGAACTATACAAAAAATGTCTTCATGACCCAGATAATGACGATAATGTTCACTCACCTAGAGCCAGACATCCTGGAATGTGAAGTCAAGTGGGCCTTAGAAAGCATCACTATGAACAAAGCTAGTGGAGGTGATGGAATTCCAGTTGAGCTTTTTCCAATCCTGAAAGATGAGGCTGTGAAAGTGCTGCACTCAGTATGCCAGCAAATTTGGAAAACTCAGCAATGGCCACAGGACTGGAAAAGGTCAGTTTTCATTCCAATCCCAAAAAAAGGCAAAGCCAAAGAATGCTCAAACTACCGCAGAACTGCACTCATCTGACATACTAGTAAAGTAATGCTCCAAATTCTCCAAGCCAGGCTTCAGCAATACATGAACCCTGAACTTCCAGATGTTCAAGCTGGTTTTAGGAAAGGCAGAGGAACCAGAGATCAAATTGCCAACATCCGCTGGATCATGGAAAAAGCAAGAGAGTGCCAGAAAAACATCTATTTCTGCTTTATTGACTATGCCAAAGCCTTTGACTGTGTGGATCACATTAAACAGTGGAAAATTCTGAAAGAGATGGGAATACCAGACCACCAAACCTGCCTCTTGAGAAACCTATATGCAGGTCAGGAAGCAACAGTTAGAACTGGACATGGAACTACAGACTGGTTCCAAATAGAAAAAGGAGCCCATCAAGGCTGTATACTGTCACCCTGCTTCTTTAACTTCTATGCAGAGTACATCATGAGAAACACTGGGCTGGAAGAAGCACAAGCTGGAATCAAGATTGCCAGGAGAAATATCAATAGCCTCAGATAGGCAGATGAAACCACCCTTATGGCAGAAAGTGAAGAGAAACTAAAAGCCTCTTGGTGAAAGTGAAAGAGGAGAGTGAAAAAGTTGGCTTAAAGCTCAACATTCAGAAAACGAAGATCAGGGCATCTGGTCCCATCACTTAAAGGGAAATAGATGGGGAAACAATGGAAACAGTGTCAGACTTTATATTTTTGGGCTCCAAAGTCATTGCAGATGGTGACTGCAGCCATGAAATTAAAAGATGCTTACCCCTTGGAAGGAAAATTAAGACCAAACCTAGAAGTTATATTAAAAAGCAGAGACATTACTTTCCCAACAAGGGTCCATCTAATCAAGGCTATGGTTTTTCCAGTGGTCATGTATGGATGTGAGAGTTGGACTGTGAAGAAAGCTGAGCCCGAAGAACTGATGCTTTTGAACAGTGGTGTTGGAGAAGAGTTTTGAGAGTCCCTTGGACTGCGAGGAGATCCACCAGTCCATTCCAAAGGAGATCAGTCCTGATATATTCTTTGGAAGGAATGATGCTAAAGCTGAAACTCCAGTACTTTGGCCACCACATGCGAAGAGTTGACTCATTGGAAAAGGCTCTGATGCTGGGAGGGATTAGGGGCAGGGGGGGAAGGGGGGGGAGGGGGGGGGGGGGGGGGGGGGGGCCCCGGGGCCGGGGGGAGGGGGGGGGGGGGGAGCCGGGGGGGGGGGGGGGGGAGGGGGGGGCCCCCCCGGGGGGGGGGGGGCCCCCCCCGAGCTCCAAGGCCAGAACAGCAGCCCAAGAGGTAGGGACCACAGAGGATGAGCTTATGGATGGATTGCAATAACCACAGCAGTGAGAAGGAAGGGAAAGAGACAGCTCCAGGAGTTGATGATGAACAGAATTGGCTATTCCCTGATGTGCTGCATGGGGTTGCAAAGAGTCGGACACGACTGGGCAACTGAACTGAACTGTTGGTGGAATATTGCCAGAGATTAAAAAAAAAAAAGTTGAAAATGCTTCTAGCTAACAGACCTTTGATAGAGTTGAGTAGGAGTGGGTTGTCTTCGTTAATTAAAATCAATCAGAGAAGGGAGTTTGTCCTAGAATTGTGAAGCCAGTGGCACGAGTGTTGTACACAGCTGTGTGGGATATAGAGACAGGGTTATTAATAGGCTCAGGTCTTGGTCTGCAACATTTGGGGTGATTGGATAATCAGATCTTAAGAATGAAGCCTGTGAGGATTGGTAACCCTGTCAATGGGAGACTTCATAATGAGGGCAATAGTGGGGAAACACATTGCTTTCAGCAGTTTATCTACTCAGAGTGGGGGATACTGATTTTACTGTGGTTAGAATGGCCAGAAGCTTTGGAATCTAAGGGGCTATGAAGGAGGCCCCTCTTCCTTAAAGAGCTGGGGTATCTTCCATTTAGCTCACTCAGGGACTACAGATGGGAGACTGTGGCCTTTCCTATGACTTCTTCACTGAGATCAATCGAGCCAAATCTCAAAGACCTTTAAAACTTTGTGATATCCCAGTTCCTGGCATGATTTCCCAGGGGGACAATTTCTTGGTCTCCATACTGAGTGTCCAGTGCCCTTGCATTTGCAGCTTGTGTGTGTCTGTGTATTGCCCAGGCCCAGTGGTCTCTGCTGTTTAGCCCTGTTGCTCAACAGAGCAGAGAAAAGTGGCGAAAACTTGTGGGAAAGTGGAGAGGAAGCTATTGAGGGTCTAGGAGAGTTGTGAGAGGAGGCAAATTTTGGCCTCTGGATGAGCCTTATCAATGGTATATGCATGTGTTGCAAGCATAGTGATGTGACCCAGTGCAAGCTCACTCTGCCACCTGTGAGAGAGGCCAGTACTTCCGGAAGATGACTTCTTGAGGCAAACAATGGGACTTCATTTTGAAAACCAGCCGACCAAGAAGATGGCTAACTAATATCTCACAATAGCCATCTTGTTGGTGTCTGGATGCCAGATTCTTTTATGAAACTAAAGAAGCAGTGAGGAAATAAAGTCAGAAGGGAGGATCGAGAGGGAGAGGCAGTGGGGAAGTAAGGTAAAAGGGCCATCAGTGAAGGGCCATCAGTCTTGCAGTACATCTCAGGGACAGCCAGCCTTCTGTGTTCATCTCTTCTTTCCTGCAGACACTCACACTTTGAGAGGTCAGAGCATCTCCCTGTGAGCTCAACAAAGGCACTTTACTTTAACAGTCAGGCCAAGAGGTAGGGTTCTCTGAGGCCAGCCATTATGGATGATTACAATAACCACAGCAGTGAGAAGCAAGGCAAAGAAACCGTTCCAACTTGGAATTAGAATTGGCTCTTCCCTGCAACAGTTGTGGGATCACGTTGTGTGGAACTGTTGACAAGGGTGGTCTCAGTTTTGACTGGAGGACCTGGATGTGGGCTCATGGCTAATTGTGGGTTGCCTGGAAGGGTGGGCATGCCACAGTGTCTTAGCTCAGGTTTCCTGGGACACAGATGCTGTGACTGAGGTTTGTGTGCTTTGGCTGATTGGGAAGGTCATGATCACACCTGAGAAGAAAGGAAGAAAGTGAAGTTGGAAGAGGACTGTTACCCTTCAGTGTGTTAGAATCAAGGCCTGAGCTGAGCCCTCAGGGAGGGATGGGGGCATTGGCCCTGGAGGTGTAATCTAGAAGGTTCCCCACAGCATTGACTCCATGGAGTGGATTTTGTGATGTATTTTGGAAGGGCAAGAATCATTATGCAACCTGTAAAATAACTGTTGGTAAAATCCCAGAGGGGCTTCTCTCATAGCTCAGTTGGTAAAGAATCTGCCTGCAATGCAGGAGACCTGGGTTCGATCCCAATACCAGACCATCTGACCTGTCTCTTGAGAGACCTTTATGCAGGTCAGGAAGTAACAGAACTGGACATGGAAGAACAGACTGGTTCCAAATAGGAAAAGAAGTCCATCAAGGCTGTTTATTGTCACCCTGCTTGTTTAAGTTATATGCAGAGTACATCATGAGAAATGCTGGGCTGGAAGAAGCACAAGCTGGAATCAAGATTGCCAGGAGAAATATCAATAACCTCAGATAGGCAGATGACACCACCCTTATGGCAGAAAGTGAAGAGGAACTAAAAAGTCTCTTGATGAAAGTGAAACAGGAGAGTGAAAAAGTTGACTTAAAGCTCAACATTCAGAAAACGAAGATCATGGCATGTGGTCCCATCACTTCATGGGAAATAGATGGGAAAACAGTGGAAACAGTGTCAGACTTTATTTTGGGGGCTCCAAAATCACTGCAGATGGTGATTGCAGCCATGAAATTAAAAGACGCTTACTCCTTGGAAGGAAAGTTATGACCAACCTAGATAGCATATTTAAAGTCAGAGACATTACCTTTCCAACAAAGGTCTGTCTAGTCAAGGCTATGGTTCTTCCAGTGGTCATGTATGGATTGAGAGTTGGACTGTTAAACAAGCTGAGCACCGAAGATTTGATGCTTTTGAACTGTGGTGTTGCAGAAGACTCTTGAAAGTCCCTTGGACTGCAAGGAGATCCAACCAGTCCATCCTAAAGGAGATCAGACGTGAGTGTTCATTGGAAGGACTGATGTTGAAGCTGAAACTCCAGTACTTTGGCCATCCCATGGGAAGAGTTGACTCATTAGAAAAGACCCTAATGCTGGGAAGGATTGGGGGCAGGAGGAGAGGGGGATGACAGAGGATGAGATGGCTGGATGGCATCACTGACTCGATGGACATGCGTTTGGGTAAACTCTGGAAGTGATGATGGACAGGGAGGACTTGCGTGCTGCGATTGATGGGGTTGCCAAGAGTCGGACACGACTGAGTGACTGAACTCAACGGACTGAAAATCCCGGAGATGATTTTGTTGCTTACGTTTAGTATTTTCTCTTATTTTGAGTTATAATGAAGAAGGTTTCCGGAGGATTTGGAAGGAAAACAAAGGAGACCTTGGAGTGTATCCTTGTTAGATGTTGAAGTCTCACTGGATCATGTACATCAGCGTACACGTGTGCTTTTTATTATTAGAGTTTGGAGATGACAGTTTTTGGGCTGGCTGAGGTCACTGTGACTGATAAGAAGCTGTCTTGAAACCGGTTTGCTGCTCGGGAGCCTTCATGTGTATTGCTAAGTCACTTCAGTCGTGTCCGACTCTGTGCGACCCCACAGACAGCAGCCCAGCAGGCTCTGCCATCCCTGGGATTCTCCAGGCAAGAACACTGGAGTGGATTGTCATTCCATCGTAAATGCATGAGTTGTTAAAGCTTGGAATCTTTCTGGGGATTGCATAGCACGATGGATGGATTATTACTGCATGTGTGGATTGTGTGTTGAACCAGATGAAATTTCATAAGGGTCTTTCAACCTAGGTGGAAAATGATGCTAAACTTTGATGGCAGAGGGATTTCGTTAGGGAGGGGCCATTAAATCTCAGGATGTAGGGAAAGATCGGGCTCCCCAGGTGGTGCTAGTGATAAAGAAACACCTGCCGATGCAGAGACATAAGAGACGCGGGTTTGATGCCTGAGTCGGGGGGAGGGCATGGCAGCTTACTCCATAGGCAGAGGCGTCTGGTGGACTACATTCCATAGGGTCGCAAAGAGTTCAGACATGACTGAAGCGACTTAGCTCACAGGCACAGGGAAGGATTATTCATAGTCTCCGAGGACCATCAGCTCCATAGCAATCTGGAGTACAAAGGCTTATTCTGGAGATGATGCAGCTGCTATTTCTTGCTGCCAGTGCAGTGAGGGTCTCTCCATGTCTTTCCAAATCACATGCATGTGCCACATGCCTGCACTATACAGATACACAGGAACTCTTGTGAATGAATGGTGGGAATGTAAACAGTACATGGAAAACAGTAAGGAGTTTCCTCAAATACTACAAATAGAACATGCATAGGACTTCACAGTCTCACTTCTGATTATTATATCCAAAGGAAGCTGAATCAGTATATTTTTAAAGAATATTTGTTTATTTATTTGACTCCAGTGGGTCTTAGTTGTGGATCATGGGATATTCATTGCATCACACAGGACGTCTCATCGTGGCATGGGGGCTCTGGAGTATGCAGCCTCTGTCTTTGCAGTGCCTGGGCTTAGTTGCTTCATCTCATGTGGGATCTTACGTCCCCATGCTATTTCTGAGGCTGCTATATCTGAGGCTCCAGAAGCAAAAGCAGGGGTGTGCCCTGCTTTTATGAAGGATTGAACACGAGTTCTCTTTGTTGCAAGGCAGATTCTTAACATAGAATTCCTGTGACCACCAGGAATGTCCTGTGAAAAATCAGTGATTTGAACGAGTTACCTGCATTCATATAACCAATATTTCTTTATTCGCAACAATCATTTGTTGTAGAAATAAACTAAATGTCTGTTGACAAATAAGTCAATTATAAAAACGTGTGTGTGACAGGCTTCCCAGGTAGTACTGTTGGTAAAGAACCACCTGCCCCTACAGAATACATAAGAGATGAAGGTTTGGCCCCTAGGTTGGGGGCATACCAATCCACTCCATTATTCTTGCCTGGACAATCCCATGGACAGAGGACCCTGGTGGGCTAAGGTCCATAGTGTCACAAAATGTAGGACATGACTGAAGTGTCTGAGCACACAGCACATGAGACAGACTGGGACCTGATGCCCTTTACTGCAGGGCTTGCTCCTGGACAAATGTCTCCTTGGGCAACAGAACAGAAAGACACTGGAAGGGACCAAAGAAACTGTAATCATGCACATGCGCAGTCAGGGCAATTCTCAACGATAAGAAATTAAAAGGCCACAGACCAGCTGCTATTTCTGAGGTTCCAGAAGCAAAAGCAAGGCTATGCCCATGATCTCTGCCCACAACAGCCCCAAAGGGAGTGGAGGGGAGGAACAGGTCACCTCAGCTTCCGTTCTGCCCAACCCACCAATCTCCCCCTACCCTCACCCCATTTAGGGGACCAGCCTACCTCCCACTCCCACCTGTTGGAAAATAGCAAGGGAAACCTACTTTTTCTTGCTCTTACTGTGGCAGGAGCCCCAATGAAGCCTTGTCTGAATTTGTCCTCTAGTCTATTAATTATTTCCATTTATTAAAGACCCCAAGGTTCCAGGTAAGTTATGTACAAACACAAACATATATACATATGGACATATTATTCAGCCATAAAAATGTAGATTTTTGTCACTTAAGACAAGTGGAATGAACGTAGAGAACATTATTCTAAGTGAATCGAGACTGAGGAAAACATGTGTGTGCTAGCTTACATGTGGAATATGAAGAAGTGACACTTAGTATTACCAGACATAGGATAGTGATTATCTGGAAATGGCACATGGTGAAGATATATGGGAGATCTTGGTCCAAAGGTAGAGACTTTCAGACATAAAATGACTATGCTCTGGGGAGTTCTGTGCAGCTTGCTGACTATAGTTAATCCTACTTTTTTACCACAGCTTGAAATTTGCCAAGAGAGGAAATCTTGTGTTTTCACTGCACACACACACACACACACACACACACACACAAACATGGGAATTGAGAGTTGATGTGTGTTTTGAGTTGCTAAGTCATGTGCAACTCTTGCAACCCAGTGGACTGTGGCCCACCAGGCTCCTCTCTCCATGGGTTTTCCCAGGCAAGAATACTGGTACGGTTGCCATTTCCTTCTCTAGGAGATCTTTTTTGGGGGAGGCGGGGATTGAACCCAAAACTCCTACACTGGCAGGCAAATTGCTGCTTAGCCACCACAGAAGCCCATTTTGATTACTGGACTGTGATAAATATTTCACAGTGTGCATATGTCATATCATCACATTGTGTGTGTTATATGTACACATACCCTTTTCATTAGTCAATTCAACCTCAATAAAACTGGAAAAGTGGGGAGTATGCAGGGCTTGATTTCTTGAGTGGTGCTCATCCAGGCTGTAAATTATGGTGGTGAGGCATTTTGCAAATGCCTTTGTACCCTACTTAGAGATTTCCCTTCAGAAAGTCTGGGTAGGGCTGATTCCCAGTGATATTTAAGGGGCCCCAGTGCATCTAGGCTTCAGCATCAGGACTTTTGAGTCCTTCACTCCTGAAGACTGAGGTGCTCCACTCTGCATGAGGATGGACTAGAGCCTGGTCTGTGACCTCAAGGGAAATATTGGCTCAGCTGAGGTCCTCAAAGCTGCTGTTTATGTGTGACCTCATCTGGAGGGAAGTATGGTTGAAGAAAGTGTGTAAAAACTCCCTGTTTTCCTCAGTGTGGGTGTTTACTGTCCTGAGTCCCTCCTGTGATAGTGGGCAGTAGAGGACTGTCTGTTCCACCCGGTGAAGTCTTCCCTGTGTGTGTGGTTGGGGCACGGGAAGGGGGTGTGTTAATTGTAAGCATTAAACAAAATTATTTCAACTTGCATGACAGACCTCTCAAGACTCATGATACATGAGGGAAAAGCTCAAAAGATCAGGAAGAAGAAAGAAAAGTCAGGGATGGGTTTTTCTCAGATAAAGTCATATTATTCTCAGTCTGTTCTTATTGAAATGCCCTTCTCTGTGCTAACTAATCATTCTGATGCTGAAGTATCCTACCTGACACCTTTCTATTCACATTCACCTGGGACCTTCTCTTAGTGCTTGTCATCTCCTCTTAGATCCCATCTTCCCATGATCCAATGACCTGCACCTTGTGGGGAGGCTCCCCTGGGCACCGTCCTAGGCATGACTTCACACCTATGGGTTGGGGCTGTGGTCTCGGTGCTGTTGGGCAGCAGGGATTGCTGAGGGCCCATCTGGATGCACTGTCTGCACTCTGTCAACAAGGGGAAAGAAACTGTATCTGGAAGTCAGTTATTAACATGCCCAGTACCTGAAAAATCTGGAAAAGCAACTAAACGGGAAATCAATTCTGACTTTTTATAGTACCTTTAAAACTATATGAGGACTGCCTTCAATTTCCTAGTGTTTGGGAATGGAATGGAAAGTTCATAAAGAGATCTCAGGACTAGATGGTGTTTCATATCATTGTCTGTTACATCTTTTCTTTTCTTTTTCAATTTCTTTTTTCTCTTTTTAAAATTCTTTCCATTTTAAAAAATTCTTTCCATTGTCTATTTAAACCATGAAATCAAGTTTACTAATACTTTTTGTCTTTTCTTCTTGATTGCAAGTTGCATCTTGCAGGATATTGGTTTCTGAGGAGGAATTGAACCTAAAACCAGAGCAGTGGAAATGCAGGGTCTTAACTACTGGACCACCAGAGAAGTCCCAACTTTACTAATTTTGATTCATTATTTACTTCAGAAACAATATTTAATGTAGAAATGAGAGACCAAGAATTTACTCCAAATAGCTTTCCATGGATTTATCAGAATATTATTTCTACTGAAATGATCCTTACCTCTTTTTCCTCTTCTCCTTTTGTGTGAAAATAAAAATTGCTCAGGGCCTATTGGTGAAATGTATTTTCATTTCAGGGAAAGTTGACCTTCAAGGATGTGGCCATCAAATTCTCTCCTGAGGAATGGGAATGCCTGAACCCTGTTCAGAGGGCCCTGTACAGGGATGTGATGTTGGAGACCCTCAGAAATGTGCTCTCTGTGGGTAAGGATAACTTGCCTCTGAAGTTTGGGATCTGCCCTGGGGGTGTGTCTCTGCATTTGCTCTCTATGCTTCTTGGTAGCCCATTTTTTGTGACTGAGGTCAAAGCCCTGTTGACTCAGGAAAAGCTTCATGTTTGGCATTAGGAATTTAAACTTGTCCTTTCTTCAGTGATCTGCCCACTACATGATACCCAAGGAGTTTTTCCAGAGCTTAAGTATTTATAAAGCTGATTTCAATCCTTTGCAATATCCAATTTCCTATTTTCTACCCCTATGGTCTTGGTTTAGTAGTTCCTTAAAAGTAATAGCTAATTTCATATTGTACTATTCCTTATACATCAGAAGGAGGCAGAGACTAAATGAATTTGTGAATTATTTTTCTTTCTATCTTTAATGCTTCAATCAATATTCACACCTTGGAATTCATCAGAGAGTTCATGCTGGAAAGAAACCCTATAAATGTGACGTATATTGCAAGGCCTTTAGTCCAAATGCCAAACTTGAGTTCACCAGAGAATTCATACTAGAGGGAAACCATATAAATATGACATATGTGGCAAGGCCTGTAGTCAGACTGCAAGCCTTCTAGTTCATTGGAGAATTCATACTGGAGAGAAACCGTATAAATGTGATGTTTGTGGCCAGTGCTTTACTCAAAATGCCAGCCTTGGAATTCTTCAGAGAATTCATACTAGAGAGAAAACTTACAAATGTAATGAGTGTGACCAAGATTTCTACACACGTTCAGCTCTAAACAAGCATCAAGCAGTTCCTACAGGAAAGACATCATATAAATATAATTTATGTGGCAAAGCCTTCCATTACAGGTTTTATCTTATGGTTCATTGGAGAATTCATACTGGAGAGAAACCATATAAATGTGATGTGTGTGGCCGGTGCTTTAGTCAAAATGCACGCCTTGGAAGTCATCTGAGAGTTCATGCTGGAGAAAAATCATCTAAATGTGATGTATGTGGCAAAGCCTTTAGTCAAAATGCACACCTTACAGTTCATCAGAGAATCATACTGGAGAGAAACCATATAAATGTGATATTTGTGGCTGGTGCTTTACTCAAAATGCAAACCTTGGAAATCATCAGAGAAGTAATACTAGAGAGAAACCTTACAGATGTAACAAGTGTGACAAAGTCTTTAGTCAGATTTCTGGCCTTCTAATTCATCAGAGAACTCATACTAGAGAGAAATCATACAAATATAATTTGGCAAAGCTTTCATTGCACATTAGGCAAAACCACATAAATGTAATTTATATGTCAAAGCCTTCAGTCACAGGAATCGTTTTGCAGATAATCAGTGAATCCATACTGGAGTGAAACCTTACAGATGTAATAAATGCAGTAAAGTATATCATCCTTTTGACCTTCAGAAAAGTCAAACTGTAGGAAAACTGCTCAAATAACGGTGGGTGTGGCAGAGCTTTGGATTCTGAGTTCAGAACTAACCATCATGTAATGAATTCTGAGATCTTACCCATGTAGTGATTGTCGCAAGTGTTTTAAAAGGCATTCAAACCTTACATATCATGAAAAACAAATCATACTGAAAAGAAGCCATACATTTAGACAGCAATAAATCTTAAGGGGACTATAAGGTAAACGGTACATGAGAGAAAGGATGTAAATGTAATATATGTGACCAGTGCTTCAATACAAGTCTCATTAGTCACATCATCAGGGAATTCATAATGCAGAGAAAGCAAATGTAATGAGTGGGGCAAATGCAATGAAACCAAGCCATGCCCGCGGGACAACCCAAGACATGCGGGGCATGGTGGAGAGGGCTGACAGAATGTGGTCCACTGGAGAAGGGAATGGCAAGCCACTTCAGTATTCTTGCCTTGAGAACCCCATGAACAGTACGAAAAGGCAAAATGATAGGATACTGAAAGAGGACCTCCCCAGGTCAGTAGGTGCCTAATATGCTACTAGAGATCAGTGGAGAAATAACTCCAGAGAGAATGAAGGGATGGAGCCAAAACAAAAACAATTCCCAGCTGTGGATGTGACTGGTGATAGAAGCAAGGTCCAATGCTGTAAAGAGCAATATTGCATAGGAACCTGGAATATCAGGTCCATGAATCAAGGCAAATTGGAAGTGGTCAAACAAGAGATGGCAAGGGTGAACATTGACATTCTAGGAATCAGCAAACTAAAATGGACTGGAATGGGTGAAATTAACTCAGAAGACCATTATATCTACTACTGCGGGCAGGAATCCCTCAGAAGAAATGGAGTAGGCATCATGGTCAACAAAAGAGTCCAAAATG
Source organism: Nanger dama (assembly GCA_917880005.1). NCBI lineage: Eukaryota > Metazoa > Chordata > Mammalia > Artiodactyla > Bovidae > Nanger > Nanger dama. The sequence goes on from CAKJTW010000155.1 coordinate 1,312,267, forward strand.
CAGTACTTGGATGCAATCTCAAAAACTACAGAATGCTCTCTGTTAGTCTCAAAGGCAAACCATTCAATAGCACAGATATCCAAGCTTATGCCCCAAACAGTAATGCTGAAGAAGCTGAAGTTGAACAGTTTAATGAAAACCTACAAGACCTTGTAGAACTAACACTCAAAAAAGATGTCCTTTTCATTATAGGGGACTGGAATGCAAAAGTAGGACGTCAAGAAACACCTAGAGAAACAGGATAATTTGGCCTTGGAATGCAGAGTGAAGCAGGGCAATGACTAATAGAGTTTTGCCAAGAAAATGCACTGGTCATAGCAAACACCCTCTTCCAACAACACAAGAGAAGACTCTACACATGGACATCACCAGATGGTCAACACCAAAAATAGGATTGATTATATTCTTTGCAGTCAAAGATAGAGAAGCTCTATACAGTCAAAAAAAAAAAAAAAAAAAAAAAAAACCAAGACCAGGAGCTGACTGTGGCTCAGATCATGAACTCCTTATTGCCAAATTCAGACTGAAATTGAAGAAAGTAGGGAAAACCGCTAGTCTATTCAGGCATGACCTAAATCAAATCCCTTATGATTATACAGTGGAAGTGAGAAATAGATTTAAAGGCCTAGAACTGATAGATAGAGTGCCTGATGAACTATGGAATGAGGTTCGTGACATTGTAGAGGAGACAAGGATCAAGACCATCCCCATGGAAAAGAAATGCAAAAGAGCAAAATGGCTGTCTGGGGAGGCCTTACAAATGGATGTGAAAAGAAGAGATGCAAAAAGCAAAGGAGAAAAGGAAAGATATAAGCATCTGAATGCAGAGTTCCAGAGAATAGCAAGAAGAGCTAAGAAAGCCTTCCTCAGTGATCAATGCAAAGAAATAGAGGAAAACAACAGAATGGGAAAGACTAGAGGTCTCTTCAAGAAAATTAGAGATAGGGGCGGAAAAAGATGGTGGAGGAATAAGACAAGGAGACCACTTTCTCCCTCACTACTTCATCAAAAGAACATTTCAACGCTGAGTAAATTCCACAAAACAACTTCTGAATGCTGGCAGAGGACATCAGGCATCAAGCAAAGCAGATCATTGGCTTCAAAAACAGTCATCATCTGCCTGAGAAGGAGCCCCAACGGTACTCCCAGAAAATTGAGCAGCATGGAAAGGCCAGAAATCGCAGCAATTGCGCTCGCCAAACTCCCTAGCTACTCGGATCTGGGAAGGGCACAAAGCACAGGCCCAACCAAATCTGCGCCTGGGAGGGCTTCCTGAGCAGAGAGCCAGAGTGGCTTAGACCGGGAGGTGCATGAAGCCTAGGGCAGGCCTCAGACGGTTATCCGGCGGAGCAACCTAGAGCCTGAGCGGTGTGCGCCTCGAGCAGAGGCAAGCCCAGCATAGAGTCCATCACCACCCTCCCTGTGTCAAGACGGAAATTAGACACGGAAGAGACCAGCAAACAGAGGAAGTCAAACAGAGGGAACTGCCTTGGTAGCGACCCCACACAGCCCACAATGCCAGAGAAAGGGCCAGATATACCTTTACTACTTTTATGATCAATTTTTTTTTTTTTTGGCTTGATGTGTAAGCGTGATTTTTTTTAAATTTTTTTGAAAAAAATTTTTCTTCTTTTCTTTTTAAAAAACTTTCTTAAATTTTTAAGTCCTCTATATCTCTATTTATTATCTTTATAACCTATTATTACTTTTCAAAAAAAAACCTATTTTTAAAGCAAATGCCGTATACATTCTTTCTGTGGTGGAGGTTGTTGTCTTTTAATAATTCTGGTGGCTTTTTTTCCCTCCTTCTTCTTCTTTTCTTTAATATTTTATTTTGAAAATCCAATCTCTACTCCAGATTTTTAATCTTTGCATTTTGGTATTTGTTGCCAATATTGTACATTTAAAAACCTAATCTTCAGTACCCAATTTTACATGAGTGCGAGATTACTGGCTTGACCACTCTCTCCTCCTTTGGACTCTCTTTTTTCTCCACCAGGTGGCCTCTGTCTCCTCCCTCCCCCTCCTCTTCTCTGCCCAACTCTGTGAATCTCTGTGTTCCAGAAGGTGAAGAACACTCAGGGAACTGGTTACTTGCTGGACCTGTATCCCTCCTTTTCATCTCCCTCTTGTATCCCCCTGGCCACCTCTGTCTACTTCCTCCCTCTCCTCTTCCCTGTATAAATCTGTGAACACCTCTGAGAGGTCCAGACTGTGGAGTGCACACAAGAAAGTGGTTACAGGCTAGCTTGCTCTCTCCTCTTTTGATTCCACCTCATCCCATTCCAGTCACCTCTAGCTACCCCCTCCCTCTTCTCTCCTCCAAGTAACTCAGTGATCCTCTAGGGGTGACCCTCAAGGTAGAGAAACCTATCATCTTTAACCTAGATGTTTTAACATCACTGCTGTATAGATGGAGAAGTCACGAGGCTATTGTAAAAATAAATCTGAAAACCAGAATCAGGAGGCTTAAGTCCAAATCCTGAGATCATCAGAGAATTCCTGAATACAGGGAACATTATCCAATAGGAGCTCATCAAACACCTTCACACCTACACTGAAATCGAGCACCACCCAAGGGCCAACAAGTTCCAGAGCAAGACATATCACACAAATTCTCCAGCAACACAAGAACACGCCCCTGAGCTTCAATATACAGGCAGCTCAAAATACTCCAAAACCACTTACGTCTCATAACCCATTACTAGACACTTCACAGCACTCCAGAGAGAAGAAATCTAGCTCCACCCACCAGAACTCCAACACAAGCCTCCCTAATCAAGAAACCTTGACAAGCCACTGATACAACCCCACACACAGTGAGGAAGCTCAATAATAAAGAGAACTCTGCAAATTCCCAGAATATAGAAAGGCCACCCCAAACACAGCAATATAACCAAGATGAAGAGACAGAGGAATACCCAGCAGGTAAAGGAACAGGAGAAATGCCCATCAAACCAAACAAAAGAGGAAGAGATAGGGAATATACCTGAGAAAGAATTCCGAATATTGATAGTGAAAATGATCCAAAATCTTGAAATCAAAATGGAATCACAGATAAATAGCCTGGAGTCAAGGATTGAGAAGATGCAAGAAAGGTTTGACAAGGACCTAGAAGAAATAACAAAGAGCCAACATTTAATGAATAATGCAATAAATGAGATCAGAAACACACTGGAGGCAACAAATAGTAGAATAAAAGAGGCAGAAGATAGGATTAGTGAAATAGAAGATAGATGGTAGAAATAAATGAATCAGCGAGGAAAAAAAGAAAAACGAATTAAAAGAAATGAGGACAACCTCAGAGACCTCCAGGACAATATGAAACGTTTCAACATTAGAATTAAAGGAGTCCCAGAAGAAGGAGACAAAAAGAAAGACCATGAGAAAATACTTGAGGAGATAATAGTTGAAAACTTCCCTAAAATGGGGAAGGAAATAACCACCCAAGTCCAAGAAACCCAGAGAGTGCCAAACAGGATAAACCCAATGCGAAACATCCCAAGACTTATATTAATCAAATTAACAAAGACCAAACACAAAGAACAAATATTAAAAGCAGCAAGGGAAAAACAACAAATAACACACAAGGGGATCCCCATGAGAATAACTGCAGATCTTTCAGTAGAAACTCTTCAGGCCAGGAGGGAATGGCAAGACATACTTAAAGTGATGAAAGATAATAACCTTCAGCCAAGACTACTGTATCCAGCAAGGATCTCATTCAAATATGAAGGAGAAATCAAAAGCTTTACAGACAAGCAAAAGCTGAGAGAATTCAGCACCACCAAACCAGCTCGCCAACAAATGCTAAAGGATAGACTTTAGACAGGAAACACAAAAAGGGCGTATAAACCCAAACCCAAAACAATAAAGTAAATGGCAACAGGAGCATACTTATCAATAATTACCTTCAATGTAAATGGGTTGAATGCCCCAACCAAAAGGCAAAGACTGGCTGAATGGATACAAAAACAAGATCCCTATATATGCTGCCTACAAGAGACCCACCTCAAAACAACGGACACATACAGACTGAAAGTGAAGGGCTAGAGACCAAAAGAAAGCAGGAGTAGCAATACTCATATCCGATAAAATAGACTTTAAACCAAAGGCTGTGAAAAGAGACAAAGAAGGCCACTGCATAATGATTAAAGGATCAATCCAAGAAGAAGATATAACAATTATAAATATATATGCACCCAACATAGGAGCACCACAATATGTAAAACAAATGCTAACAAGCATGAAAGGGGAAATTAATAATAACACAATAATAGTGGGAGACTTTAATACCCCACTCACACCTATGGACAGATCAACTAAACAGAAAATTAACAAAGAAACGTAAACTTTAAATGATACAATAGACCAGTTAGACCTAATTGATATCCATAGGACATTTCATCCCAAAACAATGAATTTCACCTTTTTCTCAGGTGCACACGGAACCTTTTCCAGGATAGATCACATCCTGGGCCATAAATCTAAACGTGATAAATTTAAAAAAATCGAATTTATTCCAAGGATCTTCTCTGACCATAATGCACTGAGGTTAGATCTCAATTACAGGAGAAAAACTATTAAAAATTCCAACATTTGGAGGCTGAACAACACCCTTCTGAATAATCAACAAATCACAGAAGAAATTTAAAAAGATATCAAAACAGCCATAGAAACGAATGAAAATGAAAACACAACTACACAGAACCTGTGGGACACTATAAAAGCAGTGCTAAGAGGAAAGTTCATAGCAATACAGGCATACCTCAAGAAACAAGAATAAAGTCAAATAAATAACCTAACTCTACATCTAAAGCAACGAGAAAAAGAAGAAATAGAGAACCCCAGAGTTAGTAGAAAGAAAGAAAGAAAGAAATCTAATTAGCGCAGAAATAAATGCGAAAGAAATAAAAGAGACCATAGCAAAACTCAACAAAGCAAAAAGCTGGTTCTTTGAAAGGATAAATAAAATCGACAAACCATTAGCCAGACTCATCAAGAAACAAAGAGAAAAAATATCAAATCAATAAAATTAGAAATGAAAATGGAGAGATCACGACAGACAACACAGAAATACAAAGAATCATAAGAGACTACTACAGCAATTATATGCCAATAAAATGGACAACTTGGAAGAAATGGACAAATTCTTAGAAAAGTACAGCTTTCCAAAACTGAACCAGGAAGAAATAGAAAATCTTAACAGACCCATCACAAGCATGGAAATTGAAACTGTAATCAGAATTCTTCCAGCAAACAAAAGCCCAGGTCCAGACGGCTTCACAGCTGAATTCTACCAAAAATTTCGAGAAGAGCTAACACCTATCTTACTGAAACTATTCCAGAAAATTGCAGAGGAAGGTAAACTTCCAAACTCATTCTATGAGGTCACCATCACCCTAATACCAAAACCTGACAAAGATGCCACCAAAAAAATAAAACTACAGGCCAATATCACTGATGAACATAGATGCAAAAATCCTTAACAAAATCCTAGCATTCAGAATCCAGCAACACATTAAAAAGATCATACAACATGACCAAGTGGGCTTTATCTCAGGGATGCAAGTATTCTTCAATATCCACAAATCAATAAATGTAATTCACCACATTAACAAACTGAAAAATAAAAATCATATGATTATCTCAATAGATGCAGAGAAGGCCTTTGACAAAATTCAACATCCATTTATGATAAAAACTCTCCAGAAAGCAGGAATAGAAGGAAAGTACCTCAACAAAATAAAAGCTATATATGGCAAACCCACAGAAAACATTATCCTCAATGGTGAAAAATTAAAAGCATTTCTCCTAAAGTCAGGAACAAGACAAGGGTGCCACTTTCACCACTACTATTCAATATAGTTCTGGAAGTTTTGGCCACAGCAATCAGAGCAGAAAAAGAAATAAAAGGAATCCAAATTGGAAAAGAAGAAGTAAAACTCCCACTGATTGCAGATGACATGACCCTCTACATAGAAAATCCTAAAGACTTGATCAGAAAACTACTAGAGCTAATCGGTGAATATACTAAAGTTGCAGGATATAAAATCAACACTCAGAAATCCCTTGTATTCCTATGCACTAATAATGAGAAAGTAGAAAAAGAAGTTAAGGAAACAATTCCATTCACCATTGCAACAAAAAGAATAAAATACTTAGGAATATACCTACCTAAAGAAACTAAAGACCTATATATGGAAAACTATAAAACACTGATGAAAGAAATCAAAGAGGACACTAATAGATGGAAAAATATACCATGTTCATGGATCACAAGAGTCAATATAGTGAAAATGAGTATACTATCCAAAGCAATCTACTGATTCAATGCAATCCCTATCAAGCTATCAGCAGTATTTTTCACAGAACTAGAACAAACAATCTCAAGATTTGTATGGAAATACAAAAAACCTCGAATAGCAAAAGCAATCTAGAGAAAGAAGAATGGAACTGGAAGAATCAACCTGCCAGACGTCAGGCTCTACTACAAAGCCACAGTCATTAAGACAGTATGGTACTGGCACAAAGATAGAAATATAGATCAATGGAACAAAATAGAAAGCCCAGAGATAAATCCACACATCTATGGACACCTTATCTTCGACAAAGGAGGCAAGAATATACAATGGAATAAAGACAGTCTCTTTAATAGGTGGTGCTGGGAAAACTGGTCAACCACTGGTAAAAGAATGAAACTAGATCTCTTTCTAACACCACACACAAAAATAAACTCAAAATGGATTAAAGATCTAAACATAAGACCAGAAACTATAAAAGTCCTAGAGGAGAACATAGGCAAAACACTCTCCAACATAAATCACAGCAGGATCCTCTATGATCCACCTCCCAGTATACTGGAAATAAAAGCAAAAATAAACAAATGGGATCTAATTAAAGTTAAAAGCTTCTGCACAACAAAGGAAACTATAAGTAAAGTGAAAAGACAGCCTTCTGAATGGGAGAAAACAATAGCAAATGAAGCAACTGACAAACAACTCATCTCAAAGATATACAAGAGACTTGTGCAGCTCAACTCCAGAAAAATAAACGATCCAATCAAAAAATGGGCCAAAGAAGACATAAGGATGGCTAACAAACACATGAAAAGATGCTCAACATCACTCATCATCAGAGAAATGCACATCAAGACCACAATGAGGTACCATTTCACACCAGTCAGAATGGCTGCGATCCAAAAGTCTACAAGCAATAAATGCTGGAGAGGATGTGGAGAAAAGGGAACCCTCTTACACTGCTGGTGGGAACGCAAACTAGTACAGCCACTATGGAAAACAGTGTTGAGATTCCTTTAAAAATTGCAAATAGAACTGCCTTATGACCCAGCAATCCCACTGCTGTGTATACACATCGAAAAAAACAGAATTGAAAGAGAACATGTACCCCAATGTTCATTGCAGCATTGTTTATAATTGCCAGGACATGGAAACAACCTAGATGTCCATCAGCAGATGAATGGATAAGAAAGCTGTGGTACATATACACAATGGAGTATTACTCAGCCCTTAAAAAGAATAAATTTGACTCAGTTCTAATGAGATGGATGAAACTGGAGCCGATTATACAGAGTGAAGTAAGCCAGAAAGAAAAACATCAATACAGTATACTGACCCATATATATGGAATTTAGAAATATAGTAATGATGACCATGTATGTGAGACAACAAAAGTGACACAGAGGTTTAGAAAGGACTTTTGGCCTCTGAGGGAGAGGGAGAGAGTGGGATGATTTGGGAGAATGGCATTGAAACATGTATACTATCGTATAAGAAAGAAAGCACCAGTCTATGTTCAATACTGGATACAGGATGCTTGGGGCTGGTTCACAGGATGATCCAGGGAGATGATATGAGGTAGGAGGTGGGAGGGGGCTTTGGCATTGGGAGATCGTGTACACCTGTGGCTGATTCATGTCAATGTATGGCAAAACCAATACAGTATTGTAACATAGAATAAAGTATTTTAAAAATAAATAAATATATATAAAGAAAATTAGATATACCAAGGAAACATTTCATGCAAAGATGGGCTTGATAAAGGACAGAAAAGGTCTGGACCTAACAGAAGCAGAAGATATTAAGAAGAGGTGGCAAGAATACACAGAACTGTACAAAAAGATCTTCACGACCCAGATAATCACAACGGTGTGATCACTCACCTAGAGCCAGATATCTGGAATGTGATGTCAAGTTAGCCTTAGAAAGCATCACTATGAACAAAGCTAGTGGAGATGATGGAATTCCAGTTGAGCTCTTTCAAATCCTGAAAGATGATGCTGTGAAAGTGCTGCATTCAATATACCAGGAAATTTGAAAACCTCAGCAGTGGCCACAGGACGGGAAAGGTCAGTTTTCATTCCAATCCTAAAGAAAGGCAATACCAAAGAATGTTCAAAGTACCACACAAATTACACTGATCTCACATGCTAGTAAAGTAATGCTCAAAATTCTCCAAGCCAGGCTTCAGCAGAGGAACCAGAGATCAAATTGCCAACATCCGCTGGATCATGGAAAAAGCAAGAGAGTTCCAGAAAAACATCTATTTCTGCTTTATTGCCTATGCCAAAGCCTTCGACTGTGTGGATCACAATAAACTGTGGAAAATTCTTCAAGAGATGGGAATACCAGGCCACCTGACCTGCCTCTTGAGAAATCTGTATGCAGGTCAGGAAGCAACAGTTAGAACTGGACATGGAACAACAGACTGTTTCCCAAGTAGGAAAAGAAGTCTGTCAAGGCTGTATATTGTCACCCTGCTTTTTTAACTTATACACAGAGTACAACATGAGAAATGCTGGGCTGGAAGAAGCACAAGCTAGAATCAAGATTGCTGGGAGAAATATCAATAACCTCAGATAGGCATATAACACGACCTTTATGGCAGAAAGTGAAGAGGGACTAAAAAGCCTCTTGATGACAGTGAAAGTGGAGAGTAAAAAAGTTGGCTTAAAGCTCAACATTCAGACGAAGATCATGGCATCCAGTCCCATCACTTCATGGGAAATAGATGGGCAAACAGTGGAAACAATGTTAGAGTTTATTTTTTTAGGCTCCAAAATCACTGCAGATGGTGACTGCAGCCATGAAATTAAAACACAGTTACTTCTTGGAAGAAAAGTTATGATCAACCTAGATAGTATATTCAAAAGCAGAGACATTACTTTGTTGACTATGGTCTGTCTAGTCAAGGCTATGTTTTTTCCAGTGGTCATGTATGGATGTGAGAGTTGGACTGTGAGGAAAGCTGAGTGCCGAAGAATTGATGCTTTTGAACTGTAGTGTTGGAGAAGACTCTTAAGGGTCTCTTGAACTTCAAGGAGATCCAATCAGTCCATTCTGAAGGAGATCAGCCCTGGGATTTCTTTGGAAGGAATGATGCTGAAGCTGAAACTCCAGTACTTTGGCCACCTCATTCGAAGAGTTAACTCATTGGAAAAGACTCTGATACTGGGAGGGATTGGGGGGCAGGAGGAGAAAGCGATGACAGGGGATGAGATGGGTGGATGGTATCACTGACAGGATGGGCGTGAATCTGAGTGAACTCCGGGAGTTGGTGATGGACAGGAGTCCTGTTGTACTGTGATTCATGGGGTCGCAAAGAGTCGGACATAACTGAGCGACTGAACTGAACTGAACTGAGCTTTCAGGCCTAAAAAGACATCAGATGATCCATATGCAAGAGATCTTACAAATGTTATCATTGTGGTGAGGCTTTTGTCAGGTGTTTCCATTTAGGCTTCATGAGCAAATTGATAGTATAATACATAGAAGCTATGTTGATGTAATGGGTTTGTCAAGGCTTTTAGACAACAGTCTGAATTTATGATTCATTAAGAAGTCATTCTGAAGGAAATGCTTACAAGTGATAATGAGTGTGTAAAACCTTAACCCAGGGCTCATATCTCACCAATCATCAGATGATCCATTCTAGGGAGTTGCTTACAAGTACATATAATGTGGCAAGGCTTTTAGGTACTGTCTTAGACTCAGGATTCATCAAATACTTTATACTTAGAAGTGCAATGACTATGGCAGTTTTTACAATTACTACTCACTCTCTCACTCTCTGGAGACACGCCACAAAACTATGTTTGTAGGAAGGAATTTTCTGAAACAGTAAAGTTTAGGGATGATACTAGAGCAATTGCATCTCCCTTACAGATGCAACTGGAGTAGAAAAAAGTTTCACCTTGAGTTGAAGTATTATGCAATAAGAGTCCATATTGAAGAGAAGTCATGGAACTATGTCTGCAGGGGCTTTGTCAAGACTTTAGAATGTACTAGACTTAAAAATATATGTCTTTCAAAGAAACCACACAAAAGATGTGCATGCTATCTCCTCTAAAATCAGGAATAAGACAAGGGTGCCCACTCTCACCACTACTATTCAACATAGTTTTGGAAGTCCTAACCATGCAGTCAGAGAAGAAAAAGAAATAAAATGTATCTAGATTGGAAAAGAAGTAAAATTCGTAGTATTTGCAGATGACACGACCCTCTACATAGAAAATCCTAAAGATACCACCAGAAAATTACTCAGTTCAGTAGAGTTCAGTCTCTCAGTCGTGTCTGACTCTTTGCGACCCCATGAATCGCAGCACCACAGGCCTCCCTGTCCATCACCAACTCCTGGAGTTCACTCAAACTCAGGTCCAACGAGTCAATGATCCCATCCAGCTATCTTATCCACTGTCGTCCACTTCTCCTCCTGGCCCCAATCCCTCCCAGCATCAGAGTCTTTTCCAATGAGTCAACTCTTTGCATGAGGTGGCCAAAGTACTGGAGTTTCAGCTTCAGCATCATTCCTTCCAAAGAAATCCCAGGGCTGATCTCCTTCAGAATGGACAGGTTGGATCTCCTTGCAGTCCAAGGGACCCTCAAGAGTCTTCTCCAACACTACAGTTCAAAAGCATCAATACTTTGGCACTCAGCTTTCCTCACAGTCCAACTCTCACATCCATATATGACCACTGGAAAAACCATTGCCTTCACTAGATGGACTTTTGATGGCAAAGTAATGTCTCTTGTTTTCAATATGCTATCTAGGTTGGTCATAACTTTCCTTCCAAGAAGTAACTGTTTTTTAATTTCATGGCTGCAGTCACCATCTGCAGTGATTTTGGAGCCCCCAAAAATAAAGTCTGACACTGTTTCCACTGGTTCCCCATCTATTTCCCATGAAATGATGGAACCAGATGCCATGATCTTTCTTTTCTGAATGTTGAGCTTTAGGTCAACTTTTTCACTCTCCATTTTCACTTTCATCAAGAGGCTTTTTAGTCCCTCTTCACTTTCTGCCATAAGGGTGGTGTCATATGCCTATCTGAGGGTCCCCGCTCTTGCCTTATTGATATTTCTCCCAGCAATCTTGATTCCAGCTTGTGTTTCTTCCAGTCCAGCGTTTCTCATGGTGTACTCTACATATATGTTAAAAAAAGCAGGGTGACAATATACAGCCTTCCCGTACTGCTTTACCTATTTAGAACCAGTCTGTGGTTCAATGTCCAGTTCTAACTGTTGCTTCCTGACCTGCATACAGATTTCTCAAGAGGCAGGTTAAGTGGTTTGGTATTCCCATCTCTTTCAGTATTTTCCACACTTTCTTGTGATCCACACAGTCAAAGGCTTTGGCATAGTCAATAAAGCAGAAATAGATGTTTTTCTGGAACTCTCTTGCTTTTTCCATGATCCAGCGGATGTTGGCAATTTGATCTCTGGTTCCTCTGCCTTTTCTAAAACCAGCTTGAACATCAGGAAGTTCACGGTTCACATATTGCTGAAGCCTGGCTTGAAGAATTTTGAGCATTATTTTACTAGCGTGTGAGATGAGTGCAATTGTTCGCAGTCTGAGCATTCTTTGGCATTGCCTTTCTTTGGGACTGGAATGAAAATTGACCTTTTCCAGTCCTGTGGCCACTGCTGAGTTTCCCAAATTTGCTGGCATATTGAGTGCAGCACTTTTACAGCACCATCTTTCAGGATTTGAAAGAGCTCAACTTTAATTCCATCACCTCCACTAGCTTTATTTGTAGTGATGCTTTCTAAGGCCCACTTGACTTCACATTCCAGGATGTCTGGTTCTAGGTGAATGATCACACCATCGTGATTATCTGGGTCATGAAGCCATTTTTTGTACAGTTCTTCTGTGTATTCTTGCCACCTCTTCTTAATGTCTTCTGCTTCTGTTAGGTCCAGACCTTTTCTGTCCTTTATCGAGCCCGACTTTGCATGAAATGTTCCCTTGGTGTCTTTTCCCATTCTGTTGTTTTCCTCTATTTCTTTGCATTGATCGCTGAGGAAGGCTTTCTCATCTTTTCTTGCTATTCTTTGGAACTCTGCATTCAGATGCTTATATCTTTCCTTTTCTCCTTTGCTTACTAGAACTAATTAGTTAATATAGTAAAGTTGTAGGAGATAAAATTAATACTCAGCAATCCCTTTCATTCCTATATACTAACAATGAAAAACAGAAAGAAAAAGTAAGGAAACAGTCCCATCCACCATTGCAATGAAAGGAATGAAGTACTTATGAATAAATTCACCTAAAGAAACAAAAAGACTTTTGTATATAAAACTATAGAACACTAATGAAAGAAAGATGACAGAAATAGATGGAGCAGTATACCATGTTCATGCATTGGAAGAATCAATATAGTGAAAATGAGTATTCTACACAAAGCAATCTATAGATTTAATGCAATCCTGATCAAGCTACTGACAGTATTTTTCACAGATCTAAAACAAATAATGTCAGAGAAACAAAAAAGCCTCAAATAGCCAAAGCAACCTTGAGAATGAAGGATGGAACTGGAGGGATCAACCTTCCTGATTTCAGACTGTACTGCAAAGCTACAGTCATCAAGACATTATGGCACTGGCACAAAGACAAAAATATAGATCATTGGAACAATATAGAAAGCCCAAAGATAAATCCATGCACCTATGAACAGCTTATGTTTGACCAAGGAGGCAAAAATATACAATGGAGAAAAGACAATCTCTTTATCAAGTGGTGCTGGGAAAACTGGTCAACCACCTGTAAAAGAATGAAACACTTTCTAAAACCATACACAAAAATAAACTCAACATGGATTAAAGAGCTAAGTGTAAGACCAGAAACTGTAAAACTCATAGAAGAAAACATAGGCAGACCACTCTTACAGCAAGATCCACTATGAGCCCCCTCCCAGTGTAATGGAAATGAAAACAAGAAGAAACAGATGGGACCTAATTACACTTAAAAGCTTTTGCATAATGAAGGAAACTATAAGCAAGGTGAAAAGGCAGCCTTCAGAATGGGAGAAAATAATAGCAAACGAAACAACTAATAGTTAATCTCCAAAATATACAAGCAGTTCCTGCAGCTCAATTCCAGAAAAATAAACAACCCAATTAAAAAGTGGGCCAAAGAACTAAAAGGACATTTCTCGAAGGAAGACATACAGATTGCTAACAAACAAATGAAAAGATGCTCAACATCATTCATTATCAGAGAAATGCAAATCAAAACCATAATGAGTTACCAAATTTTTCACTCTCCTCTTTCACTTTCACCAAAAGACTTTTTAGTTCCTCTTCATTTTCTGCCCTAAGGGTGGTGTCATCTGCACATCTGAGTTTATTGATATTTCTCCCAGCAATCTTGATTCTAGCTTGTGCTGCAGCATGCTAGGCTCCTCTGTCCTCCATTATCTCCCGGAGTTTGCTCAGATTCATGTCCATTGAGTGAGTGATGCTGGCTAAGTGATGCTCTCTGTCTCCTTTCCTTTTCCCTTCAATCTTTTCTAGCATCAGGGTATTATCCAATCAGTTAGCTCTTTGCATCAGGTGGCCAAAGTATTGGAGTTTCAGCTTCAGCATCAGTTTTTACAATGAATATTCAAGGTTGATTTCCTTTAGGATTGACTGCTTTGATCTTGCAGTCTAAGGGACTCTTCGAGGGTCTTCTCTTGCACAGTTCAAAAGCATCAATTCTTTGGTGCTCAGTCTTCTTTACGGTACAATTCCCACATCTGTACATGACTACTGGAAAAACCATAGCTTTGACTACTCATGCCTTTTTCACCAAAGTAATGTCTCTGCTTTTAAATCTGCTGTCTAGGTTTGTCATCGGCTGCAGTCACCATCTACAGTGACTTGGGAACCTCAGAAAATAAAATCTGCCACAGTTTCCATTTTGTACTCATCTATTTGCCATGAATTGATGGGATCAGATGCCATGAACTTAGTTTCTTGAATGTTGAGTTTTAAGCCAGCGTTTTCACTCTCCTCTTTTTACCCTCATCATGAGGCTCTTTAGTTCCTCTTCGCTTTCTGCCATTAGGATGGCACCATCTGCATATCTGAGGTTGTTGATATTTCTGTCAGAACTCTTGACTCTAGCTTTAGATTCATCCAGCCCAGCATTTCTCATGATGCACTCTGCATATAAGTTAAATAAGCTGAGTGACAACTTACTCCTTTCCTCATTTTAAACCAGCCAGCTGTTCCATTTCTTGTTCTGTAGCTTCATCTGCATACAGGTTCCTCGGGAGACAGGTAAGGTGGTCTGGTACTCCCATCTCTAATAAATTCCCATAGTGGGTTGAGATCCACACAGTCAAAGGCTTTAGAATAGTCAGTGAAGGAGTAGTAGATGACATGTTATTGAGCCATTAAAAAATAAAGATTTTTGCCACTTAGGATAACCTGCATGAATGTAGAGAACATTATGTTAAGTGAACTAAGGCAGAGAAAGACAGCTATTGTATGATCTCACTTACATGTAGAATCTACTAGAGTGAAAGTCAGTAACAGCCAATAGGATGGTAGTTTTCTGGATCTGGGAGTTGGGGAAGATGGGGAGATGTTAAGGTATGAACTTTGAGTTGTAAAATGAGTAAGTTCTGGGGAGCTATGTGCACCATTCTAACTGTAGTAAGTTCTCCTGTGTTACTACATACTTTAAATGTGCCAGTAGCATAAATCTTAAGTGTCATCACCATACAAAACATGGGAACTGGGAGTTGATGGATGTGTCGATGACTGGAATGTGATAAATATTTCACAGTGTATATTGTCTGTCAAATGGTCACATCATGCATGGTAAGTATACACATATCCATTTCATTAGTTCTATCTCAGTAAGGCTGGAAAAGAAGAAAGTAGGAGGTGGGCTGGGTTTGCCACCTTTATGGTGTTCAACCCATGTTTCCCATGAGATCCATGAAGCATTTTGTGAAACCATGTATGATACCCCCTGCCCTATCAGACGTCCTCAGATACTTGTGTGGGTCCTAGTCCCAGGTATGTTCACAGTGCAGCAAATCTGATCGGGATCCTGCATTGAGCACCAAGGCACTTAGCCTCCACTTCTGAGACTGAGATCAGCCCCAGGGATGAGGAGGCCCCTCTGTTCTGAGTTGGGATGGACCAGGGCCTGCTCTGTGATCTGAAGGGGGTTGTTGGGTCAGCTGAGGTGCCCCCTGCTGCTGTGTGCATGAGGCCTCACCAGGAGGGGAATGTGATCTGAAGGAAAGAGTGGGAAAGCTCCCATGTTGGTCTCTGTGTGGGAATTGCCTTTCCTGAGTCGCCTCCTGAGACAGTGGCCACAGAGGACTGTCTGTTCCCCATGGTGAGGGTTTCCCTGCATGTGTGGTTGGAGCTTAGGAAGGGGGAATGTTGGCTGTAGGCATTAAACAGCTTTCAGTATCAACTTCTGCAGGATGCTGAGAAGAAACCTGGATGAGAGGAGTAAAAGAGTCAGGAATGGCTCTTTCTTAGGTAAGGTCATATTCTCAGTTGATTCTCAGTCTGTCCTTCCTGAAATGCCCTTACTTGGACTTACTAATTGTGTCTGACTCTGAAGTATCCTGTCTGACTCCTGTATGTGCACACTCACCTAGGGCCTTCCGCCAGGCCCTGTTAAGTCCATTTAGATCCCGTCTCCCCATGACCTGGTGACCTGGCCCTTGTGAGGAGGCTCCCCTGGGCACCGTCCTGGGCAGGGCTTCTAACCCAAGGGTTAGAGATGGGGTCTCAGTGTTGTTGGGCAGCAGGGATTGCTTAGGGCCCATTCGGATGCGCTGTCTGCTCTGTGTCAACCAGGGTAAAGAAGCTGCACGTGGACATCAGGTATTAACACTCAGAATATGTGGTAACATCTGGAAAAGAGGCCAATAAGGGGAATTCAGTCCTGACTATTTATAGTACATTTAAAACTAAATGAGGACCTCCTTGAAAATCTTGCTGTTTGGGAATGGAATGGAAAGTTCAGAAAGAGACCTCAGGGCTCGGGGGCTTTTCATTCCATCATCTATTTTTCTCTATGAAATCCAAGTTCACTGATATTTTTTTTCTTCTTTGTCACATGGTGCAGCTTGCAGAATCTTAGTTCCCTGAGTATAGACTGAACCTGAAACTCCTGAAATGGAAGCCTGAGGTCTTAACCACAGGACTGCCAGGGAAGTCCCCAACTTTACTAACCTTGGTTGATTGTTTTATTGTGGAATTAACAAATAAACTTTGGTTTTTGTTAGTAACTACATACCTAAAATGAACTAAGGAGAAAATCATTATTTTTTAAGAAAAATTATTTATTTAGGTATTCTGGGTTTTTGTTGCTGCTTGGTCTTTTCTCTAGTTGCCAGCAGTGGGGGCTGTTCTCTAGTCGTGGTGCATGGGATTCTTGTTGTGGTGTCTTGTTGCAGAGAATGGTCTGTATGATGCTTGGGCTTCAGTAGTTTTAGCACGTGAGCCTAGTAGTTTGGGCTCTTGGGCGTTCAAGCACAGGCTCCGTAGTTGTATCACTTGGTTGTAGTTGCCCTGAGGCATGTGGCCTTATCCTGGAGCAGAACCCATGTCTTCCGCATTTGTGGGTGGATTCTTTACATTGCGCCAGGAGAGATGCCCTCATATTATTTTTGAATATAGGTATTTTATAGAGATAGCACTCAAAGTATTCTATATATTTTTTAATACGTATACTACTTTTTCTTTTTTTTTTTAATTTAATATACTGTTAGAGGTGAGACGTCCCCGTTGGTACAGTGGATAGGAATGTGCCTGCCAGTGCAGGGGATATGGGTTTGATCTCTCTGGTCTGAGAAGATTCCGCATGCCCGGGAGTAACTAAGCCCAGCTACCACAACTACTGAGCCCATGCTCAAGAGCCTGTGAGCCAAAACTGCAGACCCCATGTGTTGTAACTACAGAAGCCTTGCACCTGCAGTCCACCTGCAACCTGTTCTCACAAGAGATGCCACTGCAGTGAGAAGCCCACTCACCACAGCTACAGAGTATCTCCCGCTCAGTGCAACTAGAAAAAGCCACACAAAGTAACAAAGACCAGCACAACCTAAATAAATAAACATGCCTTTAAAAAATGTAGTATTGACAAACTTAAGTACAGTTGATTCATTTTCATGGTCCCAGAGATGCTGAAATACATATGACTAAAAGTGATAATGAGAAAATGATTTAAAAATGTGTCAAGAGGCAACTCCTCATTTCAATCAATTGTGTATTTACATGTGCATGCAAGTGTGCATGGATATGCAACTCCATGGTTTTATTACAAAAGATCATCTCATAAATAAACTTTGTACTTTTTAACAGTTGAAATTATATCTTAAATATATTATGTAGCCTTAAATTTTTTTCTACCCCAGCACATGAATGATTTAAATAGTCATAATATTACTGATATTGTGTCGGGGGAGGGGTTGAGGAGTGACCCTATTCAATGACCTTTTATGGCCTTCCATTGCTCTTCAAATTCCTTGATGTTATTTTAGTTTGCTCAGGGAACTCTGATTGATGGACTTTTATGCTCTGTTACTTAACAGTTTGATTCCTTAGGTTCAAAGGAATTTGACTTGACTTTACTCCCTCCACTTTTAGTATAAAAGGGGACAGAGTTCTAAATCGGATAAGATGGTTTTGGGGGTACAAGTCCACCATATTTTCGGTTTGCTGACTTTCTGAATAAAGTCGTTATTTCTGCCCCAGCAGCTTGTCTCTCAATTATTGGCCTGTTGTGTGGAGAGCAGTAGAAACTTAGAATGTGTACTAAAGGAACAATGCGGTTTTCATCCATTTTTAAAGATGTATTGCTCTTTTTGGCCACATGATGCAAAGAGCGGACTCAGAGGAAAAGACCCTGATGCTGGGAAAGATTGCAGGCAGGAGAAGAGGGCGACAGAGGATGAGATGGTTGGATGGCATTACCCACTCAATGAACAGAAGTTTGACAAGACCCTGGGAGATAGTGAAGGACAGGGAAGCCTGGTGTGCTGCAGTTCATGGAGTTGCAAAGAGTCAGATTCAAATTAGCAACTGATCAACGATAATTGCTCTTTTTAAAGCAATGGTTAGTAAAATTTGTCAATTTCAAAATGAAAAAAAAAAGGAGGGGTGGGACTGACGGAAGTTATCACATACCTTAGCCCTCCAGTCTCAGACTGTAGGTATTGACGTTGTGTCTCTGGGACTGAGCCATGTGGAATTTGGCCTTCCAGCTGAATGAGGAACAAGCAGGAAAAGTTGTTATACAGGATGTCACTGTAAAATGGCACGTTTTCCCCAGGGATAGTTTTGTATTTCTTATTTTAGTTTGCAGTACAGAGAGAAATCCAAGAAAACTCTCTTGTTTTCTTGAGATGCTTAAATTATTCTAATGGGAGGAAAGGTTCTGCATCCAATTACCGCCCTACAGGAACTCTTTGGAGACCCAGGTTCCCAACCCCTGAATTGCCAGGAACAGGACAGGCAAGAACTTGCTGACAAAAACATTTATTTATTTATTTATTGCACTTGAAACTATGTGGGTTATTTTCAGATACCTTTTGGTATTGATTTCTCACATAGTGTCACAGTAATAAGAGAGCAGGCCCTGTATGATTTCAATACACTTTATTTAGGCCATGAAACATTTGCACTTTGTTTTACATTATGTTCCAGTGTCTCCTGGTTAATAGTCTATGGGGACTTGAATAAAATTTGTATCAGGCTGTTGTGTGAAAATTGTATAAGTCTTAATTACATTGAATTGGTTCACATTTCCTTTCAGGTCTAGTATATCCTACTTTCCTGTGCATTCTATTGATTTTTGAGTTTAATATTGTAATTCCAACTGAAAATCTTAATTTGTCTTCATAAAAATTGTAATATATAGTGCAACTGTCTAACTATTTTGAAAGCCTCATGTAAATGTGTTGTCATATTTTTGTAATTTCAAAAAAAGTTTTAAAGGAAAATAAAATCTTTATTGAAACTTTTCTACTTGGTAGGAGGACATATCCTAGTTTCCAACATGCTGGTCTACAAAGTTTTAAGCTTTTGCCTTAAAAGTGTAACGCAGGGCGACACAGCGACCTGGGAAGGCCGGCCGCCTCTGCCTGCACGGCCGCGTGGAGCCCCGCCGCAGCGGTGCCTCTGGTCCGCGGAGCCCACCAGCTCCCTCCTCTCCACTGTGCCCAGTGCATGTTTTCCTCGCATCCCGAGGGGGAGCTCAAAGTGACCCAAGTCCTCAAAAGGAGGCTGTGGGGGAATGTATAAAATTAAAATTAAATCGGAAGAATTTAAGGAGAAGAGAACTGTCTAGCAGCCAACAGGCACTAAAAGAAGAAATCAAAGCTAGGCACGGATTGCAGGTTTTTAAGTCTGTCCCCAAACACTGACCATACCCTGGCTGCTTAGATGTTGTTGCTAAAACACTGGATGAATCTCACTAACAGGGCCTTCCCTAGTGGCTGAGCTGGTAAAGAATCTGCCTGCAACGCGGGAGACCTGGGTTAGATCCCTGTCTTGGCGGAGAACCCACGCAGAAGGGAAAGACTATCCACTCCAGTGTTCTGGCCTGGAGAATTCCGTGGACTCTATAGACCATGGGGTCGCAGAGTCGGACACGACTGAGCGACTTTCACGACTAGCACCGTTCTTTCCTCAACATATGACAAAAAGTTTATTTTATTCATAGACATTTCCATATTGTAATTATAGAAGAATGTGCTATCTATTTAGACGTTAAAGGTAACAAATTAAAAAAAAAAAAACAGGCTGTAATTTATGAGGCATCACAGGACTGTGGCTCAGAGGTTAAAGCGTCTGTCCGCAATGCGGGAGACCTGGGTTTGATCCATGGGTCGGGAAGATCCCCTGGAGAAGGAAATGGCAACCACTCCAGTATTCTTGCCTGGAGAATCCCATGGACGGAGTAGCCTGTTGGGCTACAGTCCACGGGGTCGCAAAGAGTCGGACACGACTGACGACTTCACTTCCTTTCACTTGTCACAGGACTGTTAAGCACCTCCCGGCCCCTTGCCGCGCCTTGCTCCCTCTCTGCAGACCGGGACGCTCCTCGCCCCGCCCCTCGCCTGCAGCGAACCGCCCAGCCCCCGACCAGGAAGCGCGCCTCGGAATCCGCGCGTGCGCAGTTCCCTGCGGAAACGGAAGAGAGTCCCCGAGAGAAAGTCGCCGGGTGGCCCTTGAGTTTTTTTCTCCCAGCTTAGCGCTTAGCCGTCCAACCCGCCCTCGCCACGCCCATCTTCAGGGTCCCCCTGGTTCCGCGGCAGGAATATCCCGATACCCCGCCGTCCGCCCCAAATAAACCCAGAGGCCGCGGTCGCAGGTCGAGTGTTCAAAATCGCTCCGAGGCTTGTCCTTGCCGTTTGCTTTTCGGCCTTTGGCCACAGAGACGCCGCCTTTCTGGGTATTTTCCTGCTTAAAACTTAACCGTTAGTACCTACGCCTGTGCCATGTAAAGTGCCCGGGCGCGAGGGGGATTCGGGCATGCCCACCTCCACCGCCTCACCCTGTCGGCCCCTGGAGGTCGCGTCGACAGCCCCGCTCCCAGAGAAGCCGCGTCCTCTCCCCGGTCCTGGGATTCTGGAGAGCCCGCCCGGCCCGAGACCCCCTGCCTCCCAGCCTCTCTGCCCTCTCGTCTCTTTAGCCTGATCGTTCTGCCCCGCAGGCCTCCCTTCCTGGTCAGTCCCTTTTCCTCACCCCTGGGCTGGACGTGTGACACCCAGTGTTTTTCTGTCACGAGTCCGTCTCATTGGAACAGGTGCTCTTTTAATAGGCGGGTGTTTCGTTTACTCATCATTTCTGTAGCTATGTGGACGAGGGTGACTGAGAGTGAAAGGCAAACGCAGAAGTGGAAAACGATGAGAGAACCGACGGGGTCGCCCAGGATGGCTGAGGCAGTTGCAAAGGGATGGTAAAATGAAATAGAGTTAGCCCTTAAAGTAGCGGGTGAGTGAAAGAGAAATGGACAAAGGCGTGGGATCTCCAGGAGTCGGAGACAAGTAGACAGGGGCCCCGCATCTGCAGCAGGAGGGCTGACAGGGGTGATCCTAGCAGAGAAACAGGGATAGCTGTTGACTACAAGAGAAGAGAAGGAAGGAAGCCTAGACACCTGGAGTGCCCCAGAGTGGCAGTGTAACAGAGACAGGAGGGGTGTGACTAGAAGGCAGAGAGGGAGCAGAGTTGGAGAAAGAGACAGATATATAAAGGTTTAGGACAATTAGAAGGGTGGGGGTGGGAAGAAGAGCAGCAAGAAGAGAAACAAGTTGCCGAGGGGATCAGGACAGGTGTGAGGGAAGAAATAGGAGGGCAGAAACAGCATCCCACCTGAGGCAGTGGACATCAAAGGACCGTTCTGCATAGTGACGTCTTCCTGTTTTTGTGGTTGTGGCAAACGAAGGGAAGATGTTGATTCTAAGCCTAAAGCAGCCTGTTTTCCACTTGCGAGATCAACTTCTAAAAGACTTACATTGTCTGAGGAAGAAGCTGGAAAGAGGAGGAAAAAAGGCAAGAAAAGAGGAATGGCTCTTTCTCAGGTAAAATCATATTCTCAGTTGATTCTCAGTCTGTCCTTCGTGAAATCCCTTCTTTGGACTTACTAATCATCTCTGACTCTGAAGTATTCTTCCTGACACCTGTACATGCACACTCACCAGGGAACTTCCCTCAGGGCCTGTCCTCTCCACTTAGATCCCATCTCTGCATGACCCAGTGGCCGAGACCTTGTGTGGAGGGCACCATCCTGGGCAGGGGTTGACACGCACAGGTTTGAGAAGGGGTCTCAATGCTGTTGGGCAGCCGGGATTGCCTGGGGTCCTTCTGGTTGTGCAGTCTGCTCTCTGTCAATCAGGATTAAGAAGCTGTCGGTAGAAGTCAGGTATTAACATGCACAGTATCTGGTAAAATCTGGAAGTAGACCTAAAAAGAGAAATTTGTTTTAAGGTAATTGAAACTGAGTGAGTGAATTACTGACTTCAAACTCTTGATTGGAAATGGGATGGAAAGTTCAGAATCAGGTATCAGTGATAAAGGGTGTGCTATTCCATCATCTGTTTGAAACTGTGACACAAATCGAAATCTCTGAGAGCTGGAAATTTACTTTAATTGCCTTCATTCCTCAGATTTTGTCTTTTCACTGTGTTCATTTTCTGGTTTGGCACAGAGATATTTTTACTTTTGATGCTGATGAGGTTTCCTCTTCATTGTTTAAGCCATGGATTCACCATTTGTTATGGCAACAGTCTTTTTTCGCCTGGGTTTTCTTAGCATCCTTGTCATTAGATTTTAAATATATGCAAATGGTTATTTCTGAACATTCCCTTCTGTTCCCTTGGTGTATAAATCCGTGTTTATGCAAGTACTACACCATCTGGCTTATATTGTGATATGGCTTGAAATTTTAAAAAGGGTGGCCTTCATCTTTCATCTTTGTACTTATTGAAGAGTATTTTTGCAGTTTGTGGTCCCCTTTAGAGTATGACTTCTGGCAAGTTTTTTCTATTTCTGCAAACATTTCTGTTGTAAGTTTCATAATGAATTCATTAACTCTGTGGAACACTTTGAGTAACTTGGAAATATAGAGTACTGAGATTTCCATTCCATGACGACTAGATTTATTTGTTTATTTTCGATTTCTTTTAGAAATGATTAAGTAGTTTTCAGTGTGTATGTTTCACCTCCTTGGTGAATTATTCCTAAATATTTTATCCATTTTTAATACAATAGTAAATAAAATTGTTATGTGATTTTCTTTTAACATTGTTCATTGTCTATTGAAATGCAGCTGATTTGCACGTTGACTTCTGTATCCTGCAAGTTTGCTAAAATTGCTATTTGACGTGGCAGGAGGTTCTTTGTGTCTGTGGGGAATCTACAGTTTATACGCAAAAGACCTTGTCCTCTAGGGAAGAAGGTAACTTTCTAATTTTTCACTTTGGGAAGCTTTGATTTCTTTTTCTTGTCTGATTGCTCTGGTTAGGGTTTGCAGTCCTTTGTGGAACAGTGATGCACAGTGCACGTCCTTGCCTTCTTCCTGACCTCAGGGGAAAAGTTTTCAGTCTTTCACCATTGAGAACAATGTAGGGTGTGCTCTTTTCATACATCATATATTTTAGTTTGAGATACTTGTTTTGAAAACAAAACAAGACCCCCAAATGGACGGGAATGTATCAAAAGTGTGAACAGAGATGAGATCTCAGGGCAGAGAGGAAAGCACAACATTAACAGAGGTTGGAAACTTCTTGTAATGGTACACAGAGATGAGAGCTTATGGTGAACAACGTCAGATTCATGATCTCCAAACCAGAAGATATAGTTTTGGGACCAGGGACCAGGCTTGATAACTCAAGAGCTTTTGTGTAGCAGAGTTTTATTAAAGTATGAAATGGGACAGAGAAAGTTTCTGACATAGACATCAGAAGGGGGATGGAGAATGCCCCAACTTGCGCGCAGGGGAACCCAACGGACACAGTAAGCAAAAGAAGCCAGGCGAAAGGCCCAGACCCAGCCAGAAACATTTCAAGAGACAGGATAGTCAGAAGGTCTCAAGAAGGAGAAACCGTCCCAAGCAGGAACAGTGGAACCAGCAGGCAGCGCAGCGGCGACCGGACCCCAGAACGCAGCACACCAGGCCCCCGCCATCACCAACCCCAGAGCACCAAACCACGCCACGAGGGGGAGCCATCCAGCCACTCACCCGGGCCCCCCCCCGCCCCAACCCCAGCACAGAGCCCAAGAGTCAGCTTTGCAGAGGGGCCAAAGTATTGGAGTTCAGCTGGAGCATCATTCCTTCCAAAGAACACCGGGACGATCTCCTTAGAATGGACTGGGGATCGGCAGCCAAGGGACCCCAAGAGTCTCCGACAGTTCAAAAGCACAGTTCTCAGCGCATCTCACAGCCAACCCACACCAACAGACCACGGAAAACCAAGCCGACAGAGGACCGGGAAAAAGCCGCACACAGAGTTAAGCAGAGGTGGGAAAACAGCCGGGCAAAGAAAGAGTTGTCCTCCCCCGATCAAGACCACACCCGAGAGCCCAGCCCCCACCCGGACTCCAACGCCAGGAAGACTCCAGCTCTGGCCAAAGAGAGTGTTTATTAAAGTCCCAGAGGAAGCAACCCCGCAGCCCAGCCGTCCTCAACAGACAGACCACGCCAGGGGGCAGCCCACAGACACAAGGCAAGGTGACCACAACACGCAGCGGAGCGGGCGAGTGGAGGAGCAGAGGGGGGCCGCCCACCTCCGTGGGGGACAGGACTCAAGTCAGCCAAAGATCAGAGCGAGCCCCAAGGAACCCCGAGGGGCTAACAGTGGATCGGAAGATAGAAGGAAAGAGGAAAGGCGGCGAAAGGCACCAGAAGAAGAAGGCCGCGCGGAGAGAGTGCCGGCCAACAGTCAGGGGGGGAAAGGCGGGAGGATCTCGGCGACAGGAAAAGAAGGACAGCAGTCCAACAAAGGGAGGGAACCAGGCCCACCGGCACCGGGGGACCAAATAGTCCCACTCAAGGTCGGAAGAGACCCCCACAAAGATTTCCACCGACGGCACACGGGAGAGAAACCCGACTCTCCAAGTGAAAGCAAAAGAAGAAGAGGGAGGGCGAAGCAGAGGCGGGAACGCCGGAGGGGAGCTCCTCCGGACCTCGTGGGGGGTTTCCTGGGAAAGAAAATAAAGGAGAATACTCCTAGGGAATATCCGCGAACAGAAACCAGAAGCACAGATAGTGGAGCGGCGGAAGGAAAGTACCGAAGACCGACCGACAGCGGCGAGGAGCAGAGAAGCCGGGAAGGGCACGGATAGTGTTGCACGGGCACCAGCTCGAGCCTACAAGAGGAGGAACTGACAAGGGACGAGGCACACCCAAGTGGAGGCGTGGCAAACTGTGCTGATGCTGCATGCTTGTCACTGGATGCTATTGATCATTCTGCCTCCACACAAGAGCAACAAGACAGAGAGAGAGGGAACAGGGAACCACAGCCAAGGCAGAGAGAAAGATGAAAAAGATTGTCATGTGTAAGTTCAAGACCGATATTGCAATATGGGGATGGGGAAAGAAAGCTCCTCACCCACAGGGGAGGGATAGTACAGAGTCAGATCGATGTAAACAAGAATATAGCTTGGTAAGGGAATAGATACATGTTTTTCACCGAGGATGGTTACGACAAAGATAAAGGATGTGGCAATTTACCTCATGTGGGAGCGGGTATCGATAAATAATGGTGAATCCACGGAGAATCAAGGTTATCATACAAAAATGGATGTAGGCAAACAGGATAATGAGAGAACAAGAAAATTTCCCTGGCAAACACACAAGATATGTCATGACGAGGCAACACCCCCATGTCACTGTTCAAAGAGTGGGTGAAGGGAAAAAACACGGGAAAAAGAAACAATAAGCAGTATAATCAAAATGTCTGCTCTTAAAAGGCTGTGGAGGACCCAAAGATCATCCCAAGTCCTCCACTCAGACACCCAGATACGACCCGAGTTGCGAACCAGCACACGCAGTTGCTGTTGTAGGGAGAGTAGGGAATAGCCTATTTCTACCCAGGAGAGGAGCAATATAGAGACTAGCCACGTCAAAACGCCCAAGTCCCAGATCCCGAAGCTTCAGCCTCACAGAGGAGAGCACAGCAGGGAAAAAGCAGGAATAAACCCTAGTCTAAGAGGAAGACGGCCCAACAAACGAGCACCGAGCAGGGACAGAGGAACAAGCGCAAGGAACAGGCCCGCCCCGGGGCCCCCCAGAAGGGGAGGGGGGCCCGCCCGGGGAAGCGAGGTCAAACCACAAGCCCCACGGGCCGGAAGTGGGAGCGGGGCCCAGGGCCGGAGGGGAAGCTCCCGGAGAAGGCAGAGCCCGCCACCCCCAGCCCCACCCGCCCCCGCCACGGATGGGGGGAATTGCCAGCGACCGAAAACCCGGCACCCAGGCCAGCGAAAGACGCTGCCGCGCCGTGCGGCCCAGTTATGTTTATGTTTGGATTTAAGGTGCTGAGGCGGGGCCCGGGGCATAGACACCGCCTCTGGGGCATTTCCGCAAAACCCTGGCCTCGGCCTGGCCAAGAAAGCCCTCTCGGAGTTGGAGTCCGCCCGCCAGGCCCTCTACCGCTGGAGGCAGAGCCCAGATAGGCCGCGCGCCCTCTCTGGTCCAGGATTCGGAGAGGCCGCCGGCCCGAGCCCCCCCCCCCAGGCCCTGCCCCCGTCTCCTGAGGCCGCTACCTGCCCGCAGCAGCCCCCCCTGCAGCCCGTCCCCCACCCCCAAGGGTAGGTGACCTGGGCCAGCCATGTGACAGCCAGTGCTGCCAGCCCAACAACTCGGGGGAAAAGGGCCCCGGCGGGGCGGGCTGCGCCCACCAGGAAACAGGAGGCAGGAGGATCAGGAGAAGCAGAGTCAGAAGGACTGAGAGAAATAACTGAAACGGAGGAGAAAAGCATCAGGGAGAACCAATGGGAACACTGAGAATGGCTGAGGGATTTGCAAAGGGATAGTGAAGTCAAAGAGGTTAAGCCGAAAATAGCCAAGTGAGAAAAGAGAGAAGTATAATAAATACAAAGCCAGACTCCAGGGACTGGAAAACAGCACAAGGAGAACTGCCCCAGGAAGGAGGGCAGGCGAAGGGCGGAGGGACGCAGAGGTGGAGAGCCCAACTGTGTTTGGCGGAGTTTGAGTCCAGGTCTCTGGGTAGGGTCCCCAGGTGTCACCCTGTTGGAGTCCCGCCACAAGGGTTCAAGTCTGTCTGAAGTGGCCGGTTTTATGGTGCTGGCAGAGAAGGTAGGAGCAGAGGAAGAAAGGGCCGGAAGGAAGCATAGCCACATGGCCTGCTAGAGAGTGGGGAGGCAGGGAGAGTCACAGCGAGAGGAGTAATCTGGGGCACAGAGAGGGAGCCGAAATGGGGGAAGAAAGAGGCAGACATAGGTATGGATTTTTGAAAGATTCAAGAAGGTTGGAGAGAGAGCATTTCGAGGGGGATCGAATTGCAGCCGCCTGGGACAGGACACGTGTGAGGGAGGAAATAGGACGGGAACAGCAGGAGAGCAGAGGGGGAGGAAAAGAGACACCAAGACCCAGATGAAATAGGGAGCTAGGTGAACAGAGGGGTAAGCTGGATCGAAGTGTGGCCAGTTGTTTGGGTACAGATGATTTTTTTGTTATACAGAGGAGGATTAGAATTTCAAAACTCCTGTCTATAAGGCTTGGGTCTTTTTTTTTTTTTTTTTAAACTTGTGGCAAATGACTTTCATTTGCAAACCCTGTTGAACCTGGGGCAGTGGCTTGATCCACTGTGTTGGAGTGACCCCCTTCCCTTGTCCTATCATGAGATAGAGGTCAGGGAAGAAGAGACCTGAGGCAAGAAATGACCGACTCTAGCGTCACACTGTGGTAGCTTTTTTTTTTTTTTTTGATAAATTTTCTTGGTTGTGCTGTGCTGTGCCGTGGGCTCAGGAGTTGTGGCTCCCAGGTTCTAAAGGACAGGCTCAGTAGTTGTGTACAGGCTTAGTTGCTTGTACCTGTGAGATCTTCCTGAACCAGGGATAGAACCCATGTCCCCTGCACTGTCAGGCAGATTCTTATCCACTGTATCATTATTGGGTAGTATATTTAAAGGAACACTTTTTTTTTTTTTTAACGGATTCACATTTTCTCCTTTCTTTATGTATGATGGTTTTTGTAGCTTGGAATAGTGCTGGGGTCTAGCCCTGGTTGATCCAGGGAAATTTGAAGGGTGAACAGCATAGGCGAGGAAAGCTTATTTATGTAGAAATATAAGATTAAATTAGGAAAAAATAGTGCAGTAGGAGGATTTCGTGGAGAAAAGAGGCTGAATAACTTGGTTCACGTGGAAAGCCAATAAAGTTCCGGACAAGGAACTTGAACCATCTACGTTAGGGCACCGGCATCTTCTTGAAGAGCGGGGGTGCCCCACCTTGGGCTCCCTCTCGCATGGATCTTAGAAACTGGGGTGAGTAGGTAGACATGGCGAGCCACCATGCCCCAGATGGGAATTCAGCCAGAAAATAAAGACACGGGAGAAACCAGTCTAGTGACTGGCCCATCCTCTATTGTCCAGCAGGCTTTTTATACCATTTTTTTTGTACATAGAGAGCAATGGATAATATAAAATTATGGAGCGTCAGCAGCCCTGACACTTATCGAGACCAGGCTTTCTCTCTGTATACCTAGTTGTATACACAAGCCTTAGGTGATTTAATCATCTTCTGGCCAGAAGGCCAATTAACATTTTGCAGCCTTTTTTCTGATAAGGGTTTGTCAACCGGAAGACTTATTTATGTTGTTCTTCCCAAAGTCTGGTGCCACTCTCAGAAAGCACTTAATAAAGTTACATTGTTACATAGCAAAGATACAACAATTTATGACAGTGAAAAGGAGTACAGTGATTTTTAACAAAGAAAAGTAATTCACTCAACAGTCTACTGTTGCTAACATCAAAACTACTATGTTCCTATATCTATATCCCAATTACATTGATTAATATCCTTCAGGTGCCTAAAAGATAAAGAATATGGAGGCCTGGGAGCAGTCATTGACTCAACAGAGAAAATCCATCCCCAATATGATTTTTAGCTCTTTAGAAAAGGCTCTGTGTCTTTAAGATGCTTTAACAATAAAGCAGGCAGAGTCTGGTTTTTTGGGATAGATGTTCAGGAAAACTCAGGGGGAACCCCTGAAGCCAGATCACGCTTTTGCATTTTGTTGGGCTTACTTCCTCATGACCTTTGCCATGGGTGGGATTCCTCACGCTGGCTCCCGGCAGAATAGGTCTTAATTCATTCAGTTTCTGTAATCATTTTTAACTTCAGAAATAAGCTTTTTAGTTTCCAGTATTCTGCTCTTATCATGCTTTTCTAAATATGACTATTTTCCACATATTTTTAAACTTTGACACCAGATTTTTAGATTAAAAATAATTCACAGGTTTTTTCCAAATTTTTTTCAGATTCATTCCTTGCCTGAGTGCTTTCTTCCCTTCATCTCATACATTTGAAATTTTCTCTGGTAAGTAGTAAATCATTTTAGATGATTTTGTGCCATTCATTTGAGTTCAGTCGCTCAGTCATGTCCGACTCTTTGTGACTCCATGAACTGCAGCACAACAGGCCTCCCTGTTCATTACCATCTCTCAGAGTTCACTCAGACTCACATCCATCGAGTCTGTGATGCCATCCAGCCATCTCAACCTCTGTCGTCCCCTTCGCCTCCTGCCCCCATCCCTCCCAGCATCAGAGTCTTTTCCAATGAGTCAACTCTTCACATGAGGTGGCCAAAGTACTGGAGTTTCGGCTTTAGCATCATTCCTTCCAAAGAAATCCCAGGGTTGATCTCCTTCAGAATGTACTGGTTGGATCTCCCTGCAGTCCAAGGGACTCTCCAGAGTCTTCTCCAACACCACAGTTCAAAAGCATCAATTCTTCAGCATTCAGCTTTCTTCACAGTCCAACTCTCACATCCATACATGACCACTGGAATAACCATAGCCTTGACTAGACAGAACTTAGTCGGCAAAGTAATGTCTCTGCTTTTGAATATGCTATCTAGGTTGGTCATAACTTTTCTTCCAAGGAGTAAGCGTCTTTTAATTTCATGGCTGCAGTCACCATCTGCAGTGATTTTGGAGCCCCCCAAAATAAAGTCTGACAGTGTTTCACTGTTTCCGCATCTATTTCCCATAAAGTGATGGGACCAGATGCCATGATCTTCGTTTTCTGAATGTTGAGCTTTAAGCCAATCTTTTCACTCTCTACTTTGAATTTCATCAAGAGGCTTTTTAGTTCCTCTTCACTTTCTACCATAAATGTGGTCTCATCTGCATATCTGAGGTTATTGATATTTCTCTTGGCAATCTTGATTCCAGCTTGTGCTTCTTCCAGCCCAGCTTTTCTCATGATGTACTCTGCATATATGTTAAATAAGCAGGGTGACAATATACAGCCTTGATGGACTCCTTTTCCTATTTGGAACCAGTCTGTTGTTTCATGTCCAGTTCTAACTGTTGCTTCTTGCCCTGCATACTGATTTCTCAAGAGTCAGGTTAGGTGGTCTAGTATTCCCATCTCTTTCAGAATTTTGCACAGTTTATTGTGATCCACACAGTCAAAGGCTTTGGCATAATCAATAAAGCAGAAACAGATGTTTTTCTGGAACCCTCTTGCTTTTTGATGATCCAGCTGATGTTGGCAATTTGATCTCTGGTTCCTCTGCCTTTTCTAAACCAGCTTGAATATCAGGGAGTTCACAGTTCACGTATTGCTGAAGCCTGGCATGGAGAATTTGGAGCATTACTTTACTAGCATGTGAGATGAGTGCAATTGTGCGGTAGTTGGAGCATTCTTTGACATTGCCTTTCTTTGGAATTGGAATGGAAACTGACTTTTTCCAGTCCTGTGGCCACTGCTGAGTTTTCCAAATTTGCTGGCATATTGAGTACAGCACTTTCACAGCATCATCTTTCAGGATTTGAAACAGCTCAACTGGAATTCCATCACCTCCACTAGCTTTGTTAATAGTGATGCTTTCTAAGGCCCACTTGACTTCACATTCCAGGATGTCTGGCTCTAGATTAGTGATCACATCATCATGATTATCTGGGTCGTGAAGATCTTTTTTGTACAGTTCTTCCGTGTATTCTTGGCCCCTCTTCTTAATATCTCCTGCTTCTGTTAGGTTCAGACCATTTCTGTCCTTTATTGAGCCCATCTTTGCATGAAATGTTCCCTTGGTATCTCTAATTTTTTTGAAGAGATCTTTAGTCTTTCCCAGTCTGTTGTTTTCCTCTGTTTCTTCACATTGATCGCTGGAGAAGGCTTTCTTATCTCTTCTTGCTATTGTTTGGAACTCTGCATTCAGATGCTTATATCTTTCCTTTTCTCCTTTGCTTTTGCCTCTCTTCTTTTCACAGTTATTTGTAAGGCCTCCCCAGACAGCCATTTTGCTTTTTTGCATTTCTTGTCATCTTGTTTATCAGTTCTAATGAGGTAGATGAACCTAGAGTCTATTATACAGAGTGAAATAAGTGAGAAAGAGAAAGACAAATATTGTATATTAATGCATGTATATGGAATGTAGAAGGATGGTACCAGTGATCCTACATGCAGGGCAACAAAGGGAGACACAGATGTAAAGAAGAGAGTTTTGGATTCAATGGGAGAATGTGAGGGTGGGATGATTTGAGAGAATAGCACTGAAACATGTAAATTACCATATGTAAAATAGAATGATCAGTGCAATTTCGGTGCACAAAGCAGGGCACCCAAGGCCAGTGCTCTGGAACAACCCAGAGAGATCTGATGAGGAGGGAGGTGGAAGGGGGTTCATAGTGGGGGTCTGTTGCTCCTGCTACGTCGTGTCAGTCATGTCCGACTCTGTGACCCCATAGACGTCAGTCCAACAGGCTCCTCTGTCCCTGGGATTCTCCAGGCAAGAATACTGGCCTGGGTTGCCATTTCTTTCTCCAATGCATATGCATGAAAGTGGAAAGTGAAAGTGAAGTCGCTTAGTCGTGTCCGACTCTTAGCGACCCCATGGACTGCAGCCTACTAGGCTCCACCATCCATGGGATTTTCCAGGCAGGAGTACTGGAATGGGGGTGCCATTATATTCCCTAGCAGTCTGTTAATGAAGGAGAGGAATGTTTTAAAACTCAGAATAGCACCAGGCCCCTCATCCATAAGATGCATTTTGGGATAGTCTTGGCACCAGATGATTTACCCAGGGTCATAAAATGATTAACTTGAATCTTGTAGAAGGGCAGATTACCATGCAAATAGTTTTGTTTACATAGATTAGGGAACAATATCTGAGTA
The DNA here is from genome assembly GCA_917880005.1 of Nanger dama. Taxonomy (NCBI): domain Eukaryota; kingdom Metazoa; phylum Chordata; class Mammalia; order Artiodactyla; family Bovidae; genus Nanger; species Nanger dama. Next base: position 1,344,390 of record CAKJTW010000155.1, read on the forward strand.
TAACATACTGGTTTGTAAAGTAGGTTCTGAGCCATTGGGCAGAACAGACTTGAAGACAGAGTCTGGGGCAAATGCATAGTCCATTCACATAGCTTAAGGCAAACATTTCCATAAAAAAAAAAAGCCTTGCTTAACTCAAGGTTTGAGAATAGTTACCTTCAGGTAAAAACCACGTGTCATTATGGCAACAAGGTATGTTAAGAAAAACCTCCTTTTAAATTTGTATAGAGAAGGAAAAAAGTATCGCTAGTTTGTTTCCTCCTGCTGCTTAAGAGAGATAGAAATGTCTGACACTTGTAACCTACTTCCTCCATTTGGAGACCCCTGGCCTTCCTGCCTGTTACCCTCTCATTCCCTCCTTTTCTTTTAGAAGAATTACGTTGCCTAGGGAAAAGGGGCATCGTTCTCGTTCCATAACTGCTTCCGAGCTGAAAAGGGGCATTTTCCCTAAATTGGTGAGGTAACATATTCTCCTAACCTTAATACCGAAGATGTCTGATCCAGGGCCCCCAAAGAGTAGTTGGAAGCAGCCACAGCAGTAGCAGGAGTTTGAGCAACTATTGCAGGAAGGGGGACCCCTTCCAGGGTCCGAAACTGAGCTGTTGTCTAACACTCAGAAATGCATTGTCCAAGGAGACATGTGTGCTGACAAAGCAAGAGATCTTATTGGGAAGGGCACTTGGGTGGAGAGCAATAGGATAAGGGAACCCAGGAGAACTGCTCACCGGACAGCCTACAGTCTGGGATTTTATGGTGATGAGATTAGTTTCTGGGTGGTCCTTGGCCAATCATTCTAATTCAGAGTCTTTCTTGGTGGTGCACACATGGCTCAGCCAAGATGGATGCTGGAAAGAGGGATTCTGGGAAGTGGACAGACACTCCATGTCTCCTTTCGACCTTTCCCAAACTTTTCAGGTTGGTGGTGGCTCATTAGTTCCGTATTCCTTATCAGGATCTCCTGTCATAAAACAACTCATGCAAATGGTTACTATGGTGCCTGGCCAAGGTGGGCCATTTCAATCAGTGTGCTTCCCCTAACACAGCCATTTGTAACTTAAAAGCTTTCATGCAACTAGAAACAAATCCAGTTACACAGTTACAGATGCTGGGAGCAAACAGCAAAAACAAAGCAATCAGAATTATTGTAAGATAGTTTTCCACTATGGGGCACTAGTTAACATCTCCCAAAATGAGGCAGTTGAGGCTTCAGGAATATCCATAGCCCCAATCATCTTGTTCATGTGTTTAATAAAATGAATAACATTAGGGCTCATATCAGGTATATATGTACAGCTTTGGACACAAGTTCCTCCTTGCACAGCTGTCAGAATATCTAAAGCCAATCTTTTCATAAAACCACCTTTCTAATTTGTGCTTGTTCAGCAATAAGAGCTGAAATAGCTTTTTGATAATCTTGTGATGCCTGTTGAGTAAAATTAGTCAAAGCATCCACTCGTAGCATAGCATCTGTAGTTCCCAAAGAGGGAACAGACTGCAGCCAAATAATGCATACCAGTTTAATACAGACCTTGCCCACCGAGTTTTAACGTGGGGTAAATTAGCAGGCTTTTCTGGAAGCTCTGAAAATATAAAGCTGTGAGTAAAGGCTAGACCCAGGGTGCATCTCCCTATCCAACCAAGGGGAAGCCATGCCCATAGGTAAGAGCCACATATCCAACAGGTCCCGTTTGGAGCAAGCCAGCTGACTGAGATATCCAGTCCCAATTAGTGCCTGGCCAGACTAAGGGAGGACCTGAATTGGGGTTGGAAAACACGGGAATGATTACCTTGCATACATCCTGAGGCAAAAATCCTAATTGTTTCCAATCATTGTAATGAAGTTGTTGGCTGACTTTTAGGGATGGCTCTGTTTGTTCCCAGCACATAGGGGCAGTGTATACTAGACGTCCTCTTTCAGGAGTTAGCCGTATAACCTCATCCCATATTTTATAAACATCAGGTAAAAAACGATTAGATCCAGCCCTATTTGCCTTATGTGTAGCGAAATAGTCATTAAACCGAGACAATGTATAATCAAAATTAAAAGTCACATTATGTCCATAGTTAAAGTACAAAGTGTTGCACCAGTCCATTTTAGGATTGGTAGATGCCATCAGGTGTAGAAGAGGCATCACATATGATTGCTGTCGAAGGTATTCGCAGACTGGAGAGAGTCTTTTTCTTGAAGTGGAGATGTCCACCACAGGAAGCCTTTCATAATGAAGAGAGACCCAGCAGTTAGACCAACTGTGGAATGCAGCGGGCTGAGGCCAGGACAGGAAGTCATTGTATTGAGGATCAAAGGGCACTCTTAGGATTTTTGGAGTCAGTAGGCTCACATAGATTATCAGCCCAACTGAAAGCTACAAAGTCAGAGCATAGAAAGTAAAGACATAAAATGAAGTCACTTAGTTCTAGTCAGGGTGCCACCTCTTAACTCAAGTGTGATGTACCCACGAATCAATTCCTGGCACTTTGACAGCTGTGGAAGAAGAAAGAATTACCTGGTAAGGGCCTTCCCAGAGGGGCTCGAGGGATGGGCCCCCAGATCCCAGTGTTTTTATGAGGACCTCGATTCCTGGCTCAAATAGAGGCTTGCTTGATTCAGAGGCTGGGTCAGGAGTCGTCTCCCGGATTTCTGTTAATGCCTGTTGAAAAGCTGAGAGCTGAGTTACATAACTAGTTAATTCCAAGGCTTCAGGGTCTATAATGATGATGTATGTGCATAAAAACGGCCTTCCATAACTAGATTCAAAGGAGGACAGTCCCCCTCCTTTTGGGGGCAGTTCAAGCCCTCATTAAAGCTATGGGTAGGACTTTAATCCAATTGTCCTGAATCTCTTGAGTTAATTTGCCCAGATGTCTTTTCATTATGTCATTGGAGTTTTCAACCTTTCCTGAAGATTGGGGTCTCCAGGAACACTGTAAGTGATATTCTATTTCTAGAACTTTAGAACACCCTGAGTTACAGCAGCTTTAAATGCGGAGCTATTGTCACTCTGAAGGCTCCGTGGCAGCCCAAACCTGGGGATAATTTCATGGATTAAAATCTTTATAACCTCCTTAACCTGCTTACGACAACAGGGAAAAGCCTCACTCCATCCAGTAAAAGTATCTACCCGAACTTGTAAGCAAGGATATCAGTTAGATTTGGGCATATGAGAAAAATCAATTTCCCAGCCCTCTCCAGGATACTTTCCACTTCGTTGTAATGCAGATATTGCTAGCTTCTCAGTCTTTGGGTTATTTTTCTGACAAACCTCACAGCTTTTGATAATGTTCTTTAAATTTTTCATTACATTTCTACCTTCTAACAAACAAGATGCCATCTGGTAAGTACTCTCTGCACCCAAATGAAAACTCTGGTGTAAACCCTTAAGAATTTTCCATTTAGCATTTTCAGGAATTATTAATCGTCCATCCTCGGACTATAACCATCCTTTATTTGTAATCTTAGTTCCTCTTTTCTCATATCTTTCTAATTCTTCCCCAGTATATTGTGGTTTTTCCTGTTTCACAGGACCTGTCCAAATCAAAGGCGTCTGCAGTGAAGGGGTTTCATAAAGTGGTGCTTTTTTGGCATGAGAGGCAGCCACCTGATTAGCTTCAGCTGCTTTACTCCCATCCCTGCTGTGCCCTTTGCAATGCATAACAGCTACACAATATATAGCAGTTAAAAGTCTCTCAATCTCTCTGAAATGCTTCATAGGATCTCCTGTAGCTGTTTTAAACTGTCTTTCTTCCCATATTGTAGCATGAGCATGTAAAGTCAAATAAGCATACTTAGAATCCATGTAGATATTTACTCATTGCCCTTTGCTTAACTCTAGAGCTGGGGTCAGAGCCACAAGCTCTGCTAACTGAGCACTGGTTCTCTGGGGGAGGGATTTTGTTTCTAAACCCTGTTCAGCAGTCACCACGGCATAACCTGCTTTATTCTTTCCGTCCCAAACAAAAGAACTGCCATCTGTAAATACTTCCATGTCAGGATTGTCTAATGGGATATCCATTATATCCTCCCAAGCTGCATAGTTCAAAGTTAGAAATTGGGAACAATCGTCATCAGGTGTTTCATTTACCTTCTCAGGAAGGAAAGTGGCAGGATTTAAATGTCCACAGACTTTAAGCTTAGTTACTGGTCCTTCTAACAACAATGGCAGATATTTAAGAAATCTACTGTCTGTCATCCAAATATTAACCTTGAAATTTAAGATTCCACTCACATCATGAGAAGTCAGGACAGTAAGATTTCGTTGATTATTTGTAAAGCTTCGGGTGCTACTAAAGCTGCTGCCCCAATTACTCTTAGGCAGTGGGGCCACCCACGTGAAATTACATCTAATTTTCTGCTTAGATAAGCAATAGGTTGCTGGTGAGGCCCTCAGGCTTGTGTCAAAATTCCCTACCTTTTCTTTCAGTGACAAATTAAATCCTGACCCTGTGGGCAAGCTCAAAGTGGGAGCTTGCAGGAGGGCAGTCTGCAAAACCTTAAAAGCCTTTTGAGTATCTGGAGACCAAAGCAGTTTGTCTGTTTGGGCCTGTTGAGTTTCAGCTATAAGTTTATATAAAGGCCGGGCAAGTTCCCCATAACCCAGAATCCAAGTATGACAGTAGCCTGTGATTCCCAGAATCTTCTCAGTTGTCTTCAAGTCATAGGTATTGGATGGTTTAGTTTGGGTTCAATTTTCTCAGGGCCTATGGCCCTAGTCCCTTCTGATATGATTAGAGCCAGATATCTAACAGATTGTTAACAAAGCTGAGCCTTTTTTCTTGATGCCTTATAACTGCAGCCTGCCAGAAAGTTTAAGAAATCTTCTGAGGCTCCTGAACAAGCTTCCTCTGTCTCAGCACAGAGCAAACTATCATCTACATATCGTAACACCACCACTTCAGAGCTATTAAAGTTTTGTAGATCCCGTGACAAACTTTGTCCAAATAAGTGAGGACTGTCACAAAATCCCGGGGGCAAAACTGTCCAGGTTACCTGAGAAGCTGGCTGCATAGAGTCTTCAAAGGCAAATAGAAATTGACTTTCCTCCGCCAAAGGCACAGAATAGAAAGCATCGTTCTAATCAATTACTGAGAAATATTTGGCTCGTTCAGGAATTTCAGACAATAGAGTATAAGGATTAAGGACCATGAGGGGTAAAGGAACTACAGCCTCAATTATTATTTGTAAATCTTGAACTAGTCTTCGTTTACCATTTGATTTCTTTATACCCCTAATAGGACTGTTGCATGGACTGTTACAGGGAACAACTAATAGTCCCTGCTCCTTTAAATTTTCAATGATGTGTTTTGACCCTTAGCCTCAGGTGTCAGTGGATACTGCTCTTATGTGGAAATAAGTGGGTCTTTGAGCTTGGCAACTACAGGAATAGCATTTTGTGCTCGACCCACAGATTTTCCATCATCCCATACTCTAGGATTTACATTGTGTTCAACTAAAGGGAGAGAAAGGGAGGGCTCCATCTTTATGAAAACAGAGGCATGGACCTTGTTCAGTGTATTCCTCCCAAAAGGGGTGAGGGAGACTCTGGCACAATCAGGAACTCGTGTGAAAATAGCCCAGAATCTCAGTTATACCATAAAGACTAACTGAATAATACCCTTTGGCCCATCCAGACAGTCCCATTATGGAAGCGGATCTGGAAGGAAGTGGGCCAGAGGCTTCAGTAAGCATGGAGTAAGTTGCCCAATATCTCAAAGGAAGTCGATGGGTTGGCCCCCCACAGTTATTAATACCTGGGGTTCCTCAGGTGTAATTAGGACAGGAGCTTGTGTGGGGACCCCCAGGCACCTTCAGTCCTGATTGTCTTGAGAGTCTGACCCCAGGTGTCGTCATGACAACACAGCATTTTAAGAGAAACCTCCTTTTAGATTTGTATAGGGAAGGAAAAAAAAAAATATGGCTAGTTTGTTTCCTCCTCCTGCTTAAGAGAGAGAAAAATGTCTGACACTTGCAGCCTATTTCCTCCCTTTGGAGACCCAGTTTGTTTCCTCCTGCTGCTTAAAAGAGATAAAAATGTCTGACACTTGCAGCCTATTTCATTTCCTCCATTTGCAGACTCCTGGCCTTCCTGCCTGTTACCCTCTCAACATCTTGTAATAAAATGGACATATTTTCAACTGTGATTTTACCAAAGACATGAATTGTGTGTATGTGCTTATGTGTGCACACACAAATGGATATTTTGGTCTCAGGTCTTTACCAGAGAATAACGGAGGTATGACATTAGATCTTGTGAAATTAAAGGCATTTCTTTGAGAAATGGAAACATGAACATTTAACATGATAAAACCAACAAAATGCTTCATGCTTTCCTTTCAAAAAAAAAAAAAACAAACCCAAACACCTAGTTTAACTGGTTAGTGTAATGGTCTGCTTTCTCCAGTTTCTATGATCAGTGAAAAAAAAGTGAGCTGTACGGTAATATGAAGATGTTTCCCTCTGGTTCCTTTGTGACTTTTCTGTGCAAATGAGGAAGGATGGGCTGGATTGACCTGCAACCTTCCAACAGAGCCTCTCTATTCATAATGAAAAAGATTGCTCAGGTCTTATTTCCAAGCTGACCCCTTAGAATGTTGTGGGGTTTTTTTTTTTTTTACCAGTGGATATATATTAGCAATTCTGTATTTTTAAAATATTTTACTGCAATTGTATAATAAAGAATTACCTGCTTGGTATCAATTTGACCCAATCTTGAAAGAAAAGTTTATTTTGCTCAGATACATGACAGATGTTCCTGGTCTTAAGTGGGATGGGCAGTAAGAACAAACTTGGCCCCCTTGCCCTTCAGCCTCCCATTTCATTATTCAGTTCTACCTTGTTCTCTTCACTCCGCTCAGACCTTCTCATAAACGGCTTCTGTCTGGGCCTGAGGGAGCCCACTTGTAACATGCAGATGAGAGACTAGACCGGAACCTCTGAGCGTGAGCAACACTGACCCCTGAAATGATTAGCCCAATTGGCTGTGTGTCTGTGTGTGGCAATTCTGGTTTGGAGGGAGTGTCTGGTGGTAATGAGAATTTTAAATAGATCCCAGTCCTCCCTGAATGAAAAACGAAAAGGAAAACTGTAGGATGGAAGCAGAATCACAGGCTCAGAATTAGATGACTTCTATGAATAAGGTTAAATCTGGAGGGAGTTTTTTTTTTTTTTTTTTAATGTCCTGACATTCAGACCTCCACTGGCTTTCATTTGTTCTTGGGTCAAAAGCTTGACTCCTTGTTGTTTCTCCACAGCCCTCTGTCAAGCTCAGGGCCCTTTCAGTGTGTCCAGCCTCATCCTGGGAGTTGACCCTTTGCTCATGGTTCAGCCTGTCCTGGTATCATTTACCTTTTCTCTGTTTCCAAATACCAAAATCATTTCTGTCTGACACTGTAGTTCCTTTTCTCACCTTCAGGTCACTGTGCCTTAGGCCCTTTGTCACCCTTTAAGTCTAGGCTCAGAGAGGTCTCCCCATCCCCTCCTAACAGTCTCTCTCATGTTACCAGTTTTACTGCCTGTGTATCAGTTACCATCAGCAGAAATTAATGCCTTTATTCATGGGTTATTTTGAGTCCTTCCTGGTTCTCCTCTTCTTAGGGCTCATAGTGTTTTTCTTCTTTCATACATGGCTGCAGTACCTGATACTGGAAATGTCTGTAGATGACAGGAGTATGGGTTGGGCTGAATAATCCTCAGGGAAGACCAAGAGAACAGGGCAGGTGATGCAGATGTTTCCCATGTTCTGGACATTTCAGCTGTAATTGATCTTTACCCCATGTGACTACTTAATTACTCAAAAGAAGAGCCAAGAAATATAGGAAGTCCTAAAAAGCCCTCCAGAACTGGTGTCCTCAAGCAGTGGGCGAAGATGTCCCCATGTTTAGTCTGCTGGAATTTGTCCTCTGCAGCCCCCAGATCTAAGCTCTGTCCATCCAGGACCAGTTACCATCGTGGACAGCAGCTTTGCCATCTAGGAGTTCATGTGCTCCATGTCAGTGTTGTGATATCAGTGCACTGAAGATGAGCAGAAATCCAAAACCTAATGGGGCAGAAAGGAGATGCTGCCCCCTGCGCCCCCAAGAGCTAGAATATCTTCCAAGTAGGTGTGGGTGGAGAAAACAGGAGATGACTTCCTCATCTCAAATGCCTTTGTTCGTGGACTCCATAACGTGCCAAGGTGGTGGCAGACTTTCCCAGGAGAGCCAGTCTCTTAATTTTCATACTGCATGTGCAGTGTCCTTTGGGTGGTATCTCGTGGGCACTCCTTTTGTGATCCCCTTGCCAGGAAACCCCTATGTGCTTTAGTCTTGCTTAGTCCAGTCATTCAGGGAGGAGAGGTAGACAAATGGGAAAAGTGGAGGGAGCTTGGTGGGATCTCCAAGAGGGTTGTGGCAGTACTTGGGGGCATCAAGGTGAGCCCAGTGAATGGAGTGTGTGCCCATCACAAGTGTAGTTGCAGGGACAAGGGGTGTGTGGATCTGTTGGAAGAGAATGTCTCCGTTCAGGCTGGAGCACCTGGAAGCGGGTTTGTTGGAGAGCCCGAATGGAGTGGTTTGAGGTTCTACTGCCTGAGCTCATGTTCCCGGGACAGCAGTGCTGAGGCTGACATGTGCCTGCACAGGTTTGATTTGACAAAGCGTGACCACACGTGAGCAGCAATGAAGCATGTGGAATTCAGCCAAGAGAAGTGTTTTCCACTGTTAGAACTGTGGCCTGGGCTGAGCCCACAGGCACCTGTGGGTGCAGGAAGATGGGAGCCTTGGACTTGAGGGGCTGGTTCTAGCAGGTGCCCCCAGCATCCACTCCATGCCCTGGCTTTTGTTGGCTCTTTTAGCAGGCAGGCACTGTAGAGTAACAGGGAAAATCTCAGGTCATTTTTTGCATCAACTTTGGTATCATTGTGTACTTGGGGTTGCCGGTGCAGAAAGGTTCATGTGGATTTGGGAAGATACCAAGAGAATCTAGAGTGTTTCCTTGGAAGCTGCTAAAGTCTCAGTGGGCCATGTGCATCACTGGAATTATCCCTCTTTCTCATAGTCTTTGGAGATTTCGATGTTTGACCTGGATCACTCTCTGTACATGAAAATATGGTGTCTTGTGTCTGTGGATCCTTGGGTGTCGTCTTTTGTATTTTGCCTCATGCATGAGGTATCAGGGCTTGGAATGCTTTGTGCTTGTTTAAGAGGGTAAGAGGGTCATTATGGGCTCTGTGGACACTCTGTTGGACACCATGAAAGTTTGTAAGTTTGTTTGAGTCCCGCTGGGAAAATAGGAGTACTAAGGTTAAGATCACAGAATGCTTGTTATAAGGTGGTCCTGCTCAGTAGGGATCTCTGGGCCCAACCTGAGAAGAGTCATAAAGTCCTGTGACATAGGGGAGGATGGCTCCAAAAATCAGAGGGCAGTAATGCCAGAGTGATCTGCAGCCTGGAGGCTTGTCCTCTAGAAGATGCAGCTGCAACTGTCTTGCTGCCAGGATGGGTTCTGTGTTATCTATTCCTGTCCCTCCCAAAATAAGCACACATACAGGCACAGTACAGAAAACACGGAATCTTAACTGCACTGTAGGTGGTGATGTAATTGGCATTACTATGTTGGAAAATAAAATGGATGTTCCTTAACAAAGTAACATAGAACAGATGTAGAGTCTGTCAAGCCCATTTCTGACAGATAATCAAAGGAAGAGCAATCAGTTTTTCAGGGATATGTCCACAGTCCCATGAGTGTGACTGGATTTGCAGTGCCGAGGCATAGGCACAGCCCCAGAAGTCTCTTGACAAAAGAATAGGTAACAAAAGTGTGGTATAGAAATATTTATTATATACTGTATATTCATGAACTATGTTTTCTCTGTATATAAATATAAAAATCAAGAATCCTACATTTATGCCAGAATGAATGAACCTAGAGAACACTATGCCAAGTTAAATAAGCCTGACAAATGAGGACAGACACAATGTGGAAACTAGAATTGTCAAACTCATTGAGCCATCGAGTAATAAGGCTTTTACCAGGAGCTGGGTGGAGGGGGAAATGGGACACTGATAGTCAAAGAGTAGAGACTTTCCGTTGTAAAATAAGTAAGTTCTGGGGATCTGAGTTCCTGCATGCTGCCGGTAGCATTTCTATATCCTTGAAATTCACCCAGAGAGAAATAATACAGTGTACTCATAGGTGGAAGTGTAACTTACTCGACTATATTAATTATTCAGTGTATGAGTCTATCACATGATCACTTTGTACAGAGTACATTTATACCATTTTTGTTATTTACACCTTAGTAAGGCTGGGAAAGAAAAAGAGAGTTGGGGGTGCTTTTCGCCTTTGAATGGTGCTCAGTCCAGCTTCACGTTTCATTGATGACGCATTTTGCATACACATGTGCTGGAGTCCAGCTCCAGCAGCCAGGAGATCAGCCTAAAGAGCTGAGTGGTGTCGCTGGCGAATGATGCCACCTCTGACTCAATGTACGGGACTGCATGTCTATTTCAAGCTTCAGATTCTCTTTTATACTTTGACAAAAGCATTAGGTCAGAGGTTTGGCATTTTCAGTTTCCCCTCACCGAGATTTATTGTCTCCATAAAACATTTTTGCCCTTCAAACAGAATTTCTGCTTCAGAGATCCTCTCAGAATCCTGGTTTTGTTAACTTGTGATTACATTGTAACTCATGCTTATGTCTTGGCTGCAAACCACATTCCTCAGTTTATTTCTTATCTTTCTAAATCCTGTTTGCCCCTAGCATCCTAAGCTCACTATCTCCTAAAAAGGCTTTACCTGTTGATATCTCTGAAATTCCTAATCTGTATAAGCTATAGTAAAAACATGCTAGCATTACCACATTGTTTAAGTTTTTAGCTTCTAACTATCCTTAATTATTCCTAAACCCCAAATTCAGCAAACTTCCTTTGCCATAAACATTTCCCTGACAAATAGGTCTCAGGTGACAATCCTTCCCATGGCCTCAAGCTGTGGCCTACCTGCTCATCCTGGAACACTCTTTGTAAATATCCTTGAACAAATGTCAGTGGTTAACTTTATGGATTATTCTCTGGGCACAACTACAGAAGGCTTTGTCCCTTCTCCTGCTCCTCTCAAGGACAATAAGCACCTTAACATTCTTTTCAGTCCACTCAACCGAGGAAAGGAAAAAAAAAAGTCAGAATCACAAGACCTAACTCCTTCATCCCAGGTCCGTGCCTGTGGGACAAGGAGACGGGATTGGGGCCGTGCCTCCATTTTGTCGGTAATGTCTAACGCAGCTCCCCACACACATGTTTTGTACCCTCTGACCAGAGATTCCCCTTCAGGTAGTTTGTGTTGGTCCACAGCTCCAGAATGTTTAAGATGGCCCAGTTGATTCCAGTCTGGATCCCTCACTGAGCATCAGGACCCTTGAGTCCTCCCAGTCCTGAGGGCTGCGATCTAGACTGAGGAGGGGATGCTCTGTTTTGACCTCCTTTGTGACCTGAAGGAGATTGCCTGGTCAGCGGAGGTGCCTCCTGCTGCTGTGTACATGAGACCTCAGCAGGAGGGGAGTGTGATCTGAGGGAAAGTGTGGGAAAGTGCCACGTTGGTCTCTCTGTGGGGGTTGACTGTCCTGAGTCCCTCCTGAGACAGTGGCCACAGGGGACTGTCTGTTCCTCATAGTGAGGGCTTCCTGTGTGTGTGTGTGGTTGGGGCGCAGGAAGGGGGTGTGTTGACTCTAAGCATGAAACAGCATGTTTTCCACTTTCATGATAGACCTCTGAAGACTCGTGTTGCCTGAGGAAGCCCCGAGGTTAAGGAAGAGGAAAGAAAAGGAGTGAGGCATGGCTTTTTGTCAGGTAAGGTCATATTTAGTCTGTCCTTCCTGAAATGCCCTTCTCTGGACTCGTGAATCGTGTCTGACTCTGGAATGTCTGGTGTGGCTCCTGTACATGCACACTCACCCGGGGCCTTCCCTCAGGCCCTGTCATCTCCACTTAGGTCCCATTTCGCCATGACCCGGTGACCTGGCCCTTGTGAGGAGGCTCCCCTGGGCACCGTCCTAGGCAGGGCTTCTCACTCATGGGTTGGAGAAGGGGTGTCAGTGCTGTTGGGCAGCAGGGATTGCTTAGGGCCTATCTGGATGCGCTGTCTGCTCTGTCAACCAGGGTAAGGAAACTGCACGTGGAAGTCAGGTATTTTTATGCACAATAGCTTGTAAAATCCTGGAATCAGATCAATTGAGCCTGTCCTTTCCATTTTGTGTATCTTGATATCCTTGTGAATATACCTTACATATATATACACAAAGAATTATTTCTGAGTGCTGTGGTCAGTTCAGTTGGTTATGTTTGTCTCTTTTCATACCAGTACCACATCACTTTGATTACCTTATAATAGGTGTTGAAATAGAAAGACCTTCATCTTCCTTCAGGAGTTTTGCTGTTTGCTCTTTGAATAGTTCTATGACTTTCACCATGTTTTATTCTGCTTCTACAAAGATTGTCATGGCAATATTGATGAGTTAATTGGTTGACTGACCCTTTGTGTGGTTATTAAACAATCTGTTTTGATATAGCATGTTTCTTTTGTAATCTTTACGATTTTTACTGCTGAAACTTTGTCATGTGGAAAAGAAGATCTCCTCTAATTGGTCTAAGGGTTTCAGTGCTTTGTTGAACTGCAGTGCAGAGTGTGCATCTTTGCCTTCTTCTTGACTTCAGAGGAAAAGCTTTCATTCTTTCCCCATTGCTGTGCTCTTTTCATAATGGCATTTATTATGTTGATATTGGTATAATTTATTGTCTGTAGTTTGTTGAGTGTTCCATCTTGAAAGGTTGTCAAATTGTTGTCGAATGGTTTTTTTTCTGCATCGAGTTGATCCTGTTTTTTTTTCCCCCCTTTAATCTGTCAATGTAGTGTGTCACATTAATTGATTTTTGTATGTTGACTTCTCCTTGCCTTATATGAATAAAATCGACTTGGTCATGGTGTCAGATCTTTATTTATTTATTTAAATTATTTTAATTGAAAGATAATTGCTTTACAGAAGTTGTTATATTCTGCGAAACACCAACATGAATCAGCCATAGGTATACATATGTCCCCTCCCTCCCATTTTCCTACCTATCTCACCCCTGTAGGTTGTTAGGGAGCCCCTGTTTGAATCCTTGAGTCAGTCAGCAAATTCTCATTGGCTCTCTACTGTATGTATGGTAATGTAAGTTTCCATGTTACTCTCTCCATACATCTCATCCTCTCCTTCCTCCCCTCCCCACTCCATCTGTTCTCTGTGTCTGTTTCTCCAGATCTTTTAAATATGTGTTGAAGTTGGTTTGCAAGTATTTTAATTTTGCAGCAGTATTCATCAGAGGTATTGGTTTCTAGTTTTCCTTTCTCGTGTCTTTGGGAAGTCAGCAAACTATTAGAACCATGCCTGCTCCATAGAATTAGCAGAATTAGTGGTAATTCTTCTGTAAATGTTTGGTAGAATTGGGTCCTGTATTTTCCTTACAGGTTTCTGAGTACTTTTAAATCTCTCTAGTTATAATGGGCTTCCCTGGTGACTCAAATCATAAAGAATCTGCCTGCAGTGTGGGAGACCCAGGTTTTATCCCTGGTTTGGAAGATTCCCTGGAGAAAGGAATGGCTGTCTAGTCCAGTCTTGTCTGGAGAAATTCCATGGACAAAGGAGCCTTGTGGGCTAGAGTCCATGAGGTCACAAAGAGTCAGACACGACTGAGTTGCTAACAGTTTCACTTTCAGCACTTCTCAGTTTTTTTATCTCTTAATAACTAAAACAGTTTGTATGTTTCTGAGAATTTGCCAGTATCTCCTGTATTTTGTCATTTATAGGCATTATCGGTCATAGTACTTCCTTATCGTTTTGACGTCAGTTATAATCACTCCTGTTTCGTATCTGTTTTTAGTTATTTGTATCTTTTTTTTCTCTTTTCCTTAGTCAAGGTGGGGGTTTTCCTATACAGTTTTTTCAAAACATCAACTCTTGGTTTGTTGATTTTTATATTTTTCTACTTTGTATTGTATCTCTGGTTTCTTATTTACATGTCTCCTTCTGCTAAACTTGAGTTTGTTTTCTGTTTTCTACTTCCTAGAGGTCTGAAAATAGATTTCAGATTTAAGATCTTTTCTTTATTTTACTGTAAGCATTTAGCAGTTCAGACTTTCGTTTTAGTACAGTGTTCTCTCTGTGTTACAAATTTTGTAATGTTGTCTTTTCGTTTTCATCCATGTATTTAAAACTTTCCATGTGATTTTTTTTTCTTAGACCCAATTGTGGTGTAAGAGAGAGTTGTTAAATGTTCACATTTGAGGCATTTTCTTTTTTTCTTGTGTTTATTTCATTGTTGTTAGGGAAGATACTTTCATGGTATCAGTCTCTTAAAATGGTTAACTTTGGCCTAACATGTGGTCTCTTATACAGAATGTTTTCTGTGTCCTTGAGATACATGTGTTTTCTGCTTTTGTTGGGCCGTGTGATCTGTACGTGTCTGTTCAACGTTTGTTTCATTTTTCTGAGAGATCTAATATTAGATGTATACATATTTTTACTTGTTACAGGTTTTTGGTAAATTGACTGTTTTATCATTACATATTTTTACTTGTTACAGATTTTTGGTAAATTGACTGTTTTATCATTACACAATATTTAACTCCCTGCACTTTTTTTCCTTCAGTTTATTTTGTCTGATATAACAGTCTTCTCTGCTCTCTTTAGGATGGACTGTCTTTTTCCATCCTTTCAGTTTTCACCTTTCCATGTCCTTAGGTTAATGAGTACTACCTGTTTCAAATCTCTGACAAACTCTGGGTCTCTTGCCCTGTTTTTTTTCCTCCTGTTAGTTCTTCTAGTGGCCCCTGCTCCTGTGCATCATATGGTGGTGAAAGACAGGCACCCTGGACAGCTCGTTTCATGCCACTATAATTTCAGAAGCAATGTAGTGAATATTTCCTTCCTATCATGATGTTTTTGAGATAGTCTTGCTTAATAACTGTATTTTTTTCCATATTAATTTTTGCCATGATTTTTAATTCTACAAGAAATTTTTTTACTTTGCTATTGTGATTTTTTTTTTTTTTGGTCATAATCTAATGACTCTTCTAATTTCAAATGACTGTTTTATTAACGGAAAAAAAAGCAAAGAAAGTTTGGCTTCTGTTAATGCCTTGCTATGTAAACCTAAATGGATAAAGTTATATTTGTATCTTTGTATATGGTAATTTATTATGAATCGAGTCAAGTATTCTTTTATTTTAATGGTTTTACCAGTTTTCGTGTGGTAGCCTAGTATAGAATCCTGTTGACAAACTCAGCTGAATACAAAGGATACATTTTTGTCGTCTGAAAGATGCTGAAAGACATGTGAATGAAAGGATGGATATAAAATTGTCCAAAAATCTTTCAAAAGACGAATCCTCTCATGTTAGTTAATTTTTATAGATAAGCATGCATGCATGTGCAAGTCTGTGGTTTAGATCGACATCATGATTTAAAAACTACATACCACCTTTTTCTTTCAGGTGAAATTATGTTATCAGTATAATCTGTGGCCTTGAAATTTTCTAAACAATTCTGTTAGTGTTTTAAGTAGTAAATTACTAACAGTTGTGTTTCTGTATGCATGTCTATAATGACCTTTCATGCCATTCCACACTGTTCACCTTGGACTTTTTTTTTTCACATTAATACAATATTTTTTGTTTTCCTTCTGTCAAATCCTGAGCCCACCACTTTCCCCAGGCTGCCTGGGTCGTTCCAGGAAAGGGAACATAGAGGGCAGACACAGCAGAAAGAACTATGGGAGGTGGAAAGAGCTTCTTCACATTGTGAAGAAGATGAGCTAGACCACCATCAGGCAAAAGAACCCCATGGCCTTTGAGAGGGCCAAGCCCATGGCATAGAAGAGCTACTGTTTCAGGGAAGGGTTCCTGGCATAACAGTGATGAAGCTCCCGAACACAGTCCCACTTCCAGCCCTGGAGCCAGCCACCCCCTGCTGTGGCAGCTCTAGCTCCAGGGAACTTGGCTGCTGTGTCAGAGTCCTTTGAAATGGCACTGGTTTGGAGGCTGTGGCTAGGAATAAGTGAGATGGTCTGGGGACCTGGGGTGCCAAGCTGCTGTGGCTCTCATCGGTCAGTGTCTCTCGTCCTTCACCACCTCTGTGGACAGTCATCACTCAACAGAGGGAGGAGGTCCTCCTGATTAGGGAGTGGGTAGAGATTAATTTGGTGCAGGCGTCCATTTTCAGGGGATGAAGGCCCGAGGCCCGAGAGCTGCTCCCCCTGCAGAGAAGACAGGGGCAGGGGAATAGGCTCACCTTGGACTTCTTTGAAGTTTTCTTTAGGAGCCCTCTGTCAAAAGACTTGTGATGTTCTCTGTATTACTTCACTGTTATATGCTTAAGCTTCAGTTGCTGAGCCCAGACTTCTGAGGTCAGGTGCTTCGTGTAACATTTCTTACCTTCTTGATCTGAGTTGATTTTCTCTGAGTGTCTGTGACACAGGTTTTCTTCTCTAAGGTGAGAACAGATGGTTTTTTAATGATCTATTATGTTGATGACAGGTTCTTGTCTGTAAAGTACTTATTTAATGTTTAGAGTAATACTACAGTAATTTAGACTTCCCTGGTGGCTCAGGTGGTAAAGCATATTGCTTACAATGCAGGAGTCCTGGGTTCAATCCCTGGGTCGGGAAGATCCTCTAGAGAAGGAATGGCAACCCACTCTAGTAATCTTATCTGGAAAATCCCATGGAGAGAGAAGCATGGTGGGCTATATAGTCCATGGGGTTCCAAAGAGTTGGACACAACTGAGCGACTTCACTTCACAGTAATTTAGAGCAACAGGAAGCCTTTGAGACATTTGGTCCTTGCTGCTGTTATCAACATCATACCTGAAAATTTAACCTTTCCATTAAAAGTGCCATGGACTTTGTCATCTCTGAAGACAGCACTCATGCTGTACCTCATCGAGATAATGAGTTGCACTCACTGGGTAGAACATAATATCTGACACTTCTGTATAGCCAAAACAGTGTTGAGCTTTATTTTTATATATTTCATGGGTTTTGAACAATGATGAAAAATCCATGTTAATTGGAGGATCTCATAAGGTGTTAGCAAAATGCGTAAGAAATTAAAATTCAAGATCCATAATTTCTCCAGATACCCCTACATGGATCTGTTAGAACACATACTTCAACCAAGTCAATCCGTACTCCTTACTACCCTTTCTCTTTTGCATGAAAATGAGAACTTTTCATGGCTTTTTGGTGACATGTGGTTTCATTTCAGGAACGACTGACCTCTGAGGATGTAGCCATTGAATTCTCTCAGGAGGAGTGGGAATTCCTGGATTCTGCTCAGAGGGCCTTGTACAGGACGTGATGCTGGAGACCTATAGGAACCTGCTGTCTGTGGGTGAGGATGACTTCCTTCCAGAGCTGCCCTAGGATATCTGCATTTTCCCTGTGTGCCCCTTGGGAAGTCCTGTTTTCTTTAATCTGAGAGTTCTGGTGACAGAAACAAAAACACCTCTTGCACAGCTTCACAAGATTAAACTGACCCTCTTCAGATGCTGGGTCTGTTTCATGTCATATCTGAGGTTGTCCCAGAGCTTAATTATGTACAAAGCTCAGTGGCAGATGTTAAAAAAAAAAAAAAAAAAAGATTACCTACTTTCTACCCCTTGACTTTTGCTCAGTGTTTAAAAAAATCCGCAGCATTTTAGATTTCTTTCTTTTGATAATGCTGAATATTTACTTGTTTGTTTTTGCTTGCTTGTTTACTTTTTTTTGGCTGCACCATTCTGCATGTGGGATCTTAGTTTCCTAAGGATCAAACTTGCACCCCCTGCATTGGAAATGCAGAGTTTTAACCACTGGATGACCAGAGGAGTCCCAGAATTTCTGTTTCTGATCTGAATATTATCTCCACATTGGAGCCTGAGAAAAGCTTTGGACAGTGGGGAGTGATGTAAAAGTTGCCAATAATACAACATATAAAGAAAAGCGAGCATCTCAAAAGGGCTGTCTTTTTTATTTAGGAGTGGAACAAGTTGGTGGATTGGATCCTCTGTGGTTGTTACTTAGGAAAATGTAAGAGTGGCTAGAGAGATGTCGTTTTGACCGTAGATCCTACGAGGGGAGCATATGTGAATCTCGCAGGCTCTTAGCTTTCCATCTGCAGCTCGAGCGCATGGTCCCATCTCAAGATGCTGTAATTTCTGACCTTCATGTTGTGTTATTTTTACTCTTGTGCTGCTCTACCCAGTCTGGGAATGTCAGATGTTCCTGATGTTCCATTCTCTTTTACTTTATATCATTTTACCTCTTCAGTTTCTTTCAAATATATTCCTGAGGGTCTGAAATTTTATCTGGTTTCCTTGCTGTGATAATCCACCTATGTTTAATTGGCAGCCTCTGAGTGAGTCTCTGTGTAATGGATTTAGTAGGTGACAGCAAACTGTGATGGAGACACTATTCCTAATGTTATTTTCTTGTTCTGTACAAAGTCACCACTTGAAGCTATCCAACAGAGTGGTCAGTATGTTCTAGGATTATGAGGGAGAAAGTATCATGAGAGCCTGATACATCTTTCCAGGTTGTTTTCTGGCTTTGGAGACTCTGTCAAGGGCACCGTGACAGTGTTGTTGATGTGTATCAAGGACCATATATTTTAGCCTCTGTAAATGGTATGGGGATTTATCCCAGGACAACTTTGTCCAAGTTCACATTCTCATATCTATGAGGCTATTGGCTGCACTGTTGTTCTGGGCATTGTAGATATATTTTTATTTTATCATTGAGTTCAAACTTCTGTGTTACTCTTAGTGTTTCTGTTTTGTATTTGCAATGCATTGGATGGTTGATTGGGAAATGATCCCTATGGTGGAACTGGTGATCAGTCCCTCTTAAAATTCTTTATATATTCTTCGTACTCCACTTACTATCAGATGTATGATTTCTACATGTTTTCTCTTTTGCTGTGGATTGTCTTTTCAAACTCACTGCACTTTAATGCAGAGTAGTTTATAATTTTGATATAGTTTAATTTATTGATATCTGGTTTTA